>OX383289.1:0-1298294 GCA_947523025.1 Dryobota labecula | reverse complement strand
CCGATGTATCGAGTGGATATCGCCATGGTCTTAGACTAACGTCATTAAGGCCGAGTTATTCCGATCTTGTTAGCGTCTGTGACGCTTGTAAACAATCGAGTTACGGTCCTGGCGAGTCTCATGTAGCCTCGGGTAAGAGACCACCTTCTAAGACATTGAGCTTTGTAGAGAGATTTTATATTAAACTAGCTTTTGCCCGCGGCTTCGCCCGCGTGGATGTCGGTTATTGCATAAAAAGTACCCTATGTCCTTCTCCATATCCCAGGCTATATCTCAAAATTCTAACATAATATTAATTTTAATGTGATTCACTATGTGAATAGAAACCGAAACAAATGATTTAATATAATAAAAGTACTTATGTTCTGAACGTGAATGAGTCTACCTAAAGATAACAAACACAAAATCAGAATACGAAATTTCACTCAAATTCTTAAAGCAATCAATTGTACCTACCAAATTACAACACGAAATAAAAGTGCGACACAAATAATATTTTTTTAAATAAATAATTCACGTAAGTACCAACAATGTGCAAACAAACTGAAATCCTCCGAAATGTCGCATGATACACCGTTTATGCTGATAAAACGCTCGAAATATCTAATGAACACCATTAGTGCATAACTTTTCTCAGGGTCGACGTTCGCAATTGGACGAAATATTTGACATTTAAGGTGTCTGCACACAGCGGGCGCGGCGCGGCGGGACGGGACGCCGGCGCGACGCTGAGCAGTTGTAATGTACTAGATATTACGGACGACGCCACACAGAGCGTCGCGTCACGTCGCGTCGAGCCGGACGGCTCTGTGTGGCGTCGTCCGTAATATCTAGTACATTACAACTGCTCAGCGTCGCGTCGGCGTCCCGCCCCGCCGCGCCCCGCCCGCTGTGTGCAGAGACCTTTATTTTGTACTTGCAACACGATCTGGCTGTAGAATTTGATTAATCGACTAATACTTGACCGGTTGACATTTTAGCGGGAACACCACTAAACGAACGAAAAAAAAGTAAACAAAATACGTCTGTACTCTGTGGTCGTGTGGCGGTGTGGCGTGGTGCTTAATGTAAACATTCATCAAGGTTATACGTGCGTAAAGTAATGGATTCAATGAGAAAACGGTTTAATCTTAGAAGAATCTTATACAGAATTACTGAGAAATAAGTGTAGATTTCGTATTGAGTGTTAGTTTATCGAAAAGTGATAAATATGTCTGAAAAAGTAACGAAAGTTTTGTGATGCACAAATTTTGATCATAAAGTCGCCGTGCTTAGTAATGTTTTTATGATAAATATTCTTGTATACTGTTTGAAATACACATAATTAGCTAGCTTATTTATCTACAAACATAATTTGGCTAATAGCTACTGATATTATAGCGTATTGTTATCGTAATCGTATTTCCAAGAGTAAAATTCGGCAATCAAATACCTACAAAAACACAGTAAAATGGATATAGTATGTTATCCTTAAGAGATAGACATATGCCACCGCGGACTTTTTTGAAGACCTTTATAAGATACATAATTCCACCATACATAATTTTGTTATATCTCAAAGGATTTAGACAGCGTTTTCGTTGAAAGCTCCCAGACGGCTTATTTTTTTCCGACACCTCCAACAAATACTCGTATCGTTACAAAAATGCATACAAAAACTTAACAAATTATATACTAAAACCTTCCTCGAGAACCAAGCTATCCATTGTCGAAAACAGCATGAGAATCGGTGCAGTAGTTTTTGAGTTTATCGCGAACAGACAGACAGACAGACAGACGCGGCGGAGGACTTTGTTTTATAATATGTAGTGATAGTGATGGTGGCTTAAAATCAGAAGTTTAGTCATTAGGCCACGGTGGACCTAGATGAAGTAATTTCCTGGAATGTGCCTATACATATAGGTATACCTTCAACCTTTCATTCCCATGCAGCTGAAGGTAGCTTTCACAAGGCTTATTGCTCTTTGAAAACTGTTTCTATCCATACTAATATTATAAATGTGAAAGTAACTCTGTCTGTCTGTCTGTCTGTCTGTATGTTACGTTTTCACGCCTAAACCGCTGAATCGATCGTCATGAAATTTGGCAGAGATATAGCCTGGGATACGGAGAAGGACATCGGCTACTTTTTTACGTGATTTAACCGACATCCACGCGGGCGGAGCCGCGGGGCAAAAGCTAGTCGTCTATAAAACCATTGGGTTTTTCCTCTCTATTTCGCAACTGAATGCATTTTGCAACATTAAAAAAAACAAATAAAGTTCTTATTATAAACATGTTTCTATTCCACTTTTGTACTCCCTCAGAGCAGTGAACACAAGTTATTCGGTAGTCACAAAGAGCTGCGGTGAACAAAGATAACGATGTTTTGAATGCCACTCAACTCATTACGTGCCGATATCTTTCCTCAGGAAGCTCTTTACCTAGACTTTACTCAGGACCTAACTCTGGACACACCCACAAACGAAACTCAACCCTGTCTGAAAGAAATAAGATTGAAACTTCTTCGCTAATGATCCCACAATAGCACTAAGTACCTAATGAGCGTACACCAGCCGCCGTGAATAGGAAACGTCTTAATATAGAAATCCGCAATCCAATCCAAACATTGTCAGTTGGTTATAAGGTTGATCTTGGCTTGAAGGTAAAATGTAGCCGGTAATACAAGTGGTATAGTGTAAAGGAGGGATTGTACAAGCGTAATTAGTCATTAGTGCGACAGCGCAGTGGGCAGGAAGAGGCCGCGATTGATCGGACGTGAGAAAGTGGCTTACGTGAGGCAATCACGACCTATTTGTACTGATAATGTTTGTGGTGAGCTTCTCGACACGTATCTATTGGCTATCATGTCGTTAGGTAGGTAACACGATACACGGATTGGAACCTGTTACTTAATAGATTTAAGTTTGTTGCGCAACTCGAAACATAATCTTATCACTGATTGCTATTGACAATATTTTAATGCTAAATGAATCTCTCAGCCATAATAATCAACCACACTTTGCAACAATTAGATACCAGTATCTAACCTGACCCTCATTATCAAACATTAAATGAAATAAAATTTAGATTTTAACAACCCAAAATGAGACTAATATCCGACCAATCCCATTACATAGAAAGCCATCATCCAAAGAGATAAATGATTAATTAGTTCATAAAATAACGATCATTAACGTAATCATATTGGATGGTCAGGGACTCAGGGGGAAGAAGATGGCGGGAATAAAAAGTTCTTTATTGATATCGCTCACTTCGACAAATTGATACTTTGGGACCTCCGGCATGTGCACTCAAGATGTTTTGATACGTAAATTTTATAGTTTTGTGGACGACGAAAAGATAGACTTCCCAAATTACCTATTAGCAAGGTCCACTTTCCGCAAATCAAATCTCGGAATAAAACAGTGGTCGTCAAAGTGTCACCGAAGTACTTAGGTACAAGAAGTGTCTAATAGTAGTCTGTCACTCCGCAAAATTGAAGTTGTAGTTTGGCAGTTAGTGGTATGTTGAGTGTTGCTGTAGGACTTAATTAGAAGGATATCGTTGAAAAAAAAAATGAGGATATCATGATATTGTCATGTTGCCGCTTTTGCAAGTTGCAAGCTTTCGAAGTGTTTCACAGCACTACAAAGCAGGAAGTTGAATTAGCATTTCTTTATCCTAAAAGCATATACTTAGATGAAATGATTGTTTGCCCATACCAGAGTGTGACATAACAGTTACTTTCCAGATACGACACCAATCTAATCAACCATAACTGTAGCACGTAAATGGAACATTTAGCACAAAAACAGTTATAAGCCCACCTCTGCCCCTTGCGAACTGTTGCGAACTGTCATAAACGCAACCATAAAAACAAATCAATCAGCAGTCGGGAGCCGTTACCTCCACCTTATCCTGCCGCCCTGGTACTCCGGCAGCCAGGAGTGTCGTAAATGAACCGATTAACTTCCACGTCGTAAGGACAACTTTGATATTATTAATGTAAGTATTTCATACTTTTCGTCGTGGAAGTTTCGTAATACTTTTTCGTGGTAATAAATACATTTGATTGTCATAGGGTACTAATATTGCGTTAAGTTGTAGATAAATAATCCAAATTGGTAATTTTATGAGTACTTATGCTAATAATCTAATCTGATAATAATAAGATAAGTACCTAATTGGAATGGTGTTTATGAATTTCAACTGCAAAAAAAAAATTTGGAAATTGCAGAACACACAAGTGTGTTTCCCTACACTCATCAAAATAGTCTGCATAAAGAAGAATCTTTTTAAAGGAGTTGATTTCTTAACGGTCCATGAAAACTGACCAACCCCAACAACAGGTTGTGATCCTGTAGAATGCTATTTCTCGGAGCTTAACCAAAGCTTCCAAAACAAAAATGCCTCCGCAAAGTGTTCATGTCCACAAATATAATTTTATTTTAAGCCTATTGCTATCACCTACGCTGGCCAGGAAAACCTCGGCCATCAATATGCCGCGTCACGTTCCGCACAGTTTTTTGCGCCCCCTGTAGCTCGGACAGGGCTGCTACTTAGACATCGGCAAGTGGTCAGATTGTTTTGTAATTTAATCTGCGTAATCCTTGAATTATTCCCACATGCACAGGCACGATCTATTGCAGTTCAAAGAATTACTTTTTTTCTTTTTTTTCTCTTCGTCTTGCATTTGCAGTAACAAAAACGTTAACGTTTATTCTCTGTAACATTCCTCTGATTTTAATGATCTGAAATATTAGAAAATCAATGCTTTTCATCAAATAGAAATTCTCTGGGATCTTTAGTCAGAAATATATTATAATCAGCACCTCTTTCTAGCCTGTATGGCAGCCCTGCTCTAGGTGTGATACACAGGGTGTGCAGATAATCCGTATTGATAACTATCGCGTGTCGTTTGTCCGTCTGTGTGTCAGTTCCGGTGCACGGCGGGGGATTAGGGGAATACACTCTTTTTTACGAAGGAATTTATAGCGGAAAAACAATTCATAAATATTTTTTGTAAGATAAACAACAATATTGCAAGTAGTTCTCCTTGGTTTTGACCAAAAATTAATGTATTATTATAGCTGTGCTAGTTCTTTCGTAGTATAACTCGGAGAATTTTTGTCAAAATACGAAATCAAGCAAACTCTCACCTTTCAACAATGTCACCATCTGCCGAGCGTTCTCCCAACAATGTTGGGGATGGCTTCCAGTCTTTTATTATTCGGCAGTTATTATTTAGCCACGAGCCTCTGCTCCTCACCTTTCAACAACATATATTAAGTAAGTAATTATATAAATTAACAATAAATTTAGATTAAATTAATAATTAATAAAATGTTATCTTAATTTTTACTTAGAATAAGTTAGTTTGCATGTATAAATAAGTCCTCTTCCTTAAAATTTTCCTTTGCTGTGCCCGACAGGGTCCACGATTGTTACAAAAAATGTTTACTTACCACCTAAGCATATACATTGTGGAATGCAATAAATGATTGAGTATTGAGTATTGAGTACGTAAACTGTATCTATACGTATAATAAAATGTAACCAAGTCTAAACTGTATATTGAATATTCTTGCTGCGAGGTGTGGAAACGATTCTGATGCCAAAAATATAGTTGTTAGAATGTTTGTCGTCTGGATGTACGCTCCGGATTTCCGCAAAAACGACTAAATAGATTTCGTAAAAAATTTGCACAAATATTCCCTACAGGTCTGGTCATTGCGCTAATATTATGCTATTTGCTAAGTTAGCAATATTGTATTATTTATTATGTCCGTATTCCTCAACAGTTTTCTGCAAGATTTAATTAAACGAGAAAAATAATAAAATATAGCAGATAGACACGGATTAAACAGTGGCTACAAGGGGTTAAACAATCAATCTTGACGTGTATAAGAATGGCTATTTTAGTCAAATTGTCAACGAAGTAAACAGCCTAACGTTCGACTGTAAGCCACGATTCGTGAGCTCGTGATTGTATTTTTTTTTTTTTTTTTTTATTAAGATTTCTGTATATTTTGGCTGCTGAGATTGAGATAAAACTTACAAACGTGGTATACAAGATTTTTTTTTTTAATAAAAATGTTTTAGTTATTTTAATACATTCTGGTGTCTTACGATTTCCACGCGAACGAAGTCACGGGCAGAAGCTAGAATTATATAATACCCACTAATACATTATACACAAAATTTCAATATCACAATATAGTAGAGAGACGAGTAAATGTTAGTTATCTGAACTAGTATTCTCCCGCGAGCCGTTTCAGTTTCTTAGCGCGGTAACTCAATTACACAGGACAGGTCGACGCGATATATATGCGTTTTGGTTACCGCAGACGTGGAAGTGACGAGAGGTCGCGGTAATTAACTGGCATAAAAGTGTGTGGACTTGACTTTCATCTAAGTAACAATATGTGGTTACTTAGGTGCCTCTTTAGTTGGCTATTCATGCATAGACAGGGACGTTATTTCTAGATTAAGCACTAATTGTTGAGTTGCTGCAAATAGACACTCGGTCAGCTTATAACAGTTTCAAAGCTTCATCAGTCTTTTTCCCTGTAAGCATGGATGTCAAAGTCAAAGTCAAAGTCAAAGGATCCACATCTAATGAACATATGATAGGCATATCTTCATTAGAAGTTGCGAAGATGAGATCAATAAATTTTCTAAAGGAGCTCAAATACCCAAGAATTCATTCTTGGATATTTAAACCTCTTTTGAAAATGAGCTGCTTTTATGAACTATTTCTTCATTTTCTCGTACAACCAGCACATTCAAGGAGGCAGCTACAATTGGGATTTACATAACATTCACGCATCAAAACGCTGTCTTTTATAACCTACGGCTCCGTCCGCGGGGCGTGCGGTCGACATAACTCATAGGCTCGCACCTCGCACTCCGTTAACTTGCAAACTTTGATATATCACCTCCCGCCCCACCTGAAACAAGCCAACTTCAGGCGCCCGGCATAACTCGACACACTTACAGACAATTATAATACCATTCATTGTTGGCATTTATGTAAATTGTACTGTTAAAACAACGAAGACATTCCAAAGTAATTTCACGTTACTACCTACAAAAAAAAATTATCTGCCTAGCCTTTTCCCAACTAAGTTGGGGTCGGCTTCCAGTCTAACCGGATGCAGCTGAATTCCAGTATTTTACATGGAGCGACTGCCTATCTGACCTCCACAACCCAGTAACTGGGTAACACGATACCCCTTGGTAAGACTGGTTGTCAGACTTTTTGGGCTTCTGACGACCCGTAACGACTGTCAAAGATCCACGAATGACAGCCGGGACCAACAGCTTAACGTGCTTTCCGAGGCACGGAGGAGTCTCGGTATTTAAAGATGGTCATCCATCCACAGACCAACCCCGGCAAGCGTAGCTTAACCTGACGGATCGACCCGTGCGGCTGTTATTACTTAGCCATGAGCTCCTCACGTTACTACCTACTGTATAACGCCAATTTTCATCTAACTATTTTACAATAAAGGACGGATTTAAAGCGAGGGCCATAGATAAATCACGAGCAAGTGAAGGATTCTAACGACTGAATCACGACCGTAGGGAGTGATTCATGATGATTGAATGACGAGCGTAGCGAGTGGTTCAAGTATTAGAATCTCGAGCGACGCGAGTGCTTCATGGCCCTCGATATAAATCCGTAATAATGGCATTATTTTTACGAAAAAAGAAAAAAATACCTTTAGAATAGCTTGTCTTCCATGATACAATCATATAAAAGAGCAATAGCTAAAAAAAACAAAAGAACCGGGGGCCTTCTGCGTGTTAGGCAGATGTGATAACCGCTACACCACGGAAACTGACAAATAGTCAAACAAAAAAGATTACGATTTTTCAAAGTGATCGCAACTTTTTTTGATGTGTGTAGGTACTTCTCGACACTATTAATGAAGAGTCAGAAAATTAATTATCGTAAAAAAAAAATTGGCAGTCATAAGGACTGCCGACAGAACTGAAAACACAAAACTTTGGAATAACTGTTTTTTTATACATAATAGCTCATGGAAAGCGTTCGGTGACGATGACGCGAGTCACATGATTTTTTTTTTTTTTTTTTTTTTTTCACTCAAAATTACACATTTAAACACAGTATTAGCTCATGGAAAGCGTTCGGTGATGATCGCAAGCCCATAAGTTTTTCCCCTACCAAAAATCGCTCAACGCACCTGAAGAAGTTTTCACTTTAAAAAAAGGTAGAAATGCTTTTTACTACTTACTCAATATTTATTATCACATACACACATAAACACATACTTACTTACCCTCACTCACACCGACTTACTGAGTCCCGCCCACACTCTACAACGCATTTAAGTGTATTCAATTTCTCTTTTTTAATTTTTTTAAACTATATGTTAATTTAATTTTTCTGTTTAATTTAATAAAATTGTAAATGTTGGCTAAACATTTTTTCAGTCTACTATTAGAGAATAATGGCGCTGTATGCCGAAGTACAAGTTTTTCACCTAGTTCTGCTGCAGATGCTCCCATGTTGTATTATGTACATTATAACCTACAATTATTTTTGGTTTTTAATTATATTTTCATTTACTTGTCGTGAGGTGTGGTGGGTATCTAATGATGCTTTATGAGCTGAAATATTATCGTATGAATGGCGCGAGACTCCGAAATAAAATGAAATCGTTTATTCTGTAAATAGGATATCGGAATCACTTTTACACGTCATATAAAAAATATAAAAACAAGCTTGGGGAAGTCGACATTTCCTATCTGACTATCCCTGAGAAGAAATGGCGAAACAAACTCAGGGGTCAAAGTCTCTTTTAAAGTCCAGACATAATCTTGGTCAGATCATGTGAGGACCATGTATATCCGTGTCTGAAATGGTCTTTTGAGGAAAGAACCACACAATTTTGAGTGGACCTGTCCAGTCAGTGCAAGCATTTGTCAGTAAACGTGTAGCTCAACTCAGGATTTAAGGAACTCAACGACTCGACGAACAATACCAAAGAAAGGACATTTGGGTAGGCCGCATAAAGTACTCAAAATACCAGACGATCATTAAAACTACTTCAGAAAGAGGAAGAAAAGATAATCTTAAAGAAAATAAATGACCCACATAGTGCTCACATTCACAATAATTAAAGTAATATATGTAATACTTTTCATAGTAAATATTCATGTCATTTTGTATATAATATTTAATAATGTCAATAATTAGGTATGTATATAAAAACGTTGTATAATTATTAAAATGTCAAGTTTTACAGTTTAATCAAAAGGCTTTAAGCAGAGCGAACAGTTCAATCCCAAGCTTTTTTGTCTTCTAAATAATCAGAAATTTTATAGTACCCTTTTTTGCAAAGTTTGGTTTTAATTCAGCTTTTAAATCGTTTAATGGGTAAGTTTGGAATTTCAATGGGAAATTTGTTGTAAAAGCGTATACATTGACTCATGAATGAGTTGCCTACTCTGTGGAGGCGAGTGCGATGTACAGCAAGATTGTGTTTATTTCTGGTATTTAGATTATGAATATCGGACATTTTCTTAAAATTTGATATATTTTTGTGTACATACAATAGATTTTCAAATATATATTTTGAGGCTACAGTCAGAATATCTATTTCTTTAAATTTTTCCCGATGGGAATCTCTTGCACCAAGGTTATAAATGGCTCGAACAGCCCTTTTCTGTAAAACAAAGATTGTATTAATATCCGCACAGGTTCCCGAGAGAAGAATCCCATATGACATAAGACTATGAAAATAACTAAAATAAACAATTCTGGCAGTATCTACATCAGTTATCTGTCGAATTTTTTTAACAGCATAGGAGGCCGAACTTAGCCTTCCTGACAATTTTTCTATGTGTGGGCCCCATTGTAATTTACAATCAATCGTTATTCCAAGAAAAACCGTCGACTCAACAGGGTCCAAATCTATTCCATTAAGTTGAACATTAGTAGTTAGCTGCCTGACATTTGGCGTTGAAAATTTAGTATTTTTTTCGTTCAGGAGAAGATTATTTACATTAAACCAATGAACAACTTTAGAGAGTGCATCGTTAACTTGTTCAAAGTTGACTAACTGACGTTTGATTTTAAAAATGAGGGAAGTGTCATCTGCGAATAACACAATCTTGTGATTATCCCTTATGTGATAAGGTAAGTCATTTATATAAATCAAAAACAAGAAAGGACCTAGAATTGAACCCTAGCGAACGCCCATAGTGACCGCAGATCCTGCAGATCTCTTTGCCATTAACATCAACCTTGAAGTCAGAAGGTCGAGAGCCCTGTCCCTCATACCATAGTGATTCAGTTTCCTGATGAGTGTATCATGATGTACGCAATCGAAGGCCAAGTCGCAGAAAATGCCAAGAGCATCCTGCGACTCCTCCCAGGCCTCGAATATGCTCTTAAGTAATTCCACGCCCGCGTCTGTAGTTGAACGACCCTTTGTAAAACCAAACTGTTTCAAATGAAGTAAATTATGTGAATTGAAATGTCCTAACATTTGTTTTAAAATTAATTTTTCGGGACTCAGTTACAGGTTATTATTTGATGTCAGGTATAGTTCGTATTGTTGGAGATACCTACCTACAATAGGTACTCTGAGAACTTAAGACGACGATAACCGCCTTTTAACGATTTTATACTGAAGATCACGCCTTAACGAGTAATCTTAATGATTTGGAAAAAAATATATATTAAATTAAAGCTTTTGTTTTTTTTAAATATTTTTTTTTTTAGATTATGTTTATATTACATAGTGAAATTAATTTGTAAAGTTATGTCTAACGCGGATAATAAAAAGACGTGTGGCACTCGGGGACTGCCGCGGTAAAGCTATTGCATAGCATTTTGTATCAACTTATGCAATTATAATTATTTATTTATTTTATTTATGCAGTATTTCTTTTTCTTTGATATTAATATTTTTTTTTTTTTTTTTCGTTACGGAATTTCTGGATTCGGTCCCCGCGCTCAAGGCCCGCGATAGAAGCTATGCAATAGCTTAAAAACAAAATAAATAAGTGCTGAACGTCGTAAAAGTGTATAACTACGTAAACAAAGTCAAATACTATTCAAATATAAGCATAATAACAACTTTAAAATAGACGAAAGTGTTGAACCTAAAGTAATTTTAAATAAAAATGGAGTGACAAACTGTTTTGACAGCGAAAAAATTCCATGTACATGAGTCATTTCCAACCGTCTAGTCAAGTTTAAAAATTGTTCAACTGGAATGGTATCAACTATTTGGCAAGCTTTAATTAAGTCATTGTAGCCTTGCGGTGCAACAGGGGAACTGTATGTACTCGTAATCGACTGCTCGTGAGTTCAAACCCCACTATCAACAATCACTTTTTGTGAAGATCATAATTTAATAAACTAATATTTATAAGAATAAAATACGCAGTACACAGAAAAAAGGAACTGCCAGAAATTATTAGATCACTAGAGGGTACTGGTGTAGGAAAACCGTCGGAGTGGGGAGCGTGAGGTTTTTTCGTTACGGAATTTCTGGATTCGGTCCCCGCGCTCAAGGCCCGCGATAGAAGCTATGCAATAGCTTAAAAACTGAGAATCACGCAAAATCTATCAAGCGTATTTTCTGAAAGCTAAACCTTTTTAAAGATAATTTAATTATTCATCTTTTAGTATACGTGTTTTATTAAAATACCTTTTTTTGCTTTATGTATAAATAAATAATAATGCATCTTATTTGAGACAAAGCTCCTGGATGGGCAAGTCCTATTACTGGCTGTCTCACGCTGTCTCACCACTCAAGGTCACTGGCATATATCTGCGTTTTAATTAGAGATGATAAATGATGAGCAGATGTTTGAACACAGAACGAAAAATCTAAATGTGATCAGCAGTGATTACTATATAAGGAGGCAGAGGCAATTTTTTTTTTTTTAATATACACATTTTATATATCTACTTTTTATTACTCACCCATTAAATAATTCCATAATTTCAGTACAACCAGCGGAAATCATTCATCTGGATTTTCGCGCTCCGACTTCTCTAAGGAAGTTTCAAAAACCTTTTCTAAAACGTCGTACTTATATAAAACAATTTCAATAAGCGCCACCGTTATCACGGCAGAACAACATGGCCGCTCAAAATTAAAAATAAATGACTCAGAAAAATACACTACACAGTCCATGATTTGATTAAATTAAGGGGAAAATACCTCAGCGCTCCGACAGGGAAAATACGACGGCCTCTGCTTTCTTGTTATTATTAAAAGCTTTTTTTGTTGGCGTTAAAGGACTTCAGTTTGCAAATACGTCGATTTGCATGAATTTACTTTGTTCTGCTTCAATGGAGCTCACAAATATTTGAATAATGTCCAGCAATTGCTTTGATGCGGAGATGAAGCCTTATCAAGTTTATTTTCAGTCGTGTAAATTGAATCATATAATACCTACATAAAGTAGCACGTACGGTAATAATACTGATTAGAACCACAACATTGAATAGGTACCTAATCATATTATTATTGTGGTCCAACATTACAAGAAAAATTACCACAATTTAAATAAATATTTACTTATTTGTTGCAAAATAAGATACCTTTTTGTAATTACCTATTAGCAATTAATTAGAACAAAAGGTTTTGCAAACACCAGGTTTATCCAGTAATAACTTGTGTATTAGTCATTATATCAAGTAAACATACAGAAAGTAACCTAACTAGCGCAGCGGTACATAACATAGAACTTGTTACTAAATACGACACATTATTATTCATAAACACGTAAATTATTATAAACAGCAGTCCATTGCAAGCGCAGATCCCAAAACGATAATTCTTACGACACCAAACTACACATATGGCGGACAATTTAAACTTAAATCGCGATAACCCGAAACTGCCGGCCGGCAATAAAACTTAGCCGCTAACGGTTAATTAGAGACAGTGTCCGATAGATGCACGATTTATAACACAATTTGAGGCAAGACTGGGACGGCTGGTCACACTATCGGATCGGATGACTGATAAAGGAGTGTGGTCACCCTCGCCCGAGGCGCTCTATTGCTCCCCGGAGGACACTTTCTTGCTGGACAATGCTAGCTAATAAAGCTATAGAGTCGTTGCTTTAGTTTATTGTAGCTTAAGACATTAGTAGTCGCATTACCATGTGGCGTAAATCACATTAATTAGCTTAATCAGCATTCAAAACTTCAATTCACTGCTTGGTCAAAAGGGATTGCAGTATAAAGTGGTGGTAGGTAGTATATTGTTATCAGTTTCTCAAAACGGGAATTCGAAACCAAAATATGGATGTTGGTCTTGCAATACGATCCGGTGACAATACACGATTGTTGTTGGTACATACATATCTGAAAATGAGGTCATTTTCAGATTATAGTTATTAAAAAATAATTTTCGAAATAATTATGTAAGCCGTCTCGCAGTGTTCCCCTGTGCGCTGATTACAGAAACATGTAGAACAATCGTGTATCGTCGCCGGATCGTATTGCTCTTCGTAAGTATAACGTATAAATCTTTGGCGATCGGATCGCAACTAGCGAACACGCTGCGGCCCGGGTCGCAGCGCCCGACGCCCGCGGGCTAAGGGTTAAGTTTTGAAGGACCTTTCTTTGGAAATAAGCCTAAAGCGTACTTAGGTATTGGACTTGATTTGAGGGTTTTACCTCAGTCTATGTTTAGATTCAATTGAATTGAGAACATTCATTTTACAATTCTAATACGATGATGTACGAATACAGATCAAAATTAAAAAAAAAAAAAACTAACGGAAAATTAAACGTAGTAATAGTAGACAAAAGTTTCTAAGAACAAAAACATTAATTGTCAAAACAAGGTAACTCGACCCCACACGACAGGGATGCTGCCACGCCGCCCTGCACTCATCCGATGCTTAATAGACTTGTTCAATTTAATTGCACTATTAACTATGGCGTGCATTCTTAAGTATTACATTTAAAAACAAACCAATGCAATACGCCATAGGGTTGAAGTTCCATTGCGCTATGCCCACATCCTTTGTGTACTAAGTAAACTAATGATTGTGTCGTTGTTAATCAGGTCAAACGCACGAAATTGGAAAGTCTCAAGTTTTAATGCTTCAGGACATTTTATGGGCTCCACTTTTGCTTGGGGTACCGTGAACTGATTTGAACCCTTCAGTTTTAAAGTAAAGAACAAAGAGACTAGAATGAGATGGCATCTTGTTGGCTAGTGAATGCTAGTTTTACAAAAGGTATCTAAAAATAGTTACATTCTAATTCGCAGCTTTTTAGGGTTCCGTCCCTCAAAAGGAAAAACGGAACCCTTATAGGATCACTCGTGTATCTGTCTGTCTGTCCGTCTGTCATAGCCATTTTGCTCCGAATGTAATGGACCGATTAAGTTGAAATTTGGTATACATATCAATTTAAGTGACCCAAACACGGACGTGAACCGTAAATAAATGAATTTAGAATATTGGGGTCAGTTTTGGGGGGAAAATAAGAAAAAAAAAGTTTTGCAAACTGTACCGTGTGCCTATCAAATGAAAGGGCTTACTGTGAAGGTCTCAAATTTTTTTTTTTATAATTTTATATAAATTGTTTTAAATTTATAAGTGAAAATAGACGAAAATTGACCATTCCCCTCTCCCTTATCTCCGAAACTACTAAGCCTAAAATTTTGAAAAAAATACAGAAAATAGTTCTATACTTATAGATTACAGAAAAATCTATAAGAAGTCTATGGTCTTAAAATAACATGGTAAATCTCTCGATATTGTGCGTACAAACTTACATTTGCAGTTGGAATGTGTGGGAGAACATGTTTTTCAATTACAATGTTAAGTTTGTTCTTGGGATACCTCATTTTTATAGATAATGGTACGGAACCCTTCGTGCGCGAGTCCGACTCGCACTTGGCCGGTTTATTTTATTTTATTGAATGCGCAGTATCGTTGACGCCGAAAGAACCGCAGTCTGCGCCTGCAGAGCCCAATACTCAGTATACTTTTATAAGTTTCCATTATGCTTGTGTATAAGGTGCTATAATGAAAAGAGAGACTATGAAGTTGTGTCTGATGAATGATTAAATTAAATCTACTGAACCTTGCTCTCACCAAGACGTTCATGTCAACATTTATTTTTTGTGCGCTGTCTCCCGTCATCAATGACGGACAGCTGTGTGATTTACACTCGCAACATATTAAATCTTTACAATGCACTTAATCGCTTCCGCGCCGATGACGTCGTAAACTTCAACAAAATGTCTGACGTTTAGTGAAGCATGCACCTTTTCTTTCAACAAGTGTATGAAAAACTGATCAAAATGTTTAATTACAGAGTCAGTATTTTATGGAGAATTTGACAGTTCCAGAGATACATTGTGTACATTGTGTTTTAATGACTCTTGTTGTATTGATGAAGACCATTCAGAGCATGACGAAGGCCAATTCCCGTATTTAAAAAAACATTTATAATCTAGTCGTCTTAGTGACAGTCAGAATTATTATTTTAAAAAAAATTGAGTCACAGACACGACGTGCGCAGTCAGCTCGTTTACAGAACAAGTACAATCCGTACTGACGGATTGATCACGGGAAGTTGTGGAAATTACCAATTGACGAGCGTGAACTGATAACTGAGAAGAAAGCGGCTTTCCCTGCGACACGAAAAATGCCCTTATGCGCCAACTACAGCATGCTGTAAAGAAACGCATAGTGGAACTGCGTTCCGATGGCTGAAGCTTATTTATAAGCGTTTCAAAGACTACTTTGAAGCAAAGAGCCTCATCGTAGAGCACTGAAGCGCCATTTTCCAGCAGAACGCGAAGATGGACGTGTTGTTTTTCGACATAGCGAAAGCATTCGACAAAGTCGGCAACGACAACGGCTCATTATATAAACTTTACCAACTGAGAATGCCAGACCATCTCGTGCTCATTTTATGAGACTTTTTATCAGATCGTACTTTCCGCTATCGCAATGAGGGTTCACTGTGCTTCTCTCGCCCCCTATACGCACGGGAGACCCTCAGGACTCCGTGCTATCTCCCCTCATCTTCAGGCTGTTCACCAGCGACATCCCTTAGAGTAAATAGGCTCAGTTAGGGTCCGATAGGGATGGGGTTAGATAGGGTCTCGCCATTTACTATATTGGTCGCTGTCACGACTCTATCGTTCGCACACTCCAAATCTCCGCAAACGTCTTAGTCGCTTGGTACCAGAAATGGAAAATCGAGGTCAACCCTGATAAGAGTCAGGCCGTAATTCTTTTCTCGAGACCGCGTCGTCGCACTCCCTCCGTTCTTAGTCCAATCACTATGAATGGCAAGTCGGTCCCTTGGGATAAGTGAGCAAAATACCTAGGTGTGATTCTTGACCACCAGTTTTCCTTCAGTGAGCACAAAGTGCTACTCGTTTACGCGCTGCTTTCGCTTTAAGTAAGCTCCAATTCATATTGATCGCACGCAGCAAATTGTCACTCAAGTGCAAATTGCGTATCTACACCGCGGTCCTCCGTCCCACCATGACGTATACTTGCATCATCTTTGCACACAGTAAGCCACGCTATCTCCATATGATGCAGACCCTCCAGAACCGTTTTTTAAGAAAGGTCACGGGAGCCCCCTTCTATGTTCGCAATGAGAATCTTCATCTAGATCTCAGAATGCCCACCGTCCAGCAGTTCATGAAACCCCTCTCAAAGCGTTCCTTCGACTCTGCTATAAAGCATGATCCCCTGGTTGCGGTGGCCGCCCGTTAGACTCCCTCCCGTACAAACAAGATTCGCCGATCGAACCATATTCTCACCATTCCCGGTGACGCAATAACCCTAGGAGAGTAATAAGGCTATTAGCGCAGTTTGCAAATACAGAAACAGACCACTATTCTTCCGTCCTCGCCGCCGAGGCCTGCCGCGACGTCCCTGTCCATCTCCTTTCATCTCCTGTAGCTTTAAATTCGTCCCAAAATATTCTTGATCCGATCCAGCCCGTCTGGTGCTGCTCTCCCCAAGCAACACCCTAAATCGAGGTCCGTACCCCACAGGGGGTGCCCTTAGCTTATAGCCGCTTAGTATATAAGTTCTATGCCCTGGCTGGAAGCTTTAATTTATTGAGGCACCTATAGGAAACTCAGTTAAGCAGCCGAAAACCTCCTAAGTTGATCTGCGAGATGCCTTTCCACAAAAACAAAAAAAAAGCGTCAATTGTCAGAACTCTGTACTACAACTAATCTTTCTTCGATTCAATCGTGGAAGTATAGAAATCGAACAAGAACTTCCAGTGTATCGAATTCTCCAGAAGTTTTTAGAATATTTTAAAGATAAATTTGTTAGAGCGAATAAAGAAACACGTTATGCATCATTGTTTTGTGTGCTCTCATTTACATAATTATAATGGTAAAAATGTTTTTTTAATTTTATTTATTTTTTACCATTAACCATTTACGAACAAAAGACTGATTCCTGACTATTACTCTAAGTATTATACTAACGCACAATAAATTATATTAACGAGGTGCTCTAAGGGGCAGGCAATTAGCCCCTTAAGATCTGAGCCCCTTGAGCAGTGACTAGTGACTGATAACGCGCAGCCAACCTTAATGGCACGAATATGGCCAACATTGTATCTATTTAAGGAAATTACTCCGTAATGGTAATGGTGGATGGAAACTAATCGGATGAGTATCTGAGACATGTGGCGCATCTGAAGTTTCAGATATGTGTCACTATAGATACAGCAGAATGAGTTGAAATTTTTTAAGCTGGATATGGATATCCTTTATCATCCACTCATTCAGACGTTGCAACTGCAACTGTGATCAACGTCTCTAAGCTAGAAATAGGTAAGAATACCAGAAAAATATGGATGAGTACCGACAGAGAACGATGGAACAGTAATATGTTAGCAAGAAGCAAAAGTGACAGCATAATAACGTAACGCCAGCAGGGGCGTTCCTTTCATTAAAGCCGAAAAGCCCGGCTTTCAATCAAAAGTGAGCCTATTAATAAAAAAACTACACCTGTAAACAAACTCAATGTCGCAAGAATTAATACGAATAATAACATTAAACTCTCCGCGTAGTACCGGCCAGTCGGCCACAAGAATAAAAACGTGGTACCGGTCGCGCGCTAGATACGTACTACAATATGACTACGATGCAACGTTGCCAGAGTTACATACTCAAGGAATAATATTTAAATTCATCGCCTCTTTCATCATGCACCGTTGCCAAACTATCTCCGATGCCGCAGTTGCGATCTCACTCTAACGTTATAGCGCTAAGCAGGAAGCGAGATCGTATCGATGAATGAAGTATAGCTTTCTCGCTCACACAAGGTGGCTTCAAATCGGGCTTCTAACTTCTCATTCTTTCGCAAAGAAATGTGTTAACGTCCTTGATATGATAGTATGTACTCATTTTGCAAATGTTCGAATTTTTATGCCCGGCTTTTGACTTTTTATGAATGAAACGAATCGTAGTAGGAGGTGGTAGGATTGTAGATCCTGTCTCCTGAGTATGTGTGCGCGAGTCGCTGCGCAAAGCGTGAATTTGCATGATGTAATTTCAAATTAATTGTTTTGAGCGGTTACTGACGCCGATTATGTTTTGCTTTTTTTAAATTTTCTGTGAGTTTGTGTTGTGATTAGTTTTTGCTGTAATTACCTTCTTTTTGAAGTGATGAAAAAGTTTCTTATCATTAAAATGAATTCGGAAACGCATGCTATTGTTCCTTGTGAAGGATTAAAGTGTGTATTGGTGTGCAATACTTGGAAAAAGACTTGGAAAAAGGTAAATACTTTGAGTTTTACAGACAAATATAATCTCGCTGTATACATTATGCGTGTCGAACACAATCGCGCTGTTTTTCAAAGATTAGGTTGATTTTGTGTGTCATTTAGCACTTTAAGAACTTCCTTTCCGAGGTCACAATGAGTTTAAAACCTCATTCAATAGAGGCAATTTCTTAGCTTGCATCTTTGCTTTCTTTATACGACCTAGTCTTAGAGAAACATATGCAGCAACAAGATGGCAACAAACCGGAGCCCAGTTACGTATCAAACGAATTAAATGTAAGCAATGTGTAGTTAGAAATCACAAATCAATCAATTATTTGTGCGCCATCTAGTAGCCGTATTGTAATATTTTTCCCATAATAACTGTTGCGAATTTGCGAGCGTTTGAAATATGAATTATTACGACTCGAAGAGCTCTGTTGTGCCAATAATGATAATAGATGGCTCACGTATCATATTTTACACGATACTGATAACTTGTACTTATAATAGTTGTGATTTTCTAAAGGATTACCAGTAGGTACTCTTCGTATTTAAAATTTACCTATATTTAAGCATAACATCACGCCTGTATTCCGCGGAGGGTTAAGCAGAGGTATGCCTACCTAGCTACACCCACATTTTTCCAGTCATGTTTTGTTGTAAATTCATATTTAAATATTTAGGTCTATATCTATACCTTATCTAGCAACTAATACCACTGATATTTGTTTCATCAAATTTGTTGAAAAACATACATAGTGGTATTAGTTTTGGAACAAAATAATAAATCGCAATTACTTACAATTATGAAAAAAGAATATTAGTCAGTTCTTTAACGGCTCAGTCGGTAGGCGCCACTTTGCCAGGCGATAGGGTAGGGGGTGTTTTTTATCCAAAATATATATTGGCTTGCCCTAATTTTGACCCCTAGGCACGCCACTGAACGCCAGTGAAAATTTCTTTCTATCTAGAATTTCCAGGAAGCTCTTAGAGCACGAACACGCGACGTTAACAAAACGTGGATTCGAAAAAAATTGTATCCCACAAAAACATTTCATGTAAAGAAGATTGCCAAGACTTACAACATAACGCTTTTACGGTTAAAAAATTATCAGATGTAACGTAGAGCCAAGCCTCTAACTCCACAAGGCCCAACTCTAAGATTTTGTACCTTACAATTGATTTTGTAAAGCAATATTTATTGGTTATTTTGTTTTGTTTTGTTTAATTTTGATTTGATTTTATTTTGTTTTATTTCATTTTATGATTTTAATTAATATAAAGATTTTAATGGATTTCTTGATTTTAAACATTTTAATGAATTTAATGATGATTGTGATTTTATTTATGTGAGTAATATACTTCTGCTATTTAATTTTAGTTATAATAGTTTGATTGTGGTGTGTATTTAAATTTTTGATTACTAACATAATTCTTAAGTATACTAACAAAAATATGGATCACTGTGTCTGAAGTAAATAAATAAATAAAATAAAATTAAATTAAAATAGTTCAATGGAACAGCCAAGAAGCAGTGCTATTCTGTAGAAATCTCACCGTGAAAACCTAGGTAAAGTGAGCATGAATTAATGAGCTGTCAATTAGTGACAATCCCTAGTCTCAGATGGAATGACAGTTCACTTCGAGATCATTTCACCTAAGTTTTCACGGTGACATTTTAACAGAATCGACCGGCTGGTTTGTAGAGTTAGGCCTTGTAGAGTTAGAGGCTTTTTAGCGGTGAAAGCGTTATGTAAGTTTTGGCAACCTACTTTACATAAAATGCTTTTGGTGGGATTTCATTTATTAGGGTTCCGTACCTCAAAAGGAAAAAAACGGAACCCTTATAGGATCACTCATGTGTCTGTCTGTCCGTCTGTCACAGCCAATTTGCTCCAAATCTGGTGGACCGATTAAGTTGAAATTTTGTACACATGAACTTTAGTGACCCAAACACGGACGTGTAACGAAAATAAATGAATTTGAGGTTAGGGGGGTAAACTAGAAAATTAAAAATAAAAAGATTTGCAAACTGTACCGTGGGACCTAACAAATGAAAGGGCTTATTGTATGGATTTTAGATATACTTTTTTTATAACTTTAAAATAAATGCCTTTAAAGTTCTTTAAGAAAATAGATGAAAATTGTCAATTCCCCCCTTATCTCCGAAACTACTGAGCCAACAATTTTGAAAAATATACAGAAAATAGTTTTATACTTATAAATTACAGTAAAATTAACAAGAAGTCATGGTCTTAATATAACATAATAAATCTCGCAATATTTTGCGTAAAAACTTACATTTTCAGTTGGAATGTAGGGGAGAACATGTATTTCAACTACAATGATAAGTTTGTTCTTGGGATAAATTCGTCCCAACTACGGAACCCTTCATTGTGCGAGGTCCGACTAGCACTTGGCTGGTTTTTTAAATTTGAATTTGGTTTATAAAAATAGTCATGAATTAGTCGTCTCTAACCGTTGTCGTCTGGTTGATGACGACAAATTCTTGACTATTTTGTACACATAAGAACATAATTTTAGAAGTTTACATAGAAGTTTAACATACTTCTACATATAAGTATGTTGAACTTGAAAGAAAGAAAGAAAAATTGTTTATTCTGCACAAACAAGACGCACATTACATGCAAAATAGACAAAATACACATACTAATACAAAGTAACTAAAAGCCTCATATTCAAAACCTTAAATGTAACAATAAAAATAAAAAAGTTCGACTGTTGTCCATTGCTTGATGACAGGCCAAGACCACAGAAAATAGATGTTGCATAATCTATTGCGTAGTGCAACTGCACCATTGGTAAATGACAACAAACAAACATAACAAAAACTAAATGTTTAACTTCCATGTAAACTCCTACAAACATTTTTCGAGTCAAGTATAGTCGAGCACAAAATTATTAAGCACGTATTTTAGTGGTCACCTTATTTTTTGGTTGTATTAAAAAGGTTATATAATTATTGTTTGAAATATTATTGTTTTCCAAAAACTAGTGAGTTGTTTAACTATAGTTTTTCCAACTATTTTGTTTACTGTATTTAGAATTGCTATAGGTCTATAATTGCCATAATCTGAATCAGAAACCTTTTAAATATTGGCCTGACAATAGATTTTTTAACACTAATATTAATAAAATAAGCTATTACTGAACTAATACTGTTCTTTTATTTGTTTAAGATCTTTAATTCTTATACCATCTGACCCCGGTGACTTGTTGCAGTCTAATGTCTATATACTCGTAACAGTTTTTACTGTTTTAACTGAGTAAATATTTTGTGTAAAACGAGTATTTTCAATTTTAAATCGTTTTATTTACGTTACGTTAGTCCGTGCGTTTGTGCTAGGCCCACTGATCGTTCGTGCTAGGCGCACTGATCGTTCGTGCTAGGCGCACTGATCTTTCGTGCTAGGCCCACTGATCGTTCGTGCTAGGCGCGCTGATCGTTCGTGCTAGGCGCACTGATCATGAGACAATGTACATTTCCTGCAATATCAATTTTTATTGCTTACCTAACTAAAATAAAAAGAAATCATCCCTATAACAGCAGCCTGCGACTTCAATGCAGTAAACCAATGTTCGGTGCTCCCCAAGTTGTTAATCTTTTAAGCAAAGGAGGCCCGACCGAACCACTTACTGCAGGATTATCTCACTACATTTGACTGAACACCGGTATTTTATTCAGACGTTCAGTTTTTTGACGGAGGTAAGCTTTTCTTAGGGGAGGTAATTTGAACAAAACTGATTCTGATACTGGATTGGTTTTGAGGTGTCTGAGGTACAAGTTCTTGAATTGTAAGTTTATGGTAGGTACCTAAGTAAGGTAAAATTGACTCAATTGCATACGACACGTAAAGATGAAAGTTCGTGAAACTACTCCGCGTTTCTGAACTTGACACATCAAAGCTATTTTATTCTTCTGTTTTAATAACGTTGGAATTTTAAGAGCATCTATCTAATTAAAATATCGCTTGATAACAATCAGCATAGAACTTTCTCTAAACACAATAATTCTTAAGAACAATCTTCAACCCTTTACCTATCTGAGGAAAAGCAGATAGCACTAAATAAAAGCAGATATACGGCGCGGTCGCAATATCGGTCGTTCAAAAAACTCAAGCGATCGCCAAAAGCAAGTTAAATGAGCTCGCCGAACAAACGGCAAGATCAGTGCGCGGATTATCTGTGCCGCCTCCGACTTAATTAAACATGAAATTCAATTAATAGAGAACGCGGCGAGTTATCGCGTAAGGAATAAAGGGATCCCTTCCTCCTAATTAAAATGTATTGCCTTATTTAACTCATTTTCCACTTACAATGACATCGCGCGACCGACTCGAACTTTTTAATCTTGCTCGCGTCTTACTTTGCCTTAAGTAGTGCCACACTCTCATTGGAAATTCAACTCTAGACATTTCACTAAGAGTCCAATTTCTATTGTATCGTAAATCTTGAAGAAAATTCCGTGTAGCCAGGTCTCGGCGCGGCGGCAGCGTGGGTATCGTTCGGAGTCACAAAGAGGTATTTGCGGCGGACTTAAGGCTGAACATTAGTTTTTAAGGGTCTTATTTTGTTGTGCGCTATTAAACCGGCGGAGTCTTTGATAGAATTAGCCGGGCCAATAAAATTAATCGGTTCCCCCTTAGAAACAAAAGCGGGCGAAACGATGAATATTTTGCTTTAGTAGGTACATAAGCTTTGTGGAGTTGATTGAGTAAATAAAAAGATTGAAGTTGGAAAACCAATTACGATAAGACTTTATTAGATTTGAAAGTGAAAAATGTGGCTGAAAGATTATTGAACTTTTAAAACTTGATCAAACGTAGGCAAATAGGTAGATATCGCAGTCTATTTGCAAAAACATCACAAGATAGAAATGATTTACGAATAGATTCTGCTGCATTTCAATGAGTTATTCAACTATAACTCACGTAGAATAACTATACCCAAAGTCTCTAATTCAGATAATTTATGTAAACAAAGTAATGTCAAGAAATGTCACTGTCAAAATGACAGGACAGTGGTGCGAAACATTTTATCATTATTTTTTTTTGTAAATAATATACTATTAAATTAAAGTGAATTAATTATAAGAACTACGGAAACAAAATACTGTTGCCAAACAATGCTATAAGTAGTGTGTCGGAAACACGGCCTACGATCGTCATAATCAGCCTTTTTAAGTCCATTGCATGTTTAGGGAGGCCTACATCTATGTAGGCCTCCCAAAAACAATTTCCACTCGAAACAGTTTACAGCCGTTGTCATCCAAAATGTGGCTAGATATGCTACATACAATATGAATCTATGAATGAGAGTTGTAATACGTTTAGGTGTTGATGAAGATGTAAAAAATGTGAAAATGTTTGGATCTCCTGCATTGTTACCAGTATCATAAAATATTTTATAACAGAAAATCTCCTTTTTATAATAACTTTGTTTAAAACCGACAATATACAAAAATTATTACGGTATGATTATTTGTAAATTATTATTTCATAAATTCAGTACCTAAAAGAAAATGGAACGTTTTTTTTCGCCATTTTATGTGAGTTACCCATTACGAAGATATTTTTTTGATATGTTATCCCCTTTGTTTACATAAATTATCTGAATTTGAGACTTTGGGTATAGCGAGCAATATATATATATATATATATTTAATTTCTTAACATCCATTTAAAATGTATACAACGAATCTGAATAACTAACAAAATAGATACAGAAGTATAGAGTCCATAGACTTACATAATTTGGACTCAAGGACAAGTCTACCAAATGCTGAAAAACCCAACTTATCAATTAAATTTTGTAGAGACATTTTTCTGCTAAAAATTTAAGACCATTTTTAAGGAATATGATTAAGAGGGCTTATAACGGTCCAATAGCGCCACTCCTTTAAAAAAAAATATTATCTCGTGACTGAGAAGGAATTATAATAATAATAATAATAACCCCACCGCCGTATCTCTACGTTGACGTCGTGGTGGGGCTTGCGCGCTCCGAATTCTAGGTCTGTGCCGGTAGAGTTTACTTTACCGGAACATGTCTAGGGTGAGGAGCCAGACCAAGAGAGATACAGAAACCCGCAGGGCAGTATGTGGCGAGCTGTTGGGCAGTTGCGACCCCACGGACCCTATCTCCCGGGAGAAGTCATGTTCCTCATCTCTGGCTTGCCTTTATTGGCCGGCTGGAGTGAACACTGACGAGGAACTGAGCTCCCACCTCATTCTTGCCTTTATTGGCCGGCTTGAGTGGAGATTCGCAAGAGCAAACGTGCTCGGAGGAAGGAAGTATTCCAGTAAGTGCTTGTAGGGATCTTGACCATCTTCCGGGCTCTGGGATTGTTCTGAGAGCCGTGGAATACCTCTCCGCTCCTCGAGCACCTCAGGACATGTTGCCCCCTTGTCGCTACGTCACTATGTGCTAGCGACCGTTTTCGGGGGCCCATTATTGAGTGTGCAAGTCACCCCCTGCCATTTTATCCGTGTATAATAAAACATTGATCAGGCAGGGGCCATAGTCCTTCCATAGTTTTAGGTAACCAGTCCATTTTAACCACCCAAACCCATAGTCCAATATCTTTATTTCCATATCCTGTAATAGTACTACACCAACCGGGGGTTGTCCTTGGGTGCACTTGCATAGTGCGTACAGGGATAATCGTCGGTTGGTGCCTCATTTAATTAAAAAGCTTCTAACGGGCCTTTGCGAGTTGGCTTCGGCCCCTAGTACGCCTTCCAAAGGTCCGAGACCCCAGGGTCCCGAGATATGTAAACACCTAAAAATAAAATAATAATAATAAATTTTATTCAAAAAATTACAAGGTATAAAAATAAGTACAGTTTTGCTTAAATGTAAATTATATTCCTAAGACTTACGTGCCTGAACTAGGTAATCCTGTGTTTCAGGCGAAAAGTACTAAGACAGTATTGTAAAAAAATAATAAATAATCTAAAAGTTGTCAATAGACAAATATAATTATGTTCAGTAGCTCTTAGTTTCTAAATTTGATAAATACTTATTGTAGTATACATACATATTTACTTTAACACAGTTAATAAATTCTCTCCCATATAGCGCTTTGTGGTAGCCGTTACGAAATAATACGACACTATGTGTCCACACTTATTCATTCTAGTAACACTTTTTGGTCGCTGAGTGTACTTAGTTCCGTCGCTACGACTAAAAATGGGGAACAGTCGACACAGTAACATTTGGTTTTAAAGTTACGTTGCTGTGTGGTAACATTGTTCTTAGTCTGCAACCACTTCTCAGAAATCAATCGTTCGTTCATTCGTTTTCGTTCTCTTTTTGTTCTGTGACTGACAAGTTAAAAAATAATAAGAAGAAAACATCAGCCATCACTGTTTATCAAGGTAAATTTTTATTCATATTTTATTTTTGTTTATATTGTTCAAATCTATATGGGAAATGAATTTCATTGTGTAATTTGTTCATATAGTTTGAAATTTTCAATGCGCCACCATAAAATTGTGATTTAACCTGTGTAGTATAATTTAAACAATAGCTTGTAAAAACTATTAATAGTTTTACTAACAAGTTTTTACATTCCCAGAGCTTGGAAGCTTTTGCTGTAATATATTTAATAGTAACTATATGTTATGGAACCAAAAATGAACCACAAAATTGTTAAATAATTCAAAAACGTAATTTTATTTAGAGAAAATATTCTAGTCACAACTGGTCAGGAAGTTACTAGATTATGTCGACATATGTCGACGTGAAACCAGAAGTAGTTACAAAGTTACCGAATTTACAAAATGGTTTATTGCTTCCAGCGATTCTCAAACGTTTGGACAGGCCTGCATATTATCAAATTATGTTTAGTATAGTACTAACTAAAGAGGGCTCGTCTCACCTTATATCGGTTGTGCCTAGTACCTACATGGGTACTGGGCAACAACAAAGACTCTGTCCTGTTTTGGCCAAGGACGAGAAAAAACAGCGACCTTGAACTATTAAGGAGAGATGAAAAAAGTGTGCCTTCGGAGAATTGGAGAAAATTAAAATGTGTCGTGAAACTACAAGGCATAGCTACTTTTGCTGAAGGAATTAGATTAGAGGAACTGTATTCAAATTTTGAGGATACTGAAGATGAGGAGAGGTAAGTTTTACGACGTGTTTTATTCGACAATAATTCGACGACGTGACGCGCCCCACTACCCTATTTTAAAATCCGCGGCCCTGTGTACGTAAAATGCAGTAGTGGGGCGCGTCACTTCAGAAGTTTAGACTGGAAGAGCTCATGGACAATGTTTAATACAACTGAGTGCGCGAAGAGTGAGAAAGAGAGGTACGACCACGAGTCGGTCGGTCGAGTCCGTCTAAGGTCAGTTGAGCTGCGCGCTTCCGAAGGAACGCACGCACGTCATAAGACTGTGGTACCGATAAAGCGATGTAATTTATTACGTTTACTAGACTGAGTGTAGATCAGTGCTTAACTATTGGATTCTATTAATTTCAGGTTATTATGGCGTAAGTACTTTTACACGTTAGAAAGAGCATGTAAAATACCACATGTTTGATATAAAATGGTATTTTTAACAGTGTTTTTACGAACTTAGTGATTTTGAGTTTTCTATAATAATTTAAAAATACTTACGCTTTTTTTCAAACTAAACTATTATTAATAAAGTATTTCATGTCTTGATTACATATATAAGATTGCATTAGAATCAGTCTTCTCATTTTAGACGTTGTTGAATTTAAATTTTGTATAGAGACGTATACGACAGTATGTTTGACATCAGGTAGGTAGGAAGGAGCGCCGCGCGGCGCGTCTTTGCCTTTACCCGGCTGCCTTGCATTTACCTTATCAATCCGGTACCTTTATGACGTCTTTACTCACGACGCTCAGTCACAACGAAAACTTAGGGCCCAGTATATTTTCTTAGTAAAGAAAAATAAAAACTACTTACAGACTAGTAAAGTGATAAATAATAATAATATAGCGTACGAAGATATAGGTATTGCCAGTAATTTTTCCGCCAAATTTGCTCGGTCACCTTAAACATCCATATTTTGTTCGTTTGGCCATCTCATGAAATATCACCTTTTAAATAATTATTATTTTTACAGATACCACAAAAATCGTGAAAATAAAAGAAAACATCCGGCTGAAAAGTCAATTGTGAAAGAATTACAAAATTTTAATACTGATTTTGAAATGATGGAAGATAAAGAAACTAAAAAAGATAACGATAATGTTACGAATAAAACAAAAATGAATGAATACGACTCAAATATATATTTCAATCACGCCAGTACCAGTTATAACACTATTGATGATACCGAAGCGACTGAAACTGATGCTTTAAAAATAATAGCAACGAATGAGAAATTTAACAACAATACCCGAAACTGAGAGTCAAACTGGTGAAACTTTAATCAGTTTGAGGTTGATTGAATTCAATCAAATCATAACAGAGAACAGTGGGTTACAAGCAGAAAACAAAATTCTCAAAGAATCTAATCTAAAGTTCCAAAATCGTAAGTGATTCCATTCGACGTACTACGCCGGTTTTTTTTGCTTGTAGGTGCGTTTTGCAAATAATATGACTAGACTAGAAAAAATAAATAAATATTAATATTTTTTCTAGTTAAAGAAGAAACCGACAGAGGCTTTAAAGCAATACAAGTACAACTGGACAAATTATATGATATTCTGAAACATAAACAATCTAATATTGAGACTGTTAGTGCTGCTGGTACTTCCGTATCAACAAAGTTTGATGAGGAACTAGCTCAGAGGAATATTGAATTTCCAATTAATTCTATAAAAAACTTAGAATTACTAGAAGATCAACTCATTGACGCGGATTTCGAAAAAGTTTTGGTATGGATATTGTTATTTTAATACTATAAAATATTTATCACGGTTATAATGGGTATAATATTTGTTTTTATTAATATTTCAGGTCAATTTTTTTTCTAGAATATGCGGTACGAGTGGAATGTTAAAAATATCAAAGATTGGATTACAGTTAACGAGATGTTTATTCACGGACGAACTCCTTAACCAGTTAACCTGGTAAGGAATTAAAGGCTGTACTAAAGTACCCTTTATGAACTACATCAAAACAAGAAATATGTTTTTTTAAATTATACATTTGGCTGACAACTGTTGCTCTGCAAAGGATTCTGATGCATTTTTGCAGAACAGTGCGATAAAACATAGTGGCTAAAACATAGAATAAAACATAAAATCTTTTCGGTTCTTTACTCATTTTCAACTGCAATCATTTGATCACTTCTCGAAACAGTTTGAGAAACAGTGTCTTATTGTGACTTTTTTATTCACATTTCAGTAATATATTGTTCAGTAATAATGACGTAACATTACGACACTTCGTGTAAATATAAATTTTAAGTTATTATTCTAGTAACATGGTGACCACACCGCTACCACACATTTTTACTCGATTGTACACATGTTACAAACTAAACACCAAGTGTTTAAAAATAAGTCTACACAAATGTTTACGTTACGTGTGAACACAAAGACTACTTAAAGTTACTGAAATGTTGTCCGGTCAAATTTTGTACGAACTATTAACACACATAGAGACCAAACCCCACACAGTCACCATGTTTCGTAACAGTTACGAAACTGTTGCGACTTGTTACATCTTTAACATATCTGCGACCAAAAAGTGCTATATGGGCTGTATCTTCGTAAGACATCCTCTGGAGAGCTTCCTTGAGAATTCTCTTACAATTTGTGTAGTTCAGGGAGAAAATGTTTGCTTTCAAGTTTAGTCTGTTATAGAGGAGAGGACCGAGGTACAGGTAAAATTTGGATACAAAAGCATGTTTAGTTGTATTTTGTGGGCAGACTATGTCTTTACGTCTTTTATTAGAATATTTAGTGCTGTAGGGTAGAGCTGTGTGTTGTTTTAATACAATGCCCATTATAAATAGTTGCCGAACTGTTAATACTTCGCAAGATTTGTATAGCAGGTTGGTAGGAAAAAGGAAAGGGCGGAAAGTAGACACTTTGAGAATCGCCCTCTGAGCTCTCTCGATGGTTAGTAACCTTGTTTTACCCGCTCCACCCCATGTGGTAATACAGTAAGTTAATATCGATTGACATAGAGCAAAGTAAACTTGTCGAACTATTTTAGGGTCAGCAATATAGCGTAACTTTTTAAAAACAAATATCAACTTGCGAATTCTATTATTTAAAACTTCTATATGTTGTTTGAACGAAAGTGTTTCATCTATTATAACACCAAGGTATTTTGTTATATTTGCCACTTTAATGCTGGGACAAACACATTGGTTATCTGTGGGAACTGCGCAATAATGAGCATATAATGTTGTGGTCCTAGTTGGTGTTTGCTTGCGCATCGAAAACTTAGTGTAATTTGTCTTGTCTGCATTTAATGTTAGTGAATTAAATTGAAGCCATTTATTAACAACATTGAATCCGTGTTGCGCAAACTTGTAGACATTTTCTTCTGAGTCAGACGAAAAAAGAAGGGCAGTGTCATCAGCATAAGAAACAATTTGGCCGTGATTTAGATTTAGATTACAAAGATCATTTATGTATATCAAAAACAACGTAGGCCCTAAAATACTTCCTTGGGGAACTCCGAAGGACGTGTTTTTTTCATAATCGCTGAGAACATTGCCAATCCTTACACATTGGGTACGGTCCTCTAGATAGCTCTTAAAAAGGTTTAGCTGGGTGCCTCGGATACCAATGGCTTCAAGCTTGTGCAACAGAATAGGAATAGAAACCGTATCAAAAGCTTTGGCGAGGTCCAGGAAGATTCCTACGGTGTGGTTACCTTTATCAAGTTCTTGTGCTAGATAGTCGGTCAGATGATGGACGGCATCGTCTGTTGACATTTTAGGCCTAAATCCAAACTGCCGTTTTGATAAAATTAACTTATCCTCCAAGTATTTGTAAAGCCTCTTATTTATAATTTTTTCTAATATTTTAGACATAGAAGGCAGTAAGGAAATAGGTCTATAATTTGTCACTTGATCTTTACTGCCTGATTTATAAACAGGGACAACAACAGCTTTTTTTAGGCACTCTGGAAAAATACCTGTAGATAAACATTTTTGGAAAATATAAGTTAATGGCGGTACCAAAATACGCCTGAATTGTTTAATTATTTTATTTGGTATGTTATCCCAGCCAACCGCACAGTCGTCCTTTAAACTCATAATTATCGTTTCTACTTCAGTCTCGTCAGTGTCTAGCAACGCAAAGGATGATAAAATAGTGCTACACGTAAATGGTGTGCTTGTTAGATATTGTGATTGGCTTGGATTATGAAAAACGGCTCAATAAGAAACCTCGGTAAGTGTGTCTAGAATTTTCTAATACCTTTTATAACGTTTCATATTGAGATACGAAGCAACAAAATACGATCTAGAGGAATGTGGCCACTTTTTTTAGATCGAATTTTGTTGCTTCATATTAAAAAAATATATATATATGTCGGAGAAGGGTAGGTTTCTCTCGTTATCATCAGCCATATTTTAACTACTGTGAGCGTACTGTGGGTAGTGTTGGTTATTGCGCAATATAAAAACTGAATTAAACTCAAAACAAAAGTCATTTACTCGAGTTCTACTTTAAAGATTACATAAGACAGCTCCCCCAAAACGCCCATCCCTTCAACCACTTCCTAGTGCTATAGCTGGGAAGAAGAAGTAGCGGAACAAACTCCCCAGCAGCACATCTGTCTGATCAGTTAGAAGAACTTGATTCTATACAGTAATGGGTATGCAAAGTAATTAATATTGGTACCTACACGACACAACTATACCGAACGCGCAACAATTCCTTGACGTCTTCACTGCTTGACCGCCACCGATGAACTTCACTTGTCAACTGTGTGGCGGACACTTGCTGCCAGTCGAACGTTATGCTGTGACTCCGTCATGCGCCGCTAGGCAGCGCTAGCGTCCCGATTAGTCAAGAATCGTTGGCGCTAACTACAATAACTCCATCGAACGCAACTAGATGACGCTGGCGTACCGGATACAACAGACTCGTCGTCTCCGACATATATATATATATATATATTTTTCATTAAATGCCATTTCCCACTAAATGTGGACCAGGTGTAATATGGCACCTCAAAATACCTAATCTATTGTTTTAATTAACGTTTGAATACACCGTGTAGTGTATTGTTTAACAGATAGCTCTGTTTTTGTTATACTTTAGGTATTAGTTGCCCATGTTTTATAGGGGTGCCTAATACTTTTGGCCAAGGTGTAGTTAATTTTGTTCGTCGATGTGTCGATGTGACACTTTGTCGTACATAGTGAGGTTTCTGTACAGATTTCTTCAGTGTGTGGGCCGCCTCCTGTTTCAGCAACACTTACCGACCAGGTCTCCTGCTGAGACCTCCTCGGTAAAGTCTACACTACTGGCTTTTTCAGCTAAAATGTTCAATGCGTTAATCTCACTAGTGTTGAATGCTTGTGTATAATAATAATAATAATCTTGTGTTACAATTTTAATTAACATTATTTTGTTTGGAATGTATCGTTTGAAGTAGTTAAGCAGCAGTAGTTCTAGCTCATTGGACCTGAAAGAGAAAGACGGGTGTTTACATAGGATATTCACAGATATTTGTTACAGAATGGTGGTGAATATTTTTTTATTTCTGAAAACATTACAATATTCAATGACAAACACCAGAGGGACAGTTGCTGTGTTATTAAGACCATTCGCATGCTAATTTTAGTCTCAATTTGTCAAAAATACCTCTAATTTTCTGACATTTTTTACATGTAGGTATTTGACCTTGATTGCCGCTGAGATGAGATTACGACTAGATTTTGAACGTTTTTATTACGGGAATTAGACTTCTGATGACATTTCTCGCAATCATGACCAAGAAAAACATAGCAACCTGTACCCATCATGTGTATGTCAGCCCACGCCGCTGTACCTGCTAAGCCTACTTAGCTGTGCTACTTAATTCCGTGCGCTGTGGCACTGTAGGAAGACTCGCAACTCGACGAGTTACGTGACTACTGTCTTTGGCTTTATAATCACGTTTGTGAGAAAGGAAAGATCGTCAAAAAATCTACTTTAAAATTGACAGAGAGCAATTTGCTTCAATTCTCGAAACAAGAACCGTTTCACAGCACACAAAAGTAAACTAAGTAATGAAATATTGATGTCTCCTCGGCAATATTTGATACAAATTAAAACTTTAACGACGCGGTACTGCATGTTGCATATCTACAGGCCAGTTATTGCAACACATAAATTAGGCAAATATTGGTTTTCAAACTATACTCAAGGACAGTTTCAACACAAACTACGAAAATACATAGGTAGGATGAAAATAATGTTAAAAATTCATCACAAACAAAAGTCGCAATTCTTTTCTTTTTTATACCTCGATACAACTAATACACTCACTTTATTCCTATCTTGAATCTACATGAACAAAACAAATAACATGAAACACATAAATAAACATAAGATCATAACGATGCGTCATCCGTACAGGCTAACGCAATAAAGGTCGCACTAATAGTCACTGTGAAAGAGAACTAAATAGCCCGTGCCGACCTCCCTGGCTACTCTTGAAAGCTTACCCTTGGCCATATCTGGACCAGCATAGCTTGGACCTCCATATCTCATATGACTCTCCCGAAGGTGGTCGGTTAGTTCGAAATAAGAAGAGGTCGGGAGTTCAGGCTAAGATGGTGGATGGAACGACAATTATAAATAAGTAGGTTGGAGCAATAACGGGCGGCGACGTGCCTTATATCAAGCAAACTGCCTGCGATGCAACGCCACCTAAGAGACGCTTCATACAGACCAGCGAATGAAGATGTGACAATGCGATGACTGTCAGCAGCGAAGGAACACTTACCGATTTTCAAACGTGCATGATTGTTTTATAACGACATAATTCACCTTAACCGAGGCGTTAAGTAAAGCGTCAACACAATGTGTCTTTTAAGTTTCAGTATCATTAAAATAAAATTTTATTTGCACTGCACTCCTGAAACACGGGGATTGTGTGTCAGCTGTGTTTATGAGTCATGTTTATTTTTGTTAAACATTGTACCTATAGACAGAACACTTTTTAAATTATTATGTCAAACTCTAACTTTGTAAGATAATAGTAAAAATCTTGAGTTATTCTAATTACTTCTTAATAACAATAGTTTATATTTAAATAAAGTACTCTAAATGCAGGCTAAACACAGTTTAACTATGAAAAAACATAATTAGCTATAGGTACCCAAAGTCTCTAATTCAGATAATTTATGTAAACAAAGTAATGTCAAGAAATGTCACCGTCAAAATGACAGGACAGTGGTGCAAAACATATTATCATATTTTTTTTATTTTGTAAGTATTCATCGCTAAATTTAAAGTGAATTAATTATAAGAACTATGCAAACAAAATACCGTTGCCAAACAATATTTTGTGTAGTATGTCGGAGACACGGCATATGATCGTCCAGCGCTAGACGTAGGCCTCCCAAAATCCATTTCCACCCTAAACAGTTTACAGCCGTTGTCATCCAAAATGTGGTTAGATACGCTACTTACAATATGAATCTATGAATGAGAGTAGTAATATAAGTGTTTTTGCAGATGTAAAAAAAAAAATGTTTGGATCTCCTGCATTGTTACCAGTATCATAAAATATTTTCTACAATGACAGAACATAGCGCAACATATAATTATTATATAAGACCTTGACCTTTAAAATGTGTTTTTTACAAACAAATAATTCTAATTCTACTAAATTTAATACTTTACATGAATAATAATCTTTTAAATTGAGTTGACTTTAAATTTTCACATGAAATGAAATTGGCTCTGAATATCGAAACATTTAATTTGCATGCATGCGTTAACATAAATAGATACTCGAATACTTACATAATAATATTGTAATCAATTTATTATTGTAATTTAATAGTACAATATTTCACTCAATCAATAGTTTTTTTAGTAATATTAATCATTTGTATGTATATTGACAAAACATAGCGCACTACTCGTACCAAATTTTTAAGATCTTTGTATGTAATCACCTATGTTTTACAAATAAACTTTTCTATTCTATTCTACCAGGAAATCTCGTTTTTTTAAGAACTTTGTTTAAAACCGAAAATTTATAAAAATAATTACGGTATGATTATTTATTAATTATTATATATTCAAATCAGTACTAAAAAGATAATGAAACCTCTTTTTTCGCCATTTTATGTGAACTACCATTACGAAGATATTTTTGTATGTTTTCCCCTTTGTTTACATAAATTATCTGAATTTGAGACTGGGTATAGGTGTCAACTTTCAAACGGGCACTTGGTGTAACGTAGCAAATCGACTGTCTGCTCTGCACTAATACCACATGCCTGATCTGTGCGCGGCGCGTTGGAGCTCATAGGCCATTCATAACCGGCGCTGCATCCTCCACACCAGACGTTTTTATTTGCCGAACCAACGACACTAACATAAAAACAACACTCAAATATCAAATAAACAGCGCTTTAAAGCGCAGTTTCGTACGGCTTAAGCCCGTATTAGGTAGTTAAATTTACATTTTACATTTGATATTTTCAGCCGTGAAAGTTATTTCTTGTTTGTGCTGCAGCAGATTTATTGTTCGGATCCGGCGGGCACTCCAGCGACATCTCTTTGTTGCGAATCGTTTACGTGTATTTATGGGGTAATTTAAACGATCCGAAATACAAAATACTTTAGTACGATTTACTAAAATACAATGCAGTGATTATAAAAGGATTTATTGTTGGCTGTTGTGTTCTACTTTGTGATGCTCGTACCTTTCGGTAATTCGTGTGTTTATTTACACGTTAGGTGGAGATTTAAGGTGTGAGCAGAATAACGTGTGCGCTCAGTATATTCACAGTCACGGAGAGCTATAATGTGTTGACTTTAAACATCGCATTTGTGCTCACAATATGTGAAATCGTTGTTAGCCCGCCGTTTGTTGCTGGAGTCTTGAAACATTTATTTGAAAAGGTACCCAGACCCCGTTAAGACATTTTACCTGACTACCATGCCTTATAAAATGTCAACTTGCATACCTCTCCCACACTTATGGATAACTTTTCGATCTTGAAACTACCTAATGCAAATAGGTTTTACATATCTGAGCAAATCCATTACTGAAGAACTGCAGCTGCTTCTACAGAATTTAAGATTCTTTTACAAATTCACCTGATAAAATCCCTCCACTAAATTTCACCATCCAGCACAAGAATAGCAACAAAATCTACAAAGTAAGACTTCCCTAAAATAAACTCCATGGAACAGCTCGGCAATATAAAGCGGTTGTAAACACACGGCGCTTGCAATTCAATTGTTACCTGCCAGCCGGCATCGCCACTATGCACTGTGCTACTTTAATACACAGGGTGAGACACAGTAATGTGAGGTTCAGGATTTATTGTTTCTTAACGTATGTCTGTACTAAATGTGGGTACTTTGTTTATAAACACCTATGTATTTTCAACTATAATCAGCGTATTTGTAACCTTATCGTTAAAGATAGATAGGTACTTAAGTACTTTACAAAATTACTTAATTACATAATATAGGATCTTTATACCTTAGAAAGTCCTATTTTGTATGTTCGCAAAAATTTAGGACTTCTCAAAATAAGAAGCGATTTCCATAACATAAATACACGCAGTAGACATGAGATTGTGATTTAGATTTAACTAAAACGAGCAAGTCATTTCTTACAAACAAACAGTATTCGATTTTATAACAAGTTGCCAAAGTCAGTTACAGAACTTAGCGATGGAAAATTCGAAGCCCACATCAAACGTGTCCTTATCAAAAAAGCATATTATACGATTAAAGACTACGTTGAAGACAAGGAAGTTGGGCAATAATTCCTTCTGCACATGTAGCTTCCCTGGTAACTCATTAACATCATAATAATGTTAGTGTCTATTAATTGCTCCCAAATAATGATGTTTTATTTTTTATAACACATTTGCTCGTAAAGGGTCTCTTATTTCACCAATTTCAATATCGTAATGTATGTCATTACGTACTTGTGCGTTATTGTAATGTAAAACGCACGAGTTTCTCTAGAATAAGGTCAAACGTACGGTTGATCAAGATGCTCTGTCTAAAACGAACGGTACTTTTTTAAATCTTAGCAAATAGTTTTTATGACAGAAAAGTGGTCAACATTTTATGAATAAAATTAACTTCCTTAGATTAAATATAAAAAATAAACATTTAATTCTATAATTTAATTAATTTTGACAATAAATAACAACCATTTATCTATAACAAAACCAATTTTTTTTAAATTAATTTACTTTATTAGTAATACTGGCTGTTTTCGTGCCTTTTCCTTAAAAAATAAAAAACGCTGATGCGCGCGCATCGCTAATTTGTGAACAAGTACAAATTATTCCGCGCGCTTTTTCTTTTCGCTATATTGTTTTTATTTGTTTTAAATTTCGTCAAGTAATGATGAATTTATTAATTCGAAACCGCCACAAGTCTCAGAGGCAGCGCCACTGACTGCAGAACTCTGTGGTCTCGTTTCTCCTACTTTCACTCAAGAGAGTGAGAGAGAGACTGGTGAAATTGTAACTAATAATAATAACTTGACAACATTAAAAATGCCAACTGGCAACGTAATAATCAATTTTACAAATTTTTCTAACTGCTTTAACAAGTGATTAAAGATTTATTCGTTTAAGAAAGTCCGAGTTTTATTTATTTCCTCGCAAATATGTTATAAAACGTCGTATGACATACGTGCGCTTTGATAATTACAGCCTCTGCTTTCTTGTAGCCCTCACCTACGGCTCGGGCTAGCAATATCGCCTCGGCTGTAATTTACAACTTACCGCACTTATATCATAATGTATTATTATCTTTTACATTCTTCCTTGACATAATCAAATAATTATCTCATTATTTGACTTTATATACCAACAATTCTAATTTCAACTCTTTATTAGTTGCTTTTGTAGACATGATATTTATATCAGATTTGTAACTGTAGTTGTGGCAACCACATCATTTGGTTTAAATAGTTTTTTTTTTATTTTTAATCTTTATATAGATTATATCCTATCTTGTGAATGTGAGAACGTTGAAGGCCTAGTAGACTGTAGATTTGCTGACCATTTTCAATTTTGTTAAGTACCTGGTAATTGTTCAAAGGCCTACACCTTCCTCCCATACCTATTAACACTGTTATTTGAAAATATTGGAAAAACCAATTATTTTTAAAAGAGTAACCGTGGAGTTTCTTTCCGGTTCTTCTCCATAGGAAAAGACCAATTGGAACCGTGCTTCGAGCTTCTGACGTTTCATAAGTAGGTTTATGTGAAATAAAATATTTTGTTTTGATTTGATTTGGGAACATCCGATAGCATCTATTGGTATTCATAATTATTGCAATCACTAAATAGTAGGTGGCTACTATTGCTCACGTGAGTTCCTCATCAAATTACTCAATTATTGTTTCTTTAGTTCAGCAGTAGGCATTAGGCAGATATCTAATCCGCCAAATTGCATAACGAACCCCGTGATATTTTTCTTACTATTGAGTCACTAACACATTTGCCCTTCCACACATTTATCATACAAACAATATCTCATCTAATTTTTTAGAAACATAAAATGTATCATAAAACTTAGGTTCAAGGCATCGAAAAGTAAGTACTAAATATTCAGAATTTTAAAGGACTACATTACTGTGAGTGTGTAGCAAATGAGCCGATTTGTATTCCGCCTTTATATGTTAATATGTTTTATCATCGGAATATTATTCATGACAGACTCTACTTTTATTTTCAAGAGGTATTTTAATATATGATGTGCACCTAACTTATTAAAATACTAGCTTAGGAACGCGGCTCCGCTCCAGATTGTTAGCGTTTTATATTCCTTTGAGACATATATGGCATTTATGCTTTTAAGCACAACAAATACTAAGAAAAACGAGTAGAAAACTTCGCTTTCGTTATAGAAATCAGTTGTAAGAATTTAACTATGTTGTTAAATACCATGTTGTTAAATATGTCAGCGGTAATTATTATCTGTGGTAACTAAAATTGAATTCTATCATTACTACTTGACTGTATCCGGTTCATTTTTACGTTTGCTAGTTTGCCTGTGTAAGTTTTTCTTTCTTGTTGTGTTAACGATCGGCTATTATTTCTAAATAACCCAACCCTACGTTACGTTATGGACCCAAAACATATAGTTTTTACGATCACGCAGTGATTTTGTGATGACCAAAGCTTACCGGCCTGGCATGCAAAAAACAAGAGAACACATATTGACACATAAATGGCACTTTTGTACGTCAACATTTACACGGAAATAAAATTGATTCTAGTTGCCTCTTCCAAAAGATAGCTTCGTATGGAGAAGAATGGGTAAGAAACTCCACCGTTCGTTACTCTTTAAAACTGTCGAGTTAAACCTATCACAGAGTGTTTAATTAATGTTATAAAAATAATACATTATAAAATTAAATTAGCAACCTGTTTGGTTTTGTCTAAACTACATTGTGAGCAGGACCAGGACCATTTGGTACTCACCTCTGTGATAGTGGAAGTATGGAGGGTTACATCTTAAAGATAAGAAACATTGCACAGTAATTGAATGTTATCGGATCAGTATTAGACGATGATTTCATTGGAGTGGTAATGTTAAAGTTGTTTGAATGAAGATCTGGCCATGGCCTTTGAAAACTCCAATGTGAAACTCAGTAGTGATGTTATAAAAGCAAAACTTTTGCAAGAAAATCAACGCAGAAGAACTCGAATGATTTCTTCTAATCTCTGCTCAAGCGTTTGCGACTAAAAAGGCGTAAAATGCTACAAATGTAAAAAACAAAAAAAAAAACAAATGTCTGGTCATTTTCTACTAGATTACCCTACAAACAAGAAAACTTAAGGAAATCCAAAGGAAAAGGAAAAGTTCAAGGACAAAACGAACAAAGTATCATCTGACAAAGCTCTTCTCGCAGCACTCTCAGTGAATTTAGGAAGTGGTGTGTGACATATTGATAGTGGTTTTACGAACCACATGTGCAATGATAGTTCAGTAATGATAAACTATAAACCTAGTAGTAGTCCAATGAATGTGCGTGTTGCTAATGGTGATAATGTTTCAGCAGCTGGATATGGAAAAGTTAAGGTACACTTGACAGTCTCTTTAAAGAATATAGGTAATTTATACATTATGTTCTTCAATTAACCGCCAATCTTTTATTAGTGAGCGTAATGGCTAAAAAGGGTTATAAAATAGTTTTTACTAAATACAAATTGAGTAAAATACTTGATGGAAATGATGTAGTTGTTACAGGCAGACAAAGTAATGGTGTATATTTACTCGATACTGTTGCTAAAGTAGTTGTGTCTAAAGCATCATCAGATACATCCGTTAGAATCCATTTCAAGTGTAAGCAGGAGCAATTTAATTGTTTGTTATCGGGCAGAGATCTCGTTAGTAAAAAGCGATATGCTTGACATGTGGGACAATCTGGAGAAAAAGAAGCAACAGATTTCATTTCTTTCTCTGCTACCTTCAGTCTTAAAATCTCGAAGACTTGGCCATCTGAACTCACGGATTATGCAGACAGACTACAAACTGTACTTCGGAGAGTGTGCGCAGGAGCTCCACGACCTGATCCCATCATCGCCCTTTTATTTACCAGACTACCAGACGTACTGCAGGGTACCATGCGTACTTGGTTAATATACCGTCCAGTCATACTCAGCGTTTCTCCTCCACATTTATTATGCGCACAGACAAAGTGTGGAACTCTCTCTGCCAGCGTATGTCTTCCCTTCCATTTACAACGCATCTGCCTTTAAAGTAAGAGTGAACAGGCATCTTTTGGGCACGCTCGTTTCATCATAGACCTCATCCATCACTTTCCATCAGGTGAGATCAAGGTCAAGCATTGGCCCAATAAGTAATTTTAAAACAATGCACTTGCTTAAGAAAGGTATGGTTACTGGTTTTTTTTTTTTTTTAAGTTGTTTCTTGCGTTGAGGGTAAACAAACTATGGTTCTTTTTCCCTCAAATATGTGAGTTTGAGGGAAAAGGAACCCTAGTTTGTTTACCCTGAATGCAAGAAACACAAGTAGGGTTTTATTCATATATGTGGACCCATGCAAGAGACATCATTCAGTGGTGCCAAATATTTTATATCATTTATCGATAACTTCTCAAGAAAGACTTTTATTATTATTTATTTAATACTTTAAGCACAAAAAAATATACAGAGGCGGACTTAATGCCATAGGCTAGATACTAAAATGAAGCATTCAAATGCTTAAAAGATGAAAAGGCTCCCGCACACTGGTGCGATATCGCGGACGCGACAAGGGTCGCGCTGCCTGTCGCGCCTGCGATATCGCGCCAATCTTCACGAACCTTTAAGGTATTTGTTTAGAACCGAACAAACAAACGAATAATTAACCCAACAGATTATGGGCCCTTGCAAAATAGCTAATACAATCAGAGGTGGTATTTTTTAAATGATTCTAGTCACTTTATCAGCTTCGCCTCGACGAGAGTAACAATAATATTAACGGTCATATATAAAATTGGCGTACCCAATCATCACTTCTTAGCAGAAAGATCACTGTGGACCATTAAGTATTACTTCGGTCGCCTTGCCGAAAACCCATGGAACGTCGCGTATATACTTTGTAAAAAGCACGAGACTAAATTAAATAAAGCCAAACCTACCACACCGTCTCAGCCTATCCAGCGGGCCGTACAAGAAAGCCCTCCGTTGTCTCAATACTTACAAAAACTACATTCAGCCTCCGTCAACCGTGAACAACTCTCGATAAACGACAATGACGTCATCAAGAAAACAATTACAACACAACAGATTAAAAATGAAAAATGTTCGAGATCGTTTTTAATGGTGACAAACAAAACATCCTAATTGCTTTTTCTTTTATTGTTGGCTGAATGTCGAGGCATTGTCGCCGATATTGTTTCTTAAAAAATACAACCCCTGTTGTGCTAATCTTTTGGCCAAGCAAAGGATTAGTGGTGAAAAATTGATGCTCGTAAACAAATAAAAGACGCGATAAAATTGTACATTTTTCTTTAGATGACAGTGAAGAGCGTGAGGTATTCAAATTATTATTTTTTTGTCGCCAAGATAAGTAGCGGATTAAAAAAAAAATTACTACAATCGGTTAAGTTCTACCTTTTCAAGGAAATCATGTTACCGCCCAATCTGATGTGTTCCACGAAGCATTTCTTCTTTTAATCTACCGGGGGGTTTTATGAAGATTTCCACAACAGAAACACGCGATTTTGTCGCATGACTCATACATATACCGTATTGAATATTTAGGTATGCTTGAATCATGTAATCGACTTGTTATAATAAGCTTTACATCACCTTCAATAAGAAAGTCATAACACGACATCCTCACCGTTTCATAATATTCAATTTGCATGTATTGTGTTGTTTACAGCCCACCTCGGGAAGAGACCCGTCTAATCTCAACGGTTATTGTCTAAGTTGCGCCGTTTCCTGAGGCACTATCATGCACTTCCCCGTAAGTATATAAGAACCACTCCATACAATAGTGAAAGAAAGGTCCATATTGACACAAATTGATAGCGAAATACTTCGAAAACAAAAACAGTTTACCAAGCAAAGTCAAATTGATAATGAAGCCGTTCATTACATGCATTTTTGCCCTTGGTCTGCGTACTTAGGCATTGCTTAGTGGTTCATCCTGATATGTTTAAACCGATGCTTTTTACAAAGTACCGTCTGAGTCTGTCCAAGTAACGTGCATAGTTTTAAACCAGAAAATACTCAAAAATGCTGAATATTAATCACACTTTATATTGAAACTTCTGGACTTTGTTGTTTGGTGGCGCTACGACTTGCGATCGACTGGTTACGACGGTGAGAGTATCCAAGTTAAGTGATATTTATAGCGAGTGTAGGTGATCCCGAATAACTTCGCAACTAGGCTTTCACATAGATACAGATAGACATGTGAATACAGAACGAGTTACACACGAAATGAAACGACCGAATTGACATGGACAATGAAAATTGCCTTTTAGATTTATTTATTTAATTTTATTTTATTTTATTATTTATAAATATTTATATAAATATTTTAACTCACACACTGACTTATTATATGTTGTTTTTATTTTTTATTTTTTTGGGAAATCATATACAATGTTTGTAAATATGTGAGCACCATGTACCTATCGCATTTATTAATTTTTCTGTTATTACTTCACTTTTCATTCTTTTTACCAATTGTGGTAAGTAATTTTGATGAATTTTTTTTATTTTTTTATTCTAGGTACATGGTCTTCACCTATAAATGTTAATTAATGTATACAAACTATTGTTAACATTTTAAAAGAGTAAGTATGGAGTTTCTTGCCCATTCTTCTCCATACATAACTACATTTTGGAAGGCGCAACTAGAATCAATTAACTATTCATGTAATTTTTGACGTTCAAAAGTGCATCTTCGTGCCTATTTGAAATAAATTATTTGACTTTGACTTTGACTTTGACTTTATAAGATTTAGAAATTTTCAATAAACAAATAATTTCCCCGACCGTACAAAATCAAAATCAAAAGTCATTTATTCAAATTAGGCTGATAATCAGCACTTTTCGAACATCAAGATTATTATAAGACAGTCCCCCAAAACGCCCGCCCTTCATCACTTTCTAGTGCTTTAGCTGGGAAGAAGAAGTGGCGCAAACCCCCAACTCCAAGAAACTCCCCAGTAGAAACATCTTCTTACTCAATGTTTTTTCTCAAACTAAAAATATCTAGACTAAGCACGTGCCCTCTATTCACTCTCTGGTCTACTCCAAGACGTTAGCGTAGTCCGAGGAGTCCCACTTGGGCACAGTTCCGTGCGTTTCCGGCACACGGAGGTTACCCCCCCATCCTGAAGGGATGGAGGGGTGTACATCCGTCCCCCAGCGACATTAGCGTATCATTATAACTATTTGAGCGAGATTGTTAAGTTTACTTATAAGGTGTATTGGGATTGGCAATGATGTTATCGTTACGATATTGTTTATGACTCAAAGATTGCTTATACGGGATGTATCAGAAAGGTGTGGTTATATTTTAGGGTGTGGTACAGAACTACAGACTATCAAACTGAACAACTTTCTCCAGGATACTAAGTAATACTAACATCGTAATCGCGTAAGAATAATCAGCGGTCCCATACAAAACTTCTTTAACTTAGACCCAAATATATGGGACAGCTGAAAATTCTTTCGCGATAACGATGTAGATCCCATGGTCCCGAAGTTGTTCAGTTTGATGCTCTACTACACCCTTGAATATGAGCACACCTTTCTAATTGATTCATGCTGTAGATATACGCAAAACCAGATTGTTTCAACAATTGGCTCGTGACATTGTTAAGTTCTATGGCTCAATGGTAGCGCTAGTTTCAGGTGGCTCCTTTCTGTTTTCTGGATTTCTAGAATAACAGAATTTTCTTGCCTTATTTAGGATTCAGATGTATCTTCATGTTTTGCTCTTTAAGCAATTTTATGCTCTTTGTGATTGGTAGATTTATTTCGCCTACAACCCTACGTTGCTAAAGCTATTGCAAAAAAAACTTCAGTATCGAATTAATTGACTGTAACACCATGCTCAAACCGATCCACCGACGAAACTTCCCATTCTAACAAAATTCCTCTTAAAATAACTACCCTACAATAAAAAGCAACTTCTTACCCCCGAGTACATCATAATGACGGGTAGTTTTCACCCCTTGTGCGGCTCTAACGAATTTATTACCCCCTGTTCAACACAATTGATATAGTCATGCCTGAGAATATTTATGACTAAGGAATTTGTTTAAAATAAGAAAGTATTGTTTTTGATAAACCTTGAAGAAAAAAATCTACGAAAGTAGGTACGTATGTACTCATTATTATAAACTTAGCTAATCATTGCTGGCTCATGCTACGAAGTTACTGCCCTCATTTACTTACGTCAAACATGGTTTTAATTAAATATTTTTTTTGGAAGTTACAGAAGAAGAAAAAAGGAAAGAAGTGAAGTTGCATAGGATAAAATATGTATCATAATATTTCTATGTAAGTTAACACTAATTTATATCGTTTATACTTAGGTATGATTGTAGAAACTACCCATGCATAGGTATCTTTGTACTTAGTATTTATCTAACAGCTTCGGTTACACATTCAGATCTCTTTAACTAAAACTGTTTCTCCTAAGGTCCTTTAAAACAAAAGCCATGTACCGAAATCCTCACTCTCCTCGCATGTAGAGTTACTTGTAGAGTCGCCCTGGGCAGTGCTTCCCTTAACCGAACTTAACCAAAGACTACGTAGAGTCGCAATAAACTTGCGCTAACTGGCGACTAAGTGCGTTATTTAAGAGGCCACTCTATGCGCATACCGCGAATTGGTGGATCTGAAATAAGAAATACCTAACAAAACGATAAGCTGTGATAAGATTTATTTGTTTCAAAAATGAGTATGATATACATATATACAATTGTCAGCATGCAAGATGTCGCAAAGAAAAGAACGAACCAATTATGTTCATCATACACAGTGGAGCGAATGAAATAATGTGTAGTGTGTAAACATGGATCTGCATGAACCAATCGGTATGATGAATATTTTCAATGCCATCTTAGTCTACGATATGTGATCGATCAACATGAGCTTTATGTAATGACCTAGTTTTACTATTCGCGTTAAATTATCAGGTCAAAATGAATTCGTTCGCAGTGCACATAAAATTGTACAGGAATCAGCAGTTAGACTTTGACCCGCGAGTTTGTTTCACCTGCAAATAAATTATGATGTCAAACATTTTATGATTTGCATCCACAAACCCAATATCAATCGTCGCCTAATCAACTACAATCCCATCATCCTGCACATACCTCCACCAACAATAATTCATATGAATTCAATATAAAGCAACACTAACCTGTCCGTGTGTTATCTGCGGGCCGGACGTCCGGCATCCGTCCGATACCAGTGACACAGTTCACTCGTTACGTGTTAGTGATTACTTTTGTTTTGTACTACGCACGTAGACAATGGGTAGGTGTGTTAGATCTATTGCGCAGTAGATAATAATATCTGGCGTGGCTCTGTAGCGTTCTACCTATGCCTAAAAAAAAAAGCCAAATATTGCTAGCATCACTGTTTCGCATCTATATTTATTTCATCTAAGTTGTTTCGGCAAATAAAACAAGATAAATTGTTAATATGAAAAAAAAAAGCAGGTGTCAGACACCTTTTCCAGAAAGGTTGATTTAGATACCTAAGCTATATTTTTGAAAATACTGTTGAAATTGTAAAAAAAAAGACTATCACAGCCTGACATTATTATTTGATGAGTTATTTATTATGTATAGTTTCACGAAAATCTTGATCACAAAACTGTATAATCTATAAGCACTGCTCAGCTCCTAAGAGATACCTACATAGGTTCGCCACAGTGTCACCGCATGAAACTTAGCAAGGAGCTAAAACGCGGTGGCCGGGCCAAGTTAGCACTTTTTTATTTACCACTAACTCGCCTAACACAAGACTGCCATTTAACTGGCTCGCCACACGCCGCCATTTGGTGCCATTGCCATATTATATAGCTACGTGTCCTATTGTGAGTACCTTGCTGAAGTGGACACTTGAGGGCTTACCAAAGTGAAAATAACCACTTTAAGGCAGAAAAATTTGCTTAATTTTATTTTTGGTTATGAGCTTGTGCAAATAAATTCGTTTCTTTAAAGAAAAGTCATCTTTATAATAACAAAAAAAAAACTAATAGTATTATCTTTAAAAAAATCTTACTTATTTCTCAAAAATACTGACTAAAGTCATTGCATAGGATAAATAATGGACGACGCTTACGCTAATAACCTAAAGATTTCACTCCATTAAAAATCCATCGAGTTAGCACAAAAACAAGAACATACCCAACACAAACAATGAATATTAGCACAATACCATAGCTACACCTACCCATACCTACTCGTAGGTTCATACAGTATGCTCCGTTATCCAAATAAGCGAAGTTATACCTGTGGGGCTGAGCTCAATAAATCAATATCTTCGGCTTGTTAAGTAACTTTATCCCGAGATGCTCTGTTATCGTATGCACATTGACTAACGCAGAGTGTGCCAATGGAAGCAATGTTGTGGACAAAGTTGGGGCGAAATATTAGTTTATTGTCTCAGTAGATAGAAAACTGCAGTCAGATTTCTTCGAAAGAAAGTACCTTGATCCTAATGACAAAATATGACTAAAATAAAAAAGTATAATTTAAGCTTTATTATATTTCATAAACTCCAGGTTTTTTAGTTTTTTATTTTAAAATTACGTAAAAGCAAATCAAATTGCATGTTGTAAATATTACTTTGAAATTATGTATTAGCAATTTTATTCATAGCGATAGCTTTTTTGCATATCTACGTCGTGGGTTACTTTTTAAGTAAATCATGCAGGCTGCTTGCAATAAGATAACACTACAAGCTTCTTTTACATGTACGAAAACACAAAAATAATAATTTGTTGCTAACTATTTTAATACATTTCTAAAGAAAATTTAGTCCACCTCCACAACAGTAGTAGCAGAGTGCGGCTCGCGTATATCCGGCGGGCGCCCGCGCCCAGGGCCGTGCCTCAACCTAATTTGTATTGATTAAAAATATTCAGCATAGTTGTAAGCTGCGGAATGCGCCGCCCGCCGCCCGCTCCACGGCTCATGCAGATTATTGGCCCTAAAACTCATTTGATTTCCTTAGAAAAATATTTACTACTCCACAACTTAACTAGAATTTTTTATTTTTGAGGGGTCAAGTTCTCCTTGACGGTTTTTTCGCTTTTTGCTTTTGGAATATTTAAAACATGACTAAAAGTTGATTCCGGTCAGAATTACTATTATCAACGGTGACGTTTATACAGAGGTGTTTGATAGAACCACATTTTACCATAATAAAAAGCTTATGTAACTGCGGTCGTTAGCAATAAGCTTAGGTTCCCCCTTTTACATAAGCTTATTGCTAGTTACTAAACTTTAGTGAAAACAGATGCGATATTCTGTTATGACTTTTGCCCAAAACTATGTAGGTATACCCTACATTTGACGGTAACTTCATAAAAGAGACTGACATTCTGTACATACATGTCCCAAACAGTGTAATTTTTCCATTTTCCACCAGTTTTAATTTCAGACCACCGTGTGGTCATCATCTACTCATCTAGTGCAACGCACGTCCTCCTTTATGATCTAATATGAATTCCAACCAACTACCTAGTAGTGTCGTGACACAAGTCTCACAGTGTCCTGAATAATGCTGGAGCGATACATTTTTAGTGGCGCCGCGTCGTGAGGTAAACACGGTGTTTTGTTGTCCCCTCAACGATTATTATTTATGTAACGACTGTTGTTCTGTTGTGACTGAGGAGTTAGAGAGGAAAGATGTGGTAACGTTGGAAAAATCAGACATGGTTGCTGCGGCTGAAAACTATACTAAATATATTTTCACAGGCTTAAAGAGAATCACCACATTTAAAGTGGATAACACGATAAACTACGTTGATTTTGATTTATGCCCGAGACCGACCAAATAAGCTGAAATCATCTTACCTGTTCTTCAATCTTTTTAACTCTAAACTCAAACTCAAAGCATTTATTTCAAATAAACCAATTAGGTACAGGCACTTTGGAATTGGCAAGGGGTCGGTCAGTCAGAAATATGAAGCTAGTTGCCCATTCCAAAGCGTAGTAGGTTCCTATGGAGAAGAACGGGCCAGAAACTCCACGGACACTCTTTTAAAATAAAATATTGTTACAAAATATGGGTTAAATCAAGTTATACATGTGAGAACAATGTAGAAAAACATGCACTTTAAAAGCGTCCGTAATAAAAACAATTCAAAAATTTAAATAAGCCGTGGCAGCTAAGAGATGACCAGTCCCAACTGACGGCGCCCGTTGACAAACATGACGCATGGATCAGCACCATTTAGCTCAACCATTTTGAAGGGAACTTAATGATCCAACACACACGCCACCACCAGCGAGACATTTGAGTGAGCATGACATACTCTCAGCCGCCAGAGCACATTCAAGTCAATAAAATACATATTACCCGGTAAATGGTAGCTCTATAGTACATAGTACTCACACCTGTGCTATGCAATTATAATTATAATTCAAGGAGATAAGGTTTATACAATGCAAAGATAGTCTTACAATCTTCAGCAGCTCCAATAATATTTTCAAATGCTAATCAATTAGTTTATGCGCCCTAATGGAGCAGGACCAGCATTGAGCCAAGCATTTTTATCAGCGATGTAATCCCCCAACTTATAATATGCTTGGCTGCATAGTGTGCGTTTTATATAAGACTAGCTTTTACCCGCGGCATCACCCGCGCGATTATTTTTACTTTAATACTAAACTTCATCCCCCTTTTTAGACCACAAGGGTCAAGGGTTGGATTAAAAAAAAAACAACAATTTACGTTATGTTAGTTTCCAACCACAAGCCAAAATATTAGTGATTTTAACTTAAAAAATAAAGAACTTTGATTAAAAACAAAATTTCATCCCCATTTTCACCCCCTTAAGGGTTGAAATTCTAACAACATCGTTACATTAGCCATAAGCCTAGAAATTAGCATTAGATTAGAAATTTACTTTCGTAACCTTTCGCCTAGATAGTAAATTTAGTGATTTGTCTTCGAAAATTAATTACTTTTCAACTTCATCCCCCTTTTTAACCCTTCGGGGGTAGAACTGTCAAAAACGCTGAGACACGTATAAATAAATTTTCAATCGTCAGCCAAAACACAAAATTTGAAGATCCTAATTTCAAAACTGACGGACTTTCATATAAACTTCCATCCCCTATTTTACCCATTTAGGGGTGGAATTCCCAAAAATCCTTTCTTAGTGGATACTTACTCTTCACAAAGAACACACCCTCCAAGTTTCATGTCTCTAGGACCAGCGGTTTGAGCTGTGTGTTGATATATCTCCCAGTCAGTCAGTCAGTTTACCATTTTATATATATAGATATGAGATTAAATTTAGTTAGGTTCAATTGGAGTATGTGGGGAGGTATTTTATTGTAACATTTTAAACAGTAGGTACCCCATGAAGGATGAGTCTACTTTAGCAAGTTTGAAACCTGGTTGAACTAATTGGTCCCTATTTCTAGTACTTTAATTGTCCTTCACCTCTTTTAATGAAATTATTTAATTTTTTCCTTACGTACATGATGTTTTCATAGATGTATTGGACAAGGTACCGTCATGATGTTAATATTATCTTTAAACAGTTCCCTTAGAGAATCGCGCCTGCGGAGGCCATATATTGCTCTGATGGCTCTTTTCTGTAGGATAAAAATCGATTCGATATCTGCAGCCCGCCAACATAGTAAAATACCGTAAGACATGATACTATGAAAGTAACTAAAATAGACTAGTCTCGCGGTATGTACATCAGTAAATTGACGGATTTTTCTCACAGCATATGCTGCTAAACTAAGCCGCCCTGCAAGAGATGTTAAATGAGGACCCCATTGCAGCCTTAAGTCAAGCGTGATCCCCAGGAAAACAGTATTATTGACGAATTATGGTTTCTCCCTATACAATACGAGCTATGTCACAATCACTACTTTTAACTTTTGGTAAAGCATTAGCATTTTGTTTTTTTAGTCAAGATTTTATGCACGTCTATTTATGTTAAAAAATAAAGAAGTATCGTCAGCAAATAACACCATTTGTGGTTGGTTTTTTAATAAACCACACTACAGGCGAAATATTTTCGTTTGCTCACTAGCTCTTCTAGAAACCTCAATCTCTTTGTATCAGGTAACTCGCCACTTATGCTAAGTGACTTCTAGATGTTGCTTCATATCACTTAAGGAACTCACCAACTGTGCAGCATGGAATAGCTGAAAACAATCCTCGCTGACGGCTTACGGCACTTTTGTTTTCATACACTTGTTTTTAGTTTCGATACAAATGCCTAAGGATTTGTTTTCCTTGGATTTGTTTTTCTACTAGTATTGGATAGGTTACTATCTAACTAACTATTCCCTTGATAATTATTTGCACCACACATATTTCTAATGGGGCTCCAAAACTGAAAGAGACCTGAAAAATTAATGAGTACGTATTATAATTAAAACCTGAGACGTATACGACGGAACTAACTAATCCTGACAGGTCAATTACAAACATTGAATCCATTAATACCCGTACTGTGATCAATAATTCAAATTATAAATTGAAACCCACCACTAAAATGAATAGTGTCATGTCCGCCAGCCGTGTCCGAGTGTTCGCACGGCGGCATGGCCACCCCTACCGCGTGTTATCCACGAACAGGGGACACGGACGGGACAACTAACAACATTCCGGATTAATCTTAGGCCGGATTTTAGACCAAGACAAATATGGCCGGCTCACAACTAAATGGTTGGAAATTATTAAATTAAGGAGATATATGCGTTAAGGTTTAAACTTAAGGGATCCGAATTAGTTGTGTGTGTACGTGTACGTGTCTAGTTTGCGGAATTTAAACTAAACAAATTGTTTGGTAGTACTGTTTTTACTATAGAAGAACTTATGTTTGAAGAAGATAGTTGTAATACATACCTACGCATTGTACATAAATATTATATTCCTAACAATAAACTTTATTTATCTGGACTTTCGGTAAAAGCCAACGTGAATCATCGTGAACGGAAAAAATGTTAGTTACGGCAGTAAGTATATCTAATAAAGTATCTATGTTGTCATTTGCACATTTAATGTTGCAACTTCTATGACTTTTGAACAACCTAAAGTAGCAAAACACACAATGTTCAATGTTCTGCCCAAGACAAAGGAAACAAACAGACTGCACTCATATAAGTACAGTGTTCAGAGAACAATAAATACAAAACAATTCCAACGTTTTTAAACAAACATCAAACAACAGCCTAAGACGTTTCGGACTATTTACATGTTGTAATTTTAATTAGGATTCCGTAGACCACAGGGCAAGACGGCCGGGGTCCGCAGAGGCTGGCACAATGGCGCCCTACGGGGCCCTCGAATAGTTGTACCTAATGTTAATTTAATCTAAGACGGCACAGTCCGGCGGCGAAAAGTTGTGACTTCGCCTTCTTGTGTTGTTGTTGATAGTGTTCGGATTAGGGGATCTGTTTTACAGGCTTAATTCACAACACTCATTGTATATTTCAGACCTTACCTCAGAATATCAGGACGGTAACCAATCAGTTCACATTTAAAGTGAAAGCTCGAGAATTAAACCAAATTAATTAATTTTTAATTAATGAAATTACAGAAGAAGTTGGCAGATTCGTCTCAGAATTAAATTGTTCTAGGTTTACTTGTTTAACTCTCATAATTTTTTTATTTTATTTTTTGTTGTACGTCAAACTCAAACTCAAACTCAAACTCAAACTCAAAGCATTTATTTCAATTAAACCATTTACAGGCACTTTTGAATTGTCAAAGAGACGGTCAGTTAGTCAGAGTCGGCAAGTTGAAGCTAGATGCCCATTCCAATACGTAGATCACTATGGAGAAGAACGGACAAGAAACTCCAAGGACACTCTTTTAAATCAAGATATTACATAATCCTGGGTACATTATTCTTGTTGCTTCTATATGTGAGACAATGTAAAAACTAATAAAACAATTCAAAATATAAAATTACAAATTAAAAATAAGCCCTGGCAGTCAAGAGATGACCAGTCCCAACTGACGGCGCCCGTTCACGAACATGACGCATGGATCAGCACCATCCAGCTCAACCATTTTGTAGGGAACCGAATGATCCAACACACGCGCCACCATCAGTGAAACATTTAAGTGAGCATGACATACTCTCAACTGCCATGCTCTTTCAAGTCAACATAAATCATAATAACTCCATGGTATTCACATTTACAAAATTGAAAAAAAATGCTGCTAAATTATACAGAACTATAGTTTGCAATGTATTTGAGAGATTAATAAAAATTTACTACCAAAAAAGAAAATAATTATTATCTATTGGAGTATTCATCAATAAAAACATGCTTAAATAAAAACAAAATAAACATTAAGTTCGTAATGTCAGAAAATAAAATAAAATAAAAAAAGGGGGAAGCAACTTCCAAGTATTCAAATTTTATCTAGTGAGCCCAAGTGGCAGTGGAGCAGGACCAGCATTTAGCCAAGCATTTTTATCTACGATATAATCATCCAACTTATAATATGCTTGTCTGCATAGTGTGCGTTTAATGCACGTTTTAAATTTCTTCTCATTTAGTTGAAGAATATCGAGTGGTATTTTATTATAACATTTTACACAGTACCCCATAAAAGAAGTGTGTACTTTAGACAATCTGAAGCGTGGTTGATCTAATTTGTTCCTATTTCTAGTGTTAAAATTATGCCTGTCACTTATTTTACTAAAAAGATGTAGATTTTTTCGAACATACATAATATTTTCATATATATATTGACAAGGTACCGTCATAATGTTAATTTTTTTAAACAGCTCTCTCAGAGATTCGCGTCTGCGGAGGTTGTAGATAGCTCTGACAGCCCTCTTTTGCAGAATAAAGATGGAATCAACATCTGCAGCTCGTCCCCACAGCAAAATACCGTAAGACATGATGCTATGGAAGTAACTAAAATAGACCAGTCTCGCGGTATCCACGTCTGTTAATTGGCGGATTTTCCAAACAGCGTAAGCGGCTGAACTTAGCCGCCTTGCAAGTGATGTTAAGTGAGGACCCCACTGTAGTTTTGAGTCAAGCGTAATCCCCAGGAAAACCGTATTTTCGACGAATTCTAGTATCTCCTTATTCAATACAACGTGACATTCATTACTTCTAACGTTCGGTAAAGCGAATCTTATGCATTTAGTTTTCTTCTCATTTAATACCAAATTATTTACAGTAAACCAATTATGGACCTTAATCATAGCGTTATTTACGTCGTCAAGGTCCTGGGCATGTCTGTTTACTTTAAAAATCAGTGATGTGTCATCAGCAAATAACACCATTTGGGGTCGGTTTTTCAGTAAATAAGGTAAATCATTTATATATACTAAAAAGAGGAACGGACCCAGTATTGAGCCCTGCGGTACACCCATTTTGACTTTTAAACCCAATGAATTAACACCGTTTATTTGAACTTGCTGCAATCTATTATTCAAATATGATTTTACTAAGCTAAGCGCAAGTTTACCCAGTCCGTAATGTTCAAGTTTCAAGAGCAGTGTTTCGTGATTCACGCAATCAAATGCCTTTGATAAGTCGCAAAAGATGCCTATTGCATCTTGTGCATCTTCCCATGCCTTATAGATGTGTTTTAATAAAGTGACCCCAGCATCGGTTGTGCAACGTCCTTTGGTGAAACCATACTGTTGATCGTGTAGGATGTTATTACAATTAAAGTGAATGAGCATTTGATTTAACATTACTTTTTCAAACACCTTGCTGAAAACTGGCAAAATCGAAACGGGTCTATAATTATTAGTGTCTTTGCTGTCCCCGGATTTGAAAAGTGGAATAATTTTACTGTATTTCATTAAATCCGGGAATACCCCTTGATCTACACACAAATTAAATATTAAGGCTAAATAGGGTGCAATTGTCTCAATAATGGATTGACAAACTTTAGTAGACATGCCCCACAGATCTTCGGTAATTTTGATCTTAAGTTGCTTAAAAGCCTTTACGACGACCACAGGGTTTATATGTTTAAATTTAAATTCTACAGGACAGTCAGAAACATTCGCTCTTAATAATTCAATAGCAAGTGTGGGCGAGGAATTTAAAGTTTCTGTAGTTTTAATAGGAATATTGGTAAAGAAAGTTGCAAATTCCTGAGCAACATCGATATTATCGCTAATGATACCGCGGGGAGTGTCCAGTGAGTAATCAGTATTTCTTCTTTTGTTCCTGTTCGTTTCATTATTAATAATTTTCCAAACTGTCTTTATTTTATTTTCTGCTGATTTAACCTTGTTGCTAATGAATGAAGCTTTAGCTGCTTTGCAGATATTTTTAAAGGTTTTAGAGTAAGTAGCAACATACTTACGAAAAGTTTCCGTGTTAATATACGGCTTAAGGCCATACAGTTCAAACAATCTATCCCTACTTTTCCTGATGCCTTTAGTTGCCCAGTCACTGAATAAAAACTTAGGGCAAATAGTTTTAGTTTTCTTCTTAAAAGAATTATTGAACTCTGTTTGCACTAATGAAAAGAATTCTTCATACATAATATTACCATTGATCATATTTAGGCCCTGAGCACATAATTTGCTAATTAAAGTACTATTAAACTTATTTAAATTACCCGATGTTATTGGTCTAGTTTGTATCTGCACGTTTTGTACTGGTGTGTTGTCCTCAAAAGTAACAGCTTGACCGCTGTGATCAGAAGGGAGATAATTTACAATGGCTTTATCTAAATAGTCGCAGCTACAAAAAACATTATCAATACATGTAGCAGTACCCGTAGTTATTCGCGTTGGTTCCAAAAACACATTTGACAGATTAAATGATTTGAAGAGGCTTAATAATCTACTGCTATTTGAATTACTTTCCAAAATATTAATATTAAAGTCACCACAAATAATAACTGATTTATTACCAGTTACAAGTTTTGCTAAAACATCTTCCATTACTGACTCAAATATAGAGTAGTTTTGATAATTTGGAGGTCTGTATACGCACACTATAAAATGCTTATCTAGCTCAACACAGGACAGTTCAATGATGTGTTCCACCGATAGTTCAACTATGTCTTTACGAGTCTTTGATTTTATACAATTTTTGATTAAGATTAGTGAACCTCCACACAGCATGGATTTTCGGTTAAAACAACTGCCCACACTATAGTTTTCATAATTAATGAGCATTTCGTAATCTTTTAACCAGTGTTCAGTTATACAAATAATATCAAACATTGTTTTTTCTAAAAACAATTCAATTTCTAAGTGTTTGGAAGAAAAACCTTGAATATTTTGATGAAACAATTTTAAGGAATTCTGCTTAGCCCCTTTTTTACAATTAACTGATTGAATGCTAGAAGATACCTTGTTGATGGTGAGATTAACTACATAGTTACTGGTACCTTCTGTTGTCTTACTGACTAGTTTAAATTATTATGGCTAACCAACTTAATATTAGTATTATTACTAATTTTTATGGTGCTAATTACAGCAGACTTCGACATACTACTTATGTCTGAGTTTATATTAAAAGCTAATAGCCATGCTATTTGACGTCTAAAACTAATAGGCAGATACGCAGTACCCCTAGTCGATTTTAATTTCTCAACAAAAGTGTTGGTGTCAAAAAATATAAATAAACGCATATGGTTATTTAGCATATGTATATTATGATTTTGCCTACTTGACAAGTGCTCAAAGTATGGAAAAGCACACAATATTATTTTCTGACAATTTATCTTCAAGATTTCAGTGACATTGTCAGTGATGTCATCCTTTTTTACATTAGTACTATTACCTATAAATACAGAAATAATGGCATTCGGATCAAATTTATTGCCAATTATTGACGACATTATCTCTTCATAGGATTTCCCAGGCATACAATAATTAACAGCAGATTGACTCAGGTTGTTACTTAATAATTTACCTAACCCTCTTCCTAAACTATCTGAAAACATAATGGAAGAATAACAAACTTTATTAGAACAAGGGAGAAAATAAGTCTCTGTCTGTGCTACTTGAGATAAAACTTGTGCAACATGTGGTGTATCATGATCGGGGATACAGGCCTGAGCTCCTCCAGACTGGGACGGGTCCTCCGTTGCCTCAGGTTGGAGAGCTTCAAGGATGGATTCCCTATGACAAGAACATTGAGTGGTGCTGAGAGTCAACGGGTCCACTCTGTCAGTCTCATTGTTACACATTTCCACTAACTCGTTTGCAGCAAGAATGTGTTCCTTTATTTGTTTTTGAGAGCTCACATACTTAATATAAAGTGAATGAAGTGACTTTTCAAGTACATCAATTTCAGACTGTAATTGTTGGGTGTCAATTTGATAAATGTTTTTACTGTCTTCTAATTTAATTTGATAGTTTTTCAATTTATTTATTAGAAAAACACGTTCTTTCCTTAGCTTAATATTATTAGAACTGTGTTTTTGTTGTTTCTTGAATTTATTGCATTTATTTATGATTTTATTTAGTTTTGCATACTTTTTAATTTTATTTTGACTAACTCTATAACAACTATTATTTTGTTTCAATATAGAATTTTCAGTAAGGTCTATTGTAATTAAGGAATGAGGGTTGCAGTTAGTATCAAATAATTCATTATATAAGTTATTAGTTTCCTTAGCCTGAGTACAATCTTTTTGTTTCTGTAACTTAGTAATTCGTACATTTGCATGAATTAATTCTTCTTGTAGGTCCCCAACCTTACATAAAGCCTCCTCATACAAGTTACTGCAGTTATTGAAACCATCTGTGACCAACCGCAGTTTGTCCCGTTCATCGACAACATCCAGGTATTGTTGATGTAGGTCTACCAGCTCCTGTTTTAAGCTAGTATTTTTGAAAACGACCTTCTCGACTTCCTTCTCACTATCATCCATTTCCTGTAACAGCTGTTCACATTTACTGTTTGAAGCCTTAAGATCTTGAATGGTCGTTCTCAATTTGAGCTCCAACTCCAAGGCAGCAGCCTTACGGGTCATCACAGGCATGGTTTCAGGTTAAAGTACTGAAAGTAGAATTTAGGAACGGTGAGAACTAATTAGACAGACTAACACAAAAGGAAAGCTAGAAATGAAAGGAAAAATGGGAGAAGTTAGAGTTGCTTTATAGAGAAATGAGATAGGGCTGTTGAATCAAATTGAAATGCAACTTATAATTAGATAAAGTACAAAGTTACATTGATTCTATTTTCTTATGATTTTACTTTTACTTATGTAGGTAGGATGCTAGATTTAAAAAAAATCTAGTTTTGCATAAGGATTATAATTGAAAATAACGATAGTCACTTTTATTGTTGTTGTACAATATAACACTAATAGAATTACAGTATTTTGTTATTTCACAATACTAAGTTTCGTTTTAAATGTAAATGTAAACAGTGACTTTAGACCCAGTGCAGGGTGCTAAATCAACCATAAATTGTGATACTAAGACTCAATGGACGTGTTACAGAGTAATACAGAGTCTAAGTAACGATTGTGTGCTAATTATAGAATAAAAATAAACAATACTCCCCGTTTAAATCCGCAGGTCGAACATCAGCTGTTCGTGATAGGTTACCGGTAACGATATGCAACCAAACACTGGTTTTACTTTGTAAATTTGCAGGAAAACAATAATTCTTAATATTAATGCAGTTATTTTACATTTAGATATATTATTACACCTTAATTACACTTAAAAATTAAATAAAACAAAATTTAAAATACGGAACAAAATTTTCGTATTTATTCTTATATCTTAGTTATAAATATTTTCTAAGTTGTTTTCTGTTATTGCACCTACTGTGTATTGTCTCTGCATCACCCTAAGATAGACTGGTAGAAAATGCCCAAGGCATAAATTCCGCCTTTGTACAGTTTTTACTTGTGCATAAAGTTTTAATAAATAAATAAATAAAATATATATAATTCAATTCATTCAGGACAGTCAAGATTTTTTTGTGGATGAACAGCATAAAACTCAACATAAAATACGGTCAACCGTATTAAGAGTTTTATGTTGCTGTTGTGAATCTGATATTTCTCAAGAAATATCAGATTTTCCTTTCAAACTACTAAGGTCTTTTTGGGATTGTAGTTTATCTTGACAAACATGAAACCAAAGGAATACATATTCCAATAAAAACATTCCTCTAGAATTCAGGTCCCCCAATCCGGACTAACTGACCAGCCACGTGTTAAGTCGCCGCTGTATAATTACATCGAATAATTCACGGGGCCCACTTAACCGGACCTCGGACCCCCGGGGGCCGCGACCCAACCTGTCGCCACCTTCCGCCTGCTGGACCGGATCCGCTAAGAAATTGCTAAGATTTCAATGTAGAATGATTAAATTGAATACAAAAGCCAAATGTTTCTTGTTTGCCTACATCTTTCAGGTAGGTAAATACGAAACCTTTTGTCTTTGTGTGTGCGGTTTTGTGATACGATCGAAACGAAACTAAGTAGGTACTCTAGAACGAAATAAATAATTTTCATTTTCACTTTCAACAAATAAATGGCTACAAACGTCAAAATAGTCTACTCAACGGGCAATATGTATTGCTCCTGTCATCAAGTGCTATCAAAATACTTTAGTAAAATTGATGTTGTCTCGTGAAGAATTGCTCGAATATTGTGCGATATAAAACAAGAGAACTTGAAGGAGAGACGACACACAAAATATGTTTATACGGAGCAACACTTTAATTTATTGCGATCCGTAGATATAAAGGCTCGCGCAGACTGGCGCGATATCGCGGGTGCGCCAGGCAGTGCGACCCTTGTCGCGCCCGCGATATCGCGGCAGCCTGCGCGAGCCTTAACACTGGCAGGTGCACGGTGCAAGGTGTGAGCGAAAGCGGATAGGAAAATCACGACGAAAATATTCGATACTTTAAAAATTAAAGCACCGTTCAGCAGTGTGATTGTGTAGTGAAGAGTGGTTCTATTTGATATAGAGATTCAAATCCCAATAAGGTAGGTAAAAATTTAAAAATAGCTAAAGCTTCATCTTTGAAAATTCATTGCAAGGTAATATGAGTCAACCCATAATAAATGACAGGCAACGGCAAGCAGAATCCACGTTACGTGCAGTATTATACCACTCTGCACTTTGACAGCAACGTAAATGTCTAAAGTCGCAAAACTGCAAGATGTTCAGATTCAAACAGATTAGGTGCGCAAAATGGAATCACACATGATGCTGCTTACTTAGTTCTCATCGTTACTAAATAATATGCAACGAACCTAAAACTCACCTTAATTGAATCAAAAACCGGTGCTATCTCCCGAATACTTAAGTCATGATGAAAAATAAAAATGATAAGTTTCTCACGGATTACAAAGATTACCTATTGCATTTAAGTAAATTAGTGCGTGTCAAGTTTTCCATCCGCTACCGTGTCCAAAAAGTTACTTCCAAACAAGGTCAAGGGGTCAAAATAAACGCGTTACGTCATATATACCTATGACTTATTATAACAACTCAAAAAAAGAACGTTACACTTACCGCGCCATGTAAATATGCTCAATCTTCAACCCCATGTAGAACAGTTTCCATGGAGAGATTAATCTAACAAAAACCGTGGGGTTTGGCGCCATAAGTCATGGTTTGCGGTCGCACACCTTGCCGCATATTTATGGTGCACCCTGGCGACGACATGGCGACTAAATCTACCGTTACTTTTAAAGGGAAAGCAAGGATTTAAAATATGTATGAGTTTTATTGAAGTATGTAACTAAAAGAGCAAACATAAAGATATAGTATCATTTTCGCCGAGGACTTACACATTTCGAGTTATAAGCCGTATTCCGTATTCCTACTAACCAGTATGTGAAATTAATAACACATATGTATAATATACCTAACAGAAGTTATACAGAAATACTTTAACAAAGATATTTCTTTTCTTAACTTTTAAGGCCAACCCTGTCACTGCAAATGTCACAAACGTTTTTGTCCACTCAATACTTTATGATTATATCCTTTTAAAATTACACTAAAGTTAATGTATTCTTTAATAACTATAATAAAGCATTAAGCGTCTCGCCCCACGTAATATTTTTTTAACAGCACACTTTTATGAAGAGACGGAGGTCATACAAAAGTCGCACCGTTCTTTACACCACTATTAAATATTATTTGTTGTTAAAATTAAAACATTAAAACAGAAATAAAAAGGTTTCTCTCCCAACAGACAATTGTGATGCAAAATACGTGGTGCTTACAATGCAAGCCAAAAAAATGGGCGCGCGAAAAATGTCCGCTTTCTTACGTCTTCACTAGTAATAAAAACGTAATGGGAGCTTTGTATCTTTTTGTTTTTTATAAAAAATTCTGACTTCCTTTTAAACAGGAATTGAAGTTTTTCTTAGAAGCATTTTCGTAGATTTTTCCAATTGAACGCGCTCTGTTATCTCTTGCCTTTAACTACAACTTTTCATAGCAAAGGTTATATTACTCATACTATGATAAAATAAATATATAATTATATTATGTAAAGCTAAAGTTCTTCTAAAGTTCTTCGTTTCTAAAGTTACAAATTTTTATGTCTTTCAGAAAACCCAGGACAAAAGAACATTTATTTATTTTATTATTTATGTACACACAGTAAAATACATAGAGATACGACATAATTATAATATGAGTACAGGTACCTACTGCTTTTTCTTAAGAAATTTCTTCCAGCAGACCTGCGAAAGGAGAAATGAAAAAGAAATGTAATTTATATATTTTTTTTTTTTCTTTTAATTTACATCGAAGAGTGTTTGCAATTCAAAAATATGAAAATGACTCCAAAACAATAAACGACAAGCATCGCCGCGGCACGTAATCCAAGTTTTATAAAACACTTTTTTATTTGGAGTTAAGTGTTGTGCGGCTATAAAGGGCACGCCAAATGACGCAATATCGGGGCAGGGGCGCGGTGACGACGTTATTATTTATGTTAATTCCGAACGCTAAATGACGTCTTACGTGTTCCCGCCACCTTTTACTCACCCTGTATAGGGCTGCCGGTTGCATAGCAATAAAACTGAATTTATTGACGCTGGGTACAATTTTTGGGCGCAAGTGTAAGTTTGGAAAAGTAAGGGATTGGTGAAGAAAGTGATATCAGTAGCGCTACTTAGGTAGAGTTGTTGAATATTAAACATTCAGTGACAATTAACGTTTATTTTTTGTGGATTTGGCAAAGCAGACACAAAATGTGTTTACCAAACTTCCGACAACACGTAACTATAGAATTACTAGGCCAATATTTTTGTGTTATTGATGAATTCAACATCCAATCAAAGCATAAATTGCAATTAGCCTTAACCCCCAAAAACAACACAGAAATGTTCAGGAATCCCAGTCGGCATCCCTGGCACATATCTCGGCTCCTCAGCGGCACACAACTTTTTCACAAGTCACCACGGTAATTGTGGCACTTTACATAATGTCTATTTTAGTACCGGGAGCATTTTTCAAAACGCGCGCCCCTAATGATTCGTGAAGAGCGCCCTGATGCCCTGATGTCCCGTAATGCATCGGGCACCTCTCATTTTAACGAACGTTTGCACGCCGCGAGATTTATTGCAAGCGCTAAGTGAACGCGATCGCCTTTCGACATCCACTAGCATCCACAACTGTGTTGCCGTGGATATTAGAGGGTTGAGAGTAATGGCTGTACATTTAATTTTTACGTACGCAAATTTGCTTCGAATGCTTGTCATAAAGCTGGTGATTTTTCTTCTTGACTCTTAAAAGGTTTTGAGATTCGCGTGCGAGGGGGTCTTTAAGTGAACGTTAATAGCGCTTCAGCGAAGCATTTCAACTTGTAGTCAATGATTAATCTTTTGTCATCGATTCGAGACATGTTCCAGAGGAGCATCAAATTCGAGTTAATTAAAGTTAATTACTTTATAGTGGTACCTATATACGTATCTTATCTGAGGTTTTCTTTTTGGAGATACCTTTAGCAAGCACTGAACTGGGAGGACTGTTTTAAAATAGCAAGTCTCTAAACAAGCTTTCTCCAAACAAACTCCAAACACCCTGTCTGAACCAATTCCCGGCGCACACGACACCCTCGAACCTCAAATCCGTTGGAGTCAACGCTAACCCCACTTTAAGGTAGTTCCAAGTTCACCCAAAACATGTATTTATAATTTGAAAGCAAAAGAGGTGCGTTTCGACCATAAATATCAGTTATGTTGAGTCCGGCGCGCGCGTCGGCTTAGGCCTGCCGACGCAGTGTATGACGCGAATTGTAAATGCGCAATTTACGAACTTCGTACTGCCTCATACTCCTCTGTAAGAAGATTTATGTGCGCTCGCGAAGGATTTCGCCGACACCTTGTCTTATCCGAGGCTGCTCGATAAGCCCAGTCTTCATTACGAGTTTTTGAGAGGTTTTTGTCGGGAAAACTTGTAGTCGCCTCGTTAGTGTTGCGAAAGAATTTGCGTCTATGCTCTGAAAGATGAAAGCCTTTTAAATTCGGTGCCTGGATACGAATTCGAACTTTTAAGTACTTAGGTGGTTAGGTGTTTTTAGGGTTCCGTAGTCAACAAGGAACCCTTATAGTTTCGCCATGTACGTCTGTCTGTCTGTCTGTCCGCAGTTTAGCTCAAAAACTATTGGTACTAGAAAGTTGTAATTTGGCATGAGTTGATGACGCCGAAAAAGTGGTAAAATTAAATTTTGAAAAAAATAATTATTTAGGACCTCCCCTACATGTAAAGTGGGATGATAATTTTTTTTTCGTCCGTCCCATAGTGTGGGATATCGTTGGATATGTCTTTCAAAAATATTACTGGTTTGGGAAGACCGTTTTTTGATTAAGTAAACGGTTCGTGACTTATCAAGGTTTAAAGTACAAATTTTCGTTAGAGTCAAGTGTTCCCCCCCTCTACCAACTATAAACGGTTGTAGTCAGAAATTCAAATGTCACTTATAAATAACGAAGCTTAAAAGAAAACTATCACACTTAACTGGGCTTTACAAGTTTCCGCGTAATAGTCGATCAACTTTTTGCAGTTGAAAAACATGTTCCCCCATACAATCTGTATAGGAGAACATGTTTCTCAACTACAATGTTAAGTTTGTTCTTGGGATAAATTCATTCTTCAAACTATTTGCTCTGTTCCCACAGACAAACCGTGAAAACGGTTTTGCGGGGCATAGTTTTTATTTTAAGATTTCTGTAAGTTTGTTAATAAATACTTAAATAAATAATAATAATAATCCTAACTACGGAACCCTTCATTGTGCGTGGTCCGACACGCACTTGGCCGGTTTTTTTACATTAATACTTATCAAATTTCTTTCAACTTATCAAATTTCGGTCTTTAGACGTGAAAATGACCTGTAATTAGCTTTTAATAAAGCCCATCAAATTCCAAAAACTGCCTAATATCTTCGGTACCGAAGTGTCCAAATTTTTTGTAACTGAATCTTCTAAAGCTATTTTAACCCTACCCTTGCGCATCCGTGGACAGTGTATGATGTTAGTGCTGGTCATAAAAGTGGCGTAAACAGCCGGTTCCGGCTGCGTTCGTCCACCTGGCGGACAGAGGGTTTGTTTGTACCAACTGGAGTGTTTGGTGCGGTGCGCGGCGTCGTAGGTGAGTCGTGCGGCCCGGCCGGACGGCCCGAGCGTGTAAACACTTCCTAATGTGAGGACTTGCAATGTGGAATGACTTGCTTTAGTGCCTGTTTACGTTTACGGGTTAGGTAAGTATTTCGTTAGTGAATATTAAGATGTTTCCTAGTTTGTAGTTCATCTTGATGGGATACTGAAAACAGGGACTGTTTTTGTCTGTTAGCAAAGCTGTAGAGATATATATACTTACAAAAAGCAACATCACACCAGTTTTCCTTAAAGGTTTAGGCAGTGGGGACCTATACACCCACATTTCGCCAGTTATGTTCAAGTCCCATGTAAAAGGGGGCGAGCCTATTACTAGTAGTTTAGTGTTGTTTTTATTCCTGTCCTTGAGCGAACCTACACAAGTGACTCATTGGGAACAATTAATTAATTACAAAAAAAACAGTCTTAGTATATTTCTAATAAATAAAATTGACCTACATAGTCATCCTAAGTAAATAAACAAAAACACAACCAAGCAAAACGAGACATGTATCGAACTCTGTTGAATTGTCACAATATTTACCTCGGCAACAAATGTGAGTTTTCCAAAAAAAAAAAGCAACGCAAACAATCTTCATAAACACGAGGGCGACCTTCCGTCACCTTGTCTGTCTGTTTGTTTGTCCCGCCATTCTCGGGACATGCCGGGCCCTTCGCGGAACGACCGGTGAAAGCGGTACTTGTTTATATCTAGCATATGGTGCCAAAAAACTGGGTTGAAAATGTTTGGGTTAAAAGTAGGGTTGGAACAAATAAAGCATTCAAAAGTTTGTTTATAATAAGATTCATAAAAACTAAACATGAAAATTATCTGTACAACCAAACTTACCTACTTTTGTCCCGAATAAAATTAACCAGGAGTTAATTTAACACATTGAGCTCGAGAAAGAGACTGTCAGACAGCATCTCTAACCAAGAGACTGTCAGATAGCAACGCTATCTAAGCCAAACTTTTTCTTCTAACTACACTACTACTTCTGCTCTACAACTACTTCTTTTTTTTCTAACTACAAGTCTCTTTTTTTTCCTGTTGTTTATTATTATGGAAAGATCATTACCACTTCATCAAATACTACCTACTCAGATAATAATATAATATCAAACAAGAGCCGACCACATTAAAGTTCCCTAGTCCACAAAGTCTCAAAGAATCACTCAGTCCATAAAGACATGAATTTCAAACAATAGCCGCCGTAAAAAAAACATCTCTTACAAAAAAGTTGATCTTATTCAAACGTCAGGCGAGCGCGGCCGGGCGACTCCACTAGTTCTTACATAATTCATGGGACATGAGTGAAACGATCCCAGGTATATAGCTATGTTTGAATGGTGTTTATGTATAACATAGGTTAACACCATTCAAACCAAAAATATTTGGAATAATGGACGAATTGTTAGAATATTGTAAAAGAAAGAAAACGAGTGAGTTCGAGAAGTTATTTGAGATCCTTACCATCTTTAGAGCATGGAAAAAATAAACTATAAGGTTACTCTTCTTTTTACACCAGAACCATACCTGCTATTGAGTTTCTAGAATACATTCTACGTAGACTAAACTACGTCCTAGGGCAAGCGTTGTGTTAATTGACATGCTATTCTCAAGTTGAATACCTACCGTTAGGATCAGGCTAACTATGGGCAATCCGAGGCTACTTCCCTTTGCTGGCTTGCCTGAACTTCCTTAGCAAGTACAGAGTGATTCTTGCCAATATGCGAGAGTACACGCACGATCCATTTGGTAATAATATACTTAGGTTAAGAATTGATACAGTATCAGTAATAATATTTCTGTTTTAATATGAAAGAAACACTATAAGCAAATTACGTAGGTATAATCAAAAGGCTGTAATTATGTTAAAAATTAAACACAGGTTCGGGAAAATTTACGAAGACATTGTGCATTTAAATATTGATTGCTATTTATCATTATTTGGATGTGATGATTGCTGTTAACTACTTTCAAAATCTTGAGAAAAATATATTGTTTTTTGCTTTTTGTGCGACGAATTAATTTATCTAATTTAATTTATTAAATATAATTATCTAATAGTAATTTCTAACAATGATTTATATTTTGTAATTTGTAATGCCTAAAATAACTACTTAACATAAATTAATAATAATAAGTACCTACCTAATGTTTACTTATCTATGACATGTAGTCACTATGGGTGAAATGTATTTGTATTTGTGTGTACTTATACAATGCCTGAAATAAAAATGATTTGATTTAGATTTATAGTTGCTGTATTTTTATAATAATCCAATACTCAAGCGAGATATAGGTAGTATCTACTGGACACGCCGTTCAGTATTAGGTAGGCAATACAAATTCCACGAATACATCAATCTCAAGAGCCCAGCTGTTTACGAAGTATCTTCCAATCAACAAGCGGTATAATCCCACCGAAACAACGCATACATGGGAGTTCACCGGGCAATATATTATGCTGTCATCATATTTACATAGCATATTTTGCGGGCGAGCAATATGGCGCCCGAAGTATGTTGTTCGGTGGATAAATCAGCTATCGATAGAGAGGAGGCAAGCGGGCATTTTTGTGGTGAAAATAAATAGTTGAATCATGTTTCAGGTACATTGGTTATTTTTTTAGTCTGGTTCAGATTTCTGTGTCTAGAAAGCTGCCTTATTGAAATGTTTAAAGTGATGAGCAAGTCTAGTCTAGTCGAAATGTTCGTCAACTGGCGAATGTGAAACTCGCGCGTGTGCGCGAGTTGGCACCTTCCAATTTTACCTATTTTTTTTGTCGTCAACTCGCTCGTCCGTGAAAATTGACGTATTTGTGTACAGTCAGCTACAAAAACATATTTTTATAAATGTATAATAAAGGTTAATAAAAAAACAAAACAAACTTCAAGCATTCCAACGAGCAATGGAAAGGAGTATGGTAGGAATTAAACTACGCGACCGTAAAAGAAGCAAAGACATACGACTATGTACTAAAATAATAGATGCTGTGGAATTAGCTTGCAAGTTGAAATGGCGATGGGCAGGACACGTAGCCAGAGCCACAGATGGACGATGGAGTGAGAAGGTCCTCCATTGGTACCCTCGTGATGCACCACGCACCCGAGGCAGACCCAGGCGCCGGTGGTGCGATGATATTATGGCCGTGACCGGCCCTACCTGGACTAGAATGGCCCAAGACAGAGAGGAATGGCGAAAGATGGAGGAAGCCTTCGCCCTTAAATGGGCTCCCAATATTAATTAATTAAAATATTTATTTATATTAATTATTCAATTTATAAAATGAATCTACTTATTCGTTAAAATGCATGATTAAATTATTATTATTCAGATTATATTTAGGAATGAGATATGTATATTTTACTATAAATTGTAATTAATTTTAAAAGTTTTTTTGGGTAATAAAAGGCTTAAATAATAATAATAAATATAGATACCTACTCATTTTAAATCAACATGACAACAATATAAAACTGCTTGTAACACAAACGGGATATTTAGCCTATAACGTTCCCACTGCTGGGACACAGGCCTCCTCTCTTCGAGAGGGACTGAGCTGGCTTCCACCACGCGGGCCCAATGCGGGTTGGTATATGGTTGGTTCCAGGATATGCCGGTTTCCTCACGATGTTTTCTTCACCGTTGTGAGAGCAGTGGTGATGAAATTCTTTATTGAAAGTAAAGCGCCTGCCTGGGTTCGAACTCGTAAGTCGGGGTCTATACCACTGCGCCACCACTGCGCCACCACTGCACTCGCCAGTTAACGAACAAGTTGTCTAGTCTAGTCTAGATATACTCGAATCCAAAAAAAAATATTTCATCGTATCGTAATAATATACGAGTACCTATTTTAATTAAATTGTGTATTATCAGTCGATGTTTGACGGGCTAAAAAGTATTTTGCTCTTTACTTGTTGTTTAATTACAAATCAAAGCCTAACGTATTACCAAAAATAAAAATAAGGAAACTGTAAAAGTAGCTGTAGATATTTTCTCACAAAAATATATTATACAACTAGCAATATGCCGCTAACTCGTCCCAGCTCTATATTTATGAATAGTAAACACCAATATCGGATACACGTACGATATTATTGATGGCGTTGATTCCGCGCTTTCAATCAAAAGTTTCCTCAGAGAGGTGGCTCCATTGTTTGCGATATATTCTCAGACACACGACTAGGCCTCCGCCCACTCACACCGGATCACTCAGGGGAATATAATGCAAGGTTTAGTTTATCATTTATTTTCAGCTTCCGTTGGGAAACCGCAAAGAACTTTGTTGAACTGACTCATGGTTTTGTTAATTTGATATTCCATTTTTATTATGGTGTACACAAATTCCACTACACTTTATCATAATCATTGTTTATTTGTGAGCATAGATAAACATGATGATAAAATTTTTAAATAAATTAAAAGATCGCTGTTTTGCCACATTTTTGGCGTATAAATTATTCTTAAGTACCTACTACATATTTAAGTCACAATTAACTTCTAAATTTTTTTATGATGTTGCTAATAGTTGTATGTTGTGACCATAATCTATTAGTATAACCATAGTTATATTATCCATACTTTATATTATAATTTATGTTAAAGTAACTCTGTCTGTCTGTTACGTTTTCACGCCTAAACCGATGAACCGATGGTCATGAAATTTGGCAGAGATACTCGTATAGTCCGGGATATGGAGAAGGACATAGGGTACTTTTTTACGCGATAACCGAGATCCACGCGGGTGGAGCCGCGGGCAAAAGCTGGTGTGGTATAAAGGTGAATCAGTTATGCTATAGCATGTAGGTTCTCTTGATATACATATTCATATATGCACGGTTTAGCCTCAACGTACCAATTAAGTACATAATATATATCTACTTTTATAAATTTACAACGCGTTAGCTTAAACTGTACTTATCTCTGCCCAATAAAATCCTGTCACCACAGCCACAAACACAAGTGGTACACCAGAAATGAGAAACTTTTTTAAACGTTGAAAGTTGTATGTGGCCACGAAAGTTGTGGGCCGACAGTCGCAGACCGCCTTAGTTGCCGTCTGCACGACTTGCTCTCAATTAAAATTATTTCATCCCGGCTGAACCCGGCGAGGACTCTCCAGCCTCCGCGATACTCCGCGACAGACAGGCTAAAATTATGAAAAACTTTTTGTCTGGCTTTCAAGTTGTCATAATTTTTTTAGTGCCTAAGATGGCGCTTCGCGTATTTGATGAAGTGAAAGGAAAGTATATTAAAAATCATACATAATAAAAACCAGTGTACTTTTCATAAACATTAAACATTTTTCTTCGAAGCAACAAGTAAAAAACACAGTGTGTTTACAGCTCATCTATTTGAGTAATCTCTTCGACTCATTTAACGACGCCCACGCAAAAATATGAAGCCATCTATTCATAGCCGGAGACCTCTAAAATTAGAAACCTATTAGAAAATAATGTAATGGAACAAGATCTTTGAAAGTTTTCCATTACAAGATGAAGTAGAGTTGGATAAAAATTACATTTACACCAATTACATGTAAGTCAAGTAAATAGAATGCTTAACAAATTGAGAATCAACTTACTTTATCCGTAGATATATTCAAATCACAGCTCTTTATCAGTCGTATGAAACGGACCTGGTTGGTAAATCTGCTCAACATTTCATTTCCCTGAGTGTCCAAATACAGTTTAATAAAAATGAACACATACCCACATTGAAGCGTCATCTTAAGACGCGAAGCTGTCGGTCAAGCCAATTAGCGAGGCAATTGAAGGGTCTGCTTTGATCTGCTTTGCCCAGCCACGCGTGACGTAATGACCTGCTGCCTACCTTCTACCTGGTGATGATCAGGCTAATTATTTCGAGAGAGGGTTGTCAAAGGTGACCACTTGAAGTCTGGAGAAGTCCTTTTTGTGTGGTTCTGACTGTTCTAAAATTAAAGCGGATAATTATTGGGAAGGGGGTTGTTGAAAGAGGTTTCGGAAAAATTAAGCATAGTCTTTGAAGGGTGGATCTTGCTGCCCTTTAAAATAGCTAATACTAAATAAAAATATTTTGATATAAAAATGATTTACATCGTGCTATAGGTACTAATGTAAATATTTACGTACTACACAGTCAACATTAAGCAGATTGTACATGAAACGCGCCCCTTAAGAGCTAACCCTCAAACGACAAGGCAGGCCTTTCCGACCAAAGACATCGTTCGTGACACAGAGCGGAAGTGCGCACGCCGCGCGGTCAGCTTCCGGCCCTTTGACCTGTCTTTTGTGCCCGCTCGCTCTAATTACAACATTACTACAAACTGGTACCTCATCTTACACTTAACACCAATCCTATCAACATTCAAATAAGGCATATTTTCCGTTGTTTCAGGTCAGAGCGTGTGTTTCGCTTGGGGTAGTATGACCCTCGCGTTATTCGCAGGAAATCGCCTAAGACGTACCAGTTTTAGGTGACATCAACATCACTGCGCGAACGTTGAACTGGCAAATGTAAGTTAATCATGACTTCAGTTTAAGTTTATTTTAATTACACAAGCATAATGGAGGAACTTTCTGCAGAGACAAACACAGAGCTAAGTAATGCTATGATCAAGTTTTTCTCCAATGTGTGTTACGATTTCCTTTAAGACAGTTGCGTCAAAGTTCGAAGAACAGAACCATTATAAACAAATAATAAATAACCTTTATTTTCCTTAACATAAATTTTTACACTAAATTTAATTTTTATAGTTAGGTAAATACTCAATTTTATTCAGGTAAGGCCACGTTTGGGTTTAGGCCTCCTGCAACTTTTTCCAACTGTTTCACTCCTTCGCTTCTTTGTCCAGTCCTTTCCGGCAGTTTGTTTATTTCGTCTGCCCAACGTTCTCTGGGTCGTCCTCTGGCTCTCTTGCCGCTTGGGCCTGGCCATTGAGTTTCCAAATGTGTCCATCTTTAATCTGTCATTCTTGCTGTGTCCGGCCCACTTCCACTTTAGACGTTTCATATGTTGAAGAGTGGTGCCGATTCTCTTGTACACCGAACTAAACTAACTAAACTATCACTAAAATTCCTTACTTTTGGCTATGAGAATCTTAAAGCTATTCTGCAAACAAAATTCTCTAAATTTAAAAATAAGTTTGACACAACTAAATCGAATTTGACAATCGTGACTCCACGTGGTATTTTTTTTTTTTGGCTTCGCAACGTTGTACTTGTTTGCCTATGATTTATTTTAGAGCCGGAGGCGCACATGGGGGGCAGCCGCGACGTGTTTTTTTATGGAATTTTTCACTTTTTGTGTGGAAAATAAAAAAAAAGATTACCTACATGTAGCGTAATAGTGGTTTAAGCGTTTCTAAAAGGGGGTCGAAATTTTCATTATTTTTGCGATAGGACGCACCATTTTGGAGATATAAGCAAAAGAAAAGAAAAAAATATATAGGGATAAACACGAAATATTTTAAGTGATACACCTATAAGTGGTAAAGAAGCCATGGAAATGATTTTCTTTTTTATTCCGAGTACATTATTTAAAAAATTAAATAATTTAAAATTACTTGATATGATGATTAATTATCAAAATTCACCGCGCTCGTGCCGCCACCCCACCGCACCGTTCGGCGTCACCGCGTCGAGGCGGGTCATTCATAGAATATGTAAATAAAGGATTTTTTCGCTTTTTTACGACATAAAGATGTTTCTCTTAAAATATTTCGTGTATGAATAGATACACCTTCTAAACAGTACTGGTTTTGCACCAGAAGTCGAGGTGATTGGTGTGAATTTTAGTTCATGAAAACTAATTTTATTCCACACCTTTTTAATCGCGATTAAAAATAGTCAGATTTAGTTAGAAAATCTAAATTTTAGTTTAAAAACGTCAAATTCAGAATAGCAAAATTGCCATTTTCACTAAATTTAAAAACTCAGTACTATCTTAGAGCTGTCAAACTAAAATATAGTTAAGTTGTGTCACTTTAGTCAATTTCAGAATAGAAAATGGTCGTTTGACAGGAATAAACTAAATTTTGGTGATTTTTAGTCTAGTTTAGAGAATTTTGTGACAAGAGAATCGGCACCAATATCTATTATATTAGGTTTCTATTGTCCTCTGATTTTTGTTTATCTTTCAGCCTTATATTCAAAATGCTTCTTTTTAAATACAAAAAACTCAGCGCGCTATAAAAAAAGAAAAAAAAAGAAGAAGAACAGTACCATTAGCTTGATCTTATTTAAATTGGTAATTATGGCAAAAAAAAATGATGATATGCGATGTTATTGGCTTCACATAATTGTTTTTATATAAACTTCCATTATCTTCCGCAGGCAGACGTAGAGAGGCAGGCATTATCATTGTGCAATGAACTACTTGCTAAGTCGTTAATAAGCTAAGGAAATTTAAATTATGTATGTACTATTTTAGGTATATGTTTACTGCTGTTTTAATTTAAATGTTCTTAAGCAATACGGTCATAACAACTTCCTCGTGTATTAAATTAAAGGAATTCATCCATATTTTTACAGAATCAACATCGGAAACACACAATACGTGTCGCATGTCTACAGGCAGTGGGCGGCCGGAAGTGACGTGCGCGCCAGGTCTCGCAGACCACTTCCGGCGCTTTGACAAACAGCCCCCAAGGTCGGTGATGGAGGGTTAAAAGGCCCACGACACTGGACCCTCCGTGCGGAAAGATTTTGAAAAACCTGTGTTGTTTTTGTGACTTCGGACTCAATAAAAATCTGTGTATTACCTACTTAATATTATGGGTTAAATATTAATTTAAAAAAAAAAACTTTGTTTCTTTAGCAAACCATACTGAGGCCTACTTAATAAAGTTTTCGAAAAATTATTCATAATCAAAACTATGGTTACCTATGAAAACTACTCTTTGACATCAGCAAAGATGAGAGTGTTTGTTTACCAATAACGGTCTGATGAAATAAGGAATCTTTCAACGGTAAATTGGTAAGACTTAAAGCACACGTAAAACAAGGACGACTTCCCAAACTAATAACTACACGTTGCTACCTCCATAAACGCTAGAATTCAACGACGACCTCCTCTGCAACTACCAAGCACTAATTACACCTAACCTTAAGACGCTGCACATTACAACTACCTTAACCGTTAGTTCTTAACCCTTCATCCACCTACCCTGGCACAACACTGGCCGGTGTAAATTTGACACTAATTCACGCCACGGCTACCCCGCACCGACTTATGGACTATTAAGGAATTGTTCTCACTCGGACCTCGGGGCCAGGGGAGGCAAGGGAGGGTTATTTGCGTTAAGTTTCAAGCGCCGTGTGTGCCGCCACCCTTAAGGGGATTGCTGAATTATATACAGGCCGAGTATATGTTCATTTAGAGTGGACTTTGCTTGTTGTGTTTTGAGTTTACGTTTTACATTTGTCATTAGCGTGTGGAAACATCAATTTACCGTTTCGTTGGGTTTCAAAAGGTATGAGATTTTTAACCTATTGAGCGAAAATAAGAAAAAGATCCAGAACCAAAATCAAGATCGACAAAACAGATTAAAAAAAAAAAGAAGTGTAATATTATTTCCACGAATGTAGGCCATTACCCGTTGCTGCTTATGATTCAAAACCGACCCACATCTAATCAACTTCACTATTCGCATTCTGTAAAATCAGTAAAACTGAACAAGCGAAAGTCAAACTTTCAGAACCCCCTGTACACACAAGTTATAATAGATTTGCAGTAACATTGGCGAGTCAGGGCCGGTGTTTAAACGCCGCGGCTCGTCTTAGGTGCGCGAGTGACCACCCCCTCCTCTGCCGCCCCCTGCCACCCCCACACCCCCGCCACCCTACTTGACAGTAATCAACAAATCCCAACACAAATATCGTACGGCTGGCTTTTGAGAGAAGTTTTATGTTTGTTGAATTGAATTATAGAGCCGAAAACGTGGGCAGTCCTGGGTGTCCTGACTCACTTACGCAACGGTTTGGTCATTAAATGGAACATTATTGAATATCTAAATAACTATAAAACAAAGTCGGGCCAGTTACACCATTTATAACTCAAGAACGGCTGGACCGATTTTTATGATGTTTGATTTGTTGGATGGTCTCCGGTTCGAATAGCAGAATAACTATTAAAACTTGAGAATAAATAACGAAAAAAAAAATTGTATGAAGATTTTAATTTTTATGAATTATTGAAATTTGGATAGGACAACGTCTGTCGGATCAGCTAGAATGTTATAATATTTACCTATAGCTGCACCTTAACCAGGCCATGTACTCGTTAGTTCAGCCTAGTCTTAGTCTGTAACGTGTGGGTACATGGTGCAATAATTAAATAAGTGATCTTCTTTACATAGGTGACCTATGTAAATATATTATCGCCTAGTTATGTAGTTTTAACATAGCTGTAAAATATACCGCTAGGAAATAGAACTAGTCCTCACCCATTTATGCACCAAGAAGTGCACGAGTAACAGAGCGCTGACAACTAAAAATGGTATCGTCTATACTACAAAGGTAGGCAAGAAACAAGATATCTAACCAAAAACATCACAGCACTCTCACAACAACCCACCCAGACACAACAAATCCCATAAAACCATAACACCGATCCGATCTCGAATTAATTCTCACCTCAATACTAAACACGGGCGAGAGCTCAAGCATCCAATAATAGTACCGCTAAATCCTAGTAGCTGATAAAATCCGCGTAGTTTACGATGCGCAGGATTAGCGCCAACGCAAATAGATCGCACAGTTGCCGCTAAGTTCTACTTCAGAAGTAGTTGCGGGCTCCGCAACTATCCGCTGTGTTTGCCCTTTGACCGGCGCCCGCACTGAGCTGGAAAACGCTGCGGTTAGAACGCTCTGCTGGTTTGAAAATCCATATACGATTGGTAGTTTAGTACCAAGTGGAATTACCTGAAGTATCATTCATAAGTACGAGGTAATGGTAAACCCTACCACAAACCCAGATAGTGTCTTTGGCAAAACAATTGGTCCGCTTTGTAAGGGTTTTTTGTTAAATAATACACAAAAATAAAGGAAATTCAATTAATTATTTTGACTACAACGAGGACTGATGTGTCATTAAGTGTAAATGTTGTAGTAAGCTATCATGTTTGTTTTGTATAATTCGTTAGGGTTTTCCTTGTAAAATTACTAAATATTTAATTTTAAATTCCTATATCGTAATATGTTATTGGATTTATATAATAATTCTTCACTATGGTTGGGAGTACCTGAAACATAATGATTATGTCAAGCATTGTGTGTATTGAGGAAAGTCGGGGATGCCCCATTAATGCAGTTTACTCACATATCCTACGCCGCTTTCATTGTTGCAGATTTATTACTTTAAACAAATATTTTAGTAAAACAGATAGTAAAATATAACATAATAATATTATAATTATATATTATAATTATTTATTATAATATATCTGTTTATTTGATCGTGGCATTTAGCACTGTTGGAGGAAGAAATTATATTAATAAATTATCTAGCGTTTTGAAAGTGAGTGCATTTACAGAGGCGTACGTTTTTTTTTTTTTTTTGTTCTTGTATAATAAACTCAGATATGGGAATCGATCCCACTGGCCGCCACGCAACAACTTATTTACGTCATTCAACTACGAAAATTCAACATGCTACCAGTATTATGCATGTGTAAGAAATCTCAACACTTAAGACGCGGAGTTTCCACCACCCAGTGCGTTCGAAGGAGCCAGCAAACTTAGGTAAGTTCGGTTTCTATTTCCAAAGCATCGGTCGAAGGCAAGTTAGGAGGAGAGCCCGGCCTGTTCCAATCAACTAATCGTACGCAAATAGATACAGCGGTTTAGCTTGTGCGATCATTGTTCGAACGTTTACATTCAATTTAAAGTTGCCTGTACGGTTTCGGAATTCTATCAAGGGTTGTGGATGTAAGTTATCTTCTTGTTAAGTTCTTTGATATAGGTAAGATGTGTCGCCCTTTCTTGGAATGGGTGAAATTAGGTACAAACTGAGAGAACATAATTAATAGCTAATAGAAACAAGTATCAACCTGTGATTATAAAAATCACTTCCGCAAAATTATGGCATATTTGAGACTACTGATAAAGTTTATTGTATCTGCATTTCTTATCTACATATGTATATATTATATAGGTAAATAAAAATTAAATACTGTTCGCTGGTAAGCGCATCACCTAAGAACGGCCGGACTGATTCGGCTATTTTTTTGTTTTAAAATATTCGTGATTGCCCGAATAAGGTTTATAGGAAAAGAAAAAAAAAGAAAAATTTCACGGAAAATTAAAAAAAATGGGAGAAACTTCTTCCTGGGTCCTTTTTTCTTTGGAATTTTTGTGTGAACTTTTCAGGACACCGTCACAACACATCTCAGTACTACACTGCTTGCCCACATTTTGTCGCTGCGAAGTGGTGTGTTTATGGAAAGTGTGAACGAACCCTTAGTCTAGCAAGATTTCTGGTCTCTAAGACCACTATGGAAGGAAGGTTATCGTTGTTACTGTAGTTGTAATTGCAATCATGTCATTAATCTTTTATATAGATTATTTTCTATTTTGTGAATGTGAGAACGTTGTAGGCCTAGTAGAGTGTAGATTTGTTGGCACTTTTCTACTTTATTAAGTACCTGGTAATTGTTGAAAGGCCTACACTGTCCTCCCATACCTATTAACACTGTTATTTAATAATATTGTAAAGCCAATTATTTTTAAAAGAGTAACCGTGGAGTTTCTTGCCGGCTCTTCTCCATAGGAAACGACTAATTGGAACCGTGCACCTAGCTTCTGACGTTTCATAAGTGCCCATCTAGGTTTATGTGAAATAAAATATTTTGATTTTGATTTTCATGATACCTAATCAAAAATATATCCTGTTAATACTATTGTTGAGCAAACAATAGTCGTATTTGAAAATTCAAAGGAAAACGCAAAACTGTACAAATTTCTTACTTTTCTGGAACATGTCTAGGGTGAGGAACCAGACCAATAAAGATACAGAAACCCGCAGGGCAGCATGTGGCGAGCTATTGGGCAGTGGCGACCCCACGGACCCTATCTCCCGGGAGAAGTCATGTTCCTCATCTCTGGCTTGCCTTTATTGGACGGCTGGAGTGAACACTGAAGTGGAACTGAGCTCCCACCTCATTCTTGCCTTTATTGACCGGCTTGAGTGGAGAATCGCAAGAGCAAACATGCTCGGAGGAAGGAAGTATTCCAGTAAATGCTGGTAGGGATCTTGACCATCTTCCGGGCTCTGGGATTGTTCTGATAGTCGTGGAATACCTCTCCAGTCCTCAAACACCTCAGGATATGTTGCTCCCTTGTTGCTATAGCTCTAAGTGCTAGCGACTGTTTCCGGGGGCCCATTATTGAGTGTGCAAGTCACCCCCTGCCATTTTATCCGTGTATAATAAAACATTGATTGATATAAAAATAAAATGATAATAATAATAAACATTTATTTCGGAAAGTTAATTTCCATACACACATTTCTTAACTAATAAAACTAATAAGTAAAATTAAACAATCAAAAAACAGTGTGCAAACGTATCCAGTGGCGCAGCAGTAGAGAGTCCCACCTGTCCGCGAACACGCTTATTATACAGTTGCTATTGGACCTAACACGACTCAGCAGTGACGCACACTGCTTCCTTATTAGAGCATGAAACCCATCAGTTCGCACTTCTGCGAACATAGTCGCAACGTGGTAGCCCCAGCAGCACCCTAAACGCGTTGTTGTATTGAACACGCAGGGCGTTTTATGATCCAAGTGTGTAATCAACCCACAGGCTGCACGTGTAAAGTGTTTGGCAGTAAGACTTAAAAAGAGTCACTTTCACTTGATTACTGCTACGCGCGAACCTGCGAGCCAACATATTACACCGGACAGTCAACGCCCTACGTGCCTTTTCCACATCCGCGTTATCTTTAAGGTCCTCGGAAACCCAGTGGCCCAGATACTTGAACTGAGTAACTCTGTTTAAGGGAGTACCAGCTAAAGTGACTGCAGGTACAGTCACGTAATTTTTGCTCCGCCCCTTAAATACTAGGAGTTCACTTTTCTTCGCGTTGTATCTGAGCCCATGCGCCTCCGCATAGGACTCACAAATTCGAATCAGCTTACGCAAATCCCCGATCGATGGACTCAGCAGTACCATATCATGTGCGTAACTAATATTGTTGAGACAAACACCGACTATGTAGCAACCGACACTGGCACTGCTGAGTTCACCGACAAGTCTGTTAATGTACAGGTTGAAGAGCTTTGGTGAAGTCAGTCCACCCTGTCTCACCCCGCACTGCAACCTGTACACATCCGAGAAAGAGCCTGCCCATCTTTATCTCTATTTTTCAATACACACCACCACCGGTGAACACCATACTCTTCACCGGCACAAATCAATTTTGTAAACATCAAATCTCAATACTATTATTACCTAATTCAAAACACTGCAGGTTTAGATCCAGTATTAACATGTGTGAGGGTGTGTGTGTGTGTGTGTGAAGAGAATTTAATTAATCCTCCAAGTTACGGGCGAGCGCTCATAGTAACCACCTTTGTACAGAACCAAATGTTGAGTCATAAGATTTGAAGGGTCTTCTAATAGCCAAGTATGGCCAAACGGCTACCTTTGTTCATAGCCGAAGAAACACGTTTCAATTTATGGGTGGGGAAATAGTTGCTAAATTGAAATGACCGAGTAGTCCCAGCAATTACCTTTTGACGGTATTTGTGTTGAAGATACTTTCTAATGTACAGGCGGCTGCATAAATTGGTAACCCCATTTGTATTAAAATTTCAATGGGGGTACCCACATTGTAACGCTGACTGTACGACTTATGCTCGGTTGCTTAGGTCCTCAGATAAACCTATTTATGCGAATTTCTTAATAAACTAAGTGTTAAGAAACGATATAAAAGATAAATATATAGATAATTAATTTGTCCAAAACATGAATCCCAACAAAAGTTCTAAAATGCAATAATTGTGAATAAGTTCGAATAAAAATGATGACTTAAATTTATTAAAAAACATTTAATGTTATTCCAAAACATTCGCATTCGCACATACGCGTCCCAAAAATTCGCATTCGTAGTCGCATTCGCGATTGTGAAAAATATGACATTCGTAACATCCCTAATCTATACTTACGTATTCGCGCTATGTCGCTGTCTGTGTGACCGGATTGTTCTTCTAAACTACGTAACGGATTTTAATGCGGTTTTCACCATCATTTAGAGAATACTAGCTCCTGCCCGCGACTTCGTCCGCGTGAAATTTCGGCCCATCCATCGCGTCGCATCCCCTCGCTCGCTCGCGCTATAACTTCGTTATCGCTTAGCGTTCTTTCTGAGTTTTGTTCTTTTCGCTTCGCTCCTAAGGATCGTAGCGTGATGTTATATAGCCTTATAGCCTTCCTCGTTAAATGGGCTATCCAACACTAAAATATTTTTTCTTGCGCGTCAAGCGCACGTGAACCCTAACATACCTACTTTATTTGTTGCGGAGTTATTTTAAAATTATGATATCTCTTAAGATGTTGATTGAAATCAAGTGATGTCAAGGACAATTTTGTTTACATTTAAATAAAAATAAATAAAAAATTTGCTTTATTTTTCCTTCTACAATTTTTGTTTGACTTAACTAATGATTTCTATGTACCGTTATTTAATATTATGTACAAGGACCGCTATTCAATAGCGGTAAAAGCTTCCTCCGTTCGTTTCCCTGCTATTCTGTCGGTAGCTACTCTGCTCCAAATTTTACCAACAATTTTTATAATATCGTCGCTCCATCTCATTTGTGGTCTACCTCGTCTGCACTTTTTGTTCAGTGGGTACCAGTTGGTGGTGATTTTCGTCCACCTTTCATCTGGTGCTCTTTGGAAGTGTCCAGCCCATTTCCATTTCAATCCAAGTACCTTTATGGCCACGTCCTTTGCCTTGGTCTTACTTCGAATTGTTGTATTCTTTACTTTCTCTTTAAGTCTGTAGTTCATGTAGCTCCTTTCTATTCCTCTTTGGCACACTTTGATTTTTTCTAAGTTCGCTTCGTCAAGGGCCATGTTTGACAGGCATATGTGAGTGTGGGAAGTAGGCAAGTTTCCATGGTTTTTGTTTTTATTTTGGTTGGCATCTTACTCTTAAATACTTCCTTTAGAGTCCAGTATTTATTCCAGGTAGATTTGATTCTTCTTTCTATTTCTTTTTCTGTGCAGTTTTTAAAAGTAATTAGGTGTCCTAGGTAGATGTGCTCTTCAACGTATTCTAGGTTGGTTGATGAAATTATAATTGGTGCTTTGTGTCTGTTTGTCACAAGTTTTGTTTTTGTTTAGTTTACTTCTAAGCCCACTTTTTTGCTCTCATCAAATAGCGACTCTAACATAGACTGCAATTCACATGGGTCTTCTGACATCAGCACTATATCGTCAGCGAATCTTAAGTGTGACAAGTATTTTCCGTGTAGGTTTAGGCCCTTGTTTTTCCAGTTCATTGCTCTGAATATTTGCTCTAACACCGCTATGAATATTTTAGGGGAGAGTGGGTCACCTTGTTTAACTCCTCTTTCGATTTTAAAGCTATTTCCTGGTTTCTCGAGCATAATCCTAGAGTTACTATTTTTGTAAATTACCTTTATTAGGTCGATGTACTCTTTGTTAATTCCTTGCATTGATAGAGCTTGCCATATAGAGCTATAAGAAATTGAGTCGAACGCTTTGCTGTAGTCGATGAAGCACAGGTATAGAGCTTTCTCGTACTCGTTATATTTTTCCAAAATCATTTTCAGGGAGTGTATGTGGTCTATGGTAGAGAAACCACTCACAAATCCTGCTTGTTCTACTGGTTGATTTTCGTCTTTTGGTTTTGACAATCTTCTTAGTAGAGTTGCCGAGAATAGTTTGTAGAGATTTGACATGAGACTAATGGGTCTGTAGTTTGATATTTATTTCGGGTCTCCTTTCTTAAACAAAAGTACGATGTTTGAGCATGTCCATTGTCTGGGTATTTCCCTTTGATGTAGTATTAAATTGAATAGTGTCGTTAATGGTTTAGTTAAGGTGTTTCTTCCAAATATTATCAATTCATTTGTTATGCCATCTGGGCCTGGACTTTTTTCGCACCTGAGTTTGTCGATTGAATGTTCGATTTCCCATGTACAGAATTCTGGTACGTTGTCTGTATTTACAGGATTAGTTTGTGCTTCTTCCGTGGAATCGCTGCCTTTTTTATAAAGATTTTTGTAGAAATTTGTAGCTACTTTTATTAGATCTTTTCTGTTTGTTGTAAGGTGGCCAGATTCGTTCTGTAGGTGATTCATAAGTGTTTTGGTTTTCGTTAGATATTTGTATGGACTTTTTGTCTATGTTTTTTGGTGTTATTTTTTATCTTTCTATGTATCACTTTGTAGAGTTTGCTTAGCTGTTTTTTTTTTTCTTGTTTGGTTTTATTTTCCTTATTTCTCAGGGTACGTTATTCATCTTTAAGTTTGATGATTTCATCGTTTATAATTGTTTGTTTGCGTGTACTTTCCTGGGGTAGAATAGCGCAAATGGAGCTCTTCGGAATACTTATCTCGATGTTGTGGTAAAACTCTTGTACAGTTTTCGTCTCATGTTCTTCGTGCTTGGCTAGTTCTTCTATGTATGTCTTGAAATTAATATTTTTGTGGGGTTTAGTTCGGAAGTTAGAGTATATTTTCTTATTGCTGGCTGTATTTATTTTTATTCTGATAATACGGTGATCGCTTGGGTGTTTAAAGTTACTAAGAACACTGAAATCTTCGATGATTTGTGCCTTATTTGTTGCGATGTAATCTATTTCGTTCTTCGTCGTACCGATAGGTGACATCCACGTCCATCTTAACTTAGGTGATTTATTAAACATTGTATTAGCTATTTTGAGGTTGTGTTGAAGACAAAAGTGTATGAACCTTTCACCTCTTTTGTTTCTTTTTCCCTAACCATATTTTCCCATGACACGACTTTCACCCTCTTTTGGTAACCCAATTTTGGCATTTAAATCGCCAAGAAGAATTAAATTGGTTGTACTTTTCTCGATTGCTTTTCCTAAAGATTCCTAAAAGTTATCCATTTCTTTTTCTTTAGTACTGGAAGTAGGTGCATATGTTTGGATTATGGTAAAAGTTTTTTCATGAATCTTTACATGAATCAATGCTACTCTTTCTGATTGGCCTATAAAATCTTGTACTTCTATATGTTTTTTATTTTTGACCATGAATCCTACTCCGTTTCTTACATTAAAATACTTCTGATTAATAACATATTTATTTGGATAAGGATTAATATTATGTTGATAAAACTCCATCGCAAATTATGCATTCATTTCGACCAAATTTGATTACCACAAAAAAAGGTTATAGTGAGTTAATTTTAATAGATAAACATATGCTGTTGGGAACTTTTTTTAGAACTTTTAAAGAAGAAACAATTCCATCATACATGATATTTCCGTAACTTAAACCGTTTACGCAGCGCAGGCAACGGAAACTCTCAAAAAGGAATATTTTTTTCCAGTTTTTGCAACATTTTTCATTTATGCTCCGCTTCTATTGATCGTAGCGTGATTTTATATAGCCTATAATATTTCTCGATAAATGGACTATCCAACACAAAAATATTTTTTCAATTCCAACTAGCAGTTCCTGAGATTAGCGCGTTCAAACAAACAAACAAACAAACAAACTCTTCAGCTTTATAATATATATATATATATATATATAAGTATATAAGTATAGATTATAGATTAATATTCAACTTACATATAATAAAGAAATCTCGATGTTTTGTCACGTCGTAAAAACCGTGCGAAGTAGGGGCAGGTCGCTTGTTCCCTATATTTGAATATACATGCCTAGTTACCGTATTTCCCTAACTAATAATTTGCACGCTAACTAGTAAGCAGGTCCGCTCACCCTCAATGCCTGAACCTCGTGTGTGTAGTTGTAGTCGATCCAATTGATTAGTGAGCAACTCCAACTTTGATTGGACATATTCATAGTATTCAAACTTCGTCGTCGGGGCTACGGGTAACTGGCAAAAGGCTTAGCTAAGATTTTTAGTTGGTTAAACCATGTTATGAAATGTTGCAATTAATATTCAGTTAATATTAACATGCGTCAACTTTAAGTCGTTCGTGGTGCGCGTACCGAATTATTATCTGCCCCACGTCATGGAAGAAGAATTTTCGCCGCAGGACGTGGTATTCCGTCGCTTCCGCGGACAAGCACCACTGGACAGCACATAGTCAAGCTAGCGCAAAGTGAAGTGTTACTAACATAGTCTAAGTCTTATTTATTAACACAAGTTTTGTTTATAATAAAAATATGTAAGTATGAATATATTTAAGCATCTTACTGGCATACTTCCTTCCTCCGAGCACGTTTGCTCTTACGAATCTCCACTCAAGCCGGCCAATAAAAGCAAGAATGCGGTGGAAGCTCTGTTTCTCGTCGGTGTTCACTCTGGCTGGTCAATAAAGGCAAGCCAGAGATGAGGAACAAGACTACTTCCGAGAAATATTCCCGGGTCCGTGGGGTCGCTACTGCACAACAGCTCGCCACATGCTGCCCTGCAGGTTTATTTTTATTTTTTGTAATAGTTTATGTACACACATATAAACAGACAAGAAGAAAGTAACAGGAAATACGTACAAAAGTGATGCTTATAAGAAATCTCTTCCAGCATACCTGATATAGGAAAGTAAATAAAGAGAAGTAGACAACGTATGTTAGTGTAGAAGAAAAAGAAAAATACATAAAATCCAAAAACTATTCACTAATTTAAATATAAACATATAGTATGAAAATATACTTAACATACATACATCCAAAATAAATATCACTAAAATATTTATATATAATTATAGTGTAGTATAAAATAATAAATACATAATAATTGCAACTATGACGAAGTGGAAAGATAGTCTTCATTCACTCTTCTTTTAAAAACTGCAACAGTTTGGAAGTTCCTAATGTCAGGCGGAAGTGAATTCCATAACCGAACCGCGTGCACGGTGAAAGAGTAAGAGTTCAAGTCGATTGAGTGGGGGGGGGACCTAGGAAAAGCCGATAGGATGGCAATTTAGGGTTGTGATGGATGTTAAATAGCAGACACAATATCCGTGAGTTCCTGCGAAGTCGAGTAGGGAGCAACTTGAGTATCTTGCGAAAGTTAGAAACGTGATCATAGTTTTTAAGGTTAAAAACAAAAGGAATACAGATATTTTGCAAACGCGCAAGTTTATTTAAAGCTCCTCGGTGGCATCCAAATAACAGGCATCAGCGTAGTCTATGATTGGCTGCATGAGAGTTTGAGCAAGGGATATTTTGGTACTCGAGGGCAAGAAGCTCTGGAGGCATTTCAACGAATGGAACGTGTAGTGCACTATTATATTTACATAACAAAATTAACTAAACTTTATTCCACAAAAGGATAGACTGAGATGCTTAATTATGCACACCTACATGAGACCCAAAGTTAACTTTAGGTCTCAGGTTAGGGCCGTAAGGGAGGAGCAAACAGCGGAGGATTGTCGTCGATCAACTGAGCGTGATCAATAGGTGAGTAAGCTAGCTTGTAATGTGAATTAAGAATTAACCTAAGCGATATTTAAAAAAAATGTATGTGGTTTATGTTTAGAAACCTGTGACTAAACTATTATTACATATATAGTGTACGTGATAGATTTTCTTTACGGTCATAGAACGCACCATATCTAGATATCGTGGTTTTATTTAATGACGTTCATTTAACTCCACCTTATATGGATGATGATGCCATAATCGTCAACATTTAATGTCAGCCAGTTGTGGGTATAGGTAAGTGGGTACAGAACCTATTCATATTTGTAGTTATTCTTGTCTCCTAAATACGGAAAACAAACGAAAGATTGATGTCATGTAATGGTAAATACGTCAAGATTACATATAAATACACATAATGTAAACATGTAATAATGAGTAACATCACTTAAGTGAGTAGGTAATAGGTACGTGAATTTATAATTAGCTACAAAATATTGTTGTTTGTTGGTTATTTCCAAGTAAGACGTCGTTCAGCTGTATGAACGACGCCTTATTTGGAAATAACCTGACCCATATCCAAATGCTTTCGCATGCTTTTGAGCGTACGCGTTGTGGCGTGGCGTGGCGCGTGCGACGTGCGACGTGGGCTCATGGTGACGTCGCTAACGAGCGAATTTTTATTAGTGTAGGTGTAGTGTGTAGGTACGTGTTAATGTATTTATATATTAAATAAATATATGAACACTAAATCGCTTAGGTATATGCTAAATAAAAGTGAAGGAAAGAGTAAAAAAAAGTAAAGTTAATAAGATTAAAATAATATTTTTAGCTTAAAGACATGAGATTTACACAAAAAAACCGAGTTTGGCGTATATTCTGTTTTACACACGGTGTCTCGCCGTTGTGCTCCGCGATCTCCGGACCTGAACGCGCCGTGGCGAGGAGCTGTGTCAACGATGCCTTATAACATTAAATTGTTATTTTGAACAAACAAAACTATTGTTTTGAATTCTACGAAATCGTCACCATAAAATTGTTGTTTACCCCGCTAATGGTTTGGTTTAATAAGAAGACATTAATTACCCTTGATACCTAATTATGAAATTGTACTATACCTAGATAAAATTAAGTGCCAATTAGTTTTCCTTAAAAACTTTAAGTAAATAACTCAAGTGGGACCGCCTTTCTCGTGGAAGGCATTTGCTTTGGATGGGACTAGGTTTATCGGTTTACAAAATGAACACCAAGTTCATTTACCATTAGCTGCTGGTGGGCAGCAGCTGGTGGTAATGAACTTGGTCTTCATTTTATGACCAAGGCTTCGTCCACGTAGCTTTTTCTAAAATAAATGCCAAAGTTATTCTGTATAACATCAGCTATCTGCCAGTGAAAAACCCGTCAAAATCGATCTAGCCGGAACAAACAGACTGACAAAAAAAAAGTTTTTTCTTATAAATACCGTATATATTTTCATAATTATGCATTTAGTAAAAAAACTTTTATTTCAACATAACAAACAGACACTTAAATTTTTAACTTCTGTATTCTGTAAGCTCACAACTTTCTCAATAGAAGGCTCTTGTTAGCTGCAAGTATTTGTTTACCTCACAAAATAACCACCACCACTACCAGACATATTGAAACCGTCACGCAAGTACGCCTTGTAAACTAAAATACGCTGAAACAGACATACCATAAAACCACTACGTCGCGGTCACCAAATACAGATTAGTGTACTTAGCAACCAGGCACAATCGTTTAATGACAAAACCTTGTTTTAACGAATGATCTAACCACATTGAGCGACGGCGGCGGCGGCGCCGGTGAGCGGCGCACGCGCAGGCGCCAGTGACTCAGGAGATACAAGTGTTCTTTGTCCAAAGTGTCGTTACGACACACGGGACTCTTCGCAAACCAATCGACACGGAGGTATTTTTAAAGCTTTGTAATATTGGTGTTTGTACTACAACCGCAAAATAGTCTCCAGTAAGAATTAATTTAAATTATTCTTCAGTAAAAAAAAGTAATTTTAGCTAAACTTGACACAGCTTAGCCTGTACTAACGTCTGTTCCAGAAGCATCTGATGCAATTGTAAATAAGCCCTGTTCAGGTTATAATCCTTACGCAATCACTCACTAAAAGGAATAAGGAACAAATTCATCCGTATTTAGACCGTTTCAACTTTATATCTCATCACTTTTCCAACATTGATTGTTTGAAAAAAACATAATATGACATAAATAAAATCATATAATTTTTTTTTAGGGTTCTTAACTACAACCATTAAATTAAAAACCTTTTTTAAGCAATTTTAGTAAGTAACCCTAAATATGTTATATGATTTTTCAAATTGTATAGTTTATGTAGTAATGGAACTTGTGAAGGAAAAACAGCCAGTTCTAATAATGAGATTTATTTCTCACCAAACACCATTAATCTGGTAGGCAGGAGCACGTTGTTGCGACCTGTCGCGGACCGATCGTGAGGAAAAGTGAACGAGACATTCTAATAAAGATGGCTACCACACTGAAAGAAATAATTAGCCGAACTAGTAGTACTTAGTAGTAGTAGTATAATTAGTTGAGTTACTTCAAAAATAACTCAACTTTAGTTATAAGGAAATAAACTTTGCTTAAATTAAACAAAACGATTTTGTAGTGTGCAAAACAGGGTTTTGTAACAGATAACATCTAGATCGCAAGTCACAATTTTTGTGTAAACAGTAACCAAGTTTTTGTTACAGTTATGTAAACATTTCTTTCAGTGCAAGCGCGTGCGCTAGTGATGTTCGCATCATTTAGTAACTTTAGTGTTGGGATCCCAACACAAATCAATAATTTATTATAATTTGTAAATAAAGTCCAATAAATTATTCGTGTTTTTTTTAAATCCCGGGATTTAAACGTCATTATAATTATTCCGGGATAGGAGGTATTATCCACTCTATGTTACATCCTTCCTCGAAGTTTAGGTAAATTAGTTCTACCTATTCCGATCTGTGATAATGAGAAATTCAAAATAATGATTATATATCAATGAATATTGAGATTATTAACCTCATTTTTTTTATTGAAAAATATCTTTAAAGTGATTTAAAACTAGAATTTCGGGTTTAAGTATTCGATTCATCAAATCAAAGCAATCAATTCGTAAGTGGCATTACAAACTGGCATCCACAGGTATGTTTTCTGATCCATTTGTTTACATTTTCATCAGGTACTTTTCGAACAGACTGTATGTAGGTATATAGGAACCGCAAATAAGCAGATAATGGCGAGGATAAACAACCGGTTTAAATCTGCAAAAAATAATAATCAGAATGGTGAAACAAGAACCAATCTCATGAGATTAAAAATATGCCTTTCTTTCAAACCCTTCGGTGTATTAAGAATCTCCAAAACTTCTTCCTCTCGGGCATATCCACACCACTTGCAGATTGACACAACATCCGTACTTCGATTTGGTGGTACACAACGCTTTTCCCGTGTTCACGTTATTAGTAATGGGTTTATAAATATAGGTTCATAAACAGCCGATCAATCTCAGTTTAGCCTATTACATTACTCATCGTGGATCGTCGGTAGGTATCGCAGTAGGTACTCATCTCAAATGATACCGCTATTATTTCAGTTGTATGTGAGTGCTTAAGCACAGAAATACAACTGAAATCAAAAAACTGATTAATCATTAAATTTTTCGGGTTCCGTAGTAAACAAGGAACCCTTATAGTTTCGCCATGTCCGTGTGTCTGTCTGTACGTCCGCGGCTTAGCTCAGAAACTCTTAGTACAGTCAGTATACACAATTAGCTGACCCCCCTTGCATAAATGGTTGAAATTTTTTACTAAGAAATCGTTCTATTTTTTTTTTCTGGTTTTGGGTAGATTTCGTATAGGTATTTAAATTAAATTAAGAATAATAAAATTCTATCGATCCGTATTCAATAAAAATCTCAACCATTTATGCAAGGGGGGGTCAGCTAATTGTGTATACTGACTGTACTAGAAAGCTGTTATTTGGTATGGTATCAATCACGCCGAAAAAGTGAAATAAAATATTGAAATATATGTTTTTAGGGGGTACCCTAAAAAAAAAAGAAAAAAAAATATCATCCCACTTTACGTGCAAGGGAGGTATCCCTTGCACGTAAAGTGGGATGAAATTTTTTTTTCTCGTCTATCCCATGGTGTGGGGTACCGTTGGATAGGCCGTTCAAAAATATTACGGGCTTGTCGCAACCATTTTTCGATTTAGGGATCCGTTTGCGTAATATTAAGCTTAAAAGTGCAAATTTTTATTAGAGTCAAGTATTCCCCCCCTGCCAGCGCATTCACAATAACGAATTTCAAAGGAAAACTATCACAGTTAAGTAAGTAGGCTTTACCAGTTACCGAGTAATAGTCGACCAACTTTAATTTACAGTTGAAAAACATGTTCTCCCATACGAAATTTATGGGAGAACATCTTTTTAAAATACAATGTTAAATTTGTTCTTGTGATAAATTCATCCCAACTACATAAAACTTCATTGTGCGTGGTCCGATACGCACTTGGCCAGTTTTGTAGAGACATCATCGAACACTACTATAAATAATTGTGGTTAACGAACGAGGTAAAAAATAAGTCCTTTTTCAGAAGTTCGGAGAACATGTTCCAAGACTAGACTTGCAGTTTGTTGTTTTGTAATATTTTAGTAGGTATAACTTATGTTAATCATCGTCCAGCTATTCGTTCTTTAACAAATTAAATATCCTACTTACCATCAGTTATCTTCGTAAATGCATTACAAGTCAACCTGCCTTGGTAAACATACTTACAGGAATTGTTCACATACGAATAATATAGGTACCTACAAAATGCTTAGGTAGATACATAATCCACTACTAAAAGCTACCTACGTGCAGTGCTCGTAATAACCAAAAGTATTAATAAGACAACTTTTACATACATCTGCTATCATACATGACAACACTTAAGCAACATTACACACATTTTAACCACTAACTACCAGTTAACAACATACAAAATAAAAACCGCAGAAAATCAACAATTTGACGAAATGAAAGCCCAGTTTCAAACAAATAATCAATGTTTGGGTGCATTAAAACAGTTGCAAAAGGTGACGTTTCCTAAGTAGGTTCGGCGAACCTTCGGCGAACCCTGGACGAACCCTGGACGAACCCTGGACGGGCTTAAGGTGATGCCATGAGGAAAAGCCTCTATGATAGCACATTAAACTATCATTATCTACTTACCATGGTTGACGAAATACCAAACTCTAAATACGGCGGTGCATTCTTTATAAAAACACAAAACCTAAATTTACATTGGTTTCGTGCAAATTTTGAAAACTCCATATGTACCGATACGAAAAAAAAAAACCGGCCAAGTGCGCCAAGTGCGTGTCGGACCACGCACAATGAAGGGTTCCGTACTTGGAAAGAATTTATCCTAAGAACAAACTTAACATTTTAGTTGGTAAACATAATCTTCCATACATTCCAACTGCAAATGTAAGTTTGTATGTACAATATCGAGCGATTTACCATGTTATTTTAAGACCATAGACTTCTTATAGATTTTCTAGTATTCTATAAGTATAGAACTATTTTCTGTTTTTTTTTTTTTTTCTATTCAAATTTTAGCTTCAGTAGCTTCGGTGATGAATGGAATGGGAATGGTCAATTTTCGTCTATTTTCACTTATAACTTTAAAAAAAAATTATTTTAAAATTATAAAAAAAAATATATATTTGAAACCCTCATAGCCCTTTGATATGTCACACGGTACAGTTTGAAAATCTTTTATTTTTTATTTTTTTGTATGCCCAACAAAACTGACCTCAATATTCTAAATTCATTTATTTACGGTTCACGTCCGTATTTGGGTCACTCAAATTGATACGTATACCAAATTTCAACTTATTCGGTCCATTACATAGATAAGGTTAATGGCAAATTTTCGTCTATTTTTACTTATAACTTTAAAACAATTTATTTTTAAAATTATAAAAAAAATATTTGAGACCCTCACAGTAAGCCCTTTTATTTGATATGTCACACGGTACAGTTTGCAAAAAAATTTTTTTTAATTTGCTTGTTTGCTCCCCAAAACTGACCCCAATATTCTAAATTCATTTATTTACGGTTCACGTCCGTATTTGGGTCACTCAAATTGATATGTATACCAAATTTCAACTTAATAGGTGCATTACATTCGGAGCAAATTGGCTGTGACAGAGGGACAGACAGACAGACAAACACAGACAAACAGACACACGAATGATCCTATAAGGGTTCCGTTTTTCCTTTTGAGGTACGGAACCCTAACACTTCCAGTCGCAAGTACCTACATGCTGTTTAAGTTTTTCCATTCGACCATAGTACTTATTTATTTATTTATTTTAATAACAGAGAGAGAGAGAGAGCTTTCTTCTTCACATTGCAATGAGTGGCCCTTCTGTACCAATCTGTTTAGTGCACGTACCTACATGATGTAGAGGTAATTAAAAAGTATGTGCGCCAATAAGAGTGTGTACGACACATGCGCGGCGTTCTCACGAGTGTATCACAATGATCAGGCAGGGCTTGATTACTGCAGATGAGACACTTTGTTTAAGATAACACCTGTACCGAGATGAAAAAAACTTGCCTAATTTTGACTTTTTGTGGTTTAATAAAATAGCTTTTGGAATCGTCTTTTTTAAGACTATAGTTTGTCAATTTACATTTATAGTATCTTGATTGAAAAAAAAACTCACAGGACGCCAGGTCATAGGACGTCAGGGCATAACCTTCCAGCAGTCCTCCTCGTGCTTCTAGAATGTGCTTATTCACGCAGCGATCTTAAGCAAAGCCAATTAATGTAAATATCGTCCAGTCCAACCTGTGCAACAACCTAAGTTGACTATTATTATGCATAGGCAGTATGCACTTAAAACACTTGGTATTATCGCTAAGAAAGTGTGATATCTGATAGACTCCAAAGTATCGTTGCTGAAAGTCACGGGGTCTCAATATAGTCAGTTGTCTCCTCTGCACATAATACCCATGCTCTGTACAGTGGTGTAGTATCGAGGCCGCATATGCGTCGCCGCCTGTGAATCACATCACACGCTCATTAGCGATAGGTGCCTCACATCTGTAACACACACATGAGTACCTATCTGAAGGTAGGTATCTGCTGTGTCTGTACAGCTATATGTATCTCGGAATGGTGGAACTGCTTCATTTATGGCAGTGATTATGATGAGTAAGCAGAATGACTTGAGTCCTGTACTTTCCTATTCCCTTAATTGTACTTTTTAATACTTAAGCCCTTTTTCGTCACAAGCTAAGTGAACACAGAGTAACACCTTCATAGAACGAGTTAGAGCTGGTAACTTGTCTTATATTTACCATTTAAAGTCTTAAATAGACTTTATATGGCCTAGGATTATTTACCAGGTGCACGTACTGTAAAAGAAATGTTCAATAGTCGTTACTCGCTTTAATCAAATAATTCAGGCCACACACAATTTCACGCTATCCTTTCAATTGAAAAAAGTCATCGGTCATTGCATTCCAGGCGGCCGTCAGTTCACATAAAACCTCGCACACACTGACTCACCCCCATATTGATGATCAAAAATTCACACACACACACACACTGGCCATGTTAATTATCTAAACACAGCCGCATTAGATGCTAAGCAATAAAGATGGGTACACACGCGAGTCGTTAAGATGACACCCACTTGAGCAGGACTTAATAGTGACAACGACCGCGCACCTTGCAATGTGACCGCTGATTGATGGTCGAGAATGTTTGGAAGGAGCTGTATGAAATTGAGATAATTTTGCAGATTTACATTCTTATCTATTATACACAGTTATCAAATTAGTTTTGGCCATTATTTACAAAATACGCTAAGTACCTATCAAATAATTTATACAGGGTGTCCCAGAAATCGACCGACATACTGTAGGTGGTGATAGCTTCGGCCGAGCCCTCCCAAAATAACATAACATGTTCCGCAAAATCTTATAGTTTTTCACGATAAAAATTTTCGTTGGCGTTTTCTTTTAATTATTATTCTCTTTTAATTTAAAAACCGCTTGAAGCTGTAGCTTTTTTAGTTGTAGGTACCATAGTAGGTACCTTTTTGTAGTTAAACATAATTTCGCGGAAAACTAATAGAGTTCCTGGATTAATTCTAGGTATGGGTTGTGGTTTATTCTGGATACTATAAATTCTTCCTCTTCTGCCGATATTTGGAAATTTCTTGGAACTCTCGGTATCGGCAAATCGCGACATTTAGACCTTCCTAATTCAATTGACTTAGACGATCTCAACCGGCATTTCTCCACTGTTTCTACCATGGATCGTCTAACCAAGCAACAAACTCTGTCTCTAATTTCTGGTCTAACGCGTCCTCATATTAATCCTTTCAGTTTTATTCCAGTTGAACAGGGAGAGATCAGAAAGATTATTCTTGCCATCAAATCAAAAGCGGTGGGATGTGACAATATCACCCGTGGTATGATCATTACTATTCTGGATCATCTCCTACCCGCGATTACCCATATTATAAATTTTTCCCTGTACACCGGAGTATTCCCTTCCCTGTGGCGCAAAGCCTATGTTCGTCCACTACCTAAGGTTTCCAATCCCTCTCTTCCTACCGACTTCCGTCCAATTTCTATCCTTCCCTTCCTATCCAAAGTGCTTGAGGCCTGTGTCCACAAACAATTCTCCAACTTTGTTCATTGCAACTCACTCATTAGCCCTCTACAATCTGGGTTCAGGCCTGGGCACAGCACTGTTTCCGCCCTCCTTAAAGTGACTGGCGATATGAGGGCAGGACTGGAAGACACCAAAGTTACTGCTCTTGTGTTGGTTGATTTCTCGAATGCCTTTAATACCGTCAGTCACGACATCCTGTTAGCCATTCTGTCATATGTTATGGTCTCTCCCGAAGCACTGGAATGGTTCTCCTCTTACCTTCAGGAACGTCAGCAGTCCATTCATGTTGGGGATTCTTCTTCATGCTGGTGTGATTTGTTAACTGGCGTTCCTCAAGGCGGTATACTTTCTCCTCTACTCTTTTCTATTTTTATTAATCTAATAACTTCCGTACTTCAATGTGCGTATCATCTGTATGCAGATGACTTGCAGTTGTATTGTCAAGGGAAGGTTGATGAATTGCCTGACGCTATCGAAAAATTGAATAGGGACTTGATAGCCATAAAAACCTGGGCTGATAGATTTGGTGTAGCTGTAAACCCTAAGAAGTGCCAGGCGATCATCATTGGCAGTCCTCGTGGTATTAGCAAGGTGGATGGTTCAACTTTGCCACCGGTTCTCTTCAATGGTACGGTCGTTCCTTTTAGCACTGACGTGAAGGACCTAGGCTTGCACATTGACAATACTCTGAACTGGCGAACTCAAGTCGCTAAGGTAAGCCAGAAGGTTACTGGAACGCTGCGGGCTCTGTACCGATTGAAAAATATATTACCAGCGAGCACTAAAACAATGCTTGTGCAGTCCTTAATTTTCCCTATCATCGATTATAGTGATGTGTGCTACTATGACCTGAATGCAGATCTCCTCGACAAACTTGACCGTCTTCTCAATAACTGCATTCGATTCGTTTACAATCTGCGTAAATATGATCATGTCTCTGCGCATCGGTCGCTTCTAAAGTGGTTGCCCATACGCCAGCGCAGAGAGCAAAGGGCGCTGACCACCTTGTTTTCATTTCTTGACTCTCCATCTTCCCCTCGTTACCTAGCCCCCCACTTTCAGTACATTTGCGCCAACCACAATAGAAATCTTCGTTCATCTCACAATCGTCTTCTTCAATGTCCCACTCACCGCACAGACTTCATTCACTCTTCCTTCTTCATACAGTCTATCTCTCTGTGGAATGCGCTCCCCCAGGAAATCAGGATGGCAACCAACCGATTATCTTTTAAAGTAAAAGTTCGTGAGCATATTCGCAAGAAGCTGGCAGTATCATCATAACGGTAATGTTTTCCCATTGTGTGTCTTATTTGTTTTAGTATACATATTTATGTGTATTTATTTGTGCTTATATTTATATATAATAAGATTTATATATTGAATTTATAGTTTGTAATAGGTTTATGTATATCTTTATATTTAAATTAATATTTATTCCTCAATTTTCGCTATTGCACCTACTACTGTATGTCTCTGCATCACCCAAGGGTTGACTGGTAGAAAATGCCTATGGCATTAAGTCCGCCTCTGTACATGTTTTGTGCTTAAAGTATTAAATAAATAAATAAATAAATATGGTTTAATTTACTAATCGAAATCAAACATGTTTAAATTGAAGCCTCCACATCTAATATCTAACACAAAACAAACACACGTAGCTGTAGGCACAATGAACAGCGTATCACAAAGAGTGAGTCACAAACACTCCTGTTTTCGCGGACGAGGGCTATCGAAGACGTGGAGTGGACAACGCACTTTGAACGCACTATAATCAAAACAGCTTGCATATAAATAGTTTTAAATACATCTGTATTAGTAGGTCAATTCAAAGGACAATGAGCGTACCTTTGAACACGAGTGTTTTACGACCTACGTGTTGTGCAATAGTTTGCAGCGTGATATAGTAATATGAAAAGCTGCTTTTTTGCCATTATTGTACCGCATTTTTTGCTCCATTTATAAACCGGATAGATGAAATAAAGTCAAGAAAGAGTAAATAAATATGCAGTGCAACAAACCCAGCAAGTTTATTAAGTATACAGCTTCCACACAGGTCAAAATATAGGCATAAAGAAATGTAATTCGATCGTTTACGTAAGAAGATTTTTGTTTTTTGTTTTTCAAAATTTTCAACTAGGTATTTCTAGAAAAGAAAATAAAATTATGTGTACTATTCAAATGTCTATTCACGTTAATCTTCTCACAGAAGCAGTGAGTCAGCCAACGGGAAAATGTGAATAGTTGATAGACAAGCAGCTATAACTACTTATGTGTTAATTATGATCTCATATCCCAGCAGGTCACGTAGGTTCATGTTTATTAACGTTCACGATTACGTGATGAGTAAAAACCTTACGCCGTAGAAGGAAGTAAAATAACGGAACAGTATGCGACTGTACTCATGTGCATTTGTTTGGGATTATTGAGTTGGGTATATTATCTCACCGCGTGATAAGAGCTTCTGTTACGAAGCACAGAATACGTCAGAAATCTTCGATAGGTTTGCTTATCCCTATAAAGGCTCCTACAAACAGGCGCAACACGCGATACGACACAAAGGCACCGCTCGTCGCACTACACGCGGTGCCTTTGTATCCCGCGCGATTGTATCGCGTGTCGCGCCTGTTTGAAGGAGCCTTAACCTTCGTGGGCATAATCCTGAACACGAACCTGAAACGTGCACATTATCTCCGAAAGTTTTCTTCCTGCACAATACACTTTCACTCAAACACAACTTCACGCCTGTCATCCCCAAAGGTAAAGCGGCGGTTTTTTGTGTAAAATAACGGCACATAACTTACTTATTTTCAATTATTCTTGTATAAAGTAGGGTAGTACCCCAGTTATGTCGTATACAATAAGTGTAAATAAATACAATAACAAACTAATAAAAACATAAATAAAATAGGTACCTATCTACGTATCAATCAAGGGGAATACCTTTTCCCTGCTATAAACACGCAAGAAATCATTTCTATATGCATACTTTATTATAAATGCGCAAGTAATTCTGTCTGTCTGTCCTTATGTACCTTCTCACACCTTAATGACTGATTTCGATGAAATGATAAGGCACACAGGTAGGATATAGTATCCTCCTCGTCACGGTAGTACGTCCCCGTGGAATGGTTTTTAACTTACACGCAGGCGAAACCGCGTGCAAAGGCTAGTAAAAAATAACAAACAATAACTTTTACTCTTGGGTAAGATAACGAACAATCTAAAAAGAGAAGAAAGTTCATAATATTCGTCTCATCCAACTAAATTCCCGGCTCCTGGCCGGTCCAAACAAAGTCACAAATGATTGAGCGTCGTCTCCTCAACATCAGTTAGGTGGAAGACAATTAACGGGTCGGGGGTCAAGCGAGCCGGCGGCGTCGCATACCGGTCAATTCCACCAATTGGCGCGCGCAGACGTGGGAACGGCGCGCGCGCATGATTCACCTCCCTACACATACTATTAATATTTAGGTATAGCTGTAGGATATTCAAGAAGGTACATAAGGTTGGTTTTCTTAGAACTTAACTTATGATTCAATAACAACAAAATATCTACACTCATACAAAAGCTATTGACAAACAGAAATCGGGCAGAAGAAGTGTTTGTGTGTTTTCCTGACGAATGTCGTTTTGGTATAAGGCCAGATACGAGACGTACACGTACATTGGAGGACCCCTGGACGCCCAGAACGTTGAAAACTATGCCAGGAAATCCATGCAAGCAGTGGTAGAACTATCATGATATGGGCGGGTATTTGGATCGGCGGAAGAACTGAACCGATTTGGATCAGAGGCAATCTCAATGGCCAGATTTACGCTGAAACGATTATATCAGATTTTTTCATTCCTTTGCGGACTAAATTTTTTTTTTTTTTTTTAAAAACGTTGCCCCACACTAGGAATTTCTCCTGTATCGTGGGTGCGTTTACAAACATTTAAACTCACATACACAAACAGCCAGATCCGGAACAACTAATTGTAGGTCATACAAATATTTGTTCCGTGCGGGAATCGAACCCACGACACGCAGCGCAGCAGTCAATCGCTTAACCACTGCGCCAACCGTGGTTGGTGCTTCATTTCTGCTTATGCAAAATAATGCACGTCCACACACTGTCGTTGCAAACACACTTGCTGCAGCTAAAATCAACGTCCTACCCGTTGCGTCTATCCCGTTGAGCATGCATGGGGTATGCTTCAAAGAAGAGTTCTGACAAATGGATGCCTTACACAGACCAGAAAATCTTTTTCGCCTGTTACAACGGACGTGGGTGGCCATTCCACAACGTAATTTGGATGATCTCATATTGAGTATAACGCACATGCCGATTTGGTGTCCACTAAGATACTGGTTCTTCGTCTTATTTCCTGTTACTTTGTCGTTAATAATAATTTCAATAATTTAAGTAATTGAAATCACTATATTTCTAATAATTGTAATTTAAATGATTCTCATAATTGTATAATAATTCATATTTTCGTATAAATTGTATAATTGTAATTTTATTCAAATAATTGTTGTAAATTAACTATAATTTTTGTAAGATATTCGGGGAGTCAGGTGTTGTAGGCGAGGGTGTCTTAAGGTTACCAACGCACTTACTCGTAACCAGGGAAAAACCACACTGTCAGATTGAACACTTGTATAATCAATTAATAGCACACGATAATTACAGTCACAAAAATAGAATCACAATATATAAAACAGCACTTACGAACTAATAGAATATCTAGAAACTACCTTAAACTGAAATTATTAACTACCTTAAACTGACTTTTAAATAAAACTATCTAAGCGCGGAGCGACTAAATCTCGAATATATGTGGAGAGCAACTGAATCGTAAGGAGAGATTATTGCTACTGAGAGATTTACTTGATGTACTACAATTTTTTTTTTTTTTTCTATCTATGGCATCTCAGAGTGTAACCTCTAAGGTTCCGACTCTTTAACCGGACTTTCCTGTGGCTGCCTTAAGCTCCTAACGAAACTGAATGCCTCCAGCCAGGGCATAAAAACTATAAACTAAACGACTGCTGCTCGCTAAGGGCACCCCCTGTGGGGTGCGAACCTCGGCTTAGGGCAGCTGAGTCGGAGGGAGGGTGGCAAGGGACCGACGGTGGCTGGATAAAATCAGTGTTTTGATTATTATCGTGGGGGTTTTGGATTACATGCTGCTCAGCTAAAACGCGTGCTGGCGCTTCACTTATAGTCAAGGGTCAGGGAGGAACAAAAATTAACTTGCTCGGGTTCCCTTTATAGGTTTTACACATGATCACAAGTTGCGGGTGACCCTTGGTCGTATACTAATGAAACTCACCAGTTACAAATATTCCTACCTGATGAGGGGGTGTTGAAGTGGAACGGGTGTCTGCGGGGTATTGCGCAGATAGCTTTCCTTAGACGTAGGAGCGGTACGGGAGACGTGGTTCTACGCAGTACGAAAATGGTACATAACACTGTTTACTTTCCGACACAATGGATTTTACTTTAATCGGTACCCCGGGGGTATATACTGTTATATAAAATAAGTACATAATTGGGGGGTGCTCAATGCTCTAACTAAGCTAATGGCAGTGTTTAAATTACGCTATCTCTTTACATTTCTGAGATATCGATCTTTTTCGTTAGTATATAAAGCTATTTAAGCAATTTATATTAGAATATTCGTCTTTATGGACTATTGGATACATTTCAATGATTTGACGACATATATAATTCATTTAAGCTCGAATTATGGTGCTTTCCGTTACAATTTTGCATGCCCGTAATGTGGGTGAAATATGTCCTGTGCTATAATTTAATTTAACATCTTATGTAACTATATTTCATGCAAATAAATGATTTATTATTATTATTATATTATTATTATTATTATATTTAATAACAACTAACAATACGATTACCAGTATGTCTTTTGTACAGTCATTGTGATACCTATTTCATCATCATCATCATTTCAGCCGAAAGACGTCCACTGCTGGACATAGGCCAACCCCAATTGGGGGCGGTTTGCCATAAGCGCCACGCTTGGCAGGCGGGTTGGGGATCGCAGTATGGTGTTAAAAATGCATAGAAAACGCTGCTGCCCATTCTCTAGTAAATCCCTTAGTCGCCTTTTACGACACCCACGAGAGGAAATGGGGTGGTGCTATTCTTTACGTCCGGCACCACTCGCAACACCGATACCTATTTATTATTTATAACTAAACTATTCTATGACTATAATTATTATCCTACTCATACCTATTATAAATGTGAAAGTTTATGAGGATAAATGGATGTTTGTTACGCAATCACGACAAAACGGCAGAACAGATTCGGATGAAATTTGGTACTTATTATTAAAGTAATCTATGACTATATTAATAACTAGCTTCTGCCTGCGACTTCGTTCGCGTGGAAGTCGTAAGGCACCGCAATGTACGAAAATACCAGTCACTTTTTAATAAAATTTCCCTGTCGTTTGTAGTTTTCGTTTTGACGTACCTACTGTTCTATGTTCAGGGATGGCCAAACTACGGCTCGCGGGCTATCTCCGGCCCGCGAATGGTTGCAATACGGCCCGCAACCACCAACCCAAAAATAGATACTTAATAACTAAACATAAATCGCGCGAAACTAAAATTCATCAAGACAGAAGTGCATTGTCACATTGATCAACGCATACAGTGTGCAGTGCAATGACGCGTACTTGCTTACATTAGTAAATCTTTGTTCCAATTTTCTAGATTACCTGCAATAAATATCATGTCCCAATTTCATAGTGTAATTGATTTGAATATATATAGTTCATATTACTTAATTTCGTATAAACGATTCAATAAATAATTTTATTTCGGAAAACACAAATACATTTGTATTTCAATAAAGAAATATATTATAGCAAAAAAGTCTAAAACATCCCCATAGATTTACTTTTTTTAAATATTGGCCCGCATATATAATTTTTGCCCATCCCTGGAGAATAAAGGGTATGGTTTCTGCACTTAGTCCTTCAGGTGGACGGCCATTAGTGGTTATTCCAACCAGCCCACCAGAACCAGCCCACGAGCCCAGAAGTAAATTACGTCTCCCGGTCTCTGTTCTAATCTGGATTACGCCTGTGCATTCAAAGAGCACATGCGTGACGGTTTCCTCAGCCTCTATGCAAGCCCTGCACAGAGGATTGTCCGATATGCCTATTGTGTGGAAGTGTTTGTACGGCGAGGAGTGTCTCGTGATGGTCCCTTTCACCAGGCGCAGGCCGGTCCTGTCCAGGGATAATAAATACCTGGTTAGCCTACCATCTAAGAATAGCATAGCCTCCCTGAATTATCTGCAACCCGGTTTCGAGGTCGAACAGCTCTTTTCTAGTGAATTATTGAAGGCCTGCGTTCCGGCATATACACTAATGGCACAACACTGATACATTGAATATTTCTCATTGTCATTCTTACAGATTATTCCTGACGAACACCTATCACTAAAATAATATAACAGTACATTGTATTTGTAAACACGCGAGATTTCTCATTAGCAGTCACCTAACCATAGATATTTATTTTTATCATAACCTTATACGACAGAAGAGGTCTAACTTAATTACACTCCCGGACACCTGAATCGAGCCACCCTGCATATTTTGGTTAAAAGATCGCTACCTTTTTTAATTATAGTAGTAAAAAGAAAAAAAATATGTTTTTGAAGCCAGTGACTAACTATTATTTATCATTGCCGTTTGCCATTGTTCCAATTTTGAAATCGGAAAACCTAAAAAAAAAAAAACTGTTTTTTTCAGTAAGTTGTCTTTTCGCGTTTCTCAGGGGCAAAATTAGCGTTGAATTTTTGAAGAAAACAGTGTTATACATAGAGAACTCGTTTATTTAGTAAATTACAAGAATATTTACAACGACAGTCATGCGGTTTGGCATGAAAATAACTAATGCCACTATGACGTGTTGTGGAAAAAAAAAAATGTTCTCTCATGCTACCAAAGTTGCAGGTATTCTCGAACAATTATGCAGTGTGCGCCCTTGCGCCATAATCATTATTACGCACAAAAATTGAATCCTAGCCCACAAACTCAGCTGATGGTATCACTTGAGCCTCTAGGTATTGACGAATGCATCGGTCGCTATTCAAGGTCGGTTTCTATTAGTGGTGGCACGCGTAGTCCCGTCACAACCTCAAGGCCAATTTTTCCTTCACTAGAAATTCCACTCCAGACTGTGCATGACCCACCGCCATAACTCACCTTCTCTTCAATGCAATATTGCTGAAATCGTTCTCCCTGTTTCTTCTTACGTTTTTTTAATCTCCTTCTAACAGTTCGAGCGCAAATAGTCAGTCCATGAAAGTATCGCAGCTATTCTTAGACCTGTACTGAGGTCAGGCGACGATTACGCAAGCTGGTGGTAAAGATAAACCGATTATATCGTGCTGTAGTGACCCGGTTTCGTGATACTCCTGGACGGCGCACGAAGCCGCCAGTCTCCAGGTATCGATGGTAAATTCTTTAAACGGCACTACGACTTACGCGAAGTTCTGCGCTTACGTTTCGCTGAATAAACCCAGGCTGAATAGCTTGCGCGGCTTCTTCAGGTGCAGTATTCATAATTTGAACTTCAGAATGGATTAAAATATCGGGGACGTGGACACGGCCGTGACTTTTATGTGAACACGTGTACCTACGTAACGAGCAATATTTAAATTTGAGCGATTTTTTTATCTTTTAGCTATCGAGTGGTGTAATAAAATTTTGGATGCAGATGATAGATAAATATGTAGCTGCAACACCAAACTGTATCTCTAGATTTTCTTATCATCAGTTATTTGAATTGCAATTGGAAGCAAATTCAAAGACGTATTCACGTCAATTAAATAAAGAAAAAAAACAAACACATAACGAAATAACTATTGACATAAAGATGAAAGGTAAAATAATTAATAATCTTTTCTAATCAAAGCTTGTTTTTCCTCTATCAGCGACCAAACTCCGATCAAGAAAATATCTTTTTCGAATTCGTGAATTCAAATATGGAACAATAGTGATATCAAATTGATGGTCAGTATATCAACTTCAAAACTGCATAAAAACTTTTTCGCTGATTTATCATTATTTTGATGTTTTAGGCCTATAATCATAAAAATGCACGGTATATTGATTTAGGAGTCCGGGAGTGTATTATGCAGATGCTGTGTACGTTCTTGGAACTATCACAATTACAGTAACAAAGTGTAAAAAAAAGAAGTACAAAAAATATCAATTCGAATTGGGAATCGAAATCAGATTTGCATTGCTTTGTTGAAAGTTGACTGAAATAGCATAATATGTCATGATTGACTACGTAGATCCATAAAATTATGATAATCATTTAAAAGATTAAATCTGTAACTATCTGCTACATTCGTTTCCTATTCCTGGGTTGAATAGGAAACTAATATAGCAGATAGTTATATAAAGTAGCAAAGTGACTTCACTAGCTACTTTACTCTGCGTGGTAATGTCGTATCACACTATCAATAGGAATGGGTTTCATTTTGACAGTTCAACAACATGTTATTAATATTATTAAGCAGACAAATTTTTTGAACAAGCAAGGGAGTGGAATGGAAGCAATGGATTAGCAATATCCTTCAAAATCATTCAGTTTATGATTGATACTGTGTTACGCAATTACGAATGTTTATTAAAACGTTATAATAGTGTTCTAATTGATCTAATTCTAAGGCCCGTATTACAGAACGTCACTCAATACTCAAGCATTACTTAAAACTAGATTCAAGCCATTTGATTGGTTGAAACAAGTTTTAAGTAATGCTTGAGTATTGAGTGACGTTCTGTAATACCGGCCTTAGGCCCGTATTATAGAACGTTACTCAATACTCAAGCGTTACTTAAGACTAGATTCAAGCCATTTGATTGGTTGAAACTAGTTTTAAGTAATGCTTGAGTATTGAGTAACGTTCTGTAATACGGGCCTTAGGCCCGTATTATAGAACGTCACTCAATACTCAAGCGTTACTTAAGACTAGATTCAAGCCATTTGATTGGTTGAATCTAGTTTTAAGTAATGCTTGAGTATTGAGTGACGTTCTGTAATACGGGCCTTAGTGTTCGAACTGAGTGCACGCTCGACTCGAGCGTCCGGCGGGGCGGCGGCGCGTGCGGCGTTCATGTTAAACACATACAATCCCTCGCGAGTGTCCAGGGGCCGTATTATGAAGTATTAATGCTATCATGATTCCTGTCCGAAAAAGGGATGGTGCTATCGGTCATGTGTAGCTCCGTCTCTCTCGCGCTAGAATCATGATGGCGTTAAAGTCATAATACGGCATCTGAGTGGCGGCGAGCGGCTCGCCGAACAATCTTTCGCCGATTGCACGCGACGCAAAACACCCCGCCGTACGCCTTTTCATGCAGGCCGTACACTTTATCATAATATTAGCTTTCCCGCGGCTCCGCTCTCGTTAATTTAGAATTTAATAATCAATTCGGGTTGTACTCTGCTTGTTGTTTGGCCGTTGCACGAAAGACACGTGGCGCCATCTATTATCATAAGAACGTTATTGTTGTTTTCCTCAAGAACAGTACTTTTTGTGGGGATTGGCGCAGTGGTTAAGCGATTGACTGCTGCGCTGCGTGTCGCAGGTTCGATTCCCGCACGGAACAAATATTTGTATGACCTACAAGTAGTTGTTCCGCGTCTGGCTGTTAGTGTATGTGAGTTTAAATTTCTGTAAACGCACCCACAATACAGTAGTGCTATTCTGTCAAAATCTCACCGTGAGCTTGAAGTGAGCTGTCTTTCCACCTGATGCTATGGATTGACACTATTGACAGTTCACTCCACGCTCACTTCACCTACGTGTTCACGGTGAGATGGTTACAGAATAGCACTGCTGCAGAAATTACTAGTGTGGGGCAACGTTTAAAAAAAAAACTACTTTTGTTTACACTGGTATCTTGTGTTCGCTCTCATCTCAGTATCATTCCTACGAACTTTATGGGATTTTTTTGTTTGCGATTTTCGACTTTTCTAGTACTCAAAGCTCTATTGGTCCCATAGAGTTTTTTGAACCTTGTAAGAAACAGGTTTACCAGATCTATAGGGAATATCTATGCAAAATTTGAATAAAATCTATCAGGTAGTTTTTGCGTGATGCTGGAACATACCTTTAGACAAACAGACAAAAAATTCTAAAAATTATATTTTCGGCATTAGAATCGTTGCCAGACCGGCAATGCGTGGCAATTACTTTTTTTCAAAAATATTCGACGTACAGTTTTGACTTCGCTACGATTTTACGATAAGTACTGTAATAATAAGTCATAGGTACGTCGTACCTATGTAAATAGTCATATTTATAACGTTTGTTTCATTCTGCACCAGTAGTTCGGTGCCTACCGAAATAAAGCGAATTAATAACAACAGAGTTTGCCTATCACTGTGTTGTTATTAATTTGGTAATGTTAATTGTGGTATTTTAGTTTTGTGCAAATAATGTAATTAAATATTATCAATAGGTACAATCATACTGATAACAGTGGGCAGCTACCGAAACGAAATACATTTTAACGTATAATTAGTAATACACAGGAAAAGGTAAAATATATTGTTATAAAATAATATAAATACTATAACTTCCTAGTTGTAACTACTAATATTGATACTCGTATAAATTAAAAGTTAACGTTATACATTTTAATGATAAATATTTCCATTTATTATTTACATTTTATAGGAACTAGGTTTATTAAAATATTATTAATTTTGATAAGCTAAATATGTCATAAATATCTGCATTTATGACAGTTATTATTACATAATTTAAATTAACTCTTACTGAATTTTGTGAATAGATTGTTCAATACTTTAAGCATTTAAAAATGTATTTGAAATGATTAAGTTATTAACAAACATCTGTTACAATGAAGGACAATATTTTCAATTCAAACATAAGTGGATTGTATCGCTCAAATAGAACTCTTCAAACAAATGAGCGCGATCCCCTCAGGAACTTCGCTATCAAAAAATTCAAACAAATCGCCCGCCTCAGCGTCGGCAATCAGGCAGGTATTCCCGACAAATTGGCCTTAATAAAATACTCCTTCTAATTAACGAGCCCCCACTACTCTCCCCGGGCACATTGCAAGCTAACACGGAAGGTCCACATGAAGAAAAGTTGGGAATGAAACCGAACAACGCGTACTGAAAAATTAAAGTTATTTATTATATTATGCTTTCAATAATCTGTAAGGTTTTCATAATATGTGGTGCGCCTAGTGTTTTCCTTGCGTATTGCGTTGTGTGGCAATGTTTTATGTTTAAGTGCATTGAAGATTGCCTTTTCTCCGTTCAGCTGCGATCGATCAAAAATAACAATCGATTTAATCACACAATACCTGATCAAATTGGCGTTTTGTTAGGGTCCCGTAGTCAACAAGGATAGTTTTATATAGTTATAGTTTGGCCATGTCCGTCCGTCTGTCCGTCTGTCCATCTGTCCGTCCCCAGCTTAGCTCAGAGACTCTTAGTACTAGAAAGCTATAATTTGGCAGGGATATATATATTAATCACGCCAACAAAGCAGTAAAATCAAATAGTTATTTAGTGGGGATGTTTTTTTTTTTTTTCGCCTTCCCTATGGTGTGGGGTATTGTTCGATGGGTCTTTCAAAAATATTTTGGGTTTCTGAAAACAACTTTTCGAATAAGGGAACCGTTTCTGAAATATTAGGCTTTAAAATGCAAATTTTTTTAGAGTCAAGTGTCCCCCTGCCAATTAAACAGATAGTTCCGCATAGGTGAAAAAAAATCACGATTGTAGTATATATAACGAAGTTAAAAGGGAAAATATCACAGCTAAATAGGCTTTTCAAGTAACGAGTAATAGTAGACCAACTAAAATTTGCAGTTGAAAAACATGTTCCCACATACAATCTGTATAGGAGAGCATGTTCCTCAACTACAATGTTAAGTTTGTTCTTAGGATAAATTCATCCCAACTACGGAACCTTTCATTGTGGGTGGTCCAACACGCACTTGGCCGTTTTTTTTTTTATTCAATATAATTCTAAGAAAAGTTACTACGTATATTGTAGCGACACTTTCATAAAGTCACCTTTTCTCCCTGACGCACTTCGGTGTGCTTCTGCCTTTCTCACCATGTGCCTGCTTCTACGCTTCTGGCTCCCTAGCCCGACGGAAGACAAAGCCAAGGGAAAAATAACAAGAAACGCCTTCTTAGATGGAAAGTGATCTGCGCGTAATTGTGCTGTGAGCGTTTGGGTTGAAGTCGTGATGCTTTGGAACGGATTCTATATAATTATATTGTTCAACAGATTGAATTTTGTAATAGAAGTTCTTTATTTTGTGACTCGACTTTTTGATGTTGCTTGGAGATTACTTCGATTGTGTAATAAACAAAGTTATTTTCTTAACTTTTAGCAGTCACAAGCTGTGCACACTAAGCCAATACATTATTTGCAATACAACGTACTACTTTTACTAGCAGATTTTGAGTTAAAGTCCACGTTCGGATGTCACGTGGCTTCGATACAGAAGTCTATCTTTTCCTGTAATTCTTATGCAATAAAGAAGCTTCAACATTGTTTTTCTTGAGCATGTCAAGCGTGACAACAGAGGTATCAGATAATTACCCGCTGGTGCGTCCGCCATCCTGTGTCCGTCCTGTATCCGCCGTCCCTCAAGCGACATACATCACACGCACTGACTGATAACTGTTCTTAGTGAGGACAAGGTGCAAGACTCAGACAGAAAGCGGAATGGCGTGCGTATATTGGTACATCGTTTGCCTCATCTCATATTTTACTGATTATGTTTGTTAGCAGGTAAGAGTTACACCCCGTAGTGGAACAATTTTCAGTTAAATAATCTTCCTGTCTCATTATTTATGTAGGTACCTACTCACGCCAATTATACTATGAACAACAGAGAGACGAGAGGAAATCGATACGGAATCCGACTGTGGTTGATAATAATGAGCGGTGACGTCAGCAACGCAGCTAAAAGGCAAAGGCAAGGATAAAACAAGCATTTTTGGAATAAATAAGTTTTGCCGTAACTTTTCTGAATAACAATTTCCATAAAAGGTAGTTTTCTATTCCGCCTTCCTTGCGTATAGAACAGGTATCTAAAATCCCAAGGCTATTGCCCCAAACTAAATATACGTTGATGACCTTAACTATAACTCACCTTTATGTTACCTACTGTTACCGTTTCCTCGCCACTCGCTTACTCTCTCAACTCAGGCCTAAAGATCCTCGGAAAAACTCCCTCTTTACCTTCCACTAAAACTAGTAAATAGTAGGATTAACTGTTCGCATAAATCACGACGACCACCGGCCGGTGATACACATCGCGGGACTGAACCTGCGCTCTGTCAGTCACTTGATAACTGAGCCTATCTGATTGAAAGTTTTCTTATTAGTGGCGCTGCGATTGCTGAAGGGGTTTTAATATTATAGTTGCTTGTCGTGATAATATGTGAGTAGTTGATAATAGAGACTATTTTTTTGTTTGCAAAGAGGCTAACGGTCACCTCATGAAAAATTTAAGGTTGTACCTACTCGCGTGATGGACCTAAAACATCAAGATAAAGTCTTATAATAATATGATTCGTATTTCTTCTTCTTCTTCTTCCTGCCCATGTCCCATGTTACTTGGGGTTGGCGCAACATGTTCTTTTCTGTGTGGTAGTTCTATGGCTCCTTCATAATCCCTGAAATAAAAACAAAGCCACGCTGCATTTTAGCAGAAATAGGTATAATGTCCTTTCCCAAACAAACTTTGTCATAAGACTACTTTAAAAAGTTCTCCGAAGCACGTAGATGTTTTGATGACACAACTTTGTGCGTTAGTTAGAGAGTTAAAGTGGAGACAGTCGTTTGATAAATTGATTATTAACTGCTTTGATGGCTCGTAATAAACGAACTGAACTATGCACGCTTGAGTGTGCAGCTAACCGTTTATCCCCACAACCTGAGAACACGGAGGAGTCAATGACTGCTCTACTATTTAAAACGTAATGCGTGCATGCGTGGAGGAATCTGAGGACTTACAATTGTTGAAGTGAAACTTTTAAGGCGGCGATTCGATACTTGGACGAGAATTAAGAGTGAAACTTCAAGGACGCCTCACGTTTATGCACATTTCGTTATATGAGAGAGAAGAAAGTCACACTAAATCTCTCTTATTCTTTATTTTTAAGAAGTTTCACTTCGAGTACGATGCTGCACGCGCAACTTTTATTATAGGTCAAATGTTGATTTACCCACAAACTGATAAAGACGGTGGAAGACACTGAGGGCTGATTCTTCAATAGTCAGACAGCTTTTATCTAAATAATAAATATGACAGTTTGACATTGTTTCCATACAAAAGCTGTCAAATCGCAATGCTTCAGACCTTGTAGCTGTAATTTTGCGAACTAAGCTTTTTACTCCAGTTGTCATCGTTATTATTGTTGTTGCTAGTCGTGTTGTGCGATTACGCTTTGGGTGATAATCGGTCGAAACCTATAATGTGATCCTACTGATATACTGTGTAGTTGCCTTGTGAATAAATAAATAAATAATAATTCCTCAGATGAAAAAGTTCTCAATACCTACTGAAAAATCAACCTTTAAAATCTTAAGAGGGTACCGAGCGCGCAGTGGCGCCCTCATCGTTTGTTTGGTGATTTATTTTATTTTAGAATGAAAATGCAGAAAATAAGAATGATAAGTTGTGCTCCACAATGACTATACGTTATTATCATTATAAAAAGTAGTTTTACATTGCTATGTTTTATTGTAATCCTTATCCTTATCCTTATCCCATCCTTAAAACGGAGCTTAGTGGCCACTATTTTATAATACTTAACAATAAAACTCTTTGCTTATTTTCCGCATTTTCGTATTACACAGGCCGATTCAGTCAGATCAGTGGGCAATATTATGATTGATAGAATTCAAAGCACTAGTAAACGTCAATAATGCAAAAAGTCTTTTAAATATAAATAATATAATTTATAATAAGTAGGTGACGTCAACTATACACTAAATAAAAAATATGACAAAATAATTATCCCCATCCGTCATGGCCTGCCTGTCGCGGTTGCCTCCTCACAAATGAGGGCCGTTTGTATGCGGTTGACGGAATATGTCTTTATTTGATCCACTGCCGGGCGTTATGGAGACGAGGTGACGGTGGATGTCATCACCCTGGATCCATTTATATTCTCTGCCCTGGAGTTAATAGGCGAGTGGTACCTACAGTTTTTTTATACCTTGTCTTACACTAGGAATTTCTCCTGTATTGTGGGTGCATTTACAAACATTTAAACTCACATACACAAACAGCCAGACCCGGAACAACTACTTGTAGGTCATACAAATATTTGTTCCGTGAGTGAATCGAACCCGCGACACGCAGCGCAGCAGTCAATCGCTTAACCACTGCGCCAACCGTGCCGTCTGGCCGCCGTCGCAATGGATATTGAATGAAAGCAGTTTAAAGCCAAAACATGTTTGGTATTTTAAACTTGATCACCCTTGACTATTCTTATAATATGACGGTTTTTAGTAGCTTACTTTTACTACATTGCTAAAAAGCCGTGTAACACACATAACTTTGCCAAAGTACCTTTTTCATTGCTAGGAAATTAAAAACTACAGGATACCAACGACCAACAAAGGGCGATAAAAGCTGACCCAAAAAGGTGCTACGAGCTACGGCCTACGAGGCTACGGCGTAGCCGGTGTAGGCCTCCAATGTAGCGAAAGTCAAAAGGCGAATATTCCAAGAGGTTGATTTTTTTTTCGTTAGAAATTATCAAACTACGGCACGGTGAACAAAAGCATTTTTTCGTGCATTGCTAGTTTACCAAGTTAATTAGACAACTGTCAGTCGTGACGTCATCCGAAAATATTTGACGGATTTGAATACTAAAATTATCGTTTTACTCAATGATCTAATTGTCTCAGTCGGCTAGTATTGAACGATCCTTTTGTCCTCACCTATTCTATAATCTTGTACCTAGTTTAGAAGTATGAGTGCAGTGAGGGCTGGATTGTCCCGTCATACATCTGGTGGCGAGCACATTGCGATGAGCGGCGCGTTCGCTCGCGGCGACGACCCGACGCCATTCACTTATGAATAATTGTGAGGTGACGGGAGCATGCACATCTAACGCGTGATAGAATTCTTTTAGTAAACGTTATTTGATAACTAAGTTAGTGCGCACACCAGAGTCTAAGCAGCGTTGTGTCACAACAGATTTTCTATACCATATACTTTGATTATGATCTAACTGAAAACAGCCTAAAAAAACGCTTTTAAAATAATTTCTCAAAAAATTTAGGCTGACATAAGGTGTAAAATGTGAGCCATACGTATTCAGCCCATCCCAGTCCGTAGTAACCCAGTAGTGACGTCAAATAAACATACTTAGTTTGATAACTCTGGAGCTGATATGACGAGACAGGACGTCGATGCATTTGGTAAAACCATAATAATATTATTGCAAAACAACTCAACATTAAAAACTGGTGACGTGAACTTAGACACGTAGCTATGTATTAGTGCTTCTATAGGTATCACTTAATAAAGACCATCTAACATTATCAAAATAAACATTCCAAGCAATAAAATAGTTTACTGAGAATTGGACTGAAACCGCTTTTGCGTGAAGCGTCGATTGACGCGTCATAAACATGCATTTGATTTGCAACACATCCATCTGAGCTTATATCAGAGTAGATATCTTATGTATGTAAGGCACATAGATTGATGAAAAAGAATCGCTTCGTATAATACTTTTTAGAAGGCGTGTATATGTCTGTATGGCCCCGTGCTGATAATAGGGAAATACGCTTGTTAGTGCATTAACAGTTGAATAATGTACTTTCCTGTCCTGAGTGAATTTCGCATAACGTTGTTGGGAATACACTTTCAGTAGGAATTTCGTAATTAAATTATTCTGTAAGCAGTCACCGCCAACATGAGCTTTCCAATGACCACTACAATTAAAAGCCCCTGACTCAAACAAAAACCTCTAAAAACTAAAATAATTAATAATTAATAATAATAATTTAATAATAATTAATATATAAAGCTGAAGAGTTTGTTTGTTTGTTTGTTTGTTTGAACGCGCTAATCTCAGGAACTACTGGTTGGAATTGAACAATTATTTTTGTGTTGGATAGTCCATTTACTCAGAAATATTATAGGCTATATAACATCACGCTATGACTAAGAGGAGCGGAGCATAAATGAAAAATGTTACAAAAACGGGAAAAAATATTCCTTTTTGAGAGCTTCCGTTGCGTGCGCTGCGTAAACGGTTTAAGTTACGGAAATATCATGTATGATAGAATTGTTCCTCTTTAAAAGTTCTAAAAAAAATCCGCGACAGCATATGTCTATCTTTTAAGCTTGACTCACTATAACCTTTTTATATGGTAATCAATTTTTTTCGAAATTAATGCATTATTTGCGAAGGAGTTCTATCAACATAATATTAATCCTTATCCAAATAAATATGTTATTAATCACAAGTATTTAAATGTAAACAAGATTGTCCTTGACATCACTTGATTTCAATCAACATCTTAGGAAATATCATAATTTTAAAATAACTCTGTAACAAAATAAGTAGTAAATTCATTACTTAAACCACTCTCTCTTTTAGGTGACGCAGACGTAGTTGCGCGGGTCAGCTATATTATGAAGCTGAAGAGTTTGTTTGTTTGGTTGAACGCGCTAATCTCAGGAACTAGATAATGGTTCGAATAGAAAAATTATTTTAGTGTTGGATAGCCCATTTATCGAGGAAGGCAACACGTTAAACACGTTAACACGTCTAACATCACGTTAGATCCTTAGTTCCGTGTGGTGCCGGACGTAAAGAATAGCTCCATCCCATTTCCTACCGTGGGTGTCGTAAAAGGCGACTAAGGGATTTACTAGAGAATGGGCAGCAGCGTTCTCTATTTATTTTTAACACCATACTGCGATCGCCAACCCGCCTGCCAAGCGTGGCGATTATGGCAAACCCCCCCAATTGGGGGAGGCCTATGTCCAGCAGTGGACGTCTTTCGGCTAAAATGATGATGAAATCCTTAGGAGCCAAGCGAAAAGAACAAAAGTCAGAAAGAACGCTAAGTGATAACGAAGTTAAAATCAAAATCAAAATATTTTATTTCACATAAACCTACATGGGCACTTATGAAACGTCAGAAGCTAGGTGCACGGTTCCAATTAGTCGTTTAGTTATAGCGTGGGCGAGCGACGGGATGCGACGCGATGGGTAGCCCTAAATTTCACGCGGACGAAGTCGCGGGCAGAAGCTAGTGATATATATTGACCTTTTAAGTTTAATATAAGTTGTAGGAAATATTTTGATCCAAGCGTCCTCGCGTCGGTGGACGGCTAATGAAAATTGGATTGGAAGTTAACAGCAGCTATGTTTTCTACAATAGCATATATTCATTATTGCTTGATATAAGCCTCATCTATTTGGCGTTTTCATTAGCGAGGACGTTTGGATCAAAATATTTCCAACAACTTATATTAAACTTAAAGGGTCAATATATATTATTATTTTAGTTTTTAGAGGTTTTTGTTTGAGTTGGAGGTTTTTTTTTAATTTTATTTCTTGCTTTTTAAACTTTATAATATTATATTAATAGTAAACATACTAGGATCGACACAGGCCTCGCCGATATCTGCGAAGCTGTACGTATTTGTACCACAGTGAAACTAGATACTCGTGGTCGTTGGTGTTCATTCCATACTATCGTATTCCTATATTTTCTCACTGGTTAATGATACAAGTCCAAATATTTTGGCTTATTTATAAACAGGATAAAATTTTAACCAGTGCGTAAACTGTAACCATGTGTACATGATTTTGAACACCCCTGAGTTAAAAATGCTCATCGGTTAATTAAAAAAAAAATTGCTCTGCCATATTCCGTTATCTAGCATTCAGTGCTATTATCTGACCAGGTCGATGGTACCATATCATTTTGTTATCATCAGAATGCATACATTTGCGAATATCAAAACTAAGACCTCTAGAAGTGACTTACTACTCAAGTATTCCGTTATCTACCGTCCAGGTACGTCCTACGGAACATCGCCATAACTTTTTTCGCACAGCGATTTGAAAAGAATGGCCAAAGTTGTTATTGCTCTTTATTAAAATGCCTATCTAATGACATATGTTTAGTTGTTATCGGGCTTGGGGACCATTTTGTCCAGTCCTCCATCATCAGCCCCTGGTCACCATCTATCTATAACCTATACATTGAGACCATTCCAAGGAGCCAAACACGATACCTCTGCTGTATTTTAAGGGAGTTGGATTCCAGGTGATGCTGCAGGAGCAGTTCAAGTTCACACTATATATATACAATGTTCTTTTAATATCACTGAAGTAACGAAATACCAAACCGACCTGTGGAAGAAGCTCACATCAAATGATCAACTAGAAAAGAGCTGATAATCTTCAAACGGCTGAACCGATCCATTTCTCTTTCCAACATTCATCATCAGCCCCTGGTCACCATCTACCTATAACCTATTTATTGAGACCATTCCAAGGAGCCCAAACTCGATACCTCTGCTGTATGTTAAGGGAGTTGGATATCCTGCAAATTCCAAGTGAAACTGCAGCAACAGTTCAAGGTTACTATGGTCTTTTAATATCATTGAAGTATGAAGTAACGAAATACCAAATTTCAATTCAATCCGACCTGTGGAAGATGCTCACGTCAATTCATCAACTAGAAAACAGTTGATATTCTTCAAACGGCTGAACCGATTCTCTTGAGTCATAGCTAAGAACACTCTCAATCAAGTCACCTGTCAAACAAAAAAACACGTCAAAATCTGTTCAGCCGTTTGCTAGCTACGATGACACAGACGGACGCACAGATACACACGTTAAACTTATAACAGCCCTCCGTTTGTCGGGGGTTAAAAACAGACCTGTTGGAAAGGTAACTACCAGTGTATAATAAAACCTCAGAGCTGTCGGCTTACCTCGTTGGCGATCATCGTACACTCATACGTCCGCAGTTCCACACATACTCGACCTGGTGGAAAAGTACCTGGGTATAATAAAGCCGTCGAGCTCTCGGCTTACCTCGGTGGGCGTCACATGCGGCGTCGTCATCTGCTCATATGTCCGCACAGCGCTCTATAAATCACTCGCCGACTTCAGTATTGCGCTCGATATGAAAACTGCTCCGCGATTCTAGTGACAGACTGGGAGAAAATACCGTAAAAGACACAAGAGATCTTTGCAAAGTCCTCTGTCTGCTATGAATTTACTTTGCAGGATGACAGTTTTTTTTTTCACGTTAATGTTTTTAAAGATCATGCATGGTGTCTTCTTTAATTGGATATCAAGATTTAAAAAATAATGTTCGATCATTAAACCTTATTTATACCTACTACGCTTCGGGGCAATAAATATAAGTACTCTGCGTCATTCATCAGTGATGCAAAAAACAGCTGTGCTATGTTAGGACGTAGATTCATAGACGCGATGCTGTCATAACTTTATATCGCTAGGATTTTTCAGCCATTAATTGCTCAATACATTTCCTTCTATTTCTGAATAGAAGAAAATGCATGCATGCATGCGTGTTCATTCACATAACAAGTAACACTCCTTATTTTACTCATTCACTCCCTGTACACCACCGTCCGAAAGCAGTTATCAGTGCGCTGCGATTTTACTGCGGTTTGATTGCGTACGGCGGGCGGCGGCTACTCGCACTTACACCCGATTCCGTTATATTAAGCCATTTCACATCACATGCAACGCCACATTGCGCGAACGCGAGCTTCTAAATTGTAGACTTGCAAGATGAACTTATTGCTGCATTGAACATCATAATTCGAAAGGGCAGTTTTCGGTGAGATATTTCCAAATTAAATTGAGGTTTTCTAGATCTGAATCAAATCTTTTTTTTTTTTTCTTTGCTTTCTGTATTAATATTAGAGACACTAAGTAAAAGGATAAACAATTTTCACAAGCAGCTTAAATAATAAAAACATGAATTTTATATGCCTCCTATCAATGCATTGATCACCACACTTTCCTCTACGACAAAAAGTACTTAGGCTTTAGTATAATAGTCCTACTGAGCAAAGTAGAACTATTATATGGCAGACTAAAGAAAACAGACTTCTATACAGTGGCTTTTTTTAATACCTATCGCATTGCGTGGTTAAACATCCATAAAGCTAAAACATTTTTCCTTTACATTGTAAAGCAGACATTTCGGACAGCGATCGAGAGTTATCAACAATAGGACACGATGTTAACACGAGGCGAGGGGAGAGTGGGGCGACGTGAAAGGAGGTGAGATTAATTACTGAGCAATCGAAACCGACGCGGGGAGAGTGGGCCATGGTGGGTAATATGCTACTATTTGCATAGTAGGTGCCAGTCATCTGAGCACAGTAATGAACGGAAAAATTGGACGATAATATTTACAGTAGAAATCACTCTAATATTTTGTGAGAACAGTTTTGATTGTTTCATAATGTTTCAAAGATACAATTTGTATAACAGAAAATAAATAAACGTCAACACCTTATTTTCTTAAATTGAAAATGGCGATTATTAGAAAATATAAATCAAAAGTCTTCTATTTCAACTTAGGCAGAGAATCAGCACTTTTCGAACGTCAAAATTACATAAGACAGTCTCCCAAATCGCCCGGCCTTCATCACTTCCTAGTGGCGTGACAAACTCCCAACAGCATAGCTGTCTGTTCAGTTAGATGAACTTGATTCTTTACAAAACAAAACAATTTACATTACGCAACATAAAACATTAAATAGAAGTACTTAAATAGCTTGTATCGTTTTTTCCAGCACATGACGAACCAATAAAACAAAGAATAGTAAATCAACCAAATACAATACAAAAAAAAAACATCCTACCTCTGCAATATAAATAAGTAAATGCTATAACGACTTCGTGCATTCACCTGAGCGGCGCCAGCTCGTCGCGCCTCCCCTGTGCCCTGCTGGCCCTGGTGGCGCAGGGCCCACATTAATTACTGTCCGCTCCAGGTATATGGCGGACAAACATGGGGGGACATCCCACAGAAGGACAGCTCCTTTCAACTTTAATCAATCATGGGAAAAATTAAGGGGGAGTACGCAGGATATAACTTTCCAAAAACGGCATTCTTCTATGTAAAAACTCTACTGTATGTAACTATTTTGATTTAAAAGAGTGTCCCTGGAGTTTCTTAACCGTTCTTCTTCGTAGGTACCTAATACGAACCTAGCTTCATATTTCTGACTGACCGACCCCTTGACAATTCAAACGTGCCTGTAATTGGTTTATTTGAAATAAATGCTTTGAGTTTGAGTTACAAAAAGGTCGGTCAGAAAGATGAAGCTAGTTGCCCATTCCAAAGCGTAGTAGAAACACCACGGAAACTCTTTTAACTCAAAGTTTGTTTACAAAGTATTAGTTTCATCATTAATGTTGAAATTATACATGTGAGACCGATGCAGAACGTTAAAAGCGTCGTAATAATTACATAAAAAACAATTCAAAAATTAAAATAACCCGTGGCAGCTAAGAGATGACCAGTCCCAACTGACGGCGCCCGTTCACGAACATGACGCATGGATTAGCACCATTCAGCTCGAACATTTTGAAGGGCGCTAAATGATCCAACGCACGAAGAAGTATCAGGTCATATTCAGCCAATATCTTCAATAATATGCTGTTTATTAATTATGATTGATAGGCTGGCAAGTGACAACTTTCATCGCTCACCATTGTATAGTGGTGAGCGATGATGTGGTCGACGATAGAACACGCTTGCCTAGAAGAAACCTGTAACCTTTTTAATGCTTGTGATAAGAAGAGTATATTCTTTTTTCTTCTAGCGTGTAGCGGATGAACTTGAAATTTCTCACCTTTTGAACTTATAGATGTACGAGTATGAGGAATAGGTTGGAAACTTCCTCATCCTCCGTAGAAAAGGAAGGACCTCTGACCAGACGGGTGTTGCGTCTTGGGAGCTACTGCCCGCTGGCTGATGTCGGGATGATGTACGCATACACAGTAGTCGCGATGCAGGATTTGTATTACATCAGACTTTTTTTGCATAGTTCGCATGTGGCGCTGTAGAGTAGATGGCACCATAAACTGAAGCTTCTGTGTCAGTACCTACTCGGTGACACGCTATAAGCTAGACGTCCTGATTTAGTGTCCAGTGCTGACTGCGGCCGATAGGTTCCAGGTAGCGTCAGTCGCGTGATTAGACAATGACGGACGGCATTCGTCCGCTGATTGTAATTTACCGTGTTGGGACGTTGTGGGCTAGGCTCTAGTGATGAACTGGAGATGTCTAACGTATTGAGTCAATGGTTCTATAATGGAATATACAGGATGACTTCGAATTCATTATCAATCTTTCATCATTATTTCAGGGATTAGACTGCTCATACAAACTACTTTTTCAATGGAACCAACTCTTAAATAGCGATAATAAGTGTCTATTTCATATATCGCACACCTAGATGAAGGGTGGCACAACTCAAAATAATCCAAAATCGAGTTATTGCGATTATCGGAATCAGTGTTGAAAACTACATTAACTCCAAAGACACCGGTGTACAAACTCCATTCATAAAACACTAGATTGCGCTGTAAGTCAGTCTTTTTGAGTAGCTCCACGGTCACCCCCCATCAACAACAGTAACGCATCACCAGTTACGACATGTCAGCTGCAGGGAAAGATGCTGTCAATACGCTCAAAGAGTAAATTATTTCGACTTAGTTTTGTATTCGTGGCTAATCGCAGTAATCAAGCGTGAATTATTTTGAGTTGATTTCGTATTCGTGATTGAATCGGTCTTGTTTCTTGTGTGTTCTTCAAATTATTTCCACTTACCCCAGTATTGTTGACAAATGAAAGTAATTGTCGTTTTACTAAATTAATATAAAAAATATATATATTAATAGCAAATTAATATCTTAGTAAAATAATATACAACATCATACAACAATAATTTAAATCGGTCAAATAGAAAATGAGTAGAACGTTTTTTGCTGTTCCTGAAAAAAGAGGTATTTTGAGTTGTGCTATTCTTTATCTAGGTGTGCGGTATTTTCATTCCGAGAGCACTACATATTAATCTGGCTTAAAGGAATAGGTCAACTGTTAAAAAGTTGCACATCTAGTAAAATTACCAAATGAAAGACTGCAGAAAATCTTCTTTTCAAAAACATAGTTGTACCAGCTGAAGTTTCATTAACCTACTACATCGTGGTAGTCTACTCATAAACCCCCCACACTTGAGTAGTTTACCAAAATCAAACGTGTGCGATATCAATTATCGCTCTCCGATCACTAGCCCCCCTGCCCACCACCGCCCCCGCCGGACGTCATGACGTCACCGACTCAGCAAAAAGGCCGTTGCCTCAATTTGGGCGCACGTTATATTAATTACGGCCGGTGATGCTCTAAGTAATGACCCTTGTATATTTGACAGCCGACGCCGACAGGTACCGTTCTGGACATAGAAAAGATAGAAGAGCTATGAACAGCTTAGTTAGCAACATTTTTGGATAGAGATTAGTCACATTATTAGATGTAAACATAGATATGACATTATGCAAAATAAAACATTGGTTTTCGACAAGGATGTAGAAGACAAAGTCAAATAAAGAGAAATTATCAAACCAGCTGATCTCACTACCGTGTGGGATTAAAGCTAGGGATTCTTAAGACTGCGAACTCGATCTAGATCATTTACTATCGGAGAGAAAAGATTACGCAAGTCGGGAAAAAAAAAAAGAGAGAACAATAATTATGTCAGTTCCAAATTCCATTGGGTTTAGGAAAATCGAACTCATCTAGAATATGTACATCATCCTACATGCAGTAGAGGTGTACGTAGGTGTATGAGTGGCGGCAGTCGGCCTGACGAACTGGCGGCCGAGCGGACTGGCGGCCATTAGCGAGATATGAAAGAACAGGTCAGCGCGGCCCTAATCGACGCCGCAATCCATCACCCACGTGAATAGGTGAGCCGGTACCGTCAGCAGCCGGTGCTGAGGTGTATAGGTATTTATTAAGATTCATTTATATGTTCGATAATATCAAATCAAAAGAGGCACAGTTGTTACCGTGAAATAAATTTAAAAAAATAATATATGTCCCAGAATTAACGCACACCAATTAGAATATTATGTTTATTTATTATTTATTTATTTATTTAATTTTAAAGAAAGCTTACAGACTAATAACAACATTGAATATCCTGATTATGTTTTGAAATTTGCTAATTACAAGCTCCCACAAGTTTAAATCTACTTAGTTACGCGTTATTTGCGTTGACCAGTTACAGCGAATTGACTAACAGATTATACAAACATATATATAAACATATTAGGTATGTCGAGACAATATAATTATTAGGTATGTCAAGTCGTGCAATATCAAAATCGGAATTAAAAGTTATATACGGTTGTCGCTACCAAAATACTCCTTGTTTAAAATCTTTCTAATTTTATGTGCGCTGGTGCAAAATAAATCAATTTCCAGGTGTGATGGTAAACTGTTGAAAGCTATAACACTACGTATGCAGAAGGCGTTGCGCCTGTATTTAGTCGATGTGAATGGTACATGGAGTAGCGGCCGTTTTCTTAGGTTGTTTAGATTAGTGCGAAGAAGTATTTTGCTGAGCAGTTCGGGACAATCGACGGAGCCGTTTGCGATACTCACTAAAAAACAGATATCACTGATATTACGTCTCAGTTCCAACGGTAAGAAATGATATCGCTTACAACGGTGTCCATAGTCGACTGACAATTGCCCAGCCTTGAAGTCCAAGTACCGCAAAAATTTCCTTTGAACAGACTCAATACGAGATTTGTAGATCTCATAATGAGGGTTCCATACCTGAGAAACGTACTCAAGGTGGCTACGCACTAGAGAACAGTAAAGAACCTTTAATGGTTTTAGAGAACGAAAGCTAGAACAAGCTCTAATAATGAAGCCCAAGGCTTTGAACGCCTTGTTGACAACTGTTTCTACATGATCATCAAAAAGCAGCTTGCTGTCGTGTACCACGCCAAGATCCCTGATACTAGTTTCTTTACTTATGTAAGTACCATCCAGTGTATACCCTGGGCCAATGATAGATTTCCGGCGAGTGAATATTACGTGAAAACATTTGGATACATTTAGTTGTAGTTTGTTGGCTTTGCAATATTGTACGAATCTGTCAAGGTCTGACTGAAGTAGCTCGGTATCAGATAATGTGCGTATGGACTTTAGGACCTTCATGTCATCAGCATATAACAGAATATGTGAGTTTCTAAAGCAGTTTTTTATGTCCAAAATAAATATTGTAAACAATAACGGTCCCAGGATTGAGCCTTGGGGCACTCCTGATGGGACAGATTTCCATCCCGACGTGTATCCACGCAAAACCACAGCCTGTGTTCGATTATCTATGTATGACGAAAACCATCGGAATAGATCACCGTGAATTCCTGCGTAAAATAGCTTCTGAAGAAGCACCCGATGATCTATACGGTCAAAACATTTACTGTAATCCGTGAATATCGCGTCGACCTGACATCGTTCTTCCATCCCAGTGGTTATAATTTCATTGGATAGTATCAGGTTGGAGGCAGTTGACCGTTTTCTGAGGAAACCATGTTGTTCGTCGCCGAAATGGCGTTGCATAGCTGAGTAAACTTCAGTGTGTACTACTCGTTCAAGAACTTTAGAGAAAAGACACAATTTAGATATGGGGCGGTAGTTTTCTATTTTAGATTTATCCCCCTTTTTAAAAATCGGTGTAATAAATGCCGATTTCCAAATCTTCGGGACAATACCCTCTCTAAGCGACCGCTCAAACAGCACACAGATTGGCGCCACCAGGCTCTTCGCACAATTAATTATAAAAATGGGGGGTATCAAATCTGGCCCACCAGATTTAGATGGGTCCAAACCTTTAAGCAGCTTGAGTACCGTCTCCGGACATACGCTGACTGTACTCAGGTTCACCGAGCTAGCAGAATGCATGTCTATATTAACATCCAGATCGTTAGATTCTGAGTCAGGTTCTTGGAAGGTAGACCGGAAGTAAGAGGAAAAAAGCTCAGTGATACCCTCACCAGTGTCCGCGGACGAGTCCATGTAGTGTAATACGTTAGGTAATGTATTACCACTTCTTTTGCCCTTGATATACGACCAGAAACATTTAGGGTTTTTGGCGATTGAGGATTCAATTTTTTCCATATAAGCATCAAAACAAACCGCCTCTAATTCCTTAGCTCGTTTTCGCAAGAGGGAAAAGGAGTGGTAATCGGATAAGTTGCCGTAATTTTTGTATTTGTTATGGTATTTGTGTTTTTCTTTTAGTATTTTTATCAAAGCACTAGTGTACCAGGGGAAGTGTGTCGATTTCCTTAGAGGTTTAACGGGAATGTACAAGTCCCTGAGCTCGTATAGCTTGGTATAGAAAAAGCTAAGGGCTTGGTCCAGGGATCCAGCAGACAATAACATATTCCAGTCCATAAGATCTATAAAACGTGAAGAAGAACGTGAAGATGTTATAAAACTTATAATCATAACACATATGATATTATTATTATTACACTTATTATTTTATTATTATGTATTTAACATAGTTTATTTATTAAATTAGTTATACTGATTGCAGGAGAAAATTGTGGTCACATTACAAATCTACGCACGCACACTGTCGCAGACGTATAAGGTTCTAGCGTAGTAGGTACTTCGTCCATTTTGGTTTGTTTTGACTGTTCTGTGGAAGTGTGGCTGTAATTTACATAGTTTTAATTATTTTTGGGATAAAAAATTACGTATACTAAAAATGACAGAAATCGATTCAGTAAACGATTCTGAACAAACTACTTTTATAATGTGCATTAACTCAGTTACACATTGTAAACCGGTTGTAGATACCGTTACAGAGCACCTGTAGCTACTGAAAGTCGGTATGAGATAAAAATCTTCAATTAAATACCTACCATATTCCTGCAATCTTGACTTGAACAAAATTTTATAACAATGTTTTGAGTGACGAGCCTGGTACCCGAATCGAAAGATATTTTATCTCTTTACCAAACTTTAAATACTTAAACTGTTCGCATAATCGAAAATGGTAGTATAAATAAGTGAAAATTTGATTGTGTTGCAGACGCTACGTCGCCGTGAGTGACGGGACACACGCGTGCAATTACATCAAGCTGGCTCGCACCAAACGTTACCATCGATAAATTATTATTATATTTTAGGATAGCCGTTAGTACCTACCTATGACCAATGGAGGGGTTTTCTTTATTTAATTTTGACTCAAAGAAAATTCTTGTTATTAAGTTTATTGTGGTCAGTGTGGTCAAAACATTTTCCTTAAGTGCGTTGATTTAAGAAATTGAACTCGCTAAAACTGCTTTGACTTTAATTTAAACTTCCCTACCTACTAAATATTTCATTTTACGAAGTTGCATTCAATGACGAGAGCACACGCAACGCAGACCAAAGGCTTTGCGTGTGCTCTTCGCCTTTAAGCATATTAATGGTGAAAAAATTAATATCTAAAGTTAATCAAAGTTAACAGTTAATATTATATTTATGTATGTTATCTCTGAAAACATACTTAAATAGTATTATCTATAAAATCTGTTTATTCTAGGAGTTTTATCGTACACAAAATTACACAACGTATTAACTGCATGCTTAGAGAAACCGAGAAACAACAAGTTACGGAAATAAGTTCACCAGCAACTTAGCAACCCATAACGACCGCCATACCAAACCCAACAACTACCGACTACACGGAATGCTTGTATGCTCAGCTGCAATGTTTACATCTAAATATAGCACAAAACGGTGCATTCGAAGAGTTAGCACCTACGGCGTCGATTGCTTCGACCTCGACACATATCTTCACAATCATTGCACTTGATCGCACGCTAGGTCAGCCACTGTGTGCTGTATCTAAGCTGACACCAATGCACAATAGAAAATAGTGCTCGTAAACAAACGTCAGCGAATATTGTCATGGTCCTGGACTCGTGTTACGTAGGTTGAGGTAGGTTGCTGCCACAGTTATTTGTTAGGCATATATTTTGCAAGTAAGGAGGTACTTTCGACGGTCGCTTTTCTTGTAAGATTAGTTTGGTCAGTCGTATCGTAGTGCGTTATACCGTCATCAGCGGGTTGATAGAGTTTCGTCAATTTTTACCAAAACTTCTAAGTGCTTTCTGGTGGACATTAAGTGAAGCTTGCTAGACTACTGTGCTCTACCCTCTTTTATATCATCGACACATTCTAACAGATGTGAATGTAAATAAGTTTTAAACGCAATATTTTCACGGCATATGTCTGTGAAAAAATCTCACACTCAGTTTCAATCCGGTTTCAAACCGGTAAACATATTACGTGTCACCCACGGATCCAATCGAGGCGCATCTGCACGTTCTGATTGCGCGCCATAAGGCGGTGGGCTCATCTGCTAATCCATTAGCCACCTCGGCCCATATTTAATTGTGAACCCTCTGTGCGTAGTGTGCATTGCACCTAAGCGATTGTCCGCGGACGCACATGTCGTGCCCTAACGTATAAAATTTGATAAATCGCACCGCCAACATGTGAACTACCCTCTTAGCTTAAACGGCCCGTATTTCGTAACCATTGCTGAATTGATTTGCGAATATGAAACTTGTGCCTCCGATATTAGATTAAATTTTCGATTGGTCAACAGAAAGTATAAGTTATCATCGTTTAGGTACGCACGTTTCGATGTAGATGTCGGAGTTTGAATTTTACGTCAAACTAACAAGGTTGCTTTTGGGATATAGGCAGGGAGATACTCGTAATTGTAAGGTTTGACGGGCGGAATGGCAAATGCACTTTAGTGAATGCCCGTGCAGTAACTGATTTCGCGAGGGACGTAGGTAAGATAATGCAGATGTTTGAGGGCCCGAGGTAGCCCCTCCGAGGAGGGCCTCACATTGATGAGAGAAGCAATTTCCAGTGACGTTTTCGATTAATATAAATGTATTACATTACCTTTGCTTATGGAGAAATAGCATAATGCACTGAAGCAGATTAAAGATATTAAGATGATAAAGCTTAGCAGGGGATAGGTACCAGCCAACCTCCTTGCACGTTTAAATAAAATGATTGGTTTTATTTCAATACCCAGTGCTTACATTGTATTATTGAATTATTCATGTAACATGATTGATATTTTGTGTATTACAGAACATAGGTTAAAAACATTTAAAAACACGCCTGCTTTGTAAAAAAGTGAACTTGTACGAGCCAATAATGCTCATACAGCAAAAGTACGTTTAGTCGTTTATGCGTACCTAATTAATATTAACGTAAATTCAGTCGTAACTAAAACTCCGTCACGCGCTAATGTGCGAGTCGATCAATAATAACATACCTAACAATAAGTGCGGCTCAGATAACAAAACAAACATAACTTTTAACTATTTCCATAAATAAACTATTTTAACCTTAACAGTGGTTTGGTGTGAACTAACTAACTACCTAACTATAACAACTACCGGGGTATCCGTCAACGACTAGATAACCCCAACATCGTTTTGGTCCTTCGAACCGGAAGACACGGCAAATCATCTTGTGAGTCGTCGCGTCTCCTCATCTGCAAAGTGCTTAGCGTGGTATATCCCAGTTACGTTAGCAAATCGGTGTTGTTGGCTTCCCACAAGCGGGTCTAACCAGTAGCATTGAGACGTTGCACATGACGTAAAGGAGGGTGAGCTACACTGAGTGCCTGCAACTAACGAACCAGCAGAGATCACGTCTACTGCTACAAGTTACTTATCAAGAAACAATCGGCGAGGATAACGTCCACGCCGGTTACTACAGCGGAGATTACGTCTATCGCTACAAACAAGAAATAATCAGCGGGGATAACGTCCACTGCGATTACTTCAGCTCCGAAAACTTCGTGAGTACACACTAACTATACGCCAACCACGAGCAGCCATAAGGCATAAACAATGTCGACAGAAGACTATCCTGAATTTGTGGAACTTATAACTAAGCAGCAAAGCAGCTACGAGAGAATAAAAACTCTTCAAACAAACTACAAGAAGGATGCTGTGAGTAGAAAAACCATAGACTACCTTAACAAGCGAATCGACGCTTTACAATCCCTATGGGATGAATTTCGATCGAACCATGAACTCTTAAAGAAGTATGAGTCTAAACAAAGAGAACATGACTACTTTAAGCAGGACATTTTCATCATAACAAGAAGCATGTTTGACGAAACATTGCAATCTATGAATCAACTACGAAACAAGTTGATAAACGAACCTGGATTTTCGGGGACATCAAAACCGAAAATACTAGAAACTCTCGGAACACCACAATTTGATACAACTGGAGTACACCAACAAATCGATGATGAAACGGAGAAGCACCTATCATCGCTGTTACGTAATCAGATGTGTAACTTCAACGCCTTGAAGCGAGCGGTCTCCAAAACTAATCTGGAAAGCATGACAGAAAAGTGGCAACTTCAAGATCAAGTCAACATACTACGATCCAAATGGGAATCCATTGACAAGATTCACTGGGAACTAAGCTACTTACTGCAAGGGAACGACAAGGACTATGAAGCAAAATTCGACCATTGGGAGCAAGTCTACGACAACCTAAAGGAAGAGCTAAATAGAAAAATCTTTGAAACATCCCACTACGAAAAAACAACACCACGTATGGAATTACCGGAGTTCAACGGAACTTTCAACAATTGGATCTCCTTTAGGGATTTATTCTTTGAGATGATTCATAACAATCCAACGCTGAACAAAACGCAGAAAATGAAGTTCCTAAAATCTAAACTGAAAGGTGAAGCAGAAAAGTTAATCAAGCATCTTCCTGTGAGTGCTGAGAATTATGACTCGTGTCTAGATATTATCCAGCACCGCTACGACAACAAGCGATTACTTTTCACCTCATACATAGAAACACTTCTCAATCAATCATCCATCGAAAAACCGAACTCAACTAACATGAAGAAGCTGTATGACACAACGAAAGAGTGTTTAAATGGTCTAGAAAACATTGACATCAACATTCCAGTATGGGGTCCACTTATCGTGTACTTACTATCCTCCAAACTGGATGACATCACATACGGTGACTACATCAAAACGATGAAACACACAAGAGAGCTCCCAGACTTAGAAGAGTTTATGGAGTTCCTGGAATTGCAGTTCATAACGCTAGAAACATCCCGTAACAAAAAAAACGGCGGGAAACAAAATTATTCAACGAATAACCAACATAAAAGTTATAATAACAACAAGTCAACGAACTTTAAAGAGACAGAAAAGTGGACAAAAACCTTCCATGCAACGCTAAGGAAATGTCCACTTTGCAAAAACGAACACACGCTGAGGCAGTGTTCTACATTTTTGAACATGGATGTCGCAACGCGAAACCAAACAACAAGTAACCTAAACTTGTGCAAAAATTGTTTGTTTAGTCACGGCGGAAATAAATGTAATTCAACGAAAACATGCCGCACGTGTAACTTCAAACATCACTCCCTTCTCCATGATGATAATCTGAAAGGGAAACAATCAAAGCCGACCACATCCACGGTGGTTGAGAAAACATCTAATCACGTTAACGGGGAACAAGAGATACTCTTAACGACTCTTCAACTAAGGGTCAAGAACAAGGAAGGAGATTACGTCATCCTTCGGGCGTTACTGGATCAAGGCTCTCAAGTGACCTTAGTCACAGAAAACGCTGCTCAACGGTTGAACTTACCCCGGAACAAAATGAACGCTGCGGTCACTGGCGTTGGCACTATAATGGGCAAGAGTAAAGGGATGATAAAATTGGAATGCAAGTCTATTCACTCTGATTATACATTCCAAACCGAAGCGTTAGTGATGAGTAAACTCATCAATAATCTGCCTAACTCAACGATCAACACAGAAAACTGGACGCACCTCCATGATATCAATTTGGCTGATCCAGACTACAACATCTCTGGACCCATCGATCTATTGCTTGGAGCAGATGTTTACTCCGATGTGATCTTAGGAGGAATAATCAAGCATAACAATGATTCGCCAGTAGCGCAACAGACAAAGTTGGGCTGGATACTGTGCGGTGCTACAAAGCAGTTTAACTGTCTAGTTACTCTAACAGACCTAGACAACTTAACAAAATTTTGGGAGATAGAAGACATCCCTTCGGAACCCGAAATTACAACGGAAAACGCATTCTGTGAAAAATACTACACAGAAACAACAGAGCGATTAAGTAACGGGCGTTATGTGGTAAAGATGCCGATGAAAGCTAACTATGAACAAAAACTTGGTAACTCGAAACCTCAAGCTACAGCACAATTTCTTCATTTAGAAAAGAAAATGGCGAGACAAGAACACTTCGCTAAACTATATAAACGATTCATCCGAGAATACATCGAATTAGGTCACATGAAACCAGTGACAGAATCCGATAGTAGAGTACAAGCCTACCTACCACACCACGGAGTAGTAAGGGAGTGCTCTACAACAACCAAACTACGAGCTGTTTTTAACGCATCAATGAAAACAGACTCCGGGTACAGCCTAAACGATTTGATGGAAAAAGGGCCAAATCTTCAAAAGGACATTCTATCCCTGATCATAAAATGGCGGAGCTATAAATATGTTCTAACGGCGGACATTGAAAAAATGTACCGTCAAATCCTTATTCATCAAGATCAACAATGTCTTCAAAAAATAATTTGGAGAGACTCCAAGAGAGAACCACTGAGAGATATGCAGCTGTGTACCCTAACATACGGGACCAAAGTCGCACCATTCATAGCGATGCGCACTCTCCAACAGCTGGCCAAAGATGAAGGCAACGCTTTCCCTCTAGCCCAAAAGGCGCTACTTAACGAGTTTTATATGGATGACGCCATCACGGGCCATCATACCATAGAATCAACAAAGCTACTGCAAAAGGAGCTAAGCGAACTACTGCAGAAAGGTGGTTTTGTTTTACGGAAATGGTCCACTAATGAACCATCTATTCTCAAGAAACTACAGACGAAAGAGAAAAGTAACAATACCGAATTTAACTTCAAGCAACAAGAGTTCAGCAAAACACTTGGACTCACGTGGAATGACGCAAGCGACACATTCCATTTTATTAGCGAAGCGCCTAGCAACAACAAAAATGCACCTTACACTAAACGCAGGCTACTGTCAGAAATAAGCAAGATCTACGATCCGCTCGGTTGGTTGGCTCCAATTACCCTACAAGCAAAACTGCTATTTCAAAAGCTATGGAGTGATAACTGTAAAAATATTGGCTGGGACGAAAATGTACCGGATTCCATAGAAAAGGAATGGATGCAAATTAAATCCGAGTTGCCGAACATAAAATACATAAGTCTACCAAGATGGATTAAAAACGAAAACAACAGGGCGATCGAATTGCAAGCCTTCTGTGACGCGAGCGAGAAAGCCTACGCATGCGTTATCTACAGCCGAACTACGTCATCCACCGGCGCGTACGAAACTATACTACTCGCGGCAAAAACTAAGGTGGCACCAATCAAACAGAAAACTACGATACCGAGGTTGGAATTATGCGCCGCAGTTTTGCTAGCGAAACTCCTGCAAAGGATAACTAAGATCCTTGAAGATTACGATCTAAGGATTACCTGCTGGACCGATTCTAAGGTCGTTCTAGCATGGCTTCAGGGAAGTCAAACTAAATACGAGAAGTATGTAACCAATAGAACCACACAAATATTAAACATCGTGCCTGCGATAAACTGGGGTTACGTGAAGACAAACGAAAACCCTGCCGACTGTGCAACAAGAGGACTCCCACCGCAAAAATTGGTCAATTTTACCCTGTGGTGGGAAGGCCCTAAATGGCTTAAGGAGCAAGAAAAACAAGCCCTTAATTCAAAAGAAACTTATACAACAAACGAGGGCTTCCTAACAAACTGTTACACGACTAATAGTACGGAACCCACGTCGATTAAAAATGAATTAATCGGTTCATTACTTGAGCGACATAGCAACATAGATCGTATTACAAGAATACTTGCCTTGGTGATACGTTTCGCTGATGCATTACGAAACAAAAGAAGGTCAACTGAGTGCCATCAATTGAACTTGAATGAAATAAACAACGCACTATTTATAATGATTAAATCAGTGCAACGGGATTATTTCGAAAATGAAATAAATTCTCTCAAAAGAGGTGGAAAACTTCTCAACAGAAGCACCATTTTGAAACTTAACCCATTTTTGGACTCGTATGGAGTTTTACGTGTTGGAGGACGACTATACCACTCAAACTTGCCAGTGGAAACTAAACACCCCATCCTCATACCCGGAGAGGGAAGACTAACTCAACTAACTGTTGAAAAGGCGCATCAACGAACCTTACATGGTGGAGCAAGATTAACGCTAGCTGAAACTAGAAACAATTACTGGATTATCAGCGGCAATCGAACCGTCAAGAAAATACTGCGACAATGCATTCGATGCCGACGATACGCAACAACCCGAACTGAACAGTTGATGGGCAACCTTCCTAAAGAAAGGATAACTCCATCGAGGCCGTTTTCACACACCGGCATCGACTTTACAGGCCATGTGGATGTAAAGATAAACAAGGGCCGCGGGATTAAAACCTGCAAAGGCTACATAGCCATATTCATATGTATGTGCACAAAAGCAGTACATATCGAACTTGTTTCGGACCTATCAACGCAAACCTTCATCGCAGCACTAAAAAGAATGTGCGCCAGAAGAGGCACCCCAAAGCATATATATTCCGATAACGGAACCAACTTCGTCGGAGCCGCTAGAGTTTTAAAAGAAGAGTTCCAACTATTTAAAACAATGCTATCTTCAGAATTCTTTAAAGAGATCAACGACCTTCAAATCGAGTGGCACTTCAACGCTCCATCCTGGCCATCAGCAGGAGGCTTATGGGAAGCTGCTGTACGTTCCATGAAAGCACACCTGAAACGGGTAATCGGACAACAGAAGCTTACCTATGAACAATTTGCAACGCTTCTTACACAAATCGAAGCATGCATGAACAGCAGACCGCTGTGTCCATTATCAGAGGATCTGGAGGATCTGGAATACCTCACCCCTGGTCACTTTCTCACGGAGAGTCCAACCCTAACACTACCACTCAATGAAACTGAAGAAACGAAAGCTAGAGACATCAGAAACAACTGGAAACTCATTGAGCTCATGCGTCGACACTATTGGGATCGCTGGTCGAAAGAATACCTTCATTCATTACAAAACCGAAACAAATGGCAACAAACTAAAGAAAACATACAGAAAGGACAACTAGTTCTCGTCAGGGAAAGTAATCTACCCCCAAGCAGATGGGCTATGGGACGCGTAGTGGAACTGCACCCAGGCAGCGATAACTTAGTACGAGTAGTCACGCTCAAGACACAAAATGGGGAACTAAAAAGACCCATAACTAAACTAGCCCCGCTACCTATAAACGAGGCATGCGGAAGCACTGAACCAAAAGAAGTGAGTCCAGAAACTGAGAACGGCAAGCCAAAGAAAGGGACTAACAAAACCCAGAGAAGAGTAAACAGCCTGCTTATGATGTTACTGGTAGCATTTACAACGCTATCATGTGGACTAGCAGCACCCCTGCAACATTTTAAAATAACGCGATTAGCGGAAAACCAACCAGTTTACTTTGACCCCGTCGGAAATATCCAACTTATTCACGATGAATGGAAACTTTTAGTATACTACAACCTGACGACATTCTGGCAAAGTACAACAAACGTAGAGAAATTCGTGAATCGGATAGCTCAACTATGCGACACGATGCCTAACGAGCCATGTCACTCTACGACACAACAACTCAAGTTCGAAATGAACCAGCTGAACGAGTATAACATATTGTTACGGTCTCAACATCAACAACGAAGGCGACGTGGCTACGTCAACGGCGTAGGAAATCTCGCACGAGCCCTGTTTGGTGTCCTTGACAGCGATTTCGCCGAAAAATACGCTCAGGACATAGAAAAAATCAAAACGAACGAACAATATCTGCTACAGCTGATAAGAAATCAGACACTGATTATCGAGGCAGAAAACAACGTCATCAAGAAAAATGAAGACTTTGTAAAAACGCAACTGGAAGTAATTCAGCAATTCATGAACGAAACGAAATATAATACGGCATTGATAGAAAACAGATTTCAAATTATGAAAACAATGAATGACGTCAACGCTGGAGCGTTAACTGCTAGTTTACTTATCTCAGTACTGAGAAGGAACCAAGAAATGCTCCTATGTGCATTAACAGATATCTACAGAGGCAATCTTGATATGACATTATTCACACCGGAGCAGCTATCTGAACAACTCAATTACATTGCCGGTATTATACCGAAAAGATTAACGTTACCTATCAAAAACAGCAATGGAGCTAACATAAAAAATGTTTACAAAATTATTTATGTTAAAGCCCGGCTCACCGAACAGTACTTACTCTTCGAATTACATATCCCGTTACTAAGTGATGACGAGTATACATTGTATCGCAATATAGCTATACCTAGACAGCAAACAACTAACCAATGTCAGGTGATAGAGGCAAAAACACAATATATTGGAGTCAACTTTGTAAAGAATACCTACATACAGATGGAAGAGGTTGATCTTCAGCAATGTACAACAATGACGGCGGAAAATCACATCTGCCACGCCTCTACAACTATCAGCAACTTGCATGGAGCCACGGCATCTTGCGAAGCTAAAATACTAAGCCAAAATGTAAATAACATTACATGTGATTGGGTACCACAACAATGCTCTGACCAATGGATAAAATTACAGAGACCAAACATATGGCTGTATAATTGCATTAATGAGTGTACGACGCGCATTGTGTGCGAAAATCGCATTACAACAACAATTTTAACAAAAGCGGGGCTACTTGCCCTAGGTCAGGATTGCATACTTCAGCACAAAGACGCTACAATTTATTCACATAACGTTTTTAGTAGCAATACTAATATTGGAACTACCCTGGAGGTACCTACTATTGACTCACCAAATGATATGTGGAATACGTTAAAAAACACAAAGATTGTGCTTCCGGAACTAAACTTATCTAATGATCACAGATTATTAGATGACCAGATAACCGCACAAAAGGGACGAGAGAGCCTACCTCACGACCTAAGTGTCCACGACATCGGCAACTACACTATAAGCACTTTGCTGGTGGGAGGAATTGTCGCCGCTATAATAGTTTGGCGAATAAGAAGGTATCTTCAGGCGCGTAAGAATACGCCTAGCAATACGAACAAGACTCGAGAGAGGACAGAAGATATAGAACTAAAGGAGATTCCTGCCTACGCTAAAATACGAAGTGGACATTCAGCAATTGGAACAAGATTTCAACTATGATTAATTATTTAAGAATGATTTCTTGCTTATTGTTTTGATTGCTTTTATTACTTTTATAACTTTATACCTATTTAACTTGTAACGCAAGTTTGGTCATCTGAGTACGTATTTATCTTTCCCTCGGGAGCATGTACGAGCCAATAATGCTCATACAGCAAAAGTACGTTTAGTCGTTTATGCGTACCTAATTAATATTAACGTAAATTCAGTCGTAACTAAAACTCCGTCACGCGCTAATGTGCGAGTCGATCAATAATAACATACCTAACAATAAGTGCGGCTCAGATAACAAAACAAACATAACTTTTAACTATTTCCATAAATAAACTATTTTAACCTTAACAGTGGTTTGGTGTGAACTAACTAACTACCTAACTATAACAACTACCGGGGTATCCGTCAACGACTAGATAGCCCCAACAGAACTACAAAATTAAAAACAAGCTAAATGATTTTAGTGTTGAATGGGCACAAGGTAAGTACCTACTAAATAGATTATAATATTTACCGTGCATTTAAACCGCCATTGTGCCCAAAAGTGGTCAACTGAAAACCAATATTTTCAGTGAAAGCGGGGGACCTGCAAAGAACTGTTCTAAGGTGGAAACGAGCTTCATCTGGAATCCTCAATCACAGAGGACTGGCTGTCTTACCTCTAACTACTACACTACTACTTGAGACTATAGATGCCAATGCATTCCACTTGTTTTTATGACGTCTTTTACAGTTCAAGCAAGTTATGGAATGCCTTGCCCGTCTCGATAAGGCGTGCTCAATCTTTGTCCACTTTTAAAATTCTGGTTAAAAATCACTTCCTCTCTCCTTAATCATCATCATTACTTAAAGTTCCTTGCTCTTGTACCATGTTTATTATTGTATGTATATATATATATTTATATGGATAAGTATCTATATGCTTTGTGTTTGTATTTATTGTATATATGTAAGTGGTACACCACTGACTACCTGCAGTATTGTCTCTCCTTCTACTTTTTGATCCATCCAAAGGTTGTCTGTAAAAGATCGCTTTTAGCGATAAGACCGCCCATTGTGACACCCTATGTAACAGTTCTACATTTATATCTGTAATTTTTATGGTGTACATAATAAAGAGTATTCTACTCGTATCTATCTATCTATCTAACTGCCGAAACACAACAATGCTGTTAACATTGTTGTTATGGCGACAGACTTTAGATAAGATGGTGGTAGCTAGGCAGGCGGACTTAGAACAAGCCCTACTACCAACCAAACCGAGCAGAACATTTTACCCCCGCTGGGAATCAAACCCGGAACCTCTGGGTCCGATACAGGTGGTCTTACCACTAGACCACAGAGGTGGTTAAGTTTCTGTAATCACCAGGTTGGTAGTTCGTTCAGCAGAGAAAATGCAATACATGGTGGTTCATTAATGCTGTTAATTATTCAACTTAAATTAAAAGAACGTAAGGATATTGTGAGCCTCTCCGTTGCGCGAACTATAGAAATAGCTTATGTGGAGTTGGAGCGGCTTGTTGTACTGAGTGTGTACCGGCCTTCGTCATCGACTTATGATTGCTTCGAGAGTATCGTGGATGATGTGTTACACAAACTTGGTAAATCAGGATAAAAATAATTGTACGTGGTGATTTTAATGTCAGTTTATTAGAGGACTCTTTTATGTGCCTAAAAACTAAAAAAATATTTCAGTCGTATAACCTTAATCATTTATTTTTGGAGCCTACTAGAATAAACGCCACCTCAGCTACATGCGTAAAAAAGAATATTAATAATATATATTCAAATATAGATTAATATTCTTTACACACAGTGACTTTCATAGCATAAATACTAGAAACAAAGATTTACTTATAGTGCCTACGACTACGCTCCAAAAAAGTAGTAATTCATAGTTGTTATTGCCAAAGTATACGTTTTTACAACAAACTCCCAAGCCGTGTTAAAGAACTCATCAATAAATGTATAGCACATTATGATACATGTGTGCACTTTCAGCTTCCTTATCGCGCTCGCCTACGGCTCGCGCGAATAATACGGCCTTGAAATTTGGGACCAAGGACAATTCAGACTATTAAAAAAAAAGTGAAATATGGCATTATGGCTCCAGCATTATGGAAGTCTCTTTGATGAGATTAAAAAAAACGCAATTATCTGATTAGTAAATAGTTATCTGTGGCGTTACAGCACTAGCGCGGTAACGTAAAGTAAAAAGCACGTGTTTTTTGTTACTGCATTATGGACCTAAAAGCGGTTCATTGAGAGCCACTTTACGAGCAAGTGTGTTGAAATAGTACATTATGATACAAGTGTGCTGTGTTGGACATTAATGATCAATGCACACGCGTTTCATACGACATTTTTCAACACACTTGCGAGGAAAAAACAGACTTGTTGTAAAAACTTATGCTACAATAACGTAATTATAGAGATGATACATTTAGATTTATAAAGTTCAACTGACCTTTGTTGCCAGGTACTAATTATCCGGACGTTTTTTTAAAAACTTTTCAACGTCGGTTGGTGACAATACTTTAGATTTCGCATTTTTGATAGTAACTTATAACAACACAACGAAAACGTTAACAAAACAAATATTTATAGAAAATGGCGCGCTGGTTTTGTATTTTTTTTCCGCGCGCCCCGCTTGCGCTGCGCGCGCCGGTGTAAATAGAGGCACTGGCAAAACCGCTAAACAGACTTTATAAAAAAATAAATGTTTAGACTGATCGTTGTTTAGTTAGTATGGAATTAGAAAGTACTATTGGCATAGAGAAATACACATTTGTTCATTGAGAATCCGCAATAATAGAACGCCAGTCAGGGTCTTTATCGATTGGTTCCGGGAGGGACCACAGACAATTTAAGGTAATTTATTTTGTTCATTTTGGGACCAAGGATAATTCAGACTAATAAAAAATAAAAATTGGCACTATGGCATTATGGAAGTATCTTTGATGAGATTAAAAAAACGCAATTATCCGACTAGTAAATAATTATCTGTGGCGTTGCAGCACTAGCGCGGTAACGTAAAGTAAAAAGCACGCGGTTTTTAATACACTGAATTATGGACCTAAAAGCGGTTCATGTGAGCCACTTTACGAGCTTGTGTGTTTAAAAATATATTATGATTGACGTGTAAAAGTGTTTGTACAAACCTACTTACAGAAATAAAATCATTTATTATTTACAATAAAGGTAAATAAACTAGCGCAGCAATATTTAAGATTACAGCCAAAACAATAACATAAAAAACCTCTGTTTCCATCCAGATTCCTAATTAAATTACCAAAATATTCCGCTTCTGTCCATAAAAATTGAATTTGTAAACTTGGAGCATTCGAGTTTGGAACGAATAAAAACGATCCATCAATTGTGAATCGTCCGCGCACCGCTAAACTTTCACCGTGAGCGAATCGATACTACGCGTAAATTAGCTAATGGAAACTTGATAGCGAGCAAAAAATCTGAAACCCCGTAAACCCCCATAAGCGCATTTTGCAACGATAAATCTCTCTCTGCATTGTCTCGTTTGACGACAGATGGCGCTTTATGCCACCCTCTACAGGTAATTTTATACTCTCAATTGTGTACATGAGCCATGAAGCGCTTTGCTTCACAAAATGCTGTATAATTTGGTCGTTTAGTAGGGTAGCGATGAAAGCGCTAATTTGCTAGGTAACAGCATTAGACACGTACAATAGAATATTCAATTATGTAAATGCGCGGGGACATGTGTGCGACTGTGCGCGCGCGCCACCCGCCATCTTTGTGTGGTTTACCGACGCGTTTGCATTGTAACGGCCGGATTATTGGCGCACGACGATTTTAATGTGTATTGCGATGAATTTTGAATGAATGTGATCGATTTAATTGTTTTAGCATTGTAATGTTGAACACTTAGCGAGGGCAGTATTTGTGTTCAATTGAACCAACTCTAGTAGGTAGGTACCTATTAATTATAATTTTTGAAGGTAGATAGGTAAAAGAATTAATAGATGAATAATTATTTTATTTAGGTAGGTACTGCATACAAAAGGATAGCACAACTCACAAAAGCACAATAGGGAAAAAAACAGACATTTCAGAAAGAAAGTGTCGCTTTGACTATTACTTTTTTTTTTTTTTTATTGGTTGTCTGTAAAGTTGGTTTACGGACGATAGTTTAACATGACAACGTCATAAAAAAACATTGATGCGGCGCAAGTGTACAATGAGTGTAACGGGACAATGAGCGTAACGGGACATTTTCGTGTATGCAGCCGGCGTTCATCGATTTATTAGACGTTGTCACGTCAATAAAGAATTAAGTGCGCTGTGCGTCTCAAGGTTGCACCAAATGGGATTCCAGCTCAGCACGCGTCAGGCAGATACACCTGACGCTGATATTCTACTGGATCCCTGTAGACATGTAGCCGAGCAGACGAGATACGCGAATTATTACTGAAAGAAATGTTATGTGTGGAGTGTAAATGATTTAAGTATAAGTACCCGCAATTTAAGTTATTTAGTCTACAGTAAAGTTTTACTTTAACATAAACGATATAAGAAAACGTTGTTTAATGTTCAATAATGTATTTGATTAGGTACTAGATTATATATTTATACAGCGATGGGACGTCTGTACCGCTGTACCGTGTGGTGCCGGACGTAAAGAATAGCACCACCCCATTTCTTCCCGTGGGTGTCGTAAAAGGCGACTAAGGGACTTACTAGAGAATGGGCAGCAGCATTCTCTATGCACTTTTAACACCATACTGCGATCGCCAACCCGCCTGCCAAGCGTGGCGATTATGGCAAACCCCCCCATTGGGGAGGCTTATGTCCAGCAGTGGACGTCTTTCGGCTGAAATGATGACAGCGATGGGTCCATACCCATCGCTGTCATCATTTCAGCCGAATTACTTAAAAAATATTGTAGTATATTGTTGTGTGTAGTATTGTAGTAGTATATTGTTGAAGTATTTGTTTACTTAAAAAATGCTTGATTTCCCATGAAATCAAGCATTTTTTAAGTAAAGAAATGCTAGCATATAAAAAATCTAATTTATGCTTTTGGTAAGGAATAATCGGAGTTTCTTTGAAGGATAAAATCAGGAATGAAATTATCCGGAAGAGAACCGGAGTTACCGACATAGCTTGCAGAGTAAGCAAGCTGAAGTGGCAGTGGGCTGACTATATTTGTCGAAGGACCGATGACCGATGGAGCAGACGAGTCCTGGAGTGGAGACCTCAAAAAGGTGGCTGGGATAGACTGGATGCGGAAGGTGGAGGACAGGGTGTTGTGGCGCAGCATAGGAGAGGCCTATGTTCAGCAGTGGACTGCGATAGGCTGAGTTGATTGATTGATTTTTGAAGGAATAAGGAATTACGTCTTACAGCGTTTATGTAAAATTATCCCTAAAGGGGGTAAAATATAAAATTCACATGTAATATAATATTTTTGTGTAGGTAGGTACTTAATTTAAAAAGATATAAGGTAAATGGAGCTAAAATGTAGTCTTTATTTAATTAAAATCTGTTTACTTGTTCCAAAAGTCATTGCAATTTAAGGTCATAAAAATAATTTGGCTAACATTTAGGCACAGTACGAGTATCTACGACAAGAGCGTGACTAGCATCATTTTAATCTTCGCCTAAACCTCTGTACCGATATAGGACCATAATGTAACAGTAGTAGAGAGGCCTTTGCCCTGCACTGGAACACCACAGCCTTAATTCATTTATTTATTTTAATAATAATAAAGCCGCAGGTCAGCTTGTGGCGAGCAGGCGACCCCACGTACCCAATCTCCTCCTGTTTTCATTGATCGACTGGAGTAAATATATTGACGAGAAACAGAGACCCCATCTCGTTCTTGCCTTTATTCGCCACCAAACGTGCTTGAAGGAAGAATTTAAAGTATTAAGATGCTGGTAGGGATCATAACCGATCACCGCGATTGTCCTGATAGCTGTGGAATACTTCTCAACTCCTCAAGCACCTCGAGATAAATCGCTACGTCACTATGGGCTAGCGGCCGTTTTTGCGGACCCGCTTATTTAGTATGCCATTATATCCGTGTTTACTAACATTGGTCAGACAGGGGCCATAATCCATCCATAGCTCCAGGTAACCAGTCCACTATAGCCACCCAAACCCATAGCCCAATATCTTTTGTTTCCATGTTCTGCAATCATTCTGCACTATAACTAGGGGCTACCTTTGGGTTCACATGCAAAGTGCATACAGTGATAGGCGTCTTTAGGTGTCTCATTTCATTTCAAGTTGTCTAACGGGCCTCTGCGGGTTGTCTTCAGCCCCCTCGTACGCCATCCAAAGGTCCCGAGGTAAGTAAGGCATTAAAATAAATAAGAATAATCATTTCTATATTATCTAGTGACAGTAAAACATGAACACGAACTAAAAACAAAAATAAATCTCTTTTAATATTTCAGGCAGACCGAAAGTCCAGTTAGATACGAGTACGTAGCTGAACCTTTAAACCACGACTATTTCAATCGCAGCATTTTAAGGAATTGTCTAAAAGATATTTCAACATTTAAAAGTATTAACTTACAGAATACTTAGTACAAAGTTATCTTTGTCAATTTGATCAACCTTCCTTTTTTTTTTTTTTTTTTTTTCACGAAGCCTTCAATATGTATGCATCGAGCTTATGCATCTCTTGTATGCATAAATTAAAAATGTTTAATTTTGTATCGATATTTTTTCACCGCACTAATTTATAGTAAATGGTAAAAGGTATAGAAAAATTACCAGTGTAATAAGCAGGAAAAAACATCCCGTTAGTCACACTCTGGTGTGTCTACAAGTCCACACCCGTGTCTACAAGTCCGCATCCTATAGATTTCTATATTTGACAAGGAAATAGAGCCTAGGGATTAGCGATTAGCGAATTTAGCGAATTTTTTAGGTTCCGTACCTCACTTATAGGATCACTCGTGATCCAGATCTGTCTGTCTGTCCGTCTGTCACAGCCGATTTGCTCCGAATCTCTGGACCGATTAAGTTGGGTACACATATGAATTTTTGTGACCCAAACACGAACGTGTAATGTAAATAAATGATTTTTGAATATGGAACTCACTTTTTGAGGGGTAAGGATTTCAGTTTATTTTTTTTTTTTAATTTTATTTAAATATAATTTTAAAACAATATCGCACACCTAGATAAAGAGTAGCACATCTCAAAATACCTCTTTTTTCAGGAACAGCAAAAAACGTTCTACTCATTTTCTATTTGACCGATTTAAATTATTGTTGTATGATGTTGTATATTATTTTACTAAGATATTAATTTGCTATTAATATATATATATATTTTTATATTAATTTAGTAAAACAACAATTACTTTCATTTGTCAACAACACTGGGGTAAGTGGAAATAATTTAAAGAACACACAAGAAACAAGACCGATTCAATCACGAATACGAAATCAACTCAAAATAATTCACGCTTGATTACTGCGATTAGCCACGAATACAAAATTAAGTCGAAATAATTTACTCTTTGAGCGTATTGACAGCATCTTTCCCTGCAGCTGACATGTCGTAACTGGTGATGCGTTACTGTTGTTGATGGGGGGTGACCGTGGAGCTACTCAAAAAGACTGACTTACAGCGCAATCTAGTCTTTTATGAATGGAGTTTGTACACCGGTGTCTTTGGAGTTAATGTAGTTTTCAACACTGATTCCGATAATCGCAATAACTCGATTTTGGATTATTTTGAGTTGTGCCACCCTTCATCTAGGTGTGCGATATTTAAGAAAATAGATGAAAACTTACCATTCCATTACTCAATAGTTTTGGTTTTGGTTTTCCGTGTGGTGCCGGACGTAAAGAATAGCCCCACCCTATTTCCTCCCGTGGATGTCGTAAAAGGCGACTAAGGGACTTATTAGAGAATGGGCTTCGGCGTTCTCTATACGCTTTTAATACCATACTGCGATCGCTAACCCGCCTGCCAAGCGTGGCGATTATGGTAAACCACCCCAATTGGGGGAGGCCTATGTTCAGCAGTGGACGTCTTTCGGCTGAAATGATGATGATGAGTTTTGGAGATAACCCTTATCTCCGAAACTACTGAGCCTAAAATATTGAAAAAGTACAGAAAACAGTTGTTTACCTGTAATTTGTAAAATTACAGGAAAACCTATAAGAAGTAAATGGTCTTATTAACTTACATTTGCAGTTAGAATGTATGGTAGAACTTGTTTTTCAACTACAATGTTAGGAATAAATTCACCCCATTCATCCGAGGTTTGGGATAAATTCATCGCAACTACGGAACCCTACATTTTTCGTGGTCCGACACGCACTTGGCCGGTTTTGTTTAAAAGGGGTGATAGAGTTGAAAGTTCGTACAGGAAACTCAGCATTTCTTAAGTTAGGTAAGGGTTAGGTAAAGAATTTAAAAATGTATAAGTCTTCCCCAAATAGGTAAAATAAGGGATGATTTTAAAATTCTCATGTAATACCTATATACATTTTTATGTATTACCTCTTTTTAAGAGATTTAAGGGATTGGAAATATAGTCACAGTCCGTAGGCTGGAGTCTCGCAAAATTCACTCGCGGTGAGTTATTTGTGCAACTTTGTATTTTTTTTTTTAAACAAATTAAAGAAATAACATTAAATATCATTATTTCACAGAAATCAACATAATATAAGTAATAGCTAATATTTTTTTTTTTTGTACATTGAGGTGGATTATCTTAGGTAAATCAAGCGTTGAACACAGCTCTTTCTGCCCAACAACATTTCGAGGTATGTTTGTGCTCCTACTTTAGGGTAATTAAGAATTATTTTCAAAATCTGTTTAGCGCATAATTAGCCGAACATTCTCGTCTTCAAAATGCGCTGATTCGTTTTTTCTAATTATCTTTCATTTTCTAATTTTGGAGGTCACAAAGTCATCAAGATTCTCTGTTTTTATCTCTTAATAAATGGTTTGTTTCATAATAACCTTGCATCATATGTATGTAATAATTAGATTATTTTGATGCCAAAGGTTCAATAGAGCAAATACAAAAAAAAAATTACCAAAATCACCTTACTCTGACAATAATAATAATCTCAAAAGACCTAAAAATCTTCTAGTGCACAATGTAAGAATCGCATGCGGTGAGTCCACGCGCCGAGCATCTTTTTGGGTATTTTGAGATTGTTATTATTGTTAGAATATGGTGATTTTGGTGCAATTTTTTTTAGTATTTGTTTCGTTGTACTCTTGGCATTAAAATAATTTAATTATTACATATATACGATTCATTTTATATAAGAAACAAACCATTTATTAAGAGATAAAAACAGAGAATATTGACGACTTTGTGACCTCCAAAATAAGAAAATGAAAGATAATTAAAAAAAACTAATCAGCGCATTTTGAAGACGAGAATGTTCAAATAATTATGCGCCGAACAGATTTTGAAAATTATTCTTAATTACCCTAAAGTAGGAGCACAAATATACCTCGAAATGTTGTTGGGCAGAAAGAGCAGTGTTCAACGCTTGATTTACCTAACATAATCCACCTCAATGTACTAAAAAAAAATTACTAGCTATTACTTATATTATGTTGATTTCTGTGCAATAATAATATTTCATGTTATTTCTTTAATTTGTTTAAAAAAAAAATACAAAGTTGCGCAAATAACTCACCGCGAGTGAATTTTGCGAGACTGCAGACATAAGATAACAGTGAGTGTTTATTTCATTAAAATCGGTCCACTGGGTCAAAACTACGACGAACTTTGACGAAGTGGGAAACAGTGTTCTTTCACTCGTAAGAACTGCAACACTTTGGCTGACCCTAATGTCAGGAATTAATGATATGAATTGTTTATAATATCGCACCTTTAGAATTATAGAGACCTTATTTGAAATCATCAATCACATCATCAGTTAATGACATCATCAATTAATTCACAATATTATAGTGACCTCATTGGTGATGTTCTTTAGAAAGGTTGAAATCTTAAAATTTAAAATTTCATTGGTGATGTTTTTCAACTTCTGAAGAAATTAGGTCTCTATAATTCTAAAGGTGCGATATGTTATCAATTCCATGCATTCCACAACTTTCCTTGAAAAATCCTTTACTGTCCAGGCCGCTCGTTTGTGGAATGCATTGCCAGATACAATAAAACGCGCGCAATCGCTGCCTATGTTTAAAAGACTCGTGAAGGAACATTACTTGTTGTTGTGATTTTGTTCTCGTTGTTTACTGTAATAATCTAGTCTTCATTTGTTTTATTTGCTTATTTAGTTAGTATGTATGTATATATGTATCTATTATATATCTGTGTATCTATTATAGGATATTGTACTGTTATACTTTTTATTTTTGCACCAATGACAACCCCATTTTATGTCCATAAATTCACTGTCCATGCCAAGGTTGCCTGGAAGAGATCGCAGTATGCGATAAGGCCGCCCATTGTAAATTTTATAGTGTATAAGTTTTCTTTTCTTTTGTAATGTGTAATCTGATGTACAATAAAGTATATATAAATAAATAAATAAATAATATAATTATGTTATTGAATTACCTATACATACGTTTATTATAACAAATTAACGACCCTTCCCTGCTTCGCACCGGTTTAACGACTTGACAAAACATCGAGATATCTTTATTATTAGTAACTTTAAAATAAATTTATTACACACCACCATCCGCAATAAATTCTCTAAGTGATGGTGAGAACCGCATCAAAATCCGTTGCGAAATTTAGAAGAACATCGCGATCACACAGACGGACCTGAACTGACTGTATATGTTCGAAACAGTCACACCCAGTTTTTTTTACGAAGCGATATGAAACTGCTGTAGTCTAATCTTGAAGGTACCAAGCCATTTATTTATATTGTAACTTAACAAAAAAAAATAAGTTTAAACGCGCAAGTAACTGTCTGTCTGTCTACCTGTTACCTTTTCACTCATTGACGGCTGAATGGATTTCAATGAAATTTGGCGCACAAGTAGACCATAAACTGCGTTAGGATATATAATACTTTTTATCCCAGTAGTGCCTACGTTTCCATGGGATAATTTGCGTTATCCACGAGAGCGAAACCGCGGGAAAAAGATAATCTGTAACCTAACAGCTTATCGTGATGCTCATTAGGCAACCAAAACCTATTAATCGACATTAAAATCTGCAAACAGGATAGCATACAATATGTAAATGTAATTTAAAACATAATAATACATTTCATTTATCCCTATCGATATAAAATCTGCAGCAATTCCGTTTCACCGTGCACAGCGGGCCAATAACTTTCCACTCAAACACATTACTTTAATTATGAGCACATAATTATTAGGGACAATTCGTTAAAAGTGCGCCAGATCAAATTTCAATTAAAACTTTACGCATTAAGTGTTAAGGGGAAGCAGGAATGATAAAAATATGCGCGGGGACTCCGTACTCTAATGACACTTAAGTTTTAACTCCGGAATTACACGCGACTGTGTGAGGCTCCACGAGCGATCAGTGCCAGGGAGCGCAGCATCCCATCCTGTTGTTTATGAATCACATTATGCGATGTTACCTCTGGGATTATGCGACCATTGGGATTATGGTGCGTTTTTTGATAATGGTCCAATAAATATATGGGAGTTAAAGTGTAATTACATTTGCAGCAGTTTTTGATTTAATTGCTCTAGCAGGGATACGTATACGACGAACACAATTAACATATTGTTTTGGGCTCGTAAAGGGCTCCACAAATACGTACACACCAAAGCAATCTAATTCCGATCTAGCATTTTCCCCTAAGTACTACAAATCTATTCCAATCAAAGCAGCTTTCTTCCAAATCATCTACCTTATCGGTAATTATTATTTGTTGGATTATTTCAGTAATCAGACGAGTCATTGCCGCTCATTACGAAGTGGGCAGCGACGTCTAACGTACGTGACGTCGACGAGGAGCCGCAGATAATACGGTGATAACATCGGCACAGCCTGACTGTCTGCCGAGCACCTCAGGGTTTGTCGTAATTAGTCAAATATTTTTAGATATTAAAGGCTAGTTACGATTTAGATTAAGAAGTAGCTAAAGTTAGGTATCCCACATAGAAAATGTAACTGCCATTTAATTTATTTTTCTATTTTAGTATATATATCGTTTTTTCAAAGCATTGCCATAATATGACGAATAGCTTAAACTTAGCTTATTAGCATGTGTGCATTTACTTACAATCAAGTCTATTTTACACGAAAATTGGAAATAGTCGTAACATTGTGAAATCATTGTCCCACAAAAACCTTTCACTAAATTCTAAACACGGACCTAATACACGCTCAATCAACAAGCGAATTTAGCGCATTGAAAATGTGGAAGCGGCCACGAGTGCCAGAGCCACACTCACAGAGCTCTAGTGCTGGGCAAAACTAGTGACGCACCGACCTGACTGTTTACGCGCACAGAGATCAATGGAGACTTCCGTTCATAAGAAATGCTTGCTGCATTTCTTATAAACAGTATCCGCTTTTATAACAAGTTGCCAAAGTCGGTTACAGAATTTAGCGACGGAAAGTTCAAAACCCACATCAAACGTGTCCTTACCAAAAAAATATATTATAAAATTAAAAACTGCGTAGCAGACAAGGAAGTTTGGCAATAATTCCTTCTGCACATGTGGCTTCCCTGGTAAATCATTAACGGCATAACTATGTAAGTGTCTATTAACTAGTCCCAAATAACGATGTTTTACTCTTTACATTCTTCCTTGACATAATCAAATAACCATCTCATTATTTGACATTCTATAGATACCTGTAATTCTAATTTTAACTCTTTATTTGTTGCTTTTCGATCATCATCTGCCTAGCCTTTTCCTAACTATGTTTTGGTTGGCTTCCAGTCTGATCGGGTGCAGCTAAAAACCAGTATTTTGTATGAAGTGACTGCCTATCTGACCGCCACAACCCAGTTACTGTGTAACACGATACCCGTTGGTAAGACTGGTGGTCAGACTTTCGGGCTTCTGACGACCCGTAACAACTGTCAGAGATCTACAAATAACAGCCGGGACCAACGGCAACGGTCCTTTTCGAGGCATGAAGGGGTCTTGGTATGTAAAGATGGTCACCCATCAACGATTCAGCCGCGGCAAGCGTAGCTTAACCTGATCGATCGACCCATGCGGCTGTTATTACTTAGCCACAAGCCCCTCGTTTATGTATTATTAGTTGCTTTTGTGGATATAATATTTATTCAGATTTGTTACTGTACATTATGTAGGTGTAATGGCAACCATGTCATTTGGTTTAAATAGGTTTTTTTTAAATCTTTTATATAGATTATTTTCTATTTTGTGAATATGAAGGCCTAGTAGGCTGTAGATTTGTTGACCACTTTCTATTTGTTAAGTACCTGGTACTTGTTGAAAGGCCTACACCGTCCTCCCATACCTATACACACTGTTATTTGAAAATATTGTAAAAGCCAATTATTTTTTAAAGAGTAACCGTGGAGATTCTTGCCGGCTCTTCTCCGTAGGAAACAACCAATTGGAACCGTGCACCTAGCTTCTGACGTTTCATAAGTGCCCATGTAGGTTAATGTGAAAGAAAATTTATTTTGATTTTGAAAATTAATTCCCTAAAGGGGTAAATAGGGGATGAATGTCCATAATTTTGGAATTCCCGGGCGCACGGCTTTTTGTATTATAATTCCTGTTTTTGGATCTTCTTTTGCTTTTAAATAAAATTTCGGGCCCTACCTAAATGACTGCAACGTAAAACAGCTCCACAGCACGCTCTGCGATGCAGTTCAGCTCGCGACCGCACCTTGTCAGCTCACAAATTGACGTGGATTGTTGTCGGCGGATCTTTGTCACGCGCGTAATCAACGAGACCGGCCCGTGGCGACACGCTGCATGTACGCTGGAAGGGACTGGGACAAAATACAAGCGTGAAAGAAAATTAAGAATACCAACATAATATTAACGATTTCAATCTTTGGTATGGAAAATAATGACACCTCTGATCACATACCTAAAAAAAATAAGTATCCGTTTTCTCCAAAAGGTAGTTTAGACGTTTCAGGTAGTAGTGTTCAAATATAACAGGATCTTCAAATTACAGGCATATTTTGGCTTTCTTGGTGGAATAACATTTCGTTGAACTAACCATGGATAAAACGAGTTTTAAAGATGCAAGTAAGGTGCAATTAACAATATTTGTCAAAAAGAAAGCTATAGCGTTTGTAAACATATCACGTAAGCAAGAAACGTGTTCCAATAATTAAATATTATAAATTTAATTTTCCTGATTACATCCAGCCCCTCAACATCTCGGGCAGCCGATATTTCACCGTGCGATCACACCGCATGCCGACCGGCAACCGTTCGATTTGTGCCTAATCTCTAATTATGACCGCCATTCATTTGTCATACACCAGCATTAGCGGCAGCATGTCCACCTCTGTCCACACACCAATACAATATTTTGATCGAATTATTTAGAAGAGGAAAGTTCATGATAATGAAAGTTGAAACTTTAATTTATTTTTCCGTAAAGACAAAAGATTTGATGCCATTCCCAAAAATAAAGGAAATTTAAAAAAATTGCTTTAAATCCGCTCCTCTCGTTTCTTTTAAATGGTTTTGAACAGTTTGATTAGCTCACGGTGTAGATACACCTTAAAGAAAAGTACATGAGAATTAAACAGCAATTACATTTAGAGTCAACAGCAGGCAGTCCTTACAAACAGATGTAAGCTCGAGTCCTAACAAAGGCAGTTTACCAAGAAGGTAGATACATTCAGAATACAAGTGAGGCAGAAGATCAATTCTATGTAAACAATATCGACGGTTAAAAGGTAATAAGCGCCATTTTTTTTGATTCATGAATGCCATCCTATTTAAAATAACACTTTAAGTTAAAAGGTAAGCCTTTTAACCGTCGATATGTTATGATTAAAAGCAACCATTTCAATGCTTGTCTGAGTCGTCTGAGTAAAGAATGCATACGATACGGCCACAGCAGCTGCCTCTGAAACCAACAGACGTATAAATCCAGAACTCACTTTTTCTTTTGGCAGAGGATGTCAAACATTAGGCTAATACCTACGATCGAAGCAAATATTTAGGCCCAAGATTCATAACCCTTGAGGAGTGGACCTAAGTAAGTGAGCCTTCTATACTCATTGCATGCTAACAAGGTGCAGCAATCGTAATAGCACCTCTAATGCGATGCCGGCGGGAGGTGATAATTGCTTTCTTCAGACGCCTCTTACGTGCGCGGCTCAGGGGTGCCACCGAGCCACTTTGTCATGGAGATGCAAAGAATTGGATGGTGCTCCATTCTATTACTCTTGACAGGACCTGTGGTTTAATTAATTAAATAACACTTCTTGGTAGCGAAATGTTTGTGTGTACCCATCGACATATAGGTAAATATCAAAAACAAAAATGTCATTGGAGAAAAACCATCTTCAAAATTATGTTGTCTTGATTTTTGTCCAGAGAAACTTTGTTCAAATGAGTCAGAAAATACGAGTCAGTAATGATTGTGCGTGAGCGTACATGCTTAAATATTAATTATTAAATTATTCATAAAATTTACTTTACTATTTTACTAACGCGTGATAATTAATGAATAATACCCTACTTGATGTGTTTTCCCACTTTATTTTATATTTTGTTCCTAAATATGGTTACTAACACAAAAATAAATAGCTTATCTGTCGGGGTACAGATCCTATAGCATCTTCCAACGCAGCCCTGTTCCCTAATAGCTGGAGGTGAATGCGTCGATTTGCATACATGGGTGTTAAACCGCGCGTCGTTGCGCCGCAGTTCGTTCAGAGGTCGCGCCTCCACATCACTGTTACCGAGCGAGCACATAACGCGGCACACATGCTTAGCTTTAGGTGCCTAGATTTATTGCCGCTTGGAAACTTAGCCTTCATTTGGGTAAACGAGTCATTTGTAGCATCTTGAATGAAATAAGACACTTGTTCTAACTCATTCTCGTAACAAGCTTTTGTTATGGCGAAGATTTCAGTGCGATTATCGCAAAATTATTTAGTTTAGTGAAACTAAAAGACACAGCTTTCACTTGTTAATACCCCCTTTCCGTTTAAAAAATATGCAAATTGTTATTGGACAGTCCACCATGCTCTCAGAAGGAGCTCGAACTAGCCTCGTATAATTTAATATAACCACATACAACATGGATATTCTCTAGCTTCAAACGTTGGAGACTGGGACAAACGACCGCACGGATCCATTCCACGATACACAAGCAATAATCCGTTTACTTTTATCTCTCAACCCCTTGTACAATTGACAAATTAACGGGTGCATTCTTCAACATCCTTGTGTGAAGGAAATAAAGTTGAGTTTAAAATGTGTGGATGGTAAGGTTGGTTGGTAGTGAGTGTCCGTCAAAGAGGTTATTACCTGAAGCACATAAAGCGATCTGGCTGAAGTCCGCAGAACGGCGCACGGCGAGGACGCTCCGGGCGAATAAAATGCAAATATTGTGTAGTGTGGAGCGACCAAAGGAGACGTACGATGCCCGGCTACAAGACGGTAGAGATGGACTTGGTACGTATGTGTCGATATACCTACTCGGAGAAATTGAAGCAGAAAAATTAAACATTTATTCCAACAGCATTCAAACGAGACTAAAGATAAATCTAAAATCTTACAGTTGTTCTACTTCTTAACCAGACCAGACAGAATATTAATTGGAATCTAAGTTCCAATTCAAATTCTATTTCCTTTTCAAGTAACTAACGCATCATTGGACAAGCTGGGCTGCTGAATGTTACGTGTCTGCATTATATTCACTTCATTAGAATACTAGTAATATTAAAAAATAAAAGCGAAACACATGCGAAAGCGACTGTTGTTCATCGACGTGTCCCAACACTGAAAGCAAACCGCTGATTCGGTGCGTCGTGTCGCGTCGTTTACGAGGGTAGCTGTAAAGTGTAAAAAGCGCAAAGTGTTTGTTTATGCGGCCGCGGTGGGCGGCGCGGACTCGAACCCACTGCCTGCCCGCACATAAACCGGCCTGCACATTTACTGCCAAACAATCGTTTTTTCATTTAAAACGGACCGTTTTATGTCTTTACTTGATTTTAGAAACAACTTCAGACTTGCTTATTTGTTTGTTGAATTACAATCTGCTGCTGTAAAGTGAAACAGACAGAATCGATCATAAAGAAAGCGCATTGATTTTAATTTAAGTTAAATCAAAGTGTGGTTAGAGGCAGCAAACACTTCACGACTCTTTTACTTCTCTTTTCTTTTGTATTGATGAAAACGATCTATTTTATTAACTGCAGCAAACAAAATGTTTTAAAAATGTAACAAGTAAAACTTATGGTGACCACAAGCTATTTCCCAGTGTGGTAGATTGCACGCTACAGTTACAGTGATTTTTATAATACCTAAAGTAAAAGTCGTCTCTCAGCGACTATTTTGGCTCAATGTTAGTTAGTTGGATATATAGAATGGGTCGCTTTTGGTTTTGTATGTTATTGTTTTTCAAAGGCTTATTAGCCATCTAATTATTATGCAAAATTCCGCTCATATCGAGAGGATCCCGCGAAAGCTATGACATGAACTAGATGACAGCACTATAGAGGCGTAAATATTGTATTATTTTTGTTCGTTTTATGGTATGCGCGTAATGGAAGCTCTGGGAGTCACCACATAGGTACGAATTGGGCAGATTTACATGTCTTATTTTCGTGTTTCTTTGGTGTAAAAAACTTGATTTCAATTTGTGTGTCGGAAAGTTCAAGATGTGGAAGTGAGAGCGATTACAAGGAGATAAATAATTTTGGGAAGATTCATTGATGTAAGCAGTAGTACCTACTGTAATCAAAAAGGTGCCCACTGTATTAACAAAATTTGTTTGGTGAAATGAATTACAAAATAACAGGTACTATATCTACCTAGCACCAATCTGATTCAAGTGCCTAGTAGAAGTACAAGTTGTACTTTTATGGCTCCATAATTATCCATATCAATGGATAGCGTCCATAAGCTAAAATAGGATAGGTTTATATATTAAAAAAACTAAATGTTCTACGTTATTTTTAAATAAAGTTTCGTTCCAAACCATTTTAGATTCAATAAGTAGGTAAACCGAACCAGCGCTCACAATCATAAAATTGGATCGTGACCGCACTCTTATTCAAATTGTTTGGCCCTTTTTAATGCCCACACTATTATCCCTACGCGTTCATAATACCATCCCATCGTCTTCGAAACACCACAGCAGAACAAACGTTTCAAGCGAAGGATTGATCAACTGGATTTTCAGTAAGTAGTTTCCTATGGAAATATTTAGTCTATGGTGTTGAGCAATATTCGGTTGTAAAGAACTGTAAATGTTGTACAGTTTACGATCGTCCAAAACTGGCGTTTACTCATGTTTTGATTTATGAAACCGTTACAAAGGATCTCCTATGCCTGTTGATTATTCGATGGCGCTGTATTGAGTCAGTAGGAGGCTAAGCTCCGCTTTTTTATTCCCTTAACGTTATTTGGCGACGATCTTTTATCTGGTCGTCGTCGGAATTAATTTTCTTTATGTTTTCCACAAATAGCGAAATGGCTTCGGACAATAAAATCGTAAAAGTTTACGTCTAATTTACATCTAGACTGTGATTGGATTTATTATTGTTTTAGATTGTATTATCCAACCATTATAAAGTTACTTTAAAACAGTTTAGTGGAAACAAATCAAGAACTCCTAAGCAAGCGAAAATGTTAGAAACATGGAATTTGTTTTTATGGATGTACCATAATATCTATAAACGTAGTGTATATAGGACGCATATTTATCACACAACTTTAAGAGGGACCCATATCAACTTCAAGAACATACACTATACAGCCAACAGCGTCAATAAAACCACATACACTTGACACCGCCACATCTTGAGATTGCAATAGACATTTAATTGTAGCAACAACTGTCGAGTGTGTCTGAAGTGTCGAGCGGTAGCCGCTGATTTATTGTAATCAACGGCAGATACGCGCGGCGGCATCGCTGTGACCCTCCATGCGACACACTGTAGTATAGTGGAGATTGGAGAAATTGGTTAACATCAATTAATTGACTGTGTTATTGGAAATACACTTGAGAAAGGACTTCGTATTGTTTTAACATGTTTCTGCTTGATTAACTCAAAAAAGTAGGTGAACATACATACCTAATCTTAAGTTTTAAGTAAAATTACGAAGTTATTTTGCACGACTCAACGCACACTGATTTTCACAAACCTGAATGTCGGGATTCTTCAGTGCTTTGGTAATAACGAGAACGATGATCGTATATTCCAAAACGACCCATTTAGGACATGACCATGATGTTTGTAAATCTAACAGGATGAACAGCAGCCAATCCACGTGAACTACATTTTTATTACCAGATCAATATGTAAAACTAGTTCCTAAAACCACAGAATTTATTATCACAAATTTTATTCCTGTCCTTTATAGGTCAATGAAAAGGGAGAGATAAAAAATTTATTTGTCCATTGCGGAGTAATCGCGGCGTATCGCGAGTTTATCGCAGGCGTATCGCGGGGTATAGCGGGCGTACTGCGGGAATATCGGTTCTGTGTGTGTCATATGGGCGGCTAATTGGGACTCGATCAAATCGGGCGGCCGACGATACCACGCGGACGACCTGTCACTTGTGTCTTTGTGTACGATCACTAATAAGACGATTTATACTATGGAGGAGGCAGTTTTGGTACAATAGTTCTAAACTAAATAATAAAAAGGAAAACATTCAGTTTCAGTTTTCCAGTCACAAATCCAATTTCCAACAGCGGTGTTTTTTTTTAATTTCTGGCCGTCTATTGTAGTGCGACATATTTGTATTTTTTTTTATTAAACTGAAAAATAAAACACGACAGGTGCTGTATAATAAAGCAGTAAACTATGTAAGAAACTAGACGAAGAAACCGACAGGGGTCAGGCAACAATCTAACAATTTTGTAAATTGTCAGATTGTTTGACCCCTGTCGGTTTTATTAAATAGGCGCCTGGACGCTGGTGACAGTTTAAGTATCGTACCTCGGAATTCGTGTCTTAGTCGTATTGTGAGAATTCGTTAATCTACGTATTCGAAAGCTCGTTCTCGGCCTCTAGCTACCGCATCCATATCCTCTGACATCAGGGTCACGTATCGCCAAGTCAGCGCCATAAATAACTTATAGCGCTAATCCGATACGCGGTGATTTGTTGCTTATTTACTTATTTCGGCCTATTTACTAGCTAACCCACTTGTTAACGCACACTCGTACTCACTGTATCTCCTTTAACAAATAGCTTTATATCAATTGGAAGAAGAAAGTAATTTATCCTTCGGGAAAATTTAACCTTTTTGGCGAATTCTCTTAATTGTTTAATTTGAGTGCGAAATCGATTTTTACATACGACTCTAGATTTTTCTGCAAGCGTGTTTATTGATACTCAAAAGTTCCTATCAACTCTTGCAGGAAAGTTATCAATATTTTTAAAATGATCTAGGTACATAGGCATATTGTTAAGGTTCTTATACCTACATAAGTATACAGTTTCCATCTAGCTATCTACTAAATTAGGAATTAATTGACATACTTACTAAACTCCGTTTTATTTGCGAATGAACGAAGCAAGCGCAGTGGGCTACATTCACTGCACATGGCTCGATATCCCATCTCTTTTTAACACCGATAAACAGCACACATAAATTTCTTATTTATAATATTATAAAATTTATAACCGCCATAATCCCCGACAAAGCTCACAGTAAGACAATCTCTTATTAACAATTCCCTAACAGCACGTCTCGGCTTCATGTTTTTTCGTCAACCTGGCCTAAGTAACTCGAATATCTTGATGGAAATATCGCCTTTTGCGGTATGTAAATAAGAATGAGATTCGTTTAACTTTTTAGGGTGAAAGTAAATAGTAATGCTCAATAACCATCGGCATAAATAGTATTAACAACAATTGATTTACATACAAATTGCTTTAGACAATATTGCTGACAGAATGGCGCGCGTGACGCGTTCCACACATTCTGCGAGGCCACTAAAATGACGACGAGTGGCGAACTGGCTCCTTAGCTGCCTACAGCACCTTTACATACACGTCTATGGAAATCATCGTACGGTAGCTTATACAAACATATACCGACAACATAGCTCTTGCTCCTAATACGCATCAGAATCTAGGCATAGATTCTCATTCTGTGTCAATTTCAAATTGCTACAATACTTTTTCAGTACCTTACTCACGGACAGAATTAACTACCTACATTAATTTATCTTAACCTACGTCATATTTTTATTTAAGGCAACACAATATTAAACTTCTTCTCTAACTGGAATAAGAGCTTTTCAATCAACCTGTTTCGCGAAAACATTTAAACACTCGCCATTTTCATAGCTTCGTCACAAAGAGCGCAGTAACTCGAAGCATACGTGAGGGTGTCGTGTGTATGAGCATGTATGAGCATGTGTGTTTGTATGTTTGGATGATTGTGTGAGGGTGTGTGTGTGTGTTGTACAGCAATGTATGAGAATAAGAGCACCTGATTGCGCGTCTGATTGAGACGGCGACTGTTTATTTTTATTGGAATAGTGAGCGCGACTGAATTACCTTCATACAATCTCCAGAGGGGAATGTATGCTTCATAAGTTCAATTTACTTAAGTAATGTATTGGAAAATACGGCACGAGCCGGCGATTTAATTTATTAAGTTTGAAATGAAACGCTTCGGAATATTGCTCTAAGCTTGTCTATTGAGCGCTATACGTAGACGCTTTCAGCTTAGTTAGAAGTGAAGTTGTTTTGCTACAATAGTTTTACCATCAACCAAAATACTTTTTCTAAAACTTTCGATATTGGTCTAACTGTGTGAGATTGCGCATTCTCGATAAGGGTACAATTGAAACTGAAATATGGGTACAATTACTGTTCGGCAGATAAATAGGAATCGAATCCATCGATCGCTAATCACAATAATTATCAATTTAATACAAGCTAGTCTTGATAATTATCTTAATTGACGAGTTTGTCACCATAACCTGTGGTATTTTGCTTTACAAAACCACATCATCTTGTCTTTTTATGTACATACTTTTTGAAGGAGCTGATGTTCTTTACAATTTTTATTCGCTTAGACCTTTTCATCTAAATCTATGTTGTCATGTATGAAATCGTATCACACTCACTCAACTTACGCTCTTTAATATGCATCCAAAACTGTATTATTTTTCCTTGTTGTTTTTCTATTACATATCTATACCTACATATAATAATACCTAATATTTTAAGTCTCCATTAAATTATTTTGTATAAAACTAGAGTCAATTCTTCACTGTAGTTTTATAAAACTTGTTAATTAAAGCAGTTCTAAATTATTTTATCTACACCCATGCTATAAATCCTCTATAAAAGTTTCTGAAACAGTTAGCTTATTGCCAACATTAAAACAACCGGTGTCAGTAACCATAATATCATCCAAACGAGTGTTATAATGTTGTACTAAATTTCATTACGCAACTCCTTTGCATTTTCGTCCCTTCCTTACTCATCAAACAGCCACATTTATGAATTAAAAAAAAGAACATTTCCAGCACGCACGTTTTACTACCAGAGCTAAAAAAATAAATTATAGGTTATTCGAGTTCACGTCGTATCCCGCCATTTTTGTTCAATATTAGTATTGCAAAAATGTATAAGTTTGTTGTTTACAAAAATGAGTGATACAAGCTTTGATAACAGACCACCTGATATTTCTAATGCAGCAAAGGACATTTCTAACCAATTATTACCAGAAAAGTCGAGAAAACAATATGAAAAGGCGTATCAAGATTTCATGAATTGGAAAATATCAATGAGTAGATAACATGGGTGTAGATAAATTCTTGTATGCAACTGTGCATAATTAGGTATTAAAACACTCATGTGATAGGTACTATTAAACCCACATTCGTGTTTTAATACCCCTTATTATACAACAGTTGCATAAATAACTAGTAAACCGCTCTTTTGCTCCTGGCCGGCTAATCAAATTTGACATTATCTTGACTTCAGTTAGATAGGCTTGGGAGGAATCTTTGTCAGTCGTTGCCAGTCGTTGCGGGTCGTCGGAAGCTTTTAAGTACCACTGCCTATCTGACCGCCGCAACCCAGTTGCTGAGAAATATGATTTTCCTTGTTAGGCGATCGTTGCTTATTCTAACTATGACAAGTGCCATTTTATGTTGAGCCGTATTGAAGACAAGAATGAAGTTGTGGTGGCTCAAGCGGCGGTAGGAGAAGCTATCAGCCGAGCACTCACAGACACAGAACCTGGACGAGTTCTGCAGTACACGTGCAAAACTCCAGCTGCTTCGGAAAATTACCAGAACAGACTTAGAGTTGTGTATTCCTTCTTCAGTAAAGAATACAACAAGATACATTCCACAAGCTCCTGACAGAATTCTTGATGCACCTGATATTTTGGATGACTTAGTAGTCATAGAAAATATCAGTCCTCAACCAAATCTAACTCTTTTAATTTTATTTACTAACTTAAATATATACTTAAATGTAAACTTATAAATAGCTCCTCAGGTTATTTGTAACATAACAAACCCTACAATTTATTAAGACTTCTTCAAGCAAGCGGCTACTTGAACTAATAAAACTAACTCTGTTGTGGACAATACAGGCACATATAATGACGCGACCACGAGAGGAGGCTGTCTCTATGCAAATATAATAGGCTTTATCTAAGCTCTCATTTCGAATAGGTACGATAAGATACACGGATGAGACCGCGGCTGTAGCGATAGCAAAACAAATCACAGTTTTATTTTTATTTTTTATTATTATTATTAATCGTTATTTAAAAACAAAATAGCTTTCAAAATTTTATTGCATATGCTTGTTCGAAGTAACAGTTGAATGTTATTGAATACTCGTAGCAGTTATTCAAGAGAAGTGACCCAGGAGGAAATGTGGGATAATGCTTGAAGTATTAAGCTGGATCTTTAAAACACTTCAACACATTGTTCCAAAAAATATTACCAGTAAATAAGACCCCCCAAGAAATGTTCTTAATGAGATCTATATGGCTTTGGTGCAGTCTGTCTTGTTGTATTCCATCCCTATTTGGGGAGGTGCAGCGAAAACTAATTTTATAGACGTGGAGCGAGCCCAACGAGCTCTGATAAAGATAATGTACTTCAAACATAAAAGATATCCTACTGAGACCTTATATAAAGTTAGTGATAGAACAGTCTTAAAAAAGCATAAAACCCTGCCATATGATCAGGAGGACTGACATTGTTGTAAACATTCCAAAGACCATTACCATGTTTGCAAGTAGGCAATTTAATAAACGGTCTGCTCAACTATACAACAAAATAAACAAAAATATTTACTTATATACAAATAAAGTTATGAATGTAAAACAACAATAACAAATTGGATAAAGACACTTACCTATAATGACACGGAGGCACTTTTGGAGCACATAAAGTAGCAGATACACTCACACATACACCCTCACATACATTTTCGCATACACTCTCGCATACTCTCTCACATACAGACACACTACGCACTTATATACTTATTTTCATTTGATATTCTAAGTACCTATGGTTTTTGTTAATAGATTAAGTAATTATGCTGTACTATGGAAGAGCGGAGTCTCCTAACACAAGCATTGTTTGCTTAAAAGGAGGCCCCAAACACTAAACCCTTTTTTGTAAACTGATGCATAAATAAACTTATTATTATTATTATTTTTAGAGATGAAGGTTGAGGAACCTTAATTAACTCAGATAATGTCTAGATGTGCGGACTAAAGGAGAAAATTTAAATAAAGTGGAAACAAACCCACAACAACAGTCAAAAGGTATAGGTACGAGAGAAGGTGTGACTACAGAAACAGCAAATGCCACCACATTTTCTCTCGTAATAACGTCTACAGCCACATATATACAAATACACATTTGCTAGACAGCAACCAAGCAATTTCCTCTGCTGTCGCTACCGGCTATCTTCCCAAAAAAATATGAACATTCATTTTTTCATACATATTACGTCTGGTACATACAGTCTGTAGGTACGGCTAATAAAAACTTACGACTATCCCCCATTTGCGCATGATTCACGTCTATTGTGGTTTAGTCAAATTCTCCTAATCAACAATATGTTACCGTGTAATAGTCTATATCTTGTGGGACAGATCGCTATGGTATGGTAATAGGAACTACTTTCTATTGGAGACTATTCCGCCGTTATCATACACTAGTTAGTTCTCTATAAATAATACTCTTATAGGCCCCGAATATTGTGAGTCTGTAGTTTATTAAAAATATCTGGAGGAAAAATTTCCTCTGGGAAGACCATAGACTATTTAACTCCAAATAGGCAAAAATAACAGACAAACTATATAAAAAAACCCACACTAAAATTATTTCTAAGTAAGACTTCATTACAGAATTCTGAATTTTCATTCCATTTAATATTCCTCTTGCAAAGAATGATAAATCATTTTCCTTCTTTCGCAAAAGTCTTAAGTATAGGTAAGTATTTGTATATTATTAGCATAACACAACTTCCTGAGATAGGTGCCATGGGCTCGTAAAAAACAAAGCTCTTTCCTCTCCATTTCCCCCTTCACCCCCTTTCGCCCCCTTCTTTTTTCTCGTCACAAATCAAGCAGAGCGCGTTTATTTAATATTTGCCCCCAATTAATTTACATAATCCTTGTCAACTACAGGTCTCGACGCCACTTCCATGAAATATTGACTTCTTCGTCTACGTTCAAATCATGGAGATTTTTCGTTTTTTCGAAAGGTTAAGTACAAAACTTCTATTTTTTAAATCACAAACTAAAATTGGGTGAGTGGAATTCCAAGAAGTTTAGACAAATGTCTACGCGAGTAGATAATAATTATTAACTGTCTGAGTTTGTACTAATTTTGAAAAGTCCCGAAAATATCAAAATTAGATGAAAAGTTATGTAATTTTATAATGAAGTATTACAATTCACAGTTATCTACACTGACTTAAAAATACAAGAGGATTGAATTGTTTTGAAAATAGCATGAAAATTAAAATACACTTTTAAGTGCAAACAAACGATCAACCATTACAGGTATGAACATCGTGGATGAACAAAACGGACTTTTGTTCGTCCGACATGAATATTAACGGACGCAGCGGCGTGTGAACTTAACCCCCCTCTTTCACCCCCAACTCATGTAAATCTACATAATTCACTTTTTATCGATATCGCATGATATTATCGAGGTGGATAGGTATTCAAATTACTGTTAAATTTATTCATAAAAAATATTGTTGTTTGAAGGCTCTATTGTTTCTGTTCGTCTATTTTGAACACCACACATTTATTTTTGATAATATAGGTGGGTATATAACATGATTTAGAATAGTTTGTGCAAGGATTTTTGTCTCTTTATTTTGCTCTGTTCCCCGTAAAAAGTTTACCATTTTTGAAATGATCTACCTACCTGGCTCTGTTCAAAACTGTCTTCTGCCTCAGTCTACCTTCTGAAATACAAACATATTTTTTGTATTTTATTTAAACAGTATAAATGTTAATGAAACGACATTAAAGTTAGAAGAAGTGTTTCCATTAATCGCTCGTAGCTGGACGACTATAAATTAGTGTGGGGCCATAAATTCCGCGACGGTGACGCGCCGCTGTCCGCCCCCCGCTCCGCTCGTGCGACTGCTCACAGCTAGAACGCTGAACGCCACATTAATTCATTACGCCTTGTTTTGTAAGTGCGGTAAGAATAGGAAACGTTTTTGGAGATTTAATAAATGGATTTAAAAGTTTTACCTACGAATTTTTACAGCGAGGATTTGAATTTCTCCTATCATTATGGGATGATCCCTGATCCATAGCGAATCGACTAATTGCATCATCATTCAGCCTTAACACTGACTTCAAATGACACTCTTAAAAAGTTCTTTTTTGAGGACATTTTTCATCATTGTTTCACATACCTTTATTGCACATTTCGTGCGTGCATTTTCGCAATAAACTAACTTTACTAGACCCAACAGTCAACGAGGCGTTAGCTGTAGTAAGGTTAGTTTGTCACGAACATCTACCAGATACACAGTTCTATTCGAGTGCAGTGTCTTAGAACGTTTTAATATTAATTGCAGTTCGGTTCCTCGGGCAAACCTCCACGTTTCCTGTCAATTTGCCTAAATCAAACGTGAACGTAACGTATGGCTGCCAAACAAACCACTTCTTTTTGGAGTAGTGCGGTCATTTGGCTCCGTTTTAGATTCCCTCATTAAATCTTGGCTTAAGGTTTACTTAGGGAGTTTCTTAGCTTATTTATTGGTTTGGACATAGCTTTACTTTTGCTGCAGCTGCAATTATACTGTTTTTCTTAAAGTGGTAAGTAAAGGTAATTTTGCGGAGATATATTGCATATGAGACCACTTAGGTAGTAACGTGCGTATCATGACAAATTAAAAACTTATGGTCGACCAAAAGTAAAATAAAAAGGTGATATTTATAGAAAGAAAAGAAAAGAAAGAAAATACGTTTATTTGCGGCAAACATGTCGCAGAGAAAGAACACTAACACGAAAAGAACAAGTTGGGGGAAAATATCCCTTCCACGCAAAACGGCTATCTTATCGCTCAGCATAATGCTGCGACCCTATGCGAGACAGGGCTCCAGCGCTGGTTTTCAGCGACAGCCGGCGCTGACGTGATGACGTCACCCGGTGCAGCATAAATAATGAGACAAAAATAACAAAATAAGAAATAAAATAAATACAATACTTCTAAAAGTTTAAATAAATATAATATTTAAAATGGCAACATTCCATGCCGTCGGTAACGACTGAACAACTCTTGCGACGCTTATTATAATCTGTGTATGCAGCTGTCATAACAATCTGTTTGACGTTTTGACGTAACAATTTATCATGGCGCATTACTTATTGGATGGCTATGATACAATGTATTTATGTATTTGTGTATCTATTTAATTTGTTACCCTTTTAATATTTTTATTATTATTATTATCTCCTCTCTAATAAAGCACCTGTCATCTCATCTCATCACCACCCTTAATTGACTGGTAGAGAATACCTATGGCATTCAGTCCACCTTTGTACGTTCAGCTGCAGAGAAATCTCACCCCCTTGCAATGAATAAATACTCGTACATTACCAGGGGGTGAGATTTCTCTGTAGCTGACTGTACCTTAGTGTGTGCGAGAAGTTTAAATAAATAAAGGTGAACTAAAATCTCGCACGTGTGGTTGCTACCAAAACCGCTAGTTTCTAAAACAAAACTTAGAAATAGCCATTAGTTAGTGATCCACGAGTGTGTGCCCTCGCTCGCAGGCTACACAACACGACACTACACGTTTCTGTGCTGTGTTATATAAATTGCACCGAACACAACACTATTGACACTGTGGACCTCACTCCTTGAGAAAAGTTTTATAATCTCAAAAGTGAAGTACAGGTCAATGACAGGTAAACGCATTATTGACTGGACAATGAGAGGAATGTAGGTTTGCTCTGAGGACTCGACTTGCTGGCCTCGCTCAGTGATACATGCACGCTATCTTTATTGCAGACTGCGGTGGAAGAGATGGTATAGCTAATTCATTGATTTTTATTTATTCCAACAATATCAATCGAAGTGTCAGTTGGATAAATCACAGTCAGAACTACATTTTTACTATGTGAATTATAATTTCGTAATAAGTTATATATGAACGCATAAGTCAATAATATTCATTATTTAAAGGTTATAAGATAAACCGTAGAGGAAGTACGAAGTTCGTGCTCACAGTAGTGTTCCGTGCAAGAGGTCCACCGAAGCCGAAATAACCCGATGTGAAAATTAAAACTGCATTGTGCAGTCTTTGTTATTCCGCGCTCGGTTATATTCGTACAACTAACCCCCCGATGTACTCGCTCTCCTCCGACGTAAGAAAACGCAGAAAACCAACTCCTCACATGGAAAAGAAACTTATATCCAACAAGTCAATACGTTAAACAAAACGGTATAATATGGTAATGCACCACCAATTTTTATGCGCTTTAAAGTTCTTTACGGGCGATCAAGGTGACGCCCCGACCAAGTTTATTTTATTGCACTGTTGAGCCACTTTTAATTTGTTTGCAATATTACAAGCCTTGCCTTATGAAATGTCAAACACAACCTTCATACTTTCCTCACGAAACAATAATAATTTCACAACCAAAGTGGGGTTGACTTAGTGAAATTATTATTGTTTCGTGAAGATTGGTTAGGATATCGAGTGGACCTTTTGTAATATTTGTTATGCGCGAGTGGTCCTTCTGTCCCCATCCATTTCGTGACCCATGTTTATTTAGAGACAACTTTGTACCAGCTTGGCCGTTATAGATAAATTAAAGTGTTCTGGTTAACGATTAGCCGTCTTTGTGGAACGTGTACTTAAATTGTATGTTTAAGACTTTTCAGCTACACGGTATTCATGTCATCTGCTTACGGCGAAAACTATAATGTTAAATAGTTAGGTGTTATTGTTGGTCCTTGGCTGAAATAGATGCGGAATTCCATAGAATTCCAAAGAGGTGACTTTGAAGTTACAATGAGCAAGATATGTGGGTTTGGACTAGTCGTCATCGTCATCTACCAAGCCTTTGCCAACTATGTTGGTGTTGGCTTCCAGTCTAACCGAATGCAGTGTTCAACCACAATTGTCGAAATTAATTTTTGCGATTGTGTTAATTTCTTGGCTATAACGAAAACTACTAATTTATAAGCGTCAGTTTCCGAAACCTCTAAGTAAAATCATTAAATTCCATCCTCAGCCAAAAGAATAACAAAAAGTACACCATAATCAATTAATTCAGCTCCGAGATTTACATTGTAAATCCCAATCGCGTTGTTTTGTTGCATAGCCGGCGCCCGCTCCACACGCCGCCTTCCGCACGCCACGACGCGGTGCGGCGCGATTCGATGCGGTGCGGTGCGGACCGTCTTCGCTTCACTTAATTTATATGTCGCGATCGTGTCGTGTCGCCTCTTACTTCCACCGCGTCGCACCGTCACGTACTCTTGCTTATTTTTTAGCTAAACCCACTGGTAATGTTTTAATTATAGTTTTAATCTAAATATCAGTTTGTTTGGTTAAACGTGAGTTACTTGTATATGTTTTTAAATGTGTTTAGAGTTTTTCTGAACCACTACTCATTTTAATGATACTCGTACAACATAAAGAACTGAAAAAAGCCTGCGTATTGCTAAGCTTGTAACGTAAAACATCGATAAACGGCACACCTTTGAATTGAAAGCTGAAATATTCGTCCGAGCCCCAACATCACTATCACTATCACTATCACTACACATATTATAAAACAAAGTCCTCCGCCGCGTCTGTCTGTCTGTCTGTTCGCGATAAACTCAAAAACTGCTGCACCGATTCTCATGCTGTTTTCACCAATGGATAGCTTGATTCTTGAGGAAGGTTTTAGTATATAATTTGTTAAGTTTTTGTATGCATTTTTGTATGAATTAACGATATTTGTTGGAGGTGTCGGAAAAAAATAAGCCGTCTGGGAGCTTTCAACGAAAACGCTGTCTAAACCCTTTGAGATATAACAAAATAATGTATGGTGGAATTATGTATCTTATAAAGGTCTTTAAAAAAGTCCGCGATGGCATATGTCTATCTCTTAAGGATAACATACTATGTCCATTTTATTGTCTTTTTGTAGGTATTTGTTTGCCGAATTTTACTCTTGGAAATACGATTACGATAACAATACGCTATAATATCAGTAGCTATTAGCCAAAGTATGTTTGTAGATAAATAATCTAGCTACTTATGTGTATTTCAAACAGTATACAAGAATATTTATCATAAAAAACATTACTAAACACGGCGGCCTTATGATCAAAATTTGTGCATTACAAAACTTTCGTTACTTTTTCACTGACATATTTATCACTTTTCGATAAACTAACACTCAATACGAAATCTACACTTATTTCTCAGTAATTCTGTATAAGATTCTTCTACGATTAAACCGTTTTCTCATTGAAACCATTACTTTACGCACGTATATAACCTTGATGAATGTTTACATTAAGCACCGCGCCACACCGCCACACGACCACAGAGTACAGACGTATTTTGTTTTCTTTTTTTTTCGTTCGTTTAGTGGTGTTCCCGCTAAAATGTCAACCGGTCAAGTATTAGTCGATTAATCGAATTCTACAGCCAGATCGTGATGCAAGTACAAAATAAATGTCAAATATTTCGCCCAATTGCGAACGTGACCCTGAGAAAAGTTATGCACCAATGGTGTTCATTAGGTATTTCGAGTGTTTTATCAGCACAAACGGTATATCATGCGACATTTCGGAAGATTTCATTTTGTTTTCACATTGTTGGTACTTACGTGAATTATTTTAAAACTATTATTTGTGTCGCACTTTTATTTCGTGTAATTTGGTAGGTACAATTGATTGCTTTAAGAATTTGAGTGAAATTTTGTATTTTGATTTTGTGTTTGTTATCTTTAGGTAAAGACTCATTCACGTTCAGAACATAAGTACATTTATTATATTAAATCATTTGTTTCGGTTTCTATTCACATAGTGAATCACATTAAAATTAATATTAAGTTAGAATTTTGAATATAGCCTGGGATATGGAGAAGGACCTAGGGTACTTTTTTATGCGATAACCGACATCCACGCGGGCGTAGCCGCGGGCAAAAGCTAGTTAGGTATACATGTACTTAACAGCACAAACTTCTTTGCATCTTAAGCCTTATACTAACAGGCTTAAGACGGGTAAATATACGCTACCAATTAACAGCAGCAGGTAGAACGGACACTGCCCCTAATTGTAATTTATGCAAAGACCAAATGAAGCAAAGTCCCGAATCAAAGACTGTCCGGATCCTGTTCAAACAAGTGAGCAACTAACTGCTGCGGCAATTTGACTAATTGGCGACCTCTTAACAACTCTAAGAAAGTTCCGTTAGGCCGGAGGTACAGAGGAAAGCACCCATGGTTCGATTTATGTAACTTCTAAAACGTTGATAATAATTTGAAAATAATATGTTTATATGAAGTAGGTATGTATGTATGTATCATCATCATCCACAACCGACTCCATGTACTGCAGAGCATAGGCCTCTCTTGTTCCAATCCCCACGCTCACTGTATCGCTCCATGTATCCCCTTGCTCTTATGTAGGTCTGTATAGTTAAAATAAAAATATAATAATTAATGTATCTAACTACTTATAAATTACAAACCTCTACATACTACACATTAATTTTAAAAGAGTAAACTGATTTTGTTTTGAAATAATTCGCGGCTGCAATGGCAGAAACAGTACAGCGCTCTACGTGTCCAATACAATAACGCGTTCAGGGTACTCTTGGGGCTGCCTCGCTTCTGTAGCGATTGTTCTGGATTGTGCACATCCCTGGTACGCAGGGTGCGAGGCGGCCGCAACAGTATCCTGAAGGCTTTTGCTGAACGTTTCGACTGTCAGTACGTGAACCACTGCTGCATGGTTCACGTCCTGACTAATGTTAAGATATTGTTTTAATTTTATAATAATTGTAATTTTGATGTTGATTTTAATTTTGTTTTAATTTTATTTAATTTTGTTAAAAAAAAAATTGTAATTTTAATATTTAATTGTGATTTTAATTTTAATTGTGATGCTTATTTTAATTGTGTTAATGATTTTATAATTCTGTGTAATTGTACCTATGATCCAAAGTTGATTGAAGTAAATAAATAATAATAATAATGAGTGTACATTAAGAAAAAGTGAGCGAATAAAAAATGAGTGCTTGTGTTTGATTACTTTTCAAGAATGCTAACGGATTCGGCTCTTACGTGGTCTATATTATCGTAATTAAACAAGCTGAGAGGTCACGAATCGAACTTTTAACTAATCGGAAAGTCCCAAAAATTTAGGTAGGTACAGTTGAATAATGATAAAATAAATTACATATTCTTGTATCAAACAGCATTTCACAATTTTTATTTCACCTGTTTCGTTTTGCGGCTGTTAGTCATTGTTCATGATTTTTTGGACGTTGTTTTTTTTTTTCTTTCTATTTTACAAACCCAGTTTTGCAATAATAACCCCTACCTATTATTGAAAAACTGGGTCCTGTCTGGTCCAAAAGCCCATATTTCTAATGACTATCTAACATTAGCGTTCCTGGTGTGCCCCCAACTTATCGGTGTTACGGTGAGTGAGCAAGTTGCGAGTTGAGCACAATTAGTGACAAGTACCACCGAGTCCGAGCTCCGAGTCAGAGGTCCGAGTGTCCACAAGTCCACTCTCATGTATTTGCATACGTGCAAACTTTGGCTTACATCTCAAGAAAATTACACTCCAGGAGCAGGACTAACTAATATACGTAAGTATATGGGTATATCAACCTTAAAGCATCTTCTTCTTTCACTACTCATAGGTAGGAACTATGAGAGTAGCTCAGTCTGATGTAAAATTATTAGCCAGTTAGCAATGAGGACTTAGTAGTGTCGTGGATGCACTTTTAATGCTCTTCAAGCGTTAACTAAATGTTTATTTTTTTACCGGTTCTATTTATTTTGATTTTCAAACTAGAACATCAGCTCTTGTCCATCAAATATGTTGAATCGCATCTACCTATATATTTCCCATACCACGTCACACAACAAGTGAGTTTAATCTGCGAAGCAATCAAAGTTGTCTCATCCATATGTATCAGCGGACATCAGCACTTCGGTACGAAGTGAACACACCAACTTGATCCTCTGCGCTCCTGGTGCACGTAGGCAAATGTTCCCATGTGTGTTGAGCTGGTTATAATTGATGGCTATTTATAAGAGCTAGCTGAAACGACGACCTGGAGTGAGTTATGTTTTTCCAATGGAAACTGAATCGAAGAATCTGGTATAGTTATGACTATAGGATTAAAATATTCCCACCCTTGGATCGAAGCGTGCCTATGCTTTGACCCAAGGGTGTGAACATTTTGGGATGCTGGAATAGAAAAGAGTTATGCCAAGATGAGGTAATTATTACTTTTCTTGTTCCGTTCAGTTCGTGGGAGCAACTAACTGTCATCAATAAATCAATACAAATAAATAAAATTTAAGTGTCTGTTTGTAATGTAAAAATAACAGCTTTTTACTTAATACATATGATATTAGATACGGTACTTGTAACACATAAACATATTTTTTTTTGGTCTGTCTGTCTATCTGCTTGTTCCGGCTAATTTCAGAAAGACTGGACCGATTTTGAAGGGACTTTCACTGGCAGATAGCTGATGTTATAAAAAGTAGGTAACTTAGAGCCACGCAGGTGAAGCCGCGGGGAGCAACTAGTAGTATCAAATAATAATACAAAGGATGACGTAGGCAAGCACGTCATCTTGCAGAATTACCTTTCTATTACCGTAGTCCTAAAGACGAGACTTATTCGCCAACTATAATTACGTGGCTACACGTAACGTGGCGCTACGTCAGCACCTAATGAGCCATCATGAAGTGCGTGCACGAGTGTGACTGACGACCCACATATTCAAATGACGTGGAGTACGCTCAATAGTAGCACATCTAGAGAAGTTAAATCTCACGGTTTGTATATAGGTACGGTGCGCTTGAAGATGTTGCCACTTCTGACAATATTTTGTCTACCTATGGATTTGCTGCAAAAGATATACAAAATGGCCATAATGTGTTCATGTCATACATGTATAGCCTAATTTTTAAGCCAAATTTTTTAGACTGTACATTAAGTGTATGGCATTATGGGAAGATAAAGCGTTAAGTTAAATTAGACCATACTTGTGAAATGTCAAGGAGTCCTTCAGTTAGTCAGCATGTTGCCTTATCAACGATACCTAAAACCTGGCAAGAGGTTCCGAGGTAACTCAGGTCCCAGCTGGTCCGTAAGGTTCCTGCTGTAGGTAATCTTTACACCTATATTTAATGTAATAATTGTTATAAACGGTAGTTGACCTTTTCAACTGGGCCTCAAGTCTGCTATTACAATAGTGTCAGAATGGTCTCTTCATTGTGAGTTTTTGACAGATTTGCCATACAAACACTGTCAAATACTCACAATGGCGAGACCATTCTGACACTATTGTAATAGCAGACTTGAGGCCCTGATCTAACATAATGCCAACAAATAATAATATGGACTTTTATCGGTTAATCATTACATATTTGGCTAAAACGGATACATGGTATTTTCTGAAAAGGTATTTAGAACGGATAAAGTACATCAAAATCATTTTTTAGATACAGAAATGGAGTAAATGGTTGCACTCTAGTTTCGCGAACGTGTTAGTTTCCATCGCCAATCAGTAATGGCGCTTGAGCACAACCGCGAGCTATCCATCATATCATAGCACAACGCCCACACAATAACCGGAATACACTCAATACCTACGTACGTACATAGATACATATTTGACTCGCCTCTTTTAAACAGACTTTATTAAGGTAAAGCGAGCCACTGTAATAAGCTGATCTGCGTCTTCCAAAAGCTAATCCATCACATTCTGGATTCATTGTTAAAACTGACTACTTAAAAATCACAATGTAACTGTGTTTATAACCTTACGGCCTATACGAACACCAGTAACCAGTAATCTTTGAGTTTGCCTCAGCAACACTCCAAACCCTTAACTTCAAACAATCACATCCGTTCAAACACTTCTCGTGTCATTCGTACCCGGCGCAAGTACAATCAGCGCGAGTTACGAGCGCACACTTTTTAATCCTCGGAGCGGGGATGGCAACTTTTAATTCGTGCCGTGTGCGACTCGACACAAACACGCCACCAATATTTTTTCAGGTGAAACTTTGAGTAAACAATTTATTTTGTTTTAGATGTTTATTTAAATGAGGAAAGGAGGCTAATTACGTGTTTATAGTTTGATATATTCGTATCACCTAAACGGATATTTCCTGTGAGGAAAACCACTGTTTTAAAATTGTATTGGGTAGGTAAATTATCACAAACGCTCAGCTACTATTTTAGTGGTTATTCTAACGGCGAGTGATCATCGTCATCGGTGCAATATTGTGTACCGCTGACCGCAGCACGCTCTCTTCTTCCTTATCGGCATCCACCTGCGTGACAAATTTCGCTAAGTTTGACTTCAACTAAAACTAACAGACACAGATAAGAAGAACTATTTCCGATTTTTTTTTCTTATCGTTAAACAAGTAGCCTATGAGACCAGTTTTGTGCACCGATAATGTTTATATTTTAAAGTTTCACAATCTACCATTTCCCTGAGAGCTCCCGCCTCGTTCCGTGGTATGGGACATTGGTACCGTACCACCGTCCCGCGTCCCGTAGCGTCCCAGTTTCGGCACACAATCGTTTTTAATCTAACGCCCGGCGCGCATTAGCGAGCCACAACTTTCCACTTTTCTACACACATGTACACCGGACGGGATTTATAGCTAAAGCTGATATAGCTATCTTGAACGTTCGTTTTTAAGGGGCGAACAGAATAGGTAATTACTGTTTAAAATTGGTAGAGCGACCAGCAGATTTACTGACAAAAAAACCGAAGAAAGAATAACCTAGTAGGATGTATGTACATATTTATATGTATGATAATAGGACCCATTGTCTACTAAAACACGAGATAGAAAATTGTTACAAAATCAATCTGAAAATGTTCGTAAGTATAAAAATAGGAGCTACGAGATATAGAAGAGCAAAATCAGAATAATGATATCTATTTTTACTTATTATTCGGAACTGTTTACGCCACAAACTGAATCCGTACAGTGACTTAAATATAGCACGGGTCAAGGATAAAGTAAACACGCGCGACGCACATCATTGTATATTGCAAACTTAAAACAGCATTGCACACATCACTTCCGACACCGCATCTATCCCGACATCATCGTTCTGATTTGTAGAAAAAGCAAAATATTCTTTATCGTCTCGATTTTATCTTATAGGTAGGTACTAACATTCATGTATATTATGTGTGTTACAGGCAAGATTCCTATTTACCCAAAGCACCTATGGATTGTCTTTACTTTGTATCGAAACTGCAAGCACGCATCTACAGAATGTTAATTTCCATCACTTTCATTAAGCGTCGCAGGTCGGCGGCGCTAGGCACTGCCCATGTGCGTGTGCGCTAGTTATGCGAGCGCGGCTCAAGGTCGAAGTGCGCACGTGCGGCGCTATCGCTCCTCATCAGTGTATTATTGCCTTATTGTTGCCTCGTGTACCTTGCAGAGTACGGGACAATCGTACGAATCTGCGCAGTCGTTCATCATAATTAGGTACTTGACGGGTTCAGGAGAGTAAATACTAGCGTCAAAAATGTTCGTGCCACATTCGTCAATAATATGGCTTTACAAGTGGAAGTATATAACATTAAAATGTAACTACCTAAGATACAATTAGTATTTTAATCGCCTTATTGTGTTTATAGTTGTTAACACGTACCTACTTACCTACCTACGTTAATTTACAATTGTTATATTAAGTAGATACTTCCGCCGATATTATAACTAGCCTTTTCCTCCGAGATTATCTAACGAAGTTTCAGATTAGGTACCCATTTGTTTTAGAACTGGTGTAGCTAAATGTCATTACGTTTACAACTACATCCACTAGAAGTCCCTGAACACAATTTAAACTGGATCATCAACAACTTAGATTATTTCAAAAACTCGTCGTAAACTTCGTCCCCCACGTCAACACCCGAAAGAAAATTAAAAAGTGGCGATGACTTGTTTACAAACACGTTGTAGTACAGTACGTCGACGTCGGTGTCTTGGGAGGAACAAATCAAGTGTTTCTATTACACAACAAGCGTATAATGGGCTGTAAAGCGCTCATAAAAAGCGAGGACAGCGCGTCAAGCACAACACCAACTTTTAGCCGCTAACAACTTCGCGAAGGGCGAGGAATTTGCAAATCTGGATATGAACGGAGTGGAGGAAAAAAAACCTAAAAGTACACTCTTGCATTAAGTAGTAGTTTATAAATATCAAGAACTACTGAACCTATGTCAAAACGATTCACAATATATTAAATCCCTATTCATTATTGGAATCATGTATTTTTCTATTGGTTGGTTAATGTAGTGTTTAATGCCTATTGGAAACAAGCTGCTCACAAGAAACAGATCCACCCGAAAAGAAAAGAACTTGTTTCTTATCCTGCATTTACACGTTCTCAAGCAGTCAGTAGTAAATAAAGAAGCTTGGAAGGGTAATTGAAGGGAGTTATAGCATCGCGTGAGCAATAATACAAATAATAAAAATATTAACACATGTAACTGTCTCGCTGCGCCGCGCCGTAACCGAGCGCCACGACGCGCGACGCGCACTCGTAAAAGTCGTATCGTGCGTGTCTCATACATATACATTGGTTAATTCCGTCGATGTCAATCTGGTCGGAGGTGTGTGCCGCTGTGAATTACGACGTCTGAGCTTTGTGTGGTCCAGTTTTATGTAGTGGTTAAAATAAACTGATAATAAATCAGATATTTTAGTCTATTTTAGTATTTCTCGAAATCGTAATTCAATCAAGTTTTGCGGGGCTCAAATCAGTTGTAAGCTAACCGCTTGTGAGACGTACTTGCCGTGTATTGGTACCAATGCATCAACAGAGAATTCAATTACCTCTGCCATTAGGGATGTCAGGCATTCATTCACCTTTCCACAACCTTTGTAGCTTAAACATGCAGCTAAAACACATAGCCATACTCAAGCGATAACCGTAAACTGGACAGTGTTTTGATAACTATTGCGAACATGTAATACTAGCTCCTGCCCGCGACTTCGTCCACGTGAAATTTCTTGCACCCCCGACCCAAACCAACGCATCGCCTGACCACGCTATTACTTCGTTTTCGCTTAGTGTTCTTTCTTACTTTTTGCTCGGCTCCTAGGAGTCCTAGCGTCATGTTAAATAGCCTAAAGCCTTTCTCAAGAACTGGGCTGTCAATAACAAATATAATTTTTGAAATCCGACTGATAGTTCCTGAGATTAGCGCGTTCATACAAACAAACTAACAAAAACAAACTTCAGTTTTATTACATTATTATTATTATTATTATTTGGCTAAGGAATTATACCATGTTTATGAAAGCACCTTCGCAAATAATGCATTATTTTATAACAAATTTGATAACAATTCCGTCATACATGATTGTTGCGTAACTTTAACCGTTTACGCAGCGCAGGCTACGGAAGCTCTCAAAAGGAATACATTGTTCCCGTTTTTGCAACATTTTTCATTGATGCTCCGCTCCTATTGGTCGTAGCCTTCCTCGATAAATGGGCTATCCAACACTAAAATATGTTTTTCAATTCGAACAGTAGTAGTCAGTATTAGATCAGTAGTTCCTGAGATAAGCGCGTTCAACCAAACAAATAAACTCTTCAGCTTTATAATAATAGATTTGGTAGTTACAGAGTACCTACTTATGTTATGGGAGTAAAAGCGATGGTCAGCTTTTACTCCCATAACATAAGTAGGTACTCGGTTTTACGAAAATTGGGAAGAGAACGACGTTGGCTATTGTCATACGGATAAAAAGGGCATCATTTCAAGCGTTGATTAGTTATCATAGGAAAGTTGTCATCAAAATGAATTACCTCCACACTGTCCTGGCAGCCCTACACGCATGGTCCCGCGCTCGCAAGTGGCCGGTCGCTAGCTGTCGATGGCCACTACGCTCGGATTATGTCGGTAAGCGCTGTGATTAACTGACAATTAGCAATATACTCAAATATAGGTAGCTTTGTGATAATAGTGCGGATTTATATTAATTCCGTGGAGTATGTAAAGTTGACGTTTTCGATACTTTCTCATCTTGAAATTTCAAAATGCTTGAAGTTGGTTGGTTCCAGAAAACCCATTTCAGTTCTATATTAACTACTTTACTTTAATTTTTTATTGAGGAGCTCGTGGCTAAGTAGTAACAGTTGCACGGGTCGATCCGTCAGGTTAAGATACGCTTGCCGGGGTTGGTTCGCGGATGGTGACCATCTTTACATACCAAGACTCCTCCGTGCCTCGGAAAGCACGTTAAGCCTCCCTTCGGCAAGCCGCAGGAGGAAGTAGATTTCGAAGAGGGTTCCACGAAGAAGCTTTCTCCGCGCTGACATTCTGATTTATAAACAGTACACATACGTACTTAAATAAAACGGCAATTTTATTAATTAGTGTATATTTTTATTACAATCAAACCTTATCACGTTAGTATTTATCCCTAATTTTTCAAAAGAAGCAATAATAAAACACCAAAGAGGCCTGTCACGTGACTGCCTCCATGTTGCGACTAAATATTATTTAGAAGTACCTCCATTATGAATATTAACAAAAGACTTGTTCGTCAAGGCAACGAGTTTAGCATGGAAACGCCCTCAATTTTTCAGTTATAATTTTTTATTTCGAAAACTATAAGTTTTATCTTTATATTTATATTATAGTAAAAATTGTAGAATAAACAATATGATTTCAAAAAAAAAATTGCGACTGCAAAAATGTTTACCGTTTCGAAGATATGATTATTTTTCCCAAAAATTTTAGAAATTTAAACGCCCTCTCCAAGTTACGGGTGGCATCAAAAAAGTATCAACTTAAAAGTTGTCTGTATTCTTACTCGGAATGAACGTGTGTCGAATGTCGGGAACAAGGGCTCTTTAGTGAATCGAATCCAAAGATCGACTGACCAGCACACCGAGTGCACGTTCTTTTATAAGGCGATGTCCCCACCTTGCAATCCCTCCACGACAACTCTGTCCGATGACGTACGTAGTACGTCACGTGTCTACTTGATACAAAACACCAAAATATGCTAAATCTAATACGATTTACATTATAAAGTAATCAAATAATACAAGAATAATTGTTGTAAATAAACAATGGTGAATTCACAAAGTAAATCATTTTAAAATTAAAGTAACGTGTCATTAGTTGTTTGGAACAATCCCATCGGTTACAATAATAGAAATAAGTTGCCAAAAATCAATTAGTGCGTACACCAAGTACTTAATAAATTATGTTCCGATTTATTAGAAAATAATTGATAATAAAAACAACTTAAATAAATAATAAGAAAAACAAATCAACACCGACAAATATATATACTTTTTAACCGGCGGTTGATTTGGGTCCTAGTTGTCATAAGTTCATAACTAGACCCCCTATCGTGAAATTTTCGGAAAAGTCGACTTTAGGTGCAAGACCAATAGGTAGATTTTTCTGACGAAATCTACCTAAAAACTAAGTTGTGTTACAGCAGAGATATTCTGTAACTATCTCACCGTGAAAACTAAGGTGAAGTGAGCGTGGAGTGAGCTGCCAACAGTGTCAATCCCAAGCATTAGGTGTAATTACAGCTCACGTCAAGCTCACTTCACCTAAGTTTTCACGGTGAGATGGTTACAGAACAGCACTGCTGTTTACTCAATTTGTAACACGGTTTCGTTCTTTTTTACTACCAACTTCGTATTCAAACGATTTTATTCATAAAAAATAAAACGTAAAAACATGCAAGAAGATTGAGCATACAAAGAGAAGAGAACCAAATTATACAACATTTTCACCGGTTTATTGAAATCATCAAACAAATAAAAAAGTAATTTGATTGGAGCACACGCAGAAGAAATTGATCTGATCACAGCATCTTTAGTGAGGGGAGCAGTGCAAATATTTGGCGCGCGGATAAAATCATATCAGATACCTGCCGGAGCGAAGGAGATCGGCGAAGGAAAACTGACTCCATTTATTAGATGAGTAGGGGCGAGTGTGCGTGACAAGAGATGCTGAGATTTAGTTGTTAGAACTCAGGTAAAAATAATAGAAAATCTTTGAGGTTTCCTGAGAGTTTGGGTGGAAAGATAAGGTTAGTGTATGTTAAATTGTGTAACTTAAATTGTTAAATCGTGCTATCTTATAAAGATATATAGTTTTTAGTAATGAGACTAAACTTCAAAAGATTTATAGGTATGAAACTGTTAATTGGCGATGCTATATTTTCGATCTAACTCCTGTATCTTCTAAAAAAACTCTAAGCGGTATGCGTATTTTACTTCCTCAATTTCAACTTGTTATTTTAAGCCTTAAAGCGACATTCACAAACACCTGTCTTTGCATTACAAATGGAATCGTAAAACCAATTTACGTACAAACACACAAACATTCAATTACAATAGCACCTTCAATCGCTACGGAGCGCTACGAACCGCTACGAGCCGCTACGAATCGCTACGAGATTCTACGAGTCGCAGTGAATCGTTCGTATTTGTGCGAACAAAGTGTACGCGGTTGATTGTGCCGGAACCTCGCGCAATTTGTGTCTCCTCATCTTGAGGTGTGCGCTGTTTCTTAGTATTCTCGTACACAGTGAATGTAGTTGCAGTAAAACAAAACCTATACCTTGCCGAGCCATGTGATTCAAATTGTATCTAACAATACAGTAGACAGTTAGAGACAAGGTGTACTGAGTACCTAACAATAATGCATTAATGCGATACCTAACTTTGTCAAGTCATGACAAAGCTTTTGCACAGTTTCAAGTTCTACCGATAGGCCCAATATTTTGTTTCAATTTTCTTATACGTCTCTTCCTCAATGTATTGCTGAACCTTAAACACAATTAGAAAAGTTAGTACTTCGTATGCATAGTTAACCTACGTTTGCCTAATAATCTATGATTGCATCTGCGTTCATTATTGACGATGACATCAAACGCAGTCGACTGACTGTCCTCCAGCTACTGTGGCCACGGGGGAGTACCGGTGCGCAGTGAAAATGACTCAATTTACACTTCAATCCAGGTTCGTGCTCGCGGCCATTTTTGTACAATAAGCCGCTCGTTACGTCACTCCCACGGCGCGCGGCGCCGCGCTGCGTCGCTGGCGGCTGATTGGAATCGCGGCGAAAGCGCCCCACACGGCAGTGAACTTTCATTAAAGCGCACACAAAATTTATACAGAATTATAATTTTGTAAATGTACTTTGATATGGGGAAGAACAATGATTCAATAATTACTTTGTAACATAACAATCCATTTAAGTAGTATATTATTGGGCATTCTATTCCACTATCGGCAAGTTGCTCGGCGAGTACGCCTCGCTGCCGATAGTGGTATAGAATGCCCAATAATTGATAATCGACTCGACTGTCTACTCGACCGACGATCGCGAAATAGACAGTAGAGTGATGCTTTAAATATTTTAATAGTAGTTAGTTTATAAATATTTTTCGCTCGGCGAGTGTGCCTACGCTACGGACAGTGATATAGAATGCTCAATAATGTACGATCGACTTGACTCTCTAGTGAATTACTGTACTGTCCTCAAGTAGCTAGGCAAGTTCGCCTTCGCTACGGACAGTGATATAGAATGCCTAATAATGAACGTTCGACTCGATCCTCTAGTGTACTCGTATTACCGTACTCGACCAATGATCATGCGATACACATGCAGACTACTTATACGAGTATAATGCTCAATAATGTAAGATTGACTTTGTCAATGATCAGTTAAGTAGGTATGTGAATTTATGATTGAAAAACAGCGAGGTGGTTTATAAGATTTAATTTAGGAGGAAAAATATTGCGTTTTTCAGTTATTTTGTATTTTGACCATAAAACATTGGTTCTTCTAGGAACAACGTATCAACCGAACGTACGAACTCTTGTAGTTTTCGCCACTGAGGAGAATCCGTATCGGTCTGGAACTTCAGTCGGATGAGCGCCTTCTTCCACAGCTCCAGGGAATCGGTGTGGTGCGCGTCGTTACTCTTATACACCTTGCAGTCGATGTAGAGCTCTCCGTCAGTGCTCGCTGTTCGCCGCTCGCAGCCGTTGGCCACTCGGTTCACGAAGAATGATGATAGACATGTTATGTTGGATGAACCTTCTTTGGGCTCGGTGTCAGTTGCATGGTTGTTACTGATACCGAATATATCGTTACAAGCATTGACTTTTTTACTGAAACAACAAAGAAAACTACTGTTAGTTCATCACATACTTTCATGATTTATTTACCGTTTAGGTATGCACTGGAAAAAAATATAATTATTATCGAGAAACCTCACAGCATGGGAGACGCATAAATAAAAATATAACGGTTATGTCTATAAAAACTGTCAACAGACTTGTAACAGTGCATGATTCACTGGTTATAAACTAAAACACAGTTTGCAAGATAAGAAATATAAATAATTCCTTAATACTGAAATAATTCTACACGTAAAACTTTTTTAACTAAATAAGTAATTCAATATTTTTGTATAGATACCTCGGACGCGTTAAATTCGTTGAAGACTTGCGTTTTCCTTTGTTGACTGCAGACGGTTTGCGACAGGACTTCACTTTTTGGGTAGTGATCGATGCTGGAGAGTAATCGGACTCAGAGCCTGACCTGAAATAAAGATAGGAGGAAATTTAGTCAAACAATTATTATTAATTATCTCAATGGACTAATCTCCATTGCGTAGGACATACTATAGGACACAAGTGTGCACACAAACACTGGTTCTCTCATATTCCAATGGGATAGCACAACCTATGACATATTATGTGCAGTTCGGGTGATCAGTCTGTGAAGTAAAACGTCCCAAACAAACATAATTATTAATTACAAGCGGATCACAAGTGTGAACCACGAAAAAAGAACAGAATATTTTATTGGACTTACATTTTTTTCAATCAGAAGTTCCACTCGGTTTGATGGCTTGGTTGGTGATGGCGGCAGCGGTGGGCTATCGACAATAGTGTCGCTGATATTGTAGGCAACACGGAGTGTATGTATACCGACGATATTAAATTACTTCGTTGCACTTGCAGACTGCGAATACTTTTTCTCGAAAAAAGAATACTTATAGCTTATATGATAAAATCAAATAATACATTAAATATGTTAAAACTCACTACAATCAATCTGGTATTGCTGTGTTAAAGTAACTTTTTCTATAGTCGTATTATACACGTTTGTAAAATAAAGACGAAGGAAAATTTTATGCTGAATGTCAATGCTGTGAAATGAGGTAGGGCTGACCAAACGATAGCGTGCCCGGAATCACCACACAATACATTGTTGTCATTATTTTCGAGAAGTAAATAAATGTTTCTAAGGTATTACTCATTTAGTCATCTACGTTTAGGTCTCGTGTAGAAAAGATAAACTTATTGTTATCTATCTCGTACTTTTCTAGTCTTCCTAAAATAAATACCTAATATAATTCTCATAGGTAACTACACTATCAGCCACGGACATCAATATCTAACGACATACTATGATATATTTCGAAATAGTGCATTGTATAAATTTGTATATTGCTTATACAAATGAGTACCAAGTTATTACCAACCCTAACTAAAATAGCTGATATTGTGAATGTGAATTAAGTAATTAGGTTAAGCACACGTGTAATATTTACCAATATGTTAAAATATTACTTATTATCTCAAAGGTACGACGGAGCGTACCTTTGACCACAAAACAATTAAATTAATTAGTATAAATATATATTTTCAACACAAACTATACAAAGTACGAACGAACGATACGAACGATTTCATCTCCTGGAGCAGCTCTGATCGGTATATTGTTGGGACCTGAAATATACTTTCATATTTGGATCACACAGATACATATTCGTATGTTTAAAACATTTCATATTGTGCAGGTAATTATCAAATATCAGAACATAATAATATGAGTATTTTTATACCTAGAATATACAATTTATCATATACCTAATTCTTTATCGGACCCTAATAAAACCATTTTTTATTTCAGATACATTCTACCTAAACTTGCCTGTGAAGAATTATATAATTACCTGAAATATACCTACATATTTGGAGCACTCAGATACACATTCTTATGTATAAATCATTTCATATTACGCAGGTAATTATTAAATACGAGTATATTTTTCATCCCAGAATATACAATTATCTACCTAATTAAACTATGTACCTAATGCAACCATTTTTTTTTTATTTCAGATACAATCTGTCTAAACATAATTACCGACTTGCCTGTAAAGCATTATACACGGGATCTTGAAACGAACGTAAAATAGTCCTGATCAAGTTGTATCTACTAATTATATAAAATATTTTGTAACTGGTATAGGTACCTAAGATCGTGAATATTAGTAGTAAGTATTACCTAATCTTATTTTTATTTAAATAATTGTTTTAATTGTTCTTTGTTTTATACAATAACATAATGCCTCACTGTTCTGATTGTAAAGTATTTGTAGATAATCGTCGATGGTCTGGTCATTTACGTAGCAATGTACATAAAAACAATAGCTCTATCCCTATTTATGATAATGTTGCAATTATTAATTCTTCTTTTAAAGAACGAATCATAAGTTACAAAATTATAGCAACAGGCGAACAAATACATAGCTTTCCCGAGATGTTTCTTAATACTATTACTACACAAGTCAAACATATAATAAATAGATCAATACAGAAACACACCTCTGTCAAAATAAACTTCGAACTGTTTGCTTCTTTTCTTATGTTTAAAAATGATCAACAAGAAATAAAATCATTCCATACAAAATATTTTATTATACATTTTAATTACGATTTTGATTCTATTTATAAATTAACTGTTGATTCACTACTAAAAAAAATTGAAGAATTTGAGGAAAGAGATAGTGGTTGGACTTTTTTATGCAATTCACATTTAGAATTAAATATTAATAAGTATCAACCACTCAGCGGATCTAAATTTTTAACTTTGCCGAAATTCGTGAAAAGTAAAAGAGCTTGTTTGAATATTCGAAACAATGATGAGTATTGCTTTTTGTGGTGTGTTGTGGCGGCATTGTACCCCACAAATAGACATCCCGATAGGATTTCGTCTTATCCCTACTTTCAGGATGTTTTGAATGTTAATAATTTAACATTTCCAATTACATTCTCGGACATAGCTATCTTTGAGAAAAATAATCCTTCTCTCAATATATTTGTATATGGTTTAAAAAATGAGAAGACAATTATTGGACCATTGTACAAAACGTCAAATAATAAGTCTAATAAAAGTATCCATCTACTGTTTATAGAAAACAATAATAACTCTCATTACTGTCTTATCAAAGATTTATCACGTTTAGTTAGAAATCAGATGACCAAACATCATGGTAAACTATATTTCTGTGAAACATGTTTATTGTTTTTTCCAACGCTTGGTAAATTTGAATCCCACTTGTGTGGGGGGATTGTCACTGTTTTACCAGAACAAGGGACATTTTTAAAATTTAAAAATTTTGATAGGAAACAAAATATTCCATTCGTCATATACGCGGATTTCGAAACGTTACTTGAACCGATTTCCGGCGATGAATTCAACACCGCTAACACGTCATACACAAAAAGACACCTGCCGGCAGCGTTCGGTTACAATGTCGTGTCATCAATAAATTCTACCGTTGAGTGCTATAGAAGTTATCGCGGCAATGATTGTGTGTCAAAATTTATACATTTTCTTACTGAGGATGTAAAACAAATCTATAGAATTATATCCAAAAGCGAACCTATAATATTCACTGATGAAAATTCTCTTGAGTTCCAACGTGCCGTTAGTTGTCATATTTGCGATAATTTGCTCTTAAACGATAGAGTAAGAGATCATTGTCACCTTACAGGCCTATATCGAGGTGCAGCACATCGACACTGTAATTTACAACATAAACTACCAAAATTTATTCCAATATTTTTTCACAATTTATCCGGGTACGATTGTCATTTATTTATAAAAAAGTTAGGCGAAATTCCAGGTCAAATTAAAATAATCCCTAAGACTAAAGAAAAATATTTAGCATTTACCAAGTTTATTCCTATGGCTGATAACGAGTATATTTGTATCAGATTTTTAGATTCCTTCAACTTTTTAGGGACAAGTTTAGACAAGCTCGCTAAAACATTGCAGGTAGAAGATTTTGTTAATCTTCGATCTCATTTTTCTAAAGATAGACAGTTTAATTTATTGACAAGAAAAGGTATATATCCATATGATTACATGAGCAATTGGGAATGTTACGATCAAAAATCTTTGCCGTCTAAGGATAATTTTTATAATTCTTTGACTAACGAAGACATTAGTGTGGAAGATTATAATCACGCACAGACTGTTTGGGCTGAATTTAATATTAATAACCTCGGCGAGTATACGGATCTCTACTTAAAAACGGATGTGCTTTTGTTGACAGACATATTTCAAAATTTTAGGAAAACCTGTAAACTATATTACAACCTCGACCCAGCGTTTTACATTACTGCCCCCAGTTTATCTTTCGATGCAATGTTGCTAAAAACGGGCGTTCATTTAGAACTTGTGTCGGACTTAGCTATCATTAGAATGATACAAAGCGGTATACGCGGTGGTTTGTGCATGTGTTCCCATCGGCATGCTAAAGCCAATCACAAATACATGCCTGAATATAATCCATCACAGCCTCAGAGTTTCATAGTATATTTAGATTGTAATAATCTTTACGGTTTTAGCATGTGTCAGTATTTACCATACTCTAGTTTCAGATTTTTAAGTGATAACGAATTAGTCAATTTTAATGTTAGCACTATAGATGATAACGCAAAGTGGGGCTTCATATTAGAAGTCGATCTATTGTATCCCGAGCATTTACATAATCACCATAATGACTTACCATTTTGTCCTGAAAAATGTGTACCCCCGGGGGGTAAAACAAAGAAACTCATTGCAAATTTGTATAATAAGTACAACTATGTGATTCATTACGTTCATTTAAAAAAATGTTTAGAACATGGTTTAATATTACGTAAAATTCATAGAGCTATCACTTTTAGACAGAGTCCATATTTAAAACAGTACATAGAGTTAAATACTCAATTAAGACAAAAAGCAAAAAGTTCCTTCGAACAAGACTTTTTTAAGTTATTAAATAACAGTGTTTTTGGAAAAACATTAGAAAATACTGAAAATAGAGTAACCGTTCATTTAGTTAATCAATGGTGCGATCAGTCTAATCGAACTAAGAAATTTATATCCGCTGAGAAACTTATAGCCAACCCCTATTTCCACAGTGCATCTATTTTATCTGAAAATTTAGTTGCAATACAAATGAAACCTGATCAAATTATTTTAGATAAGCCTATATACATAGGTTTCACTGTGTTAGAACTTTCAAAAGCACACATGTATTACTTTCATTACAATATTGTTAAACCTTTTTATAAAGATCGAGTGCAGCTATGTTACACAGATACCGATTCTTTTGTCTATAAAATATACACTAACGATTTTTATCATGATTTGAAATATAATTTTTTACAATATTTTGACAGCAGTAACTATGTAGTCGCAAATGATTTACAGATACCTCTAAAAAATAAAAAGGTTCCCGGTCTCTTCAAAGATGAAATGGGAGGGGAATATATAACTGATTTTGTTGGTTTGAGATCGAAACTTTACTCTATAAAAACCCCTAATAATATAATTAAAAAAGCAAAAGGAGTAAAATCATGCGTGGTCAGGGATTTAAACTTATCAGACTATGAAACCATTTTATTTAATGGCGGAATAATCCGGAGAAAAAATAATATGTTTAAATCGATAAAACACGAAATATTTACTCGGACTGTCAACAAAGTTGCTTTATCTAGAAATGATGACAAACGTTCGATATCTGTGGATCAAATATCAACCCGAGCCTGGGGTCATGCACTTATTTTTAAGAATGAATTACTCTGAGTATAATTTAAGTTTAGTGTTACATAATTATCTATACGGCTAATAATGTATTAAGTAATTTAAGTTTAGTTTTAGAAAATAAAAAATGTAAATGTTATGTAAAAATTAAATAAAATGTGAATTATTATAACTATTTACTGGTTTCATTTATGAAATACTACCTATTTATTTTAAAATATCAGTACACTCTTTTTTTAAATCGGTTAAAATAAAAACTGATTGCAGTTTTAGTTGCACTGTGCATCTAAATACCATGCATCATAAGGTTGATTTCCGAATAGCTAACGTTTTATGATTAAGTAATACGCTCATACATGAGGCGATTCGACAGTGTATAATTATTACCTACGTTGCAGTTCATTGGCCTTAGAAGCCACATGCTGAATTGATATTTTTATGAATAACATGTAATTTTGTAACAGTATTTAATTATTTTATCGTCATTTACTAAATATTATTCACCTCGAACACCTGTTTAATATATATTGTATATATATATATATATATATATATATATATTTGTTAATTCATCAAAATCATGACATCGGTGAGTAAAATATTTTTTTCTTTTGTCTTAAATATCGTAACGCTTGAACTCGACCATCATTAGGCAGAATTAATGTATTTATAATTATATCACCAGTTATTACATATTAGTAAGCTCTCAGATAAGTAATCAACGCCAGATCTCCACTTTCGCCTATAAAAATTGTTTGTATAATTATGTTTATAATGTATTTCTTATTTTTGCAGGTATCTGAATCAGAGGTGGTTTTCAGTCAGTACGCTCAAGATCCTTATGAAGAATATTACGAGATGCTTCGCAGTGAGCCCGAACAGTCTAACAAACAAGCTGTCAAAGAAAAAAAATGTAAACAACGCTGCAAGGATAAGATAAAGAAACAAAAATCACCAAAATCGTTTGTGGTGAGTCGCCTGCAGCGACAAGGCATTAAATTAATAAAAATTTCGGTCATAGATCTGTGCAATAATAATAATAATAATTCACAAACATCTAACTGTGACAGTGACAATGAGAACGTTGTTTTAAATGCCCAATATATTGTTAAAGATGCTCTCGATTGCGTCATGGATGACACTGAAGCTTTAATTAAGAAAATTTCAAAAACCTTAGTGGATTCTGATTTCTAGTATGTAATATTGTGTGAACGTAGTTACTTATTTTTATAAACATAGGTTTTGTTCTCAGTACCTACTCAGTGATTTTTATATGGTATTTTAAGTTGTGTTATTTGGAAAAGTGATAAGCAAATAAAAGCATTTTTACTGTATAAAACCTTTTTATTTCAATGACCTTATAAGTAAGTTACATATTTAATTACCACTCTAAATACTTTTTTAAACATAATACATTTTTAAGTGCACATTGATTTAAATGGTTATTACAATTTAAATTCGAATCCACATTACAGTATTTTTTATGCAGAATAGATAAATTAGGACATTGATTTTCACCAAGTTCTGATACCTTACAATTTACACATAAATCCTTTATCCACTGCACCTTCTCCAAGCCTTTGACAATAATTTCTTTATTTTGTAAGTATGGAACGATGATACGTTGGAATTCCTTAAAGTCAATATATCCTTCATTCCAATATATGCCTCTGTTCCTTTCTAACCATTTAACTTGCTTCTGTTCATAACTTGTTAAATATCTGAACAAGTGTGGAGGTTTAACTAAGAAGGTTTGGGTGTAATCACGAGTAGCCAAAGCTAATTCTTTTACTATAAAATTGTTGTAGAGGTCCTTAAATCCTTGAACGTCTAATAATATAGTTTCAGGATTCATGATATTTTCCTCACGGTATTGCTCAACGGTTTATACTCAATTATACAGTCGTTTAATATAAGGCAGTATGCTGAAGTTTGATCGGGTATATCCAAATCAGTTTCAATTTCCACTCTTACATCCACAACCAGGCCTACCTTCAAGTTATCTGCTTGCCTGGAGCAGTCAATAACAAAGAGTGGCGTCAAGTCTTTAAATTGTTTTTTGCTTAATAAAGGCTCCGCGCGGCGTCCGTAATATGACTGCTGAAATCTAGTGTATTGTTCGTATAATAAAGCAATTCTGTTATTAGCAAAATTCGCATTTAGATTTTCATACGGGAAGTAGTTTGAATTGAGGTATACTCTAACGTCACGAATATGACAGTGATCGAACAGAGACATATCAGAGCTTGCATTGTTTTTTCTATTTGTCTGTAAACCAATAATGACATATCTCGGTTTCTCTATTTGCGATGAAGTTTTAATAGACCAAGTATGTTTTGTTGTTTTAGGTAAAGTCGGATATTCGTACAGATCCCAATTTCTAAAAATCATCTGGAGCGGTCGGTCTTTCTCTAAAAGTTTTAGCAAACTTATTTTCTCTTTGTCTGACACTTTAACATGCGGTACACGCCAAACAATTTTATTTATCTGAACATCATCTACAACTTCACCGGTATTCAGTTTTACAGCGTTCAGGTTAGTATTGCTTCGTAACAATATCAATTCATGTCTACTATTTATCACTACTTTCTTAAAATCTTCTGCAAACCCGAGAATATTACAAAGTGGTATAGAAGCAGAAAAACTACCCCCATTAATATTTTTTATGCCCTCGATATTCCAACCCCATGCATAAGATATCTTTGACTCACTCTCATTCATTGACACTAATGATTTCATCGTAGTAGTCACTCCAGCGTTTTTTATTTTATCAATTTCTACTCCATTTAGTTCGTACCTTATATCTTGAAACAAGTAGAGTAGAAAATTATTTGTTAAAGAAACGCTACTCGCTTTTTCTTTTGAATCTTTTTTGCTAACGATTATAGTTCCTTCCAAATACAAAGTGCTCGCTGAAGGTAGTATATACAGATCCTGTTGATTAATAGGTATGCGGATTTCATCGTTCCTGTTGAAGCTAGTTATGTACGGTTTGTAAGAATGAAATTCAATTCCCTCAACAGTGTTGTCGGAAGTTGGAGCAGATAAAACATCTAAGATATTCATTTTAGCAAACCGATCGTTTTTAGAAATTCCTTATTGTCTTGTGTTAATTTTATTTTTTTCTTAGACCGAGGTCTTATTTGCTTGATCACTTTAGTAGAACTGACATTTCCGATTTGTTGATGCACATATTTATTGTAGTCAATCATTTTTTCTAAGATGTAAATATAGCTGTACTTCTTCACCACGTAAGTTTATTAAGCGATTGTTTATATCCAATAGCCTGATACGTATACAGCTTATGTTGTTTTGGTTAATTGGAAAATATATGGCGTTTTTCGGAATTTCTATAATTCTATATCCTGGTGACACGTTGAGTGCGAATTCGTGTACAATGTGACTGGGTTTTTCATTTATGTACGAACCACTAACAATATCACATTCTATCCTGATCACGGTCGTAGGTAAAATGTTGACTGGTAACTCAGACACATGCCATTTATTTGCCTTCAAGATCTGCTTATTAAACCCTAATAAACTCCTAAAAGTCCCTTCTTTAGTAAAATTGATATCTTTGGTACAGTATATCAAAGTTTTTAGAGTATTGTTATTACACCGTACTTTTATTGAACAATCTTTTATTTCCGATTTTAAATAATCGCTGATATCTTGTAATTCATAAGTACCTTCAGGTATTTCAAGGACTTCGTTAGAGCCATAATATAATTTATTATTAATTTTTTCAATGTTTGGAATTGAATTAAATGTTGAGAAATGCAATAAGGCACATTCATAATGGCCATAAAGTTGTAATGTATTAGGATAATATGTACATAAATCGGACGAATTTCCAGTTATCGATAAGGTGAGTGACATGATGAAAATGATTGAAATAAAAGAAATACATAAAATTTATACTTATTTATTCCAAAATTTCCAGAGATATTTTAGACATAGGTGACCACAGTTTACTGTATTAAATTGTTGAAATCTAGTATAGTTATAAAAAACATCACAATTTTTAAAGTACTGCATTAATTCCATTGGAGGTTTCAAATCTCCAAAGCTATCAAAGTATTCACAACAATTGTTTATTTTAGCATAAGCTACCCAATGCGTTCCTTCGTTCTTAGAATTATCCAAGTTAACGATACCACATTCAATCCGTTTTGGCGTCCTTGGTAACTGATCCTTCATGTAGACTCCTCGAAAGTGAGGGATGTCGCGTGCATGTCTTTGGATGTCTACATTAGTTAGAGGTCGATTAGGTAGCTTATTTATCAGTTTTTTGAAGATTTTATGAATAAACCTTTACCATTTTTATGTGACTTAATGTATAAACCCTTGCCTAACTTTAAAGACTCCATAGCCTCATTATGTCGTTGTGTTTCTCGCGAATTTTGCTGACCTGCTTTGTAATCGTTAACAGTTTTTGCAATACCAGCCGCACCACCAGCCAAAGTTCCTAAAGCTGACAAGCCCGCAAAAATAGGGATTAAAGGCAGAATACCTCCAGTCTTTGGTAAGGGTATCACTCGTGGTACTCGAATTTTCTGAATGTTAGGAAATATTTTTTTTGCTGCTGAGTAAGCCGCGTTAATTAAAGTTTTACTGTCCTTAGGTTTCAGTTTTTTTATTTTTGCTCTTATTTTTGACACGAAACTTTTAAACGTTTTAACGCCGGAACCAGATTTTAGTTTGGTTTTCATAACTTTGCTCACTACCCATGAACTAAGTTTTTCACCTTTTCCAGCATCGTTCGATTTAAGTCTTTGTTTAGCCATATTTAGTAGTTGTAAATCAGCTTTGTGACGATTAGGTAAGTCTGTATGGTTTGCATATGCAATGTCGTGATGCATACAAGCTTCGTCTAGCTTATTCACACCTCGATCGCCTCGCAACAATCGCTTCTCAAGTTTTGTTCCCGGTCCGCAATAGTTATAACCAGGTAAATGAAGTTCGAATGGCAGATTATTAATCAAACTATTAACTAGTCCATTGCCTTGCATAGTTCAAAGTGTAATGAATGAAACATTTCTTACGAACATTATATATTCACAATCCTAACCTACAATTGCATCTTTATCAATCCAACTATTTTCTTCGTTGCTTAAGCCTAGCCATTTCACGTAAAGTTTCTTTCCATTCCTTTTAAGAACCTTTTCTATCAAATAAACGCCGGGATAGCTAGTTTTTTGAAGTTCTTGTTCGTAGAAAGATCCTTTAATGAGTTGCTTTCGCTGATCTTCTATATGATATGTTACTGGTATGGTATTATTAATCCTTTTTACAATAAATATTTCAGTTGACCAATTTGGAGTGTAACCTTTATCAAAAATATTTTTGTATTTACTGATGCGAACATTTTCACCCACTTTGAATTTAGGTCGACCTCGGTCTGATGCATGTTTTTGAGTTTTTTGAATATTTTCTCTTATCTTTGACTCGTTCAACTTATTTACGTCGACTGGTTTAAATTTGATGGTATGATGTTTTGTATTATTATAGGTTTTTAGAATAACTTCTAATGGTGGACCTATCCATTTGTAGTTCCCAATAAGACTAAAGTATTTATACATTTTATTTTTTATTGTTTTAATCACCCGTTCTACAATTGAAGCTTTCTTGGTAGAAAACGAAGAATAGTGGTTAATATTGTAGCTCTTCATAAGCTTTTGGAATGTGACGTTATAGAATTCTGTTCCAGAATCAGTTTGTAGATGATCAGGTTTTCGATTGCTGGTGGTTAGTATTCGCTCAAATGCATGAGTAACATCAAGTTTACTTTTGGATTTTATTGGTTCTGTCCAGGTATACTTTGAGAAACAATCAATCACCACTAAAATGTAATTATAACCTTTATTAAACTTTTTTAGATTTTGTATATCTATCAGATCAGCTTGCCATAAGTCATCTATGCCTTTTAAAATAACTGACCGTCTAGCAAAGTTTCTTCGTGCCGCTTTATGTAGTTCATTAACAATTTGTTGTTTTACCATCACGGAGTTTTTTCGAGTAATTTTCGTACTTCCGCTTTGTTATAAAACTTATCTTCCAACTGGCCTAAAACTTCAGGTACCTTCGCTTTTAAAGTAGTTTGGACTGTTATTTGTGCATCTTTTATGATTTGAGCACGCAACAACCCAATCACTTTATTCAGTTCATTCATTGTACGATCGCACAATCGATCGACGTAATCCTTATTCACAGCATCGTCTGTTTCTACAGGTGATCTAATTCCTTTCAATCTAGATTTTTTCAAGTCAAAATCCCCACTTTCAGATTTTAGCAATGCATTTTCATTGAACTCTAGTAATTCAGAGAAACGCATTCTCTTATGAATATGGTGCCCGAATTTATCTACATTCATATTTAAGGTGTATTATATTTAAAGGTTGATAGTAAAATGAACAGTGAAAATTTAATACCATTTATTTATTACTTAATCAATTTACTTTCACGCAGTTCTTCAATAATAGATATAATTTCATTGTCTAATCCGGTATTACCAGCGTCTCGAGATGCAATTAATAATTTTAACCTATCCACAAGTTCATTAGGATCATCCCAATATACAAAATCTACATTGTTTTTCCACATTTTTGTCAAGGGTAACCCTTTTCCCTTTGACTGGCTGCTTTGAATAGTACTTGGCAGTTTGAAAAGAGGTTTTATAACTTGCAAATATTTTTGTCCCTTATTGCTTTTTATTGGTTTGTTTGAGTCAAAGTCGCGACGATGTGCGTTTGTGGCAATCAACATCATTTTATAATACTGCATATCAGACTCTGTAACCATGCTTAAATCTACGTCCTTTTTCAATAACAATTGTTTCAGTCCGGGAGTGCTTCGATATTTCCGTCCAGCAACGGTGATATAATCGTCGCTGATCGTTATGAAAGTAGAACCCAACATCAATTGCCCTCGCTCCGCTCGAACCCCAAATGGAATATCTGTCAGTGCTTCTGCAGATATTGACCAGGATGATGTATCACGCTCTTGATTGTTGTCTTTTAATGATTTGTACGACTCATCACTGTCGGTATCACATTCATTTTCTTCCGCATCACTGTCTCCTTTGTTACTGGAACGTTCTTCCTGCAAAGTATCGTTTTTAAACGGAACTTTGGTTTCTTCAACTTCTTTAGATCGCAAGAGGTCAGTTTGCTTATTGGTATTAGCTATAAAATTAAGAGATTCTGTTACAGGTCTAAAAATTGAATCCAACGCTTGCTTATTTTCAGTCTCAAAATCTCGCATCCTTCGTACTTTTTTCTTTACAGCTTCTGCAGCATCAACAATTTGCCTTTTCAGTGATTTTTCCATTACGGTAGAATAAGATAGTTATCGATTAAGAGTCGGTCAATGAATAATGATATCATGTAAGTACCATTGTCTTAAATATTCTTATTTCTAATCAAAGACTACAAAAGTGTCAAATTTATTTCTATAACATCCGTTATTTTTGTTGCAATCTTTATTAATTACTACATAATTAAAGGGCTCACTCCATATTTTTGAACACATTTCACGAAATTCAAGCCATGTCATATCAGTGTTAACATGTTCTTCATAAATATGCCTCAAGTTAATATCATCTTGTTTGAATAGTATAATTAAGTTAGAATTATCTCTTACTAACTGTTTAGGGATTTTGGTATATGTTTGATTTAGATAAAAACAGTCGATGTGTTTGTGCCTTCCCATTGCAAAATAATCACGCATGTTAATTTGATTCTCGCAAGCAACGTCATCAAATATAATCACAGAGTTGGGTTTCGCGTCCTGAACGCTTATAACTTCGTCATTCCCTTGATATTTCTGGAATGAGATACTTGATACCCGTTGTAAAACTCTTTCTAAAAAAATGTACTTAGGTTGGTGTAAGGTTTTTGAATAGACATAAACATTTTGAAACCTTAAACCGTTTTCATGTATAAGAAGTCCAATAAGTAAATTTGTTTTTCCACAATTCGATGGTCCACAAATAATACATCGTACTGAATTAGGTAACAATTCTCCATGACGCGAACTAGTTTTACAAAAATCATCACAAATTGTGTTTACATGCAGCGATTGTGGTTGTTTAACAAATTTCATGATTACTGTTGTCAACAAACTTAAGATTAACAATGAGTAAAAGTATTTATTACAACAATATTTATAAACTATCTACTATTTAAATATATAAAGTATCACTCTACTGTCTATTTCGCGATCGTCGGTCGAGTAGAGAGTCGAGTCGAATATCAATTATTGGGCATTCTATACCACTATCGGCAGCGAGGCGTACTCGCCGAGCAACTTGCCGATAGTGGAATAGAATGCCCAATAATATACTACTCATTTACGACTCTACTCTGTACGACTGGTACGTTTTTTGTCATTCGTATGTATGTTCATTTATTCCCTCATAACTCCTAACCTACTTGTCGCATTTTGACAAACGAGGTATCGTTGTAAGCGTCATGTTGTTCCGCGCGCTATAAGACGTCACAAAAATCCAATATGGCGGCTTATAATGGTCGTAAAGCTTAACCGTAAACAAATAATTAAAGATTAATACGTCGTGTTTGACATGAAATAAAAGGTCTTAAGGAGTACTTTCTAAAAATATATTGTACATTTTTAATTTAGATCCGAATAAAGACTATAACATTTACGTTTCACTATGACTGTTGGAAATAACATTATAAACCCCAAAATAAATTTAATAAAATAAAAATTAGAAACTAAAAGCCTACTACGACAAAAACGCCAACTAAACAGGTACCTACGAACAAAGCATTAATATCGTGTTGTCAATGACAATTACTCTATACATACAAATCAATACAATTAAAGTGTCTGATTGTAATGTCAAAATAAAAGCTTTTTACTAAATGCGTATGAAAGTATAAACGATTTAAATAACAATTTCTTTTTTTTTTATCAGTTTTCTGCCTGTGCGTCTGTTTGTTCCGGCTTATCTCCGAAACGGCAGACAACAGACAGACGGACCAATAATTAAAAAAATGTTTGATTTGTCATAATTACTTTCATATGCATTTAGAAAAGTTGTTATTTTAACATTACAAACAGACATTTCAATTTTATTTATTTGTATGTATAGATATCATAAACACACATGATACGCCACTACTAAGAATACACACTATGTTATCTCCCTATGTATTTAAACGACTATCAGACACATTTTTAGACGCATTCAACTCAAACTATACATTTACATAAATAAACCCTTATTTGCGACATATCTCACAAAGAAGCGTCTCCATTAATAGACATAATACCTTTTTATAAAGTAACCCTCAAGCGTACGTCTCCAGAGGTGACGAACACTCCCGCGCACCTGTTCCCATTAAAATTTCAATTACGTGGTGAGTCTTGTGTGAAATAGAATACAGAAGGTTAAGGCTCACAGAAGCTCATTACAGAAGCTTTTTTTTTTAGGATGGGAAATCATCAAATGACCCCGCCCACACCCGCGCACGTGTCAGACTCTTACTGACTAAAACCCACCCGTGTTCCTTCTTTGGCCCTTTATGTTCCAGGGCAGCGGTACCCCTTTCGGACAATCCCGCTGACTCGGCAGGCTTGGGCCCTAATGGGCCCCCTCGTCGATGCTGACATCTCTTTGAGGCGCGCGTGGAACACGTACGCGCCGTCCGGCACGGGCCTGGCCCTGATCGGACAGTGATCTACCTATTACTCACCGCCCGCAGGCCGTGCCTACGGTGGCCGGGAGTCGTCACGTGGCTCCCGACGCCCGGAGCGTCTACCGCGGCGGCTGGGACGGCAGGCTCTCTCCGCTCTCTCCCTCTCCCATCCCGCCACCTCCTTCGCTAACATGACTGCTTCGCAGAAGGAGGTGACTGCCTCCCATTCCCTCTCGTCCCGGACCATGGCTTGAACCAGGGCCGGGTACGAGACGTCGCCCCCGCTGTCGATCGCCTCTACGAGGGCACGACGGTGCTCCGCCCAAACATTACAGAAGCTTGCGGCACACTTGCACTTAATATGACTGGAGCTCGTAACATTTTTGCTTTATCAATGCCAGAGGAAATCTTTCATTCTCCCCAAAATGTCATTAATCTAGACAAATAAAAGGCATGCATAATGCCGTGCAAGTAGATCAATGACTGTCAAGTTGGCTGACTGTGTTTTCTTCTTGGATCAGATCTGAAAAGATTTGTGAAACCTAGACCTATTCTTTCATTTAGATATTTTCGATTTAGATTTGTGCTTAGTGTGCCCCAGGACTGGTCCTTCTGCATCACACCTCATGAGGTGGAAGCGCCGTGGGATTAGTTGACAAACATTACTCGTGACGCATTTATTTATGTGCGCTCTCGTTGTGTTTGCTTTACATCGCCGCTCCGCTGAGGTGCACACCCGGCGCCGCGCCACGCACCCAGCAAACGATGTGTTTACTTATATTGTTTTACTGTTTATACTGAAGTTAGCGTTGGAAGGCCTCCCACAAGGTGGACCGATGACCTTATGAAAGTCGCAGGAATCCGCTGGATGCGGGAAGCACAGAACCGTTCGAAGTGGCGGTGCTTGGGGGAGGCCTATGTCCAGCAGTGGACGTCTTTCGGCTGAAATGAAGAATGATGACTGAACTTCTCTGTTTTAATGTAATTAAGAAGAGATTAGAGGTTTTACTTTGAATAAAGACATTCACTCGCCACTACTGCGATGGTTGCTGTAACCAGAAGCCTATTTAAAAAGAACTGACAGGAGACCAGACGACAATTTGACAATTCGACAATTTAGAAAGTTTTTTTTTTTTTTTTTTCAAAATTTCTGCTTTAACCTGCTGAGAAAAACTTACAATTATGTAATTTTTTGTCAAATATGTCTCATTGTCAGTTACATTAAATAGGGGCCAGTAATTTGTTGTCTTTCGAAATCGGAAAATAGTATTGTCAATCTCATTATTTATATCCGGGATAACACAACATGTTTATTCGAGTTCACTAGGTGCGCTTTCAGCAACACTTTGCTCGTCAAACTCAACAAACAGCGTGCCACATCAGGAACACGCCGTATGATCACGTCATGATTGTGTTTGCACTTGAGCCCCATCGGCACGGAGCACAAACGTCATGTCCTCATGTTACACAGTTTGTTCAGTATTACATTTATAGCACGCACGTGGCCGGGTTAGTGTGGAGTCAGGTGTCTTGTGTGTTGACCCTTCATATGTTAATCATTATAAGGATGACGTGTTCGTCCATATCGGCAAATCTTCCCATCAACTTCTGTAAGTTATTCAAGATACGATTACCAAAAAAAATGCTGTTCAAAAACTCAAAACTTTCTCTTTCTCGAAACACGTTATTTTCACCCGCGTTTGGTCCTTCGCTCCGAAAGAAGTTCAGAATTCAAATATCCGTATTTATGCAAGAGCAATACAATCCGGAGGGACAAAAAGTGTATGTGTAAATTATGCTAAGCGTGTCGGGACCGCGGTGTCGGCCGAATGGGCCTCGCGCCGCGAAAAACTGAGACAATACACATCGACCGCGGTCTGTTTCTAATTCGACCTTGAGTCTGAAATTGTTGCTTTCTTTTACAACAGAGTGCTACAGGTAAGAAAGAAATCTATACTTATATAATAATATAATTAATATAATGAATATAATAATATAATATAATATATTATAAAGCTGAAGAGTTTGTTTGTTTGTTTGTTTGAACTTGCTAATCTCAGGAACTACTGGTTGGAATTGAAAAAATCTTTTTAATTTTTTAATTGTTTCTATTACGGACGCTTCTAACGTGCACGTCTTTCTACATTGTTCTCACATGTATAACTTCAACATGAATGATGTAGCCCATATTTTGTAACAATATTTTGTTTTAAAAGAGTGTCCATGGAGTTTCTTGTCCGTTCTTCTCCATAGGAACTTACTACGCTTTGGAATGGGCAACTAGCTTCATCTTTCTGACTGACCGACCCCTTGACAATTCAAAAGTGCCTGTAATTGGTTTATTTGAAATAAATGCTTTGAGTTTGAGTTTGAGTTTGAGTTTATGTTGGATAGTCCATTTATTGAGGAAACTTATAGGTTATATAACATCACGCTACGACTAAAAGGAGCGAAGCATAAATGAAAAATGTTGCAAAAACGGGAAAAAATATTCCTTTTTGAGAGCTTTCTTTGCGTGCGCTGCGTAAACGGTTTAAGTTACGCAAATATCATGTGTGACGGAATTGTTCCTCTATAAATTTTCTAAAAAAAAACCGACAGCATATGTCTATCTTTTAAGATTGACTCACTATAACCTTTTTTTATGGTAATCAAATTTGTTCGAAATTGAATTGAATTGAAGATGAGACAGAGCCCCAGTGCTGGTTTTCAGCGACACACCGGTTCCTATAACCCTTCGGGGATAACAGCAACAGGCGTCATGTTATAATATTACTTCTGTAACATAGTTTTTGAGTTTGTCTCTAACAAAATAGTTAGATTATTTTATGGTAAAAGTTAAAGAAACTAGACTTTTGATGGAAAAACTATCAAGTTCTGGTCGTCAATTTTAGTAATGCTTAGGTCCGGAAGGATTCAGTATCTAATGAAGGCAGAGTTTGAATGACGTATGATAAGAAAAGAAAAATACTATGTTCAGCACCGGAGGGCCTACCATAAACTCTTATAGCAGGTCAATTTTAGACCAAAAACTACCTGTCGTGCTAGTTTATACCACGAGCACGCCAAGTAGCACGCGAGCCAGCGGTCACTTGCCCTCGACCGGTGAGTGACTACCTCACATCATTTCAGCTGGTTGACCTGCAACTTATCCTTACCATCAATCTAATCATCTTTTGACGTTTAAACATTCAACAATTGAACTGCCCTGCCGTCATATAAAACTACTAAATATAAAAACCGTAAAACCGCTAAGTATTTTAGAACGTCTGTTATATATTAATCATCTTATTTAATCTGTGCTGCCATCTTACTGTAGCAGGTCAAAAGTTGACATGACACAGGTCAGCGGGAAATACTCATGGTACAAACACAAAACCTGTCTGGTTACCATGCTGAGTTGAACTGCCCTTCACTGGAAAATATTTTAAAAGTTTATGGTAGGCCTCTGATCTCTTCTGCCATTATCTCCTTGATGACTTCTGCCTATTATATTCATTCTTGCATATCCATAAAACTTGTTCAAACAGGAACACACCATATCAGCGGCGTGTGAGAGCAGAGGTCAACCCTTCAGGCTCGCGGGCCTAAGACGGCACCTCCTTTTCCGTGTCGCGCACCCGGCGCCGCCGTCACCGCCGCTGCACGGTTAAGAGCACAAAAAATTTATGCGATGCGAAGGTGACACCCGTAGCGGGCACAGGGTTGAGTGGCCGGCCACCAGCCTGTGTCGAGGTGCTTCAGTATTGATCGGGTGGAATTGGTGATAAAGCGTCAAAATTGTTTCTAGGACGTCAGCATGATATATGAGAATTTATTCTATGACTTCAGCATTATTTTTGAGATTTAAGGCTTTCAGACATGTCCAATATTCTGATTGGATTACCTATAAAGGCAAAGTGACCTGTGATTATCTAACTTGCGTACGTTAACAAGTAGGTGTTCTATGTACAACACTATTTAGAACGGAAAATTAACACCTTTTTTTTTGCACAAAAAGGAAAATGAACACTTTTTCCTCCTATTATAAATAATTGGTGCTAAGCTGCACCTGTTTAGACTAGAAGCCAACCCCTACATGGATGGGAAAAGGCTAGGCAGATTGATAGTAACGGGAGCAAAAGTATTCACTTTCATTTCCTTTGTTTGAATTCTTAACTGAACGGTGCTATTCTATCTATTTGGGAGGTCCCCAAATAGATAGAATAGCACCGTTCAGTTTAGTTTTCCAGCCAAGCACGAACCTATTTGGTAAACACTCATCATTCACACCTAACCAAGCCATTATTTTCATATTCAAATGATAAAGTAAATAAACATAGAAAGGTAAACCTGCTTATTTATCTGTGCACATGCCTATGTACCTGGGAGGTGGCGCCGCCACCGCCGTGGCCCAGGTGGCACGTGGGAGGGCAGGTGCGGTGGGCGGGGCGCGCGGCCCACCTGCCGCCACGCCCTCCTCACCTGCACAACAGGTGAGTACATAGCCGTCATATACTGGGAAAACGGTTGTATGAATAGACCTTTATTTCAGACCACAGAGAATCCTTAGAGTAGTAGTGTTATAGTAATTAAAACTTAACACCAATGTTAGTATCCAAATAATAATCCTATGTAGTCTGGAGCAGTTTTCGTATAAAGTACTTTTAGTATCTGGCCGTTTTTACATAAGTAGAAACAATTTGGCTTCGTAAAGCGACTTCTGCCACTAATACCCTGACTCGATGTTACGGTGGCCAGCACATCAAGTTATCACAAACTGTCAAATGTTCTCGTTCGATTTTGAACTTAAGTGTCAACAAATCAAATCAAACTGTTTTCAAATCAAATCATTTATTTCTTTGCAAACATGGGTATAGTACATGGGTGTTTTTATAATAAAGTTCTCCGTATTTTACCGTCACATGGGCATGCAAAGGTTTACAATTCCTAATAAAAAACCAAAAATAAGTACCTAACAGATCATTGTAATTACAAATTATAAATAAAAAAATGTCAGCGTGGTCACAACAATAAAAAATAAAATAAGTCTATATAATGTCAAATGGACATAAAAAGTACCTAAGTGAAACCAGGATCACAATAATTATGTCAATCAGGGTAACAGTAATGTCAATCAGCTAGTGAATTGTCATTAAGAAAATCGTCAATCGTTTAATAAGTTTTCATAATTAAAATTTCTTTTAGCTCCCTTTTAAATTTTAACGTAGTCATATCTTTTATAATATTAGGTACTCTATTATATATGAGTGGGGCAATACCAAAAAAACTTTTTTGCATTAGTGCAGTTTTACATTTTACATGACATAATTTATTTATGTATTGAGTCCGTATTGGATTTTTCCTAACCTCTGATATTTTTTTAAATAGATGTGGGTTACATTTCACAAACAAAGCAGTTTCCATTATATATAAACAAGGCAAAGTTAGAATTTTTAATGACTTAAAATAGGGAAAACAGCTATCAGTTGTCTTAAGGCCGCACATTGACCTGATGCATCGCTTCTGCAGTCTAAATACCAGCTCTCTATCAGTAGACTGCCCCCAGAAAATTATGCCATACCGTAAAACAGAGGCAACCAGTCCATGGTCAACATTTTATAGTTTAAAATCGTTTTAAACTTAATAGTAAGAGAAATTTAATAGTTTCGTGTAGCTTGATGTGCTGGCCACTGTACCACATGGTGTCTTACAAAGTCAACGTTTTTATTTGTTAATCATAGCTGTTGTAAATAAAATAGGTTCCAAGATCTCTATGTATTGCCGTTAACGGCGTAGGTACAAATCGCACAGGTTTAAAAAATTACAATTTAGTAACAGAATTTAATGATTGTTAAAATTAAATGACAGAGTCTATAAACACGTAGGTCTACCTTATTATGCTGTACCAGACGAGGTATACTTATTCAAATTCAAATTCAAATCTTTATTGCATATCTCATGTGTGTACAAGGTCTTAATAATAGTTACATGGTTCACATGGACCCTGTCGGGCACAACAATTTGTAGATACAATAGGAAGAGTAGCATGTTTGTTGAATTTACTATTGTATGTAAGTACGTCGTAATTTAAAAATAGGATATAATTATTATTCAGTCATCATTTAAAATAAAATAAAATAACCTGATCAATTTAATTAAATAATATCACCTTTTAGTGATATAATACGTCGTTACAATTATGTCTTTAAAAATTCAATTAATTTTAAGTAAGTAAAATACATAACATAATAATAACAATAATAGGTATAATTCAAAGATCAATTCAATTCATTACAAAATAAAAATAAATAATGTCACAGATTGAACTATTATTAAAAATTAAAATCAAACATTAAAAAATTTCAATAAAACATAAATTAAAAAGTCAAATAAAAATAATTAAAATTAATGTCTAAAAATTTAAAAAAGAAATAGTTATCCCATTTTGATGTCATCATTAAAAAAATCATTCAGAGTATAATTTAACATTTTTCGACCAGTAGTTTTCTGAGCCGTTTAGTAAATATTTCATCATTTTGTTCAATTTTTATGTCGTTCGGTATTTTATTATATATTTTAATTGATATTACATGAGGACTTGTGCTGTGTAATTTTAGCCTAGATTGTGGTATGACGAACGTGTTTTCAAATCGTGAACGTGGTGCATATCGGCGAGGTTGGTCTGTAATTTTAAGGTAAAAGTTTGGATTTTGTCTAACGAATTTACAGATTTCTAGAATATAAATTGATGTCAAAGTCAGAATGTCTAGTTTCCTAAAATGCGGTCTACAACTTACGTCATTGTCAATATAAACCATTATCCTAACACATTTTTTCTGCAGGATAAATAAGTCGTTGCTGTCTACACTATTTCCCCAAAGAATTATGCCATACTTAAGCCATGCGTATGCATAGTAAGTGGATAGGGCAGTTTTTAAATCTGTAGTTTTTTTGAGCTCACGTAATGCATAGATAAAACTCGATAGTTTCGATTTAATTTTTTGTATGTGCGCTTTCCAGGTCATGTGGATATCTAAATCTAGACCCAACAAAGTAAAAGTATCTACGCATTCTAATTTGATACCGTCAAACGTAAAATTAATAGTTAAGGGATTTTTTTGGTAAGGCCTGAATTGCATAATTTTAGTTTTCGAGAAGTTAATTTCTAAATTGTGATCTTTCATCCAATTTTGTATATTTAACATTATGTTGTTAAGATTCTCATGTAGGTGTAGAGAGTCATTACAGGAAGTTATTAATGAAATATCATCGGCAAATAGTACGCATGGCTCCGTCATAATTTTAGGGAGGTCATTGATATAAATCAAAAATAGCAAACACCCGACAACACTACCTTGCGGAATCGAATTTTGAATGGAAAGGCTATTCGATCGTATTAGGCTGAGTTTCCCAGTGTCATTATCCCAATATTCAATTTCTACAAATTGTTCTCGGTTTTGTAGGTAGGACGCGAACCACTCGTGAGTTATTCCTCTAACTCCGATACCGTGTAGTTTGTCTAGTAGTATATTATACAGCACCTTATCATATTAGGATGTTCCTTCAACCACAATCGATAACCTTATGTCCTTAATTTTGGCAAACGTTGCTAATTACATAAATCACATTGCCGAACAAGGAAATACCTATTATTAAGGGCCTAGTCTTCTAGTGCGCGACGGAAACAGTGGGGTGTTAACGATAAGTTTAACGTTTGTATCTGTGTATTAATTGTGTGTCTGTTTGCGCCATCGTGGCTCCCAAACGGCTGAACCGATTTTTTTTTTTTTTTTTTTGTTCAATCTCTAACTCAAACTCAAATAATTTATTTCAATTAAACCCTTTACAGGCACTTTTGAATTGTTAAGGAGTCGGTCGGTAAAAAATATAAAGCTAGATGCCCATGATGTACGAAAGCTGTCAAAAGAGTGTTCTTAGCTATGATTCAAGAAAATCGGTACAGCTATTTGAAGATTATTAGCTCTTTTCTAGTTGATGAAATATGTATGTATGTTGATGTTGTTGTAAGCAACTTCCACATGTGATCGATTCGAAATTTGGTATTCTGTAACTACAAATATATAAGAAAAACATAGTAACTTTGAACCGATGCTGCAGTATCACCTGGAACTTGTAGGATACCCAAGTAACTCACCAACTTACAGCACAGGTGTCGTGTTTGGGCTCAATTTAATGAAATGGTCTCAATAAATAAGTTATAGATAGATGGTGAACAAGGTCTGATGATGGAGTAGCAAAGATAAATAAGAATAAATTAGTAACTAGCTTCACTGTGGGAAAAATACGTACAGCTGCGCAGATTTCGGCGAGGCACATGTCGGTCGTAGCGTGTCTACTAGTAGGTATATAAAGTTTATAAAGTAGCAAATAAAAGTTCAATTTAACATTTTAAATAAATAATATAAATAAATCCATTTATTTTCAAGCGACGCAGGCCCATACATAAATACCTTAACCTAAACACACATATTTTTATTGTAAACTTGTGTTAGTAAATAAGACTTAAAATTATGTTAGTAGCACTTCACTTTGCACTACCTTGACTATGTGCTGTCAGTGGTACTTGTCCGCGGAAGCGACGGAACACCACGTTATGCGGCCAAAACTCTTCTTCCATGACGAGGGTCAGATAACAATTCAGTACGCGCACCACGAACGCCGTTAAAGTTGACGTTACGGCGCGACTCCAGTAACTGCACCCTCGGCATGTACCTTGTCTTCTAGCGCACGTACTGCTCGATGTCCTCCGCCTTAGTGGTGTAGTGCAGGCGGGAGATGTACACCAGTGTGTTCGGCATTGCGGCACGCAGGCTCACTTCAGGCCCTTTCGTTTCCTCCTTTGCACCAACGCGAAAGCCCCTGACACAAAAAAATTATATGTGTTGGCCCTTTAAGTTTAATATAAGTTGTAGGTAATATTTTGGTCTAAGCGTGACGGGGGACGGCTTATAAAAACGCCAAACAGACAAGGCTTATACCTAGCAATTAATTTAAGCTATTGTTAAGGATAGCTGCTATCAATGTCGTAAATTAATCAGCCGTCCCCCAAAGCGACGACGCTTGGACCAAAATATTACCCACAACTTATACTTATTAAACTTAAAAGACGTACCTCATCCATGGTTTCTATGAAAATTAATTTTAAATTCCTTTATTTGACTTACACACAGTTCTTAACCAAACAAGTAACAACATAAAATAGTAAATAGCAGAAGACTTTTGACAGATTTACCAGCGGGGCCCAAACTAGGCACAGCCTGTATTCTGATGACTACGTTAATAATTGAACGTGTTCTGCTAGCGCAATATTAAAATTCATTAGTCAATTACATAAATTTACAGGAATTTCAAAAATCCTTTCTTAGCACACCCCTAGCCTCATAAGAAACCTACGTGCCAAAGAACAATGGCGAGAAAATTGTTGATGAAATTATTAAGCGTCTACATATATCACCGTGATAGGTACCGACGAAATAATTCACTAAGCTTTATCAAATCAAGCTTATGATCTATTAAAGTGTGGAAAAAAAAGTCGTCATAATTGAAAACTGAATTGACTAGATTAGTGATGATGATAAATAATCATGGCTTCGTTACTTTTTCTGGCTTAACTTCATGACTTTTGGCTAAGCTGAACGTTTAATGTTGCCATGCAATATCAATCTTGGTCAAGTTACATAAAATGCTTTGCTTTTCGTATTGCATTAATATACTTATGAAATACATTTTTGCAACAGAAAATAAATGTGAAAATAAAAATAATTGTTTGTGCTAAGAATATAGCGTTCATAATTGTTTAATTTAATACATACAATTATGACCTCGTAGTGCAATTTATTCGAGTATGGCAACATCGCAAAAAAAATAAATGTAACATTTAAGTTGTCAACGCCGCATATTGACATGTACCTTACTGACAACTTGTTGTTTACGCGTGCGTCTCTTTATTTAGTTTTCCATCGATTTTCCGTGATTTTCTAATTCATCAATTGCTTCTGCTTATGGACTCTGAGATTTACTGTTCCCTGTGTGACTAGTGCTTGCCTAAGAATTCTGATTGTTTGCCTATACGACGACATTTTTCTGTGACTCTGGATTTCGATTCTGGCTGATACCTTGGATTTTGTAGTGTGTATCGATTTGTTTATCACGATGGGTAACTGTGTTAAGCCTACACGCATCATGTGTGTCAATAAAATGCGCCGATACCGGGAAAAATAATGTGAAATAAAATAATAATGAACTGTTGGATATTGCGCACATACAATGATTGTGGTGTGGTATCTAGGATGGGCTAGGCATCAACAAAATATCTCAGCACCTGCAGGTTTTCTTGATGACATTGTAAAAAGAGAAGATGAGGAATAAATATTAAAAAAAAGTTTTTTTTTTTTCTATACCCGTGACCTACCTCTACCATGTAATTTACCATATAATATATCTATAACTTTCTGAATACGTACTCCGTATCTTATTTTGCCGTAAAAATGCATTTCTATCAATGATATTTTAAGTGGTAAGTAGGTATTTCTTTTTCGATTAGTTTGTTGTTGGTTGACAAGACATACCTAACCTCTAGAACTTCAAACTGGAATATCTTTAATTCCTGACTTCCTATAAAAGTATAACTGAAGACAAAACTGTTCAGGAATTCAAAATCTATACTTTTAAATCTTTTTCATAACCAAACGCAAAAAAAAATGTCAACAAAAATTTGTTCGGGAGTTCGCCTTTGTTCTTTGGAATCTCTAGACCCAGCGGTTTGGGCTGTGCGTTGATATGTCAGTCAATCAGTCACTCAATCAGTTTCTTCTTTATATATTACTAGCTTCTGCCCGCGACTTCGTCCGCGTGAAATTTCGGCCCATCCATCGCGTCGCATCTCGGCGCTCGCCCGCGCTATAACTTCGTTATCGCTTAGCGTTCTTTCTGACTTTTGTTCTTTTCGCTCGGCTCCTAAGGTCGTAGCATGATGTTATAATTATAGCCTATAGCCTTCCTCCATAAATGGGCTATCCAACAGTAAAATAATTTTTCAATCTGAACCATTAGCTCCTGAGATTAGCGCGTTCAACCACAGAAACAAACTCTTCAGCTTTAAGATGTTGATTGAAATCAAGGGATGTCAAGGACAATTTTGTTGACATTTAAATACTTGTGATTAATAACATATTTATTTGGATAATGATTAATATTATGTTGATAAAACTCCTTCGCAAATAATGCATTAATTTCGAACAAATTTTATTACCATAAAATAAGGTTATAGTGAGTCAATCTTAAAAGATAGACATGTGCTGTCGTGGACTTTTTTTTAGAACTTTTAAAGAGGAACAATTTCATTGTACATGATATTTGAGTAACTTAAACCGTTTACGCAGCGCACGCAACGGAAGCCCTCAAAAAGGAACACTTTTTCCCATTTTTGCAACATTTTTCATTTATGCGCTGCTCCTATTAGTCGTAGCGTGATGTTGTATAACTTATAACCTTCCTCAATAAATGGACTATCCAACACAAAAATAATTTTTCTATTCCAACCAGTAGTTCCTGAGATTAGCGCGTTCAAACAAACAAACAAACAAACTCTTGAGCTTTATAATATTAGTATAGATTTAGATATAAAGCATTAAACAGTCGTTTAGGTAAACACGACGAAAACCTGATAGCAAAGAGGGTTTTTGTTTTTGTAAGGGAGATTCTTTAAAAAAAAAACCTAACCCTTTTACTGCAACTAGAGCGATTTCTACAGTTGACGTACGCGTAACACCCCAGATTCCTTATACAAGTCGTCAGTAGAAAAACGCCGCGGCTTTCCCAGAAGGGAAAGAGGACGGCCCTCTGGGCCTGTTCTAGCTCCAGCATGCACGTCTTGGTGGCGCTGCCCCAGACACTCACTCACACAATATTCCAGGACCGATTGGCATAGAGAGATGTAAACCTGTATACATATTATATTCTCATACAGCACTGGTTCGTAAGAGTTTCGCAGTGTAGATGAATTTGCGAGTCTTGCAAGTGTTTAAAGTGCTTTGAAAGACAGGTTCTGATCAATTGTGATGCCTAAATATTTTGTCTTTTCTCCTCTGTCAATGACATTACAGTTACAATCGGTAGCGGAAGCGGGTGCTGCTGATAAGATATTGCATGTGTCGTTGTGTATTTTTAATGTATCAATATTTGGTCTGCCAGATCAATTGACGTGAAAGGTCAAAAAAATAGTTTTATTATGATTTAGTGTAGCATCAAGAGCCTCTTTCCAAGTAGCTCCATGAAAAATAATAGCAGTATCATCAGTGTAGCAGATGACTTTGTTGACTAGATACTGGACAGCGATGCGTTATTTGTACCATGACAAGTATTCACCTTTGATGCGAACTCAGGCGACCTACATACTGCCACAGTATTGTGTAAATCAACCAACAAACATATAACAACAAGGCAACAAAACACAACTGCTGACTGGTGTTTTTATGACAAGGTCAAGAAAAACACCAGCTGAACGGTGACCCTTGTCAATGTTTGAGGCGATAATGCCAGTTAGCAGACTCACAGCTTGCTCAGTAGACTTCCCTCGCCGAAAGCCAAACTGCCGCTTTCAGAGAGTAGAGAGTTTTTCTTTAGAAAGCTGACGAGCCGATTGTTATACAGTTTTTCAAGGATTTTAGAAGTTACACAAAGTAGTGAGATTGTATTGTAGTTATCAGGGGCATTCTGGGAACCACTTTTGTGAATGGACGTGACAACAGCAGTTTTCCAGCTAGTAGGAACGGCTCCTGTTTCCATGCTCAGATTGCAAATGTATTTTAGGGGCTGCAGTATGTATCTCTTAAATTAAACGAGGTAATTCGTATGCGACGTATGTGTGTGTGCCTTGTGTATAATAGGTTATTTAGGTTACTCAAAGAGCAGATGTGTGAGACTAGTAAACGGCTAGCATAGGTACTTAACTCATTAGTTGGCTCAAAAAAATCAAAAATGTTTATTTCAATTACATAAAGCGTTACTCGTAACATGCGTGATTTGGAGATCACCTTTTAAGCAAGAAGATGCTTGTGTTAGGTGACTCCGCTCTTCCACCTAACAATTATACAGAGTATGCAATTGAAAAACAAAATAATAAAATAAAAGAAAGGAAAAGAAAAACAAAAAGGGGCGCACTTGTGCGATGTTTGCGAGTGGGTTTTGAGTGTGTGTGCGCGAGTGTGTGTAATAGTGTGAGAGAGTGTCTGCGCGAGTGTGTATAATAGTGTGGGTCTACATTGTGTATGAATCAATTTTGATTACCTGCATATAGGTATAAGATTTAGGTTTCAGATTAGGTCTAAGGTTAGGTTTAGGTTAACCCTGCGACAGTGTCTTGGGATCGGAGGAAGCCAGGAACAACTTCCTCCACTAACGATTCCGGGACCGCAGTCCTATTAATTACTAGACAGATTATGGAAGTGATGATACTATAGCCTCAATGTCATCATAGGTTTTAGTCTTAAGCCAATTAGTCACAACTAGTTTACAGTCACGGAGTTTCAGAGGATAGATGTGTAGTTCCTTATTCAATAGGTTGTATAAGTGAGAAGATTGCTTTGCATACGACAGTATGCAAGGCAATCTTACCCAAAAATCTTAAACCAAAATCTTAAATCTTAATCTGTCCCAGTTAGATCTGTTTTTGCTAAGAGACATCTTAGCAAAAACAGATCTAACTGGGACAGTTGAAGCGACTAAGTATCGTCTTCTGCTACTCATACTCGGGTTTATGGGATCGTACGGGAGGGACTTGTGTTTTCTCAGGATAAGATGGAGTAGATACAGTTTTCTTACAGACAGAAGGTCAGAGGTAAGGTAAAGGTTTTGGGTTGGGAACCTATAGGGTTTAAAGAGCATAACCTTAAGCAGAGATCGCTGCGCCCTCTCGAGTTCTAAAAAAATATTTTTGTTGTCCCACCCCAGCATGGCAAACAGTACGTAAGAATCGATTGGGCCGGTGATACGTAGACTTTCTGCAAAAGATTCCCTGAAGCAACGTGTCGCAAGGTTTTAAAGGTCCATATTAATTTCCTATCCCTTTTCATGATCAATTCAGTATGCATGTGCCAGGACAAACGCTGGTCAATCATGATGCGCAGGTATTTAGTATACTGTAACCTGTCAATTTTTGTACAAGAGCAGTGAGGAATTGGGGGATTGGCACAGCAGTGGATCTTTAATTGGAATTCGAGTGGTGGTTGAGTGTGTGCATATTTGGTGAAGCATATGTAGTTGGACTTGGTGGTATTTAGTGTGAGGAGGTTACGATTGAGCCAATCTGCAATCTTTGACAGGCCGGTTTCGGTTGATCTTCTAACTTTTTCCCAAGTCTTTTCAGCAAAGATTATGGCGGTGTCGTCCGCATAAGAGAAAACGTGACCCCCGTCAATACTCATGCTGCATAGGTTATTAATATAAATAAGGAACAATGTCGGCCCAAGGACACTCCCCTGCCCGACGCCGTACGAAATTTTATCTTCTGAGCTAGTGAAATCCCCTATTTTGACTTTTTGTTTGCGTTTATTCAGGTAGGATTTGAATAGCTCGAGAGGAGGCCCCCTTATGCCGATGCTTTCAAGCCTGTGCAAAAGAATGGGGACAGACACCGTGTTAAAGGCCTTTTTGAGGTCAAGGAAGACCGCCAGACATTTGCTACCCTTATCCACTTTGTCAACTAAAGTAGACGTTAGTGACAAGACCGCATCCTCAGTAGACCTTCCCTGCCTAAACCCAAACTGAGAAGGGGGCAGAATGTTATTCTTAGAGAGGTATTTAATTAAGCGAGTGTTTATCAGTCTTTCCAGGATTTTCGACATAGATGGCAAAACTGAAATTGGCCTATAGTTTGACGGGTCTGAGCTGTCCCCACTCTTGTACACAGGTGTTATTAGAACTACTTTCAAGGCATCCGGAAAGAGTCCCTGCTCAAAGCATAGGTTTGTTTTCGATTAATTTATTAGTAAGTGTGTCAGGGTTAGTTATTTTTAGCAGGTTTGCCAGGTTACTATCTTTTAAGAGGCCGAGTCCCTTCTCAAAGTTAAAAACAGTTTTTTTTTTGTAGGCTTTATTACGTTTGTATGGTTTGTAATTTTTAGGAACGTCATGAAGTGATCTGTGATAGTTGTGTGAATAATTGCAATGGCCGCAGTTTTACTGGCAGGTTTGAGCTTTATAATGATATGGTCTACACAATTTTTTCCTCTCGTGGGTAGCGAGTGACCGGGGAGAAGCCCATACATTGCCAGCATGTTGAGATAGTTAAGTCTGTTTGTGCGTTCATGTGATTGCTCGCCTTGATTTAATATCAGATTAATATTTATGTCACCAGTGACAATTACATTTTTAGTTGATTCAATGGTAGTAAGGTGATTATTTAAGGATTGGATAAATACGTCAGCGTTTGCGGTTGAGGGCGACCGATAAATCGCGATGACAGTACGATCAGGAGAGACATGGACCTCCAAGCAAGACGCGTGAGTTAGTTTTATTTCTCTTATTTTATATTTATGTGTGTTTTTAATATAAGTGACCATAATATGAGTGAAGTTAGAATAAATGGATCTAATATTTTGTGAAATAATGGAAAAACCGGGGGAGTTAGGTTCAATATGGTTCGCAAATTCGCTGAGTTCACAGTCATAAACCTCCGCTATGGAACAATTGTCTATGTCATTCAAAGTCTGTAAGGTGTTATCCATAGTTATAGGTTTTGGGAGTGCAGAAGAACTTAGCTATATGGACATTTCGTGTACGGGTTAAACTATGTGTGTTAGTGGTGAGTGTTATCACACTCACCACTGACACACATAGTTCGCGAAGTTGAGTGGTAAATGTGTGTGCGTGCGCGATAAATTAACATTGTATGGGTTAATATTTAACTATATCTACATTAGGAGGAGCGGGTGTGTGTACGACAATCATCAGCCAATGAATGGTGTCGTCATATTTCACTCATAGGTTACAGATAACTGCATACATTACCTAGGTATACCGGACACTACCTACCCGATGCCCAGCAACACCCGATATTCATTGTTCACGTACTCATTACTGAGCGGTAAATGTTTCTTTGTTACCTATTCGTGTATATAGTAAGTTGTTTGAAGTTAGGTTGGGTAAATTTCAATAGAAATACCTATTCAGACCTCATTTACCTAATTAAACTCACAATAACACTCTATCGGCATTGTATTTGCTAACCAGTATCCCCGATCACAACGCTTATTTTATCATTTCCTTAATCAAACAGTTTTCCTTCCACCTAACATACTTTTCCCCAAAACTAAGAACTAGGTAAAATGTAGAATTGTAGATAAACATTCGTTGTTACATAAGTTTGTCGGTTGGTGTGTGAGCAGGGAAGTAGGCGGCACTCTCGGTAATTAGCTGCCGGAGCAAGAAGTAAGTATAAACAGAACAAATTGGATTAAGTCCCGCACTAATTACCTTAATGGCGAGGTAGCCATTGTTTACTGATTATCTGACACGTGATGAGAGGTACACTATCGCACGGTCGCTGTCGCCACAGATGCTTTGCTTGTTCTAGATACGGACGTTCTTGCTTCTAGGAATGTCTAGCGCGTCTTGTGTTTATTCTTTATACATTAGGTAAGTAGGTAGGTATTTTATCAATTGTAGGTACCTACCATTAGGTAAGTAGGTACACAATACACTTCTTATCTGCATTCCTTCACCTTACATTACTAATCATAAATAAATAACTAACTTAACTAGGTTTATAAATATTTATTTATTTCTTTAATTATCTTAAATTGAATGAGAGGATGGCCCCTTTAAAATTAAATAACGCAACACTAACACCCCGCGAAAGGGAACTTAAAAATCAAAAATTAATTAAAGAAAACAAAATTCCTTCTTCAAACCCAAGGAAACCAAGGGTTGAATCTTGAGCTCCCCAAAAATAAATAAAAATTGGCATCCCCGTGGCGAGCAGCACCGGCGGCGAGTCGTAATGACGGTGGCATCTGGTCGCACCTCAACCCTTCCGATATTATATAATAATAAAACGACTAATTACTCGAGAAATTCCGCCAATAACGCCAACGCGGTGGCGGCCGGCGAAAAATAATAAAATTAATTAATTAAAAACAAGAACCAGCCTTCACCTCAAGAACGTTCGCAGCTAGTTGATAACTATTACAATCACTCTTTCTCACTCTCTCTTGAAGTTTTTTGATACGCATAAAGGGGACAGCCAAAGGATTATTTCAAACTTCGATTGGTCCGCGAGTATCTTTGTATCGCGAGCGCGACAATCGCGAGTTCTCAATAAATATTTGCAAAAGATTTTCGTCTTCCTCTCTATATAATTAGTTGAAAACGAGAAAACTTTTTCAATTTGGACACAATACGAGCCAATTTAGAGACGGACGCAGGATTAGTAAAGATCTTAATTAAATTATCTCTGATATTCATGACGAAACAAATCTTAGATCATCGAACAATACGGCTGGGTACTGAATTAATACTGGCATGAGTTGCATCCGCGGAACAAGTAAACTAACATCAACTATTCTCAAGAAAAAAAGTACGGAACAGTGTTTTTTTTTTTTTTCGAATAAAACCTGCTCATAATCAAAGCAATAATTTAAGATCCCGCGAATAAAATTCTTTAAGCTGATAATTTGGAAAGGGTAGCCAAAACGCAATTTGATTTACAAAAAATCGCCTCGACTAGGTCGAGAACTAGGGGAGATAATCCCAATTCTAAATTCAATAAAATCTTAAACAATAACTGGCTTAAACCAGTTTATACAACATTAGCATTGAGCTGCGAAGGAATTTGTTAGCAGGACAAAGGAGTCTCTCAATATTACAGGGAAGAGGAACTCAGTTATAGTAATATAATTCACCTGATGTGTTTCATGCGGTTTTACAGTTTTGAACCAATTATAGCCGCTATATTTAGCTTAATACCATTGATAGCATTCGCCGTGTAAGGTAAACAGATGCATAATTACTTTGACGTCAATTTTAATTAAAATTTTGATTCTGATGGATGCCAGGGAAGTATCGACTAGCGTACAAAACATGGAAAGTTTTCTACAAATATAAAGCTAGCTGGCAAGTATTGTATCACATTAGTCGTACTAGTTATATCGTTATATCGTGGTATCGGTGTCTCTCGGCTGCACTTTGTACTTTTTGCACAAAGACCTTTGTCTGAAGGTGCTCCTTATTCTTAGACTTGTTAACTCGCCTTTTGTCTCGCCTGCTAATGCTATGGATACCTCCATCTGTCTACGTCTGCCTTCTTACGATGTTCTCTTTTACTTTGCTACACTTCGCGAAAGATATATTAATGGCCATATTTTATTTTACGTTGTTCCATACCGCTTGAATCACAGTCCATTATTTCAATCACAACTTTATTGACATGGCTAATTTAATCAGAACACGAAGCCCAACAAGCAAGTTCAAGTCTATCGGGTCCTTCACAGAACTGTTCAATTAAAAACAAAAACCGTTTAACAATCCCCTCTAAAGACATACAAAAACTTCTCAGCAAGATCAATAATCTGGAATAGAATGAGCAACCTGTCTGTAAAGGCAATTAACGGACTTATCTTGCGAAATAACGCGATCAAACGGGCCTGAGCACGGGTCCCGCGTGGGGGGGCTGTGGTGAGGAGGGGCAGCTCGGAGAAGTTTTAGTTAGTCCGACGAGAAAGAGAAATCAATCTTTGAACCGAACCTGCCGGACGGTGGGCGGCTTTAGACCGTACGACACGGCTACGAGCTGATTTTCCCGATTTTGAAGTGGCTTACTTACTATTAACTCCACACACTTCTGTCACCTATAATATATACATATAGACAAGCATTATTTATAACTATTCCAGAAACGAATGACCAACATTTATGAAGCAGCGTAATGAAACTATAGAAACAGAAAATAAAAGTTGGAACTAAACCATTTCACTTGAATACAGAAATTAAAACTTTGATCTAAACCAAAATTCTCAATCTATGATTACCCGTTGAATATCTCAAATCTCTGCCATTTATTGTTTTCATTTTCATTCCAATGCGGTTGAATATAACACAATAAAATTAAAATCGCAGGGACTAAGACGACTCTAGCGATCGCCAGCGGCGGGACTAATTTAAATATCAAAACTAATTTGTGGAGAGTGGCGGCAGTTTGATTGTGTGCTGAGTTACGTGCACCACCGGCTGAAGGGTGCCGGGAAAAATACTGGAACAATGATAACTGATAGCTGCGACAATAAGGAAAATTAGATGGTGACGAAGACTTAATGTAGCTCAACGAACATTGCAACCAGACATAGGTTACTACTAAGAGGGTGGAACTCTTGCATATGGCATAATTGATAAGCTACTGCAACAAGTCGATAACTATGTGGATGTTGATAAGCATAATTAATACTCAATAATGAATTTTGTTTCCTGAATTAATCAGAATCCGAATAATTGATCTGGAAGTACGAAACGTTCAAAAGCAAAGATTATAATTAAATGCAATCTGATTGAATTCCTAACGCATAGTACTATGTTATGTAATCAAGTATTCATTAATTAAATAAGACACGCTTGAGTTCAGCGCGGGCGCAGATAACCGGCGCCAGGCCAATGTTATTAACACCAGATAGCAGGAAAACTTATTGATACAAACTGTAGAAAGGTCATTTATAAACACACAAAGGAAAATGCAGTTAAACACACTGCAGTGTATAAAAAAACCGGCCAAGTGCGTGTCGGACTACGCACAAACTTAACATTGTAGTTGGTAAACATAATCACCCAAACATTCCAACTGCAAATGTAAGTTTGTACTCACAATATCGAGAGATTTACCATGTAATTTTAAGACCATAGACTTCTTATAGATTTTTCTGTAATCTATATGTGTAGAACTACAACCTATACTTTTTTCAAAATTTTAGGTTCAGTAGTTTCGGAGATAAGGGCCCCCCCTTATCTCCGAAACTACTGAACCTAAAATTTTGAAATGGTAATTTTTCGCCTATTTTCACTTATAAATATAAAACAATTTATTTTAAAATTATAAAAAAAAATATTTGAGACCCTCATAGTAAGCCCTTTCATTTGATATGTCAGACGGTACAGTTTGCAAAACTTTATTTTTTATTTTTTTGTTTGCCCCCCATAACTGACCTCAATATTCTTAATTAATTAATTTACGATTCACATCCGTATTTGGGTCGCTCAAATTGATATGTATACCAAATTTCAACTTAATCGGTCCATTACATTCGGAACAAATTGGCTGTGATAGAGGGACAAACAGACAGACAGACAGACACACGAGTGATCCTATAAGGGTTCTGTTTTTTTCTTTGAGGTACGGAACCCTAAAAACTGCACTGATATCACAAGTCAGCACCATTATCATCAGATTTAATTAAAAGTAATTACTCCAATCAAACTGTAATTATAAAGTTAGGCCCTCAAAAATGTTGAAGCAATAAAACCATGAAAGTGATTATTTGGTGTACCTCCCTCACCTCGCCACGCTTCGCTGATAGCACCCCTTTAATTACTAAAAATCGCGCGACATTTCATCCGACCTGTCAAACTTCCGGATACGCCGCCATTATACAAATGGTCTCCGGAAGCCTCCGTCCTTCGTTTACAGTTAATTTGTTTTCGTACAAATGGCAGCGGCAAAAGGTGCGTAATGATCTGATAAATTAGTTTCGCAATGCATTCTGAACGCACAAAAAGTATCGCTGGTGTTGTATGGTCACTTACCCTATCATTAAGAAGAAAAATAAACGACTTCCAAAAAAAACACTACAAAGTGAAAAATAACTTTAATTTCGGAAGTCGGTGTCTTTGGATCTGTATTTTAGTTTTTAGCCACCGACTTCCGAAATTAAAGTTATTTTTCACTTTGTAGTGTTTTTTTTGGAAGTCGTTTTTTTTTATTGTTGAGGAGTTCTCCCGGTATTTCACCATCAGCTCCATTTCACCATTCGCATTGTGACGAGCATAAATTGCTTAGCAACCATATCCAATAATCGAATCCATGAAATACTTATTATTGAGTAGCTCCGGTGGCCATCTGTAGTCTTCATCATAAGTTCTACTTCACCAAAAGGTGCTTTACAAGAGCAAATGCATGAAAGCACGGTTTTTTATAGTAATAAAAAATACACAATTCGCTATACTTGTATGTGTGCTTATAATAATTGAAGAGAATTCCTTCGATTTATCCAGGATTCCATCATCAGATCTTGACCTGATGACAATGGGACCACCTGTAAAGTATATCCTTTCAACCAAAAAAAAAAAATCCAAATCAGTCCATCCGTCTTCGAGTAATCGGGGAACATACATAAAAATATACATATATATAAAAGATTCCGACGAACTGAGAACCTCTTCCATTTTTTGAAGTCGGTTAAAAATAAAGCCATTAAGTACTTTACACCGGACTGTTACCTACCAATCATCACTAAGTTTCGTTTAGTGATCTTATCAGCAAATGTACCTACTTAAATTAGTTGCTGATTAGATTACTGTGTTTTCGTAAAATTCATTTCCCAGCACTCCGAATATAGATGCTTTTTCTATCCTGTACGGATCTAAGTCATTTCTATAATAAAAGTCGATAAATAACTAAACTTCCAGTAATCAGTAGCTCATAACGGAAAAGGTGTTTATAAAGAGACCCTTTAACGAAACCCGATTTAATTTGTGAAATGAACGAATCGAGTTAATCGTTATTAAATTATCGGATTTATAGCAGTGGCCGACACTCCGGCAGCGCCACTCGGTTCTCGTCCCGCGCACAACAACACAGTTTCAACTACTTTCGCTCTCAAATAAATGATTGAACTTGGACTAACTTGTGCCAGTTACTGACTTATATTTGGTAAACACTTTCAAATGCTTTCCTTAACTTCATGGTAGAGTCAATATTTTCGTTTAGAATGCTGAATTTCATGAAACTTTACATACGCTTTAAATTTTGATATTCAATAATAATACTAGTCTTCAATTAACACTTCTAGAACAATTTCATTTGTTCATATCTATTTCACTACAGCGGCTTTACTGACATAACAAAAACAGTTTAATTAAACTCTCTTTAGTTTCTTACCAGGCACTTTCTTATCAGGCACTTTCTTATCAGGCACTTTCTTATCAATCAACAATCTCAAACGCCCACTCTGAGCTTAATGTCTACGTACCTGTCTTTATACAATGTATGAAGACGAGCTAATTTTATCCTCCCCCCTCCCCCTCTCGCTTACAGTCCAAACACTGCGGTCTTGGGCAAACGTTTAAAAAGTCGGACAAACAGAATAATTCATCGTTGATTCAATGAAATCTGTTTCACCCTTCAAAGTGAATCTTAAGACTGCTACACTGAGATTTTTCCTGGACGTGTTTGCGTGGTACGAAGCATAGGCGGCAGCGGGAACCACTATAATCGTCTCTTGGAAATATTCCAACGACGTCTACAGGTCGGGCCGATACTCGTCTCCAGTATACTTTAACAGATCAATCATTTACACAAAAATGTAACAACGAACGATGATAGCATTATGTGAGGACCACTTAGAGGTGAAGTTATGTGTAGGCTATGCTTAGAAGACGGCTATCTGATTACTGCTGGTGAAAGGCCTTTTTCAGGCGAGATAGCTAGTACGTAAGTTCTGAAACATATGTAGCCCGTCTGCTTATCGCTCGACCCATTCTCTGATTTATATTTGAAACGGTAGAGCGGCAATTACTCGCCGAACTGGAATCATTGCTTCTGCTCTCCACTAATTAATTCCGCCCCTCTTTTAATGTTCAAAAATCGCGGCGTCTAATTAGGTTTTAATTCGTTTTATTGGGCAAAGTAATGAAATAATGGCCGCTCCACAGTTCTCAAGTCGCGCGTCGGCCGGGCGCCATCGCCACTGCGTAACGCACAGCACTGTTTTATTACTCTGGAACCTTTTAAAAGTTTACTTTGTAACTGGCAGCTCGGTTAGAGGGTATAATACCCAATTTATGAATTAACCCAAAATTATTATTTGCAAATCATGATATTGAAATTCAACTGCATGAAAACCCGCATCTACTGGTCTAACACAGCAAGGCTTTTTGCTACAGAAAATAATATAATTCTTGATTACAATAATCGAACGAACAAAAACTGCAGTTTTGCACAAATAGGTACTTTATGGGCCATCTATACGAGTGACCTCTTCACCTGAATTCTCCTCGGCTGGTGTTTTGCTCGCTAACGACATTTTTCGCGCCATTACCCTCGACGTAAAAAACAAAGCGTGGCTTTCCTAATGACTTCGCCGATTACCAATCACTAGGAAAAAATCGACTCGTCGTCCGCCCACCGCAACGCTCTACAGTCTACAGCGAACAAATGACCGACTGAATCGACTGCTTTTTGAACGAAAATAATCAGGGCATTATTGTGGTTACCATTATTTTGTGATCATCAATGAATGGTGTGGTAGCTATTAGTATGTTTTGGTAGTTTGTAAACAAGAAAACCTCCAGTTAAAGTTTTCATGTCTAAAAACGGGTGTAGAAAATCTGAATACACATTTCATGAAACTTCAAAGCAGCTAACTGCACAGAGTGTGGATAAACTGCAAACGAATCAGTCCCAAAAACAACAGTGTTAATGAACATTCAACTCGCCGCGATATCTATCGCCTCCACCGCAACTCGCTAATTAAATATTATTTTTTGGTGAGCAACGTTTAAAGTTGCGGCTCTCCGTGTAGCAGCGAGGTTAACTAGTTAGTCCCGCAGGCCTCGCCGCACACAACCACTTTAATATTCGCCACTGGACGTCTACAATTAACGCTTGAACAATTTCATAACTCGGCTCCGCCTTTGAGCGCGCACAACTCCGCGAAAAATATAAACAAAAAAATATATCAGCTCGCGAGGCAAAGGAAATAAACAAACGACGCTCGCCCGCGCCGCACAAAGAGACGGTGAAGCCGTAATTAGATTAGTGGAGCCGGGACCTCGATAGAATCGAGAATACTCTTATCGAACTTCTTTATAATCTGTTGAGGATCCCTTTTGACAACTTAGCTCCAATTTATTATTATTTTGTTCATTGCCGCGAGGTTTTTCTTGAGTTTTCTCGATTAGTCCCATTTATTTCCATATTTGGCAATCAAGAGAGTTGCCAATTTTTGTTATTGTTGGCCCACTTAGTTGTTTGTTTACGAATTTGATTTTACTGGATAATTCTTTAAGATCGCAATTTAATTAACAGAAATGCTTTAGCATTTTTGAACAAAGATTGTCCCCAATTATTTTACTCGTCGACACTTTTAATTAATTGCCTACCTAATAGTTGCTCAAATCGTTCATATCACACACAACTCAGCTATTAACTAAGCACCTAACGTGATATCCATCATGATGGTGCCTTCTTATCCATTAAATGTAATAATATGGACCCATGAAAGTTAAGTGTAAAATCTATCAGTGCGCTGTGCTCGTGAGAGGATGTCAAACGATCAACAGATAGACGGCGGTCGTCAACCCGAAGTGATCCCCGGCGAGTAGCTATCGCGATCTCACGAGCCCCGCAGGCCCGCGCCCCCAAACCCCAGGCTTCTACCGAACCACATCTACAACACACGTGAACAACCTATTACTTTTCCACCATATTTTCGCCAATTTCCAACCATCTAGATTGCTGCATGCAATCAACTCGCAAATCCTTTATAAGTCATTCACGGCGCTCGATACCCAAACATATTGTTTGTATTCATAGCGACGAAATTGTGAGACGATACCTACTCGTACGTCCCGCAAGCTCCATTCGGTGGAATATGTCGGAGCTGCGATAAGATTGAGTTCGTGTGTAAGGACGCACCTCGCGGCGACCGTTCGACTCTCGCGTTTTATGTTCGCCGGGGGCTAGCGGGAGATTTGAACATTTTGCTGTCACCAGTTTTTTTACGCCCGACGGAGTAATCTTCAAATCTAACTGGCCGTAAAGACAAAATAAGTTTTTGTACGAGTAGAATGATATTATTTTATGCGGGTGCTGAAGGTGTCAATGCACTGCTTTGTCTACATGTATGTGCAAAGCTAGGTTCTTTACCTACATAGAGTAAAAGATATTCGTATGCATTCACAGAATTATGAAAACCAAGGAGCATATTGTGAAGCTTATTTTATTAGCATAATTCTTAACATGATGGATGGCATCGAGTCGCTGCAAACAAAATAAACAATTTTTTTTTTACTGCTTTCCCATTCTATCATTACATTGCCAACTAAGAGAAAAAAAAGCCCTTCTCTATTAAAGTTCAGATAATTACTTGGACTTGCAACTGCTAAGCTTGACTCACATCAGTAAAGTGAAACAAATGTTTGTAAGCAATCCAAAACCTCCGATTGTTTTCAAGAAGAAAATCTAAATTATTCCATGTGATTAATCATAGCACATGACGACACGAGTAAAGAATAAAGGCTCGTACAGACTCACGCGATATCGCGGGCGCGACAGGCAGCCGCAAAGGAATTGTACTACTAATGTCGCGTCGCGCCCGCGATATCGCACCAGTCTGTACGAGCCTTAATAGTGTTTTAATATAAAAAAGTGTAAAAATGGTTTACTGTACTGTGTGTATGAACAATAGTAGAAGGAATAAAAACATCATTCTTAATTATCCCCTTTGGGATAATTAAAAAATGACTCAAATTTCTGAATCAGAATCAGAACTTTATTTGCTATGATTGTAGGTACAGATATAAGGTGTTGTACATAAATTAAAGAGATCGGCTACAGTCTACCTTACGGCGTGCAAATTATTACATAATTAAAAAAAAAACATAATCAAAGGAATGTCAACAAACAAAACAGAAATTATAGTGAATTCAATTAATAATATTATAGTCAGGTCGGTAGATAAGTCTTACAGGGTCAATTTTGGAATTAATTATAATAATCATAATCTAGATAAATTCATATAATTTAGAAAGTCTTTCATTGATTAATAACATTTGCCTAAAAGTAGTGCAGTTACCTTAGATTTAAAAATGTTTACAGAATAATCCTTATAACCATAAGTTATTTTATTATAAATGACAGGTTTTCTACTTTTCCTTAACAGTGCTGTTTTGTAATGACCCGAATGTAGCAAGTTCTTGTATTGGGATCTCAAGGGGCCATTACGTGGTCTTATATTGGCCAATGACGGAAGTAGTTTGTACAAAACTACAAACTACTGAACTTGATTATTATTTATTATTTTTAATGTGGTAGATACTCTGTACTCATACCTCAACATCGAAAGGAAACTTAACCCGGTGGTGCAAACAAGTTTTGGTATTGGTGTAAATTGTTCAGTGGTTTTTTAGTAAGTGGCACAGAATAGATAACTACTTATTTCGTAAACGGTGCGCTCAACGACTAGGTAATTAAAAACATTTTTTTTTACTATCAATGCCAGATGATTGGTATTTATTATTTGAAATACGTAGGTAATACCTTTCGACCTAATAGTGTTTGAATAATTATTATACTAAACTAGCTGACCCGACAGACTTCGTTCTGTCAAAAGCTATTTGACTGTGGCAGTTTGTCTACGCGCAAAGGAAATATAGTATAAACTCCACTACTCTACTCTACCCTACCCTACCCTACCCTACCTATGTACCTACCTACCCACCCTACCCTACCCTACCCTACCTACCTACCAACCTACCCTACCCTACCTACCTACCAACCTACCCTACCCACCTACCTACCTTACCTTACCCTACCCTACCCTACCCTACCCTACCTACCTATCTACCCTACCCTACCCTACCTACCTACCCAATTCTACCCTACCCTACCCTACCCACCTACCTACCCTACCCTACCCTACCCTACCAACCCTACCTACCCTACCTACCCTACCTACCTACCCTACCCTACCTAACTAAAACCTTAATTTTTTTTTTTGATAAAATCTATTCTCGGACCTACCAAATGATGACTGACACGTTATGTCAAACGCCATAAAGTTACATTAGAAGATAGAGTTACCTACATAATATTACATTAAAAATGTTAATATGGTCGTTTTCATATATATATTTTTTTTAACTTTCTTAATTTTTTTTCTTACATAAGAACCTTCTCCTGACAATAACAAACACAACAAAAAAATAATTAGCGAAATCGGTCCAGCCGTTCACGCGTGATGCCGTGACCAAGGGAAATAGGGATTCATTTTTATATATATATAGATTAAATAAGCTGATTAACGTTCTGTTCATTTAATTTTATCTTCCTGTACCAACCCTACCAAAATAGGTAAACATTTTGCACGTACTTTAGAAGCTTTGTACCAAACAAATATTGAAACTGAAAATATTCAGGCCCCGGTCTTAGACCAGAGTCTGAATATTTACAGTTTCATAACTGCGGGAATTCTGACAGCTCATGGTAATTAGGTTAACTATCAGAATTTCCGCAAGTTATGCAACTACTCGTTATTGTACAGACTCTATACTAGTCGAACTCAAACAAAATTGTTGTTCACGTAGATACGTCATAGTGCGTACTTTTTTCGTATATTGGTCCGCGGCGCTGCGCGTACGCACGTAAATAATCGAGTGAAGCAAACACGCGCTGGTTTAACGAGACGCGGATCCGGACGAGATGGGAAACAACTAAATTAGGACACACCACTCTGCAGCCTCTTATTGACAATAGACGAAAACACTTCTTGATTTAACTTTATACCTAGTACTTACCTACATATACTATGATACAACTTGATTATTTGTATGTACCTAAAGTCTGTTTTACACGGTGTGATTTATGCCAGTGGCATTCGTTGTTTCAATTTTCTGGTAGGGCATGAATTCACTTTGTAATCCAAAAAAACAGAGTTCCTATACTTACATTCTAGGTTACAGTTCAGATTAGAAATAGAATTACCGGCCTCGAACCATGGAATTCCCAGGGATGTGGTTTTAAAACCACAGGGGCTAACAATAACATCTACATACCTAATCACAAATTATATGAACTAAAAATATCCAAAATATAATTAGCCCACGAATTAACCTCGTGTTTAAAAATAGGTACGTCATTATTTACGTCATTGTGTACGTATGAAAATAATAATGTGAGCATTGCATTCAGGAAATAGATAAATCATAAATAAAAAAGACGTGTGGCACTCGGGGACTGCCGCGGTAAAGCTATTGCATAGCATTTTTTTTTAAACATTGTTGCCCCACACTAGGAATTTCTCCTGTATCGTGGGTGCGTTTACAAACATTTAAACTCACATACACAAACAGCCAGACCCGGAACAACTACTTGTAGATCATACAAATATTTGTTCCGTGCGAGAATCGAACCCGCGACATCTCACACGCGACATTTTGTATCAACTAATGCAATTATAATTATTTATTTATTTTTTATTTATGCAGTATTTCTTTTTCTTTGATATTAATTCAAGTTACACTTTTTGAGCGTGGTGACCGATAAGAAAACAAATTTTTCTTTTATTAAATAAACAAAGAGTATATAATATTAAGAGACGGGAGTCCCATAGATAAAAAAACGTGAGCTAATAATGAATACCAACATAACAGAAATGACACGGACTGCAGACATGACATAAAGCTGCCAACATAATAACAAGATAGGGATGTACTACTACTCACTCGTAATTTTTATCGATATGTTGCTGTAAAAAATTTCGGGTTTTAGGATCCTGACATTTTTACGGTTTCATTCTTAATAAATTTAAGGCAAAGGTCACTTAGGCCAACGGTAACTTTCGATTTGAACTAAGGTTACGTGGTAATTTTCTTATAAAAAGAAACCAGCTACGGCTGTGATTCCACGTTGGCGTAAGCGGGGTTCAGAGACAAATCCCATTGTATAGTCTAGATCTAATCCGAGGTAAACTTGACTATAAGATGAGATTTGCTGTGATGATAATAAAATAAAACAAAACTTTGGACTTAAGTTTTTTTATAATAATTAGAACACCTTTTTCTTTCTATTAATCATTCAATTGGCAATGGTTCAGCAGTTGATGTTGAAGGTACTGAAATGTAGAAAACACGTTGCTTATTAACTGACACATGAACAAGTGAATTCAAATTTAATTCTAATCTTGAATAGTTACTTGGGCTTAGTCTCATTCTTTTTATCACATTTTCATTTGAAAAAGGGTCTGTAATAGACAAAAAAGTATCTGTAATATTTACAATTGATACATTCAATACAGTTAATCAAAGAGTAAAGTTAATTTAATAAGTTTAAAATAAACATAAACCTTACCCGCAAAAGAACATATTTTCCTGTCTTTTGAACATTCTACTGGCAATGGTTCAGCAGTTGATGTTGAAGGTACTGCAATAAAAACAAAATGTAGTCATTCACTTCTAATTCCAAAAACAATGAAGGGTATCGTAGTTGGGATGAATTAATCCCAAGAACCGAATTAACATTGTAGTTGAAAAACATGTTTCCCCATACTTTCCAACTGCATAATAATAATGTAAGTACACACAATATTGAGTAATTTACCATGTTATTTTAAGACCATAGACTTCTTAAAGGTTTTGCTGTAATCTTTAAGTATAGAACTGTATTTTTTTTAATGTTAGGATCAGCAGTTTCGGAGATAAGGGGGGAAATGGTAAATTTTCATCTATTTTCTTTAATAATTTTCATTAAAAATGTAAAATGAAATGAAAGGACTTGTCAAGAGGTTTTTTTTTTAAATAATTAAAAAAAAAGTTCTCTTGTCAAGTCCTTTCATTTCAAATGTCACATGATACATTTTGCATGTGTACCAAAATGCAACTTAATCGGTCCAGTAGATGAAGGTACATAAGGGTTCCGTTTTTTCATTCGGACGTACAGTACCCAAAAAAAAAAAATACTTACTAGATGTACCAGTCCAAGAATCGCAGTAGTCGAAGTAGAAGATAACTCTGCAAAATATAATTGAACATGAGTTACTAAAGTAATCGGAAAGGGTGAGTTAGGATGAATTACGACTGGAAAATAAAGTCTTACCTGTTTGCTCACTTTTGAAGATGTGTAGTGGAAATCCAACGAACAGCTCATCTGCCATTGGTTCTGCAGTAAGTTCTACAGACGGAGTAGCATTTTTTCTTAGTTGTATCTTCTTTTTATTGAAATCCTTTGGTAGAAAATGACTGCCACAAATATGTTCCAATTGATGTAGCTTTTCAATGGGTACATACACCAAGTCTTCTTTCCCGTAATTTTAACCCATTTTTTACATCTAGCTGGAACATTTTATTACATTATTATGATTATAATAGTAGTGTATTTAAACTTATATCTTTGTTATTATGGTTTTGCAGTATTAATAGAATAACAGAGAAAATTAAATGAAATAGGAATATTATAATAATAAAAATATCGACAGTCGATAAAAAAGTAACATGCGTCAAGCACTAGCATATTGATAGGTTACATTGTAATTTTGTAAATTTTGGACTTTAAATCAAGTAATTTATTTTCTGTAAGAGCTTATCAATGTTTTTTAACATAACAATTGAAAATATATGCTTACCTATCTTCATTCAAAGGAAATTTGGCTATGAAGATTCGCATTTGACCATCTGACCGGCCGGATCTTATAACACATATTTCACACGTTTTGTAATGCATTGCAACTTAAATTACGTCACACGTACATACATAAATACAACAATAACTCTAATTTACGATAAATATCCACAAAACACAGAATAAAAACAAAAACAGCGCTTTGTTGACAAAGTTCTTGACAACAAACAAGACAAGAATATGGCGGCCGGTAGCTATGGCGGCTGAGTAGCGTAGTGCGATAGAGTTGAATAGATGTTAAAGCGAGACAGCGATAGCGTGAGGTTTTTTCGTTACGGAATTCTGGATTCGGTCCCCGCGCTCAAGGCCCGCGATAGAAGCTATGCAATAGCTTAATAAATTCTTTATTGGCATAAACACCGGTTACAGAAAAAAATTATATCCCTGACTCCAGACCTATGTAGGTTAGAGTAGGTACCTGTATTTCAGAAGCCAGTGACTTCTTCCAGTTAGGTTACAATAATTATGCAAGTCTTATTGAGAGTCATCAATATGACTCTCAATAAGATTTGCATAATTATTCACGACACGAAGCAACAAAATACGATCTAGAGGAATGTGGCCGTTTTTCTTTAAATCGAATTTTGTTGCTTCCTGTCTCTTATATGAAACTTTATAAAAGATATTAGAAAATTCTGGACACACTTACCGAGGTTGCTGATTGAGCTGTTTTTCATAATTCCTTCTCAGTCACGAGATATTCTTTTTAAAGGAGTGGCGCTAGTGGACCTATGAGCGCCCTCATAAGCAGCTACACTAATGATTTCATCGGAATTACGCCAAGTGTCGATACAAACATGTTTATGGTCGTACCTTGTATCGTGAGCGTGAGCCGAGCTCTGCGCTCAGGAGCGGACAGCGCGCGATCACAGATAACGTGTTGGTTCATTATGTTTTTACTACTAACTATAGTGTTTACCTAGATCTACTAAGCAGGGAAATTACTCACACGTAGGTAAATGTGGAAATGAAAATCGAAATCTAGCAAATCTTCTTTGAAATAAGGTCCGTCCGTTAGGTAAGACTAATTCAAAATTGAAACAAAATCATAATCAGATAAGCTAACCGCAATTTAACCGGTGGTGCCTCTTCTCAAGCTTGAAAGTAGAAAAATTTGCTCTTGGAACAAGTCTTATCCATATTAAATCAAGGTGAGCAGATCTCATAATCCAACGTAAGTAGGTACCTATATCCTCAAAAACTCCAAAAGTACTTGCGATATCCGTAATCCTTTTCCCTTGTAAACTGCATGGAGGCCATTGCGTCGGTCGTCCGGTGCCATCACACGGCTATCGCCGCAAGTGGCGCGCCTACCGGCTCCCCCGACGCGCGCGGCTCACCTCCCCGCGCGAATAAAACTTATCGCGTGCTTGTCTTACCTACCTCCGTGATACAACACCGACTTCCTTACCACACCAAGATACACCTTACCCCTTCGTCACAAGAAACACTTTGGCAAGATTCAAGTTTAAAAATAAGTTGGTTTTGTCACAAATTCGAGGACACATGGGCAGCTGAGATGATCTAAATAGGCGGATTCCGTTTTATGACGGCTGATTGTAAGAAATTTCTTTTAGTTTCCAGCGGGATGACGCGCCTCAGGACCTGCGTTATGACACCTAAGGGACGTATATTGCCGTCTACCTACCTTCTGTAGATACGTTACGTAGGTAGGTACTTTTATAGTTGATCAAAGATTATTGCATAAATTCTACACTTTCAAGTTACACATGAACCGCAGTAAAAAAGTATTTCGTCTATCTATGCATTTATTCATTTAAATTCTTATCGACTAGATATAATACATACACAGCATCAACCTACAATCATTGTCGTAATTATAGATCTCTCATGCATAAACAAACAAAACAAAAACCGTAATAATAAGTTTCAGGCACATAACCAACCTACCAATTTTCCACTCAGGCAGATTGTACCCCTCAGGTTAGACGTTTGAGTGGTGGGCGCGTGTTCTCGCAAGGATAAGATAAATGCGTCCGCACACTGTCGGATGCGGCGCGGCGCAGGTGTGCGCCATCTCTCATAGGCGCGCGGTCAGGCCGCAAGCCTAATTGCTGCCCAAATGACGCAAGAATTCACTTTCCGGATGCGAACGGAAATTAATAGAATATATACGAGTATATTATTTTTATTAGAATATTTTCTTGAGGAATTTTATTTGAAGGTGAGGTTTTCTTATTTTTCTCAGTTAATGCAACCGCCCCATATGCAAATTCATTGATGTAGCATTCGAGGAATACGTGACAGAAGTCTAGTAAAATATTAATATAATATGTTGTAACTAAAAATAACATACCTATCCTATTCAAATACCAAATATGGTTATCCTTTAAATTGGGAAACCTAGCCACAATCAAACGAAAACAAATTAAATTAAAACCATTTTCGAACAAAAATCACATAAACAAGGAAAATTAATTGGCAACACACGTAGCTTGCGTCCGGCTACAGCGGGCACGGCGCGTCAGGACACACGGGCGGCACGACAAGCGGGCGACACGACGCGCGGGCGGCACGGCAAATTTGTCAACCGCGCTAATTGTTGTTCTAATTTGTTCGGAGCACCGCGACACGCAAGGTGATATTTTAACGTGCCTGAATTTATATGTAAATGTGCAAAGTTCCAGCGGAGTTTTGACGGCTACCTACGCACATAATTTTCGTTTGTCCAAGTTATAAATTACTCGCCCCCAACGACTGCCCTCGTGTGATTTGAATATGATTAAATCTACATTTGGAGTGTCTTGACGTGTTGTGACTTTCGTGAGTGAGTTTCTACTTGGAAAGGCTCGAGATATTCGTTCATTTGTACCAGTTTGTTTTAAACTTGACAATAAAGTCTAGTCAAGACTCTAGACTCGTGACAAATAGGTAGGTACCCACCAAAGTATCAATAAAAAAATTAACTTGACATACCTGACAAAATGTGGGTGTACTCCAGATACACCTCTGCCTAACCCTTCGGGGAACACAGCCGTGATTTTTGTTTATGTAGAAAGTTGAGTGTCATATTTATTTATTTTATTACTTATGTACACACAGTTAAATCATAGAGATACGACATAATTATAATATCGTACAATTCTGATTCGATATAGTTTCCTATTTCAAATACCTAAGTTCTAGGGACAAACTGAGAAACTTAATACTATCCCGAACTGGGGCATACACATGCACATTGTTCAGCGTATTCGGCACCAGAGGTAGCCATTGAAACTGAGCAGAAACGTGAGTGGACAAATTGGAGCGGCCTGGGTCACGATAAGGGCGCCGGCCACCGCGCCCAAGGAAAGGGAACCGTCCATAAACAACAGGCGACTCGCTCCCAATTAATAAAGCAGCCAACACTGAAGTAGTGCAATTAATTCTGTGCCTTCGGAGATTTTAATAGTTCACATAAATCAGAGCGGCGCAAGCGGCCGGTGGGTTAATCGCCGTTTAATATGGACGGTCCGATCGGCCATCGGGCTATCTCAGAACAAATGTAGCTCACTATCAACAGATAAGGCACGATACGTGAGCCACAAGTTTGGCTATTACTCACTTTTGGAGACGCTACTTTTCATTTGGTTCAGTAGGTACAACTGTAACACGTTGCGAGCCTAGTTAACTGTTGACGGTTATCGCGGGTTTATTCATATGTGCCCACATTGCCTGCGATATGCAATTTCAACAGTTTGTTATTAAACTCTTGACGTCATTCTCAAAGGAGTAGGTATCGAACAAACACGTTTTCCTGATTTTGGTATTCTAAAATGAATTTATCATATTCCACACACACACATTAAAACACACAGGAATGTGTTGTTTTGCGATAAAATAATACGAGACTGCTTATAGGTAGGTATCTAAAATTATCTACATACACATTTTAGTGCATGGCGGGGAGTTCGGAAATTCAATTCGAGCCAGACTTCACTTCTCGTTAAGTGGTTATATCCCCTTTAACAGTGGGCAGAGGAGGGCTAGTGGACACTAAACACAAGGTGCACGGGGAGTGCGGGGATTGCGGGGGGTGCGGGCGGCGGGGGTCGCTCGGTGGAGATACGACGACACCTCTGGATATTGAATTTGCGGCGGCAAGCGACTCTCAATTGTTATCGGCCGCTGCAAGGTCGCCCCCAACAGCCCCGGACAGGTACTAACAGCCCTTTCTTTTACAATAGGGTTGCCTCCGTAACTAATTCCAATATTACTTTTATATTGATGATAGGGAAATATTCCTGATTAAATTTAGCTATGCATCAGACATCCTTAAGGTTATCTTTCAACACACGGGCCAGCTTTCAGACAACATAAGAATATTTCATACTTCGCCTAAGAAATGCTACGAACGAAAATAAGTGACTCGCAGGAAAATACATTTGAATGTCAAGTAAGGTAAACAATATCGAGGCAATACACAGGAATGAATAATATCGAGACGTATCATAAATCACTCTATGACATGAACATTCGATACTTACAGAACTCATTGTATTGTCGGCAAGTGATCATTTATTTCTTATGTACGTCAAACAATGTAATGTCTGCCCCAGATTTGGTACAATGGAACTTGGATAGGAACTGAAATCATTTAAATAAAAAATGTATACGCGTGATTAAGTCGGAGTAACAGCAACACATACGTCTTACGAATCTTAATCTTCAACCATATCTTACAAATCCAGCAAAGAACCTGTAACCAAGACGACTGGCTGGCTTCGAGCATTAAACGTTTAACTATGCGTTGGGCGTAGGAGTGCGCGCCAGCCCTGCCCGTCGGCGGCTCGCAACAGCGGTCATTGGTCAATTTATTTCTTGCGCCTGCCGGGGACCGCAGTTATCATGATTGAATTAAGTAACTCGGCTCTGAATTGCACCCGAGCCTCGCGTGATTTAGGGCAGACCGCTTTGTACCCAACACACCTCCAACGGAAATTGCCGGCAAAAAGGGATTTGGAATTTTAATCGTGGGAAATGTACGGAACAAAACCGTTTGTCCGACCGACTGAGTTTATTTAAGGTTAATTTGGACGAGTTGATTTGAGCGGTCAGTTTTAGTTTGCGACCGATCGGGGTCAACCTCCCCTCGCCAGTTCACCGAAGCAGTTCCATTTGAAAACACTGATTTGGTTTTGATTTGTTTGAACTGAAATTCAGTGTTGTGATAATGCTCGAAACTTTTAGTTTGCGCTCCCGTTAAAATAAAATTCGTTTTGAAAATCTATGATGAAGCATAAATTTATACGATAATTAAATATTAAAAACAAAATTAAATTAACGCATTTATATTTCAGTTGCATACAACAAAAACGATTGGAAAAAATAATTAAGTTAATGAACCCGAAGAAAAGTAACTAAATTCCAATGTTCCAAACGGTCAAAGGTAAATCGTAGCAGTGTATTTCCCGATCACGTAGCACCCACCGTAGCGGCTCACCGTCGGCGTCGTAACTCGTAGCCGCGTAGCTAAGCACCGTAGCAAGTTCGTAGCTGTCACGTGCTACGGAGGCTGTTAATTGAATCGCACCGGCCGCGGCCGCTGAGAGGCGGCTTAACTTACTAATGCTCTGTAGTTACAAACTTTTCACTTAAATAACTCTGATGCAAGTTCATGCTGGACCCACGGTAATGTTATTACCGTAATACGGTATTGAAACCGTCATTTAAGGTAAGCAGTTACGCTGCGAGGCATGTGTTTACTTTCGAAATTAACTTTTTGATTTAATTAATAATATAAACGATGGTCTTTGTTGCGTGAAAGTGTGTATGTTCGGACGCCTACATTAAGGGGGAAGCTTATTTTTTTTTTTCAATTTGCAGCTCATTTTCTGAGTTTATGTTGATAAAAGTATGATTCGCGACCGTAACTAATATGTATTTACAGAATTATAATCCTAAGAATCAGTAATACATCTTCTCAAGTTAGTATAATCTTCAAATGTCAAGATTTCATCAAATAGGATCAATAGGATTATATGAACCTAAGAGTTGTATTGATGGTTTTTATTATTTTTATTCTATAAAGAAATATTTGATACGGCCGCGAATCATATTCAGATCAACATACAACCTGATACTGACCAGCAAATTTCAAATAACGTTAAATTTCTCGAGCTACCTTAGCATGAGTTACCTCTTCTTCTGAGTTAGGTATGTGTTTCCGTAATAGACATGTAGCTATACATAACTAATATGTACGTGTTCACGAGCACTACTTTATTGTAAGGCAAGCGTTTCAGCACATCTACATAATCATTAATATCTACAGTGATTTTGTTTGTTTTGCGGCCGCAGCCATATATTTTGACGTGCAATAATCTTATAATTTATGAAGCTTGTAAACAGCACACCGCAATATACAGGAGCGCAGGAATTACTGAAACAACATTAAACCTACAGTGACGTAATACCGACATGTTCGCGAGAGCTGCTCCTATGAGAAGCTTTTACGATAACGATACAGCCTCCGCATTACTATTCAGGATCAGGCTATATTTATTGCAAACAATAAGCACCTATAAATAAGTGAGTTATTTATGACGCTGTGAGGATCTGCAGTCGAAGCCTCCTCATCAAACTGAAGCTCGTCGTCGCACCGCGTCGAGGGCAGCCTCACGTCAAATTATTCCATTCCATTTTAGACGAAATGTATACAGAGCAAACATGAAAAGAGAACAAAATTAAGCATTAGCGCGGGACGCAAGCCATGAGCGATGGCGATTCTAGTACGACACTATTAGAGACCAGAGTCTAACTGGCGTTTCCAATGTTTCTTTGTCATAAATTCATAGCTTAAATATAATTAATCAGAACTAAAAAGAAAGTAATCTTGGTAGGTCTCGGTAGATGCAGTTTATTCTGTGTTGGACGCAGTGCAAAATATGTAGATTTCAAAATTAAGTTGTAGGTACCTAATAGTCCGAGTAGAAACATTACAAAATTGTACCATAACGTATTAAAAAACCTTAATAAGTGAAATGAACTAGTGTGAAGACTCTGGCCTGTTGTCCACAACCTCTGTCTCTTATCCACATGTGTCAGTTCCCTGTGATCGGGCAGGAGGCTGAGGGGCGCGCGGGGGCCGCGGGGGGCACGCGGGGGGACGACATCAATAATCCTCCTTGTTATTCTTATGCAAATGCCCACGGTACGATAATAAGTGGAACGCGAATCACCAGACGTTACACAGATTGGAAGAATTCGCTGACAGCCGGCCCCATACACACGTGGCGAACTTTTCAGCGATTCCGAAAATTCTAAGAATTACCTTAAGTGTTTTTTTTTTTTCCGGTAAATCATGGTTTTATAATTTGTATTTTTAGATCCATAGACATTTCCAACCAGAGTCAAAAGTTTTCTGATCTTTTAGCTATTAGACTCATCTTATAAGATCATTAATAGATTAGTGATCTTATGAGATGATAGCTAGATTTTTCGAACGAAGCAATATATTTTCTTTTAAGTAAATAAAAAAAAAACATCTACCAACTTTTCTTACACATGACAAATATCAGCTAGTCTTATTTTACTTTCTTCAAGAATCAACCCGTGTGTGTGCACAGAGCGCGGGCGTGCGTACAGAAATGTAGTCAGCGCGTAACGTACGAGCGATACTTATTTGTTTAATCAGTGCACGTCATTGTAACGAGGCTCGGTAGTATTTCTCGTTCGACGCTAAGGTTCATTACCATAGTAACCTATGAGCCGAACAAGCCGGGAAAATATAGTGGTTATACCGACAATAGGTACGCATATTACAGAAAATTTAAATCGATTGGTAGGTAACACAAAACACTACGTATTGGTAAATGATCTTATAGGGAGGAATGCTCTAACTAGAACATTTTAAGTAGTTGTAAAACTCATTGTAAACTCTAACCATTTATTTCAAATCTATCATTCCGCCTACGGTAGTTGAACGAACTGACGTACTTTTGTTGCCTCTGCAATATTAATTTAAAAAAACTAGTAAAAAGTAATTGAGAACGTACTTTATTCCGTGCAAATGAAAGTGCATAACTCAGTGAAAAATCTCTATTAAAACTATTGCGAAAAACTCATTTTATAATACCTAAAAACAATTTTTAAAACCACAAACGGAGATTCATATTTGCAATTTGTGTTGGTGACAGAAAAAAACAAAGTGATCATTGGAATCGTTAGTTAAGTACAACCCCCGTCAGACGCTCAGTGCTGTACAATACAGCCTACTTTTTGAAAACTGTTAGGTACTGACTGACTTAGTCGGTTCGAATTCGAACCCAAAATACAACGCACACTTTATGTATTTTTTATATTTTTATTTTACTATAAAAAGGTTAAATATGCCTAAAGTCGTACGCACTCCACCGAACCTAAGTACCCTTAAAGCTGTTGTTAAAGAGTCGGAAGTAGATATGGTAGAAAACCCGCGCTCCCATAACCAAGATTCGGAGAAAATTGTTTCTTCAAAGGGCAAAAGTCCGCGCCCAGCTGCCTCCCCCTGGAACAACAACCTAAGGAGCAACTCGTCCACTCCGAGACCTTCACTGCGGAAATCATTGATACCATCCGTGTTGAGATACACAAAGTCTTAACTCACGAGATAGCCATGACCATCAAAAACTGCGTGACCACCGAAATTACCAAAATTAATAAACATCTATCTTCACTGCCCCGACTGGCTAAATCAGTTCAATTTATGAGTGACGAGTTCGACCGTAATAGCGCCGAGTTGACCATCAACAAAGATAAAGTTAAGGTTTTGTAAAAGGAAAAGATAAGATAGGTTAAGATAACCTGCGGAAATCTGTTCAGAAATTATCGTCAAGACTAAATGCACTGGAGCAATTTACCCGACAGGAGAACGTTGAGATCAACGGTGTTCACGAAAGTAATAATGAAAACCTAATAACAACAGCCTTGCAACTATCTAACACCGTCTCTAAAACCATCCAAGAACAGGATGTACTTTCTGCAACCAGAGTTAGGAAAATGGATAGGAAAACTAATCGACCTAGATCAATTTTTGTCCGGTTTAAGAATACAGGCATCTGTGACGGTCTCTTGACTTCAGATACGAATTTCAACAAAGCTCACAACGATAACAAGCTGAACTCTCATCACCTTGGTTTTGGGGGTGAAAAATGTCCAGTATTTGTATCGGAGCACCTATCCCCATCAAATAAGGAATGCTGCTGTTCGGAAGGTCGCTAAAGATAAGGGGTACAAATTTGTTTGGATTCGTGATGGGCGTATCCTGGTCCGTAAGGAGGAAAAAATGCCAGTAATTCAAATTAAGTTCCTCGATGCTGTCGCGCTTCTTTAAAACTGTTTAATTGTCGTGTAATAACTTACTCTTAAATTCATGTTGTTAATTGTTGTAAACAAATATTTCCTTGTCCATACAAGCTCATACAAAATGCTTTTTTTAGATATCTTATCTTCAAAGTTTTTAACAGTTTGTATCCTTATGTTGTCAAGTAAGTCATCTTCCTTTAGAACACGCATTCTTAATTTTATTCACTCATACCCCCTAACTTTGTTCCCTCCGCATGAGCAGCCGCAAATTTAGAAAGACGTTTACGTTAAAATCGTCAGTAGTAAAAAAATAAAAATAATAAGCAGCTAAAAGATGACCAGTCTCAATTGACGGCGCCCGTTCACGAACATGACGCATGGATCAGCACCATTTAGCTAAACCATTTTGAAGAGAACTTAATGATCCAAAACACACGCCACCATCAGCGAGACATTTACGACAATACTATACCACAATCACAACTTTCAACATTAAAAAAAAAAACACTTAATTATTAGCTGTTCGCGACGATGCGTCACCAAATAGTTTTTTAATGTTTTTAGGGTTCCGTACCTCAAAAGGAAAAAAACGGAACCCTTATAGGATCACTCGTGTGTCTGTCTGTCTGTCTGTCTGTCCGTCTGTCACAGCCAATTTGCTCCGAATGTAATGGACCGATTAAGTTGAAATTTGGTATACATATCAATTTGAGTGACCCAAACACGGATGTGAACCGTAAATAAATGAATTTAGAATATTGGGGTCAGTTTTGGGGGGCAAACAAGAAAATTAAAAAAAAAACTGTACCGTGTGACATATCAAATGAAAGGGCTTACTGTGAGGGTCTCAAATAAATTGTTTTGAAGTTATAAGTGAAAATAGACGAAAATTGACCATTCCCCCCCTTATCTCCGAAACTACTGAACCTAATTTTTTTTTTTAAATACAGAAAATAGTTCTATACTTATAGATTACAGGAAAATATATAAGAAGTCTATGGTCTTAAAATAACATGGTAAATCTCTTGATATTGTGCGTACAAACTTACATTTGCAGTTGGAATGTATGGGAGATTATGTGTACCAACTACAATATGAAGTTTGTTCTTAAGATAAATTCTTTCCAAGTACGGAACCCTTCATTGTGCGTGTTCCGACACGCACTTGGCCGGTTTTTTCTTTTTTTTATAAATAATTCAAATTCAGTGTGATAACAGTGATAGTTAAACGTAAACAAACAGTGGTGAAAAAGTGTTTAGTGCATAAAACCGTAAGTACGACCCTTACAAACCTCAAACTCGGGCCCTATCAGAATACCAGCGCTGCGACACTTATTTTTAAATGTCGCAGCATCATGCTGAGATAGGAGCCTTTTGGCCTCGTACAGGTTTTGTTTTCATTTTACTTTTGTTTTTATTTGTGTTACTATGAGTGTGCTTAGTTTAAAATATGAACTTCCTGTATGAGTCCCAATAAATACTTTTTCTTTCTTTCTAATTAAGTGAGACGTAATTTAAAAAAAAAAACAGTGCATAGATAACCTATACCGAGACCTGGTCCTGGACCTAACTTTCAAGCATCTAGTCCCTTGAAAAACCCCATTTCATTAAGTTTGTATGTCGTGTTACTTTATCTTGTTAATATTGTTATTTTTGGTTTAGCCAATCGCCCTTTCAGGACGCGTCACGCTCTGAAAAATATAGTTGTAAATGGGAATATCATGGAGATTCTAATGACATGTAACATGCCTTATGTGTACTTATATCTAATGTAGTTTTAAGCAAATAGTAGTAGTCGTCAAGTACCTAATCCAGTCTTAGTGAAAGGAGAGGCCAAAATTGGTACAATATTCCGAAGATTTTTAAACGCTAATGTGATGTACCTTTTTAGAAAGCTTATTTATTAGGCTACTCGATTATAGTTAAATATGATTTTTTCAGGCGCCTGCTTTTGTGAAAAAGTACAAACAAAACGCACATAGCCTTTATTTATTCATTTCTATGCAATATAATTATTTTAAATGTGGCTAAAGTTTTGGTTTCTATTAAATACTTTGACATTTTATTATAATTTTAGCTGCAGCTCCATGAAATTGAGACAACGCAATATCAAAACGTGTCGATAAGAAGTCAAAAATCTGTAAATGTCAGAATGACGTTGATTACGTTGAAATAAAAAAACACCTGTATTGGTACAAGTAATTCGCGAGGCGGACTGTTTTTATACATAATTCTGTAGAGAAATACATCAACAAATGTATTAATGTACTTAATTATAAAGTAAAAATATGTAAATAGCTACATTTTCGTATGATAATTTCTCTTAGGTTAAAAAAAACTGACAAGTGACAATGACATGAACATTGTCACGTCATTTTCCACAGAGCTGCCAGCCCTAAAATATAAATAATGTTTGTAGTTAGTGTTGCCAGGATTTTATTTTTCATCACTTGTTTAAAAAAAAACGGGCGACTGTAAAAAAAAATCTAATGCCCCAAGACATTACAAGAATTACCCTCTTTCAGCCTATATAGTTCAGAAGGCTGTTTCAATTTTCAATTATTTTAGTACCAAGCCCCATACATTTATTGAACGTCTCCTTTACAATAAATAAAGCTTTAAAACAGGGAACAATTAGCGGCTCTCGTCAAGGTAACGTACGCCTGTACGTAAGCAAACGTGTAAACCAATAGAATTCGTAGTTATCGTTATTATTCAGGTAAATAATCGGTTTAAAGATATTTATTCTCATAAAGAAACACAAATAGTTCACTTAAAATACGAGATTATAAATAGATCATAACTTATACTATCACATCATGACTCCGTGAGTCGAAAATACACAAACTGAGAGAGATAACAAAATATTTATACAGGGTTCTAAAGAAATTAAGTACAATGGTTAATTACTAAATTTTAGTTACATAAGTTTTTTTTTTTTTTGAAGATATTTGTGCTTTTTACATTAATCATATCATCTGGTAGTTTATTATATATTATAATACTGCTCCCTCATATAAAATGGTTTTCCTCCCATAATTGGTTCTGGGTGGTCTGAGTTATAACTTGTTGCGATTTCAGGTGTGGTATCCGTGATTTCCTTTTTTGAAAGTAAGTTGGGAATGGATTTCCTGTGATATAATTTTTCTTATTACAATGCATGTTTTGAATAAATGATAAATGACAAATGATTTTATTTCTGTAAGTAGGTTTTTACAAACACTTTTACACGTCAATCATATTTTAAAACTAGATGAGGTCGGTGTTTCGTATCTGACTACTCTGAGAAGAAAAGCCGAAACAAACACAGAAGTCACAGTTTCTTATAAAAGTCCACACATAATCTTGGTCAAATCATGTGAAGACCATGTAGATTGGTGTCTGAAATGGTCTTTTGAAGAAAGAATCACACAGATTGAGTGGACCTATCCATTCAGTGCACACATTTGTCAGTAATCGTGCAGCTCAACTCAGAACAAGGAGCTCAACGATTCGACGAAAAATACCAAAGAAAGGACATTTGGGCAGGACGCATAAATTACTCAAACTGCCATACCATGATTAGAAAAAAAAACTGAGCAGAAAAATAAAAATAAACAAAAACCCACATAGTCTTCACATTCACAATAATTAAAATAATAACATTATACTTCACAAGTAAATATTCATGTCAATATGTATAAAGCTACATAATAAAATAAAAAAAAACATCCACACTTTACACGTACAGGAGCTACCCTAATTAACTATTTTTTTAATGATTTTATGTTACCCCTTTGTCGGCGTAATTAATATGTATATCCATGCCAAATTATAGCTTTCTAGTACTAAGAGTCTCTGAGCTAAGCTGGGGACGGACAGACAGACAGACGGACGGACGGACGGACATGGTGAAACTATAAGGGTTCCTTGTTGACTACGGAACCCCACCCATCAGTCTGCTCAAAGTCCTAGGCAAACTCTACGAGAGGCTTATTTATAAGCGACTCAGAGAGTACGCCGAGACCAAGGGCCTCATCCCCGATGAGCAGTTCGGTTTTAGAACCCAACATGCCTCGACCCATCAGGTCCACCGTATCGTAGAAGACATCAGCGCTGGTTTCCAGCGCGGTCTTAAGACAGGAGTGATCTTCTTTGACATAGCGAAGGCATTCGACAAAGTCTGGCACAACGGCTTATTATACAAGCTGTACCAACTCGGTGTGCCGGAACGTCTCGTGCTCATCTTACGAGACTTTTTGTCGAATCGCTCCTTTCGCTATCGCATAGACGGTACTCTCTCCGCCCCCCACCCATTACGCGCAGGCGTCCCTCAGGGCTCTGTGATTTCTCCCCTCGCGTTCACGCTATTCACCAGCGATATCCCGAAGCAAAGACAGGCTCAGTTGGCTCTGTTCGCAGACGATACGGCCATCTATTGCAGAGGGACCAGTCACGATAGGATCTCTAGCACTCTCCAGACCGCAGCCAACAAGCTTGGTGAGTGGTTTAGAAAGTGGCGCATAGAGGTTAATCCCGACAAAAGTCAAGCGGTACTCTATACGAAACCGCGCCAGCGCCCCCCTAGTATCCGACCGATCACCATGTTCGGCAAGCCTATCCCTTGGGAGAAGCGAGCTAAATATCTGGGTGTGATTCTCGACCACCATCTCTCCTTTTCTGAGCACCTAAAGAAGGTACGCGCTCGCGCAGCCTTCGCTCTCTATAGGCTCCACTCCATCCTAAATGCAAAAAGCAAATTGTCACTCAAGTGCAAATTGCGCATTTACACCGCGTGCATCCGCCCCATCATGACCTATGCGAGTCCAGTCTTTGCACACGCAAAACCCCATCTCATCCATAAGATGCAAACCCTACAGAACCGGGTCTTACGTAAAATCACGGGAGCCCCCTGGTTCGTTCGCAACACTAATCTCCACGTAGAACTCAAAATCCCCACGATAGCTCAATTCATGAAGCGCGCTTCGAAGCGCTTCTTCGATTCAGCAGCCACTCATCGCAACGCTCTAGTTGTGAAGGCCGCTAGTTATGTCCCCTCTAGAATTAGTTCGACCCGCCGTCCAAGGCATGCACTGACCGACCCAGACGACCCCACTACTCTCCTCCAGGAGAGTCGTAGGGAAACGAGTACAGTTCGCAAGATAAGAGCACACAATACACGATCGTCATTCCGACCTCGCCGCCGAGGCCCCGCGCGAAATCCCCGACTAACGAATAGTCCTCCCCGACCCTTGACTGTAAGTGAAGCGCCAGCACGCGTTTTAGCTGAGCAGCAAGTAATCCAAACTCCCCAGGATAATAATCAAAACACTGATTTTATCCAGCCACCGTCGGTCCCTTGCCACCCTCCCTCCGACTCAGCTGCCCTAAGCCGAGGTTCGTACCCCACAGGGGGTGCCCTTAGCGAGCAGCAGTCATTTAGTTTGTAGTTTTTTACGCCCTGGCTGGAGGCATTAAGTTTCGATAGGAGCTTAAGGCAACCACAGGATAGCCCGGTTAAAGAGTCGGAACCTTAGTGGTTACACTCTGAGATGCCCTAGATAAAAAAAAAAAAAAAAAAAAAAAAAAAAAAAAAAAAAAAAAAAAAAAAAAAAAAACGGAACCCTAAAAAAGGAAGTTATTTATTTGCTTGCATTATACATAATATTATTTGTTAAATTATAAATTACATATTGTGCGAGGTAAGGCGGACGCGTGCAACTCACACACAGACACACACACACGCATGCGCGCGCGCAGGTCGCGCTATCTGCGCTCGATACGCGCGGTCAGGGGCCAGGGGCACGCTGTAGCCATGAGATTGTATATGTACATTAGTTTGTATATCCCTCACCTTACAGAAACTGCTAGAATAGAATGCATATATAATGCTCCTGAGTTCAATCTAGTTTTTAAATCAAGTATTTTTTAAAGATGACGACTAGACGAAAACTTCATCTCGTATATTTGGGCTGTTCTGGGAGAGATAATGGTCTATGTATGTAACTCAGTTGGAATAAAACGGAGATGACTACTTAAAACCTACTGGTGATTATTACCTAAAAAGCTTAGGAACTGAGAGGTGAGGTTAATATATTCTTATTGGATTTTATATAAAAATACTTTTTACCAAGATTAAGATTACAATTTTTTTTAACCCCTTAATAGTAGTGTACCGATCTATGAATGACACCGCTAGCGCGCTGCGCTTACGCAAATGCACCTATATGCCACAATAATATGTCGTATGAATGAGTGCGGATAACACACATACAACAGTGCCTCGTAGGGACACGCTCGTGCGCACACACATGCGTGACGGTCGGATGTCGAGCGGTATCTGAAGTGACAGGAATTTTACCTTATTGCGTCGATAACAGTAGTGCAATTCTGTCAAAATCCTGTGATTCCACCTGATGCTTGGGATTGACACTATTGGCAGCTCACTCCATGCTCACATCACGTAAGTTTTCACGGTGAGTTGGTTACAGAATAGCACTGCAGATCCCATCCAACTGCTGATTGACTCACCGATCATTAAGCTAATGTGATACGGGATTGTTAGAAAATAATAAGTTATATCAGCCGCTAATTGGGATACAGTCTGAACTGGATTGACGTAAGTAAGCACCTTCGTGACACCGAAGTAAATACACTAAATACCTCCCTACATGAGAACTGTTCTAGAATGGTTACAATGGATAAAGACAAAAGATTCTCTGTAACGACGATAGCAGACGATCATAATCGGATGACATGAATGAAGTTCAACCACAATCTGCGAATATGATACTATGTATTTACGTTACTTACGTGCTTGTAGACAAAATGTCGATACTTGAATACGTAATAATATCATGAAATGAAGAAAAGAAAATATATCAATCGTACTAAATAAATCAAAGCGTATCGAGAAAAACAAAAATTGAGCCGCCGCGGGACGCCTGGCGGATTTGAAACATCGAAACTATTTTGTATAGAACATATGCATGAAAGGATGGTTTATTAAAGGAAATTATGGCACCAGCAAAAAGTATGACACCATCAAGAACAAAATATTCGTTTTTTTTTTTTTAAGAAAAAATCTTATTTAAATTTCGTTTGGATGTTGGCTGCTGGCTGTTGGCCACGTCTGCGTCGCCACGCCAACAGTGGGTCTGAGCCGCCGCGTTTGATATTTCACATCAATAAATAGGTAATGCCTACCTACATCCAATGACATCAATTTGTTAGAGAAAACGTTAAACATTCATAAGGGTTTGGCAGTTTCGAGAAGTTATTATTTTGGGGCAATTGTAGTGACAGATAAAAACGTTGCATAAGATCTATGTCGAATCTGTAAACTACAGACACTTGTGAGCCTATGTTTAAGTCACTAAAAATACTAACCTTCCCGTCGTTGTATATTTTGAAAGTTGCAATTTTTGTTAAAATGAGTTTTTATTTATTTCCGTCACTAGCCGATATTAGGACTCGTTCAGGGGGCCAAGTCTACTAATGTACAAACGTTGCAATGGACTCGTCATTGTGAGTTTTTGACAGATTTGCCATACAAACACTGTCAAATACTCACAATGGCGAGACCATTGCAACGTTTGTAAATTAGTAGACTTAGGCCCCTGGTCCTATGAGAACGCAATATAAAAGTTTATTACAGAAAAAAAAACAGCACTACTTATGAAAAATATTATGTCAATAGGGCCAAATATCTATACAATAAAATTCAGCACAAATAAAAAAAAACATGTAGCGGTAACACTTAGTGATGTACATTCTTTTACCTGTACCTACATTGTTGGCTAATAAATAATTCTGAATCTGAAACTGTAATTTTTTTTTAAGAAACACGTCATGTGACAACTCGACACGTGCCGTTGAAATCCGCGCTCTGAGTGGAATAGGTCACATTCATAAAGTGGGTAATTTTAAGAGAATTATAAGAAATCAAGACAAATATTTGGACAACATTAAACCACATAAAATCAGTTGCTATTTGTATTGAATATTGTAAACTGAAGAATATTTGAAAGGCATGCTTCCGCGGGTACTATACCGCAAACATTATGATACCTTGGCGAGGCCCGTTGCACCTGTTTCAGTAAATTTGTCTAAAAATAAGGAGCGTTCACGTAAAAAGCTTTTTATACTAGTTGAATGTTTGAATAAAGCTGTCACAGCGACGTGTTTATAGAGAGCTTGTCACTGCGACTCGCAGAGACGGACTCTAGAACGGTTACAGAATTTTGAATTCACATACTTATTAACAATTTCATTTTTTTTTTTAAACTACACTTGTTTACGTGTAGCAGTATTTTAATTTGATTAACTTTTAGTTTATGTCTACCTTCATTGATAGGTACTTAGGTACCTACATTAGATACTTCAACTGGTCTCGTGCAATATAAAATGACCAATTCCTCAATCGACAATTGGGTCAAAATATATGGATTTTATTGTTCTTAATTCGTTGAAGGTGTGGTACGCTCCTGGAGCCGTGCTCCCGCACTGGGTAAGCTTGACGGCAGCGATGCAATAACTCGCGACTGCAGCCGTCAGTCGGCACATCAATAACGGGCACATTGCACAACGCGACCATTGCGCGTAATCTATGTACTTCACCTACACAGCGCCGCCATGTAATTATTATGATTGTGTAAAGCTGCGCATTCGTTGACTGACTGTCGCAGAAGTGTTTCATAAAATAAACAGCTCCACCCTCAGGAGCACCACCACGATCAAGCGACCCATTATTTTAAGTTTTCGGTGCTTTATTGATCTCTCCACAAAACGAAGCTTATTCCTGCTATCCATCCAATGTTAGGCTATGCTGCTAAACAAGACCTTCCGATGCACAACGACTGATCCATCCCCACAAACCCTACAGGTCCATTGGAGAAGATATAAAGCAGACATAAAAGGATAAGACATTTTAGGTTTAGGAGTCCTGGAGATGGCTCTAACCTTGGTCATGGTACTTAGGTATGCAAGGTAGTTTGACGATGAGAAAAGTTAATTGAAACTGAAAAGTAGTTAGCTGAAATATTATGTAGGTAAGATGGTACGTAGATACAGTTATGTTATCATGAAAAAACACACGTAGACGAACCATTCCTTCATTAGCATTTTCGGATACAGTAGGTAACCGCTATACGGAATCTGGATCACAAAAACAGTTCGTGAATAGTAACCTTTATACGCCCACCATTCGCGGTGAAGTAAGAGCATTGTTTGATAACTTATTTAACTGGAACACGAATTAACTGACGTAATATCCTCTATTAATTACTGTAAATTAAAATAGCTTGCGCTAAACTGACAAACACCTAAGTAGGTATTTTATAAGTCGCAAAATCATTCTGAGTAGGATTATATTAAAACTACGTAACAAATAAACCCATTTTTTCTTATCCGGGTCCGGAATCTCTTTGCATAAAAGCTTCTAAAACAAGCATATTTGGTTAATACGAGTATGAAGGACATCATCAACACTACCATAATGATGTAAATATCTGATGAACATAACAAATAAAAACAGAACATATCTTGGTACTTTTACAATTCACAAGTATGTATAAAGAATGTAAACAACAAATTAATGTCGCAATCAGAAACTTGTATTATACGAGGATTCATTACCTATGTGTAACAATAAACGATTTTAAGTAGATTTCGTCAAAAAAATCTACCTATTGGTCTTGCACCTAAAGTCGAGTTTTCCGGGTCTAGTTATGACCCCTAGGACCCAAATCAACCGCCGCCGCAGGTTAAAAAGTTTATATATATAAATACGTCTATGTATGTATGTTGGTTGGTTGGTCGGGCGACAAGCAAAATTTAGCCACACTCTACAGGTCGCAAATATGCACCGATTGCTTTCAAACTTGGTTCAAAAATTGAGAGGATCAAAACTTAGGTTAAGTTCGTGAATGGGCGGAATTCATCCAAGGGGGAAGGCGGGGAGGTGGTTTTTCGAAAATCAGTTTTTTGGCCATAACTTTTTTCCTGTGGAAAATTTTTGAACCGTTTAACATTTTTATCATTCCGAGTAAGAATACGGACAACTTTGAAATTGAAACTTTTTTGATGCAACTTGGGGAGGGAGTTGATTTTTCAAAATTTTTTTTTTCTTTAAATCATATCTCCGAAACGGTAAACATTTTTACCGTCGCAAGTTTTTTTTTTTTTTAAAGTCTCACGAAATAACTTATAATTTTCGAAAAAAAAAGTTATAACTGAAAAATTGAGGGCGTTTCCATGCTAAACTCGTTGCCTTGACGAACAAGTCTTTTGTTAATAATTAATAATGGAAGTACTTCTAAATGTATTTAGTCGCAACATGGAGGCAGTCCGTGACAGGCCTCTTTGGTATTTTTCGGACTCTTTGGGGGACTGGACGTTTGAGTGGATATATAATAAACCAAAATAGAATATCATTGCTTCTTTTGAAAAACAAGGGATAAATATACACTAATTAATAAAATTGCCGTTTTATTTAAGTACTTATGTGTACTGTTCACAAATGAGAATGTCAGCGCAGAGAAAGCTTCTTCGTGGAACTTTCTTCGATATCTACCTCCTCCTGCGGCTTGCCGAAGGGATCTTTTAAAATACTTGTGTCTATGTTAAATGACCATATAAAATATTAAGTCTTGTATCGTTTCAACACCTCTGAATGTTCTGGCCGACACTCTCATAGGTAGCCTACCTACCTACTTATTACATTTAATTCTGTTTAATTTTATTTGTCTGGTAGACTACTTTTCTTAACACTAAATCTGGTTTAATTTTCTTGACACTAAAATAGGCTCAAGATGCTTTCAGACTATGATCCATATTGAGGTCTTTCGGGAGATCTTACTTATTTTTGTCATTCCTTAACACAATTTACAGTTACCTACCTGTTCCCTTGATTAGACTACCTGTAGCTGATGAGCCATGAGGCGCAGTGATATAACAGTATCGGTGTCGTCACAGTTCGTGTTGGGGAAACACGTCGTTTATTAACAACAACATACCGTAAATACCTGTTGTATAATTTCCTATGTGAATACCGAGACACTGTTCCTACCAACACGCGTTTTTTGCAATTAACAATTTAATTTTGCATTTAACGATTAACGCAATTAACGATTAATTGGAAATATCTAACATGTTCCCCATACATTCCAACTGCAAATGTAAGTTTGTAAGCACAAAATTGGGAGATTTTCTGTTATTTTATGGCCATAGACTTCATCAGAGACATTATAGTGGTGAAAGACTTGTCCAGCAGTGGACTGCGATAAGCTGAGTTGATAGACTTCTTATAGGTTTTCCTGTAATCTATAAGTATACAACTATTTTCTGTATATAAAAAAAAACGTAGGTTTCGATGATAAGAGGGGGAATAGTCAATTTTATTAAATATTTTAAAATGATAAAATATTTATGCCCTTTCATTTAATTGATATGTCAAACGGTACAATGTGCAAAACTTTTTTTTAATTTTCTTATTTGTCTCCCAAGAGTGACCTACATATTCCAAATTCATTTATTCACGTAATACGTCCGTGTTTGGGTCACAAAAATTGATATGTGAACCAAATTCAACTTAATCGTCCATTAGATTCGGAGCAAATTGGCTGGGACAGACAGACAGATACGCGCACTCGTGTGTCTGTCTGTATCCTATAAGGGTTACGTTTTTTCATTCGGACATACGGAACCCTAAAAAATAACAGTTATATTCAGGTAGCTTCCCTATCTATTACCTACAGGTGAGGTGCTCGACTTTCCCTATAAACATAGGTAAAGCTGCTGCTTTACCTACATTTATAGGGTTGACTGCTGTCAACATCACCTATCTACGTCGTGATAACGTACTCAGTACCTTAATCAATGCTAAAGAATCGTTCGATCAATAATTGGTTTACGTCTTTAATTACACATCACGTGTTATATTCCTAATTAATGAAGAAATGAGGCAAACAACTATCATTCAGGTCATGAACTCATCAAGTAAGCAGATTCGAAGTCGATTGAGAAAAACAGGTCACTTTGACGTGCGTGGGCGATACTAAGAGTTCGTAGCAGAGACTGTTGTTTTTTGAAAGCCTTCCGTAGGTAAGTCCATGTCGGTAGATAAGGTTCAATAATACGGTTAAAACCAGACTCCGAACAAAATATGCAATTTGCGTCATTTTAGTCATTATTCCTTAACAATAAATTTTGAATTTTAAAACACATTGTTATTGTAATTTCCTGAATTACAATGTGTTTTAAAACTAAATAAGTATTTCCTTACAGTCCTCGACGAACATTCCTATCTCAGAACTCACTCGTTTTTTTTTTTTATATTCGAGGCCTTTGGGATCAATAACATAATAAGTGAAAATGTTATTATTGCGGGACAATTGAAATGAATAAATACCGCGCATTTAATCAATTGGAATTAGAATAATTACATAATTTTATTGTATAAACAGCAGTTGGTAAAACCCCCAGATAAGCCACAGTGCTCTACGAACCTATACAGAATGTAATAAATGATAATAATTATTCCCACTACATATTAACAACAATACACGGTTCTTATAGTTAAATGAACATTGTGAAGTTAACCAGACAAATAGCAAGTTTTTACTAACGGACAAAACTAGTTCGTACAAACGTAAAACTTTAGCGGGTTGTCTGAATATTATAATTCATACTAATATTATAAATGTGAAAGTAACTCTGTCTATCTGTCTGTCTGTTACGTTTTCACGCCTGAACCGCTGAACCGATCGTCATGAAATTGGACAGAGATATAGCCTGAGATATGGAGAAGGACATAGACTACTTAAAAAAAAGCTAGTAGTCCATAATCTTAGAAAGTTTAAATCCAATTTTTCAGATTTTGGCACAATGTTATTAGGTATAAGGATTGGCACCCAATATAATAAACGAGCCATTATTCATTTACACATTGGGTCCCGTGTTAATTGGCAATCAAGTAAATATTATGTAACAATTACTGACTCCACAACCAGCAAATAACTTTCAACGCCATCGTTTTAGCTACATAGGATAGGGGCTTATCTTAGGAAAGGGCATGTATGATGTAGCTAAAGTCTACCCAACATTACCGATCTTCTTCGTTTGCGTTATGAAGAGACACCTAATTGATTATTTATAGCTAATTCAATTCGTTCTCCAATCGTTAGGTATATCACTGAACACTGAACCATATCGACTTTAATGCGAAGAAAACATCTTCATCGTAAACACATAGGTATGACGCCTGATCCATTTCCTGCACACAGGCTGACCCGCGCGGCCCGCGATAGCGTCTGAAACACGATTATAACAACAACAAACGTCAAAACTGTAAGGTTAACACCTTGTACTGCGTCGTGTTTAATGGAGCCTTGTCGAAACGGGGCCGGGGTTGTGCGGCAAGTCGGCAGCGCTGGGCTAGGTGAACAGGCCTCTAACGCGATACGCGGGTCGCAGGTCGGGCGATATCGGAGTTACCTCGCCGCGGTGTAAGGCGCTGACGTCAATCGGTACCCTATTTGTGAGTATTATCTGCGCGATAACGGGGCGGAGGTGAAGGATCGCGCGGATACGCAACGTTCACGTGTTGTCGATCACATCGCCGTATTCTAGGAAGATGAGATAACTTGATTGATTGCTCTTTGTTCGAATGATTGTGTGCGCAAGAAGTGGGCCGACACCGGTAATGCGCGACTCTTTGCTCGGGAATGGTGTCGTAAAGGACGCCTACACACACGTACCTACTTATCCTTGTGTTGTTTTAACTTGCATTAAATGACAGTAGCGATTATGAATTTATGACACAATCATGTTTATAGGTAAAACAAACAAATAGAATAACGTAGTACACTGTAGCCTGCACTTCATCCGGTATTGTGTTGTGAGCCAAATAAACATGTAAATGTAATACTCTTATTATTAACCCACAACTTTCGAGAGTAGGTAAGTATCTACAATAAATTTATATTTAGAGAGAGTAGGATGTTTTTCACAGCATTTTATATACGCAAATCACAAGAATGAACATAAAACAAATATGATTTTATAATGGTATTGTAAAGAGCATGTGGTTAATTATAATGAAGAATGTTTGGTAGGTGCAGCGTGATTTGCTACAGTTTCTATGTAGGTTCCTACCTACATTATAAGGACATTTTTTGTAATGACCAAGTAATAGTCGACCAACTTACATTTGCAGTTGAAAAAAATGTTCCCCCATACATTCTGTATGGGAAAAAATGTATGGGAAAAACATGTCCCCATACATTCTGTATCGGAGAACATATTTTTCAACTAAAATGTTAAGTTTGTTATTGATAAATTCATCCCAACTACGGAACCCTTCATTGTGCGTCCGATACGCACTTGGCATTTTTTTTTTTTTTTTTCTTCTTTTTTTGTTGTGTAGTTTTATCCTTCAAAAGGTTCACCTGCATTGACTATTAACTTAATTAAGTTATATAGGTAAGTACTTTGGCGGTATCAACAACGCCACCTGCGAACGCATCAAAGACCTGACGTCACAAATCCTGCATCGCGCTATGAGAGTTTACCGCGCGGCTAGCATATATACAACATCCTGACATCAACCGTTGGGCAGTTGCCCACCAGACACAACACCCGTCTGGTCGGAGGATCCTCCCTTTACTATAGAGTATGAGTGAACTTTACACCCTGTTCCTCATACCTCTAAAGTATCTAGGTGTTTATAAAAAAGGCGAATTAGCTAGATAAAAATATCAAATCAAAATGCTGTTTCCGAAAATAAAACAAAACTTTTACCAATTACCCAACTAAAGTATAAACATAGCAACTTTTTGGGGTTCCCGAAGGGTGCTAACGGGACCCTATTACTAAAGCTCCGCTGTCCGTCCGTCCGTCACAGGGCTGTCTGTATTAAACCGTAAAAGGTAGACACTTGAAATGTTTACAGACTGCACACTGTGTGATGTGTGCTACAGTGCCCTGGATATGTGAGAAACCTCTACTACTGAAATTACAATGTGATCCCGACACTTTGGCATTGAATTACCTCTGTTACTGGGATTAATTAAACCGTTATAACTGAGAATGGCGACTTTTGCCTCTATAATTGGGACTATGTGTTTGTTTGCGCTTGTTTAAGTAAGACGACTAATAATAAATTGATCATTATGAATATTGGTCTGGACAGGTCACGACACGTTTGTTTAATGAATCGGTTCTTTTTAATGAACATTTTCACTTCTATAAATGAAAACCGGCCAAGTGCGTGTCGGACCACGCACAATGAAGGGTTCCGTAGTTGGGATGAATTTATCCCAAGAACAAACTTAACATTGTAGTTGAAAAACATGTTCTCCCTTATAGAATGTATCGAAGAACATGTTTTTCAACTGCAAGCGGCAAGTTACCAAGTAATAGTCGACCAACTTATATTTGCAGTTGAAAAAAAATGTTCCCCCATACATTCTGTATGGGAAAAAATGTATGGGAAAAACATGTCCCCATACATTCTGTATCGGAGAACATATTTTTTAACTACAATGTTAAGTTTGTTATTGGGATAAATTCATCCCAACTACGGAACCCTTCATTGTGCGTCCGACACGCACTTGGCTGTTTTTTTTTTTTTTTTTTTCATTACAATAATAAAACTACAGCGGCAAGACGCTCAGCTCCCACCTCCGGCACAGTTGGCGACCCTCCAGCGCTTGTCACCGCCTAGCGCCTCACGGCCGGCATGGCGCTCATCTCTCGCTTCGCTTGTATGCTCACCAACGTCAACTCACCTATAAAACACTATTGCTACCTATTTACATGATCGTTCCACACGTCCCTATTGACTACACTAAACTAAACAAGTCACTGTCACAACATACTTGAAAACGTTTATGACACGAATAGAACTTGCTTAATTGTAACCTAAATGGAAGAGAAGTCACTGGCTCCTGAATCACAAGCAGGTACTGAACCTAGCTCTGGAGCCAGGGTCTCAGATTTTTCTGTAACCTACGTTTATGGCAATAAAAGCAAAGAATTTTTGTTTTGTATGTCACCGAAGTCGTAAATTTTAAACATGGATGAAGCTCGTCAAATGATAACTGTATTATACGGCCAAGTGCCAGTCGGACTCGCGTACGATGGGTTTCGTACCATTATCTATAAAAATGGCAAAAAATCATGTTTGTCGTATGGGAGCCTCTTAAATATTTGTTTTATTTTAATGTAATTATTTATTTTTAAAGTGAATATATAACTGAATATACTGTGAATATTTCAAGCGTCTACCTGTCGCCGTTATCAATATCGAGCAAAAATAAGCAAAACAATCACGTTTGTTGTATAGGAGCCCCCTTAAATATTGATTATATTCTGTTTTTTAGTATTTGTTGTTATAGCGGCAACAGAAATACAACATCTGTGAAAATTTCAGCTATCTAACTATCACAGTTCATGAGATACAGCCTGGTGACAGACGGACAGACAGACAGACGGACAGCGGAGTCTTAGTAATAGAGTCCCGTTTTAGTAGTCCCTGAGAGATTTCATACTAATGGTAGGTAATGCTTAAATCTAGTTTAACATTGAGAATCTTGCCTGTGTGCCGCTCTAAAATATGGGCCCTAGACCGAAATAACCAGTTACTGACAAGAAACAGCTCTGAAGTCTAATCTTTGAAGGGTTTCAGTTCAAGCTAATGCTTACCCATGCCGTACCAGTATTACAACACGATACACCACACCACCATCCCCTCAAATCATCCCGAGTGTCAAAATAAAAGGTCGCAGCGGCAATTGGCAAGTGGCATCGTAATTACTGCGGGGCGACAAGCGGCGCGGGCGCGGCCGGAAACCTGCCGCAATAAAGGTTCGCATCGGCGCATTGTTTTTATTGCGCCGGAAGCGAGTCGCGCCAGCGGCAGCGCGCCGCGCCACGACAACCGCGACGATATAAGGGGCAATGGGCAACCGCTTGCCACAAGTGTGAACATTTTCGCAGCTCCTTGCTCATCTCAAAAAAGGTCCAGAATGTCGTCAAAGGTACAAAAAAGCAATGTGAACCTAAGGCCCTGACTTTTCAATGCAAGCTATGATTAATTATACAAAGTCGGATTGCACTGACATACCACTGGCATCCTAATTATCTCACGGAAAAATGTGGCCAAGCTGCAGTTTTTACTTCGATTTTCAAAGGTGTATTTAATGAACTCTGAAAAATGAAAAGTATTACTCTGCAAATATATTTGACAAGTATCGCACTGTCGCACAGCAATCGCTAAAGCACATTCCGCAGTAAGGCGTCGCGGAACGTGCAACGCGTTCCTTGTAATTGCGTACCTCGATGGGTGCTTTCGAGAAAAACTGGCAGTTAGGCGTCTGTGCGACCGGAGAGCGGGAGTCCTCAGGCCGGGCGGCCTCGTAGCTCCCGGAGCGTTGCGAATGGCTGCCATCCACGTGCCAACTGCCGGCTTTATCGTCGCAGATCTGATAACCGGTTTTGAGGGTGAAATATGAATGAGAAAAAAAATGTGTTTCTTCCGAAACTGTAAGAGTTAGGGCATAAGTTATCTAAATCATAATTTTTAATTCGCGTTAATGGTTTTGGCCTTGCATTTCTTTCTATTAGGTAAATCTAACCTTAGGTACCGTTACTTAAAACGTTTCTACAAATTAAAGTTCCTCAAACATAAATATTTTAACTCTATATTTAATCAACAAAATAAGGAGTGTATAACAAATAATATATATATATATTATTATTATATATAATAATAAATTGAGGACCTCGTGGCTAAGTAATAACAGCCGCACGGGTCGATCCGCCAGGTTAAGCTACGCTTGCCGGGGTTGGTCCGTGGATGGGTGCCCATCTTTACATACCGAGGCTCCTCCGTGCCTCGGAAAGCACGTTCAGCTGTTGGTCCCGGCTGTCATTCGTGGATCTTTGACAGTCGTTACGGGTCGTCAGAAGCCCAAAAGTCTGACAGCCAGTCTTACCAAGGGGTATCGTGTTACCCAGTTACTGGGTTGTGGAGGTCAGATAGGCAGTCGCTCCATGTAAAATACTGGTATTCAGCTGCATCCGGTTAGACTGGAAACCGACCCCAACATAGTTGGGAAAAGGCTAGGCAGATTGATTTTTATTTAATCAACAAATCCACAATATGATTTTTTTTTATCGCTTGGACTTCCTGTTTAAACGGTTTAGGCGCATTTGGGCTAATTCTCATTTTGGCAACCGACTCGCTAATGGACTACATCTCACTTGGGCTACTTCTCACTTGGGCTTATCATGTAGTTGAAAAACATGTTTTCCCATACAGAATGTATGGGAGAACATTTTTTTCAACTGTAAATGTAAGTTGGTCGCCAATTACTCGGTAAATTGTAAAGCCTACTTAGCTGTGATAGTTTTCCTTTTAACTTCGTTATATATACTTACTACTGCCGTAACATTTTAATTTCTAACTACAGCCGTTTAGTTGGTAGAGGGGGGGACATTTGTCTCCAACGAAAATTGGTACGTTAAAGGTTGATAAGTCACGAATGGTTTACTTAATCAAAAAACGATCTCCCCAAACCCATAATATTTTTGAAAGACCTATCCAACGATATCCCACATTATGGGAAGGACGAAAAAAAAAAATATCATCCCCACTTTACATGTAGTTATTTTTATTAATTTTTTTCAAAATTTTATTTTACCTCTTTTTTGGCGTCATTAACGTGTATACCTACTCATACCAAATTACGACTTTCTAGTACCAATAGTTTTTGAGCTAAACCGCGGACAGACAGACAGACAGACAGACGGACATGGCGAAACTATAAGGGTTCCTTGTTGACTACGGAACTCTAAAAAGGTACCTCCCCATATGAAGTATGCGCTCTGAAAATGTCTAGGTAGACATTTCCAGAGCGTTGATATTACAATGTATAATTAGAGCACTTTGCCCCAGAGCACAAGAGCAGCTGTCCTGCCCAGTGCAGGACCGCTGCTCTTGTGCTCTGAATCAACGCGATAGGTTACTCACCTGCAGGAAACAATGTGTTATCGCCACCTCTGACCTACTTCCTCCAGTGAACACTATTGTATGATCACGTTCCGGTTTCCTCAAAGTTAATTATACAATACTAACTAATAATAATCATCAATAACATAAACTTTCTGATTAAAATTAAAATTCAGTTTTATAAATTTCGATATTTTTTCCATAAACCGTATGGAAATATACAATACTAAATATGAGAGAAAAACAAGATCTAAATACCTACATTTCTGGAGTTTCTCCGTTTTGGAATAGGTAAGTACATAAATAGCAGGTTAAAAATATATTTAAAAAAATTATATGTTAAGTTCTCGAAAATATTCTTTTGGAAGGGAATTTACGAGAATTTAAAAATTGGATGACTCTATTGTACGAGTAGGTATCAATCTATTTTTAGGGTAATAGTTTTGAGTGCATTTTAACGTTTTACGTCAAAATAATCTACTCTACAACTTAAATTCTCAGTAAATTCTCCTGAGCGAGAATATTTTCGAGAAATTTCTCATAAATTCTCTTAAATTTCGTATGGTATTAATGTGAAATTAATATTTCTGCATTAACATTTAAACAAACTTTATGAGTAATCATGAGTTACAAATAATCAGTAATAAAGCCTGTCTGTCTGTCTGCCTGTCTGTCTGTCTGTCTGTCTGGCCGTCCGTCAGTCTGTTCGTCCGTTCGTCCGCGGCTTAGCTCATAAACTCTTAGTAGGTACTAGAAAACTTTAATTGGATATGGGTATACATATTAATCACGCCGACAAAGTGGTAAAATAAAATCATTGATATTACATAACTAAAGAAATATTAGCAATTTCCACTCTGAAACCCCCATAGAGTAGGTAACCTTTTCGAGTAAAGTATAAAATTATTTAATAACAACGACTTCCCTAAAAGGAGGACGTCCTTAATTCGGTTTAATTTATTGTTTTTTTTAGACCTTGAAATCAAAATAATTATATTGGATTAAAATTGAGCAACTGAACTTCCAATTTTAAATTGTAAATTCTCCGTCGAAAAGAACATTGCAGAATATTCTCTCGACCCATCACTAATCAGGAAAACACTTGTGATAGTTATGTCGGTGTACCGCGATGATTTGAGCCGCGTCACAGTGAGGGCGGCCGCGGCGGCACTTATAATTAATTAACAAATAATAACAATAGTTAGCGGGGGACGTCGGTTTTTACGAGTTGTAAACCACTCTGAACAATGGAGACGCATAAAACTTTCGCCGTGCTATTGTGCGCTCTGATGTGAGAATAATGTTATATTAATTTAGCGTCGGCAAAAATACTGCACTGTTAATTTAGGGGGATTACTTACAGAACAACTAACACTCATGTGAAATAAAGCCGGCGAGTCTTTGTTCATAATTCATAGGCACCTACGGTACCTAACTACTTCACGTAACGTACATACATTATGTGCTTGCCTATTTACGTCCGAAATCTATTGGGGTGGTTTCTTTACATGTCGTTAGTTTGTATTTGTGACATAGGAAAAGATACAGAGCAAGTGTGTGTCGGACCACGCACAATGAAGGTTTCCCGTACTTTGGTGAATTTATACTAAGAACAAACTTGAATGTACTCCCACACATTTCAACTGCAAATATAAGTTGTTCGACTATTACTCGTTAACTTGTAAAGCCTCCTTAGCTGTGATAGTTTTCCTTTTAACTTCATGTAACATACGTAGGTAGTACATACGTACGTATGTTACATGATTTTTTTTCACATATCCTAAAACAACCATTTAGGGCAGGGCAGGGAGCGGGACTTGACTCTAACAAAAATTATCACTTTAAAGCTTAATATTACGCAAACTCATCCCTGAATCGAAAAATGGTTTTCAAAACCCACAATATTTTTGAACGACCTATCCGACGATACCCCACACCATGGGAGACGAGGGAGGTACCCCACAAAATTTTATTTTACCACTTTGTCGGCGTGATTAATAATATAATGTATACCCATAGTACCCATGCCGAATTACAGCTTTCTAGTACTAAGAGTCCCTGAGCTAAGCCGCGGACAGACAGACGGACATGGCGAAACTATAAGGATTCCTTGTTGACTACGGAACCCTAAAAAGCGTAGGTAGGTAACCATTTTCCAATAGTTTATCCTGTAGAACACGTTGTTAATATTAGGTACCGGTAAAAATAATGTTCGAACAATGATAACGAACATCGGAAGTGTGGGTTCGGTGAGGAGGCGCGACGTTTGAACCGCTGCCAAGCGCGCGCCGACCGCTCGCCGCCGCGCCCGCGCCGTTGTACTACACATCGCGACCGCTCCATACATCACCCGACCACTTGTTAATGTGGAAATACTTCACTTATATATGATATCCGATCATTACGCTTACACGTTTTGGCTGCGGATTCAAAGAAAGAGATAAATCCTGTACGGATAGGGACTCTACAAATCGTCGAACACGACAACACCCGAACGTATGTCAGTATGAACATGGGTTTCCTTTAAGTGATTGTAAATCTATTAAACTAGAGCGTCATGATGGTTTATGTGAAATACCTAATGGCATAAACGCCTAGCTAGAGTTATCTTTTATGATGTTAACTCTTTACACACCTAGATTGTAGCGTGGTTCTTTCTTCATTTGTGACATAACTACGATAGAAATCTATGAAGCTGTGGCACATTAAATAACCACCTACCTACCATTAGAACATAACACATCATTATTGTAAAGAACTACAATAATGCTAATGAACACTGAACATCATAATCCTATTATTCCTGTTATTTTTACAAATAAGCTCATTGTAATATGGCGTAATACGTTCCTATCCCATTAAAAGTATATTTTTTCATACTTTACAAATAACAGATTTACGGCTTTCGCATCCTCTCATTATCAAGTCAAGTACAAAGGCTATTACTTTGACACTTCTAACAAAACACAACGCATCCTGTCAGACCATCTGGCGACGTCTTCTGCGACAACTTCTTACGAACCCACCGGAGGCATTTCAAACCTTATTACGAACACATAAGCGTGATATAGACAGTAAAGTATAAGTAGTAATTGTTTAGGACAAAGCAAGCAATAGTTAGAACAATTAGCGTTTGTTGGTAGGTCCGAGACGTGACTGGCGTGGCCAGGGGTCGGCTGGCCGCCATGTGTCCCGCGACACGGCAGACAGGCACAATGGACACGTAGCCTTACACGTGGGACACAACAGCCATCAACCGACGTCATGTGACACAAAGGAAATTATGTAAAACTCACAGAAAATCAACAATAGTTGACAAGCTATTATGATGAGGTAGTTTACAAGAATTATTGAACCCTTCACTGACACATAGGTACATAATTATGTAACCGAATACGTACCCACTTAGACGTCACCAAAGCTTTGAACTAATTCAAAAAACAACGCACACACTGTAGTAACTAACTTTCCGAAAACATTTCATGAGAATCTGATTGTAAAAAGGTCCATCAATATTAGACATTCTCCGAATTAACAATGATTGTAAAATCTTCTCTCACATCAGCTCCCAGAAAACTATTATTTTACAGTATTTAAAATACAAAATGATATATTATTATCAGTACCGTTAGTATCGGTGGATATCCTTTCCATATGTCAAAGTTTTTGTCTCACGTCGTTCGACAGATTAGAGAATGGTGTGCCGATAACCTCGGGACGCTCAGTAAGCTGATTACTCTGTTTTCATTCCGTACCGATTTGTTTATCACCACTCAAAACTGTTCGCTGATAGTTTTAAAGGGATAAAATGCTATCACAGATAAGCTTTGATTGACGTAACAATTTTTTTTTTTTTTTTACAAATAGATGACTTAGTACCTATAAGGTACAAACTAAGACACTAGTGTGGCAGGTGACCTAATAAGGTGGTATTCTTCTTTTTATACGGTACCTTCATGGATAATTAAAATGTGTTCTATTTAAATAATCTCTGATCTATAAATCACCAAACAATTCGATAAGAATGCTCAATAATATCGATTTCAACAAAGACCATGACTATTTCCCACATAACAAACAGAACTCCCACAGCATCCAAAAATCCGTTAAGTTGTACAATAGCGGAAGTAATAATAGGTGAGCACGTATGCGGGTATCGGAAACATATCGCACGTTCGCTATCGGCTCATTATCGACAGATCGCGATGCCGATGCCGCCGCCCCGTACTCCTGGTACCGTACTGGCCAAACTGGCAATTTAGCCAGAACACTAGTAGGCCCGCAGCTGCCGCCGGACGTAACAATATCGACGTCGTTACTGTTCTACCACTTCAATACTTTCCAAAGTTATAGAAATAACATTGGTTATTTTTCAGTATTGTTATCAAGATTTTTTTATTGTACCTGTTAGATAACCACATGAATAATTTGAGTGGAATTAGTATCAGATGGTTTATTTAAATAATGTTGAGCAGTACCGAACTACCTCGCACTGATTATAATCAAAAAGAAGATGCTACATGCAAAAATCCGGGACAGCATGCAGTATAAAAAAAGCTTGTAAAAACGCACGAGAAATTGGTAAGTAGGTATTGTACATCATGACTACCTAAGTCATGAATCCGATCAAAAATATAAACAGTGAGATCAAGAGATATTGCATCATCAGTATTAATCAGCTATCCAAAGCTAATTTACCATTATATTCAATAATAACATACCTACATAATGTAATTGTAATGTAAAACTAATTAACATCATTGTTTGCCATAGAGTACGCGTGAACCCTCGTCGGATCTAGTTTATGTCATAGGTGTGATCGAGCCGCGGCCGACTGGAGCCAAATAGCTGCTATACATTTGAAAATTATTGTCAGCGATCAATACGTCCGCGACGCACAAATATGACAACGCAGCATTTACGAACCTAATTCATACCGTGAGCTATATTCTGACTCTTGTATTAACCGGTATAAATTGCTTTTGAACATTTCATGTCTCATGTCTAAGTTTCGGTGAACATTCCAGAAACCGCGCCTTGATCATCTCGTTAACCTATTCAGTGTACCTAATTGACATATGTAGTTTAATGTCACCGTAACAGAAATAACGTGTTTCTGAAATATGATTGAATTGAAAAAACACTGAAGTTACTATATTCGCTGCGAGAATTTACAAAACTACTTACTTTAACATACTCCACTGCTAGATTATTGACTTTCTCCAAAAAGATAGGTTGCAACACCGTGCAAGTGCGTCCACTACTCGTTTAGCATAAAGCACAATAGAATATGAATTCACCAAAGACTTTAGTGTTCATTCGCCACGTAAATGAATGGGCGTATAAACAAGTGATATTTGTTTGACAGCGGCAATAAAGCGCTGTCACGGTGCTGTTGCAGCTGTAAAACGATAAAGTTACCTGTGCCAAGCGACACTGTTGGCGCGATGGCGGCCAGATGTGGCCAGATGTCGGACTCTCCCACGACGCCGACGCACCTATGTATTGCCGTGAGAAAACATAATAACTAATATTGATATATTACAATTATTATACTTAGCAAAGATCACTAGTTTAAAGTTCTGAAAACGTTGAATGGATTCCATTTTTGTTCATAGCAAACCATCTTATTAGCTGACCCTGTCGCAATTATTTTTTCAGTTTACGTTTAAATCTGAAGTTATACCTACGTGAAACACTTTTCTATTCACATCCAAGTCTAGGTTAGCTCAACGACATGTCAGAAGAAGTGTTATTGGTGCCAATTCTCTTGTCACAAAATTCTCTAAACTAGAGAATCACCAAAATTTAGTTTATTCCTGTCAAACGACGATTAAACTATATTTTAGTTCAATAGCACTAAGATCGTACTGAGCTTTTAATTTAGGTAGTGAAAATGTCAATTTTGCTATTCAGAATTTTACGTTTTTAAACTAAAATTTAGATTTTCTAGCTAAATCTGACTATTTTTAATCGCGATTAAAAAGGTGTGGAATAAAATTAGTTGTCATGAACTAAACTTCACACCAACACCTTGACTACTGGTGTAAATAAATGAATGAATTAATGATTTATTCATATAAATTTCTTAACGCTAGGTACCTAAATTCCCCACAAAACTGCTTACGCAGTTTAACTGTGAGATCGTAGAGTCTCTCTTACAATAAACATATTGTCAGGTACATCTATTAACCTATATATGTATATACTTAATATCTACACTTACCTACATAGAATCTAATAAAAACAGTACTGTATATTTTTTACTTTTCTTTATCTCGAAAATACACCATTTTCGAGGTCCTATCGCAAAAATAATGAAAATTTCGACCCCCTTTATGAAACTTAAACGCCTAAAACTCAACATATTATATAAGTATTTTTTTTTTTCACAAAAATTGAAAAATTACATATAAAACACGTTGAGGCTGCCCCGTTCCTGCGAGCCTCCGGCTCTAAAAAAATCATGGGGTTAAAGCAAACAAGTACAAAGTTGTGAAGCCAAAAGAAAAAAAAATACCACGTGGTGTCGCGATTGTCAAATTCGATTTAGTTGTGTCAAAGTTTATTTTTAAAATTAGAGAATTTTGTTTGCAGAATAGCTTTAAGATTCTCATAGCCAAAAGCAAGCAATTTTAGTGATCTTTAGTTAGTTTAGTTCGGTGTACAAGAGAATCGGCACCATTGTCGATCTTAATATCCCACTAAATCTCTACACTAACTTGTTTACACTGAAAGCAAACAAATTGATAAAAGCAATCCACTCGAGCGCATCCATTAGCGCTCCACAACATTATCAGTGCGCACACGCAGTGGTTATCCCGCCTTACACACAAAAAAGCTGCATTCAGAAGGTTCAATCATGCGATGCAGGACCACAAGATCCGGTGAAGAGACCTCCATGAAAATAAAAATATGCTCATTAAACGCACACTGCATCTGCAGTGTTTGATGCTGTTTCGGTTTTCCTATAGTCTTACGTGTTAACAACACGTTGCTAGTACATACTGTTGCCCTTCTGTGCGATCTCCTGTTGCAGTAGGGATGCGACCACACGTAGAGGCCCCACACGTTCCCGCCGTGTGTCTACCGCGCAGCACACGTGCATTGGCGCAGCTCTATTGTAAGGAGCCACTGTTCACCTTTTGTGCGCAGACTTTATTTAACCTCATACAGGTTGCCTCCACGAGAATTAATTCACGCGACTAACAACGCGGGTCGATTGTTTCATTAAGTTTCATTATGTGCAGTTGTTTAGCTCCATCTACGTAACACTAGCACAAGACGTTTTGCTCTATCAAACAAAGGATATAATATGCAACGCGCACTAGTAGGTATAGATGGAGCAACGTGTATGGCTGACTATACATATAATAGGTACATAATCAATTCCATAACTAAGTACTTATTAAATTCCCAGTTAGTAAATAAACGGAATATATCGCGCTAATTAGGATACATTTGGCAACCTAACATCCAGTATCATGTAGGTCTAGTTTTTTTTTAATAATGCAGAGTATCGAATGTCCTAAATATCGACATTTATTTATTATGTATGTCACAGGGTAATTTGATAATTCGGATATTGCGAAAACCCGGATAATTAGAAAATGGTGAAAAATAATCTGCGAGCAACTTGAAAGTAGCGTTCGCCGCCGGCCGCTACCGCGGCACTGCTCGCTACGCTCGCTCGGCTCACGTGCGGTTGGTCACAGTTCTAACCTTACCTAACCTATTTCACCCAGTTCAAAATGATGAATCATACAATCTGCCTGCGACTAGATAATTCAATTTTTTATATCAAAGCTACATACATAGAAGACAATATAAAAAAATTTTGCCAGTGCAGGTGCGCCGCCATCAGATAAATTCTTCTTTTGTTATAACTAGTAACTCATTTTGTCAGCCAATCACATCATGTCATTTAATTTTTACCTGAATTGTAAACAATGGGACAAACCGCTTTTTTTTTTCGAGTTAGGCTAATGCTTTGATATCAAAAATAAAACAGATTTTACTAAAAAAGTTTTAACATTAACAATAAAACAGAAAAAAAAACCTACATCTAAATGCTTATATCTCCGAATGGTTACGTTATGGAGCAGTTTTCATAGTAACCTTTGTTTTTATTAAGACCCTCTATCAGACTATAAATAAAAGTTTTGTACGTGAGCAGTGATTTTGAAGTGATTTTGAAAGAATCGATTATCTCCGTACTAAAACAGGCATTGCCCTTTAGAACAATGACAAACGGAAATGATAGTGAGTAAATGGCTTCAAAAACATATTATATTATATTTTTCTTTTTACTTCCATTATTAAAAAAGATGAGATCTTTCAACAAAAATATGCAGGTGTCGTCCGGGAGTGTAATTAAGTTAGACCTCTTCTGTCATCTATGGTTAGAATAAAAATCATGCATCATCATCTATGGTTAGGTGACTGTGAATTAGAAATCCCGTGCGTTTACAATTACAATATACTGTTATATTATTTAGTGATTGGTGTTCGTCAGGAATAATGTCTGTAAGAATGACAATCAGAAACATTCAATGTATTAGTGTTGTGCTATTAGTGTATATGCATGAACGCAGGCCTTCGTTAATTCGCTAAGAAAGAGCTGGTGGACTTCGAAACCGGACTGCAGACAGTCCAGGAAGGCTATCCTTAGGTGGTAGGCTAACCAAGCGTTTATTACGCCTGGACAGAACCAGCCTGCGCCTGGTGACGGGGACCATCACGGGACACTAATCGTTAAACAAAATACTTCCACACAATAGGCATAACGGACAATCCTCTGTGCAGAGCTTGCATGGAGGCTGAGGAAACCGTTGCGCATGATTGTGCTCTTTGAATGCACAGGCGTCACCCAGATTAGAACGAAAACCCTCGGGGCACCTAAATATTTCAGATGTTCTAAACAGACCGGGAGACATAACTAACTTCTGGAGGGAGGGGGGCTTCTTCTGACTACAAACGTAGTATTTATTTGTTTATTTAAGGAAAAACAAACAGTAGCACAATAAGAAACAGTCATAATATCTTAAATATTACAATTTAAAACAATTATGCTACCCTCTACGTTCTCCACAGATTACAATTTAAAGTATTAAAAACTAGCTAGTAACCCAGATACAATACCTACCAATACAACAGACATTATCCTAGAACTCATAACTGGATATTTTAATTTATGAAAGAAAAACAAAAGAAAAAGTACCTACCTAAATTTGTGTGCGTACATTATTAATCATTACATCATTATACAATACTTTGCTGATCCTTTAGGGTTGCTTGGATTTGCTTCTTAAATGCATTTTTACTAAGAAAAAGAATGTCGACTGAATTAAACTCAATGTTATATGTCTCAACCAAACGACGAAGTGGTGACCGCGAGCCAGCCAGTATTCAGGGAAGGTTTATTAAAGTGTGGCTGGTATTTTAGTATATTGTGGTGTCTTACTACTTCCACGCGAACGAAGTCGCGGGCAGAAGCTAGTACTCAATAAACACCCGTATCGACTGAATTATAATGATACGACATTGTGATTTAAAACTGTCGTGTCAACTAAAACAAGTCTGATAAGCTGATAAACAGATTGCAACGACTGCTGCAGCAATGATGTTCACCCATAAGTCGCCATAACAGAGAGCAAACAAGTAATTTGAAGACAGGGTAAAGCGAGTTTACGAGTATAGCGTCTATAGAACAAAGCGTCGGACAAAACTGTAGGTGGTGGCATTGTGGCGGCGCCGCGGCGTGCGCGCACGTGGCGCACACGTGAAGGACAAGGTGCTATTGTCTATGTTACACAACGATTTACTGCCGCACAAATCTTATACAAAAAAACTTTAAGCTTCGTTATTTAATAATATAATGATTGTCATGCGGAGGTAAATTATGAGGGCAGTAAATAAACATCTTTCAAGCAATAACAAACTTTACACGTAATGAAATAAAGCCTCTATTCGACATAGAAATGCTTTTCCAGTCGGAGGTAATTATGATGGTAGTGTTAGTTTACCGTGGCCTCCATGGTCTTTGTTTCTAATTATGACTGGATTCTGCACTGAAATTATTTATTTTATTTTATTTTATTAATTTTAGGAAAACTTACAGCTAATACATTTTATAACTAGTTCAATGTTTAAAGATGGCCAATTACAAGCTTCCACTATCAATTAATATGAGTAACATTAACAAATACGCTTAAAACAGCGAAGTATAAGAGATACACATATGCATTATCTCACGCTCAAAAAATACAATAATAAAGAAAAGACAAAAAAAATGTTTTTTTTTTTTTCAAAACAACTTTACTTCCTTAACGCTACTAGTAAATAAATCTAAATTTAACTCGACATCCTGTCACACCATATTAAAAGCACGACAAGCTCTTATCACGTACGAGTTCCGTCTGTAGATAGTCCTGCACATGGAGAAGACGTGATCTCTGAAGAAATGCACTCGGCACACGCAGCCCGATCTTGCCCACCAACTCAGGGACATCAGTAGATCCGTTCATAACACTAAATAAGAAAGCAAGATCTGCAATTTTCCTTCGCTCGTGTAGAGGCAGAATATGAAATTTTTTACACCGTCTTTTATAGTTCTAGAGATAGGTATTTGAGCGATATTGAGTGTACCTCAAAAATTGCCTTTGTATACCTTCAAGCCGATTAATGTATTGTATACATTATAATTTGGGTTCCAAACCTGAGAAGCGTATTCAATGTAAAACAAATTACCTAAGACTTGTTACAAGGGTGGCTAAGTAAAAAAATTACTGTAATACTATCCACCAGCTATTATTAGATAGAAGACATTAAATAATTTATCAAATAAAAAAAATTCAAGTAGGTACTACCTACTTACTTATTATTAGGGGATTAGTTACAAACCTGAATATTGTCAATGAAATACATAAAACCTACTAGCCAAACAAACATACACAATCAAACTTAGAATTCTTAAAACTTAATTTTATAAGTGTCATGTTTTGTTGTCAAATAGGTATGTAGGTACTAGTTACTCAAGGCACGCGCAGACTGGCGCGATATCGCAACAGTCTGCGCGAGCCTTTATACTACAACAGCTTATTCGACCAAAAATACGAATAGCGCTGGTCTAGAATGTCTATTTACTAATTTCTCATTGATGTTCAGTTTATTATTTACGAATCATAACTACGCGAATAAACTGAAGTTAAGTACCTTCATACATCATTTTGACAGTTACCTACTTAATTAATTAAATCGAACACCACACAATATCGATGAAAGAGAAGACATTCCTAGATAAAATAAAGAACCTAATTGATGTCATGGTTGACGGTGATATTTTTATCCGAGGCGTTTGCTGAAGCAATTACTAAAATCTAAAACTAGTCTGGTCTAATTCTAGTGTGAAGATGGACCACCTGACTGATATGCGCGACGTCTCAGGTGACAAACATTTTATAATCAATACATGCATACAGTATGAGTACCTAACTATTTGTGGGACAATGGGACTGTGTTAGAGATAGGTACACACAGCGTCATTATGTGCTAACCCCTCAAGTTTTAAAATGTTACACTGCTACAATATTGAATTCGTTACGAATAATCTAAAGAATACTTCAAAAAGAGTTCATTAGTTCGACTTGCATTCGAACTATCGCACAACCGAACGTTGTCGTACTCATACGCGGCAGTTTGACGCACTAGCCAGCGAGCCCATGTGAACTGCGAATAATAATAATAAATAATCCATACTAATATTATAAATGTGAAAGTAGCTGTCTGTCTGTCTGTCTGTATGTTACGTTTTCACGCCTAAACCGCTGAACCGATCGTCATGAAATTTGGCATAGATGTAGCCTGGTATATGGAGACGGACATAGGCTACTTTTTTACGCGATAACCGACATCTACGCGGGCGGAGCCGCGGGCAAAAGCTACTGATATATAATATCGTCAGAGTCATTTTATCTTTAGGTCTCTGTCCAATCGATAGATGTTATAATTTGAGGGTATCCATTAATTTTACTTACTTACGTTTTCTTTATCTATTTTAATATGTATAATAGGATAACTGTAGATTATCAAATCAAATTGTAAAATATAGTAGCTTTGTAATAAAATAAGATCAAAGTTTTGATAGATAATAGCAATAATAAATATTATGAAATGTTTATTCAAGTATTTCATTTTTCTTGATTTTTAAATTCTTTATAAATATTACTAAAAACAAAACAGAAAAATACTGTATATTAAAAAAAAATACATGCATGACAGAAAGCACATTTTTTGCCTGGGATTTGAAACTCCAATATTATATTTTTTTTATTTATTAACTATGGATGACTCACAGCTAAAAAAAAGTGAATGAAAATAGTATCTGAGACTGACAGGCAATTAAATAATAATAATAATATTTATTTGTCAGATCAGTAATCCAATATTGTTAGTGATTAGTCATTTATTCATGAACAATAAATTGTGTTTGAAATTACATGTTATAAAAAATAAAATAAAATTACATAAAAAGACAAAAGAAAAAACACGTTAAATATTACAACAATGCATACAATTTCACTATAGATCTACAACAGCATAAAGACACTTATTCAACAGGAAACTTTTAAGTTGATTCTTAAAAGAGCTTGAGTAGATAGCGCTTTTTATATCTGGAGGCAACTTATTAAATAATATAACAGATTGATATCTGGGACTGTGCTTCACGATATTCAAATTAGGCTGTACCTTGTAACTTTTAATGTCTTGTCTACGTGTGCCTTCTCTAATCTGTCGTTCTTCTGCTGTCTCATATTCATGTATATATTTGGCCATGTTACTTAGAAGTACTAATACATAAATGCTCGGAACTGTAAGTATATTTAGATTTCTAAAATGTTCACGGCAACTCTCTCTTTGCGGGATACGGGCTAATGTGCGAATTGCGCGTTTTTGTAACACAAAAGCTCTTTTAATACGAGTATTATAGTCATAACTTTATCCCCAAAACATTATGCTATATCAAATTTACACAAAAAACAACTTAATAATAACAAATACTAAATACTTAATAAACAACTTACAAACTAGTATATATACTTGTGTCAATTACTAAATCCAAAAAATAAACTCAAAAAGCATGTCAGATACGATAATAATAATAATTCATCATATTCATTAACAGTCACACTACACACATTACTTCTGGGCACGGTTTGACGGCAACACTATCGTCCTCGTCCAGTGCTTCCATATAAGGTCATCAGTCCTATCCGCAATGGTCATCAGGAGACTGTTGGCGCTGCCCCGCACCCGCCACATCAGGGATGCGATACGCTTTCGTATAATAGCATAGAAGTCATCTATACGTGCCTCCGCGAACATCCCTGATGCGTGTCGCGGCAACCTTGTGCCCTCTATGCGTTATTGTATTGGACTCACAAAGCGCTGTAAGCCCTCTGCGTGTAGTCGACCCCATAGGCTGCAAGTATAGAAAGATTGGCAGTATGACCTAAACAGTGTACCCTTTACATTCCATTCCCGATACTTTTAGTGCAGCCCTCGTAGTGTTGTGCACTCACTGGACAGGTCCACTCAATCTGTGTGGTTCTTTCATCAAAAGCCCATTTCAGACACCAATCTACATGGTCTTCGCATGATCTGACCAAGATTATGTCTGGACTTTAAAAGAGACTGTGACCGCTGAGTTCGTTTCGGCCTTTCTTCTCAGAGTAGTCAAATAGGAAACGCCGACCTCATCTAGTTTTAAACTGTTCCTGTCATATTAAAATCTTTTTAATTGAAAACTCCTTGGTTTTAAAAATCGAATACCATTTATTTATTTTTTAAAAGATTCTCGGTCTTGTCACAAGGTTTTGTCAATCTTGTTTAGTCGTTGAGAAAATGGAATTGACTCGAGAAAATTCAAGAGCGATGATTTATTATGACTTTCGAAGTGGTTTAACACAAAAACAGTGTATTGACCGGATGATTTCTGCATTTGGTGATGAAGCCCCATCCAAAACCACAATTTATCGCTGGTTTGCTGAATTTCAACGTGAACGTGTCAAACTCAGTGATGATCCCCGTCAAGGTCGTCCAAAAACTGCAGTCACCCTGTCAGATCTACTTATTCCTAACAAATAAAAAAGTAGACTGAACAATTTAATGAAAAGGTAAAAAAAAATACAATATTTAGAATTATGAATATAAAACCTACCTATTATGCACTCTCAAGGCAAGAAAGGAGGTAAATTTAAATTACTTGAAGTAACTCCCAGCTCCACGTCAGGACGTCTTGAGGGCAGGCAGCTCCCAGGAACAGAAATCGTAAGTGCAGACTCCGCAGTGTCGAGAAGAATTGTAGGGGCGCGTCAGAGTGTCAGCGACCCCAACTTTAGCAGTACAAACACGAGATATATATATATATGTGATAACTCTCCAGGAATTAGGCAGTACCTTCTGCAGTGAAGATAGTTCACTCAGAACCGAGACGTAAACATAAACTGAACTGATTGCATCTCCAGGCCCCTTTTATCGGAAAATCTGGACGTTCTTGAATATTCTGTTCTCTTCGAAAAATCCATTTTCGATTTCAAGTTTATGCTGTCCTCTGTCCTGCCAGTTATCTAACCAGCCAGGTGTAGTAGGCCAAGATGTATAAAACCTCCTGATCAAATTCTGAGAGTGCGTTTAAGAAACTTATAATTATAATAATTTAGAATTTAGTTATTTAGTAGACAACGTATTTAAGTATAAAAGAAATTTAGAATATCCAAAATTATATAAGTAAATGATTTTTAGAAAATACAAACTTAATGCAACCTTCATTGAATAGGCTGGTAAGAAAATCTATGAAATAAGTAGACTTCAGTTTGACACTTTTGACGTAAATGTTGTTTAAAGAATAAAATTGTGTAATATGATGAAAAACTAATAAAAAATATGATGAATGGAAAGAAAAACGTAAGTAGAGTGATATATTAATCATATCTGTAATAAACAGATACTATAACCCAAGAAAACGTTGATGCTGTGCGTAAGCTGATTGAGGAAGATCGACATGTGACATACCGCGAAATTCAGGCAGCTTTAGACATTGGCATGAGTCAAATACAAATAATCTTGCATGAACAATTAGGTGTAAAAAAGTTGTTTTCCCGATGGATACCGCATTCGCTCTGTGAAGAGCAAAAAGCGGCTCGCGTTACTTGGTGCATCAGAACTCTCGAAAGATTCCACGCAGGATCCTCAAATGCTGTATACAACATCGTATCAGGTGACGAATCCTGGATATATGCGTACGAACACGAAACAAAAAACCAGTCACGAGTTTGGGTGTTCGAAAATGAGTTAAAGCCAACAAAAATTGTTCGTTCACGGAGTGTTGCAAAAAAAATGGTGGCCACGTTTGTCTCCAAAACCGGCCATGTTACGACTATTCCTCTTGAGGGACAAAGAACGGTTAATGCAGAATGGTATGCTAGCATTTGTTTGCCACAGGTCGTTTCTGAACTCCGTAAAGAGAACTGCAACCGCCGCATCATCCTCCATCACGACAATGCGAGTTCTCACACCGCGCACGGAACAAAAGAGTTTTTAGAGCAAGAAAACATAGAATTATTAGACCATCCGCCGTACAGCCCCGACCTAAGCCCTAATGATTTCTATACTTTCCCTAAAATAAAGAATAAATTGCGTGGACAGAGATTTTCATCACCTGAAGAAGCTGTGGACGCCTACAAAACGGCCATTTTGGAGACCCCAACTTTCGAATGGAATGGTTGCTTCAATGATTGGTTCCATCGTATGGAAAAATGTGTCAAATTTCGCGGAGAATACTTCGAAAAGCAATAAATACATTTTTAAATAGTAATGTTGTGTCTCTTCCTTGATTCCCGAAATTTTCAGTGCCGCCCTCGTATTTAACACAATGTGATCATAATCAATCTAGAATTTTTCATTTAACAATATAACCTCACTTTACGTCTAGAATTATTCATTGCTAATAAAATTATAATTTTTTGTAAGCAGTGGTGATTTATTAAGTTAAAACCTTCGAAATACACGTGAATGTGTTCCCGTATCCTCCCCAGCCGGGGGGGCATGCGGGGCCCGCCAGCAAGGCGGGCATGCGCCGGGAGGGTGGTGGACGTAAAGGCTTAGCCGGTTTCCCATGACTCTCCCATCAAGGCGATGAGGGCCAACCAAAAGGCCCTTCTCAGGGCCAATCCGAAGGCGCTTCGGCGTCGGATGCTAGCCGCGCGCCGTCTGCGGCTAGCGTCTGTTTGCTGGACTCGGACGACGAGTCCATTTTGTCGGACTCTAGTTCGGCAATTAGTCGCCGGGAGTCGGGGAAGCGGGCCCTTGAAGGAAATGGGTCCGGGGGTTTCTCAGAATCGAGGAGGCCATCGCTGGCCAAGTTCAAGAAGCCGGTGTCGGATACCCACGACATTGGTCTGGCAGAGGCCCAACGCCAGTTGGACTTGACTCGGCGGGCGCAGCTCCAGCAAGACCTGGAGGAGCGGGTTGCGGCCAAGGAGCAACGGGCGCGCGTCGCCCGGGCCAAGTCCGGGTACGGCGCGTCCCGCGTTCACTATGCGGACCACTCCCTGGCCGAGCTGGAGCTGATGGCCGAGGAGGACGAGGAGGAGACAGTGGTAGTCGCCTCTAAGTCCTCCTATCTGAAAGGGACTTTCCAAAAGTCCCTTAAGTGCAGGACCGCGAGCATGCGCGGCATCGTCGGGGAGCTGGTGCAGCGCAAGGCTTCCGACGAAACGCGGCAACTGCAGGCGAAAGTCGATCGCCTGCAGTCAGAAGTCAGCCAGCTTCATCGGAAGCTGGCAGAAGCCACGGCCCGGCCAGACCAAGCCGAGCCGAGACCAGCGGCTGAGGTCCCCTCCTCCAACCTTGAGGATATAATCCGCAAGGTCGTCACGGACGAGAGGGCCTTCACGAGAACCTGTCTTGCGGGTATAGAGGACAGACTCTTGCCCGAAAAGCGCCTCCGGCGGAGAATAGGCCACGCCAGCCGGAGCTCCCTTCTCAGGGGGAAGACGCCCATCTGCCGTCCACCACCCCAGCCAACCAGCAGGGGTGGACGAAAGTGGCCAAAAAGGGCAAACGAGCGGAGAGGACGGAGACGGTGGCTACCCCTGCCGCCCCCGCTACCGCCCGTAAGGGGAAGGGGAAGACGTCGGTCCCCAAGCCCACTGCCGCTGCTCCCGCCGCTGCTCCTGCAGCTAATGGGACCCCCGCTAGGCCAAAGAGGAAGTTAGTTCCTCCCAAGACCGCAGCCGTAGTGGTGACGCTCACCACTGAGACTGCGAAACGGGGGGATACTTGGGATACTTGTCAATTTTAATGCGGGCGCGTGAAAACGTAAATCCTGCCCAAATGGGGATTGGCGCAGTCACGTGCCGCCGGACCCAGGCCGGGGCTCGAATATTCGAGTTCCCGGGGGCTCAGGGTGGCGCCAGCGTGGACCTCTTCGCAACCAAGTTGCAGGAGGTCATCGCTGACGCGGCCAAGATCACCAGGCCCGTGAAGTCTGTGGCCTTGGAGGTGACCGACCTAGACGACTCAGTCACCAAGGAGGAGGTGGTGGCGGCGGTCGCAGCGATAGGGGGGGCTGTAGCTTCACAGCAGTGCAAAGTCGGGCCATTAGGCCCGACCCTGGCGGCATGGGCACCATTCGCCTTGAATGCCCAGTCGCCGCAGCTATAGCCGTCCTTGCCAAAGGACGGCTTGCCGTCGGCTTCAGCTCGGTTGTGGTCAGGGCGCTTGCAGCCAAGCCTTTGCGCTGCTACAAGTGTCTCGGAATCGACCACACTCGGAGCCTTTGCCCCTCTGAGGTGGACAGGGTGGACATGTGCTTCCGTTGTGGCAGGGACGGGCACAGATCCGCCTCCTACGAGGCTGCCACGCCGCACTGCGCGGTTTGTGCCGCCAGTGGCTGCCCGGCGGGCCACGTAATGATGGGGAGGAAATGCAATCCTCCTCATAAGAGGGGCTAAGAGCAGGCGCCGATCCGGCCTGTCGCTGCCGCCGCCGTCCCTGAGGCTGGGACTGCGGCGGCTGAGGAGGGGGGTGCGATTAGGGCTTCCATTACGTAATTACGTAATTACGCAATTACGTAATTACGGACAGATTTTAGAAATCTCACAAATACGTAACTGAAGAGCTGCAGTCCGTAATTACGTAACTATAGGATAATATTAATTAATTTAGGTACCCATTTATTTAGTTCTATAGTTTCTGCCTACTCCATGGGAAAAAGGCATGGGTTTATCTGTGTATTTACAATTTACCTTAATTTAGTTAACCTACGACTTACATTATGACAACACCAAAACCCTTTCTGTGGGTATCCCCCGAATTCCCGGGGTTTATTTTATAACTTCCAATTTGAGTCCGCAAGATTTAATTTCTTAGTCGTACAGAATAGAGTTCATTGTTGACCAATCGGGAAACGAAGGGAATCCCCGTTGGTTGTGGATAGTTCGGTACGTAACACAATCAAAGTTTATAAGTGTTTCGCAAGTATTTGATCTACCTCGTAGATAATAAAGTTTAATATTGTGGATTGAGCAAGCTAAGGGAACTCCCTACATTTTTCTTTACTTTCGTGAATTTAGAAACAATCTCAATACTCGGTACTCAGTCGTCTTACGTACACCTGCGAGATACTGTCCTGCCTGGTCTAAGCTTATTTTATTGACTTTTGTGATTTTGTGTATGTGCCGCAAAGTTTGACGCTTGGTTTTCAGAAGCTTTTCATTACAAGTTTCTAAGTAGATATCACCATACACGAGTAGAGATACTTCAACGAAAATGTAAGTACCTATTTTAACATTACTTTACTTGTCTACTTACTTTGTTTCTAGGGTATTGTGTGAGAGTTTATACATATAATTTAGTAGTTGATTTTATATTGTTGACGGCACGGTTGGCGCAGTAGTTGAGTGATTGGCTGCTGCGCTGCGGGTCACGGGTTCGATTCCCGTACGGAACAAATATTTGTATGACCTACAGATAGGTGTTCCGGGTCTGGGTGTCTTGTGTATGTTAGTTTACATGATTGTGAGTGCACCCACGATACAGCAGTAATTCCTAGTGTGGTGCGACGTTTAAAAAAAAAAAAAAATATGTGCGATTTTATTTTATTGTTGCTTGTTAGATGTCTGTGCAAATAGACATTGATTATGAGTTCACGGTACGTATGTAAATGTATCCCGTTTTAAGTGTAGTGCCTAACTATAGATGCTATTTATATGTATTACCTAACTATTAAATTATGAAATATTTATATATTGTTTTAGGTCTGCAGTAAAGAAGACTATTTATAAGGAGTTTTTGAACAAACGCACACAATCAGCTATATGGGAACACTTTTTGAGGGCTGAAAATGGGCAAAGTGTCCAATGTAAACATTGTCAAAAAAATTTGAAGACTCCTGGTGGTGCTACTGGAGCACTACATACACATATGCGTGCTAAACATATTGGCGAGATGTCACAAGAGCAAGATGCGCAAAGGGCAAGTACTTCATCGTGCTTTCAAGCAAGAAAAAGTTTAGAACCTCCATCGAAGAAAACTAAACTAACGGATTACTTTTCCACTGAGTATTCCTTGGACGTTATAGTGACTAGAATGGCAGCATTGGATGGCATCCCATTAAGCAAATTTTGTACTTCTGAAGATCTAAGGTATGTTTTCAAAAAATCTGGCTATGATCTACCGAAATCTCCTTCAACTATTACCAAAATTGTCCTGGAACAGAGTTGTGCCATAAAAAAACAATTAATAAATCAGTTTAAAGATATGAAGTCCCAAAAAAAACGGTTTACTATAGCGTTTGATGAATGGACCTCTACCCGGAACCGGAGGTATATGAATATAAATATTCATAATAAAGACCTAGAACCAGCTAAATATAAAAATTTAGGACTAGTAAGGATAAAGGGTTCAATGCCAGCTCACGTTGGAACTGTACTGTTAGAAAATCATCTAAATGACTTTTATTTGAAACTTGAAGATATAATTGCATTCACAACGGACGGAGCCAGTGTTATGGTTAAAATGGGCAAAAATTTTGATGGTCACCATCAGTTGTGTTTTGCTCACGGAATACAACTTGCAGTGCTGGACGTATTATATAAGACACGGAAAAGTACAACTACTGAACCAGAACTAGAAGATGAAGCTTCAGATACTGACACTGAAGAAATTGAAGAAAACGATGGCGGACTTTTCATAGAAGTACCTAGAGTTCTAGAACCAGAGTTTCTGTACAAAGATATTATAGTAAAAGTAAGAAAACTTGTTAAATCATTCAAAAAATCACCACTGAAGACCGATTTGTTGCAAAAATATTCTTTACAAGAGCATGGTAAAAGCCTCGATCTTATACTAGACTGCAAAACGCGATGGAACAGCTTATCAGATATGGTTGGACGATTTCTGAAATTGAAATCAAGTTTATTTAAGGCTTTATTAGACTTAAAATCAAATATAAGTTTCACAGACACAGAAATACAAGATCTACATAACATTCATCATAGTTTAGATATAATAAAAACTACAGTGATGGCATTGTGTCGCCGTGACTCGAATTTGTTAGCAGCAGATGCTGCGCTTCAGTTTATGTTAAATAAGCTTGATGCTCAGTCCAATGGGCTCAGTGACAAGCTTGCTGTATCCCTTAGAAAAAGAATAAAAGAAAGGCGAACAAATGTGTCTGGTGTCTTGCAGTATTTGCATAATAATGAAGAATATTATAAAACCGAAGAAACAGAAACTTTTACAAAACCGACGTCGGATTATATTAGAACATATGTTGCAAACTTATTAGAAAGGCTCAAATTTACACCGCCTACAAGTACACAAATGAGTTTAGATTCCGAAGCAGATGACAATGATGCTAATGATGGTTGTGGCGACGAGTTGACTGTTGCACAGCAACTAGAAAAAGAAATACAGAAAACTATGTCTACAGTAAACAAATCTGGAGTAAACACAGATCTTGAATCCATCATCAGAGTTGAAATGTGTATCTACGATAGCACTGGCGGCGGTCGTGAAGTTTTCCTAACAGCAGCTTATAATTATTTACTATGTATAATGCCTACTAGTGTTGAAGCAGAACGGGCATTTTCTTCTGCCGGCTATCTTTGTTCTAAACTAAGAAGTTCCCTTGGTGACAGAACATTGCATTCGTTATCATTTATGAGATCATATTATCAAGAACAAAGATTGGAAAAATAACCATATTTTATATTGTTTCTTACTTTTAAACCATTTGTGCGTGGTACATGTTTTGTTTGAATTGTTGATTGAGTTTAGTCAAAATCAAAATCGTCAATCAAATCAAAATATTACATTTTGATTTGATTGACGATTTTGATTTTGAGTTTAATTTTAAAATTATCATTTTAATCTGTAATTTACTTTTAATTCCTTAATATTATATTTTTTTTCATTTGAAGTTGTTTGATTTTTTACTTCTAAAATACGTAATAAGCCCAGAATTTATCGTGCTTTAAAAAATCAAAACAGTTAAGTACGTAATTACGTAGTTACGTAATTGAAGCATCAAAATGCGTAACTAGTTACGTAATTAGCAAATCCGTAATTTTGGAAGCACTAGGTGCGATGTCTGATTGATGGGTAGGGTCAGACATCGCATCCTTGTGTCGCGGTCTTCCACAGACTCCCTTCCCCTCTCGCTCTTAGAGAGGGGACCGGGATACGTGGCCGCCGCGTGGGGGAGAAGGCAACTTCGCCTTCTGCCTCCTGATAGTGAACAGCAGGAGACAGGCGCGGGGGCGCCTTCACCCCCATTGCACTGTTCACCAGCCGCACTGCCCCTCCCCGACGGGAGGGGTGCGCCGGGCCCGCTTTAAAGACGGGCGAGCGTCGGCGGGGGACTGGATGGAAAGGCTCTGCCAGATTCCCAGTCTCCCTCCATACAGACGATGCGGGAGCGCCGCTGGGTTTTTTTGTGGGTATACCGGTACTCTATCGGGGAGTCCCACATACCCCTCCCGTCGGGGGACGGGAGGGTTGCGTAATTCATTTTTCCCAGCGGAAAAAAAAATAAGGGTAGGGTAGATAGGTAAGCTAGCGTAGGGTAGGGTAGGCAGGTACGTAGGTAAGGAAGGGTAGAGTAGGTAGGTAGGTTGGTAGATAGGAAGGGTAGGGTAGATAAAGTAAGAAGGGTAGGTAGGTAAAGTAAGTAGGGTAGAGGGTAGATAGTTAGTTCTACCCGTGCGAAGCCGGGTCGGGTAAAGCTAGTAATATTATAAATGTGAGAGTAACTCTGTCTGTCCATCTGTATGTTACGTTTTCACGCCTAATCCGCTAAATTTCATGACGATCGGTTCAGTGGTTTAGGCGTGAAAACGTAACATACAGACAGACAGATAGACAGACAGATAGACAGACAGACAGAGTTACATTCACATTTATAATATTAGTATGGATTTTCTATTTTGTGAATGTGAGAACGTTGTAGGCCTAGTAGACTGTAGATTTGATGGGACTTTTCTACTTTGTTAAGTACCATAAAAAATTAAAACATCTGTCCAAAAAATTTATCCTACTATACAAAACAGGCGGGAAATAAAAATTTTACACAGTACGCTTATAACTATTCAGCTATATATTATATAATTATATCGTCGACCGTAGGTTCAATTGAGGTAAGGGACAAAATACCCAAAATGAGCTAAGTATACAGTTTTGTTCAGAATTTTTCGCTCTTTCGAATGGTGTATATGAAAAAATTCTAGCTTAAGAAAAATGTCCCTTACCCTACTGATTTTTTGGATCCAAATTTCGAATCAGCCCCATAATAACAATGTATTTGAAAAACTATGCAATATAGCAACTTGAAATGTTGTATTTACCGCCACCAATCGAATCAAATAAGGTAAGATAAGGTAAGGTAGGTAACGATTTCCAAATTTAAGATATCCGTACGCCAAAAGTGTGTACTTAATTTTCTGTCAACAATCTCTTTACACTGTATTTCTTTTCATACATTTTTTCAACAAGTGATTTACACTATCTTTTCACAATTTTTCCACAATTTTTGATCCAACGTAGAGGTCAATTTAATGTAAGGGACGGGACTACAAGATACTTGATCAGTAAGGGACATTACTAACAAAATACGTTGGTGTAAGGGACATCTATTTTCTTAAATAGATAACTTATTTAAATAAATTTTACACAGGTAGATAGAGCACTAAAATAAAAGATTATGTGCGAAATCAGATCCGAAAAAGGTTAATAACAAAAAAAGTTATGGGCGATTTAGTCCGAAAAAAAACTTTGTCGGCCTCTCCTGAAAAATCGTATTTTGTCCCTTACCTCAATTGAACCTACGGTCGACGATATATCTAACTAGCAGAAGCTAAAATTATTTGTCACAGTCCGGTCAACAAATAATCTCATGTTTACGTCAGTTTTGACATTCTTATTTTTAGTGGAATACCAATTTTTATTTACAATGTCAATTCGAAACTTTAGCAGAATACCGTTTTGGTACATTATTTTTCATAAATCTAGTCGCAATCTCATTGCAGTAAACGACACGTATAACTTAATTTTCTAGGTTAGTAGAATATCTTTTGTGACATTTTGGAACTTTTGCGGCACTGCGACTTGAATTTGAACGTTTTTAAAGTTCCGTACCTCAAAGGGAAAACACGGAACCCTTATAGGATCACTCGTGTGTCTGTCTATCTGTCTGGCCGTCTGTCTGTCCGTCTGTCACAGCCAATTTGCTCCGAATGTAATGGACCGATTAAGTTGAAATTTGGTATACATATCAATTTGAGTGACCCAAACACGGACGTGAACCGTAAATAAATGAATTTAGAATATGGGGGGCAGTTTTGGGGGGCAAACAAGAAAACGAAAAAAAAGTTTTGCATACTGTACCGTGTGACATATCAAATGAAAGAACTTACTGTGACGATCTCAATTTTTTTTTTTTATAATTTTAAAATAAATTGTTTTAAAGTTATAAGTGTAAATAGACGAAAATTGACCATTCACCTCCCCTTATCTCCGAAACTACTGAACCTAAAGTTTTGAAAAAAATAAAGAAAATAGTTCTATACTTACAGATTACAGGAAAATCTATAAGAAGTCTATGGTCTTAAAATAACATGGTATATCTCTCGATATTGTGCGTACAAACTTACATTTGCAGTTGGAATGTATGGGAGATTATGTTTACCAACTACAATGTTAAGTTTGTTCTTAGGATTTTTTTTCCAAGTACGGAACCCTTCATTGTGCGTGGTCCGACACGCACATGGCCGGTTTTTTAATTAGTAGAATTGGCCTTCTGGTAATTTTTGGAATCGAAATCATATTTACTAATACAATGATTCCTTGTTACTTGATTAAATAAATTTATTATTATTATTATTTTTATATATTTACATATCTCAGGACCCTGGGGTCCCGGACCTTTGAAAGGCGTACGAGGGGCCGAAGCCAACTCGCAGAGGCCCGTTAGACGCTTTTTAATTAAATGAGGCACCAACCGACGATTATCCCTGTACGCACTATGTAAGTGCATCCAAGGACAACCCCCGGTTGGTGTAGGACTATTGCAGGATATGGAAACAAAGATATTGGACTATGGGTTTGGGTGGTTAAAATGGTTACCTAAAACTATGGAAGGACTATGGCCCCTGCTCTGATCAATGTTTTATTATACACGGATAAAATGGCAGGGGGTGACTAGCACACTCAATAATGGGCCCCCGAAAACGGTCGCTAGCACATAGTGTCGTAGCGACAAGGGGGCAACATGTCCTGAGGTGCTCGAGGAGTGGAGAGGTATTCCACGGCTCTCAGAACAATCCCAGAGCCGGGAAGATGGTCAAGATCCCTACAAGCACTGGAATACTTCCTTCCTCCGAGCACGTTTGCTCTTGCGAATCTCCACTCAAGCCAGACAATAAAGGCAAGAATGAGGTGGGAGCTCAGTTCCTCGCCAGTTTTCACTCCAGCCGGCCAATGAAGGCAAGCCAGAGATGAGGAACATGACTTCTCCTGAGAGATAGGGTCCGTGGGGTCGCAACTGCCCAACAGCTCGCCACATGCTGCCCTGCGGGTTTCTGTATCTCTCTTGGTCTGGCTCCTCACCCTAGACATGTTCCGGGATTATTATTCGAAGTCAAAGTCAAATCATTTATTTCAAATAGGCACGAAGATGCACTTTTGAACGTCAAAAATTACATGTATAGTTTATTGATTCTAGTTGCGCCTTCCAAAAGGTAGTTATGTATGGAGAAGAATGGGCAAGAAACTCCATACTTACTCTTTTAAAATGTTAACAATAGTTTGTATACATTAATTAATAATTATAGGTGAAGACGATGTACCTAGAATAAAAATAAAAATTATTTACCACAATTGGTAAAAAGAATGAAAAGTGAAGTAATGACAGAAAAATTAATAAATGCGATAGGTACATGGTGCTCACATATTTACAAACATTGTATATGATTTTCCAAAAAAAAAAAAAAAACTAAATTAAACATATAATAAGTGTGTGAGTTAAATTTATATTAATCACAGAAAATAAAAATTCATATTATTATTATATTTCCATTGCTTTGTTGAAAGTTGACTGAAATAGCATAATATTTCATAATTGACTGCTTAGATCCATAAGGTATGATAATCATTTAAGAGATTAAATCTGTAACTATCTACTATATTCGTTTCCTATTCAACCCAGCGATGTATTAATGGAGTAATTCGACTGTTGCCTACTGTTCGACTGTTGTTGACTGATACATTGTGTTCGTTCTCATCTTAGTCATCTCAGTCTTACCTACGAACTGTATGGGAAAACTTTTTTTCGATTTCTGACTTTTCTAGTAGGTACTCAAACCTTCGTTAGTCCCATAGAGTTTTTTGATCCTCGTAAGAAACAGGATCGATTGGCATCAAAAAACTTTTTTGTGAAAATTGCCCATTTTGTTACAGACTGTAATTTATTTTATTTTTTTTCAAAATCTGTGAATGCAGATCAATTTTTTTCTTAAATTTAAGGATAGTATCCTAAGAGAATTTTCTTGTAGCGACCACGGTTAAGGTACCTGCCCTTATTGACTCATCTCAAAACATAATGCAATACTGCTCATCTCCCATAGCAAATAGCGTGATAATTTATACCTAGTAATTTGACCAGACCTATAAGAATATGTATGTAAAATTTGGAAAAAATCTGTCCGGTAGTTTTTGCGTGATGCTGTAACATACATTCAGACAAACAGACAAACCGACAGACAAAAATTCTAAAAACTATATTTTCGACATCAGAATCGTTCCCAGACCTCGTGGCAATTACTTTTTTCAAAAATATTCAATGTACAGTTTTGATTTCGCAACGATTTTATTATAATTATGTATGTATAGATATAGATAGGCAGTAAAAAGAGAGAAAGAAATTGAAATTGGTGAAGAAATTCCATGACCAGGGCTAGTGTCCAGAAATGTAGAGTGAAAGTACGTAGAAAACGCTTCGCATATTGTTTCTCCGGTACGCAACCCTTCGCTATTATAGTTTAAAGTAAAGTAAAAAACGGCAGAACTCAAATGCAGTTCCGAGCGAACTGCATTTGAGTTCTGCCATTTTTTAACGAAGGTCCAAAATATTTAGAATTTTCTTTAATAGATTTTCCGGTTAAATTCAAGTAGTTTCCATAACATTGCGATTCTAATACCTTCACCCTTTCACAAAGAAGCTTAAATGTTGACTCATCCGCTATATTGCTGTACGTCTTGATTTTTTTTTGTATTTGTTTTTTTCTTTGATTGTTTTAATTAATGCCGAATTGTACCAAGTTATGCACAGCAAGCGGTCTTGAAACCTCCGTTCTATTTAGACGTTGTGTACCTACCTATAACTTCGTAAATGTTATCCCTATTCTTGCTTGCCGTTATACGAAATAATAAAAGTATTAACTATGTATTAAATAAAAACAATATTTAAAACAGACTTTAAAGAAATACTCATTTATTCACTAAAACAATACATTAATTATAATAACATGTTTTTTCAAAATACAAAAACTAACTTGGGCCTATCAAGTATTTGAAAGCACATGTCTTTTGGGGGGGTAAGCATATATTTTTTGTTAGGAATTGGTACCTAACTTTACCCAAACACCTTTTATCAGCAAATAACCCAGTGAGCGGCCAAAGAGAAAAATTTACAAACACTCAATAAATTGTTCAAAAAGATTAAAAAGTAAATAATGTAGCTATGTAAGTACTCTACACCCTTACCGAGATAATAATGATCAAAAACATCTTGAACGCAAAAGCTCATCAAATAAACAAATCTCAATAAGACAGAAATGACGTCAATAGAATAGATAGTTTAAAGCTAAACGTAGATATTATTGTAAACATTAATTGACTATCGTTATTGAATCGCCTCTAATTTTAGACTAACGCAAACATGTCGGAATCTTACCTACCACATGTTGTTACTGAAAACAAATCATTAAGAGTTAGTCTATTAGTTAAAACAACAAATTGAAGATTAGTCCGTCGCCTAGTACCCCGTCGTTAAATTATTACCTCATTTTCATTCACAACAGATAACTAATTGTAAATATGGTAGGTAATAAGGTACCTACATGACGAAATCAACGCAGCTATTATTCAGTTATAAAAATTTCAGGTTTAAATAATTATCAGCCATTAAGTAAGTAAACAATGTAACGAATGATTTGACCAAACCCAATTAGGGTTTGGTCAAATTAAAACAACAAGATCAGTGAATGTAACTAAGGGGTTTATTTATAAACGTTGCTTAAGTAATGATTAACAACTGTTTAACAATACATTTTCGACGTTTAAACGTCACTTAACTTTAAGCAACGTTTATGAATTAACCCCTAAATGTCGAGCACTTTACGCGTTTGGAGAAACAGGAAAGTTCGGTGCAACTCCTAACGCCATCTAGTGACCGAAGGCTGAACTAAAAGTGGAATTATTTAGTCCTAGGAGGCTTGACTAGATTAAATGTAAAAGTGATTTGTATATTTTTTGCTTTATTGCATCTTTATTGTTTTTATTTTCTTTTTTATTTTATTTATTTTAAATAGGCTTAGGATTTTAAATCGAATTGTTATTTTGTGATTGGACTAACTCACTACTGCAGAGCGACGACCTCAAATCAGAATTAAAACTCTCCAATATACATCGCGCATCGTATATTTACGTACTCGCAAAGTTATAAAAATTTAGACTATGCAAAGTAAGGTCGTGGTTAGATAGAGACAGGTAGATTATCAACGAGAAGGTGGAGCGTAGAGCATGTAAATAAACAACGCAAAGGTAGAGTCACAGCCGCGTGTGGCTTGAAAAAATAAGGGTCATTATATTGTGAAGGTGTTATAATATGGACGGTGTATCGTTATTATAGACGTGGTGAGACACGGCTCAGCAGTCGCAGTCGGCTCTACTAATTAAGTATAGGTGGGGGGAGGTCGCGGGAGGTGAGCGGGGTGAGCGGCGCGAGGTGCGGAGGGCGCGGGCGCGCAGGGCGGGGCGAAAGGCGGGCCGCCGGCTCATTCCACCGCGCGCCGCGCCGCCAGAAACACGTCCGTCCGCGCGCGCGGGCCATGGTCGCGAGAACCGATGAGAGCATGTTCGGGTGCTATGGTGACAGCTACTCGTACCGCCTGTGGAGCCTGGCCAACGTGTGGGGCGCCTGCCGATGTGAGTAGCGCGCCGCCGACGGCCCGCAGTACACGTGTCCCCCCCGATACTGAAACTAGGACTTTTACCGCTGACGTCAGCGGAGGCTGTGAATTCTCGGTGTAGTACGACGTAGATGCGATTTCAACTCCGCCGCGAAGTGCTTACCGCGATATTAGATAGCCCGTGGTCGCGGCCAGTGACGTGTGAGAACAGAGGTGTCGCTCGATGAAAGTGCAGAGCTCGTTAATGGGAGTTGGCGGTTGGTACGAATGCTTGGCGGCCGGTTGGCTTGCGGACATGAGGAGTAAGCAGGTCCCCACGTCTACCACCTCGGCCAGGCGGCTCGCGGCCTTAAGTAAGCTTCCTTTCTTTTTGTTTTAATTTGCATTTTATAAGTATATTTCGCCTTCATTATATATTTTTACACTCCTTTATTATTTTGTATCATCACAAAACTTATTTATCTACTTTCATAACTTACTTCATATACCCACCTGAAACAGTCCCAAAAGTTTACAAAGTGAAAATAATAATTGCTCCCAGAAACGATACCTGAAAAAGTTTTAAATGCCCAAACATTGCATAATTTTTTCATTCATAATGCAGGTGATAATGATATCACCTCTGAGGCATCAAAAATAAAACTCGAGCACGTCTTCATTAGAAATAACCTCCGTGTTCGGTGATCTCCCCTACTCTCCCTCGGGATATAATTCATCCACTTGAAAATCGGGAACAGGTACACACAGACTTGAAAGAAAGTTTCGTTTGTCGAGGGGAACCCCGCTCGCTTTCACCGTCTTAAATCGTAAATGATTATGTTGTTTTAATTCATTTGCTTTTTTCTGTCTTACTTTTTTTTTATTCTTCCTCTTTGAGTGCCGCCTGTCTGGAGTGGATAACATAATAGGGACGTTTGATGTATTCGGACGTATAATGCGTAATATTTTAGACGCGAGTTTGTGGAACGCGGATGAATAAATTAGTAAAAGTTCGTTTTATTGCTGTTCTCCGACAAACAGACGCGAGTGTGACGTTCGTTTTCTTTTAATTAATCTCAATTTAATAAACTACTCATCTAAGCATCCGAGGATTAAAACACACCCACGAACCTATATCTTGTTACGTGTCTTGTTATGTGTTGTTGTCTTATTACGCCAAAGCAATCGATGACCAGCAACAAATTATTTACCAGTGACATATCTTAATATAACAGTCGCTCAAGTTTTTTATTACAGTTAGCACCTATTATACAATTATTTAAACTTACATAACATGTAGGTACCTACCTAAGAAAGCTGCACTACGAAGTAAACCTATGAAATCCAAAATGAAAAATTGGCCGTAGTAACAAATTTACTGAATAATATGTAGTTTTCGCCTGTTAGGTATAAAAAATATATATATTTGAAAATTTAAATATTTTTTTTAACTATAACAACCTAATATAAATCAAAATATCTTCAACGTACCGTATAAATAAACCTTTTCAGGAATCGATTGCCTTAAACAAACTGTAGGAACCTACATCTCGTTACCTAGGTAGGTACTACACCGGTAATTACCTGCTTGTTTGTTGGTGACAAAATTAACGGCTCTGCTAATAACTCGCCTGTCGATTTGTTAATCATTTGTCAAACACTCCAGATACACAGTTCTACCTCGGTGATCTCATGACTCATGGCTGTGATTCAGCTGAGTTTAATTTTTGTTGTTTTGTCATTTCACCTCTCCAGTCTGAATCTGACTCATTATAAATTACTTTACTTCTAATGCCATTACTGAACTTGGTGTGAGTGTCCTAACTATTGTTGGAAAATGTATAAGCATAACGTAGAGTATGATTTATTCATATTTATAATAATAACGTTGTTTACATTATGTAAAACAATAAGCAATACTTTATAAGTATGTACTTAGTTATGAGTCAACGCTCCTACCTGAAACGTAATTATTCGCAGCATTATTTAAATTTGAAATTTTGAGTCACTTTACATCATCAATAGCTGTGCGTTACACTTCGTTACATATGAAATCATCACTACGTCTAAAACCGCTTTACGAACTGGAGGATAAAAATAGAAATAAGTAGGTACTTTGCAATAAATATTTGGAATAACAATGTTTGATCAAATGGATACTTAATTGACTTTTAGTTGGATAAGAACCTAATGTAAAGAAGTAATTAAAGTGTGAATGATTATTCAGTCTGTTTATTGCATAGATATGCATAGATATAATAAAATGTGTTGTACAATGCAATACTTCTAATTGATTAAAAAGAATAAAGTAATACAAACAAACAGTAGTTACAAATTAAACAAAAACGCAGTTTTTGTATCTAGGTACCATAGGTTGAAAACCAGCCCTATGAGCTTGAAAGAAGACTTCAATGTTAACTGAACAATAACTGACAAATAAGAAATGTGCGTATTGATATATCATGCAAGAAAAATATAGCTAGCGGTCCGAAAATATTTTCTAGACGTTAGTTAATAGGCGAGTGCCTATGCCAATAAGACGTACAACATACGGCGCGACTACAATGTGATACAATAACCGAACAAATAGCTCGCGTCTAAACAGTTCAATAATAATTCTCTCAACGCGCAATTACAATTCCGAGCGAGAGGTTACAACATGGTGTCTGCAGTCGGACAGGCTGAGTTTTTTCTTCGAGTAAAGCAAACACTTGGGCGCCCCCCGCCGCTCCCCGCCGCCCTCCGACACAGGTGCGACCAATCACCACTGCGCGCGTTTGTGTGCGGCGATCAACAATCAAACTCTTATCTTGCGGACTGCGAGCGCGCGTGTGCGTGTGTGCGATAATTGTTATTTGTTGTAGCAGCAATAGGAAGCGCGCCGCAGTAGTGTGTGTATGGAGGTTTTTTATCAGCGGTTAACGGACGCACTCTGCCCGTGCGCACAGATTATTTTACCGCCGATAATATGGTGTGTAGGTGTACGTCCGCTCCACCTAACGAACGATAGTTGATACGCATGGAATGTTTGCTGAACTCATTAGGTAACGAATTAAGTTATTTAACCATAGATCTTAAAACGGTTCGCAAGGTTGGTTTATTCAGCTTTTTATGGGCTCCTTACTACGAAAACGAATAAAGGCTCCTACAAACAGGCGCGACTCGCGACGCGACACAAAGACACCGCGTGTCGCGCGGCGAGCGGTGTCTATGTGTCGCGTCGCGTGTCGCGCCTGTTTGTAGGAGCCTTAACGACTAAACTTAGAAAAACCAAGTTCATGTAAAAGTTGGCTGTTGAATTTTAAATTCGGAATTGCTTCACAATTATTCACCAATATATAATAATTATTATCAACAATTGAAATAAGTATATTGTTTGTTTACCTACTCACCTCTATGAATGGATAACTCGTAAGTACTGAATGAGCGCGTCGTCGTTCAGCGACATCTACCGGTGAGTAGCGACACTAAAAGTTGTAACAATTTTCTAAGGAATTTAATAACATTATTTCGATCAAAATATATTGTTTTCTGAAAGTAATTTTACGAGTAAGTGGTTCTCTTTACTTATTACGAACTGAAATCAATAAAGTATGGAATATTCGTTCTTTTCATTATTTATTTTCTCTCAGTCATTATAGGTACCTACATATTTACAGTTCACTAGATTATTCATAAAGGCTCTTACAGACTACTGCGATATCGCGGGCGCGACGAGACACTAGTAGCACAATTTCTTTGTAGCTGCCTGTCGCGCCCGCGATATCGCGCGAGTCTGCACGAGCCTTAAATTGACATTGTAGTACATAGAGTAGGTAATAGTCGTTTTATTTTGTGCTGCTATTATTACATACTTTTTGTAATAAATATTCTAAGGTATTATCATATCATTATATTTTATACCTTAGGTAGGCATCCATACTAATATTATAAATGTGAAAGTAACTCTGTCTGTCTGTCTGTATGTTACGTTTTCACGCCTAAACCGCTGAACCGATCGTGATGAAATTTGGCAGACATATAGCCTGGGATATGAAGACGGACATAGGCTACTTTTTTACGCGATAACCGTCATCCACGCGGGTGTAGCCGCGGACAAAAGCTAGTACAAAAATAAATTGATTGATTGAGTTTTTTAAATGACTTTCTATGATCGATGACTGACCCTAAAGGTGAGTATACACTAGATCATTTTCTCGAGCATTTCCATATAATTTAGATAACGTTCCTGCGAATGATCGACACGACGTTCAAAGTTAAGGCTCGTACAAACAGGCGCGACACGCGACGCGACACAAAGAGACCGCTCGTCGCGCGGCACGCGGTATCATTGTGTCGCGCCTCTTTGTAGGAGCCTCTAAGTTCACGGCGAGTGAGATAGAAAGGAATATAAAATGTTATAGAACCTATAACATTCCTTTATAACTTGCTTTTACTCTTCGTTGAAATGTCAGATCTGCTGATCGCGTATGATGCTAAACGTATCGACTTGCTCGATGAAATGTTACACAAATTCTCTCCTTTGTTTGCAAAATCAAGGTGCAACAAAGCGTCGAACGTTGTGTTCATTGTTCGGTTCGTGAAAAGGTGGCACATTAGAGCTACTTGATTTTATGTTACATGTAAATGCTCTACTTACCTTAAGTAGTAATATGTTTTCGGTACTAAAATACAAGTGATAGGTACCTATGATGTAATGGTTTCCTCAATATCATATGTAGATCTGTCAGTACCCCATAATTTGAATTACGTAAGTTCAAGCTTAAGTAGTTGAACAAATAACTTAAATCGGGTACAAAAACAAAAAAAAAAATAACTACATAATTATAGGTACCTACTACTAGCGCCATCTGTTATCGAATAGTTGTATTGTTAAAAACCTTTTGTAAAACATAAATTGCAGCTCTTCTAATTCTCGTTTTTAGGGTTCCGTACCTCAAATGGAAAAAACGGAACCCTTATAGGATCACTCGTGTGTCTGTCTGTCTGTCCGTCTATCACAGCCAATTTGCTCCGAATGTAATGGACCGATTAAGTTGAAATTTACTTAACACGTTGAAATTTAATTTAATTTATTTAGTTTTTTTGGCATTATTTATCAATTTGAGTGACCCAAACACGGACTTGAACAGTAAATAAATGAATTTAGAATATTGGGGTCAGTTTTGGGGGGTAAATAAGAAAAAATAAAAATATGCTAACTGTATCTACCGTGTGACATAATGAAATGAAATGAAATGAAATCGTTTATTCTGTAAATAGGATATCGGAATCACTTTTACACGTCATATAAAAAATATAAAAACAAGCTTGAGGATGTCGACATTTCCTATCTGACTATCCCTGAGAAGAAATGGCGAAACAAACTCAGGGGTCAAAGTCTCTTTTAAAGTCCAGACATAATCTTGGTCAGATCATGTGAGGACCATGTAGATCCGTGTCTGAAATGGTCTTTTGAGGAAAGAACCACACAATTTTGAGTGGACCTGTCCAGTCAGTGCAAGCATTTGTCAGTAAATGTGTAGCTCAACTCAGGATTTAAGGAGCTCAACGACTCGACGAACAATACCAAAGAAAGGACATTTGGGTAGGCCGCATAAAGTACTCAAAAAACCAGACCATCATTAAAAATACTTGAGAAAGAGGAAAAAGAGATAATCGTAAAGAAAACAAATGACCCACATAGTGCTCACATTCACAATAATTAAAGTAATATATGTAATACTTTTCAAAGTAAATATTCATGTCATTCTGTATATAATATTTAATAATGTCAATAATTAGGTATGTATATAAAACGTTGTATAATAATTAAAATGTCAAGTTTTACGGTTTAATCAAACGGCTTTAAGCAGAGCGAACAGTTCAATCCCAAGCTTTTTTGTCTTCTAAATAATCAGAAATGTTATAGTACCCTTTTTTGCAAAGTTTGGTTTTAATACAGCTTTTAAATCGTTTAATGGGTAAGTTTCGAATTTCAATGGGGAGTTTGTTGTAAAAGCGTATACATTGACCCATGAATGAGTTGCCTACTCTGTGGAGACGAGTGCGATGTACATATCAAATGAAAGGGCTTTTTAATAATTTTAAAATAAATTGTTTCAAGTGAAAACAGACGAAAATTGACCATTCCCCCTTACATCCGAAACACTGAGCCTAAAATTAAAAAAAAAAATACAGAAAATAGTTCTGTACTTATAGATTACAGGAAAATCTATAAAAAGTCTGTCTTAAAATAACATGGTAAATCTCTCGATATTGTGCGTACAAATTACCACAAACAAATTTGGGTCAGATTAAAAAAAAACATGGTAGATAAAATGTTCTCATGACAATTCCAATACAAAACACGGCTAGGATACATTGTTTTATTACGGAGTTCCGGTGCATACCTTCCGGCTTCATCTTCAGATTAGTTCGATACCATTTTCATCAGAATTATTTATTTGAACTTGCTTCATAGTCGCTTAACAATCTCAATCGAAATATCTTATCGCCACCCGTGAAATACTTATCATTGAGGAGTTCCGGTGGCCATTTGTTGTCTTCTTGATCAATTCCACTTCATCAAATGATACTTTCTGAATGCAAATGCTTGAGTTGTTGATGAAAATACAAAAATCGCTATATGTTTGCCTATAAAATTTGAGGAGTTCCCTCAATTCCTCCCATCACCAGAACTGGATTTTGAAAAATGGGACCAATCTGGAAGTATATCCTTTCAAATCAAAAAAGAATTTTTCAAATCGGTTCAAAAAAAATACAACCGAATTGAGAACCTCCTTTTTGGAATGTCACACATACCTAACCGAAAAGCATTATTTATCTATTGAACTTTACTAGAGAATGGGCAGCGGCGTTCTCTATGCATTATTAACATCAAGCCCCCCCCCCCCCCCCTAATTGGGGGAAGGCCTATGTCGAGCAGTGGACGTCTTTCGGCTGTAATGATGATGAATTATACTTGTCGAAATCGTAAATTTGATTATTGTGTATTTAAACTCCGTACACTACCTACAACCACTGTGTTCTAACTCAAAACACCGCAAAAAGTAGGTACTTAGAGAAAGTTTTACATTTGGATGATATGTGTAAAAATGTAGGTACACTTAACATCCAAAAGTCAAAAGTCAAATCATTTATTTCAAATAGGCACATAAAAGGCACTTTTGAACGTCAAATTTTACAATTATAATTAATTGATTTTAGTTGCCCCTTCCAAAAGGTAGTTACGTATGGAGAAGAATGGCCAAGAAATTCCTTAAAATGTTTCTCTTCTTAAAATGTTAACAATATTTTGTATACATTAATTAATAATTATATGTGAAGACGATGCACTTACCTAGACTAAAATTACTATACCAGAATAGGTAAAAAAAATGAAAAGTGAAGCAATGACAGACAAATTAATTATGCGTTAGATGCATGGTGTTCACATATTTACAAACATTGTAAAAGTAGATGATTTCCCTAAAATTTTAACATTTAATAACCTATGTCAGTGTGTGAGTTAAAGTATATTAACCACAAAAAAAAAATTATGTCATAAAAATTATAAATCATACAATTAAATTAGCAACCAATTTGATTTTGTCTAGACTCTAAATAAATTGTCCTATGGAGCAGGACCAGCATGATTCCAAGCATTCTTATCTTGGATATAATCCTCTAATTTGTAATATGCTAGTTTACAATGTGTGCTTTTAATATAAGTTTTCTTTCATTTAATTGTAATATATCAGAAGGTATTTTATTGTAACATTTAACACAGTACCCCATAAAAGATGTACGTACTTTAGAAAATCTGAAAAAAGGTTGACCTATTTTATCTTTATTTCTAGTATTAAAATTATGTCTATCACTGATTTTATTCCAAATGAACGTAATGCAATGTGCATTACGTTCCATACTGAGCTATTGATTGTAACTTCCTGGTCAACACTTACTATAAATTACATTCAGCTGCCATGAGCTACTGAGACAAAATATCGTATGAACGCCATTACGTCTAGCCAGTTTATTAGTCAAATACAGGTACTTGTTGTTAGGTGTGCTGCAAGGTCGTATTTTCTAAAATTCAATACCGGTGTCCCGATAGCGGATTACAGCGTATGTAAAGGACACGCTCCCAATGCGCGGCCGCACTAATTAATACGTCGCCCCGTTGTTTTGCTCTTTATTATATTTGATTTACGATACGCTCGCCGATGTCGCTTTTAAAAACGGTATTACGCTGGAATACCGGCCATATTACCGAAATAACCGACTCAAAATTGAATTGTTGCCGCCATATTTGTTTTTATGTAGCGTACGTCGCCCGTAAAGGTGTCCGATCATTTTAATCGCTAACAACGCGGATAATTGTTTTATTTTCAATTGAGGTTTACGATGATCGTGTTGCATTCGAAACTAGGATTTTAAATGATTAACGGGCGACGTATAAACGAACCCTGATATGTATTTTATTTAATTACATTGCCATATGGTCTGCGTTACTAATAGAGTCGTGAGATTTATTTAATGAGTTTATTCCCGTTTCCGCGTATACTTTACCCATCCCCGTGCCAAGCATTAAACCAAACAAACAATAAAATAAAATATCCATAAGCCCAAGCCTACCGAAATTACCTACTACACCGAGATCATGCCTTATTTAGGTATTAATAAATGTAATGTAACTACATGAAAATTAAGTAATTCAACTTGTTATTATTTATTTATTTAAACTTCATGTACAATAGTGGTACATAAGCGGACTTAATGCCACAAGGCATTCTCTACCAGTCAACCTTTGGGTTGTCAGTTGTAGTAACTTGTATGAATGTATGTGAAGCGCATTTTACTAAACAATTTTAATGCACAGTTTTATAAATCATTATGCACTGCTAAAAGCCTGCGCATAAATAGTTCGACAGTTAGCATTTTAAACAGTATCCATTTATAATTTTAAAAAGTATCTACACTCTTCCCTGCATACTACTATTGATTCTGTTGTCTACAGCAATTTTGTATTGTTGCATTATTATGTGCCGACAATTTTCATGTACATTGAAATCGTTTGGCCATACTTAGGTAGAGGTTGGTATGTACATAAAGAGTAACCAATCGATTAAACTTAACAATCATTGTTAATCCCACAGTCCGTCCGCTTGCCGGCGGCGGGTCAGAGGGCAAGCCGTCTGAGGAAGAGGAGGAGCGGGGAGGTTCACCACTCGGCCCCGGAGGACCATTCTCCTGCAGCCAGTGCCGCGGAGCCTACCCCACGCGTGAGCAACTCGAGCGCCACGAGACCCTGCACGCGCCCAACACACAGGTGGATACAGTCAAATATGTCAGTGCCCATTGTATTACATAACAATGAAACCTTGCAAATTGTTACGCATCTATTAGCTAGAGAAACAAAATAATGTTATGTCCAACCAGACTTATTCATGAATTGTTGATCAGTTTTGATTTCTGATACAGATTCAAATCAATTATTTCTGATACAGATTCAAAATTATACCACAAAATGAAAAGGCACTAAGATTAGGTAAAAGAAACAACTCTAAGGAAATTCTAATTTTGTTTTTTTTTTGTTTTTTTTTCTACAGTCATGCAAGATCTGCCACAAAAGCTTCGCAAATGTATACAGACTGCAGCGACACATGATCAGCCATGACGAAAGCGCACTGCTTCGCAAGTTTAAGTGCAATGATTGCGACAAAGCTTTTAAATTTAAGCACCACCTAAAAGAACACTTGCGGATACATAGCGGAGAAAAGCCCTTTGAGTGCGCTAACTGCGGCAAAAAGTTTTCCCATTCTGGCTCCTACTCCAGTCACATGACCTCCAAAAAGTGTCTTGTAATGAATCTCAAGATGGGACGGATTAAACCCAATAACCCTGCCCTTAACCCAGAAAGAAGTCCATCACGAAAAAGGACTAATGCTATGGTGGCCTCCCAGTTAAATAATAATATATCACCAAACGGAAATTCCTTTCTACCCATGCCAGCTGCCTTCTTTGCATCCATGTCGGCACAAGAGAATAATTACCATCGTCCGCCCTTAGGACAGCCTGGAATTCCCTTCTACATGCCTCCGGGCATGCCCATGAGTCCAGCGGGCGGGATAGCTCCTTACAGCATTCCGGCCTCCATCAGCCAATTTTTAGAGCAGCTAGCTTCGTCGCAGTATCAACCAAGAAAAATAGAAAGTCCTGCTAGTCCAAAGCCGTCAAGTCCTCTACCAGCAGATCCTGAAGACTTGATCGAAGAAGTTACAGAAGATGATGATAAACGATCTGAAGGAAGTGCCGAGCTTGTGATGGACATTGAGGATGAAGAAGCTATGTCTATAAAAAAGGAGCAAGAGGAACGAGATAGCGACTTGAGGTCTTCGTCTCGCAACTTCGATTCCGTCCCTTTAAATAACAATGTTCACAACGCCGAAAATCCAGGTTTCAATTCCATACTCGAATCTGTAAGCGCATCCGTAACGAAACATTTCTTTAGAGCAAACATGGAAAAGCTCTCTCCTGTATCGGGCAACATTTGCCCCAGCATAGAGTCACCACCTACTTCTCAAGTCATAATAAAGGAAGAACCAGAAGACACACACAGATGTTTGAAATGTAACCTAACTTTCACAAACAAGAGTGACTTACTAGACCACGAAAAAGGACTTTGTGGGAATATGTTTAGGAAACATGAAGGTTTGGCAGCTCAAGTAGCCGAAACGGTAGCTCTTAATAGATTAGAAGCAGAAATTCACGCTTCCATACAAAACGGAATAAGTGCAAGTGAAGATGAAGACTTTAATAGAGACGATCGCGATGATAAGATATCAATACACGACAATGATAGAAAAATCAGGGTTCGCACAGCATTAAGTGAGGAACAACAGTCGGTATTGAAAGAACACTACGCGTTAAACCCACGACCAAATCGTGAGGAGTTTAAAAGAATAGCTCAACAAATCAGTCTCGACAACAGAGTAGTACAGGTGTGGTTCCAAAATAACAGGGCGAGAGAACGACGTATGACACAAACGATGACCGCTTCTGACCAGCCGTTAGATTTATCTACAAAGAAGTCCAATCCATCAGTTACGTCGAGTCCTTCGCCATCGCCACCATGCAGCATTTCTGTGACACATTCCGACTCGGAGGAAGCAGTGAACCTCAGTCAGAAATCCTCGCGAAGTACAACTCCTCATCGCACCAACTATCTGAATACTTATCCACATTCCAATTGCTCATCATCTTCCTTCACTGATTTTCGATTATCTCCTTCACCTGGAGAAACTATTAATGGGCACAAACGGTTACTACCCCAAAAACTACACGTTAACCCCTTAGTACCTATGGATAAACTCCTTCAGTACAACGATATGGCAAATGCTCGATCTCCTATTCTTAACACGCACTTGACCTCGGACATCAGCCGCCAAGGTTCGAGTCCATCATACGAACGTCCTCCTTGGGATGAGATGCAGGCACCCAACGAGATCGAAGAAGAAGCGACAGTACTTAAGAAGAGCAAACTCAAGCAAGGGGCAGAATTTAAGGAAGGCGAAGGACAATTCGTATGCGATCAGTGTGATAAGACCTTCGTCAAGCAAAGCTCCCTCGCGAGGCACAAATACGAACATTCAGGTCAGTACAAACATCTTATTTATTTACTAGCTTCTGCCCGCGACTTCGTCCGCGTAAAATTCAGCCCTGTCGCATCGCATTGCCCGCCCGCGCAATTACTCAGATTTCGCTAAGCGTTCTTTCCGACTTTTTGCCGTCGGCTCCTTAAGGTCGTAGCGTGATGTTAAATAGCCAATAACCTTCAAAAAGAATTGTGCTATCCAACACTGAAATGATTTTTCAATTCGAACCAGTAGTTCCTGAGATTAGCGCGTTTAACCAAACAAACTCTTTAGCTTTTTAAAATTATGATATCTCCTAAGATGTTGATTGAAATCAAGTGATGTTAAGGACAATTTTGTTTACATTTAAATACTTGTGATTAATAACATTTTTATTTGGATAAGGATTAATGTTATGTTGATAAAATTCCTAAAAAAAGGTTGGTTAAAGGTTGTCTGTAAAAGATCGCCCATTGTGACACCCTATGTAACAGTTCTACATTTATATCTAAAATTTTTATGGTGTACATAATAAAGAGTATTCTATCTATCTATCTATCTTCACAAATAATGCATTAATTTTGAACAAATTTGATTACCATAAAAAAAGGTTATAGTGAGTCAATCTTAAAAGATAGACATAATATTCTGTCACGGACTTTTCTTTTAACTTTTAAAGAGGAACTACGAGTATTCCATCATATATGATATTTGCGTAACTTAAACCGTTTACGCAGCGCACGCAACGGAAGCTCTCAAAAAGGAATAATTTTCCCCGTTTTTTGCAATATTTTTAATGTATGCTCCGCTCCTATTGATCGTAGCGTGATGTTATATAGCCTATAACCTTCCTCGATAAATGGACGATGCAACACAAAAATAATTTTTCAATTCCAACCAGTAGTTCCTGAGATTAGCGCGTTCAAACAAACAAACAAACTCTTCAGCTTTATAATACGAGTATTAGTATAGATTTATTTATTTATCTTCTTACATCTACCATTACAGGACTATATTCATAAACTGCCAGCTTGGTATCGATAAAAGTTAAATCTAAAAAGGTGTTATTTTGCTCTACAGGTCAACGACCGTACAAGTGTCTAGAATGTCCGAAGGCATTCAAACACAAACATCACCTGACGGAACACAAGCGGCTCCACACCGGTGAGAAGCCCTTCCAGTGCTGCAAGTGCTTCAAGAAGTTCTCTCACTCGGGCTCCTACAGTCAGCACATGAACCACAGGTTCGCCATCTGCAAACCTTACAGGGATTAACCTGGACATCGCATCGGTTGTTGAACAACGTTTGGTATCCATTTCGTTAAATAATTTTAAAAAATTCTAGTGCACTCGTTAAATTTCAAAAGAGCACCTAAAATCTGAACAGATTCATGTTAATTGCTTTGTATTTTAATGATATAGGTAACTTGAATGGTAAAGACCCTTAACAGAAAGCCGACTACTTCTGGGACATTTTTGATTCACTCATAGTTATAAAAGATACATAACATAGAACATCAAGGTCAGACAAAATACTACAGAGGTTTGTATGGAACGCCGAATAATATAAACAACCGAAAATGCTTTGCCCAGTTTTGATTGAACTTTAAAGGTAATTAAACTTGCCATAACGAGTGTTGTTAGGAGACACCATTCACACCGCATAATAATACTCATAATAATAAAGTATTCATTGCCCGGTATTTCGTTTCAAACTTAATTAAGGTCATTGCTCAACATCATAATATTTTTATACTGTAGAAAATAATTTGGATTCCCTATTTATAACGTAATGCCAAATACCTACCACAAAAGTGCCATGCAACATGCCAAAAATACTATTGATCTTATTAATACATATTTTACGTAAACGATTTTAATTATTGTGTAGTTTTATTATTTAATCATACCAAAGGTCAGTACCTGTAGCATAATACTCCACTATAATAAATGTTATTTTATTATTCTTTATAATGTTATGGCCAAAATTACCTATCGATTAAGCTACGACGAACTGATCGTCCTTTTTAAGATTACTTTACGGTCCTGTTTAAGTGCAACTACTACAATACAATTATTTACACAAGGCTTGGTGATGACATTGTATAAATATACATACCACTGATACAAAATGCAGTTTTAAACTATTTACAGTATTTTTGGTTAAAATAAATAAAAAAATCTACAGAAGTCAGCGTTATCGATCATGTGATGCAACCCAAAAAGCCCGACGTAAATAAAAAGAGCGCTACATACTGCAGTTCACTTCAACGTGCACGAGTACGTTGATCCGACCTGTGTGTCTATTGTGATGACAATATACTAGTGTTATTTATAAAAAAAATATTAAATAGGTAAGTAAGTCCTCTTCGAACTCCTGCTCCTGATCAAACGGAACAATATACGCACCTACTTACCTACCTTCAGCAGGTACGGTACCTACCTAACGCTGTTTCAGTATTGAAAATTTGTTTGAATTCATTTGATTTATGGACCAACTGTCATTAGCTACTTAGGTTTTCCACCGAATTGGTGAAACGAAGCATATAAATCTCTTATTGTGAATCCAACTTCCACGTTGATAATTAACGCTAATTTTAATTCAATCTAAGCCGAAAACCTCAGCGCTGGCTAACTACATGCAGTATGACCATGTTGTAAAGGATCACCGAAAACCGCAGTAGGTCACCTCCACAGAACAGGTCACGCCAACCAATAAAAACATACTCATTGAAGAAACATTGCTTATTAAGTCACGGTTCAAAAAATGATCGATAGTCTTATTCTCTGTTATCAGAACATTTTAAAATTTAGTAACACTAAGCTTCTCGTATTGTAAGACGTATTAAGTGTTTAGATAGATTCAATCTTAATTAAGTTTTAAGCATTCCATAATACTCATATGGGATCTCTGCTGTGTTTAAAAAACTCTTAAAATTAATCGAAAGATTATCGTCTGTTAAGTAATTGTAAATAATAAATTGTACATAGTAAGGATTTATGTGTAAATATGATCGCTTAATTACATACTCAGTAACGGTAGATACATATCGTCAGTTGTAATATGAATTAATGTAACCGCCAAAATGACGAAATTGAGTAAATTAGGTATAACAGTTCGACTGCAAATTTTTCACTCTATCGATAGGTGTTTTTAAAATCTCGATATCTTGAAAAATCAGGCAATTACGTTAACAAAATAAGACTATATTTTTTTGTTTTTTTTTCATGTCACTCTTTTTTGTGATGTATGGTAAATTTTATGAAAATGAGCAATGTATGATTTAATGTAACGACAGCCTTGGTATTATTCTTTTTAATGTATTGACCTAACGTGAAATAAAATCAATGATGCAAAGTTATTATCCTACTTAAAAAAAAAAAAAAACAATTTAGGACTCACTTTTTTGCTACATACGTTAAACTGAGACACTGAAGTGAGACTGAACTGTGAGTTACGTTATAGCTGTAATTAGTTTTTCAATAAATCTTAATGTACCTGTCTATCTATCTGTCTTAATACCTATTTATTTTTTTAATTAACGTAACCACCATTTGTCATCTTCGAAACTATAACAATAGGCTTCATATGGTTTCTTTCAGATAACAGATGTCAACATTTTGTGAAAAATGCTCTAAACAGCATTGCAATAGGACAAAAACACAAAAGTTACAACTATTTTTTAAGTTGTAATCCAGTTTTTGCCTCTCCTGTAAAGTCGCCTTTTGGCGGTTACATTAATTCATATTAAAACTGACGATATAATTTAATATAGGTAAATTGTACGGTGTCCGCACTGCAAAATAACAATGAATATAGTGACAATAATAATCAACAGTTTATTGAAAGCAATAGGATTAAACAAAAATAATAATATAATAGTATGGATACTTACGTACCTACCTATCTGATAAAACTTAAACTCCCATAGCAAGCAATAGATCTAACCATGAGAACCCAATATTTTACGTAAAGTCTTTTATAAAGTTTCCTCTCAATCGAATTCGGCTGATAAAGTAGGTACAACAGCTATTGTTGATGTACTTAATTTTACCTGTGTAGTTACGAAAAGTCACCAAGTGTATCTTTAGCCTTGAGCCTCTACTAGATATCACGGAAATTAAAATCTCATATTAACTAACATTCATTTAACACAACAGTATAAATATTAGAACTGAAAGTTCCTAAGCATTAAATACATGTTAAGAGACACCTAATAATTATTTCAATATTTTATAAATGTAAGTAGTTAAAATTAATTTTTAAAGGTTTCTAAGCAACGAATTACATAAATTATTACGAGCAGTATATACTTCATTCTTGTAGTGTGCATCACAAGGACTCAGACTTGCAGTATTCGAACATTTCGAGATTCTGTCAGCCACTAGCATAAGTCCTCCACCATTTTCAGTCGTACAGTTTAATACAACAGTATTCAGCGAATAACATTTTTCGGTCAAAATTATACTTACACGTAAAATATAAAGATATTAGCTGAGTATGTTATGTACCTATATATCTTTAAAATAATATAATTGGATTAAGCTATCCTGTTTGAACTATTTCATATTTTATAATATTTTTATTGTAAGCAATTTCCAAATTGTGACCGGTGGGCTAGATAAACCAAAGATTACTTATGTTGATAATATGATGTGGAAAACTGTAAAATATAAATATCCCATCATTTAGCTTTAGATTAGTTTTAGTTGTGCCAAATAATAATTTTAAGGCTTGAAATATACATTTTTATATGAGAATTTTATTTTTTACATGGAATGGCATGATGTACTATACTGAATTTGGTTACTTGTGCAATATGGTATTGCAGAAAAGTATTTTCTTCCTTGTAATGAGTATAAATGATGTAATTTAAAGTGTAACAATTAGCCAATGTGAATTCCTATTGCCATATTTGTTTGTTGTATTTCGTAAGATCGTGTGATTGGACGCGGACTGTGTGCCAGCGAAAGGTTGCTGAATAATTGTTAAAATAAGTAAACTCTAGATTGTTAAACTTACCTATAGATTAACATGTGTTAAAATATTGCCTATATAAATTATAGTAACTCATTTTACTTGATATTATAATGTATATTGAATTTATGAATATTAAAAATATATATATTGAGAATTCAATGCAAATAAAGTATTTATTTTATTCTCAAAACCTATTCCCAGTAGGTATATATCACAGCACAAAACTACAAGAATATTTTTGACGAAATTGCTACAGCACTGCACATGTCATCATGTGCATCTATTTAGCTGCAAACGTACTCCTTTTTGTTTTAATCTCAATTGTATAAACAAGAGCAACATTTAATTTCCAATAAACAAACTAAATACCTATTATTAAAATGTAATGTTATTCCTTCGAAAGCATAGTATGAGAAAATAACACACTTCTATCTAATTAACCTTTTTACCGCCACGGACTATAATAGAAGTTCCAGATTTTCGCGCCACCAGCGCCACGACTTCATATAAAGTTCTTCATTTTAACTATCTTATAAAAATAAATTTACTTTATTTTAAGGTTTTGTTTTCTTTTATTATTTAATATAGCTCTGTCTAATACCCTATTTTTAATTTTTCTACACAAAATAAGCCCTTATTTGTCTTAAAATCGGCAAAAACCAAAAACTCCGAATGTGTTCATGTCCCCAGAACGCCAAGGACTACATATCAAGTCGGCTAGTGATGGGACGCGGAAGTTATCACTGTTTGATTTCGCCCGTTGAAATATTTATAAATATTACTATCGAAAACAATTTGAGGTCAGTAAAATATCTTCAGTTGGGTGCCGACCCGGAATTAAATCGTTGTTGTTATTGTTTAGCAATCCTCGTCAATCATTATATTCCCATCTCTACAAAACAGTTGGTTGTCAGTGCCCCGAGCGCCACGGACTTCTATATTAGTCGTTCTGTGGCGTCATAAGCGTAAGGCTGTCAAGGTCACTTTGGCATAGTGCAGGAATGAACGGGTGAGCGCGCACGCATCTTTTTTCCGACTTCGTTTGTAATAGATTACAAAATGTGACGCTATTCAATTTTATAATATATGGGATGATCCGTGGGAATGCTACATGATCATATTTATGTACTTGTGTATTTATTTTTATTTGTTATCTTTTTAATATTTTTATTGTTATAATTATCTCCTCTTAAATAGAGCACCTGCCATCTTATCTCTTCACTACCCTTGGTTGACTGGTAGAGAATGCCTATGGCATTAAGTCCGCTTTTGTACCATGTGTGTGAGAAGTTAAAATAAATAAATAATAATGCTCGGTACGACCTGGCGTGGCCTTTCAGTTATCGGGTCGTGGGACCGCGGCTTAAAAATGCCCTGCCTGACACTAAACGTTACACTACCGTTACATGAGTAAATAAAAGGACAGAGACAAAGCTTTATAAAACAGTGCTGTGATAGCTTAGGAATACTGCTACAAGTGTGTTATAATTAAAATACATACTTTCCATTTCGAAAAACAGTGAAAAATTGTATTTACATTAAAAAAAATACGGAATAAACAAAAATAGAAGAAAGAAAGACCTTAAACGACATCCCTAACAATAATTGAATTTACCGTCCTCTGAGCGCCAAGGACTTGAAATGAAGTCGACGGAAGATGTCATAAAACAAATAGAGATGTACCACATTTCTTATAGCTCTAATTGAGTTAAGCATTTGTTTCCTTAATACTTATAATTTATACTAGTTTTTCTTACTAATGATAATGTGAAATGAAACAAAAATGGAAATATTAAATCAGTTTTTATTTATATCCGTAAAATTATAAATAAAACTTATCTTAGGGTCAATTTATACTAGCGCAGAGTCGAAGCGCAGCGAAGCGTCAGTCTAAAGGATAACACAGCAAATTCACCCTTATCTCTACAACGTAACGCGCGCGCACCAATCAGCGTTTGTTGCGCTCCGACGCGCGAATTCTGTCGAATGCGCGCCAATTCGCGCGTCTTTTTTCTATCTTAAATGAAATATGTGTATTATGTTGTGGAGGTAAGGGTGAATTTGCTATGTTAAGTTTCAGATTGACGCTTCGATGCGCTTCGACTCTGCTCTAATATGAATTGACCCTTAACGCGTATAAATCTCATTCATCGATATGATGATACCCTCATCACTACTGTTTACTATATATTTCGTTATACATTTATAGCTTGGCGCTGGCGAGGCATCGCGTTCTGTGTAAAGCGGGCGTGGGCGGTGAAAAGGTTAATTAAAATGCAGGGTGAATTTTTGAGACGATCGGTGGTATCAAAAAGTTTTATAACAATTGACTATTTCTTGCTGACTGTACAATTTAAAAAACCTATAAATGCAGATCAAAATATTAAGGACAGTCTCGTAAGACCATTTTCTTGTAGCTACAGGTACTGCCTGTACTGCCCCATCTCAAAAAACCACTCTGTATACAATCTCATCTTATCTTAAACTAGCTTTTGCCCGCGGCTTGGCCCGCGTGGATGTCGGAAAAATTCCAACGGGAACGTACTACCGGGATTGAAAGTAGGTACCCTACGACCGAGATTAAAAATACTTTTGAGTAATTCAAAAACTTTTGAGTTATTCAAGGCACGCAGTATTCTACCCTAAATACTTCATTACCCCTCATTCCCCTGTTTGAGATCAATTCTCAAAAACCCCATAAACTCGTAATCCTTTTTTTTTTCTGTCAAAAGAATGAGCACCTTTTGAGGGGATGTTTTGAAAAACCAATTATGACAAACTTTGTGTCTTATTCAAGAACGTATTTGTGCTGAGTTTCAAGTATATGAACTAAAAAAAAATGATTTTGCATACAGTCTAAACCCCACTCTCGCCTACTCAAACTCAAACTCAAATCATTTATTTCAATTAAACCATTTACAGGCACTTTTGAATTGTCAAGGAGTCGGTCAGTAAGAAAAATGAAGCTACATTCCCATTCCAAAGCGTAGGTACTTATGGAGAAGAACGGGCAAGAAACTCCATGGACACTCTTTTAAATTAAATTGTTACAAAAGTATTCGTTACATCTATAATGTTGAATTTATAACTAAAAGTGAGAACGATGTAAAAATAAAAATAATAAAAACTTACACGTTAAAAGCGTCCAGAGTAGGTACAACAAATAGAAACAAAATAAATTAACCCATGGCAGCTAAGAGATGACCAGTCCCAACTGACGGCGCCCGTTCACGAACATGACGCATGGATTAGCACCATTCGGCTCAACCATTTTGAAGGGAGCTAAATGATCCAACACACACGCCACCATCAGCGAGACATTTAAGTGAGCATGACATACTCTCAACCGCCAGGGCACATTCAAGTCAATGAAAGACATATTACCCGGTCAATGGTATCTCTATAGTACATAGGACTCACACCTGTGCTATGCATTTATATATAATACAAAGGAGATTCAGTTTATACAATGCAAAGACAGTCTTACACTCTTCAGCAGCTCCAACATGATTGTCAAATGTTAATCAACTAGCTGAGGTTGTGGAGCAGGACCAGCATTCAGCCAAGCATTTTTATCAGCGATGTAATCCCCCAACTTATAATATGCCTGCCTGCATAGTGTGCGTTTTATACAAGATTTAAATTTAGTCTCATTCAGTTGAAGTATGTGGGGAGGAATTTTATTGTAACTTTTTAAACAGTACCCCATGAAAGATGAGTCTACTTTAGCCAGTCTGAAACCTGGTTGAGCTAATAGGTCCCTATTTCTAGTACTATAATTATGTCTTTCGCCTCTTTTTCTAAAAAGATGTAAATTTTTCCTTACGTACATGATGTTTTCGTAGATATATTGACAAGGCACCGTCATGATGTTAATATCCTTAAACAGTTCCCTTAGAGAATCGCGCCTGCGGAGATTATATATGGCTCTGATGGCTCTTTTCTGCAGAATAAAAATAGACTCGATGTTTGTAGCCCGTCCCCAAAGTAAAATACCGTAAGACATTATACTCTGGAAGTAACTGAAATAGACTAGCCTCGCGGTATCTACATCAGTAAATTGACGGATTTTTCTGACAGTATATGCTGCTGAACTTAGCCGTCCCGCAAGAGATGTTAAATGAGGACCCCATTGTTGTCTTGAATCGAGCGTGATCCCCAGGAAAACAGTTTTATCGACGAATTCTAGTTTCTCTTGATTCAATACTATCTCACAATCACTACTTTTGACATTTGGTAAAGAAAATTTTATGAATTTCTTTTTTTTTCCATTTAATACTAAATTATTAGCAGTAAACCAATTTTGAACCTGCAATAGAGCGTTATTTACGTCGTCAAAATTTGTAGCACGTCTATCTACCTTAAAAATTAAGGAAGTATCGTCAGCAAATAACACCATTTGTGGTTGATTTTTTAATAAATGGAGTAGATCATTTATATACACTAAAAAAAGGAAAGGACCCAATATCGAGCCTTATGGAACACCCATTTTTACTTTTAAACCGAGTGAATTGATACCATTTATTTGAACTTGCTGTTGTCTATCATTTAAATAAGATTTTACTAAACTAAGTGCAAGTTTTCCAAGTCCGTAATGCTCAAGTTTCAAAAGTAAGGTTTCGTGATCGACGCAATCAAATGCCTTGGAGAGGTCACAAAAGATTCCTATGGCGTCTTGGGCCTCTTCCCACGCGTTAAAAATGTGTCTTAATAATGTTACATCGGCGTCGGTCGTGCAACGTCTCTTGGTGAAACCATACTGTTGTTCGTGAAGGATTTTATTCGTGTTAAAATGATTGAGCATTTGATTAAGCATTACCTTTTCAAACACCTTACTGAAAACCGGCAACACGGATACGGGTCTATAATTATTAGTGTCTTTACTGTCCCCGGATTTGAAAAGAGGTATTACCTTACTGTATTTCATTAAATCCGGGAAGACTCCTTGATCTACACACAAATTAAATACAATATTAAGGCTAAGTAAGGCGCTACAGTCTCAATTATAGAGGTACAGACTTTAATAGACACTCCCCAAAGATCTTCGGTTAATTTGATCTTGATTTGCTTAAAAGCTTTTATTACTATTATGGGGTTAATATGCTTAAAGTTAAATTCAATCGGGCAGGCTGAAACGTTCGCCTTTACTAAATCAAAAGAGAGCGAGGGTGACGAATTTAAGGTTTCAGTCGTTTTGAGTGGGATACTGGTAAAGAAATTTACAAATTCTTGCGCAACTACTTTGTTATCGCAAATAAGACCACATGACGTCTCCAGTGTTTAATCAGAATTATGCTTTTTGTTCCTATTTGTTTCATTATTGATAATTTTCCAAACCGTCTTTATTTTATCGTCTGCTGATTTAACCTTGTTACTGATGAATAAGGCTTTAGCTGCCTTACAAGTGTTCTTAAAAATTCTAGAGTAAGTAGCAACATACTTATTAAAAGTTTCTGTGTTAATATAAGGCTTAAGGCCATACAGCTCGAAAAGTCTCCCTACTTTTCCTGAGTCCTTTAGTTGCCCAGTCACTAAATAAAAACCTAAGGCTGATAGTTTTAGTGTTCTTTTTAAAATAATTATTGAACTCGGTTTGGACTACTGAAAAGAAATCTTTATACAAAATATTAACATTGTTCATTGTAAGGTCCTGATCATTTAACTTATTAATTAAAGTGCTATTAAATTTATTTAAATTAACTGTTGTTAATGGTCTGAACTGTATCTGCACTTTTTGTGTTGGTATATTGGACTCAAAAGTTACGGTTTGACCGCTGTGATCAGAAGGGAGATAATTAACTATGGCTTTATCTAAATAGGTGCAGCAACAAAAACCATTATCAATACATGTAGCAGTAGTCGTAGTTATTCTGGTTGGTTCTACAAACACATTTGACAAATTAAATGATTTAAACAAATTTAATAATCTACTGGTATTTGAATTATTTTCTAAAATATTAATGTTAAAATCACCACAGATAATCACTGATTTATTACCAGTTGCAAGTTTTGCCAAAACATCTTCCATAACAAACGGTGTAAATCAGAAGTCATAGAGTTTGCCCTTTCAGATCACACAGCCCAGATTTTAAAATGCCCGGTAAATAAAATATGTACAATCGAAAAATACGGTGCTATTCGACGCAATTACAGCAAGGAAAATACATCTAAATTTAAATATTGTATGAGCAAAATGTAGGTATTTCTCCGAAATATATGAAACGGATGATCCGAACATTGCATACAACAAATTTCATGAAATATTTTCTTTTTTCTACAACCTCTGTTTTCCTAAAACGATGATTACAATAAATGTAATAACAAAACCAAGGTGGATATCTAAAGGTATTAAATCCTGTAGTAAGAAAAAACGGCAACTTCTATCATCTATGGACCTACAGATTAAAATCAAATGAATTTAATAGAACTCGCTTTAAAGAATACTCCAAGCTTTTTAGAAAAATTATGACTCTGACACAGCGTTCACAAAATAACTATAAAATCAAAACATCACAGAATAAATGTAAAACACCATGGCAAATAATAAATCAAGGAAAATTTAATGTACCTAAAAATTATATTCTGAAAATTAAAATCAATAAAGACAAAATTACGGATGCGAAACAAATTGCTAATCAATTTAATGACTATTTTATCGATAAAATAGAACCCATCCAGTCCAGTGATAAAACTACTCGGCCCATCTTAAACAAAAAAACTCGATGTTTATGGCACCCTGTGCACCACTACAGGCACAAAAAATTACTATGGCCTTAAAAAACACAAGTAGCGTGGGGTACGATAGCATATCAACCAAAGTAATAAAAGCTGTAGCATCTGAAATATGTGACCATTTGTCTCATATTATAAATTTATGTATTGTAGCTGGCACGTTTCCTGACGCACTAAAGATAGCGATAGTTAAGCCACTATTTAAGAAAGAAGATAGAGAGCTTATGGAATTCTATAGGCCTATTTCTCTGATTCTAATCTTCTCGAAAATATTTGAGAAATTCATTCAAAAGGAATTAAACGGTTACATAGAAGATTTTTTTTATTATGTAATGAGCAAAAGGGATTTCGCGAAAATAAGACCATAAATATGGCGATATACGACTTTTTATACGAGGTATTGATAAAAGTGGACAAAAAAACACCTGTATGTGCTATCTTCTGCGATATGACTCAAGCATTTGACTACGTAAATCATGACATTTTAATAAAAAAAACTTGACGCATATGGTATTCGAGGTAATGTTCTTAATTTAATTAAATCCTATTTAGACAATAGAAAGCAAAAGACAGAAATCACTAGAATTAATATAACCACTAAAAAGGAAGAGTTACACTTATCAGATGAACGTCAAACTACTTTTGGTGTTCCACAAGGTAGTTTAATGGGACCTCCACTATTTACACTATACATTAATGACTTGCCAAAATCAATTCCACACCCTATGACTTTATTTGCAGATGATAGCACGGTGACAATTTCTAGTAATAGCAACGACATGATCCAATATAAACTTGACATTCTCAATGCCTTGACATCTATAATAGAATGGTTAAATAATAATAACTTAAAGATTAATTTAGATAAAGCTAAAATTATACATTTTAGCCAACGATTGACTATAGAAAATATGGACATAAATATAGATGATAAAATTGTTGAAATCGTAAATACAACTACATTCCTTGGACTAATAATTGACAAAAGACTTGACTGGAAAGCACAAATCGAGAACCTCTGCAAAAAAAATTGTAGCTCTGCATTTGCATTGCACTCTGTAGCTGCAATTGTGAATGTAGATACCTTGATTGCGGCCTACCATGGCTTAGTTGCGTCTCACATAAGATACGGCATCATATTTTGGGGAAATTCTACCGACGCTAACACGGCATTTAAGGCCAAAAAGAGATGCATTAGATCTATGTTTGGACTAAACACGGTTGATACATGAAAACCATATTTTAAAAGGTACAAGATATTAACTCTTCCTTGTATGTATATCCTCGAAGCCGCAATGTTTGTTAAACAAACCTCAATTTGTTTCCACGTCTACAGGACGTTGTACCGCGTAACAGACGGGATATGACCATTCTTCGAGTATATCCAGCAAAAACGGCACTAATGCGCAAGAGTATCGTCTGCATGGCGCCTACTATATTTAACATATTGCCTAAACGTTGGAAGGAGCTACATAGTAAGGCATTCAAGCGACAATTAACACTTGAAACGGACTGGCCGAGTGACATTTGACTACATAATTTAAAATCTTCAAAAATATAAATTAACATTTGAAACTGGATAAAAAGCGGTGCGACAGAGTGCAGTAACCATAATTTACATGTAATATTATTTGTGACTCTGTGATAAGTGTGGAAGTAATATGACAATAGTCAAGTAAAAGTTCAGTCTTTAAGTGTTCAACGCTATCATAAACATTTAATCTGTATTTCATAACAACACAACAACATTTCATTTATAAACAGTGACGATATCAGTAAGTTCTAGTGAATTTTATACTTCTACAATGAAAAACGTCTAAAATAAAAACAGTTACGAAAAATATTTCGAAATTTGGACTTTGATCTCTGCTACTATCTAACAACTAGCGCCATATTTTTCCTCAAGCAGTGAATAGACGAACTAGTAAATAGTACTACTACTGCCATTACAGCCACAAGCAGCAAGTAGAAGAACTAAAGTGTTACCATAATAAAAATAAAAAGCACTACTAGCGCCATTACAGCCTCAAGTGGCAAATTGTAGAAAAAAAAGTAATACCACATAAAATAATACATTTAGATTTGGTAGAAATTGGGTAATTTTGCTGTAGTTGAAGATCAAACGGGAATTTTTTTTCAAGACAAATAAACAATTGAATAGTCGAGGAAAATGGCTTCATTCAACGACAATATCACTTATCGCAAACCATGTAGGTCAAGCTCATTAACTAACTTGTCCAACATAACAAATAATAGTGAGAAAGCCATATTTGATACCACAAGGCCCTGCGCAGACGGCACACTTTTTGTGCGATCGAGTCTGCGGCGCACAAAAAGTCTGCATGGCGCGCAAAAAGTCGGTCGCGGATATTTCACAGACTCAACGCACACGACGCACATCTTCGATCATTTTGTCGGCAGAGCTGTAGGGACGTAGACGCTATGGAAATCGTGCAGAGATCGCAAAGTATTATTTTGTACATGAAGGGACAGTTCTATACTAAACATTCAATTCTGAAACAACATCCGGCAAATTTTTTCAAATTTTATAAAATGTCTGTTACTACATTTGATGAGTTGCTATTTATTTTGAGACCTGCTTTGACTCATTCAGAAACAACAATGAGGAGGTGCATTGGTCCAGAAGAAAGGCTTAGAAGTATCATAAATTGCTGGTCTGTTTTGTATTTCTTGAATTAACATAGTTACATCGACCTTTGGCGCCATGATAATAGATCGCGTGCGTTACGTCCACCCCTAGCAAATGCAGATTGCCGACTAAAGTGTGCGCCGTCTGCGTTAGCGCGCGTTGAAGCAAACGTTCAATTTTTTTCACACACTTTTTGTGCGGAGCGGCGCGCCGCGGCGCGGTGCGGTCTGCCCGAATTACACGGATTTTTTGTGCGCCGGACCTTTTGCGCGTCGTGTGCGTTACTGCATATAATTGCATAGGTTCTATTTTCACAGACTAAAAAGTGCGTCACGGATAGTCTGTCGTCTGCGCAGGGCCCAATAATGAGCATTCCAGATAGTCTACATGATAACTGTGACATTATAGGCGAGCTAAATGAACAAATAAAAAAAGACGTGTGGCACTCGGGGACTGCCGCGGTAAAGCTATTGCATAGCATTTTGTATCAACTTATGCAATTATAATTATTTATTTATTTTATTTATGCAGTATTTCTTTTTCTTTGATATTAATTCAAGTTACAATTTTTGAGCGTGGTGACCGATAAGAAAGTAAAGTCAATTCATAATCGGCCCAGAACTTTGGAGAACCGTTTAAAAGTGGTTTTTATATGCTATGAAGAACGTTAATGTTTAATGTTAATTCTAGCTAGGATAATCATAAACACGAGTAAAATTATTGATTTATAAATAAATTGCTCACATACCTCAACAACCTTTCAAAAACTCTTGAATTATTATGCCTGCCATCTAGTGGATAAAACCGACAACAAAACACAACTGAGACCACCAACAGAGCAACGCTTGTCTCGATTACGAATCACAAGCCACGCCAATGTCACCTCTATATAGTTAGTTCTACCTGCGATTACTAGATGGCGTTGCGTTGCGCGGTAAATCCACCACAGAGTTTCGTAGAGTCGTACAATACGTCTAATCGCACGCACACAACGCCGTGTCGAAGACTGCCGAACTGAAACGACGTTAGACGATGCACGGCCTTCAAACCACACCTCCGTGCCCGTCGGAGTGGGGAGCGTGAAGTTTTTTCATTACGGAATTTCTGGATTCGGTCCCCGCGCTCAAGGCCCGCGATAGAAGCTATGCAACAGCTTAAAAACAAAATAAATAAGTGCTGAACGTCGTAAAAGTGTATACCTACGTAAACAAAGTCAAATACTATTCAAATATAAGCATAATAACAACTTTAAAATAGACGAAAGTGTTGAACCTAAAGTAATTTTAAATAAAAAAAGAGTGACAAACTGTTTTGACAGCGAAAAAATTCCATGTACATGAGTCATTTCCAACCGTCTAGTCAAGTTTAAAAATTGTTCAACTGGAATGGTATCAACTATTTGGCAAGCTTTAATTAAATCATTGTAGCCTTGCGGTGCAACAGGGGAACTGAATGTACTCGTAATCGACTGGTCGTGAGTTCAAACCCCACTATCAACAATCACTTTTTGTGAAGATCATAATTTTATAAACTAATATTTATAAGAATAAAATACGCAGTACACAGAAAAAGGAACTGCCAGAAATTATTAGATCACTAGAGGGTACTGGTGTAGTAAAATAACCGTCGGAGTGGGGAGCGTGAGGTTTTTTCGTTACGGAATTTCTGAATTCGGTCCCCGCGCTCAAGGCCCGCGGTAGAAGCTATGCAATAGCTTAAAAAACTCACTATGCAATTGGCGAGCGCACACAATTAAATAGACAATCTGAACATTGAAAACGTTGGTTTAAAAACAGATCTCCAAGAAACGATCAAAACCACTAATACATACAAGGAAATATGCTCAACACCATGCAGGAAAACTATATCACCGTCTCTCAATAACAAAACCCCAAACCAAAATAAAGAACGAAGCTGGCAAAGCATTAGTGAGAAAATTGACTCGCAAATCAATAGTCCAAGAACCACGTCCATCATACACAATAAAGAGACTCAAACCACTTTCACACCGAACATCATGCAAAATAAAGAGATTCAAACAACTTTCACACTGAGCAAACTTAAGGAAGTACCCACCATTTTGACTCCTAAGAAAAACATATTAAATTATAATAATGAGCCCGCAAACAGAATAACAAAGCCGAAACAAAAAAACAAATTGTGTATATTATGCAGCAGCACAACTAAGAGGTCCTTATCCATAATACAAAAAGTATATTCAAACTATTCACACTTTTGCCGCTACATCAGGACCAACAGCACTGCAGCTGATCTTCTAAGTGACATTGAACTTAAACTAAAAGATTTTACCAAAAACGATTATTGCATACTATTTATCGGGGAAAATGACATAAAGGAGGGAAGAGACTATAAAAAAATTATAAATAAAATTAGAGCATCCCTGCAAAGAGTAAACTATACAAATATAATTATCTGTGCAGCCACCTATGTTGCAGGTGCTCCAATATATAATTACAAAGTAGACATGTTTAATAATCTCCTGTATTTAGATGTACAAAGTAATGAATACGCATACTTCTTTGATAGCAACCATGATCTGTCGCTTGAGATTGTTTTCCTATAGAACTGGGAAAATAACTAACTACGGAATGAGAAACATACACAGCCGAATTGTATGCAATATACTATACGATCTGGATCTATTTAACCAGACAGACAAAACAACAATAACTAATAAGCTGGAAGATAACGGTTCTAATAACCATGACTTTTTTCGTATATAATCATATATTTATAATGCACCAAAATATAAATGGTCTAATAGGTAAATCGGATCTATTGGGTGTACATCTAAATGAACTCTCAGAAGAAGGTAGGTCAATTGATATCATTTGTATAACAGAACACAACATGAAACAGGGTGACCATCAACTTTTACATATTCCAAACTATTCACTAGCAACATGCTACACTAGACATGATAGAAACGGGGGGTCATGCATTCTAATAAAAAACACACATAAATCTGAAGTTAAGAATGTAAAAAAATGGGCCATACCTAATATAATGAATGTTGTGCAATTAAGCTTTCCTCTCACCCGATCGTAATTGTTTGTATTTATAGACCGCCAAATATTAAAAAGGATAAACTATCTATGTTTTTTGTCCTTTCCTTCCTTCCTTTTGGTCCTTTCCTTTTTTTAGTGTATATAAATGATCTACTCCATTTATTAAAAAATCAACCACAAATGGTGTTATTTGCTGACGATACTTCTTTAATTTTTAAGGTAGATAGACGTGCTACAAATTTTGACGACGTAAATAACGCTCTATTGCAGGTCCAAAATTGGTTTACTGCTAATAATTTAGTATTAAATGGGAAAAAAACGAAGTGCATAAAATTTTCTTTACCAAATGTCAAAAGTAGTGATTGTGAGATAGTATTGAATCAAGAGAAACGATAAAACTGTTTTGAGAGAATTCGTCGATAAAACTGTTTTCCTGGGGATCACGCTGGATTCAAGACTACAATGGGGTCCTCATTTAACATCTCTTGCAGGACGGCTAAGTTCAGCAGCATATGCTGTCAGAAAAATCCGTCAATTTACTAATGTAGATACCGCGAGGCTAGTCTATTTCAGTTACTTCCATAGTATAATGTCTTACGGTATTTTACTTTGGGGACGGGCTGCAGACATCGAGTCTATTTTTATTCTGCAGAAAAGAGCCATCAGAGCCATATATAATCTCCGCAGGCGCGATTCTCTAAGGGAACTGTTTAAGGATATTAACATCATGACGGTACCTTGTCAATATATCTACGAAAACATCATGTACGTAAGGAAAAATTTACATCTTTTTAGAAAAAGAGGTGAAAGACATAATTATAGTACTAGAAATAGGGACCTATTAGCTCAACCAGGTTTCAGACTGGCTAAAGTAGACTCATCTTTCATGGGGTACTGTTTAAAATGTTACAATAAAATTCCTCCCCACATACTTCAACTGAATAAGACTAAATTTAAATCTTGTATAAAACGCACACTATGCAGGCAGGCATATTATAAGTTGGGGGATTACATCGCTGATAAAAATGCTTGGCTGAATGCTGGTCCTGCTCCACAACCTCAGCTAGTTAATTAACATTTGACAATCATGTTGGAGCTGCTGAAGATTGTAAACTATTTTTGCATTGTATAAACTCAATGTCCTTGAATTATATAATTGCATAGCACAGGTGTGAGTACTATGTACTATAGAGCTACCATTTACCGGGTAATATGTCTTTTATTGACTTGAATGTGCCCTGGCGGCTGAGAGTATGTCATGCTCACTCAAATGTCTCGCTGGTGGTGGCGTGTGTGTTGGATCATTAAGTTCCCTTCAAAATGGTTGAGCTAAATGGTGCTGATCCATGCGTCATGTTCGTGAACGGGCGCCGTCAGTTGGGACTGGTCATCTCTTAGCTGCCACGGCTTATTTTAATTTTTGAATTGTTTCTATTACGGACGCTTCTAACGTGCACGTCTTTCTACATTGTTCTCACATGTATAACTTCAACATGAATGATGTAACCCATATTTTGTAACAATATTTTGTTTTAAAAGAGTGTCCATGGAGTTTCTTGTCCGTTCTTCTCCATAGGAACCTACTACGCTTTGGAATGGGCAACTAGCTTCATCTTTCTGACTGACCGACCCCTTGACAATTCAAAAGTGCCTGTAATTGGTTTATTTGAAATAAATGCTTTGAGTTTGAGTTTGAGTTTTGAGTTTGATAATTTGGATATGATGTTAAAAGAAATTTGCCTGAAACGTAATAATAGGATCATACTGTGTGGAGATTTTAATATAGATATTTGTAAAAATAGCAAACCCTCTTCCACTTTTCAAAATATACTGCGTAGCTTTAATCTTATTTTGGGTACTCGATCACCAACACGTCTATGCAGTGGGACCTGCATCGACAACATTATTCGCAATATCAGAGGCAGTAAATGTGAAGTTAAAGAATTAGCAATATCTGACCATACAGCACAACTACTAAAATGTCGTGTCAAGAAAACTTGCACGTTATCTCATTGGTTTATTCACAAACGCGACTATAGTGATGACAATATCAAAAAATTCAAAGAATGTCTTCAAAATTTAACGTTTCATGATGTATATATGTGCTCCGATCCCAATAATGCATTTAATGAGTTCCATGACATATATAAATTATTCTATGAGTTGTGTTTTCCAATCAATAAAATAAAAGTTTCGGTTATTAAAAGAGCTAAATGGATATCAACGGGACTAAAAAAATGTTCTAAACGAAAAAGCGATATGCTATGGGAATACCGAAAGTCACCTAGCTCAGAAAATAAAAATAAACTTAAAACCTACACTAATAGATTGAAACACATAATTAAACAAACTCAAAAGACCCAAAATTATCATACTATACACAATTCTGTAAACAAGAGTAAAGCTACATGGAGTATAATAAATAAACGGAAAATAAATCATCCAAAAGAAGGAATAGAACAAATAATGATTGATAGTAAAATTATTAACAGTCCAGAACAAATAGCGGAATCATTTAATGAATATTTCATAAATCAAATTCAATCTCAGAGTGACATTGACTATAATAATATGCTTACGTATGACACAATTTCTAATTCAATGTTTATGTTACCCACGGTACCAGCTGACATAATTCAAATAATAAATTCTCTGAAAAATACTAACAGCACCGGATATGACGATATAACCACCAAAGTGATTAAAGCTACACCTTTCATTATTGCACCCATACTCAGTCACATTATCAATAATTGCATTGAGAAAGGCGTATTCCCAGAAAAGCTAAAAATTTCTATAATTAAACCAATGTTCAAAAAAGGTAACAGGCAAGATCCCAGCAACTACAGACCTATTGCCCTTATTCCAGTCTTTTCTAAAATATTTGAGAAAATACTACATAAAAGCATATATTCCTTCTTAGAAACAAACAAAATTTTAATCGGCGAACAATATGGTTTTAGGAAAAATAAAAGCATTAACTCCGCTATATATACGCTTGTTGAACACGTTCTTACTAATGTAGATAATAAAACTCCTGTAGTAGCATTGTTTATGGACATGACGAAGGCCTTTGACTACGTTAGTCACAAAATACTCCTAAATAAATTGGAAAAATATGGCATCAGAGGAAATATCCTTCAATTTATTAAATCATACCTAATGAATCGGGAACAAGTTACATGCATAAAGAAAATATGCCCATATACTAAAACAGAAATTACATATACTTCTGAATATCGCAAATGCTTAGTCGGGGTACCGCAAGGCGGTGTCGTAGCACCTTTATTATTCATTATATATATTAATGACATGCCTAAAATTATTCCTAATCCGATGATCTTATTTGCGGACGATAGCACAATATTATTCAGAAGCAAAAATGATGAGACTTTCAAAAATGACATAAATAATAACTTAAATGACATAATAACCTGGCTTACCGAAAATAACCTAAAAATTAATCTAGATAAAACCACTTACATTTCATTTGAACAAAGAACATACAATAAAAAACTTGTTATTAGATATGGTGACAAAAGTATTCGCGAGACTGATTATACTAAATTCTTAGGTATCTGGATCGATAAAAAATGATGAACTGGAAAGCACATATTGAAAATGTATGCAAAAAACTTAGCCAATGTTCCTATGCCCTTTATAACTTAAGGAAAATCTCAAATCAGCCAACATTATTAATGGCGTACCACGGATATGTGTCATCAACATTGAGATACGGACTTATGTTTTTGGGGAACTCGACTGATAGAGAAGTGGCGTTCAAAGGGCAAAAGAAATGCATAAGGGCAATATGTGGCATTCAAAGCACAGACAGCTGTAAGCCGCATTTCCTAAAGCTTCAGCTACTTACACTTCCATGTCTTTACATTTACGAAATATCAAGCTATGTTAAAGCAAATATGCACCTGTATAACCACCCAAAGAGTTTACGACACAAAGATAAAATATGCGCAACACCACATAAAAAAGTTATTTTTTATAAAAATCTTATAGGTATGGCACCCAAAATTTACAATAAACTACCTAAACACATCATGGAAATTAGAGATCTAGATTTATTTAAAACCAAAATACACGAATTTTTAGTTGTGAAATGTTATTATCACATTAATGAGTATTTAAATGAAAGATGCTAAGCCTACTACATCTGATTTACTTATTGTGTTAGGAAAAATCATTTGTTTAATCTGAACCTAATTAATATTGATTATTCTGAATTTAATTGGTAGGTATTTTGTATAATTTATTATTATTTAGGTATTATTGATTTATTTTAGATTATTTTAAAATTGTGATTAATTTTTTTATTACTTAAAAATTGAAATAACTTAAATTTTATTTTTAAATTGTATAAATTAAATCAAGATAATTAAAAATAAATTAACCTAAACTAAATAAAACTAATAACAAAATGAACTAAAATATGGCGTCGAAAAATTCCTCCGCATCGCTGTCGACTGGTAATGTACCCAAGAGACTGGCAGCATTGCCACGTTGTATGGCAATGCTTAGCCTCTGGCCAAGATAAAAGCCAGCCCTTGGGTCACGGGAAGTGTCAACCAGCCTTTTGGAGATTTCATTGAACAATAAAGTAGCACTGGGACCCCACGGCCCGAGGGTTTCAACCCCAAACGGCTCAAAAATTAATGTGATTAATTGAATTTAGTTGACATTATTGATATTTTTTAAATTGTATTACACTATTTGCATACTCATGTGATGGTAAAACATGGAGAACTGTATTATAAGGAAGAATATATATGTATCTCTTACCCATGTTTGCAAATATTTATGATTAAAAAAAAAAATGTTTCTTTCACAAAAAGCATACTATAGTGTCTCCGAATTTCTAGCCGAACAAGTTTTTCTAGATTGAATAATTTTATCTTTTTTCTGACACTATATATTGTTACTTTTAATTGTTTTTCAATGTTATAGAAATATTTGTAGCATATCTTATCAAAAATGTTATTATAGTGTATCAGACTTAAATAATTCTAATTTGATTTCATTACATAATTCTATAATAATGATACTATATTATTAACGAAATTCTGACAAAGCATTTGTTATGACATTGATATTTTTTATGAATTATTTTTTACTTAGTGTTGACATTTTTAATTTATTTTGTTTGCTGAATACACTTCATATTAATGATATTGACCTAAAATTAATTACTTATTAACAATCATACCTATTCATATTTGCACGCCATAGTATTTGGCAAACATGTCTGAGCCTGTATTTTTGTCTTTATGTTATCTTGCATGCACGTTTTTATTTTTAAAACTCTTGTATGTGTACACATGTTTATGCAAATAAATATATCTTTATCTTTTACCTTTATCTTTATCATAACAGACTCAAATATAGAGTAGTTTTGATAATTTGGGGGTCTATAAACATACACTATAACATGCTTATCTAGCTCAACACATGACAACTCAATGCTATGTTCAACCGACAGTTCACCTATGTCTTTACGAGTTTTTGATTTAATACAATTTTTTATTAAAATTAGTGAATCACCACGCAGCATTGATTTTCGGTTAAAAAAACTGGCCACACTATAATTCTCATAGTTAATTAACATTTCATCAGTGATGCCAGAACGTCCCAAAAGGGACGATTTTTGTCCGTTTAGACATCTTTACGTCCCTTCGATGTCCGTTCATATATTCAGTTCCTTTTCCGTCCCTTTTCAAATAGCCAACTACAATCATTTACTTTCTTATTACAAAAATGCGTTTAAAATGCAAATAATAAAACGCAGTTTTAAAAATTACAAAAATGCGTAAAACTTTAAGTAAAAACGAAACGCGCGGCGTGTGAATGCAATTTCAGACCACTGCTGGTGCAGGTGCTGGCGAATATCGCCAGCCATCCTTTTTTCACGCGCAATAATCCGTATCGCTTGCCTGTACCTTCCATGCACACAAACAACCACAATCATTCGGTTATTCAGCTGAATTCATTACGTACGAGAGTTACTACGATGCTCGTCGGTATTTAATTTGAAATTGAGTTTTCATTTTGCGAGTTTCCGAGTTCAGGAATTAAGGATGTCGTGAAGATTGAGCCGACCAAAACAATAGCAAAAAAAAAAACAAAATTAAAATCTTGAACATCTAAATTTTTTTTTTTTCACTTTTTATTTGTCCTAAAAATATAACAGTACTCACACAAATTAATATTTCTCTAGCCGTCCTTTTTTGTCCAAATATCGTCCCATTTCAGATAGTGAATCGTCCGAAAGTCGATGCAGGTTCTGGCAACACTGTGGAGTTCATCGGTGGCGGTCAAGCAATGAAGACGTCTAGGAATTGTTGCGCGTTCGGTATAGTTTATTTATTTATTTATTTAACAATTTATGTATACACATATAAACCAGTCCATTACTGTATAGAATCAAGTTCTTCTAACTGAACAGACAGATGCTGCTGGGAAGTTTGTTCCATCACTTCTTCTTCCCAGCTAAAGCACTAGGAAGTGTTGAAGGGATGGGCGTTTTGGGGGACTGTCTTATGTAATTTTGAAGTTAGTGTAATCTCAGGTTGAGTAAATGACTTTTGAGTTTAATTCGGTTTTTCTATTACGCAATAACCAACACTACCCACAGTACGCCCACATTAGTTAAAATATGACTGATGATAACGAGAGAAACCTTCCGTTCTCCGACATATAGATAGATAGATAAATAAATAAATCTTGGTATCCATGGTTTGTCTAATGTCTGTCTGGTATGACTATCAAATAAGTAGGCTGCAGGGGCGCAGCCTTCATACAACCCGATTCCTATCGGCTTCTCTTTGGAACAACCAGGACAACCACTCTTCCTAGTGTCTACTATTGCCAAATAATATAGTACAGTCAGCTGCAGAGAAATCTCACCCCCTAGCAATGAATAAATACATTGCTAGGTGGTGAGATTTCTCCGCAGCTGACCGTACACTTGGTTGTGTAACTGTGTATCACATCACATACAGATATGTAATACCAGTTTAATACATCATAAGACAAAACATTACAAAATGCCAATATTTTTTTGTCTAAACAAAGAATAATACAAGTGTCAAAATAAGTCGGCCGTCGTGTGTCAGAATGCGGTACTAAATTCGTAGGTACGAACACACGAGACTGCGTCCCGCACGCAGCACCGCGTTGTAGGTAACTAAGGAAGCCGAACTACGGTGAGTGAAGGCTCCTACAAACAAGCCCAGAAAAACTACAACTGTGCTTCACCCAAAGCACACTAATATAATACTACGTACAGATACCCAATCCCATACAAAGAAATGACACCTCCCTAGGCTGGCTACTGAGCTGGCAATTTTTTTTTTCCTTGATTTTTTAACACATGGCAGCATCAGCGACTCACTAATTGCCAGAGACTGTAGTTTTACAACGCCATCTAGGAGTCGGCCTAGATACTAGGTGTCATTCTCGTGATTTATGAGTGTAAATGGATAAATCAACATTAAACTAGGAAGTTTTGATTTTTACTGTTACTTCAGCCAAAATCGGCCCTATAACGCTTTTTATTGATTATTAATTTCATAGTTATTACCTGTGCTGCTATCTGTGATTTTTTTTTTCAAGACTTATTATAATTTGTTCGAGTTGAGACCCTATGCCCAAAGCAACCTGCTACCTGCTACTATGTAGGAAAGAGGAAATTTTAGTTGTGAAACGTGAAATGTTTTAAATTTTTCATCAGCGAGAAAATGAAAAAAATAAAAAGAGAAAAAAACACGGAAAGAGAAAAAGAGAGAGAGAGAGAGAATTTTAACACTGCGGTGTAGAATATTGCAGTTTTAGGTCATCGCCATCTCTTGACAGATAAAGGAACTAATGTAATTTTTGTTAATTTCTTGTTTTATTTTTCCTGTAAGCTTTACATAATTTTGCTTCTATTAAATAGAATAATTTCAGTTATAATGGGGGTAAGATTTTGTATTTGATCCTGAATAGACTGTTTCTCCAAAGCAATTAATTCTTTCGTTTCTTTTTAATACTGCAAGTGTAACGGTCTACAATAACGAAATGATGACGGTGTAGGATTTACCCAAATAACATCATTGCTGTCTTTAGTTACAACATGCAATGGCGTAAATGTCGTCGCAAAAAAACTATTTTCGTCACCTTCTGCATCTGAGAATGACTGTTTATATAAAGACCAGTGCTTCCATCAAAACCCCAGTTACCCCTTAAAATGAAATCTACTGCTTGAATGCTTTTTTTGGTGCAATAGTTGATGAGGACTTCATCACATAATTTAATCACCTGAGTAAAAGTGTGGGTTATTAAACTTTGAAGAGGTACAGATGCTTCTCTTTCAGACACCTGAACCTGGTCAGGATAACAGGTATTTTTAGCCTCTTGAATTTTATTATACGGGGGGTATGCATCAAATCCGCGTCTTTTAAGATCTAATCGAAATGCATTGTATGTTTCGACGGACATATTTCTGTCAGTTATCATAGCCAGAGCTTCGACAGGTGTGCATGGTTCTGGAGAAGTCTGAACTTTTTTCAGAATTTCTGTTGGAGCAGTCTCAGATTCTAGACAAAGACATAATAGTGTCTCTAAATCTTTAGATGATGAATGTGGCAGATTTTGTCCTCCGATTTTAATAGATCGTACAAACGCTTGTATTTTCTGGACATTTGGTTCGTTGTCTAAGGCTTCCGAAAGTTTTCTCTTAGATCTATATTGTTGGCTTCTGCTCAAAGCCATAAACCTCTTGGATTTCGGAGAAAATAGAGATTAATTATTAGAAACTGTTGCTGATGACGTTTCATCATTAACAGGGACTGATATCAAATGACCACTAACAAGAGTACCACTAAGCCAATCTCGTTTTTTTTAAATAAAATAGGACTCATTAAACTTACAACGCTTAAAGTAATCTTGACTCTTTGATAAAAATCCTGAAAGTGCTTGTTTCAACTCCTCGTCAGTTTGTGAAAGTTGATATTCAGAGCCAAAATAATTGTCAACCATACTCACTCGTTCGGAAAGCGACAGCTGCTTTGCTTTACCGTTAAACAGCATAAAGGCTTCCATTCGAGTTAGTATTTTTGTACCAAAAGAATGTCCATCACGGTCATCTGTCTGTTGATACGCATCGTTAGGGCTCTGTTGGTTAGTTGAAAACATCTCGTCGTCGAAATCGGTGTCAATTGGCAATGCTATATATATAGTCTGTGTTGAAATTCCAGGTTTATTTGTTAGTTTTTGATTAGTTTCCATTGTTGTTCCCACGAGTAGGGCCGATAGAAGGTCGAGGACGCCCATTCCGGGGGAAAGGCTACATACTACGGAGGTCGCCAGATATCCGTAGGGTTTAAACGACTTTGCTGTCTGGTTTTATAGAGTGTTCCTTCTCGCGGGCCGGCCAGTTAAGGCAAGCCCCCCGGCCGTAGTTCTGCACGACGCCGATGTACCTCAATCACGCCTTACTGAGGTTGTTGAAGTGCAGAGTACGGTTACGGTATAAAGGTTGACTGGCGCTCAGTCCCCTGAAATTGTTCCAACTCCAGATGGAACAACCATTGATTTTGATTTATAGGAAAAACTATACTTTAATAAATATTACACATATTGTATATAAATAATAATAAATATGAATAGTTGACGTAAATAATTTAAGCAGGGGCGCACTCTCATCGTAAGTATTTATCATCAAAAATCAATACAATTGATGTAAATACATGATGAAAATTGATTTAAAATAATTAGATATGTATATAATTCATGTAGATAAATAAAATACAAAATACATTATTCTAAAAAAATATATAACACAAGAAGTATAATAACATTGATTTAAAAGAATTGTAAAATTAATAATGTAAAGAACTAAATTTACGGTGATTAAATTATGTGATGAAGTCCTCATCAACTATTGCACCAAAAAAAGCATTCAAGCAGTAGATTTCATTTTAAGGGGTAACTGGGGCTTTGATGGAAGCACTGGGCAATCTTTATATAAACAGTCATTCTCAGATGCAGAAAGAATGTGACGAAAATAGTCTTTTTGCGACGACATTTACGCCATTGCATGTTATAACTAAAGACAGCAATGATGTTATTTGGGTAAATCCTACACCGTCATCATTTCGTTATTGTAGACCGTTACACTTGCAGTATTAAAAAGAAACGAAAGAATTAATTACTTTGGAGAAACAGTCTATTCAGGATCAAATACAAAATCTTACCCCCATTATAACTGAAACCTCGAGAAGGCATACAATAAAAGTGGTTGAATATGAATTATACTGTGCAGCTATTGATGGGAAAGTCCTGAATGCAATTCTTTGTACACCATCTCAGTTACGTTGCCCATATTGCGATTTGACCTCATCCCAATTCAACGATTTAGAGTTAGCATTCTCCAAACCAGCCATAGAAGAACGTTTGGTGCATGACATAAGTCTTCATTCTTGGATAAGGGTCTTAGAATTTTTATTAAACCTGGGATATAAAGTAGAGGTTAAAAAATGGAAGATCCCTCAAAGGTCAGAAGAGAGCCGAATAGTCGAGGACCGTAAAAAAATAATCCAGGCTAAAATCAGAGAAGAAATGGGACTTTTGGTAGATGTTGTCCGTCCAACTTCAGGGACCACTAACGACAGAAACACAGCACGCACTGCTCTTTCTGATAGAAACCGAGGAACTTTTGCAAACATTCTGAACATTGACCAGTGGCTATTAGATGGATTATTTGTTATTTTAACAGTTTTGTCTAGCAACCTGCCAATTGACCCTGCAAAATTCGAATTTTTTTGCAAAGAGTTGGCTTAGACTCGTATGTTGCGAAGTATGGATGGCATCCTATGACTGTCACGCTTCACAAAATTTTAGTACATGGGTCGAAAATTATAGAAAAATCAAATTTACCTATTGGCATGCTCTCTCAACAAGCGGCTGAGTCACAACAAATTTTGGAGGTTTGTCAGAGAGCACCATACCAGAACAAAATCTCGTGAAGCAACTATGTTTGACCTTTTTCACAGAGCTTTAGTCTCATCGGACCAATTATCTCTGATTACCACCTCTTAGAGAGAAAAAATAAGGCTAAAAAAATCCCATTGCCACCGGCCGCATTGTCTTTGTTGAGACCTGAGCCATCGATGATTATTCGCATGTTGAATTAATTGTAACTAACAATGAAGATGAATTTTAGTTCAGTTAGCCTATTTAATATTTTACAAATTCATATACATTTTCCTTTCGAATAGCCAACTCCATATTAATAGTTATTAGAAAGTATTTAAAACACCTTTTGTTTTTTCAAATAAAATATATTCTTGTTTTTTTTTTTTTTTTTTCGGATACTTGAAAGTGACACCATAAGGAAAATTTTGAATTTCCAATAACTCCTGGAAACCAATGAGTTCGATTTTGGAAATAATACTACACATAATAGAAAGTATCAGCATTTTTTTGATGTAGGAATGACCAGCTACTACGGCGGTTTAGATGAATAAAAAAATGAAAACGAAAAATGAGAAACAAATCATATCTCTCGACCCATTCATACTAAAGCAACAGGAATTGGTAGAACAGTCGGCTATTATACCTTTTTTCGACAGAATAAATAAATTCTGGAATACGTACTTCCGTTAAATTATAATGTTTTTTAAGCTATTGCATAGGTTCTATCGCGGGCCTTGAGCGCGGGGACCGAATCCAGAAATTCCGTAACGAAAAAACCTCGCGCTATCGCTGTCTCGCTTTAACATCTATTCGACTCTATCGCACTACGCTACTCAGCCGCCATAGCTACCGGCCGCCATATTCTTGTCTTGTTTGTTGTCAAGAACTTTGTCAACAAAGCGCTGTTTTTGTTTTTATTCTGTGTTTTGTGGATATTTATCGTAAATTAGAATTATTGTTGTATTTATGTATGTACGTGTGACGTAATTTAAGTTGCAATGCATTACAAAACGTGTGAAATATGTGTTATAAGATCCGGCCGGTCAGATGGTCAAATGCGAATCTTCATAGCCAAATTTCCTTTGAATGAAGATAGGTAAGCATATATTTTCAATTGTTATGTTAAAAAACATTGATAAGCTCTTACAGAAAATAAATTACTTGATTTAAAGTCCAAAATTTACAAAATTACAAAGTAACCTATCAATATGCTAGTGCTTGACGCATGTTACTTTTTTATCGACTGTCGATATTTTTATTATTATAATATTCCTATTTCATTTAATTTTCTCTGTTATTCTATTAATACTGCAAAACCAAAATAACAAAGATATAAGTTTAAATACACTACTATTATAATCATAATAATGTAATAAAATGTTCCAGCTACATGTAAAAAATGGGTTAAAGTTACGGGAAAGAAGACTTGGTGTATGTACCCATTGAAAAGCTACATCAATTGGAACATATTTGTGGCAGTCATTTTCTACCAAAGGACTTCAATAAAAAGAAGACACAACTAAGAAAAAATGCTACTCCGTCTGTAGAACTTACTGCAGAACCAATGGCAGATGAGCTGTTCGTTGGATTTCCACTACACATCTTCAAAAGTGAGCAAACAGGTAAGACTTTATTTTCCAGTCGTAATTCATCCTAACTCACCCTTTCCGATTACTTTAGTAACTCATGTTCAATTATATTTTGCAGAGTTATCTTCTACTTCGACTACTGCGATTCTTGGACTGGTACATCTAGTAAGTTTTTTTTTTTTTGGGTACTGTACGTCCGAATGAAAAAACGGAACCCTTATGTACCTTCATCTACTGGACCGATTAAGTTGCATTTTGGTACACATGCAAAATGTATCATGTGACATATGAAATGAAAGGACTTGACAAGAGAACAATTTTTAAAATTATTTTAAAAAAATCTTCTTGACAAGTCCTTTCATTTCATTTTACATTTTTAATGAAAATTATTAAAGAAAATAGATGAAAATTTACCATTTCCCCCCTTATCTCCGAAACTGCTGATCCTAACATTAAAAAAAATACAGTGTACAGTTCTATACTTAAAGATGAAAGAAAACCTTTAAGAAGTCTATGGTCTTAAAATAACATGGTAAATTACTCAATATTGTGTGTACTTACATTATTATTATGCAGTTGGAAAGTATGGGGAAACATGTTTTTCAATTACAATGTTAATTCGGTTCTTGGGATTAATTCATCCCAACTACGATACCCTTCATTGTTTTTGGAATTAGAAGTGAATGACTACATTTTGTTTTTATTGCAGTACCTTCAACATCAACTGCTAAACCATTGCCAGTAGAATGTTCAAAAGACAGGAAAATATGTTCTATTGCGGGTAAGGTTTATGTTTATTTTAAACTTATTAAATTCACTTTACTATTTGATTAACTGTATTGAATGTATCAATTGTAAATATTACAGATACTTTTTTGTCTATTACAGACCCTTTTTCAAATGAAAATGTGATAAAAAGAATGAGACTAAGCCCAAGTAACTATTCAAGATTAGAATTAAATTTGAATTCACTTGTTCATGTGTCAGTTAACCTATTGACCGCTTGGTTTTATATCAATTGCCGTGCCCCCAGCGCCCGGCTCATAAATCTACAAATAAATATCTACGACAAATATGGTCGTGCAATGATATAAAAAGCACAAAACGAACATAGGTTCTCAGTCGTATAAATACGACTGAGGCAGTACGGGCACGAAAAAATTTGTCGTATTAATCCGACCGCGGCGGTTAAAAGGTTAATAAGCAACGTGTTTTCTACATTGCAGTACCTTCAACATCAACTGCTGAACCATTGCCAATTGAATGATCAATAGAAAGGAAAAGGTGTTCTAATTATTATAAAAAAACTTAAGTCCAAAGTTTTGTTTTATTTTATTATCATCACAGCAAATCTCATCTTATAGTCAAGTTTACCTCGGATTAGATCTAGACTATACAATGGGATTTGTCTCTGAACCCCGCTTACGCCAACGTGGAATCACAGCCGTAGCTGGTTTCTTTTTATAAGAAAATTACCACGTAACCTTAGTTCAAATCGAAAGTTACCGTTGGCCTAAGTGACCTTTGCCTTAAATTTATTAAGAATGAAACCGTAAAAATGTCAGGATCCTAAAACCCGAAATTTTTTACAGCAACATATCGATAAAAATTACGAGTGAGTAGTAGTACATCCCTATCTTATTATGTTGGCAGCTTTATGTCATGTCTGCAGTCCGTGTCATTTCTGTTATGTTGGTATTCATTATTAGCTCACGTTTCATACAAGCGACGTTTTTCATTTTTATCTATGGGACTCCCGTCTCTTAATATTATATACTCTTTGTTTATTTAATAAAAGAAAAAATTGTTTTCTTATCGGTCACCACGCTCAAAAAGTGTAACTTGAATTAATATCAAAGAAAAAGAAATACTGCATAAATAAAATAAATAAATAATTATAATTGCATAAGTTGATACAAAATGCTATGCAATAGCTTTACCGCGGCAGTCCCCGAGTGCCACGTCTTTTTTTTTTTTTTTTTAGTTTTTCATAATTCGGATATTCCGAAACTTTGACATTTTTTTTTTAATAGTAGTCTAGAATAGTAATAGAAGTCTTGGCGAACCCGGAGTTTTACTCTAATCCTCAGAATTGTAGACTTCGATTAATTCAATAAAAACATGATGACACAAAAACCGGGATCTTACCACACTGTGCAATGGTACGATGCACGATAGTGAATGTTTAACGTACGATAATTTTGAGTATTGAAGACAAAAAAAGTTCCATTAACAAAACTTGATCTCGTTTCGTATGAAGTGCTTTGGAGAAAGATGGAGGACAGGGGTATACCGGCGGAACTATTAAAAATATTTCAATATTGGTACGCGAATCAGACTAATTGTGTTAGGTGGTCAAACTGCCTCTCAGAATCATACGGGTTGGAGTGCGGAGTGAGACAGGGGGGGATATCCTCTCCAAAGCTGTTTAACCTGTATGTAAATGGCCTCATAGTCGAGCTCAGCGGCATGCGTGTCGGTTGTGTCGGGTGGGGGGTGTTTGTGTGAACAACATCAGCTACGCTGACGATATGGTGTTGCTGGGCCCGACTGCGAGGTCAATCAGGGAGATGCTGAAGGTTTGCGAAGAATACGCCGCATCACATGGTCTTATTTATAATGTAAGAAAAACTGAGTTCATGGTCTTCAAGGCCGCTGGCAAGTGCCCAGACACCATTCCTTCAATCACTTTGAACGGCGCTAATATAAAGCAGGTGACCAAATTTAAATATCTGGGCCATATACTTGTCGACCACCTTAAAGACGATGATGACGTGGAAAGGGAGCGCAGGGCGTTGGCGGTCCGCGGGAACATGTTGGCGCGCAGATTTTTTCGTTGTACCGATCAGGTCAATATAACCTTGTTTAAAGCGTACTGTCAAGGCCTGTACACGGGATGTCTGTGGTTCAGCTGTTCACGGGGGACGCTGAATGCCTTTCGCGTCCAATATAATAATGTTTTCAGGATGATGTTGAAACTCCCTCGTTTCTGTAGTGCCTCGGAGATGTTTGCCCAATCACGTACAGATGGTTTCCATGCTGTCGTCAGAAAAAAGGTGGCATCGCTTGTGAGTAGGATTCGGGGGGGTAGCAATAGCATCCTGAGAGTCGTGGCTGAAGACCCGAGAGCATGAAATGCCTCGTAAGTACATGACTCACTAACTTTTCACACAAAATTTGTTACTAATCCTAGTGTACAAGTTGTAGTATCTAAGGTGTTTACTAACAAAATTGGATCCTATGTTGTTTTGAATAAAACAATTTATTATTATTAAAACGTATTTGTCAGACAAATTAAAAACGCTAATAAAAAATCAACAAAATGTAAATGTCACATATGTCAACAAGTAAGTATAAGTCACAGTAAGTGTTTCTCTCTCTCTTTCCCTTACATTTCTTTCAGTTGCGTTTCGTCCGAAACTCCGCGTTTTATCCTGTATTCCTGTGGTTATATGAAATGCCTTTCTATTTGCTTCTATCTAGAAAACAACAAAAAAACAACTAGACTGACAAAACATGTTTACGGTTTGTGCTGCTAGCACCACTAGTGATGAAACTTGGCATAAACTTCCACTTCTTTTAGTCTACATAGTTTAAAATTCATTGACGATTGTTATCAATTTTTTATTTATTTTTTATTTAGGGCTGGTTTTTTAATCGACATATAATTTTTAGTCGTCAAATAAAATTGATGTCTGACAGTTTTTATAAGGAAGACTAAAAAATCCTCGATAAAATTATCTGGCGTTAGAAAATTCTACCCAATTTTTTTTTTATTTTTTTTAGGGTTTTGTCTTTTGTACGATAATTTTGCCCACAAAACGATAATTTCGACGTCGGAACTCGATAATTTGAACTTTTGGAGTTGGCAGCACTGGAGAAGAATATGTTTATGTTAGTAAGGAGAGAAAATTATTCGGAAGAGGGATCTTAAATTTTGAGAGACCCCTTTAATTATATAAAGGTTGTTCGAGCATTCGAAGAAGATGAACCCGCACTCACAGAGAAAAGGGTCTCGTACACGAATTTTTTGCAAAAATACGGGAGTACAACAGGACGGATACAATTGTTTTGGAGACTTTTTTGTAGCCTTAGAACCGAGGTTTTGGTTTTATTAAGGGTTGTAGGTACTGCATAATAAAACCTGCCTTTTTCCTTCCACTGATAATACACTGTTCCTGCCATGAGGATTGAAGCTTAGCCTTTGGAAGGCTCAGTAAATCATAATATCCCTGATGAGTATTAGGCGCTATATGGCGCCCTGTTTATAGGAATGAAACACGATCCAGTTGTAATAGGTATGTATTTATGTCACAGCACATTCATTTAAGCGACAGCGGGAGAAATACGTTTGTACAAACAGGATAACAATGTCGTGTGTTAATCATACAGAGCATTGTAAATATTATATACTGGAGGTTTACACACAGAACACTTTAATACAAGAGTTTACGTCTCTGTTAAAAAATGAGTGATGATAAGTACCAATACCGTGTGTCATAGACATCACTTCTAGATCACCGTAGTGTTGCATAGAAGTCTAACAGTGAGAACCATAGACAATAAGTTTGGTTCGCCACATATTGTAACCATAGACTTAGAAAACTATAGACCACTGCTTGGCGTGTCGCTGTAAGGGACAGAAAATCAAGGTACTTGCAACTTTAGGGTTACCCACTTTAAAGTGATTTTACCCCGAATGTTCTTCAATGTTCAGATGTTTTTCAATCTCTATTATCTACTTTGTACAAACGCACAGGGTTTATAAATAGAAACAAAACATCTATACCCAAATCCGTCCTAAATGCAAAAAGCAAATTGTCACTCAAGTGCAAATTGCGCATTTACACTGCGTGCATCCGCCCCATCATGACCTATGCGAGTCCAGTCTTTGCACACGCCAAACCCCATCTCATCCATAAGATGCAAACCCTACAGAACCGAGTCTTACGTAAAATCACGGGAGCCCCCTGGTTCGTTCGTAACACTAACCTCCACGTTGAACTCAAAATCCCCACGATAGCCCAAATCATGAAGCGCACTTCAAAGCGCTTCTTCGATTCAGCAGCCACTCATCGCAACGCTCTAGTTGTGAAGGCCGCTAGTTATGTCCCCTCTAGAATTAGTTCGACCCGCCGTCCAAGGCATGCACTGACCGACTCAGACGACCCCACTACTCTCCTCCAGGAGAGTCGTAGGGAAACTAGTACAGTTCGCAAAATAAGAGCACACAATACACGATCGTCATTCCGACCTCGCCGCCGAGGCCCCGCGCGAAATCCCCGACTAACGAATAGTCCTCCCCGACCCTTGACTGTAAGTGAAGCGCCAGCACGCGTTTTAGCTGAGCAGCATTTAATCCAAACTCCCCACGATAATAATCAAAACACTGATTTTATCCAGCCACCGTCGGTCCCTTGCCACCCTCCCTCCGACTCAGCTGCCCTAAGCCGAGGTTCGTACCCCACAGGGGGTGCCCTTAGCGAGCAGCAGTCGTTTAGTTTGTAGTTTTTTACGCCCTGGCTGGAGGCATTAAGTTTCGTTAGGAGCAACCACAGGAAAGTCCGGTTAAAGAGTCGGAACCTTAGTGGTTACACTCTGAGATGCCCTAGATAAAAAAATAATAATAATAATATATACCCAAAGTCTGAAATTCAGATCATTTATGTAAACAAAAGGGATAACATATAAAAAAAAAATATCTTCGTAATGGTTATTCATATAAAATGGCGAAAAAAAAAGGTCCCATTTTCTTTTAAGTACTGATTTTAAGAAATAATAACTATAAAATAATCATACCGTATTATTTTTATAAATTTTTTAACAAAGTTATTAAAAAAAGGAGATTTTCTGGTATAAAATATTTTATGGTACTGGTAACAATGCAGGAGATCCAAACATTTTCAAATTTTTTACATCTTCAACAACACTAATAATTACAACTCTCATGCATAGATTCATATCGTAAGTAGCATATCTTGCCACATTTTGGGTGAAAACTGTTTTGAGTGGAAATCGATTTTGGGAGGCCTACGTCTAGCAGTGGACTTAAAAGGGCTGATTATGGTGCTGATTCCCTTGTTCACAAATTAAACTAAATTTAAGTTCAGTGCATCTTTTTCTTTCTATTTCATTAAGAAAAGGACAGAAGATAAATTTTAGTTTAGTCCTGTCAAATTAATCAGCGCTTGACGTAAATTTACGTAATTTTAGCCGGCAAGTTTTTAATCACGTCTAAACTTGTATGGAGTAGTGACAGGCGCTGATTAATTTGACAGGACTTAACTAAAATTTATCTTCTGTCCTTTTCTTAATGAAATAGAAAGAAAAAGATGCACTGAACTTAAATTTAGTTTAGTTTGTGAACAAGGGAATCGGCACGTATGACGATCATAATGCCGTGTCTCCAACAAACTACACAAAACATTGTTTGGCAATGGTATTTTGTTTGCATAGTTCTAAAAATTATTTCATTTTAATTTTATAGATGATTATTTATTTACAAAAAAAAAAATGATAAAATGCTTTGCACCACCGTCCTGTCATTTTGGCAGTGACATTTCTTGACATTACTTTGTTTACATAAATTATCTGAATTAGAGACTTTGGGTATAAGTCAAAATAGTTTATTAGGATAGGAGTTCTTTCACCTGCGGGAAAATGAACATTTAAAGAAAACCTGAGATACAGTATAAAAAATATTTTATCTCCACTTTCATTCATAATCCCCGTGGGATTGGTAGACTGGACGCCGACGGGAACGGACGTGACCCCGACTGCTCCGCCACAGTTTTTGCTATACACTCTGTAAAACGTGCACAGCACATGTTACCGGCGGCCGGGCATCAAAATTGAAAAGTAGTTCTTTTGTTATGAGGTGGAAGTTACTTTAAATCGTATTAAATCAGTGCAAAAGTGTGGCTGTGGACTTAGCCTAAGTGCGTTCCTGATATCAGGTGGGCGACTGGTGCAGCCCCGAGCGAAATAGCTTCGCCCCCGAGCAGACTTATCTGGTTTGATCTTTCCTTGTCTTTTAGGGATCTGTTTTATATATTTTATTTGTAAACACTTTATGCACACGTGAAACATACTGTGCAAGGGCGTTTTCTACCAGTCTACCTAATTTGATCAGTATTATTTTTGTATGTAATTGTTGTGAGGTACGCGCGCCGCGCGCTCACTTCAAGTTTTTGAGCTATTGTTGTAAGATGATATTATGTTCTTATTTTGATGCCTCGTTGGTCTAATAGTGCGCTGCTGCTGAGCGTGGGGTCCTGGGTTCGATTCCCGGGTCGGGCGGGATGTTGTTGGGTTTTCTGTCTGTAATTTCTCAGTGGCTGCCCGGGGTCTGGATTTGTGCCCGGTTGGTGGTAATGGCGGTGGGCTCGCCCACTGTTGCATGGGACTTGGACATGACTGGCGAACTGTGGTTGTGCATGGGTGAGCCTCTGCCCGGCCCTTCGGGGAGTTAGGGCATTATCTTATGTTATGTTGATATAATATAGCAAGATAAACTAACATACTTTATTATTCTAACAAATAACGTTATCGCTTTAGATTTCGTACAATTTTTATTCCCCTAAAACTTCTTAGTTTGACTACCATACTACCACTTCTTGCCTTTAAAATTATAACAAATCGTTTGTTTATTAAGCTTCATAAAACGGTCGCTATTTTAGCAGGTAGCCTCGCTCATATAAGGGTAAACCCAACGTTTTTATTAAGTACATTTTTTGTGATTTTTTTGTGTCGCAGAAGACAATAACTGGAAGGCAGATGCTTTCTGACGCAATTGAGTACTATCGCGGTCTCGAACATCGGACCACAGTAGGGAATATTCTTGCTTGGAGCTCTCGGCCGCTTAAATGAAGCTTGCCTGCGCTCATCGAGTATTAGCATCGCAACATCGGAGTTTGCTGGGCCCCATTGTTTTTGTAAATGAAGGAAAAAGACCGTAAAGGGACCGGCCGAGGTAGTCGGACATCTGTGATCGTTGTAGCGGAGCCTGATAGATTTGTTTAAACAAAAGTTTTTGTTTTTATTGGTCGTCGCAAGAAGGAGCGGTGGACAGATGTGGTCATCGTTGCAACTTGGAACGGCAAAAAGATAAAAACAGATGCTGAATTGTCACGTTGGGTCGTTCGTACATTTAACCTGCCTACAAGAAACAGGGGTGAACTTAGGAACGTACAAATCAATCTATCGGGAATTACAGGTAAAGCACACCGGCGACTAGCAATTCTAATCACAAAGGATGCCCAAATTGAAATAAAAAATAGGAAAAAGATACCGAAGCGATGTCAACTACTCTTAAAGTTGGTATGAGAAGTGATAAGCCTGCTCCTATAATCAACTCTCACATCAACAGTTGTACCTCTAAAGCAACCAGATCTCTCACAGGTGTATTAAACTTGATAAGACAAAAACCAAGGACCTGACGCTAGTAATGCTAGGTGACTTTTACGCACATATTGGTCGACAAGATACACAAATTTTCCAACGCAAAGGGCTGATTCACCAAAATCTACATCTGACTATTCTGACTACAACAGAGATATAGCCAACAGCGACAAAAATGAGATCATCATGCCGGATAACATGGTCAAAGAACACTCAGGAATCCAAATTGGAACATTACGCCACATGCAACAGAAAAACTCTTCCACTAAAGGAAAATGGGCCGATAGGGGCACATCCGAACACAAAATTATCTGGGGGCAGCTAAGAACAAGTCGAATCTTTAACGAAAATGGAAGCACCAAACACAAGGCACAAAGGCAACCACAATTTGAGAAGTAGACAACAACTGAGGCCAAGGATTTCAACCATAAACAATAATATTATGTCGCTCTCAATAGCAAATCCACCAAAAATACCAAGATCCCAGTTAATAACGAAAAAACTAGGAAATATAGGAATCAATTCAACGGATGAAAACATCGAAATACCATGCAGTTCCATAATTGGAGTACAAAAGCGGCTGCCCAGGCAACCTTGCTTTTTTTAAGCCGATTCACTCCAGGAACCGTCAATTAGCTCTTGCATCCCTCCAACAGGCAGTTACGAAGGCGGAAGTATCGGCACTCAATAAAGCTAACAGGTCAAGACATAGAAGATATGAGAGAGATATCATGAGAGACTTGATTAACCACGCCAAGAATAAACCAAGACATGAAAATTATGCAATCTTAGACGGAAAAACCGTAACCAAACTCATCAAAAACCACAGGATGTGCTATCTCGCACATATTCACAGGCATTGTTGAAGATTGAGATAAGATTAGAAAGGTTGTTAGCGAGATTTACAAGAAACCTGAAACGGATAGAAGCGAGACTTCACACGAAGATAATGGAAACAGCAACACAGCATAGCAGTGAAGGAAGGCAGCTGGACTCGAGCCAACCAGGCGACGACGTCATTAAAAGATGCCCTCCCGATAAATATCACCCGTCTCTCCACTATTCCATTGCTTGCTTAAGGATGCATATCCGGTAGGCTATAATAATCCTTCCATATCCTATGGGCACGTCTTCCCTACCATTATCGTGCCCCCCGGTCTACTCCTTGATATACAATGGCCACTGTAGTCCCATGAAACATGAGGCTCCAGGGGCTAGTGTGAATCTTTGGGTTCATTCGAGTAATCGAGTCTGGTTAAACCACGCTGGGGTCGGTGCATTTCATTCATTCATTCATTCATTCCACTTTCATTCATAATCCCCGTGATTTTGGTTTGGCGGGAAATCTGAAAGTTTTTAACACTTTAATACCTACTACAAATACAATATTTTAAACTATAAATAGATACTAAAAGGTTAAGATGTAATATTACGTCCAGTGAAAAGTGGAACAAATTTGCTGCCAGCGCTATACATAAACTCTAATAAAGCATTCATCTGAAATGATTGATGAAGGTAATTTATTTTATTGGCGCACAATTTTCCCCTGAAATGGGGAAGTATTCGAGTAAAAAGTAGGCAGCACTGAGCTTGGAGGTTATGTGAAGAATAATAAATAATAAAAACATAATTCAGCTCTCATTTTATCTTGAAACAGCTGTATATTTATTTTAAGAGTTGAAAAACCTTATTAGTTGAAAACTTTCACTGTCTTTCACCGAATAAACTAAAATATTTAGCTACTTACGAATGAAAGGACAATCCGGCAATTTTCTTCTCACTATCGCTTTTGCAACCAAAAACACTGCACCTTACCATTTTGCAGCAATAGCTAAAGTCAATCCTCAACAAAAACCACAAAATAATTAGTATTTTTCGAAATAACAAATTAAATAACTTAAAATTTCGTCGCAACCAGTTTTCGAACGCGTATCAAACGTCAAACTTTGTTTAGCAACTGAAGTGCTGTCCTTGAAAAACGCGACACGCGATAAGGGACAGAAAATGTTAGGCTCTGTCTCTTTTCTTTACAAGCATCTTGTATATATTTTTCTTTTTCTTGTGTAAGTAAGATAGAAGATGACCAGCGATCTATTGTTTTCTCTATCTACGATTGTAACCCACTTCATAAACTGCTGCGAACTTCTGATTGTGACGTACACGTATTGACGTTTTAACTGTCACTTTCAATGGCTTCTGTCACCCTGAGACCATCTGTCAGCGAGACTCGCTACCTTTATCAGGGCAATAATTTTTAAATCGTAGTGAAATAATACTTTGAAATACATAGTAAATTATGTATGTTAGTTTACTTTAACAGTGTTAAAATTAAATTACAATGGGTGGTAAATCAAAGCAGAGCCAAAGGACTAAAAATAATGTGAGAGTAAGTATAACCATGATTCAATCCAATGTCTCCATGTCGCAATTGCGGTGTATTATTATGCTATTCCTTGAATATTTTAGCAGTTATATCTATTTCTTGTCTACGTTCATTGCTTTGTCTGCTTCAAAGAATCTAAACTAACCATGTATACTATCGGTATTTTAACCGATATGGATAATTATGACGAAATTTGGAAGCAAGGTCAATATTGTTTTTATTCGATATGTTTATTAAACTATCGGGATTTTCTATTTCGGTTTTATGTTTAGGTATTATTTTTTAGACATGGTAACTAGAGTGTTGCAATAATATTTGAAACTGTTTACTATATAATAACCTACTCAATAATTTGAATGTCATTTTATTATCAGTAAGGATTGTGTTTTTATAGCCTTCAAGCAGCGCCCGGAGTGCTGAGCTGCTGAGCGGTGGGATGAGTCTCGATGGAGGGCTCATGAGCCTCGCTGGTGGGAAGCCCCTTCCACCATTGTTCCCGACGTTAGCAGCTGCTAACTTGGAACAGGGCCTCAACCCTGAGTTTCAGATGTGCATCAAGAAACTAAACAAAAAGGATCCTATCACTAGAGCTAAGGTTGACCTAATGCACATTAATAATAATAATAAAATAAATAATAATTTTGTATTAACAACAGCATTACTCAGTGCGATAACACAGAATGATAGTGGAAGAAATATTAGAATAAGTTTCTTAATTTTCCAGGCTCTCCATGAACTGTGTGATCTTGTAAACAATGGTGATGTAGAAGATGTGGTGGCTGCGCTGCCCAGCTGGGCACACTTCTACAAGATCCTCACAGCGGATACAGACCGCAAAGTCAGAGAGATGACACAGGTACAAGGAAAATGAATGCATACATTGAGCTACTAGCTATACTGATACTTCCAGTGATCTTTAAATATACTTCTATAGCCATAGCGATAATATTTAACATTAGACCTAAGCTTACAAGATTGAAAATATACAATTACAATGTAACACGCTTTCTATCACATTCTGAATGATTTCGAAAGAAATCCCTAGTCTAAAAATGTGTTCTGCAATTATTCAGCAGCAGTATAGGTATTGTCTCTTATGTAAGCATGCTCACTAGCCATGTTGAGTAAAAGCGCGACTTGCGTGTGGCAGGTGTGCCACGGCGCGGTGCTGCGCTCGTGCGGGCGGCGCGCCGCTCCGCAGCTCAAGGCGCTGCTGCCCGCGTGGCTGCAGGCGCAGTACGACGAGCACGCGCCCGCGCAGGCTCAGGCGCATCTCTCGCTCACAGTAAGCTACTGTTGTGCTACAGGGTTCTTTTGGCGCGTGACCAAATACGGAACTAACGCCGCCATCTTTTTTTTCCAATTTTCTCAAATCAGTTGCACAAATGTTTACCAACAGCATCCCTGTCAATGTCATTCGCGCTCCAAAAGATCCTTGTAGTGATCCTTGTACACTCCGACTTGGGTCCTCAACTTGTGAAGATGTCGAAAAGCTGTCAAATCCATAGCATTTACATTTCATGTAAGCTCTTAATTTCACCACGTTCCCATGTCATGTTGCCACGTGGTTTTTAGGGAGTGAGGACGTCACACGACGTTATTCAGAGTCTAGCAGTTAATGAGGCATTTTTATATTATAGTAATAAACTCTGAAAAAATTAAATTTGGCATTTGCCAATACTCAGGAATTTTAATAAAAACAACATTTTACCTTGTTAGTCTAGTGATAGAAGTAAAAAATGCTGTAGTGAACTAAAGAGACTGCATATGGGTCATCAGCAGAAAAAGTGTACAGTATTAAAAAAAAACAGAATTTTTATTTTTTTATAGTTATTCGTTTTCCTAATTAAATTTACATTTGATATTCTTTTCACTGTATGAAAATTATCATAAAACCTCTTAATCAGGATTATTTACTGAAATATAACAAATTTATTGTGCCTGGGGAGCAAAATTTATTCCATTCTGAAACTAATGGCTTTCGGATAAAGAAATAAAATAAAACTCGTTTGGATTTAATTAAATAGTAAGCATTGTTTTGTACTTCAAAACAAAATATAAAACAGACAATCAACAATAGCAAACACACGTAATCATCATTTTAATTTCCATTACGTTACTCTTTGGACCAAATTAGTTCAATACTTTTTGGTATATTTCTCAATTAGGATACAACTTAGAACTTTTTTTTAAATTACATTAATCAATTGATTACACTCTTAATTATCGAAATCTAATAACAATTAAATAGCATTTCGCTCTAAAAATAATATTTTAAATAAAATATAACGGAATAGAATTCAAGATTAAGATTTATTAAATAGAAATCAAGAAACTTATTTTCACACAACTATTTAGCAAAAACTCAAAATAGTTGTGTGACAATAAGTGTTTGTTATTTTTTTTTTTTACAAAGTGACCCATTATGAACGTTACAAATTTATTTGGAAGTCATCACTTTATTTCTATTGTATATAGATCGATACTACAAATATAATTGTCATCTTCCTAAGAATTCCATTCCAAAACTTTTCAATTCCATTTCTATGTTACCTGCGTTTTGGTTATGGAACGGATGTATCGTTATTGAATTAGTTTAAACTAACACATCAGATCAACAAGCTTGGTATAAATTTTAGTTCACTGAAAGCTAATAATGATAAACCAAAATAATTTTCAAAAAAGAAACTTTAAACTTTGAAATTGGTTGCAGCTCTGGAAAATCAAAACTGGACCGTTACTGAAGTGTATGTTGTTCGTACGCCGGCCGCCTTCAAATAGGCCGAAATACTTTTTGGAACCCGTTGACAGCATTAAAAATGTTGCCGATCGAAAGAAAATATGCATAAATAATGGTAGTTTTGATTCCATCATCTCGCAAAAATTGCGGTTTCGGAAGGGAATCTTCCATCTTAACTAGTTTGTCCTCACAAAGATTATAAAACAAATATTACATATAAGTCAACAAAATACATTAAGATTACGTTTTTTTTTTTTAATTATGAAGGAGCTTTGTCACAATACTGACTATGTCGCTCCATCATAGCCAAATGTTGAATTTAAAATTATTTAATATGATTATAATATAATGTTGTACAGAGTTCTAGCCTCATCCGACATAGGCTTAGCTAAAACTATTGAAAGTACCAATTCCAAACATTATTTGGGAATCAAACAGATTTCTCCTGAGGCGTTCGCCCCGCTCACACTCGATCAAAACATGATTATACGTCCTCGATTATTCCACATTTCTCGCAGTTAGGTGAAGGTGTGATGATACCCATAAGGATCATAAACTTCCTTGATGGGATGTGACCAGATCGAAGCCTCATGGCAGTAACAATATCTTTTCTATTTAGTGAACAGTTATCTAACCAGGGAATTATTAGAGACTCAGGCTGAATGGTGTTGTACCAGATACCTTTTTCTCTTGATCTCACTCAAACTCAAAGCATATATTTCAATTAAACCATTTAGAGGCACTTTTGAATTGTCAAAGAGACAGTCAGTTAGTCAGAAAGTTGAAGCTAGATGGGCCATTCCAATACGTAGATCACTATGGAGAAGAACGGACAAGAAACTCCAAGGACACTCTTTTAAATCAAGATATTACATAATCCTGGGTACATTGTTCTTGTTGCTTCTATATGTGAGACAATGTAAAAACTAATAAAACAATTCAAAATATAAAATTACAAATTAAAAATAAGCCCTGGCAGTCAAGAGATGACCAGTCCCAACTGACGGCGCCCGTTCACGAACATGACGCATGGATCAGCACCATCCAGCTCAACCATTTTGTAGGGAACCGAATGATCCAACACACGCGCCACCATCAGTGAGACATTTAAGTGAGCATGACATACTCTCAACTGCCATGCCCTTTCAAGTCAACATAAATCATAATAACATAGTAAACGGCTCCATGGTATTCACATTTACAAAATTGAAAAAATGCTGCTAAATTATACAGAACTATAGTTGGCAATGTATTTGAGAGATGAATAAAAATTTACTACCAAAAAAGAAAGAAAATAATTATTATCTAATAGAGTATTCAACAAATAAAACATGCTTAAATAAAAACAAAGTAATCATTAAGTTCGTAATGTCAGAAAATAAAATAATCATTAAGTTCGTAATGTCGGAAAATAAAATAAAATAAAAAAGGGGGGAAGCAACTTCCAAGTATTCAAATTTTATCTAGTGAGCCCAAGTGGCAGTGGAGCAGGACCAGCATTTAGCCAAGCATTTTTATCTACGATATAATCATCCAACTTATAATATGCTTGTCTACATAGTGTGCGTTTAATGCATATTTTAAATTTCTTCTCATTTAGTTGAAGAATATCGAGTGGTATTTTATTATAACATTTTACACAGTACCCCATAAAACAAGTGTGTACTTTAGACAATCTGAAGCGTGGTTGATCTAATTTGTTCCTATTTCTAGTGTTAAAATTATGCCTGTCACTTATTTTACTAAAAAGATGTAGATTTTTTCGAACATACATAATATTTTCATATATATATTGACAAGGTACCGTCATAATGTAAATTTTTTTTAAACAGCTCTCTCAGATATTCACGTCTGCGGAGGTTGTAGATAGCTCTGACAGCCCTCTTTTGCAGAATAAAGATGGAATCAACATCTGCAGCTCGTACCGACAGCAAAATACCGTAAGACATGATGCTATGGAAGTAAGTTAATTGGCGGATTTTCCAAACAGTTAAGTGAGGACCCCACTGTAGTTTTGAGTCAAGCGTAATCCCCAGGAAATCCGTCTTTTCGACGAATTCTAGTATCTCCTTATTCAATACAACGTGACATTCACTACTTCTAACGTTCGGTAAAGCGAATCTTATGCATTTAGTTTTCTTCTCATTTAATACCAAATTATTTACAGTAAACCAATTATGGACCTTAACACATCATGATATTCTTTCCAAGGTTACGTTATTTACTGAAAATGGTAGTGGGACAGCGCTAAAATAGATACAGCTACCTTCTATTTTTGTAAATTAAAGTATCATGACTGTGTTATAATGCAGCAACATTAAAAAAATTACAAAAGTTGTGGGACACACCCGAAACACGAACCAGGTGATATGGGTCATTTTCACTTTTTGTGAAAATGACCCATATCACCTGGTCCAGTTTCCCTCAGTCGTCAGTTTATTTAATTCGCCAGTTTCGTTGACTAGTGAGTTTCACTGATTGGTAATTTTCGCCGATTATACAGTTGCGTTGACTCGGCAGTTTCCAGTGTTTGCCAGTTTCCTCAATTCGTCAGCCAAAGTACAGTCGGTAGAAAACTGCACATACGTCTGCTAATTTGAATGTTGATTAGATCTATTTCACAACTTTTAGCCATTTTTATGAAATACTAGTTTCTACCCGCGACTTCGTCCGCGTGATATTTCTTGTTCCCAATCTGTTCTCGAGATATCATCAAAATACAACATAAAAATTGGTTGTCTGTAAAGTTGGTTTTCGGACGATAGTTTAACGTGACAACGTGATAACAAAACATTGATGCGGCGCAAGCGTACAATGAGCGTAACGGAACAATGAGCGTAATGGGACGATGAACATAACGGGACAATGAGTCATCCTTTTTCGTGCATGCAGCCAGCGTTCATCGATTTATTAGACGTTGTCACGTCAAAATCCGTTCTGTACAAATTGTATGAGAAAGTGAATTTCAACATATCTAAATTATATATACAGTACAATCTCGGTAATTCGGCACTAATTCAGACACAAGGGTGCCGGATTAGTGGAAAATTCGGATTAGTGGAATATGGGAAAATAATGCCAAATATTGGGACATGTGTGTATATTTCTTATTTCAGAAACAAGAAACTAATGTTTCTTGAAATAATCCATTATAACCTTTCGATTTTTGCCCACCTTTTGATGTATATATATATTTTTTTTTTCTATGTAATTTTTATCATCTTTTAATAGTTATTCTGCTATTCAGGGTGGAGACAAATCCAACACCAAGATCATAAAAATCCGTCCAGCCGTTCTTGAGTTACAAATGGTGTAAATAACCCGACTTTGTTTTATGTATTAAGATTTCAAGAGCTTTGACAGGATTCTCGTATCCATAATAATAGTTATACTTACCTATATTATTTTTTGTTAAAATGAATGAAGAATCTTTTATTTATTTATTTTATTTATTTATTTATTTAGTACATGGAGGACTTAAAGCGAATATACGTAAAATATGAATGCATTTTCGTAGGTACCCATGAATAATGTAAGGGATTGTTAGGAATAATCTATAAAACTCGGTGAACATCTTGGCTGTTCATAACGTCGACAGGATCAACTAATATGAGAAATAAAATATAAAAGGAATAATAGTGACTAAGTAGGTAAGTTTTAGTTTGTAAACAACCACTTTGACAGTCAACTGTCATCTTACAATATACCTACCTACCCCAAAATGTAACCTCTCATACATAAAACAAAGTAAAATAACTTTTGAACTCTAACTTGAAAAAATCTGATAATTTATACTCTATTTATTGATGATATTATCTATCGACTAAATATAAAAACAATACAAAACACGACAAATAAACAGCGGTACAAAACTTCCATACTAGCCGCCATTCTCCTTTTGGTAATATGAAACGCGTTCCTAGTGTCCTATGACGTTTAAGCTCCCCCCGCTCCTCAGTCAGCTGGCATACTTCGAAAGGGACAGTGTCTTTATTATAACATAGCATATCTTAAACATAACTATTTATCTAACATAAAATAGAAGCTGTTCCACGAGGTTAACAAAACTGCTTTTATTTCTTCAAGAATATTTTTTTGAGCAAATTCACCCTGTAGCGGCGGGTCTATCTATAATAAAAAGTAAGTTGGGAGACTCATTTCCTACGAAATGTATGGGAAAAGATTTTTTGCGATTTCTAAGTTTTCTAGTACCTACTCAAACCTCAGTTGGCCCAATAGAGTTTTTTTTAACCTTATAAGAAATAGGATCGATTGGCATCAAAAAAAGTTCTTGTGTAAATGGCCCGTTTTCTTGCTGACTATATTTAATTTTTTTCAAAATCAGCTAGTTGCGATCAAAATTTTAAAGCGATAAAAAATAAGGGCAGTCTCCTAAGACCGTTTTCCTGTTGCTCTTAAATCCCAAAAATCCATCATGTATTTTCGTTACGGTTGGATGACGATTAAAGAGAAAATGCCACACGGTGTAAACTACAATCAATATAACACATGATACGTCACGGATACCTGAATGAATACATAATTATATTAATTACTTAAGCTGTTGCCACGGACGCCATCGTACTATTAATACGGTTGAGGCATGGCTCAATCGCATAAATAAGAAAATTGAGCAAAGGACCATTTATACTATTTTATTACGGTTATCAAAAGGGAGTCTCCCAATTTATTAATTTTAAAATAATACATAATTATATTTATTTAAGCGAACACAATAGAAAAAAGATCTCATAAATTGGATGAAGAATTAAAAACATTGTTGGTCACTTTATAAAAGACGGATCCGAAATATTGACGTTTGGACGTGTTTAGGTCGGTTAAGACTTATTAGATAACATAAATAGAATACATTTATTGAAATCCGAGATTAAAAGAACTGCATTTTTAAATTTGGGGATCGAATTCATTTCCATTTTAATTGAGTCTGTTTTATTTTATTTCAATTTACATCAACAAGTCACAGTCACAGTTTTGACATCAAGTCAATGTAATGATATATAATTTAAGTACTTAATAAAAATAAAATGTTAAAAATACAAACTGAAGTTTGGTTTTAATCAAATCAAAATCAAAAAAGGGTTAAGGTTAGGTTAATTAGGTTAGGTATTTCCTGACAGCAGGATAAATTATCTACATGGTGTTTAGTCAACACATAAAAAGTTTTTCCCTGGAGTATACCAAACTGACGAATCGAAGAGAACTGGAAAATACTGGAAACTGCTGGGTTAACGCAACTGTCTAATCGGCAAAACAGACCAATCAGTGAAACTGACTAATCAACGGAACTGGCGAATTAAATAAACTGACGACTGAGGGAAACTGACCAGTGATACGCGAACTTGTAGGTACTATAGGTACACCTTTGCCTAACTTATCAGATAACTTTTTTTTAGAATTGGATCATTAGTTCCGGAGATTACCCCCTACATACATACTTACAAACAAATTTTACCTCTTTATAATATTAGTATAGATATAGGTGTTATAACAATTTTGTTCGTACAATTATTTACACATAAGATGCATAATACACTAGCATCGGTCGGTCCAGCCTTGCCACCAAATGGCACCGCAAAAAGGAGTAGTCTATAATGAACTCTCGCACAATTGTCAACAGAGCACGTTTCCCGATAGCAAGCTGCCCGAAGTGATCTCATTCTGCAAAGCCGAGGTGATGGCGCATCTGCTTGATAACCTCAACGGGAATACTGAAGCCACCGTCAGCAAGAGGTTTGTTGATTGAGTTCAGATTACAAATATGAGGCTTTGAATCAGAAAAACACACTACATACATGTCTTCTTATTTTAACTTGGTGGAAAGTTGTGGTTCCAAAATCTGTATAAATCTGTGTGTCTGTGTGTCATTTTGATAGCACCAAATTATTTATTTTCTTATTTTTACTTATTTAAATATTACATGCTTGTATTTTATCCATTGACACACATAATATAGTAGCCAGTTACAGTTCACTTCGGTTGGTGTCACACAGATGTGACACCAACCGAAGTGAACCGAGTGACACGCGACAAAAAATATCGCCAAAATGGGTAAATGCGTAGTGAAAGAGTGCGATTCAAGATCACAAAAACATAATAAATTAACCGGAATTACTTTCCACACGTAATTTTATTGTTTCTGTATTTATATCAACGTAAGAACGCAATAAAATAAATAAGATGTAGATTTTTTTTTAAATTAGGGTCAGGGTTACCACTAAAAACTTAGTTTTAGTTTCCCACATTTGTGGGAGTTTTTAATTTATGTATGTAATAAGTGATTTTTTATTTTTTTTTAATAATTACAGCGTTGTCGGGTGCTTATGGTTTTAAGAAAACTCTAAAACAAGAAACGAAAAATAATATATCCGAACTAATTGAAAAATACAAAGAGTACATTACCAATCTAAAAGTACAAGTTATAGCAAAAAAAAAAAAAAAAAAAAACAATCAAACGAAGAGGTCAAATACAAAATATATAAAGAACGTGTTGGATTGCAAATTTAAAATAGTTTTTTTGGGTTTTCTAGTTTGTTTAGAAAGCCTTAAAGTACTGTTTTCAAGGCGATTGATTGACAAAAGTAATAAAATACATCGCGACATATAGACTGTCACAAGACCATCTAGAATTGTTCTTTGGTTGCATCCGACAAAAAGGTGGTTACAATAATAATCCAAATGTAGTGCAGTTCAGATCTGCCTACAAAAAATTATTGAACCACCTTGAAATAAAGAACAATTTTAGAGGCAACTGCGTGCCCCTTGAAAAAATTAATGTATTGGCGACTACAACTAACGACCATATCCAAGAAATTAATAAGTCATGCAGAATCAAAAAGATTTAGAAAAAAAATGGGTCGTGCAGCAAACGAACAATAACATTTTTACGAATATAACAAAACAAGTCGTTGCAATATATTTCCGGCTATGTTGTTGACAGAGTTGGTCAAGACCTTAAATGTGAAATATGCATCAAAGCTTTATTAGCTACAGAATTCAAGTGGTTTCACAAACTAATAAATATAAAAGATAATGGAGGATTGTGCTACCCATCGGAATATGTATTCGAAATATGTATGAGTTGCGAAAGCGTTGTAAGACATGCCATAACACTTTCCGACACCAAGTCTTTGTCTCCTAAATTAGACGAATAGAATAGAGTATTAGTTTTTGTAGCTAATATCAAGAGCCCACTCTATATTAGCTACAAAAACTTTAGAAAAGCTCAAAGGAAACAAGATATTAAAAGAATTTGCGATACACCCGTGAGATCATTTATCATCAATACAAGTTGATCACTCCCTTTTATTAATAAATGTCATCATTTATAAATACTTAAAAATAAGATTGTATCACGAAAGCAAATTGTTCACTCAAACTTACAAAAAAGAGTCTAAAAGGCAATTTTATACAAAACTACATAGCGGAGTATGATTTCATTAAAATAAATAAAAAATATTCGTATGGAAAATGTCTTCATTATTTTCATTAGTTATAAACTTCTAATACACATCCAATAAGAAATACATAATTCAAATATTTTTTTAATAATTTAACGTTTAAAAAAACGTTAAATGTTATAAAGATCTTTTAAACGTTTTTTATGGCTTAAAAAGTTGGGTAAAATTTCGCATGGGTAGGCAACCCCATCCCCCCATTGCATGTTCATATTGCGGTCTTTGTCTAATCTAAACGACGGTATTATTCTTGCGACTTGTGTAAGTGAGACAGATATAGGTTATTTTTAAATGTTTAGTGGTTTCAAAGCTACGTCCTCGCGTTTAGCTAGTGGTTACACGTTTTTGACACATTTTAATGAGGTTTGCTTCTCTAATTATTTATCTCAATGTTAAAACCTAACTTATTGTCTACACTCCACCGCACCACCCTATCAATATCCCGTTGAAGCCGTTGACAGTCCGAAGTATCTGCTACCGACAGCAACAACTTGAGGTCGTCCGCGAATAGCAAACACCTCGCCTCCCTTACTACATTCGGGAGATCATTGACCATCAGAATGAATCTTAATGGACCGATATACCCCGAAAACGTGAAATAAGGCTTGGAGACGTATCCGCCGTATTCGACGTACTGCCGGCGATCGCCAAGGTAGTTCGGATAATTAACATTTTCAATATTTTTAAGCTATTGCATAGCTTCTATCGCGGGCCTTGAGCGCGGGGACCGAATCCAGAAATTCCGTAACGAAAAAACCTCACGCTATCGCTGTCTCGCTTTAACATCTATTCGACTCTATCGCACTACGCTACTCAGCCGCCATAGCTACCGGCCGCCATATTCTTGTCTTGTTTGTTGTCAAGAACTTTGTCAACAAAGCGCTGTTTTTGTTTTTATTCTGTGTTTTGTGGATATTTATCGTAAATTAGAGTTATTGTTGTATTTATGTATGTACGTGTGACGTAATTTAAGTTGCAATGCATTACAAAACGTGTGAAATATGTGTTATAAGATCCGGCCGGTCAGATGGTCAAATGCGAATCTTCATAGCCAAATTTCCTTTGAATGAAGATAGGTAAGCATATATTTTCAATTGTTATGTTAAAAAACATTGATAAGCTCTTACAGAAAATAAATTACTTGATTTAAAGTCCAAAATTTACAAAATTACAAAGTAACCTATCAATATGCTAGTGCTTGACGCATGTTACTTTTTTATCGACTGTCGATATTTTTATTATTATAATATTCCTATTTCATTTAATTTTCTCTGTTATTCTATTAATACTGCAAAACCAAAATAACAAAGATATAAGTTTAAATACACTACTATTATAATCATAATAATGTAATAAAATGTTCCAGCTAGATGTAAAAAATGGGTTAAAGTTACGGGAAAGAAGACTTGGTGTATGTACCCATAGAAAAGCTACATCAATTGGAACATATTTGTGGCAGTCATTTTCTACCAAAGGATTTCAATAAAAAGAAGACACAACTAAGAAAAAATGCTACTCCGTCTGTAGAACTTACTGCAAAACCAATGGCAGATGAGCTGTTCGTTGGATTTCCACTACACATCTTCAAAAGTCGACAAGTAAGACTTTATTTTCCAGTCGTAATTCATCCTAACTCACCCTTTCCGATTACTTTAGTAACTCATGTTCAATTATATTTTGCAGAGTTATCTTCTACTTCGACTACTGCGATTCTTGGACTGGTACATCTAATAAGTTTTTTTTTTTTTTTGGTTACTGTACGTCCGAATGAAAAAACTGAACCCTTATGTACCTTCACCTACTGGACCGATTAAGTTGCATTTTGGTACACATGCAAAATGTATCATGTGACATATGAAATGAAAGGACTTGACAAGAGAACTTTTTTTTTAATTATTTAAAAAAAAATCCTCTTGACAAGTCCTTTCATTTCATTTTACATTTTTAATGAAAATTATTAAAGAAAATAGATGAAAATTTACCATTTCCCCCCTTATCTCCGAAACTGCTGATCCTAACATTAAAAAAAAAGAAAATAGATGAAAATTTACCATTTCCCCCCTTATCTCCGAAACTGCTGATCCTAACATTAAAAAAAATACAGTGTACAGTTCTATACTTAAAGATTACAGCAAAACCTTTAAGAAGTCTATGGTCTTAAAATAACATGGTAAATTACTCAATATTGTGTGTACTTACATTATTATTATGCAGTTGGAAAGTATGGGGAAACATGTTTTTCAACTACAATGTTAATTCGGTTCTTGGGATTAATTCATCCCAACTACGATACCCTTCATTGTTTTTGGAATTAGAAGTGAATGACTACATTTTGTTTTTATTGCAGTACCTTCAACATCAACTGCTGAACCATTGCCAGTAGAATGTTCAAAAGACAGGAAAATATGTTCTATTGCGGGTAAGGTTTATGTTTATTTTAAACTTATTAAATTCACTTTACTATTTGATTAACTGTATTGAATGTATCAATTGTAAATATTACAGATACTTTTTTGTCTATTAGAGACCCTTTTTCAAATGAAAATGTGATAAAAAGAATGAGACTAAGCCCAAGTAACTATTCAAGATTAGAATTAAATTTGAATTCACTTGTTCATGTGTCAGTTAATAAGCAACGTGTTTTCTACATTGCAGTACCTTCAACATCAACTGCTGAACCATTGCCAAGTGAATGATCAATAGAAAGGAAAAGGTGTTCTAATTATTATAAAAAAACTTAAGTCCAAAGTTTTGTTTTATTTTATTATCATCACAGCAAATCTCATCTTATAGTCAAGTTTACCTCGGATTAGATCTAGACTATACAATGGGATTTGTCTCTGAACCCCGCTTACGCCAACGTGGAATCACAGCCGTAGCTGGTTTCTTTTTATAAGAAAATTACCACGTAACCTTAGTTCAAATCGAAAGTTACCGTTGGCCTAAGTGACCTTTGCCTTAAATTTATTAAGAATGAAACCGTAAAAATGTCAGGATCCTAAAACCCGAAATTTTTTACAGCAACATATCGATAAAAATTACGAGTGAGTAGTAGTACATCCCTATCTTGTTATTATGTTGGCAGCTTTATGTCATGTCTGCAGTCCGTGTCATTTCTGTTATGTTGGTATTCATTATTAGCTCACGTTTCATTCAAGCGACGTTTTTCATTTTTATCTATGGGACTCCCGTCTCTTAATATTATATACTCTTTGTTTATTTAATAAAAGAAAAATTTGTTTTCTTATCGGTCACCACGCTCAAAAAGTGTAACTTGAATTAATATCAAAGAAAAAGAAATACTGCATAAATAAAATAAATAAATAATTATAATTGCATAAGTTGATACAAAATGCTATGCAATAGCTTTACCGCGGCAGTCCCCGAGTGCCACACGTCTTTTTTGTTCAAAATATGTATCTTCAAATCCGTAACTGAAAATAATAACGTGGCAATTTTTTTCATGTTAGCCACTTCTGGCGGCAATCACCCTACCAATTTTTTTTGTAGGTACATAAAATTAATTAATTTATTTAAATATACAAAAGGCTGAGATAAGTTTGTTTTCGCCGGGCCTGGGGCTTTTTAGGTGTTCGCCTTTACCCATGTTTGCAAAGAAATAAATGATTTAATTTGATTTGTAGGAGTGAACCTAATTAACTGATGTCAATTTTGTTAGATCAGCATTTTACACATTGTTTAACAGAGTCACCAACTGTAACTCTGTGACGAAACCGCGTATTCCCACAGGATAGAGAACGCAGAAGAACGCCAGCTCGTAATGAGCCGCATCACAACGAGTAGCCTGCAAGGCCTGCAGTACTTCTGCGAGCAGCTGCCGACCGCGCACGACGCGTGGCTGTGGGCGCAGCTGCTGCCGCTGCTGCAGGCCGCGCGCTACTGGACACTAGCGCTGGGCACGCCGCAGGTCAGGTACGACACGCCGCCGGCTCGTAATGGCCCGCATCACAACGAGTAGCCTGCAAGGCCTGCGGTTCTGCTGCGAGCAGCTGTCGGCCGCGCACCTCCCGCGCAGAGCGGCGTGCTATGACGCGACGGGGTGCAGCGTGAGCCGCGGCGTGCGGCGTTCGCGCGCTTCGCCTGCTGCTGGACGCGGTGTTAGCTTAGTTCCCAGTGTTAATGTTCTCGCCCCGCGCAGAGCGGCGTGGTAAGGCGTGACAGGGCGCGTGGCCGAGCGCTTCGGCACAGCGTGGGCCGCAGCGTACGGCGTTCGCGCGCTGCGCCTGCCGCTGGACGCGGCGTTAGCTTAGTTCCCAGTGTTAATGTTCTCGCCCCGCGCAGAGCGGCGTGGTACGGCGCGACGGGACGCGTGGCCGAGCGCTTCGGCGCAGCGTGGGCCGCAGCGTGCGGCGTTCGCGCGCTTCGGGTGCTTCTGGACGCGGCGGTGCCGGACGCGCCCGCCGCCGCGCAGCTGTGGACCTGTCTGCTGCAGCTCATGCACAATATACCGGTCACTACTCTTATTATTTACTTATTCACTTAAATTATAACGGCTTAAAACCAATTTCTTGAGATCCTTAGCTGCACGATAACTGACAAATGCTTTCACTAACTGAACAGGTCCACTGAAATCCATACAGATTTCAGTGGACTCAAAAGATCATTTCAAAGATATATAACCAATGTGTTTGAAGAACGGTTGCCGTTACTTTAAGGCCATATTTTATACTCATTTTTATCGACCAAATGCACTTTTATAAATACTCCTGAAACACCCCCCGAATGGCAGCCATCTTATTTTTCGGCTGAAATAGGGTATCACTACATATTATAAAACAAAGTCCTCCGCCGCGTCTGTCTGTCTGTTCGCGATAAACTCAAAAACTACTGCACCGATTCTCATGTTGTTTTCACCAATGGATAGCGTGGTTCTCGAGGAAGGTTTTAGTATATAATTTGTAAAGTTTTTGTATGCATTTTTGTATAAATTAAAGATATTTGTTGGAGGTGTCGGAAAAAAATAAGCCGTATGGGAGCTTTCAACGAAAACGCTGTCTAAACCCTTTGAGATATAACAAAATAATGTATGGTGGAATTATGTATCTTATAAAGGTCTTTAAAAAAGTCCGCGATGGCATATGTCTATCTCTTAAGGATAACATACTATGTCCATTTTATTGTCTTTTTGTAGGTATTTGTTTGCCGAATTTTACTCTTGGAAATACGATTACGATAACAATACGCTATAATATCAGTAGCTATTAGCCAAATTATGTTCGTAGATAAATAAGCTAGCTACTTATGTGTATTTCAAACGGTATACAAGAATATTTATCATAAAAACATTACTTAACACGGTGGCCATATGACTAAAATGTGTGCATTACAAAACTTTCGTTACTTTTTCACTGACATATTTATCACTTTTCGATAAACTAACAGTCAATACGAAATCTACACTTATTTCTCAGTAATTCTGTATAAGATTCTTCTAAGATTAAACCGTTGTCTCATTGAATCCATTACTTTACGCACGTATAACCTTGATGAATGTTTACAATAAGCATCGCGCCATACGACCACAGAGTACAGACGTATTTTGTTTTAATTTTTTCGTTCGTTTAGTGGTGTTCCCGCTAAAATGTATTAATACCGGTCAAGTATTAGTCGATTAATCGAATTCTACAGCCAGAACGTGTTGCAAGTACAAAACAAATGTCAAATATTTCGTCTAATTGAAAACGTGACCCTGAGAAAAGTTATGCACCAATGGTGTTTCGAACGATTTCTCAGCACAAAGGGTGTATCATGCGACATTTCGGAGGTTATTTTCACATTTTTGTTGGTACTTACGTGAATTATTTTAAAATTATTATTAGTGTCGCATTTTTATTTCGTGTTTTAATTTGGTACAATTGACTGCTTTAAGAATTTGAGTGAAATTTCGTATTTTGGTTTTGTGTTTGTTATCTTTAGGTAAATACTCATTAGACGTTCAGAACATAAGTACTTTTATTATATTAAATCATTTATTTCGGTTTCTATTCACATAGTGAATCACATTAAAATTAATATTAAGTTAGAAAGGACATCGTCGGAAATGGCCCCAAGACCAACAAACATCTGACCTACATAATAATTATAAATATATTTTATTAGACTAATTGCGAATATCTGTATGAAACGGACATTCTGCGTTCCATAATGAACAATTAAAAGAGTGACTATCGACATCACATAAAATATGCCGCCATCTTGCCGCCATCTTTGACAATTAGATTAGAAATGACAGTGATAGTGATGTCCAATCTTTCAATAACATGACTAACATACACGAGGTAATATGACTTCCTACATAAGTTTAAATAAATAAAATCAAAAAACATTAGGATAAAGTCGTTTGCATCGAAGTTAAATAAATAGGTTATTTACCTACCTACCTATTTTAATACAAAAATTAGAAGATTTACCAAATACCTAATAGGTACTGAGGTAAGTACTTAAATGTTTTTCTGATTCTCTTAGCTTAATTAACCACATACAGGCAATAGAAATAACAGTGACCTGCATTTATTAGCCTGTATTTTGAAGTATTGCAAGGATTGTTTGTTACTAAATATAACCTCATAATCTTTGTTTTCTTTTGAAATAAATCCTTTCTGCAAGTTGTCTGTCATTAAACTTTGTCTTCATGGGCTTATACTTGTAATTTAGAACACGCAAAGTAATTTTCCTTTGCTGTTGGTTCTGGGGCGAACGATGCGATGTATGGATGCAGAACAATCTCCTTTGAGATATAGCCTGGGATATGGAGAAGGACAGGTACTTTTTTATGCGATAACCGACATCCACGCGGGCGAAGCCGCGGGCAAAAGCTAGTTCAAGTATAAAGTAAAATTATGATTTAGATTAATTACAATCGTGGAAAATTTTATTCTAACTGTAATATAGACCCGCTTGATCTAGGTTTATTAAAAACCTGTTTTTCAGGCCATCAATTTACATCAAACATTTACTCGTAAAAAGAAAACAACAATAGGTGTATTACTTTAAAACTAGATTAAAATAAGATAAATTGTATTTAAATAAATTAACAAATAATATTAAAGTAGATAAAGTAGACACTATTAAAGAAAGAGACTTATATTAGAGTAGGTAGCTTTTATTATATTATATTTTAAAATTTCTAGTAATTTTTCCGTGTCTGCATAATTGAGTTTTGACAAATATTCCTGTAAGTTACACCTATTATAGCTTAAATTATAAATCTTTAGCACTCTGTTTAACTGGTTATACAAGTAGGGCCCTAAAACTAAATAAAATCGATTAGCAAAAGCATGTTTAGTCTGAGAGTTAGCACAAACCAAATCTTTTCTTCTCCTATCTGAAGGTACTGGGTTAAAATAGAGTTCAGTGTGTTGGAATAAAACTACATTCAAAACAAATAATTGACGTACTGTTAGCTCTTAGTGAATTATTGAAGGCCTCCGTTCCTGCATATGCAGTTATGGCACAACACTGATACATTGAATGTTTCTCATTGTGTGTGAAATATGAAATTCCACTCCAGACTGTCCAGGACCCGCCGACGTAACTCACCATCTCTTCAATGCAATATTGCTGAAAACGTTACACGAAAACGTCCTCCTGTCTTCGGTAGACATTCCTACGTCCATCATTGCCATACAGCATAATCTTGGTTTAGTCCGTAAAAATAACCTGGCTCAATTAACGTTGAGTCCAATACAAATGGTCGCGTGCAAACTGTAGGCGCGCCATTTTGGGCGCTTGCGTCAGTTTGGGACCATTGGCTGGCTTATGAAGTTTCAGGCCACGTTTTTTGCATCTCCTTCTAAGAGCTCGAACGCAATCAGTCAGTCCATGAAAGTATCGACGCTGTTCTTAGACTTGTACGGAGGTCAGGTGACGATTACGCAGGCTGGTGGAAAAGATAAACTGACTATATCGTGCTGTAGTGACCCGGTTTCGTGGTACTCCTGGACGGCGCACCAAGCCTCCAGGTATCGATGGTAAATTATTTGAACGGCAAAACGACTAACGTGAAGTTCTGCGCTTACGTTTCGCTGAATAAGCCCAGACTAAAGAGCTTGCGCGGCCACTTCAGATGCAGTATCCATAATTTGAACGTCAGAAGGCATTTAAAAATCTGAGGTGAAAGTGTGGCTGTGACGTGGATACAGCCGTGTGTTTTACGTCAATACGTAGGTATACGTAACGGTTAACATTTTAATTTGAGCGATTTTTTTTATCCTTTAGCTATGGAGTGGTGTTTAGGCAGTTTAGGTTGTTTTTCGCTTGAGGGATTGGTAATTAACAGAAATAACGTCTTTTTTGTACGCTCTGTATATTGACACTAAAAATCAACTCCTAATGTGTGGACTGTATTAATATATCATTAGCTATAACTAGGTAGGTACACACGCATACATTGGTAGGGTTTGCATTGGTAGTGATTCTAAGATGTTGGCATCTTAGAATCACTTGGACAAGTGGTGTAATTAAATTTTGGATGTAGATGATAGTTAGTTGAATAGCTGCAACACCAAACTGTATCCCTCGATTTTATCATCAGTTATTGGAATTGCCTCTCACAATGGAAACAAATTTAAAGACGTATTCACGTCAATAAAGAAAACAATTTCGATACTCTATTTATGCAAAACAAAACACATAACGAAATAACTATTGACCTAAATATGCTTTAATAAAAACTTGTTGTACCTTTAACAGCAACCAAACTTCAATTTTCTTTTCTTTTTAGAATTCATGAATTAAAATATGGAACAATGGTGATTTCTAATTGATGGCCAGTATGTCAACTTCAAAACTGCATAAAAACTTTTTCGCTGACTTATCATTATTTTGATGTTTTAGGACTATAAACATAAAAATGCACGGTGGATCGATTTAGGAGTCCGGGAGTGTATTATGCTGTGTATTATGTAGTATGCTTCCTATCACAATTATTACAGTATCAAAATGTAAAAAAAAGAAGCACAAAAATATCAATTCTTGAGAATCGAAATCAAAGGAGAACACTCATTGGCCCCAAAATAGAAAGCCAGTAAAAAAAAATAGTTTTTAATCTGTTTGAGACATCATTTTAAGCATTTGGTACTATGGCACCAAAGCGCTAGAACCATCATAATAGGTCCTATACCTATGAAATTGCCGTTCTGCCGTACTGGCTATTTCCAGTCCAATTTTTTTGGTTTTTCGCTAAGAATTCAAAGTTCAAATTACTTTTATTTTTTAAATATGGAATTCTTTTTTGAAAATTAGTCATTTGTATAATGGTTAGCGTTCTGTTTTCATCGCATTTGTACGATTTTCGTCATCTTGGATACGTTAAAAATTCGAGTGATTATGGAGTATGAGTACCGTCGTGGCAGCAAAGCGGCAGAAGCGGCACGCAACATCAATGACGTATACGGAGCGAACACTACTAACGATTGTACCACCCGTTATTGGTTTACCCGCTTACGTTTTGGAAATTTCGACCTAAGAAATGAACCCCGTGGTCGACCAAAAACTTTAGTCGACAATGGCGAATTAAAGGCGATTGTGGAAGCTGATGATTCTCAATCTACTGCTGAATTAGCAGCAGCTTTCGATGTTAGCTTCAAAACAATATTGATCCTTAAAATTGGCAAGGTAAAAAAGGTTGACAAATAATAATAAAAAATAATAATTATTAGAAAAAATAATAAGATAAAAGATACGCCAGCAACGCCAATATATATTTTTTTTTTTTTCATATCTCATTTTTTCCATATTTATTTATTTTCGTAAGTTACTTAAATTAAAAAATCACAATATAAACTATTAGAATATATAATACATAAATTAACAAACAATAGACATCAATAAAATAAAAAACCAAACAAATATCCAAATGTGAAGAATGACGGCTGTCAAATCGGACTCTCATGAAAATATAATACCAATGATATGAAAACCAAAGTAAGTTGACGAGATCAGCAGCTCGCCATGCACGCCTGGGCCGCCACGGGCGGGGTCTCGCCGCCGCCGGGACCGCCGGGACCCAGCCCATCGGAACTGTGACACCGGCCGTGGCACATGCGTCGCGCTCGAGCGACGAATATTTTTCCCCACCGACGTCGCCACCACCTGTACGTCGGCAGGGAGAGGCCACCGAAGCTTGGGACTTAGGGCCAAGCGGCCCCGAGCCGGGTCCCCGCTGCCGGGGCTTGTGTGCATGAGATGGACTCAGTCAATGAAGTCAATGAACGAGAACGTCATGCGCGCATATTACGGGTCTACAGAGGGGGGAACTAACCTCACTGCGTACCGCGATAAGATGCTGTCTCTGTTCCAGGAACTAGAACCAACCGTCAACGTCTCGGCCCAACGACTGTCGGATCAGGTGCGGGGCGGGTTGGACGATGCTGCACTTGATAGGCTGCGCTCCGAGGTACTGAGCAACCATATCGTCTCGACTCTGGCACAAACCGCGGCACAAGTATCAACTATTGATACAATCCCGCCGCGGTCCAATCATGTTGAAGAAGATGATAGGGTTGCCACAGTCAGTAACCAGTGCAACGTTCGACTGAGGAGCGCACTGGAGGATGCGTTTCACGAGTATAGGTCCACTCTAACCGAACTTAGGCCCCGATTACCACGCTTACCTATGCACAAGAAAAATAGGGCGCAAGTGTGTGTCTTGGACTCGCAGCTCAAGAATTTCTTCGAGAGCAGCGAGGATCTCGTTGATACACCTTCGATCCTATATTGCGCGGCTGTTACGGCATGTCGCTAAGCTAACGTTAAGTTTCCAAGCAGTGACGGAGCTACTCGACCAAAACCAGCCGTACCAGCCTGGCAGTGTAGGATCGAGCGTCGTATGGATGGGGCCAGGGTACACATCGACAAACTGTACTGCTTCAGAGAGGGCAATACATGCCCACGAGTGATGCGCTTTGTGAGGCGGGCATTCTCGGGGACTGGAATCAGTCCTCCAGAATACATGTCTCGTGTCACAGAGCGCACCGACTTCCTGAAGCAGAAAGTTTGTGCATGGGCGAGCCGTATTCGGCGGTATAAGCGGCGGGTTGATCGATACACGCAGAATCGCATGTTCCAGAGCGATGAGAGGTGGGAATAAGAGCTTGGGAGCGACCTGAACAAAACGGGACGGACGTGTGCCGCCACGAGTGCATTCTGCGCAGCATCTGGTCGGTGCCCGTCTCGCGCTGAGACTGGCTGGATGCAGCGTGTCGAGCGAGTGTGTAACTATACCAGAAATGGAAGCCGTCTTAATTACACCATTAGACGTAGCCAAAGCATCCGTTCGTTACCGAATTGGAAATCACCGGGACCGGACGGACAGCACAACTTTTGGTTAAAATAGCTAATTCGTTCACACACTCGCCTGGCATCTCAATTCCAGTCATCCTTAGAGTCTGGGTTACTACCGCAGTTTCTAACAACAGGCGTTACCCACCTGCTCCATAATTCAGGTACTCCCGTGGAACCCAAGAATTATAGACCAATCACATATTTGTCGACGGTCTATAAACTTCTTACATCCATTTTGAGAGCGAAAATTAATACACACTTTGACAGTAACTCGATTATGTCTACCTCTCAAAATGAATGTAGGAACGGGTCCCGCGGTACTAAGGAGCTACTCCTCATCGACATGGCCATAAGCCAACAGGTTCGTGAATCCCGCAAGGATCTGTCGACATGCTGGATAGATTATGAAAAGGCCTACGACTCGGTGCCACATACATGGCTCATGAGGGTGCTGTACAAGATTGATGCAACTCTACGCGCCTTCCTTGAGTCGTGTATGGGGCAATGGAGGACGGTCCTTCGTTATCCGGGGTGTCGACGGATACAGGGGAGTAGGGCATGTAATATCGGAAGGTTTTCAATTCCGATACTGATTTCCGATATTAGATCTCAATATCGGAATTCCGATATTAATATCGGAATTTCGTTATTTATTTAGAAATTGCACATTTTATTTATAAATTGCACAAATTCGGTATGAGGTTGGATTGAGTGCAATAAAAAACATTTTAAAATCTTACTCTTTAATTTGGTTAAAAAATTGGTTGTTTCGTTTTTAAGTACCTATGTGTGCAAGCCTGTAGTAGACCTACCCGTAGTTTTTAGTTTTTTTTTAAACATATCTGACACTTAGCTGTTTTGCCGCCATCCGATCGATGAAAATGATCCCATACATTTAATGAGCGTTTGTTGAGAAATTCTGAGTATGTCTTTCTTTTTTGATGAAGCCCTGCAAAGAAAATAATTGTTTTTTGTAATGTAAATTGTTCATAAACTTTGACTAGTAATTTTGATAGCTACCCAACCTAGGTACCTGGGCCTGGTAAACAAGCAAACCTACATATAACAGGTACCTAATATTAAATATTACCTGCTATACGTAGGTTTTATGACTCTCTCTCTCTCTACATAACTTAATATTAGTTTTCTGCTTTATTTTATGAAAATGAAAATGGAGAAACCATCTTTTTACGATCTAATACAAACTAGCATCTCAAAAGCATACGAACGACATTTTCGACGTTTTTTGTTTTATTTTGAGCTACGTAGCACAATTATAAAATCATTTATAGTTGATTTATAAGTATTAAATTGGAAAACAACAATTAGATAATAATTTGTACTCACATCTTTTAAAGCGACGTTGCATGTTGCATGTAGCCACATAAAACACAAACACGTTACACAGTTCATGAGCGCAACTGATTGACAATTTGACAGGATATTTTGTTCGTTTGTGCGAATAAGTAAGACGTACCGCGCAGGTAAAGAAAGGGTGAGCGAGACAGATAACACTATTATTGTTCTTGTATCGCATGCTTAGCGAGCTGACAACAGGAATACGGTAGCGCACTGGCGCGCTCGGCGCTACACAAGGATGTAAAATAAAGTTTTATTTTAAAACTCAAAATATAGAAAAAATTGTCCGATTTCGATATTGGATCACTCAGTATCGGAATTGTAATATCGGAACTTGCGTTCCGAGATTCCGATATTGCGATATTCCGAGATTCCGAGATTATGGATTAAACGGGGAATATTTCAGGGCGAGAGTTTGAGTCCACTTTGGTTCTGCTTAGCCCTGAATCCTCTAAGCACACTGCTTGAGGATTCAGGTCTAGGCTACCAGTTGAGGAGAGGTGGTCAGGTCATATCTCACCTCCTCTACATGGATGACTTGTAACTCTTTGCCCCCAACAAATTGCGACTGATGGAGCTACTGAAGGTAACTGAAACATTCAGTAGCGCCATCAGGATGGAATTTGGTGTGGACAAATGTGCAGTCATGCATGTAAAGCGAGGGGAGATTATGGAATCCGAGGGAATTCAACTCTCGGATTCCATACACCTTAGATCCCTCTCCTCATCCAAAAGCTATAAGTATTTGGGTATGTCGGAAGCGTTAGGCATCAACGTTGCTGACATTAAGCAATTGTTGAGGGAGCGCTCCTTTGGTCGCCTGAAGAAGGTATGCATTAGTTTTCTTTCAGGCGGGAACAAGGTGCGCGCCTTCAACGATTGGGTCATGCCGGTTTTGATGTACTCTTTTGGCATACTCAAATGGACTAGGACCGAACTCGACGCCCTGGATAGGAGGGTACACTGCTGACCGGAAACCGGATGCATCACCCACGATCATCAGTAATGAGACTGTACATCCCGCGGAAGTGCGGGGGTCGAGGCTTTTTAAATGCGAAGACCCTTCACAACCGCGAGGTGTGCAGTCTCAGGAAATATTTTTTTAAAGCTGAAGTGGGTATGCACCGTGATGTGGTCGCAATGGACAAGGGGCTCACCCCGCTCTCCATGGCTATAGAGAACTGGCGCAAACCTGTAATACTTACTATAGATGATAGCAAGGAGGTATGGCAAAGCAAGGAGCTTCACGGACGCTTCTATCGGGCTCTTCATAAGCCTGGTGTAGATTTCTTAGCGTCCGTATCCTGGCTACGTTTTGGTGACCTTTTCGGGGAAACTGAAGGGTTTGTCTGTGCAATTATGGACGAAGTTATCTTGACGAATAACTAACGGAGACATATTATGAGGGACGGGACGGTTGACGTGTATCGGGCATGCCACCGTCCGGGTGAGTCCATCAGACATCTCTGGTTGTTCTCGTCTGGCTAATGGCGAGTACTTGCACAGGCATAACCAAGTAGCCAGGATTATTCATCAGCAAATTGCTTTGAAATATAAAATTGTGAATTCTGAGGTACCGTATTATAAGTATGTGCCCCCAGTTCTCGGAAACGACCATGTTACGTTGTACTGGGATCGGTCTATCATTACTGACAGGACTGGTGTCGCTAATAAACCTGATATAGTGGTGATAGACCGATTAGCGCGCCGCGCAATGATAGTCGATGTTACCATTCCACATGACGAGAACCTCGTGAAAGCTGAGAAAGAGAAACAAATAAAGTATCTTGACTTCGCACACGAGGTTGTCGACATGTGGAATGTGAGCTCAGCTATCATTGTGCCAATTGTCGTGACGGCCAATGAACTGATGGCTGAAAGCCTCGATCAACATCTCTCGAGGCTTTCGTTAGGCGGTTTGATCAAGGGCCTGATTCAGAAGGCAGTACTCCTTGATACGGCTCGCATTGTGAGGAGGTTCCTGTCTCTGCAGCCCTAACCACCGGTGGCTTGGACCCTGCTCCCGACACCGGCGGACCACTATTTTTTTAATGTTTTTTATTTAAAAAAAATAAGAAATATTTAAAAATGTATTTAAATATGGAAATAAAAATTAATAAACGTCATAATAATAAAATGTTATTCAAAAAATTACAAGGTAAATCTATACTAATATTATAAAGCTGAAGAGTTCGTTTGTTTGTTTGTTTGAACGCGCTAATCTCAGGAAATACTGGTTGGAATTGAAAAATTCGTTTTGTGTTAGATAGTCCATTTATCGAGGAACATTATAGGCTAACAAATATAATATAATAATAACATCACGCTACGATAGGAGCGGAGCATAAATGAAAAATGTTGCAAAAACGGGAAAAATTATTCCTGTTTGAGAGCTTCCGTTGCGTGCGCTGCGTAAACGGTTTAAGTTACGCAAATATCATGTATGATGGAATTGTTCCTCTTTAAAAGTTCAGAAAAAAGTCCGCGACGGCATAAATGTCTATCTTTTAAGATTGACTCACTATAACCTTTTTTTATGGTAATAAAATTTGTTCGAAATTAATTGTTGTTTGCGTCAATAACCTCAGTTACGTGGACGATATGGTGCTGCTGGGTCCAACGGCCGGCGCTATAAGAGAGCTTTTAGAATGCTGTGAAAGGTACGCTGCTAGACATGGTCTAGTTTATAATTGTAAGAAGAGTCTTTTCATGATCTTTGGGGCCCCCGGTAGGAAGCAGTCTTACGAGCCAATTATCAACCTTAATTGCCAGCTGCAAAGGGTGAAACAAACAAAATATCTCGGGCATTACGTAACGATCCTTAAGGATCATGAGGATATCGAACGCGAGCGCAGGGCGCTTGCTGTGAGAAGCAATATGTTGGTTCGCAGGTTTGCTTGTTGTAGTAAGGAGGTTAAGATTACGTTGTTTAAGGCTTACTGCCAGACCTTCTACACTAGCAGCCTATGGGCCAACTACACGCGGAAAACAATGGACGCCCTAAGGGTCCAATATAATAACAGCTTCAGAATGCTTTTGGGACGGCCGCGCTTCTGTAGTGCCTCTGGCATGTTCGCTCAAGCGCGTGTTCACGACTTCCACGCAATGGTGATGAGAAAAACGACGTCGCTATTGGAGAGAACGCGGTCAAGTCCTAATGGCATTCTGAAGATGTTAATAGACAAATTTAACTCGCCGATAATGAATCACTTCATGCAGGTGTTGGTTAAGCAGGAGTGATTCATTACAACCGGTGAATTTATGTAAATATTGTTTACTGTTAGTTAAGAGATAGGTACTTAGTTTATTTATTATTTTATTTATTTATTTTAATCACAATTATACCACCCTTACAGACTAATCCAATGCGATGTTATAAGTAATAATGTCTACACCGAAACACAAAAAATAAAATAAAATGACCAACAAACAGAATTACAGAGAATTAAGATTATGTTGTTATCAATCTAATAGACATATATACATTAAGAACTTAAAATAAAGTGCTCTCTTTTCAATTTGTAATTACATAGTAGGTATGAAAAACCTAAAACACACATATTTACACATTTACATAACTTACTACATTTAACAGGATTTTGCGAATTCACTCAAATTGCACGAAATTATATCTATTCTTTCATGGATTTCGTTGATTATGCGGATTGTTCGGGTGAAGGGAGTTTTCGCCAGTAGATTGGTTCTGCCTACCGGCACGGCTAGCAGTTGTGGGAGCCGGCGCCTCCACACGTATCGGTCCGGCACGCATAGCTTTAGGTGACGCAGCACTCCCGGATTATATGCTACACCACGCAGTAGCTTTACTCCATAGGCGGCGAGAGCAAATTCCCGGCGCACCCTGAGCTCATTATACCCCACCATACCCAGTACAAATAGCGTAGGGTACATCAATGGGTAAAATGGATATACCCCGTACATTTTTAAATACAAGTGCCTTGTAAATTTATTTTGGACCCGCTCCAACATGACACTGTATTTCGCTTCATGTGGAGCCCAAATTACTGCACTATGTTCTAAATGACTCCTGATTAAAGCGTCATAAAGTACCTTGAGTGTGGTCATATTAGTGAACCCCTGTGACTGCCTCAATACAAATCCTAAGTTTCTGTAGGCTTTCTTGCATATCTTAATTATATGTTCACGAAAAGTAAGTTCTGAAGTGAGACTAACTAACTAAAATTATGAATCTTTGTTGTCTAATGAAATAAATAAATTTAATTGAATTTTAATGCATTATTTGCGAAGATTGATAGATAGAATACTCTTTATTATGTACACCATAAAAATTATTACAGATATAAATATAGAACTATTACATAGGGTGTCACAATGGGCGGTCTTATCGCTAAAAGCGATCTTTTACAGACAACCTTTAACCAACCTTTTTTTAGGAATTTTATCAACATAACATTAATACTTATCCAAATAAATATGTTATTAATCACAAGTATTTAAATATAAACAAAATTGTCCTTGACATCACTTAACCTTTAAAGCTATTATTTCCGTAATCCTTTTACTTCTAATATTTAGTTTTGTAGGGTTGCACTTTGTGAAATTAAAGCCCCGTTGTACTTGGTGATAATTTATTGGCAACTTAAATTATGTTACACGTTACAATTATTTTATCATTTGACAACCCTAAGTGGAGGAATGAAAGGGACTGCGTGGCTATCGCCATTCAGACCTCCCCTAGCTGGCTAGTTCCTGAAGACTGCTGAGCTATCTAAGCAGGAACTAGTCGTACTAAGGATCAGAGCTGGCTGCGTGGCTACCGCACTCAGAACCTCTAGCTAGTGAATGACCATTTGTACACTCAGATGTCGCTACGCCCCCGCAAGGGGGCGTGGCTAGCGGTACCGGGGCGTAGCCCCCTGACCGCGGATGATGTACGGTGGCCCATTAATATGGGCCCCTCATCTGGGCGGCCTGATGCGGCCTGAGGATGTTGGGCCCGCGTGAGCAGCCGCGGGCCCTGTGATAGGGTATCTGAGATTGTTTCTGTAGTCGCGCCGCGACACTGTTACACAGTATCGCTTCTTCACGACATCTCGGCGGTCTGTCCCCGCCAGGTGAGACCCCCAGTTGCCTGGGGGAGGCCCGGCGAGGACGACCAGCGACGAGATGGCGACTTTATGGCGCTTCTACAGGTCAATGTAGCCTATACCCGGCCCACTTATCAGAGCTAGCCAAACCATGACCCGGGTAGTAGGCGGAATATGAGTGTGAGAGCGGCATAGTACTGTAGTGTAACGCCGCCCGGTGAATACGTGTAGTCGCGACCGCAGCTGCGACTATACGTGCATATATATGTGCCTGTATAGAGGTGAATGTCTGTTTTTGTTACGTATTCATATCTATATTAACTTAGAATACAAATACGTAACAGATGCGTGTGATTTGTGACGTATTAATTGTCTCAAGCAAGCCGCGTGTAGCCTGGGTGCCGCTTGCTTGGGCGTCATGTCCGGTGCGATGGGGTCAGTCGTCCGCTACCAGGTCGCGGGGCAGGTGTCTCGCGTCAGGCGGGCGCGCGTGCCAGGGCGCTATCTGCTTGACATGAGGCCAAGCGGATGCGTCGGCACGCGCGAACATGCCTTTCGCGAGGTGCCTCACAAACTCATCCAGGCTCTCAATCCCGAGGTCCCGGTGTAGTACGCTGTTTCTCACACAGCGAGGAGCGTCAACGATGGTCCGCAGCGCAAGGTTCTGTTGCGCGCGGAGCAGCTTTCGGCTCGACTCGCTCGTGAGAGCGTACCAAGCCGGGGCGGCGTACGTCAATATTGAGCGCACGTACATTTTGTACACGCTCAACTTGACGCGCGCCGGGATGCGGGACGACCATTTGTTCGAAGACAGCTCTGCTTATAAAGGCGAAGGTTTATATGTGTGCACATTATCTACACATATTCGTCTGTGGTTGTGGAGCAGATAACTCGCAGCGCTGATCGTCGCACACGAAGATTGTAGATGGCGTTACTTGTCCACAGAAATCGGTTGTGCTTGGTGTCTTCTAATTTATGTAGCCGCTCATCGAAGTGCTTTTGGTAAATTTCACTAGATGGCGCTGTATGTTTGTTACAGTTTTATTTAACTTTCATTTCTTTCATGCTTTACGAAAATCAGAGTCATATTAGGTCATCGTGTCACATGTCAAACGTAATTCAGGCCACAAGCAAAATTGATAAATGAAGTGCTACCTACTTTGTTTATATATGTATATATACCCTATTTCAGCCGATTAAAAAATAAGATGGCTGCGATTCGCGGAGGTTAGGAGTATTTATAAAAGCGCATTAATTTTCGATAAAAATGAGTGTAATAAATGCTCTTAAAGTATCGGTAACCGTTCGTCAAATACACTGTATACAATGACATGAATATTTACTGTGTAAAATATTATTTATTATTTTAATTATTGTGAATGTGAGGACTATGTGGATCATTTCTTATTTCTCAGTTAGTTTTAATCATGGTCTGGCAGTTTGAGTACCTTATGCGGCCTACCCAAATGTCCTTTCTTTGGTATTGTTCGTTGAATCGTTGAGCTCCTTAAGTTCTAAGTTGAGCTGCACGATTACCGACAAGTGCGTGCATTGACTGGACAAGCCAAGTCAATATGTGTGGTTCTTTCCTCAAAAGACCATTTCAGACACCAATCTACATGGTCTTCTAAGATCTGACCACGATTATGTCTGGACTTTAAAAGAGACTGTGACCTCTGAGTTTGTATCGGCCTTTCTTCTCAGAGGAGTCAGACAGCAAACGCAGACCTCATCTAGTTGTTAAAATATGTTTGACGTGTAAAAGTGTTTGTACAAACCTACTTACAGAAATAAAGTTATTTATCATTTAATTATAATAAGCAAAGAACTTGCACATAAAAGATAAAATAAAGTTTAGATTAAAACAAAAAGTTAACAGCATTTTCATGAGACTTGAACAAGTATTTGAGTTTGGAATAGTACCTACTCACAGTACAATTAATGTCCACTTACACAAACATCTACCTTATGTAAGTGTGAATTAAGTTGTTTTTTTTTTTCTTTTTTTTACTGAAAATTTTATTTTAAAATCTTTAACGCGTACTGAACTTTATTTGTGGTTTTTAATTATTTATTTTTTACATAACATTTATATTTGTTTACATGTTTGGAAACTAAAATGCGAAAGCAGAACAGCATTGTTATTTTCAGTGTAATCTAGCCTGGTTTGCGTTTATTGGGGTTGGTAATTTGAATAAAATAACGAAGTGAACAATTTATGTTTGTTTCAGGACTGGCACACATATTTAGATAAGAAAGAATTACTCGTCAAAAGGATATTAGAGGTTTTGGAAAACGGTAAGTTTACAAATTTTGAACATTTTTAAATTGCAGACTTTCTTCGCAAGATTTTTAGGAATACTTTAGAACATTTTTATACTAATTTGTTAACATAATTATAAAGACTTGTGTCCAGGTGGTTGGGGTGACGCGAGGCATCTATCCCACATGCTGCTGCCGCTGTTAGCATATTTACCTCAAGATATTTTAACTAAAGATTTCTACGAAACTTTCTTTAACGCTGTGTTTACTGGGTAAGATCATAAAATCAACCACTAATGTTATATTTATTTATTTAATACTTTAAGCACAAAACATGTACAGAGGCGGACTTAATGCCATATGCATTTTCTACCAGTCAACCCTTGGGTGATGCAGAGACATACAGTAGTAGGTGCAATAGCGAAAATTGAGGAATAAATATTCATTTAAATATAAAGATATACATAAACCTATTACAAACTATAAATTCAATATATAAATCTTATTATATATAAATATAAGCACAAATAAATACACATAAATATGTATACTAAAACAAATAAGACACACAATGGGAAAACATTACCGTTATGATGATACTGCCAGCTTCTTGCGAATATGCTCACGAACTTTTACTTTAAAAGATAATCGGTTGGTTGCCATCCTGATTTCCTGGGGGAGCGCATTCCACAGAGAGATAGACTGTATGAAGAAGGAAGAGTGAATGCAGTCTGTGCGGTGAGTGGGACATTGAAGAAGACGATTGTGAGATGAACGAAGATTTCTATTGTGATTGGCGCAAATGTACTGAAAGTGGGGGGCTAGGTAACGAGGGGAAGATGGAGAGTCAAGAAATGAAAACAAGGTGGTCAGCGCCCTTTGCTCTCTGCGCTGGCGTATGGGCAACCACTTTAGAAGCGACCGATGCGCAGAGACATGATCATATTTACGCAGATTGTAAACGAATCGAATGCAGTTATTGAGAAGACGGTCAAGTTTGTCGAGGAGATCTGCATTCAGGTCATAGTAGCACACATCACCATAATCGATGATAGGGAAAATTAAGGACTGCACAAGCATTGTCTTAGTGCTCGCTGGTAATATATTTTTCAATCGGTACAGAGCCCGCAGCGTTCCAGTAACCTATATATTTATTATTCTCAACATAAAATGACTTCATATTATCCGTATTGTCCTTTCAGATTAGAAAAGAAAAACATATTGAACTCAAAAAGCGAACGGCAGTCGTGGATCACGAGTTTGGGCGAATGTTTGCGATACCTTTCCATACAACAGAACAACTTCGTGGTGGAGATCGTGAGCAGCGTGCACAGGACGTGGCTGGCCAATGTGCTGTCCACGACGTACGACGGGCAAACCCGAACTAACCTTATAAAGTGTTCCGCGACCAACATGGCCTCACTCGTCAAATATTGGCTCAAACAATCCAAAGAAGAAAACAGCGAAAAATACGACCAGCTCGTCAGAAACTTTTGGCAAAACGTTGGCTCCACAGTTTTGACACAAATTGACAAATCTGGCACAGACCTGAATGAAATAGGAAAATTGATTGAGGGGCACATCCTACTGTTGCAAACATTGAAGACGTCGCTTTCACAGGAAGTGAAGAAACAGCATAGCATAAAGTTTGACGGTGACGCGCAAACTGTGGCCGAAAAGAGTGCAATAGTGACGCAGCAGTGTGACGCATCTATTGTGGAGCGGTACAAACATAACTTAGAGGATGTGGTGCAGAAGATTTGTTCGCACTATTTGGGCAGTGCCGAGAAGAAACAGATATCTAGCGCTATCGTGGCACCTGTCATCACTTTACTGGTGGAGTTTGACAGTAAGCAGCTGTTCACAGCGTTGGCCAGACAGTTCGATGTAGACAGTGTGTACCGGCTGTATGACAAGGTGCTGCGGACCTGGCTGTCTGGCGATACCATGCGCTGTAAAACTGTCGTGGATATAGTGTTCCTACTGATGAAATATATGACTAAAGAGGAACAAGATGCTATGTTTAACACATTCCAACAGGTAATTTTAATACATGTATTTTATTCCATTTATCGATATTTGACCACCATTTTGTTTTTTTCTCGACCGATAGCTTTCAACAACATTTTCCTCATTTCTAAGTAGCGGAAGCATAACAGGTAGGCGGCATAGCACATGACATGTGACCAAGTATAATTACTAACACAAAAGAACGTCGCCTCGCACATACACGAGCTTGCTCGATACTCAGGAAAGCAATTTTGAAAGCAATCGGTCGAGAAATACAAAAAGGCGGCCAAGTGCAAGTCGGACTCGCCCATGAAGGGTTCCGTAGCAGCAAGTAACATAATAACGTTCTTGTAGTTCGTTGTAACTTTGATCGATGTTTTAATAATAGTATTTTTTTTTTTTTTTAATTATGTTATTGATCAAGTTAACATTATAATTAGGTACCTAAATGATGGGATTTAGATGTAACTATACAGCATGGCGCTCTAATGGCGAAATTAATTTAACACACGTATACGATTTCGCGTTTTAATTTAATAACGAAATTATTTTTTTTCTAAAATACCATCTTGGAGCAACCTGTACGTAGCACAGAGCTCATTTGCCGGCGTCACGGTTCATAACATTGCATCAATGAAATAAAAACGAAAAAGAAATACTATTAGGATGAGACACGCAAACATTACATGAATTAAAGAAAAGAGATAGCCTTTGTCGGCGACCGGCGCCGGCGCGGCGACGAATCGCGCCCCCTTCCACCCGCCAAAGAATCTAAGGCGCAATCTCCACGGGCGAGAAAATCGCGGCGATAGCCTCGCCGCACGGTGGATCGAAAATCGGCTGTAGAAGACATAGGATCTCGATGTCTTAAATGTTATTTTTTTTCCTGGAAATGACTTCTGCCGATCATTACTGTTCTATAAAATGTCATATGAAGTAATTGTGTGCACAAATGGAAGAGTTATAATTTTTATAAGAAAAAAATGTATGGAGCTGACATGAAAATGAGGATATCTCTGGAATCGCTAGGATGGCCATTATATCCTTGCACACTGTTATAGTACTATCTATTTGTGAATTTTTGACATACTTTTATAGTACTATTTATTGTCGATTTTTTTTTTTAAATCGTCAAAATTAAAAAATTAAAAATGTTTATGATATGTACATTTTAATACTTAAATATGGCTATACCAAGTGTAACTTACAATATTTTTTATGCTTAGACCAAAACATTCTAAGAAATCACAAAGTCGTATTACCTACTTATTTGAAATGACATGGTAATTATGAATTACATAATATGTAATCTTGTCTAATGCCTCAAGTCCACATTAGCTAATGATTAATAAAACTTAATACCTATATACCTGTTAAAAGGATACGTACCATAATGAGGGTAATTAGATAAACGTGATCATTAGTCAATAACAATAACTATTATAAGTGTATGATTAAAACTAAAAGCAAATTATTAAAAAAAAATATTAACTTAACATAAACAATAAAAGTTAACTTATTTTATACTTCGTCACCATCAGAATCCACTTCAGAATCAGGCTCTACAATAGATATAACTTCTAAGAACTCTGTCGGAGCTTCCTGATCCTGAAGTTTCAGTAGTTCTACTGTTTCCTTAAAGTATGTCTGCCTCTTGTGGGCATTTAATTTTGGTCTTGTGGTAGAAATTAGAGGATCAGAAGAGACGATAAGCATATTGAGGATATCCTCCTTTGATGCTTGTCTACTCTTTTTCCTCGAATGGTGTTCTCTGAACCTCCTAAAGTCTTTGTTTCGGGCCTCTGAAGCTTCTTCCGAAAGACTTCCAATTGGTACAATAGCATTTTCTGCAATTATGTCCCCTCCGTGAATCAACAATTTGTGGACGGTTGATGACATGTAGTACCAATCGTACAGTTCCATGTATTTTTCAGCGGTTGTTCTAGCGTATTCTTTAAATTTCGGCACGTCTACAATCTCTCCAGATGTGATAGCTTGCAGAATCACAGCAAATCTGCGTATTAGGTCTTCATCTAATCCAGTAATCGCTGCAGTTTTATCAGGAAATTCAAAAAACCGCCTTGCTGTGTTCCCGTCGTTAGTTGTGCCTGATCCTTGCTTAACGATGTCAATCAAAAGGTTGAGATCATCTTTGAATCGATTTTGAATGAGTTTTTTTCGTGAATGCAATAACTCTTGATGACCTTCTCCTCTTGCAGACCACTTTTTGAAGTCGAGACGATACGCCATGTGTCATTCCATCACATTAATGCGGGCATGAAGTGATGATAATCCGAATTCATACACACCAGAAGAAATGGGTTTTGACGCAATGACATCTAACTTATTCATTTCTGTAGGCTTAGCCAAACACAGGTAGCAGGCCGCATTTGACTTAGCTTCAGACAGATATGTACAAATTTTGCCGTCAATCATCGTCATCATTAATTTGTGACTAATTTCATGTCCTTGACATTTTGAGGGAACGAGAGCTTCAATTTCGTTATCCATTGCAGTTTTTTCATTTATGACAACGTCTTTGGTTTCTTTCACAAAACTAAACTGGACTGGACGGCAATACCTAGGTGAGCAGGGTTTTGGATTCACCCATACGGTATCACCGTCAGCTGTCAACTTTAATGGAACCAAAGAGGTCATAAATATGCTGGAATCATCTTGACCACTCTCTATGTTTTGCTTATATCTACTTTGGTTAGATGCACCGTCAAATCCCCACTTTGATATTAATATCAATTGTTTATCTTGTATCGCATCAGGACTACGAATAGTTTCAAAAATTCTGTTCACTGTTAAATCTAGTAACGCTTGTAGTGCAATCTTAGCAGATGAATTCGTTACAGTCACAAATGTCTTCGGAGGGTAGCACTGTAGCTTAGCTTTTTGCACTTTATAGTAAGACGGATATATCTCCTTTGAACCTTCTCGAATAGTCGTTTCCCTTAATGTAATATATTGCCATTTCGATAGTTTTAATGAAAGTAGCAAACTCAGTGCTTTTTCTGGTGAAAATATTGTTGAAGAAGCTGGTTTGTTCAACATTTCCTTGATTTTTGCTGCTGCTTCTGGATTTTGGAGCATATGTTCAATAACAGATGCAATATCCTCACGACCATCTCCTTTCAAAAGTGCTGCAGCTGAATAAGCTACTTCATTAGGGTCATCGCCTATATGTTCATCAGATCGTCTCTTCTTCTGCTTGTTACTTAGATCTTCAAACGGCTTTCGAGATCTTTTTGTCATCGTTGAAGTTGATTTCATTGTTGAAGTTGATGGTACAGGTTCAGGTACAGGTTCAGTAGAAATATTTTCACTTGTTGATTCTTGAATGAGCAAATTGGTTTGCACGCAGTTTGGCCAGTCAATATTTGCCTCAAGCCAATTACTGTAATCACGTCTAAAAACTTCACTTTTCCTGTGGGATCGTAACCATCACTTTTGAACTGCCCGTGTAAATCTTCGACAAAATTCTTTCACGGTAACACTGTCTTCATCTGAAAGGCTAGAGCCCAGTCGAATAACAAGTGTGTTGAACAATATTTCATGATCGAAAGACGAAGCATCCTGATTGCTCAGAATAACAAACAAATCCAAATTTGTAATAATGCTTTCCATTATTCACGATCACTGAGTAAAAAGACACGGTAGGATAGATGTTAGTATTAGAAATGCTCTAAATGAACTGAAGTTGTGAATCCAATGTTTGACTATTTATTGTTATTGACTAATGATCACGTTTGTCTAATTACCCTCATTATGGTACGTATCCTTTTAACAGGTATATAGGTATTAAGTTTTATTAATCATTAGCTAATGTGGACTTGAGGCATCAGACAAGATTACAAATTATGTAATTCATAATTACCATGTCATTTCAAATAAGTAGGTAATACGACTTTGTGATTTCTTAGAATGTTTTGGTCTAAGCATAAAAAATATTGTAAGTTACACTTGGTATAGCCATATTTAAGTATTAAAATGTACATATCATAAACATTTTTAATTTTTTAATTATGACGATTTAAAAAAAAAATCGACAATAAATAGTACTATAAAAGTATGTCAAAAATTCACAAATAAATAGTACTATAACAGTGTGCAAGGATATAATGGCCATCCTAGCGATTCCAGAGATATCCTCATTTTCATGTCAGCTCCATACATTTTTTTCTTATAAAAATTATAACTCTTCCATTTGTGCACACAATTACTTCATATGACATTTTATAGAACAGTAATGATCGGCAGAAGTCATTTCCAGGAAAAAAAATAACATTTAAGACATCGAGATCCTATGTCTTCTACAGCCGATTTTCGATCCACCGTGCGCCGTGCCATCAAATTCAATAGAAACTATGAATCAATCTCCACACGGCGATATCATCGCGGCGATTATTTGAAGGCCCAGCGTGAATATCGCCGCGATTCTCTCGTCCGTGGAGATGGTCCCTAAGTGAAGTTCTTTAGTGCAAACCGGGCCTGTGTCCTTGACACACTAATCACTCACGCACGCGCATCAACTACCTACGCCGTGTAAAGGTGTTGTGAATCTTCCGCGAAAAAAAAACCGTACATACCTATTGTTGAAAAGTATTTATTTTTGTGTAATTTGGATAGTAATTATAATAAGGTACTTCGATAAAGACGCTTTGTTTTGTTTTCGTAAGATTTATCTAGTAGGTACCTACATCTTTTGCGATAAGGACGCCTTTATTTGTGTTATTAGTGCTTTGTGTAAAGTTGTGATCGTGATGGCAAATACACATCCGAACTACACGGCAGCCGAATACGCGGACATGATCCTAATTTACGGAGAAGCCCATCAAAATGCCGCCCTTACGATAATGCTTAGGTTACACACATCGCGATAGAATTATCGTTATAAAACTTTGTCTTCGGCCTACGGCGAATGTGCATGGCCACACTGAAATGCCGCAGAGTTTATCGCGAAAATCCACCGTGCATAAGAAACCCAAGTTACTTTTTATCCGCACCCATGCGTCGTAGATGAGATCCTTCCTTTTGTGGCCTGGTTCTTTAGGGTTCCATAGTATAGGCTCATCCTCGTAATTCGAAATAAATTCCAAGATTCTGTCATTACTCCAATCCATTGTAAACAACCAAGAAATCGTAAACAATACGTCGCCGCTTGCAGTTGACAGTACGTCCGCTACGCACGATGAAGTTGAGCCGACCACAGACTACAATAGTATATAGGGTATAGATAGGCAGCTCTCTACTTTTTCTGTTGACAGCACGAGGCTCCATCTAGTTGTCGGGTAACCAAAACTATCACAACACACACCGCCATACACACACACGCATACACACCCTTGTTTGTACAGACATCCTTATGAGGACCTTGTTAGTTCTTGAACGAACCGAGGACCCTGCAAAAAACTGGTTTATATACCACGTTGGCCTTTTTACATAAGATAGAAAGAGACAGGTGAGTAAATCTATAGTTATGAGCCTATTGGGATAATGCTATCTCAACATGTTTTCGTATGAATTGCGGCTAACATACTGAGGACCTGAAATACACAGCTAAATGTGACTAGTGATGCACATACGAGGACTTTCTGTAGGCCAACCGAGGACCCCTTATATAAGCCCTGCGACGCCCTTCCGAGGACGTATTTTTACACAATATTTCGTATATCTTGAACAAAGTGCGGACGCTGTGTTAGACTTTATATCACCAAACCGAGGACAGTTTTTCGCGTAGAACTTGTACAAAGCGAGGACGTGGAAAATATACCGAATTCATTTTACGTGTAAGATAATTGATTAATGCAAGCAGGATGTTCCGATTTATTTCTTACACACATTTTCTAATATGAAGTACCAAGCGAGGATCTCTCTGTTGCTTTTAACGTAAACAGTGGGAGAAAAAATATTATCCAATATAATTAGATGTACGAGTATAGCCGTATTACTCACAAAATAATAAAAGTAAAGCGTTGTAGTGGTTGTTTAGTTCTTATAAGACTCACTCAGAGCACACGTTATTATTTCCATGATATTGTGATACCTAGCAACGTCCGGACCGCGAATAAGAAAGGTGTAATCACTGTGAAGGAGAAGTAAGTTTGTGCTGATTCTGCAGCCAGGGTTGTTTTTCATGAGGGAACTCCTCAACAGTTAACAGCTTCGTCTTAAAATTTAGCATACGCGTTAGTTATATATAGTAAAAAATTAAGATAATAGATAGATGGATAGATAGAATACTCTTTATTATGTACACCATAAAAATAATAACCAATTTCTACTGATGCTGCCGCCAGGGTCGTTTCTTCATGAGGGAACTCCTCAACAGTTAATAGCATTGTCTTCAAATTTGGCTTACGCGTTAGTTTTATATAGTAAAACTAGCTTCTGCCCGCAACTTCGTCCGCGTGAAATTTTGGCCCACCGATCGCGTCGCATTCGCATCCCGTCGCTCGCCCGCGCTAAAACTTCGTTATCGCTTAGCGTTCTTTCTGACTTCCGTTCTTTTCGCTTGGCTTCTAAGGATCGTAGCGTAGATATATAGCCTATTATTATAGCCTTCCTCGATAAATGGGCTATCCAACACTAAAATATTTTTTCAATTCGAACCAGTAGTTCCTGAGATTGGCGCGTTCAACCAAACAAACAAACTCTTCAGCTTTATCCATACTAATATTATAAATGTGAAACGTCATGGATATAACCTGGGATATGGAGAAGGACATAGGCTGCTTTTTTACGCGATAACCGACATCCACGCGGGCGGAGCCGCGGGCAAAAGCTAGCAACTTATATAGCTGACCCGCGCAACTTCGTCTGCTTCACCTACTCGTAAGAGAGTGGTTTAAGTAATGAATTTTCTACTTATTTTGTTGCGGAGTTATTTTAAAATTATGATATCTCCTACGATGTTGATTGAAATCAAGTGATGTCAAGGACAATTTTGTTAACATTTAAATACTTGTGATTAATAGCATATTTATTTGGATAAGGATTAATATTATGTTGATAAAACTCCTTCGCAAAGAATGAATTAATTTCGAAAAAATTTGATTACCATAAAAAAAGGTTACAGTGAGTCAATCTTAAAAGATAGACATATGCTGTCGCGGACTTTTTTTTAGAACTTTTACAGAGGAACAATTCCATAATACATGATATTTGCGTAACTTAAACCGTTTATGCAGCGCACGCAACGGAAGCTCCCAAAAAGGAATATTTTTTCCCGTTTTTGCAACATTTTTCATTTATGCATCGCTCCTATTGGTCGTAGCGTGATGTTATAGCCTATAATATTCCTCAATAAATGTACTATCCAACACAAAAAGAATTTTTCAATTCCAACCAGCAGTTCCTGAGATTAGCGCGTTCAAACAAACAAACAAACTCTTCAGCTTTATATATTAGTATAGATATAGATTAGTATAGATTAAGATAATAACCAGTTTGTGCTGATGCTGCAGCCAGGGTCGTTTCTTCGCGAGGGAACTCCTCAACAGTTGATAGCATCGTCTTCCAATTTTGCATATGCGTTAGGTTTATATAGCAAAATTAAGATAATATCAGTTTGTTCTGATGCTGCAGTCAGGGTCGTATCTTCATGAGGGAACTACTCAACAGTTGATAGCATCGACTTCAAATTTGGTATACGAGTTAGGTATATATAGTATAATTAAGATAATAACCAGTTTCTACTGATGCTGCAGCCAGGGTCGTTTCTCCATGAGGGAACTCCTCAACAGTTAATAGCATTGTCTCCAAATTTGGCTTACGCGTTAGTATTATATAGTAAAATTAAGATAATAACCAGTTTGTGCTGATGCTGCAGCCCGGGTCGTTTCTTCACGAGGGAACTCCTCAACAGTAGATAGCATCATGTTCCAATTTTGCATACGCGTTAGGTTTATATAGCAAAATTAAGATAATACCAGTTTGTGCTGATGCTGCAGCCAGGGTCGTATTTTCGTGGGGGAATTACTCAACAGTTGATAGCGTCGTCTTCTAATTTGGCATACGCGTTAGGTTTCTAAATTAAAATTAAGATAATAACCAGTTTGTGCTGATGCTGCAGTCAGGGTCGTTTCTTCACGATGGAACTCCTCAACAGTTGATAGTATCGTCATCCAATTTTGCATACGCGTTAGGTTTATATAGCAAAATTAAGATAATACCAGTTTGTGTTGATGCTGCAGCCAGGGTCGTATTTTCGTGAGGGAACTACTCAACAGTTGATAGCATCGGCTTCAAATTTGGCATACGCTTTAGGTTTATATATTAAAATTAAGATAATAACCAATTTGTGCTGATGCTGCAGCCAGGGTCGTTTTTCATGAGGGAAATCCTCAACAATTCATAGCATCGTCTTCAAATTTAGCGTAAGCGTTAAGTTTATATAGTAAAATTAAGATAATAACCAGTTTGTGCTGATGCTGTTTACTGATTGACAGTTGTACAATGTTTCCGTTTTTGTGATAAAGGTCGTTTACCTTGAAACACAAAATTAAATAACTTAAGAAAAGTAAAACTAGAATTGAGGTTTAAAATAAAAAAATTAGGTCAGGATGAATTAGGTAACTACTTATAAAGTTTTAACATTTAGAAATTCACAAATGGAGTAATAACATTTATAAAAACACATAGCATGTTTGTATACTGCTTTCTAACCGTGTCGTGTTATATTGTCAGATGATTTATTAAAAAGATGCATATTTGATTTTACAAAGACAGCTATTTCGAAAATGTAAAGCATCGATTTAGAATACCCTAGATACCGTCAACGCTTGAAATGTGTCTCGATACAACTGTGCTTAAATTACTTCTAAGTACAGTTGCGCTCTCAGTAACGCGCGCTTCGTTGTCGGGTGAACAGGCCAAAGTGCTCCGTAAAAAAGTGCAAAAATAATACTTTAACCACGTTGAAAAGGGATGGCATATCGTATTTTCGGTAAGTACTAGATAATAGTTTTATAATGTAGTGAATTTGTGGCAAAATACGCCTTCAAACTCATTAAAAACATATTTATTTTTAATTTATTTCAATACGTCTCTTCATTTGACGCTACGCAGTTGGCTTTTTCCCTCGCGCAGCACTTGTATTAAGTGGAAAGGAGATGGAAGATGTATAAAGTGGAACATAGTCAAATATTAAATGAATAGAGTCGCTTATTGTTTTTTTTCTTTCTGCGGTATGTCAATAATATGGAATTAACATAGAATAACTATAGCCTGTCCGGAGATGAGCAAAATTTATTTGAATGGTGATTGGTGTTTTTTATATTATAGTTATTATTAATTGAAAGGGGAAAAATGGCGAAAAATTATAGCTAATGAGAGGAGTGAAGATTTTTTTAAGCCAAATGATTCTATAAAAAAAAATAGTGTGGGTCGCTCTTGTCACTTCTCAGAAAATGACATGTATTATACGAAGAAAGGCTTTCGGAAAGTAAAGAAAGGGGTTATTCCATGTATTACAGTTAGTTTTTACATAAAATATTGTGACTACTGAGTAAATTTGCTGAGTTAATGGTGCCGATTCTCTTGTACACCGAACTAAACTAACTAAACTATCACTAAAATTCCTTACTTTTGGCTATGAGAATCTTAAAGCTATTCTGCAAACAAAATTCTCTAAATTTAAAAATAAGTTTGACACAACTAAATCGAATTTGACAATCATGACTCCACGTGGTATTTTTTTTTTTATGGCTTCGCAACGTTGTACTTGTTTGCCTATGATTTTTTTTAGAGCCGGAGACGCGCATATGGGGGCAGCCGCGACGTGTTTTTTATGGAATTTTTCAATTTTGTGTGGAAAAAAAAAAAAAAGATTACATACATGTAGAGTAATAGCGGTTTATGGTTATCTAAAATGGAGTCGAAATTTTCATTATTTTTGCGATAGGACGCACGATTTTGGAGATATAAGCAAATGAAAAGAAAAAAAAAAAAAATTGGGATAAACACGAAATATTTTAAGTGATACACCTATAGGTGGTAAAGAAGCCATGGAAATGATTTTTTTTTATTTTGAGTATATTATTAAAAAAAAAAAAATTACTTGATATGATGATTAATTATCAAAATTCACCGCGCTCGTGCCGCCACCCCACCGCACCGTTCGGCGTCACCGCGTCGAGGCGGGTCATTCATAGAATAAGTAAATAAAGGATTTTTTCGCAAAATGTCTCAAGCAATTTTAAAATTATAATAATTAGGTAGAAATATAAAACACTTAGATAAAAAAAAAATATTTCGCTGCTGTGGCTTTTTTACGACTTAAAGATGTTTCTCTTAAAATATTTCGTGTATGAATAGATACACCTTATATACAGTACTGGTTTTGCACCAGAAGTCGTGAGAGTCGGTGATTGGTGTGAATTTTAGTTCATGAAAACTAATTTTATTCCACACCTTTTTAATCGCGATTATAAATATATCAGATTTAGTTAGAAAATCTAAATTTTAGTTTAAAAACGTCAAATTCAGAATAGTAAAATTGCCATTTTCACTAAATTTAAAAACTCAGTACCATCTTAGAGCTGTCAAACTAAATTATAGTTAAGTTGTGTCACTTTCGTCAATTTCAGAATAGGAAATGGTCGTTTGACAGGAATAAACTAAATTTTGGTGATTTTTAGTCTTAGTTTAGAGAATTTTGTGACAAGAGAATCGGCACCATTATCTATCAATCTTTTTAAATTGTCTTAATAAATATAATAAAAATAAGTAAATTTTAACCACCTCAACCTGTTTTATTTAAGTACATTATGTGTTTTAGATTTGCCTTAGTAGACGCACACACTTGTAACTTAGCGATGGGACACTTTTGCGACTTTGACTTGTAGGTGATAGTGTATCTAGGGTATTCTAAATCGATGATGTAAAGTGATGGGAATGGAGATGGAAAACGGTGGGCCCAAATGTAATAAGTTGAGATAAGATCTAAAAAATTAGTCATATTTTTTCATCTTAGAATATGAAAAATCACCTCAATTCTCAGTCTGGAAGCGGAGAAATATGAGAAAGATGTTTTCGTGAGATTATCCATTGAGTAATCGATTACACAGTTACGAAAATAAAACCTTTGCACTACATAATTAACTCAAAGTAATTAATTAATGCACTATATATACTTATATGCAATATAGTGCATATAACTAGTCATTTTAATAAATAAAATATCAATTAATTACTGAAAAACCAATATTAATGATTATCGATTTCATATCAATTAAAATTAATCTTCTATTTTTAGTCTGTTACTGGCATGACAGCTGCCTGATATTGACACTAGACAGTTGCCGACTGCTCATGTTTGTTCACTCGTTTTGTGGTTTCCGGTGCGTTTTGAGTGCTTTCCCGATTATTCTTCATTTTTCACGACCACTGCTTTGTATTTTACGGATTCCGACCGTGCCTACCTTATACTGGACACCGAAGATCACTCACACGTTTGACTTGGAATTGTTATTTTGGATTTTACCGCGGGCTTGTGGATTGGATGTTGTTAAAACTTTGGATCGCTGTGTGAATTGTGGGATAACAACTGGTCACTGCAATACATTGGGCCGACGACTCTTACACGATGAAACAATTCTGTCAGTGATTCTATTACTTTGCCAGAATACATGAGAGCAATTGAAACTGAATGTAGGTGCTTCATAGAAGGATGTCAGAGAACAGAAAGATACAGAGTTCCACTTTCGACTAGGAAAATGTTGCTTCATCAATATAAATATCATGCAATTACAGTAATGCATTACTATAGCTTCCCTTCCTCTACTAGAGCCACAAAAAGATGGTTATTTTCGGGTACATCCCCGAAAATAACCATCTTTTTGTGGCTCTAGTAATGCATTACTGTAATTGCATTGTAGGGAGACGAATTGTAGGCTGCTGCGCTCTTATAATGTGCATTATATGGTACCTTAGATAGGCTAGGTACATAGATCATATAATACCACCTGCACGTGTGAATACAAAGAAGAGGGTGGGTACGTTTATGGTCACAAGTTTCTTTAAAATTCCCTGGGAGTCGCGTTGTACTCTCCTGGCTCAGCCTGGTACGACGAAGATCGCAGCGGTGTGCCATGCTGCAGACGCCAGAGATGGTGACGATTGGCGGATGGTCTCGCCAGATCGTAGGGAGCTCGACGTGGCCGCGCGGGTAGAATATGTACCCGGCACGGAGCCGGATGGAACTCAGAGACCGGATGCCACCGATGAAGGTGGATTGATGATTTTTAACCATGGAATTATAACGTCCAGCGTGTCACAAGATGGCCAATGGTCGTCTCCGCTGACTGTGACACCAAGCATAAGCAAAGCGATATGTAGGTACTAGTGTGCTAAATGAAAGTGAATGTGCTGTCACAGTTAGTACGGAGTTTACACAATGGAATGGCAGTAAGAAGCACGAAATGATTTGCACATTTTGAGTGAATATGAAATACAATAAGATATACAAATCAAAATGCACAGAGCTACAAGCAAATAGATTGCATGAGACAATAATGAAAAAATAAAATCAAAATAATTTATTCTCAAGCATCAAAGGCCCATAGCGTATTAGTATTACCAAAAAAAAACTTGAAAACTATGTTCACACACACATCACATGTTTACACAGCATCCAATTAGAGGAAGATTTATCAAGCGCCATGTCTGACATGATAACCTATCCATTGTAGGCCCTTCTAACCTATCTAAAAAAACTTTCAGAATGCTATTGCTGCTCCCCCTCACGCTGCGCATCATTGATGCTACTTTCTTGCACATGATCGCGAAATAATCGTCAGTGTGCGCATCAGCGAACGTCCCTGACGCACAACAGTAACGCAGAGGCCTCAACAGCGGCCTGAAGGCATTGTTATATTGAATGCACAGTGTGTTGTCTGCTTTTTGGGTATGATTAGCCCACATACTGCTGGTGTATTTTTTTTTACAAAATTCTTAAAAAGTGTTATTTTAACCGGTACTGAACAACCAGCAAACCTGCGAGCTAGCATGTTTCCCCTCACAGCCATCGCCCTGCTCTCTCTTTCTATATCTGAGTCATCTTTAAGAACCTCCGCAACAATATGGCCCCAATATTTAAATTGTGAACCTCTTCAAAGGTGAACTGTTAGGTTCTACGGGAGGAACTTTTATTTCTTCCTCTAAACATCAACAGCTCACTCTTTGTCGAATTATATTTTAGCCCATGGTGCTCGCAAATGGTGAGCAATTTCCTAATTCCACCGATTGTGGGGCTCAGCAGCACCACATCGTCCGTAGCTTATGTCATGTAAACTAACTCCGTCTATATGGCATACGACATGAGTGCTGCAGCTGCTGAGCTCCACAAGCAGCTTATTAACATATCGTCCGTAGCTTACGTAATGTAAACTAACTCCGTCTATATGGCATACGACATGAGTGCTGCAGCTGCTGAGCTCCACAAGCAGCTTATTAACATATCGTCCGTAGCTTACGTAATGTTAACTAACTCCGTCTATATGGCATACGACATGAGTGCTGCAGCTGCTGAGCACCACAAGCAGCTTATTAACATATCGTCCGTAGCTTACGTAATGTAAACTAACTCCGTCTATATGGCATACGACATGAGTGCTGCAGCTGCTGAGCTCCACAAGCAGCTTGTTAACATATCGTCCGTAGCTTACGTTATGTAAACTAACTCCGTCTATATGGCATCCGACATGAGTGCTGCAGCTGCTGAGCTCCACAAGCAGCTTGTTGACATATCGTCCGTAGCTTACGTCATGTAAACTAACTCCGTCTATATGGCATCCGACATGAGTGCTGCAGCTGCTGAGCTCCACAAGCAGCTTGTTAACATATCGTCCGTAGCTTACGTAATGTAAACTAACTCCGTCTATATGGCATCCGACATGAGTGCTGCAGCTGCTGAGCTCCACAAGCAGCTTGTTAACATATCGTCCGTAGCTTACGTTATGTAAACTAACTCCGTCTATATGGCATCCGACATGAGTGCTGCAGCTGCTGAGCTCCACAAGCAGCTTGTTGACATATCGTCCGTAGCTTACGTTATGTAAACTAACTCCGTCTATATGGCATCCGACATGAGTGCTGCAGCTGCTGAGCTCCACAAGCAGCTTGTTAACATATCGTCCGTAGCTTACTTTATGTAAACTAACTCCGTCTATATGGCATCCGACATGAGTGCTGCAGCTGCTGAGCTCCACAAGCAAATTGTTAACATAAATATTAAACAGTCTCAGGGAAGTAAGTCCTCCCTGCCTAACACCACATTTGGGTTTATACAGGCCCGACAATGCATTGGACCATTTCACAAAGTTCCTCTGCTTGTCCCACAAAACTCAAACCATTTATTTCCATGAAACCATTTACAGGCACTTTTAAATTGTCAAGGAGTCGGTCAGTAAGAAAAATGAAGCTACATTCCCATTCCAAAGCGTAGGTACCTATGGAGAAGAATGGGCAAGAAACTCCATGGACACTCTTTTAAATTAAATTGTCACAAAAGTATTCGTTACATTTATAATGTTGAATTTATAACTATATGTGAGAACGATGTAAAAATAAAAATAATAAAAACTTATACGTTAAAAGCGTCCAGAGTAGGTACAACAAATATAAACAAAATAAATTACCCGTGGCAGCTAAGAGATGACCAGTCCCAACTGACGGCGCCCGTTCACGAACATGACGCATGGATTAGCACCATTCAGCTCAACCATTTTGAAGGAAGCTAAATGATCCAACACACACGCCACCATTAGCGAGACATCTAAGTGAGCATGACATTCTCTCAGCCGCCAGGGCACATTCAAGTCAATGAAAGACATATTACCCGGTCAATGGTAGCTCTATAGTACATAGGACTCACACCTGTGCTATGCATTTATATAATACAAAGGAGATTGAGTTTATACAATGCAAAAATAGTCTTACACTCTTCAGCAGCTCCAACATTATTGTCAAATGTTAATCAACTAGCTGTGGTTGGAGCAGGACCAGCATTCAGCCAAGCATTTTTATCAGCGATGTAATCACGCAACTTATAATATGCCTGCCTGCATAGTGTGCGTTTTATACAAGACTAGCTTTTGTCCGCAGCTTCGCCCGCGTGGATGTCGGTTATCGCGTAAAAAAGTAGCGTATGTCCGTCTCCATATCCCAGGCTATATCTGTGCCAAATTTAATGACGATCGGTTCAGCGGTTTAGGCGTGAAAACGTAACATACAGACAGACAGACAGACAGACAGATAGACAGACAGATAGACAGACAGAGTTACTTTCACATTTATAATATTAGTAAGGATAAGTAAGGATTTAAAGGGCTTTGTCTGAAATGTATGGACGACTGGTGCCTTTTTTTTTTTTTTTTGGTGGCACTCTAACCCCACCTTGTTAGATGTGTAGAGTACTTCCATTCAAACAATAGTTACTATGGCAGCTCAGCTCTAAAGTACATCCGTCTCGTGTTATGCACCCTAATCGCGTATACCCTAAACTCGTATTTAATTAGGAAAACTGAAAATATGAGTTACCTTTAATGGTCCTATACTATTTAGTTCATAGTACAAACTCTATTGGACTCAAGGTGCATCATATTGGCGTAAGTGGCATAGTGTGACATCAAGTCACACTTCACTACAGCAATGTTACGACTGTTTTATCAATAAAAATGAAAATATGAATTCTTTTACGGTCTTCTTTATTTCATAGTGTGAACACTATTTGGACTCATGTTGCATCATTTTGGCGTAAGTGGCATAGTGTGATATGAGATCAAGTCACATTTCACTATTAGAAATGTTACGAGTACTTTATTTGCAAAACTGATTTTGTGATTGCTCCTTACTGTCTTGGCTTCTTTATTTAAAAAATCGAATATCTTTTCTAAGAGTTCAGAAAGTATCAGAGTACATGCAAATAATAATCAATTTTTTTTTGTGCATGGTGAGTGGTAAATGATAAATGATTTTATTTCTGTAAGTAGGTTTTTACAAACACTTTTACACGTTAATCATATTTTAAAACTAGATGAGGTCGGCTTTTCGTATCTGACTACTCTCAGAAGAAAGGCCGAAACAAACTCAGAGGTCATAGTCTCTTTTAAAGTCCAGACATAATCTTGGTCAAGTCATGTGAAGACCATGTAGATTGGTGTCTGAAATAGTCTTTTGAAGAAAGAACCACACAGATTGAGTGGACCTGTCCATTCAGTGCACGCATTTGTCAGTAATCGTTCAGCTCAACTCAGAACATAAGGAGCTCAACGATTCGACGAACAATACCAAAGAAAATAAACTGTGCAACAATTAGCTTTAGCTTTTTTCATACGCTGTTAGTCTCAGCTGCGTCCTTATCCTTGTCTTAGCTTATTTTTCGAAGAATAGCTATTTTTGTTATTTACGGCTTTTGTTTTTCGGGAAGCTCCTTTGTTTAGTTCTAGGGCATTATTAGAATAGCCAATAAAATTGCTGAATTATGCGTTTTACCAGCGTTGGTGCATTCTTGTTCGCAGCAATCTTCATACCGATCGTTCTGTTTTCGTAGTTCGCACGTATATTTCATCCATTTTACTGATTTATCTAAACCTGACTTGGCTCTTCTTTTCTCTTCTTCTTCTTATGCCACTTACGCCCACATGATGCAACATTGGTCCAATTTGTGTCTACACTATGAAATAAAAAGAAATCATATTTTCCATTTTTATTAATAAAATAGTCGTAACATTGCTGTAGTGAAGTGTGACTTGATGTCACACTATGCCACTTACGCCAATATGATGCACCTTGAGTCCAATAGAGTTTTTACTATGAAATAAATTGTATAGGACCATTAAAGGTAATTCATAATTTCAGTTTTCCTAATTAGGGTAATTAGGGTTAATTTCCTAGTTTAGGGTATACGCGATTAGGGTGCATAACTCGAGACGGATGTACTTTAGAGCTGAGCTGCCATAGTAACTATTGTTTGAATGGAAGTACTCTACACATCTAACAAGGTGGCGTTAAGTGTGCCATCAAAAAAAAAGGCACCAAAATTGGGCATAGCCCTTTAGTCTCATTCAATTGAAGTATGTGGGGACGAATTTTATTGTAACATTTTAAACAGTACCCCATGAAAGATGAGTCTACTTTAGCCAGTCTGAAACCTGGTTGAGCTAATAGGTCCCTATTTCTAGTACTATAATTATGTCTTTCACCTCTTTTTCTATGTTTTCGTAGATATATTGACAAGGTACCGTCATGATGTCAATATCCTTAAACAGTCCTTGTATCCTTAGTCCTTGTGTCCTTAGTATCCTTTTTCGCGCCTGTGGAGATTATATATGGCTCTGATGGCTCTTTTCTGCAGAATAAAAATAGAATCGATGTCTGCAGCCCGTCCCCAAAGTAAAATACCGTAAGACATTATACTATGGAAGTAACTGAAATAGACTAACCTCGCGGTATCTACATCAGTAAATTGACGGATTTTTCTGACAGCATATGCTGCTGAACTTAGCCGTCCTGCAAGAGATGTTAAATGAGGACCCCTGAGGTCTTGAATCGAGCGTGATCCCCAGGAAAACAGTTTTATCGACGAATTCTAGTTTCTCTTGATTCAATACTATCTCACAATCACTACTTTTGACATTTGTAAAGAAAATTTTATGCACTTGGTTTTTTTCCCATTTAATACTAAATTATTAGCAGTAAACCAATTTTGGACCTGCAATAGAGCGTTATTTACGTCGTCAAAATTTGTAGCACGTCTATCTACCTTAAAAATTAAGGAAGTATCGTCAGTAAATAACACCATTTGTGGTTGATTTTTTAATAAATGGAGTAGATCATTTATATACACTAAAAAAAGGAAAGTACGCAATATCGAGCCTCATGGAACACCCATTTTTACTTTTAAACCGAGTGAATTGATACCATTTATTTGAACTTGCTGTTGTCTATCATTTAAATAAGATTTGACTGAACTAAGTGCAAGTTTTTCAAGTCCGTAATGCTCAAGTTTCAAAAGTAAGGTTTCGTGATCGACGCAACCAAATGCCTTGGAGAGGTCACAAAAGATTCCTATGGCGTCTTGGGCCTCTTCCCACGCGTTAAAAATGTGTCTTAATAATGTTACATCGGCGTCGGTCGTGCAACGTCCATTGGTGAAACCATACTGTTGTTCGTGAAGGATTTTATTCGTGTTAAAATGATTTAGCATTTGATTAAGCATTACCTTTTCAAACACCCTACTGAAAACCGGCAACACGGATACGGGTCTATAATTATTGGTGTCTTCACTGTCCCCGGATTTGAAAAGTGGTATTACCTTACTGTATTTCATTAAGTCCGGGAAGACTCCTTGATCTACACACTAATTAAATATTAAGGCTAAGTAGTGCTTTAGTCTCAATTATAGAGGTACAGACTTTAATAGACATTCCCCAAAGATCTTCGATTAATTTGATCTTGATTTGCTTAAAGTTAAATTCAATCGGGCAGTCTGAAACGTTCGCCTTTACTAAATCAAAAGAGAGCGAGGGTGAGGAATTTAAGGTTTCAGTCGTTTTAAGTGGGATACTGGTAAATAAATTTACAAATTCTTTCGCAACTACTTTGTTATCGCAAATAAGACCACATGACGTCTCCAGTGTATAATCAGAATTATGCTTTTTGTTCCTACTTGTTTCATTATTGGTAATTTTCCAAACCGTCTTTATTTTATCGTCTGCTGATTTAACCTTGTTACTAATGAATAAGGCTTTAGCTGCCTTACAAGTGTTCTTAAAAATTCTAGAGTAAGTAGCAACATACTTATTAAAAGTTTCTATGTTAATATAAGGCTTAAGGCCATACAGCTCGAAAAGTCTTTCCCTAATTTTCCTGAGTCCTTAAGTTGCCCAGTCACTAAATAAAAACCTAGGGCTGATAGTTTTAGTGTTCTTTTTAAAATAATTATTGAACTCGGTTTGGACTACGGAAAAGAATTCTTTATACAAAATATTAACATTGTTCATTGTAAGGTCCTGATCATTTTACTTATAAAGTGCTATTAAATTTATTTAAATTAACTGTTGTTATTGGTCTAACCTGTATCTGCACTTTTTGTATTGGTATGTTGGACTCAAAAGTTACGGTTTGACCGCTGTGATCAGAAGGCAGATAATTAACTATGGCTTTATCTAAATAGTTGCAGCAACAAAAAACATTATCAATGCATGTAGCAGTAGTCGTAGTTATTCTGGTTGGTTCTACAAACACATTTGACAAATTAAATGATTTAAACAAATTGAATAATCTACTGGTATTTGAATTATTTTCTAAAATATTAATGTTAAAATCACCACAAATAATTACTGATTTATTACCAGTTGCAAGTTTTGCCAAAACATCTTCCTTAACAGACTCAAATTTAGAGTAGTTTTGATAATTTGGGGGTCTATAAACGCATACTATAACATGCTTATCTAGTTCAACACAAAACAACTCAATGCTATGTTCAACCGACAGTTTATCTATGTCTTTACGAGTTTTTGATTTAATACAAATTTTTATTAAAATTAGTGAACCACCACGCAGCATTGATTCTCGGTTAAAACAATTGGCCACACTATAATTCTCATAGTTAATTACCATTTCATGTTCTTTTAACCAATGCTCAGTTAAACAAATAATGTCAAACATTGTTTTTTCTAAAAACAATTCAATTTCCAATTGTTTAGAAGAAAAACCTTGAATATTTTGGTGAAATAATTTCAAGGATTTCTGCTTAGCCCCTTTTCTACAGTTAACTATACTAGTGCTAGAAAATACCTTTTTGCTATTAAGTGTAACTATACTGTTAGTGGTACCTTCTGTTGTCTTACAAACTAGTTTAAATTATTTGAGCTAACCACCATATTATTAGTACTATTACTAACTGTGGTGCCAATTGTAGATGACTTCGACATACTAATTATGTCTGGGTTAATATTAAAAGCTAATAGCCTAGCTATTTGACGTCTAAAACTAATGGGCAGATACACAGTATCCCTAGTCGACCTTAGCTTATCAACAAAAATGTTGGTGTCAAAAAATATAAACTTGTCACTATGGTGACTAACTACGAGGGCGGCACTGAAAATTTCGGGAATCAAGGAAGAGACACAACATTACTATTTAAAAATGTATTTATTGCTTTTCGAAGTATTCTCCGCGAAATTTGACACATTTTTCCATACGATGGAACCAATCATTGAAGCAACCATTCCATTCGAAAGTTGGGGTCTCCAAAATGGCCGTTTTGTAGGCGTCCACAGCTTCTTCAGGTGATGAAAATCTCTGTCCACGCAATTTATTCTTTATTTTAGGGAAAGTATAGAAATCATTAGGGCTTAGGTCGGGGCTGTACGGCGGATGGTCTAATAATTCTATGTTTTCTTGCTCTAAAAACTCTTTTGTTCCGTGCGCGGTGTGAGAACTCGCATTGTCGTGATGGAGGATGATGCGGCGGTTGCAGTTCTCTTTACGGAGTTCAGAAACGACCTGTGGCAAACAAATGCTAGCATACCATTCTGCATTAACCGTTCTTTGTCCCTCAAGAGGAATAGTCGTAACATGGCCGGTTTTGGAGACAAACGTGGCCACCATTTTTTTTGCAACACTCCGTGAACGAACAATTTTTGTTGGCTTTAACTCATTTTCGAACACCCAAACTCGTGACTGGTTTTTTGTTTCGTGTTCGTACGCATATATCCAGGATTCGTCACCTGATACGATGTTGTATACAGCATTTGAGGATCCTGCGTGGAATCTTTCGAGAGTTCTGACGCACCAAGTAACGCGAGCCGCTTTTTGCTCTTCACAGAGCGAATGCGGTATCCATCGGGAAAACAACTTTTTTACACCTAATTGTTCATGCAAGATTATTTATATTTGACTCATGCCAATGTCTAAAGTTGCTTGAATTTCGCGGTATGTCACATGTCGATCTTCCTCAATCAGCTTACGCACAGCATCAACGTTTTCTTGGGTGACTGCAGTTTTTGGACGACCTTGACGGGGATCATCACTGAGCTTGACACGTCTACGTTGAAATTCAGCAAACCAGCGATAAATTGTGGTTTTGGATGGGGCTTCATCACCAAATGCAGAAATCATCCGGTCAACACACTGTTTTTGTGTTAAACCACTTCAAAAGTCATAATAAATCATCGCTCTTGAATTTTCTCGAGTCAATTCCATTTTCTCAACGACTAAACAAGTTTGACAAAACCTTGTGACAAGACCGAGAATCTTTTTTTAAATAAATAAATGGTATTCGATTTTTAAAACCAAGGAGTTTTCAATTAAAAAGATTTTAATATGACAGGAACAGTGGAAATATTCCATTCCCGATACTTTTAGTGCAGCCTAGTAAAAAATGCATGTAATTATTTAACATGTGAATATACTTGTTTTACCTGTTTGAGAAGTGCTCAAAGTAGGGAAAAGCACACAGAATTATTTTATTACAATTCAACTTCAATAGTTTGGTGACACTATCAGTGATATCATCTTTTTTAACGTTAAAACTATATTACCTATAAGTACAGTAATAATGGCCTTAGGATCATATTCTTTCCTAGTTATTGAAGACATTATTTAATTGTAAGATGTCTGAGGCATACAACAGTTTTGAGAAGAAAGATTGTTGCTAAGTAAGTTTCCTAAACCTCTTCCTATACTATCTGAGAACATAACTGAGTGATAACAATCATGTCTACTGAAAGATGGACAACTACCAATCTCAGGCTGTACCACATGAGACAGACCTCAGGTAATAGGTAATACGGGCTGGTGTCCGCAACTCCACGACAATGCGCGTATGTTGCGTACGGATGGGAATTCGATTATTCGATCCATCCCAGCTCCTCAAAGAAGGCCAGCAACGCCTTGGTGTTACTGACAATCTCTCGTAGAGTACCTGGGTTACCGAAGTACTTGGCCCTATATGTGGTGACCACCGGGCAGTTAAGCAGCACATGAGCTGCTGTCTCGTCGTCCTCCATGCAGGCCCTGCACAGCGGACTGTCTGTGACTCCTATGACAAAGAGGTGTTTATTAAATGACCCATGGCCAGTTATAGCTGCTGTAACTGTACGCAGCTGTTGTTTCGTTAGTCGGAGAATCTGTTTCGTGAGGCGGCCATCAATTGTGGGGAGAGCTACCTTAGCCTGCCTGCACTCACCTTGGTCCGACCATAGTTTGTGATCTTGGTCCCTGGTGCGATTCCTTACCAGAGTGCGTAGGTACCCGAAGGGGAGTGGTACGAAGGGCTCAGTACCCACTGGTGCCATGCTCGACCCCCTTCTGGCAAGCTCATCAGCTGCATCTTTGCCTAGCGAACCGCTGTGTCCTTTGATACATTGAATGGTTATGTTGTTGAGGCTACCCACCTGGTTGAGGCGCTGGTGGCACTCGTATATTAGCCCAGAGTCAACTGTGTGACTGCTAAGCGCTTGTAGGACAGACATGCTGTCTGAGAGTATCCGTATCGAGTGGTCCTTAACTTCCCTGGCCATGACGGCTGAGGCGGCTAGAGAAATACCCAAGCAATCGGCCTGGAACACCGTGTTATGGACCCCCAATGGTGTGGCTATGTGTATGTTGAAGTCCTCCGAGAAGATTCCAGCACCTGTGCCACTACCAGTTTTGGATCCATCTGTGAAGATGCGCAGCTCTGCGGGGCGTAACCCCTCGCAACTGCGATCCTCGTGAAGTTGGATTCTGTATTTTTATCAAAGATAAATTGTTTGGGTACCCGATCATTTATGGCTTTCGTAATGGGACCTCCTTGTTGAGGCCCTCAAGCGGCGCGGTATGTCGTGTGTAACTCTTACCCCACAGATTTAGTGCATTAAGACTCACTGCCGCCATCGTCGCTTCGTGCTGTACGAACAGGTGCAGCGGCGGCAGTCCCAGCATGGCTTCGACTGCTGCAGTCGGAGTAGTCGTCATGCAGCCCGTGGTTGCCATACAAGCTAGTCTTTGCATGCGTTGTAGTTTGTTGGAGGCTGTCACTAGCTCGGTGCGGGGCCACCAGACCACGGCCCCGTAGGTGATCATGGGGTGGATCACAGCGGTGTACAGCCACAGTATAATTTTGGGGGGCAGGCCCCACTTCTTACCTATCATTCTCCCGCACTGCCAGAAGGTGATGCAAGCCCTGTTTAGTTTGTTGTCTAAGTGACTACTCCAGTTTAACTTACTGTATAGAATGACCCCGAGGTACTTGACTTCGTTGGCCAACTGAAGTTCTGTATTGAACAGTTCCGGTAGGCAGAAAGGGCCTAATGCTCGTTTATGGGTAAACATGACTAGTTCAGTTTTAGTGGGGTTCACTGATAGGTCAAATTCCCTGCACCATCTTTCTACTATCCGTAGCGCCTGCTGAGTGGGGTTACAGATTGTTCCCGTCACCTTCCCCGAAACAAGGATTGCGAGGTCGTCTGCATACCCTATTGTGTAATAGCGGTTGGCGTTAAGTTTGGTGATGAAGTCGTTTATCACCAGATTCCATAGGAGGGGAGACAATACCCCACCCTGGGGGCAGCCTCTGGCTATCATGGCCAACTGCTGCTCATCCTCAAGACGAACCACTCGTTTGCTTAACATGTTTGTTATCCACCCAACAAGCAAAATAATCCTGGAATCCGATTTTATAATGCTACGTGGACTTATAAAACTCCGATGATAGTTTTGATGGTTGCTACTGCGCTTTTAACAGCATAAATACATGCTGTTTTTACTCAAGTACGTTTAATTCTATAATTTGTACTTATATCGGTATATAGGATCATATTTCCTGACAAATATAGGATCAATACTCCTATAAAAGCATGAAACAAGAGTAATTGCACTCAGGAGTAATGACTCCGGGTACACTTATATGCGCCTATAAGATAACATCTGCGGACCATTTAAATCTTAATACTCCTGTAGGAGCATGTACCAGGAAGATATGCACTGAGGAGCAATTACTCTTGTTATTTTTACTTATAACCTCATATAAGCTAATATTTTGTGACCAATTTAAGTAAATTAAAGTTAAATTACTGTAAATCATTTATGTATCTGGTTTGGTTTTACATAAACTTAAAAGTAAGTGTTAAATGAATTTCATACCCATGGTATGAAATTCATTTAACACTTACTTTTAAGTAAAAGGGGCTTGGTAAAAATCTTGGTGATTTATTATTTTTTAAACATTTAAAAAATAATAAATCACCAAGATTATAACAGCACTCGGTAGGATAAAATGTTCTCTATATCGATCTATCGTATGCCGTTTTAAACCTAGACATATTTATACAGGGTGTCCAAGAACCTGGCGTCCAACTGGATTCCCACGATGCCCCAAGTTCTAACAGTACTCAGAAAAATATTTTAAAAAATCCACCCCATGTACTTACAGAATTATACTGATTTCAAAAAAAAAGGGGAAATGAGCACCCTGTGACATACTTTTGAATGCTGTGACTGCTAATGCTGATAATTTCGATATTTCTTGGAGGTTTTGTAATCTAGGGTATTGCTGTGTCTAAATAGAATGTAAAAATAATGTACTTATTGTACCATTTTAAAATAAAATATTATTTTAACTAAAGGTGATATGGAAAACTATTGAATTTCGCAACTTTGACCGACTGTAGTGTAAAAAAAATGTACCAAAATAGTATGGCAAGTGACGTCAAATTTTGACGCGTTTATTCCTCTTTTTAAAAAGGTATAATACTTACACATTAAATTGAAAAAAAAAATTTTTGATAATATTTTTACTCAACAACCCAATTTTTACGATGTCTTACAGAATTCTTAGAAAGAAAAATTTACGACGAATTGAATCTAACCTCTAAAGAATTACTATTGTATGCTCATAAAAATAACAACAGGCCTCTCAAAAAACAGGTTAGACCGTAAGGGACGGTATGTGCATGCATCTCACCATAGTGATTCGTTATTACAACAGGAGGGAGCAAGACAGAAACTATCTTTGCGATTTGCTGGTTCTTCTTTATGGTACCCCATTATTCAGGTAAGAGTGAGGGAGAAAAAGGTTAGAGGTGCGAGTGAGATAGATAGTGACGCTATCTGGGATCGTGCTATTTAGGATAACAGTACGGTCAGTACGCGTCACTGCCTCCTGCCGTTACTACGCACCTCTCTCTTATTGTTACCATTGATCACGTACTACGATTTAAAGCTTTGTTTATTGGACTCGATTACTCTTTGTGCTCTGGACTTTGAAACGAACTCTTTACGACGACCTTTGCCTGTGTTTGGACAGTTTGTGTTTTGTGTGTGCTACCATGGCGACCTACACTCCGCAAGAATACGCAAATATGCACTACATTTATGGAGAATGTAGAGGTAATGGACGAGCTGCAGCGAGACTTTACAGAGAAAGGTATCCGAGGGCTACGCGATATCCCGACCATCGAGTTTTCATTAATGTGCACAGATCACTATGTGACGGGCGGTTCCCCAATCAAGTAGCTGGTGAAGGACGACCCGTAAATGACTTCATACGCGATGAAGTTTTAGAGGCGGTGTCGGCAAAACCAAGCATCTCTGTGCGAGGAATAGAAGCTGATACGGGGATACCGAAGAGCACAGCACACAGTATTCTCCAAAAAGAAGAATATCATCCGTACCACGTACAGCGAGTGCAAAGTCTTTTACCTCGAGACTATCCGAGCCGAGTCGCGTTTTGTGAAACAATCCTGCAAAAACATCGAGAAGACGAAAACTTTATCGACAAAATTTTGTGGTCAGATGAATCAACATTTAAGAAGGATGGCTACATGAACCTACACAACTTGCACGAGTGGCATGTGGAAAATCCGCACTTGATGCGAGAAGATAGATCCCAGTACCGGTTCAAAGTGAACATGTGGACCGGTATTCTCTGTGGGAATATTATTGGTCCATTTGAGATGCCCGAGAATTTGACTGGCGAATCATATTTAAATTTTCTTCAAAATGATTTGCCAAACTTACTAGAAGAGACCCCACCAGATATGTGGTTCCAACACGACGGCTGTCCAGCACATTTTCGCGTATCCGTTAGAGAGTTTTTGGACGAGCAATACCCGAACAGGTGGATTGGGCGATCAGGAACAATCCCGTGGCCAGCCCGCTCACCTGACTTAAATCCGCTGGATTTTTTTTTCTGGGGAACTATGAAGGAGCTCGTTTATGCGAAGCCCATTAATGACATCGCTGACCTTCGTGAGAAGATAACACAAGCAGTGCAGGTGATACGTCAAAAAAGTTACTCGCGAAACATAAAGCGGTCCTTTTTAAGGAGAGTGAGAGCTTGTATTGCCGCGGGTGGTCAACATTTTGAACATTTATTGTAATAAAATATCTTTAAACTAACATTCTTTGCTTTTATTCTACTGGGAACCCATCTACCTGTGTGTATTTCCTTCTTGCTCACTCTTGGAACCGAAGTAAATAATAGTAGTAACATAACAGTTTCTAAGATAAGAAAGGGTCCGACAGTTACCGTTAGTAGGTAGGCACTTCGTAAAAATTGGGTTGTTGAGTAAAAATATTATCAAATTTTTTTTTTTCAAATTAATGTGTAAGTATTATACCTTTTTAAAAAGAGGAATAAACGCGTCAAAATTTGACGTCACTTGCCATACTATTTTGGTACATTTTTTTTACACTACAGTCGGTCAAAGTTGCGAAATTCAATAGTTTTCCATATCACCTTTAGTTAAAATAATATTTTATTTTAAAATGGTACAATAAGTACATTATTTTTACATTCTATTTAGACACAGCAATACCCTAGATTACAAAACCTCCAAGAAATATCGAAATTATCAGCATTAGCAGTCACAGCATTCAAAAGTATGTCACAGGGTGCTCATTTCCCCTTTTTTTTTGAAATCAGTATAATTCTGTAAGTACATGGGGTGGATTTTTTAAAATATTTTTCTGAGTACTGTTAGAACTTGGGGCATCGTGGGAATCCAGTTGGACGCCAGGTTCTTGGACACCCTGTATAGGCATTCCACAGTAATGTTATTGTCTAAGTAATCTCAAACAATCCTGGTTAAAACTCTTAAGAAGCCCCTTTTGCTTTTTTAAACTGATGTTTAACCTAGCACGTAGAACAAACCCTTAAAATATTCCTTTAACTTACTTATCTATACCTAAATATCAATCGATTTTCATCTGGGCAATGCGGAACCCTAATCGGTAATAATGGCGAATCTTTTTCGGTTTTGAGAAAACCCAATAAAGAACCAATATACTTATATTGGTACTATGTCACACTTGGAAATGCTAAAAATACTTATTTTAGCACTATGTCATACTTGGAAATGCTCACCAAGAAAATGGCAGCTAACTTCATAATATTTATTTAGTATTAATTAATACTAAAATGTAAATAAGAAAATTTCAAGAGGCACTTTAATTTTTTTACCAAAACCATGATAGATTTCACAGAAAATTCACATTCCCCTACGAATAAGCTATCTATAAGACTAACAATTTGACAACGATAAGATTTAGTTTTTCTACTAAGGTTGACATTAATAAATTCTGATTCATATAAATACTTACTCTCAAGATGTTACAAAGTTTTTTTACACACCACACTTCGACTGTCAAGATATTTATTATACGAGGGCGGCACTGAAAATTTCGGGAATCAAGGAAGAGACACAGCATTACTATTTAAAAATGTATTTATTGCTTTTCGAAGTATTCTCCGCGAAATTTGACACATTTTTCCATACGATGAAATCAATCATTGAAGCAACCATTCCATTCGGAAGTTGGGGTCTCCAAAATGGCCGTTTTGTAGGCGTCCACAGCTTCTTCAGGTGATAAAAATCTCTGTCCACGCAATTTATTCTTTATTTTAGGGAAAGTATAGAAATCATTAGGGCTTAGGTCGGGGCTGTACGGCGGATGGTCTAATAATTCTATGTTTTCTTGCTCTAAAAACTCTTTTGTTCTGTGCGCGGTGTGAGAACTCGCATTGTCGTGATGGAGGATGATGCGGCGGTTGCAGTTCTCTTTACGGAGTTCAGAAACGACCTGTGGCAAACAAATGCTAGCATACCATTCTGCATTAACCGTTCTTTGTCCCTCAAGAGGAATAGTCGTAACATGGCCGGTTTTGGAGACAAACGTGGCCACCATTTTTTTTGCAACACTCCGTGAACGAACAATTTTTGTTGGCTTTAACTCATTTTTCGAACACCCAAACTCGTGACTGGTTTTTTGTTTCGGGTTCGTACGCATATATCCAGGATTCGTCACCTGATACGATGTTGTATACAGCATTTGAGGATCCTGCGTGGAATCTTTCGAGAGTTCTGACGCACCAAGTAACGCGAGCCGCTTTTTGCTCTTCACAGAGCGAATGCGGTATCCATCGGGAAAACAACTTTTTTACACCTAATTGTTCATGCAAGATTATTTGTATTTGACTCATGCCAATGTCTAAAGTTGCCTGTATTTCGCGGTATGTCACATGTCGATCTTCCTCAATTAGCTTACGCACAGCATCAACGTTTTCTTGGGTGACTGCATTTTTTGGACGACCTTGACGGGGATCATCACTGAGCTTGACTCGTCCACGTTGAAATTCAGCAAACCAGCGATAAATTGTGGTTTTGGATGGGGCTTCATCACCAAATGCAGAAATCATCCGGTCAACACACTGTTTTTGTGTTAAACCACTTCGAAAGTAATAATAAATCATCGCTCTTGAATTTTCTCGAGTCAATTCCATTTTCTCAACGACTAAACAAGTTTGACAAAACCTTGTGACAAGACCGAGAATCTTTTTTTAAATAAATAAATGGTATTAGATTTTTAAAACCAAGGAGTTTTCAATTAAAAATATTTTAATATGACAGGAACAGTGGAAATATTCCATTCCCGATACTTTTAGTGCAGCCCTCGTAGAAGCATTTCTAGGCGCGTATTAATCTCATTTTTGACTATAACTTACTTATATTGAGATCTACAGGAGTAACTGCATTTACGTAACTCAATTACAGGAGCAATATAGGCGTATATGGCATTTCAGCGGTCTAATATAAATACGTTATAAGTAAAAGTAGACTTATAAAGTGGGCCCTTTTCGAGACTTATATGCGGATATAAGTCTCATATAGTCTTCGATAAATGGTGGTTCTAGGATAGTTTAAAAACCACCTTTTGCTAGTTGGGCAGTCCGTTAGTACCTGTTCTACTCCATGTCTGGAGAGGGCGCTGCCGATACTGGAGAAGCTGCTTTTATCGAAGGCTCCTTCGATGTCTATGAAAGTGCCCAGACAGGTGCCTTTTTGATAAATCGCTTCCTCTATCTGGCTGACCACAAGATGAAGAGCGGATTCGGTCGACTTACCCGAGCTGTATGCGTGTTGGTTACCATGTAGCGGTATAGTTTTCAGAGCGCCATCTCTCAGTGCCCTATCGCACAGCCGTTAGTGTAGTCACCCTTACGCTAGGTAAGGGTGACTACTTAGGGATGAATATTACTTTCACTTCCCTCCATCCTTTAGGAACGTATCTAAGGCCAGGCACGCTCTCATTAAAGGCACCAGTCTTATTGCAACAGATGTACCGCCCCACTGTAGTAAAGCGGGGAACACTCCATCTGGACCGGCTGCTTTAAAAGGATGGAAGCTGCTGATGGCCCATTGGAGTTTCTCCAACGTGATCACCCTGCCTGCGTAAAGCCAATCATTGTCTGATGGTGTTTGAGTTACATCTTGCCAGTCGATTACCTGCGCGAAGACACATCCAGGGAAGTGAGTTTCAATAAGGACGCGTCTCGTTTCTTCTGGCGAGGACGTGAATGTGTTGTCAGGTTTGCGGAGGGTAGTGGGCCCAGGTGTGCTCTGTTGCGCCAGTACTTTCCTTACCCTGTTAGCTTGCTGGCAAGATTCAATGCTGCCGCAGTATTTGCGCCAACCCGTGGTACTCCTGAATCTGATGCATTTTTTGTAGCTGGATTTGGCTGCGTAGTATTTATCCCAGTCCTCATCCGCACATGTGTTCATGGCTCTATTCAGAGCTTGCCTTACCTTGCCGCGCTTGCGTTCCAGATCAGCACCCCACCAGGGTTGTTTGCCCGGTGTGCTACGCGGGGTGGTCTCTGGACAGGCAGTTAGATAGCTGTCTATGATAGATAGACCTTGTACTATATCAGATATATCTTGGTTAAGGATACAGTCAAACTCTCAGTCTGGGACGGGTCCTCCGTTGCCTCAGGCTGGCAGCATCAGGGATTGAAACCTGACAAGTACACTGACACATAACTAACTCATTAGCAGCAAGAATATGTTCTTTAATTTGGTTCTGAGAGCTCACATATTTAATGTAAAGGAAACGTAAGTCTGCCCTCAAGTGCATGTATGTCAGACTGTAAGCGCTGTGTATCAATTTCATAGATTTTTTTGCTGTCTTCTAATTTGATTTGATAATTCTTTAATTTATTGATTAGATCAACATGCTTTTTTCTTTGTGGAATATGTTTAGAAAAGCGTTTATGTTGTTTTCTAATTTGATTACATTTTTAATTATTCTATTTAGTTTTGCATATTTTTTCATTTTATTATGACTAATTTTATAACAAACATTTATGAAAACAAACGTAGTAATTAGGAAACACACGCCTAAAATTTATTTATTTATTTATTTAAAACTCTTAAACTATCATTACAGGTTTAGAAACCTAATGCGATAGCTAAGCCTACTTATAATATTAACTATTTTAAATAACACTATTACTAACAATTACAAATAACTACACAATTAACACCAAATTACTTATAACTAAAACAATGCAACCTTATAATTATAACAATGCAATATTCAGAAAATTAACTTAAGTATACTTTACATTCAAAACATAAAACAATAAAGAAACAATAAAAATAAAATTACACTAATTGTTGCTTTCGTAACATATTATATATAAACTTACTCTTGCAAGTTCACTAAAGTAACACGAAAAAATGTCCAACCTATTCTGAATTTCGTTGACAGTACGAATTGCACGCGTGAGAGGTGCTTTGCCCAGCAGGTTGGTTCGGGCAGTTGGCACAGCCAGCAGTGGCGGGCACCGCCGCCTCCACACGTAGCGGTCCGGAACAGAAAACCGCAAGCACTGAAGCACTCCCGGATTGTGCTCCTTGCCCCGGAGTAATTTAATTAAATAGACGACAAGAGTAAACTGTCGTCGCACCCTTAACTCATTGTACCCGACCATGCCCAGTACAAACAGGGTGGGGTACATCAGCGGGTACAATGGATAAACCCCGTACAGTCTGAAGTACAAGTGACGCGTGAACTTGTTCTGTACGCGCTCGACCATGATAGAGTACTTGGCTTCATGTGGAGCCCATATGACCGCACCATACTCCAAGTGGCTCCTGACTAGAGCGTCGTATAATACCCTTATAGTCGTAATATTAGTGAACCCCTGTGACTGCCTAAGTACAAAGCCGAGGTTTCTGTACGCTTTCTTGCATATCTTAATGACATGCTCGCGAAACGTAAGATCTGGAGTGAGATATACCCCTAGATCCCGCACCTGCGTTACTCGCTGCATGGGTATCGCCTCTGCTTTGTACTCATAGCGGATAGGGGTGCGCGCGCGACCAAAGGATATTACCGAGCATTTGGACACGTTGAAGTACAGCTTATTGTCATGGCTCCATTTCACCACTCTATCAATGTCACCCTGGAGTCGCTCACAGTCTGACTCATCCCTTACCTCGAGCAGCAACTTGAGGTCATCTGCAAACAATAAACATGAGCCATGTCTGACGACCTCCGGCAAACTGTTTATCATTATGATAAATTCAAGAGGTCCCAAATTGCTGCCCTGGCTTACTCCGGACCTGGTGAAGTACGGCCTCGACTAGTACCCATTGTAGTTAACGTACTGTTGACGGTCTCTCATATAGCTGACAAAGAACTGCAGCAAGTGCGGCGTACATCCTACATCTGCCAGCTTTCTTAATAAGACATCATTGTCCACGGTGGCAAAGGCCTTTTTAAAATCAAAGTACGCCGCGTCTACCTGTACTCCAGCGTCGACTGCTGGTATAACCTGTGCCATGAAGTTAAGCAGGTTGGTGGAAGTGCTGCGTCCGGGCCGAAAGCCGTGCTGCGCGTCCGACAGTTGCGCTTGGACTTGCCCCTGTATGCAGCGTTGTATAGCGGCTTCAAAAACTTTTGCCGGCGTCGACAACACTGCGACTGGTCTATAACCGCTGACATCTGGACCTGCTTTACCCTTGGGTACTGGAACGACACGTGTAGTCTTCCACTGATCTGGGAACGTCGATTGCTTTAAGCACGCGTTATATATGTAATGCAGCGGGTTTGCTAAAACTCTAGCACAATCTCTAAAGAGAAACGCTGGTATACCGTCAGGGCCAGATGATCGTTTTGGCTTGAGGTTCGCCAGCGCATCCTGCACATCTGTGAGACTCAAGGTCTCTATATGTACCCGTGCACTGGTAGCACTGCCGAACTCTGCCATCGCCGCCTGAATGTCTAGTTGCGGTGGTTCCTGACTGTATACCGACTCAAAAAATTCTGCGAATTCCCTAGCACACTGCTCATCAGTGAGATTTTGCCCATCTTTTATAAAATAGGTAGGTAGATACAATAAAAGCGCTATTGTTCAACACTTACCCAATATGGGGATTAAACTGAGTTAAGGTACAACTCATGACTATGTATGTAGTCATTATTATAAAATTAACGGCGACTACTGTGGCTGTGTGGAGGGCAAACGTACAGTCACGTCGTTGAGAAGAGCGACGCGAACGCATGCCCCCGAGCCACACTGTGGAATTTTGCTTCAATTGCGGTCACCTTAATTTTATCCCTTCATCCTATACAGTGTGCGAGCCCAGCATATGACGGTGGTGAGCCCGCTCGCACCGCTGGACTCACCGAGGCTCTGCGGACGATGACAAGTGAGAGAGAAAGATGGGGATCGCTTACCACACGTTCTCCTGCGACGACCCAAGATCGCTTTGCGTTAAATAAAGACGTTGGCAATTTGGTTTTATATAAATAAACAAACTAACAGAAATGCTTAAAAGAAGCCTATTTTAATGTTTTATTTATTATTCTATGTTATTATTTAATTATGATTATAGAAAAGAAACGGAACGTTACAACGTTACAATACCAAGTAGCGGTATACGAATGTGTGTGGCGTAGGAACCGCAATAAAAAAGTGAAAAATAATAACTTTTTACTAAAAAACAAGAACACACTTCCAAAACAACACTACAATGTGAAAAGTTAATTTAATTAGGTTTTTTTTTGCTACTGACTTCCGAAATTAAAGTTTTTATAAAGTTATACTAGCTGAATAGCTGTATGTGCGTACTAAGTAATACGTAAGTGTATAGTACGGTACGGTGTTGACGCATGTGTTCCCCACAGTTCCCGCCGAGCGTCGTGGAGTGGTGCGTGTCGCGCTGCGTGCGCCACCCGCACGTGCGCGCGCCCGCCGCGCGGCGCTGGCTGCGCGGCGCGACCTGCGGCTCGGCCACGAGAGCCTTGGCCGCGCGGGCCTCGGCCGAGCCGGCCGCGCGCGCGCTGCTGCTGGCCTGCCTCGCGGACGAGCCCAGCGGAGGTATGTGCGCTGCCGAGTGGCAGACCCTCACCTCTATCTCTCTCGCGGGGCGGCCCGCCGCGCGCCTTGGCCGCGCGGGCCTCGGCCGAGCCGGCCGCGCGCGCGCTGCTGCTGGCCTGCCTCGCGGACGAGCCCAGCGGAGGTATGTGCGCTGCCGAGTGGCAGACCCTCACCTCTATCTCTCTCGCGGGGCGGCCCGCCGCGCGCCTTGGCCGCGCGGGCCTCGGCCGAGCCGGCCGCGCGCGCGCTGCTGCTGGCCTGCCTCGCGGACGAGCCCAGCGGAGGTATGTGCGCGGCCGAGTGGCAGACCCCTCACCTCTATCTCTCTCGCGGGGCGGCCCGCCGCGCGCCTTGGCCGCGCGGGCCTCGGCCGAGCCGGCCGCGCGCGCGCTGCTGCTGGCCTGCCTCGCGGACGAGCCCAGCGGAGGTATGTGCGCGGCCGAGTGGCAGACCCCTCACCTCTATCTCTCTCGCGGGGCGGCCCGCCGCGCGCCTTGGCCGCGCGGGCCTCGGCCGAGCCGGCCGCGCGCGCGCTGCTGCTGGCCTGCCTCGCGGACGAGCCCAGCGGAGGTATGTGCGCGGCCGAGTGGCAGACCCCTCACCTCTATCTCTCTCGCGGGGCGGCCCGCTGCTTGCCATATTAACGGCCGTATACTGCCTCTCCATGTTCCAGAGTTACTAGTGAGCGAGGACAGTGTAACGGAAGTGCTGAAGATAGTTACCAGCACCATATCGCAGCCACACAGCAGTACGTTGGAAGCGAGTGGCTCGTTAGCAGCTCGCCTGGCCACGTCGCTGCAGGAGCACGGCGGGCAACACTACGTGTTGCTGGTGTTGCAGCTGTTCCGACTCAACATACTCGTGCCGGTAACTGACACAGTATATCTACTGCTACGTTAACAGCTCGCCTGGTGACGTCGCTGCAAGAGCACGCCTACTGCCTATTAAGAGACAAACTACGATAACATTACGCGCCCCTCCAAAATTCACGAATTAAAAGTACTACCGACATCATTAATGGCTCATTGTTATTAGTATGGAGGGGCGTACCATGTTATCGTAGTAAATCTCTACTAATAAAAAAACGAATTCCTTTTCTTGCTATATTACCAACTTCTGCTGTGAAATGGATTCTAGAAGCGTCCAATCTCTTATTTCCCAGAGAGGAGACAGCAGATTGTCAGTGGACACGTGGTGCGAGGTCCGCTCGTCGTGGCAGGACGGTGCGGCGGCGCTCCCGAGAGCGGAACGGGCGCGCTTCCTGCACCACGCGGCAACTTTCCTGCACGAGCAGCTGTTCCAGGCGTTAGTACCAATGTTCTTATACTGTAACTTGTCACAACGCTCCCGGGAGCGGAGCGGGCGCGCTTCCTGCACCACGCGGCCACTTTCCTGCACGAGCAGCTGTTCCAGGCGTTAGAACCAATGTTCTTATACTGTAACTTGTCACAACGCTCCCGGGAGCGGAGCGGGCGCGCTTCCTGCACCACGCGGCCACTTTCCTGCACGAGCAGCTATTCCAGGCGTTAGTACCAATGTTCTTAGACTGTAACTTGTCAAAACGCTCCCGGGAGCGGAGCGGGCGCGCTTCCTGCACCACGCGGCCACTTTCCTGCACGAGCAGCTGTTCCAGGCGTTTGTACCAATCTTCTATACATCTAATAAAATCATAGCGAAGTCAAACCTGTACATTGAATATTTTTGAAAAAAATGTAATTGCGACGAGGTCTGGGAACGATTCGGATGCCGAAAATATATTTTTTGGAATTTTTGTCTGTTTGTCTGAATGTATGTTCCAGCATCACGCAAAAACTACCGGACAGATTTTGATCAAATTTTACATAGATATTCCCTATAGATCTGGTCAAATTACTAAGTATAAATTATCACGCTATTTGCTATGGGGGATGAGCAGTATTGCATTATTTTTTTAGATGGGTCAATAAGGGCCGGTACCTTAACCGTAGTCACTACATGAAAATGGTCATATGAGACTATCCTTAACTTTTAGGAAAAAATTGATCTGCATTCACAGATTTTGAAAAAAAATTACAGACAGCAAGAAAATGGGCAATTTTCACAAAAAAGTTTTTTTTGCCAATCGATCCTGTTTCTTACGAGGACCAAAAATCTCTATGGGACCAACTGAGGTTTGAGTACTAGAAAAGTCAGAAACCGAAAAAAGTTTTCCCATACAGTTCAAAGTTGAGACGGAGACTGAGATGAGAACGAACACAATGTATCAGTGTATGACAACAGTCGAATTATTCCATTACTATTTCGCTGGGTTGAATAGGAAACGAATATAGTAGATAGTTACAGATTTAATCCTTTAAATAATTATGATACGTTATGGATTTAACAGTCATAGACATATCATGCTATTTCAGTCAACTTTGAATTGAATTGATATGTTTTATGCTTCTTTTTAGGGTGCCGTACCAAAATGGTAAAAAGGAACCCTTATGGTGCGATTCAGTCTGTCTGTCCGTTTGTCTGTCACAGCTGGATATCTAAAAACTACTAATGCAATCAACTCGAAATTTGGAATAGTTTTAGATGACGTTTGCCCAACTATTTTGAAAATATGAAAGATATTATTTTTTTGCAACTGTGATTTATCGGGGTCTCAAATAATCGAAGTGGGACTACTAGGGCATGTAGGGTATCGTATGAAAGAGCGCTATTTGCACATTCTCAAACATTTTTTACGCCTCAAAAAATAAAAATAATATACTTCCCTTATTTCCGAAGTTTGCATAGATAAAAATCTGAAATTATCCAATGTGATAGAAATGTATGTAAAGATTACAGGAAAAATAAAACACTTTTTCAGAAATCATCAACAAAACTTAAATTAGTTCGGTCAAGAGACGGCGCTGACCTAAAACTGCAATAAATGGGAAAAAAAAACATCCTGTATTTTATGATACCAACCGAAAGAGTCATTCATAAGGATCAATTCCTTTGGAATAACATAGTATTTTAAATTAAAGTAAAACCAAGAAAAATATTTTTTTTTTGTTCTCAAACTTACTCACTATCTAAAGAAAATAGTTCACTTATGAATTGCTCAAAAAATTACCGTTAAAATTACCCACTTTCACGTATGCACAGACGTATTCTTCGACTGAATTCGCTGCGTGTCGCCTTTTATATCAAGTTTTTTATCGTCTTTCTTTCATTTAAGATACTATGTTGTTTAAAAGGAATTGATCCTTATCAATGACTCTTTCGGTTGGTATCATAAAATACACGATGTTTTTTTTTTTACATTTCACCGGTTCTATTCCCGGCTCAAGCAGGTGATTTTTCAAAAATCTTTAAATGCAGTTTTAATTATTTTTGAAAATAAAGGAATGTTTCCATTCAGTAAAATTTGCCATCATCAATATTAGGGGTACTTTTCCTCCAACCACGGTCTTTTTTTTCCACCCTGTATATCTACTTTCCTATTGCAGGTATGCTGGAACAGATTTCATTAGAAATAAGCATCATCTTTGTACGTATTTTTGTTCCTTTCTTCTTGTCTGTTTATATGTGTGTACATAAATTGTTAAAAATAAATAAGATGATACGGAACCCTCGGTGCGCGAGTCCGACTCGCCCTTGATCGGTTTTGGTTACACTTTTTTACTGTAATTGTGATAGTTCGAGGAAATTATCAAATAACTTCTCCCGCACTTGGCGGAGCGGGAGGGCGTGTCAGACTTTTACTGATTAAAACCCACCCGTGTTACTTCAGTTGCTTTTGTGCCAGGGCCACGGTATCCCTTTCGGACAAACTCGCAACCCTGGCAGGCATCGGTCGGACCTCGTCAGTTTGTGCTGACATCTCTTTAAGGCGCGCGTGGAACATAGCTCGCCGTCCGGTAACCCGCGCCTACGGTGGCCGGGAATCACCAATTGATTCCCGCCGTCCAGGGCGTCTCCTGCGGTAACTAGAGGCATGAGGGCGCATAAACTACATCTCCCTCACGCGTTCCGCCTCCTCTTTCGCGAGCATTACTGCTTCGCAAAAGGAGGTGACGGCCTCCCATGCACTCTGATCCGTACCATGGCCTAGACCAGGGGGTCTACTCCCTAAGTCCGTTAACGAAGTAACGGGCCCGTCCGTTAGTAGTCCGACACGTCGGACTGAACCCTACTCCCTAGTAATTTCGGATTCATCAGTTTCCAACGGAATCGTAGACAATATTCGTGAACGAAAGACGCATGGCGATTGATGACAATAGAGTTGTGCTATTTTACCGGTCGATTACCGGTTTAATTATTTTGTGGTTTTCAAGCTAAATAAACAAAAATCAATATTTTTTTCCTTAGAAAATGACAACATTTTTAACAATATACTTTTTATTATAAAGATTAGAATTCTTTTTCACATTTTTGTCCGGACATCGGCATTGTCCTGTTGATACCTTTGCCTTTTTCCTTTTTGACATTTTGACGGAAATTTTCAAATTAATTCAACGATACTAGCCTGGAAGTTTTAAAATTATTTTATTTTAGTTTCTTTCTTATTCATTTCGCAAAATGGCCCCAACCGCTGCAGAAACTCACGGACACGGACTCTGGCCGGAGGCGCGCAGGAGCTGGGCAGCCTCAACGTGCTTTATAAAGAATTTTTCACTTTCGGTGTGTGAAAAAAAAAAAAAAATACTAAAATGTTGAATTTTAGGAGTTTGGGGTGTCTAAAAGGGGGTCGAAATTTTCATTATTTTTGCGATAGGACGCACCATTTTCGAGATATAAGCAAAAGAAAAGAAAAAAAATATATACTGTAACAGTACTGATTTTGTACCAGTAGTCGAGATGTTGGTGTGAAGTTTAGTTCATGACAACTAATTGATTTTATTCTACATCTTTTTAATCGCGATTAATAATAGTCAGATTTTGTTAGAAAATCTAAATTTTAGTTTAAAAACGTCAAATTCAGAATAGCAAAATTGCTAAATAGCTTTAAGATAAGTCAGTAACGTCGGGAATACTCGCCAACTTAAATTCTTGGCGTAAATATTGTCGACGTTGCCTCCGCTCTTCCTATATAGCTTCGTCAAGCAATAAAAAAGCAGCCATACTTTGGAATTCCTTGCTTTGTCTCTAAATAGTGTAAACAATTATAATCGTTCGTCGACAGAACGATAACTATTTTGATGTCGTATCAACTGACATAAGGTTCCGTCAAAACAAGCGTCAAGTTGAACTTTTCGGACGGGCAAAAACGCATCGGGAGTAGTGACAGTTGTCAAATCGTGTTGTCATTCATTCTTCGTCGGGCCCCGAACGAATCGTCCGTCCGTTGGTGATAGGGAGTAGGAAACGCCCGAAACGAAGGCCGAAACGACGGACTTCGTGCTTAGGGAGTAGACCCCCAGGGCCGGACGCGAGAGATTGTCGCCACCGAACGTTTCCGTGAGGACACGGCGGTGCTCTGCCCAAGCCGGACAGACCTCCATCGTATCCTCTATCGTGTCCTCCGGGCGATCGACACAGTGGTAACAACCGGACGTTTCCTCCTGCCTTATCCTGAACAGGAACCTCTCGAAACAACTGTGTCCGGTGAGGAAATGCGTCAGGCGGAAGGTGAGAACGCCGTGGCGCCTCTCTAGCCACTCCTCAAAGAGGGGACTTATACTTGACTTCCCGTGTGTTTAAAATTACAATGTACTGTTATATTATATTAGTAATAGCTGTTCATCAGGAATAATCTTTAAGAATGACAATGAGAAACATTCAATGTATCAGTGTTGTGCCATTAGTGTATATGCAGGAACACAGGCCTTCAATCATTCACTAGAAAAGAGCTGGTGGACCTCGACACCGACCTGCGGGCAGTCCAGGGAGGCTATGCCATTCTATTCCGTTCTGGTTATTACTCCTGGACAGGACCGGCCTGCTCCTGGTGACGGGGACCATCACGGGACACTGCTCGCTAAACAAACACTTCCACACAATAGGCATATCGGACAATCCTCTGTGCAGGGCTTACATGGAGGCTGAGGAAACCGTCGTGCATGTGCTCTTTGAATGCACAGGCGTAATCCAGATTAGAACAGAAACCCTCGGGGCACCCATATCTTTCACAGATGTTCTAAACAGACCGGGAGACGTAATTATCTTCTGAAGGGAGGTGGGCTGGTTGGAATAACCACTGATGGCCGCCATGGCCCATGTACAATGGGCCACCTGAAGGACTAAGTGCGAAAACCAAACCCTTTACCATAGAACATAGAACTGTACGTCGCTTGCTCTCGCGTCGCCAGTCCTGACTCTGTATATTTTGACTGCTGTGACCAAAACTACAAACGTAGTATTCAGGGAAGTTTTATTAAAATGTGGCTGGTATTTTAGTATATTGTGTCGTCTTACGACTTCCACGCAAACGAAGTCGCGGGCAGAAGCTAGTGTTCTTATATTGTAACTTATCACAACGCTCCCGTGCACGAGCCGGGCCCCTTAATTAAATGTTTACCAATATTTTATAATTCTGTATTGTTATATTACGGTTAAAACCGGCCTAGTGCGTGTCGGACCAACAATGAAGGCTTCCGTAGGTAGGATGAATTTATCCCAAGAACAAACTTAACATTGTAGTTGAGACACAGGTTCTCCCATAGGGAATGTATGGGAGAACTAGTTTCTCAACTACAAATGTAAGTTTGTACGCACAATATTGAGAGATTTATCATGTTATTTTAAGACCTTAGACTTCTTATAGATTTTCCTGTAATGTGTAAGTAAATCTTCTGTATTTTTTTTAATTTTTTTTTTTTTTTTTCAAAATGTTAGGTTAGGTTAGTTTCGGAGATAAGGGGATGGAATGGTATTTTTATTTATTTTCATTAATAACTTTAAAAGTATATATTTTAAAATTATAAAAAAAATATCTGTAATCCGTATAATGAGCCCTTTTGTTGGATACGTCACACGGCACAGTTTGCAAAACTTTTTCTTTTTGGTTTGGCCCCCAAAAGTAGTAGGTATTCAAAATTTATTTATTTACGTTACACGTCCATGTTTGGGTCACAGAAGTTCATATTATGGGTACCAAATTTCTACTTTATCGGCCCAGTAGATTCGGAGCAAATTGGCTGTGGCTGTGACAGACGGACAGACAGAAACACGAGTAATCCTATAAGGGTTCCCATTTTGCCTTTTGAGGTACGGAGCCCTAAAAAGTGTCTCACGTTAAATACTCGAAAATTTACATTTATTAAAAATACTTGTAATTCACTCTTTTGACCAAAAAACCTCCATTACAGCATGGAAAACTTGGACATAACTAATATCGAGAACACCGTGTCTCTATGTCCGCACTTATTCAACCGCTGCGAGGACGCGGAAGCGCCTGATGACGTCACTGACATGCTAGCCTTCACCAAACAAATGTTCGACATGAATGCCCCTGAGACGCACACGGTGGAGTCGTACGCGCTACGTCACGAGTGCGTGACGTGCCAGCTCAACTGCCTGTACGACGACGACAATGACGTCATCGCCACCGTCGTACGTGACTCGGCGAGAATCGACATCAAGGAGCTAACGAAAACAGACCTTTTGCTCTATGTTAATAAACAACTTTTCCGTGCGATATATCTGCGTACTCTGTTGCTGCATAACGTCAACTCGGATGATGATGACGAGGAGGCGAGCGAACAGAAGACTTGGTGCGATGTGGTGCTGAAAGACGAATATGTTCAGAGAGAGTTCTGCAATGTATTGTATACGTATGTTGTCATCAATTCTTTACACGAAGGATACGCATTTGTAAGTTTTTTATTTTTTATTTATTCCTGTTTGGGCCTGCTCTTGACCTCGGATCTCGCCTGATGGAAAGCGATGGATGAGCAATATACCTTTTTCTTCCTTTGTATTGAACGCTGTAGATTTCATCCCAACTAACCTTATTCTAGCCTATTATTTCTCCGTCATTCCTTGCATTTAACTCAATTACAATTTCCAGTGGCCCCACTACGACATAATAGTTGAGACAAAACAGAAACTGGGTTCTCTCCTAGTAGACGTGATAAGCGCGACATCTCAAGAACTCAGGATTGCCATAAAAAGTATGGTGTCAGAACTGGCGCTGGCTAAGGGCTACTTCTGGGCGTACGCTCACCGATGGTACACGTTGCATGCGGGAGGCAAGGAGGAGAAAGGAATACTTGAAGGGCAGAAACTGGAGGATATTGTATCTGGGAACGGATACTTCCATAGTTTACAGGTTAGTTGTTTTTTTAATTTTATTAATATAAATAACACTTACTTTTTATGATGGGTACACTGGCCACTATAAAAGCCAAAAATCGCAAAAAAACTTCCACAGCAGCAACAGGAAACGTTTTTTGCGATTTCTGACTTTTTTAGTACTCAAACCTCAGTTGGTCCAATTTTTTTTTTTTTTTATTGATAATAAACAAGACCGATTGGCATCAAAAAAAGTTTTGTGAAAATGGCCCATTTATACGCTGACTGTACATTTTTTCAAAATCTGTGAATGGTGATCAAAATTTCTCTTGATTTCCTTGTATCCGCGTCTATACGTCTGCCAAAATATTTTTTCTAATTCAAACGTCCAACTCACAAAAGCCAGTGTAATTTGTATTACCTAATGCATTACATGTAATGCACGAACGTCATGGCTGAGTGTACGGTCTGCGTGAAAAGGCGTGCTTGGGGCGAAAGATTGTCGGCGCCACTCGCGAGGGATTTATGTGTTTCACATGAACGCCGCACGCGCCGCCCGGCGCCCGGCGGCCGAGAGTCGAGCGTGCACTCAGTTCGTACCCTTAGAAGTGCATTACATATAATGCACGGACAGTCAATGTGTTAATGTACCTGCCCTTACTACCCCATCTAAAAAATGCACCCTGATACTACCATAGAAGTACTTGCCCATTTTGTATTACCATGTTTACAAAATTGTAGATTACCAACTCTATGCGATTCAAATAGCATCTAAAATAATAGGAAGACCATGAAAGAACAATGGCCAAATTCCTATAGAAGCTGAACCTGACTTTTGTTTTCCATGTCCAAAAACAAATTATAGTGAGATTGGTTTGTTTTCATTTAATAAACACCATCTTATTTGAAAATAATATCAGAATAGCCAAGATATTTTTAGATCGTTAAAAATACTTTAAAGGTTAGAATCAACAAATAAGTTGAATTTAATGTCAGGCAGATGACGTTAAGTTTTTAGCGATCTCATTTCTATTTACCAGGGTTCATTGCATATATTTTTTCTCACACAATTTCCCAAAATAATAGGACTGACAAAATCAAAACAACAAGGAAAACCAAATAGCACAGTACGTATCACAATTCACAACAACAACGCGATGCGAATGATCGCCTGGTGTCAAATTGACATTGTTGCGTTTAGTTTAGTTCGTGAACAAGGGATTCACGAACTAAACTAAATTTCAGTTCAGTGCATCTTTTCCTTTCTATTTCATTAAGAAAAGGACAGAAAATAAATTTTAGTTTAGTTCTGTCAAATTACCAACCAACCAACCAACCACCCACCAACCAATATTTCTAAGTTCAGTTTGTAACTCCTGCACACTCTCATACTTGTCTCATAAGTCAGTTGTTAATGTTGATAAAAGCGCGAAATAGTCAGAGAAAATTCATTATCCTGAATAAATTTTAAATCAAATGTTAAATTTCAAAGTCTTCCTTTTATTTTAGATGCTATGTTATTTAGAAGAAATAAATGTATATGATTGAGCCTTTCGATCGGTACAGTAAAATTACAGGTTTTTTTTTATCACATTTAGCGGTTTCGATTCCCGGTTTAGACAGGCGGTTATTTACAATTATTTGAATGCATGTCGTATTGTTTTTTAAATAAAAAAAACCCGGCCAAGTGCGTGTTGGACCACGCGCAATGAAGGGTTCCGTAGTTGGTGTGAATTTATACCGAGAACAAACTTAATATTGTAGTTGAAAAACATGTTCTTTCATACCTACAGAATGTTCAAACTCAAACCATTTATTTCAATTAAATCATTTACAGGCACTTTTGAATTGTCAAGGAGTCGGTCAGTAAGAAAAATGAAGCTATATTCCCATTCCAAAGCGTAGGTACCTATGGAGAAGAGCGGGCAAGAAACTCCATGGACACTTTGAAATTCAATTGTCACAAAAGTATTCGTTACATCTATAATGTTGAATTTATAACTAAATGTGAGAACGATGTAAAAATCAAAAAATAATAAAAACTTACACGTTAAAAGCGTCCAGAGTAGGTACAACAAATAGAAACAAAATAAAATAAAATAACCCGTGGCAGCTAAGAGATGACCAGTCCCAACTGACGGCGCCCGTTCACGAACATGACGCATGGATTAGCACAATTCAGCTCAACCATTTTGAAGGGAGCTAAATGATCCAACACACACGCCACCATTAGCGAGACATCTAAGTGAGCATGACATACTCTCAGCCGCCAGGGCACATTCAAGTCAATGAAAGACATATTACCCGGTCAATGGTAGCTCTATAGTACATAGGACTCACACCTGTGCTATGTATTTATATAATACAAAAGAGATTGAGTTTATACAATGCAAAGATAGTCTTACACTCTTCAGCAGGTCCAACATTATTGTCAAATGTTAATCAACTAGCTGTGGTTGGAGCAGGACCAGCATTCAGCCAAGCATTTTTGTCAGCGATGTAATCCCCCAACTTATAATATGCCTGCCTGCATAGTGTGCGTTTTATACAAGATTTAAATTTTGTCTCATTCAGTTGAAGTATGTGGGGAGGAATTTTATTGTAACATTTTAAACAGTACCCCATGAAAGATGAGTCTACTTTAGCCAGTCCGAAACCTGGTTGAGCTAATAGGTTCCTATTTCTAGTACTATAATTATGTCTTTCACCTCTTTTTCTAAAAAGATGTAAATTTTTCCTTACGTACATGATGTTTTAGTAGATATATTGACAAGGTACCGCCATGATGTCAGTATCCTTAAACAGTTCCCTTAGAGAATCGCGCCTGTGGAGATTATATATGGCTCTGATGGCTCTTTTCTGCAGAATAAAAATAGACTCGATGTCTGCAGCCCGTCCCCAAAGTAAAATACAAACTGAAATAGACTAGCCTCGCGGTATCTACATCAGTAAATTGACGGATTTTTCTGTCAGCATATGCTGCTGAGCTTAGCCTTCCTGCAAGAGAAGACAGAGACAGACAGAGTTACTTTCACATTTATAATATTAGTAAGGATAAGGATTTGTATGGATGGTACGGAACCCTTCGTGCGCGAGTCCGACTCGCACTTGGCCGGTTTTTTGTTTTTTGAACGCGCTAATCTCTGGAAATGCGAGTTGGATTTGGAAAAATCTTTTTGCATTTTACAGCCCAATTCTTGAGGAAGAATTACATTCCTATTAACTAGAACACCATTTTTTTTTTAATGAAAGTTTATGCGAAAACGAAGTAAAAGCACGGGCAGGCAATGTGTTGCGACGGGGTGGGTCGGGGGAACAAGAAATTTAACGCGGACGAAGTCGCGGGCAGAAGCTAGTAATTTTATAAAGCTAAAACATAAAAGAAGTTAGAATACTAAACTACATTAAATAAGCCACATATTTTTATTGTATTAAGTTGTTAACGCGACAAAAAAACAGTTAGTTCGTTTCAACAGTGTTTCAAAATACCCATTTTTATTTTTAAAGTAGGTAAATAATATGTTACATACTTTACAAAGTGTTTCAACATGTGAATCAACATGTTATGTGTTTCGAAATATATAATATTTCAATTGTATAACAATAACATCACCACATTAAGTAACTGTCTTATCTACTTATAAAATATATGTGATAATAGCACTAAATACTTTGATGTTTTACCTAGTTTATAGATTTTCTATAAGTATTTTTAGTTTTGAATATGGTTATGATCGTAAAAAAGACCTGCTTATTCATTGTATGAAACACTTCCTTAGACATTATGATAACAACAGTTTATTTAACACACACTGACTCGTAAGTAATGTTGACTGCGGGCGGCGGTGCTGTCTTAATAGCGAAGTGGAGCACCATCTCTTTCTATAATTTGTTGCAAGCGGCTTCGCATACCGCGCACCATGTTCCAACAAGCATCACTTCTTCTCATGAGTTCCCACGTTAGAGTCACAAGTAGCGCCATATTTTCTTTTGTTCTGACTTCTGATGAATCCCAATTTAAAATCATAACCCCATAAGTTTTCTATTGGGTTTAGGTCAGGACTTTTAGATGGCCAACTTATTGTTTTAACATCTTGACTGGATAGCCAATTTTGCACCACAGCAACTCTGTGTATGGCGCAATTATCTTGCACGAAGTAAATATCCGTGTTTGGGTAAGCAACACGCACTGTCGGCAACATTACGTCACGTAATATTTCCAAATATTTGTGACTATTCAATCGGCCACCAACTTCTACAAGTTCTCCAGGTCCCATGGAAGACATCCATCCCCAGTTACCCAGAGTTATTCTACCGCTGGTTCTACATGACAGTAAACAATTTTCATTATAACGTTCACCTTTCTTTCGCCATAAAATTCTTCGTCCATCCTTATCCGATTTGAAGGACTTCTCATCAGTAAATATGACATGTTCTTCCCAATTAAAATCCAGATATTCTTGGGCAAAGCGGACTCTTGCTTGGCGATGAGCAGCAGTTATTTGAATTTTACGTGCCGGCTTGTATTGTTTCAGTCCAGCAGCATGCAAATGTTTTCTAACCGATTGAACAGAAATATTATACTGCACTGCAGTTGACCGAGTAGGTGTAAAAGGATATTTAATATGTCTACTAACAATCGCTTGGTGCCTTTCTGATACGGGAGTAAACACTATAGATTTTGGTCCCGAACGATTCTTTTGAACATTTCCTGTTTCTTCAAAACGTCTCGACCACAATCTGACTGTATTTCTCTGAAACAAAGAAATGAAACAGGTGTCACTTTACGTTTAAGTATATAAAAAATATGTTTGCCTACGTCACGGCATAAGGAATAACGAGGCATAAAAACGAAATCTAAAATTAGATAAATATACTTACTGCTATATTAAGCCTCCTAGCAATCTCTCTGACGCCAACATTCTCCTCGTGCAAATAGACTATTTTGTATTTTAAATAATCACTCAACTGAGACATGATACTCGTAATAAAACTATAAAACAGAAATGTAAAAATTGGAAAAAGACGTTGTTTTTCGCAATTTACTAAGACAAGGTAAAAAATGTTCATGCGTAGTCACTGCAATTGTCTGTAGACTGAGTTTAGCTTTATAGTCACGGTTCATTTTTATTTTCCTACCCGTATCCTTAGTAACATTTGAATACCAGTTTTATAATTAACTAGCTTCTGCCCGCGACTTCGTCCGCGTTAAATTTCTTGTTCCCCCGACCCACCCCGTCGCAACACATTGCCTGCCCGTGCTTTTACTTCATTTTCGCATAAACTTTCATTTAAAAAAAATTGTGTCCTAGTTAATAGGAATGTTATTCTTCCTCAAGAATTGGGCTGTAAAATGCAAAAAGATTTTTTTTGAATCCAACTCGCAGTTCCAGAGATTAGAGCGTTCAAAAAACAAAAAAACCGGCCAAGTGCGAGTCGGACTCGCGCACGAAGGGTTCCGTACCATCCATACAAATCCTTACTAATATTCTATTCTATTTTTCTTTATGGCAATGGTGCCGATGTCGACAATTCTGCCAATGTCAGATGTGCTAAGACAAAACGTGCAGAGAAAAAAAAAAAAAACTTAATTCTACTAGTAGTAGAATAATAATTGCATTTCATGTGGAACTTGTTGACGAGTATTAGTACACTGAAACAAACAGATAAAAATATTGTTAGTTATATAATAAATATGTACATCTGATCACAGGTTTTTTACACAAAAATCATTATAATTTGATGTCATTGGCGCGGATAAAAAACATCAAAGCCCCAAAGAGCTTTGGAGAAGAATGTGTTAATAAGGATGGATAGTTAATTGGGACAGGGATCTTTAATTTAGAGAGATGAGTATAAAAGTCATGGGCTGGGTTATTATTGGAGCAGTTAAAAAAAAATGTGCTCCAAAGTACCTTCATCCAACCCACATTCACAGAGTGATGTGTCTCTGACCCGGATTTTGTGAAGGAAAACCGGAGAACAACAATGGCCTATGCGGAGGCGACAAATAATAGATAGGACTTTCTTGGATATTTTTTTATAAGGGTAAAACCAGGGCTTGGGTGTAACATTCGGCTGTATTGCATAATAAAAAGCACCTTTTCGTTTACTTGAACTTTGCCATTGCACCTGCCATGAGGACAGCAAACTCTTTTTTTGGAAGGCCTAGCAAATCGTAACCCTGACACTGAAAATGTTTAAGGTCAACGGCTTCGGACGTAACAGCATCCTTAGCAAGAGCATCAACATATTCGTTTCCTCTTATGCCACAATGACTTGGTATCCAAACCAGGTGTACGGTTTTGTGATTCTTGGCACAAGAGAAAAGAGACTTTTTGATTTGAAGCAGAATTGGACTATGCAGTTTACTCTTAAAAGGATTCTGCTCCAAAGCTTGCAAGCAACTAAGTGAGTCAGTAAAAATGACACCAAAACTTATGCTATGAGCCTCTATAAATAAACACGCTTCCAATATGGCCACGCAATCGCCCGTAAACACTGATGATTGTACAGGGCATTTGAATTTTAAAACGATTTTCGAGTTTTGGTAGTATACCGCAGCACCAGTGCAACTTGCACCTGATAATTTAGAGGCGTCTGTGAAAAATCTTTCGAAATTGTACCACCGCTCATCAACCGCCGCATTGAAAATGGAGTCCGCCGAAGGGGACTTTTTCGATATGCCAATATTATAGAAAATATCTGGTTTAAAACATATAATTTCATAATCAAAACTGAAGATAGGGAGTTTAGGAAACTGAATAATGGGGGAATCTATACTTTGATAACTACGGAAGGATTTTAAAAATAACGGGATTTCTTTATGGTTCCAATAATTGGAACTTCGGCATACAACATCCAAGTCGTCCACCTTTTGAACAAGAGGGTGAGATGATTTGGGAATAACCCTAGCCCAAAATCTCGATGCTAGATATTGCCTTCTCAAGGCTAAAGGTGGTTCTGCACACTCTACTTGTAACGCGTTAATTGGTGAGGATTTCATACAACCCGATATAATCCGCAAACATTTAGCCTGAATTCTGTCCAACCTTGCCAAAGCACCTTTATTGCAGGGAATTAAAAGAAAAGATCCGTAGTCCAGAACACTACGGATTAAGGCATTGTATACTAGTTTCATGGTGTAGGGATGTGCACCCCACCAAACACCAGCGAGCACTTTTAACACGGGGATAGTTCTCTCGCATCTATTAACTAAATAATTTAAGTGATGTAAACCACTCAATTTGGAATCTAAAAAAACGCCTAAAAATTTTACTTTTGAAGAAACCGGTATACGCTGTCCTTGGATGGTCACTGAAATTTGAGGGAACAGCCTCCTGCGGGTAAACACTACTACTGCACTTTTGGGGGCAGACAAACTCAGACCGTGCTCCTTTAGCCATTGGTTTAGAGAGTCCAGGGATACGCAGAGAGACGACGCAGCGTCGCCAACTGATTTATTGGTGACATATAAAGCCAAGTCGTCAGCATACTGGAGAATTTGACAATCGTTATTAAGGCATGAACCGATGTCTGCTGTATATAAGTTGTACAGTAAGGGACTAAGAACAGAGCCTTGTGGTAGGCCCTTCCATGACATCCTGACGTCAAATTCTTCACCTGGGACTCTCAAAACCAAAGACCGAGACATGAGCAAACTACAGATACACTGTACCATTCTCTCCGGTATTCTCAGCTGTTGCAATTTTTGCCTGAGAATGGGAAGAAGGACATTATCATAAGCAGAGGAAATGTCTAAAAAGGCAGCGACTACGGATTCATTTTTCGAAAACGATGAGCGTATATCTGAAACTAACACCCCAACACTATCTATGGTACCGAGTCCCTTTCTAAAGCCAAATTGAGATCTAGGAAGCAAGTCTCTGGATTCTACTATAAATTCTAGTCGGTTCTTTACTAGGTGCTCTAATCATTTTGCAAGTACTGATGACAAAGCGATTGGTCTAAAGTTGTTTGGGTCATCAGCTTGCTTGCCAGGTTTTAAAATAGGTATGACAATTTGAGTTTTCCACTGTTCTGGGACCCAGCCATGGGTGTAACAAAAATTTAAAATGTCTAAAAAATATTTTTTTGCTCTCTGACCTGCGTGTGACATAAAGGAATAGACAATACCGTCTATACCGGGGGCAGAGTCGTGAACATGATTTAAAACTGAGTTAAGCTCCTGCATAGAAAATGGTGCATCAAAAGGATCCTCTGAAGAAATGAGAGACGGCTGATTATGTTCCGTTTCCGATGGTACATACGGAGGAGCCACTTACTAATATTATAAATGTGAAAGTAACTCTGTCTGTCTGTCTGTCTGTCTATCTGTATGTTACGTTATCACGCCTAAACCGCTGAACCGATCGTCATGAAATTTGGCAGAGATATAGCCTGGGATATGGAGAAGGACATAGGCTACTTTTATACGCGCTAACCGATATCCACGCGGGCGGAGCCGCGGGCAAAAGCTAACCATACTAATATTATAAATGTGAAAGTAGCTCTGTCTGTCTGTCTGTCTGTATGTTACGTTTTCACGCCTAAACCGCTGAACCGATCGATATGAAATTTGGCAGGAATATAGCCTGGGATATAGAGAAGGACATAGGCTACTTTTTTACGCGATAACCGACATCCACGCGGGCGGAGCAAAAAAAACGGCAAAAAAATCATGTCCGTTGTATGGGAGCCCCCCTTAAATATTTTTTTTTCTGTTTTTTAGTATTTGTTGTTATAGCGGCAACAGAAATACATCATGTGTGAAAATTTCAACTGTCTAACTATCACGGTTCATGAGATACAGCCTGGTGACAGACGGACAGACAGACAGACAGACGGACAGCGGAGTTTTAGTAATAGGGTCCAAATTTACCCTTCGGGTACGAAACCCTAAAAACTAACTCTTCAGCTTTAGAATAGCTGTTGCGGAGTTATTATAAAACAGTTATATCTCGTAAGATATTCATTGAAATTAAATGATGTAAGGGCAACTTTGTTCAAAATTAAATACTTGTGATGAATAACGTATTTATTTGGATAAGGATTAATACCATGTTTATGAAAACTCCTTCGCAAATAATGCATTAATTTCGAACAAATTTGATTACCATAAAAAAAGGTTATAGTGAGTCAATCTTAAAAGATAGACATATGCTGTCGCGGACTTTTTTTTAGAACATTTAAAGAGGAACAATTCCATCATACATGATATTTGTGTAACTTAAACCGTTTACGCAGCGCACGCAACGGAAGCTCTCAAAAAGGAATATTTTTCCCGTTTTTGCAACATTTTTCATTTATGCTCCGCTCCTATTGGTCGTAGCGTGATGTTATATAGCCTATAATATTCCTCAATAAATGGACTATCCAACACAAAAATAATTTTTCAATTCCAATCAGTAGTTCCTGAGATTAGCGCGTTCAAACAAACAAACAAACAAACTCTTCAGCTTTATATATTAGTATAGATACGCATATTTGTCTTTCAACTACCCACTTATTACAAGTTACTTAAAACAACTAGTTATTAATATCCTAAGGCTAACGTTTTAAAGATCAAATTTGCGTATCCGTATTATTATTGTATTTGTTCATCGAGTATCACTAGTCTGATAAACTCATACGAATTGAATAACCTTTAATGTTACAGGCAGTGAGTTCAAATTCGTTCGTTTTGAGGGTGGGTCAGGTAATAGCTATCACCCACTGTACTTTCCCTCCATGTGGCAAAGTCTTGGGACATTCTGTATATATGTATTTTTTTTTTTTGCTATTTGTGTCTGCTCTTGAACTCGATCTCGCCTGATGGACAGCGATGGATGAGGCCTGATGATGGAACGAGCGTGCCCAGAAGATGCTTGTTCACTTTTGCTTTGAAGGTAGACGGGTTATATGTGGAAGGGAACACAGACGCTGGCACAGTGTTGTTTGTGTGACATCAAAACGTTTTTGCTACACCCTCAGGCCAGCACAAAATGGTCGACCGAGTGCGACTCTGAAGCCGCGTACAAGATCAAATACCTAGTGATGTTGCGCAGCTGGTACATCGCGTTCGGAGAGCGCGGCGACGCCGACCTGGTGCGTGACGTCACGCGCTGCCGCGACACCTGCGACCTCGACGTGCTCGTCAACGCGTACTACAAGCACAACCACACCATGCTCTATGACAAGTTCGTATGCGAGTTTATGTTATGTTTTTAATATTTCATCTATAAAATGTGCTATTATAATTTTTAGGCATAAGATATGTTAGTTGAAAGTAAGAAAAATACATATTGATTTTTGTATTGTGGAATGGTGGTGAACTAAAAATAATAAAGAAACAACTTAATTTTGTAAATGATATTAGATTAATTCATATTTTTGAGAAACAGTTGCGTAAAAATAAAGCCATTGGTGACCATTGAACGCGAATCAGAGCGCGATACGTCACAGCTTTCAGACGACCGTTTCAAATTGTAAACAGAAACAATGAGATTATGATGACAATGGTTTTTATGTTCTTTCTCATCATCATCATTAGGAACCTTGTTGTCCTCCCTGCCCTGCTTCCCTGGTTTATGCGAGTCTCAACCAGGTCTTAGTCGCGATCTTATGAAATTCATCAGCCCATCTGGCTGTTAGTCTGCTAACCCTTCTTACGTCACTCGGCAGCCATTCAGAAAGAGCTTAGTCCACCTGCCATCACCACCTCTAGCCATAGCCGTAAGTTTCCTACTCGTACTCGTGTATAAAGGAAGAAGGGCTGGGAACTGTGAGTTGATCTGTACAGCATGCTCACAGGGATATCACCGACTGCGCGTGGAGCTCGCTGGTGAGCAACGTGGCCGTGCTGGAGTTCCTGACGGCCATGGTGACGTCACGCGGCTGGGAGGCGCCGGCGACGCACTGGGACTTCGCCGCCATCTCGCTGTGCTCGCTGCTCAGCTCCGTGCGCAAGAGCTTGGGCGGCTGGCCATCCACTAAGGTACCAGTCAATATGGTATAGGTAGTTCCAAAAGTGTCTGATAACGCACTGGGACTTCGCCGCCATCTGGCTGTGCTCGCTGCGCAGCTCCGTGCGCAAGAGCTTGCGCGGCTGGCCATCCACTAAGGTACCAGTCAACATGGTATAGGCGTTCCAAAAGTATCTGATGATGCTGTAAATAAACCCTTTTCAGGTTAAATTCTTACGCTATCCATTCCTAAAGGGAATTTGTAACATTAATTTATGTTAATATATCGCACCCTTAAAACATAAGTGGCACTATACAAAAATTGACGTTTTTTAGTTAAGTATACAATAAAAATGCATATGTCGAAACGCGCCTAATGCAAAAACCCCTGTAACTCTAATGTGCCTAATTTTTGCTAGATTTCGCTAGTATCACTTATGAATTTGTCACAACTTGTCCGGACGGTAATTGATAAACCGGCACTACGCCAGATCGCGACAAGTGACCGAAGGGAATCCTTGTCGCGGTGACTTAAAAACTGGCACTTTATGTAAAATGCCACTTATTTAATAAAATTTGTTTTCGAATATTTACTGTGAGTAAATACATAAGTTTTGCATAGTGTCGGTTATAGTTTCATAGTTTTGAATAACTATGAAACTATAACCGACACTATACAAAACTTTTTTTTTAAATTGCTTCTCCCTTGATAAATAATCAATAATTTTATTGTATGTCACTGGATACTGAAACAGCGTTAGTTAAACTGTTATTTTAAGCCGATCACAAAGCTTTATTTAATTTTTTTTAGTTCCATTTCACCCATGCAATACTTATGAAAACTTAAAACGGCCATACTGTAAAATTAACATTTTCGTATGGTGCCATTTATGTTTTCAGGGTGCGATATACTAGCTGACCCGACAGACTTCGTTCTGTCAACAGCTATTTGACTGTGGTAGTTTGTCTACGCGAAAAGGAAATATAGTAAAAACTACTCTACCCTACCCTACCCTACCCTACCCTACCCTACCTACCATACTCTACCCTACCCTACCCTACCTACCCTACCCTACCTACCCTACCTGCCCTACCCTACCTACCCTACCCTACCCTACCCTACCTACCTACCCTACCCTACCTACCTACCTACCTACCTACCCTACCCTACCCTACCTACCTACCTAAAACCTTTAAAACAATAAATAGATAAAAACCTATTCTCAGACTTACCAAATGATGACTGACACGTTATGTCAAACGCCATAAAGTTACATTAGAAGATGGTTACATATATGATTACATTAGAAAAGTAAATATGGTCGTTTTCTTAAATTTTCATATTTTTTTTACTCTCTTATGTTTTTCTTACATAAGAGAATTTAAGAATTTTTTTTCTTTAGTTTTTTTTTTTTTTTACTCTCTTAATTTTTTCTTACATAAGAACCTTCTCCTGACAATAACAAACACAACAAAAAAAATATTAGCGGAATCGGTCCAACCGTTCATAAATTGTATTTTTTTTTTTCATATTTTCTCACCGTTTAAACCTTCCCTGGACTACGACAAACATTTCAAAACAAAAATCTGCTAAATCGGCCCAGCCGTTCTCGAGTTTTGGCGAGACAAACGAACAGCAATTGATTTTTATATAAGTACTAGCTGACCCGACAGACTTCGTTCCTACCCTACCCTACTCTACCTACCTACCTACCCTACCCTACCCTACCCTACCCTATCCTACCCTACCCTACCCTACCCTACCCTACCTACCGTACCCTACCCTACCTACCGTACCTTACCCTACCTACCTACCCTATCCTACCAAACCCTACTCTACCTATCTACCCTACCCTACCCTACCCTATCCTACCCTACCCTATCCTACCAAACCCTACCCTACCTTCCTAACTAACTACCTATCTACCTACCCTACCCTACCTACCCTACTCTATCTACCCTACCTACCTACCTACCCTACCCTATCCTACCTACCTACCTACCCAACCCTACCTATACCTACCCTACCCTACCTACCGTCCAACCTTCTCCTGACAATAACAAACACAACAAAAAAATAATTTGCGAAATCTATCCAGTCGTTCACAAATTGTTTTTTTTTTTTTCCATAATAATTTCTTTCATTTCAAAACCAAAATCAGCTAAATCGGCCCAGCCGTTCTCGAGTTTTAGCGAGACTAACGAACAGCAATTGATTTTTATATATATAGATATAGCGACCTGCCCCGGCTTCGCCCGGGTAGCAAAGCATAATCACTCGGAGATAGTGTAGCTTCCCAACAGTGAAAGAATTTTTGAAATCGGTTCAGTAGTTTCGGAGTCTATTCAATACAAACAAACAATCATATCTTTTCTCTTTATAAATTATAGCAGATCCGGCCACGCGTTGCTGTGGCTTAGGTTCTTGTTATATTACATTGTAGTAAACTATTCAAGGGGAACAGTAGGAGGACATCAGTCATGAAGACCACCATGCTTTTTTTACATAGATGCCATACATTTGTAAAAAAACATGGCCACTTCCATGACTGATTTTCTACTACCGTTACCCCTTAATACAATGACATTATTATTTACGCACGAAGACGGAAACGTTAAAGTTGGTATAAGAATCCGCTGGATTGGGATTTGAAAGGGAAGGACTTTGAACACGATTGATAAAAAATTTCGTACAGTTGATATTAAGGCCGTATGATTCCACGCTCGAGCAGATTTGAGGGGGTGAGGTGCGGGGCAATTCGCGGGGGGCCGCCCGCACGTCCTGCTCGACGAGTATGTTAGCGCGCCATTAAAAGTTCGGGCGGCGACAATAACATAGGGTCATAGTACAGCGATATCAGTAAGACTGTAGTATTTGAACAGAAAGAAAGTGAATATTATACAAATACAAAAATATTTATTTCTATAGAAAAGTGTTTTTACACAGTTGGTGATTGGATCCTATTTTTAATTTAATTGGTACAATTATTTAAACTGCCAAATGATTACCGATTCTTCTTTCTCCTACTAATTTAATATCAGCTAGTTTACAGTTAAATAATCCATTATATTGTGTTTTTTCTTGAAGCTGGGTAAGTAGATAATTGAAATCAATTATCCTTTCGTTCTTGAACCGGTTGAAAATCATCACGCCTAATTTTTATTATTTCTACCACGAATGGTTCATTCGAGTCAAAAGCAGCATTACTGAAATAAAATTGAAAATAAATGTCTGATTCATGTACATATTATTATTAACATAAACGGCAATTCCCGATATTTCGGCGCTGTTGCAAGCACCATGATCACGGATAAACTAGGTGGATACTGATAATAGTTTGAAAATAAGTTTAAAGATGATATGACTTGGTTACTGATATTTTTTCTAAAACCTAAAAAGAGAAAGGGTGTTGGTTAATGGATTCGAAAATAAAATATAAATATTTGACTGAACTTACTTGTGACTTATATCATCCGTACACCCATTGTGTACGTTTTTTAGTTGACTGAAAATAGACAAAAAATTTGTAATCTGTACCTAGTGACGTGCCGGTGGCAATATTGCCACCATCAATATTGCCGGTGAATTTCTTATTTGCCAGCAATATTGCCATTGGAAACTTTTAAGGATTCCTTACTCAAAGGATGCCAACGGAGCCGGCAATATTGTCAGTTGAATTTAGTTGTAGACTTGTAGTATTTATAAATAGATTTAGACTTCATTTTTAGGGTTAGGTTAGGAAGCGGACCCCAAACCAGGCCCCGAGATGGTAGCGTGTAGCGTTCCACGCGCGCCTCTCTAAGACATAACAAGGGGAGTTCAACACTCCCCCTATGGGACGGGGACTTCAGCGCACGGGCCGTCACCAGCCCGGGGCAGCGGAAGACACATTCGCACCCGCAGCCCCCTGACTTAAGTGTGCGAGGGAACACCGGGATGAATTTAGTCAGTAGGAGTCGGACAGACCCCTCTGCCCGGCCCAGGGCGGAGGACATCCATGAGGATTTCCACACCGACAAAAAAAAAAGGTAGCGAACCCTTCCATAGGGCTCGGTCGTAGGCCCGCTCCTGTAGAACATCGGGTACGACTGGGTACTGAGCGGCGAACTCCAACCGGGCGTAGACCTAACGTGCTATGCGGACGACACTCTGGTCACGGTCCGGGGGAGTTCGTAGGGAGGCAGCGTTGCTGGCGACGTTGGTTGGTTCGTCGGTTGGCGCTGGTGGCGGTAGTGAGCCGCATATGGCGACTAGGCTTGGAGGTGGCCCTCAACAAGTCGGGGGCTATGATATTTCATGATCCCCGGCGGGCGCCACCGCCCACATCACACATAGTGGTCGGGGGGGCTCGAATTGCTGTCGAGCATACCATGAAGTACCTGGGATTGGTGGTCGACAGCCGATGGGATCTTGGCCCCCACATCCGGCGACTGGAGTCCAAGTTGCTGAGCGCGGCTGGAGTGCTGTCAACGCTGCTTCCCAAAATGGGGGGGGTCCGAGCGCCGCTTGTAGACGGCTGGTTCGTGCGATCGATGCCCCCTTACCGCCCCGATCTGGGTCCGGTGTCACCACTTCGTCGACTGCCGGAAGAACACGGCGCGGCATACGCTAGCAGAGTGAGCCGCTTAGGAAGACTAGCGCCGTGCCCTCATCTCAGGAGTAGGCAGTGACCTGTCCTTGCCGGCCCTAGTGAACGCGATGGTCGGCAGCGAGGAGTCCAGGGACGCAGTGGTATCCTTCTGCGAAATAGTAATCTCGCAGAAAGAGAGAGGCGGAAAGGGAGAGATAGATCTCATCCTCTCACCCGGCCCGTAGCAGGCGCACCGGGCATCGGCGGAGGGTGGACAACGCCCTCTTCCGGCCCAAAAATGGGTCAAAGAGCGACGGATCCGGGGACGTCTATTAACCCCCTATACATCAGGATCTGAGGTAGCGGCGCGTTGTGTTCCACGCGTGCCCCTCTTAGACGTTGCGGGAGGAGTGAAACACCTCACTCCTCCTCCCGACCTTAGGTGGCCCGGCCGGCACTAGTCGGGAGTTGCGATCTTTCGCAACCTCCGACTAGTGCCGGCCGCGGGTCTTATGTTCCCGCGACCTGCATAGGTGTGAGATGGAACACCGGGGTGGTTTTTATTCAGTAAACGCCCCCCCCCCCCCCCCCAGGGTGAAGGACATCCATGAGGATTTTACACCCATAACAAAAAAAAAGGTAGCGGACCCTATTACTAAGGCTCCGCTATCTGTCCGTTCATCCGTCCGTCCGTCTATCACAGGGCTGTATCTTTTGCTAGAAAGGTGTACTACCTACCTTGGATTTTCTATATTCATATCAACTGAGGGCAAAGGAGTGAAAAAGCTTGTTGAAGAAAGCTTAGTACGATGTTCAAAAATCTGCGTGTTTGATGAATATCTGTAAAATAATACAAAGATATACAAATATATCATACTTGCCTACTGTATTGAGTGTTTGTGTTGTTTTGCAAACAATCAAAATAAAATATTATAATTATTGACCTACATTATATCCACACTGGTTGTTTACCTACTAAAATCAATCGTGTAGGTTCGTTCAGTGCTAGTTATAAGTTAAAATTTAATAGCAGATTTTCAAATTCAATTGTATTATTGTTTCTTTTTAATATGTCTATGTTAAAATCTCCCGCTATGACAATATTTTGAGATTTCTTAGTATAATTTTGTAGCAGGGTCAATATTTATCGTAAAATTGAGATAAATTCTTGCTGTTAGGAACCGTATAAATGCATACAAAAACGGTGTTGTGGTTAATAAGCTCTATGGCGCAGCATTCAAATACATCAACTGAAGATAAATCAAAGGGTCTAGCCGGATAAGTATGACGAGTCGGCCCCCAATTGGGAAACTATATCGAAACTTATGTTATAAGATCGGCTTGATGTAAAAACACAATTTATGTACATTTCGCGACCAGCTTCCGTTTTGTCCTTGAGATATGAAAAAAAAATTACCGTACGCATGACAACTATTCAAAGTAATATATCTCAAAAACTACTTAAGCTAGAAAAGTGAAACCAAAGCGAACCTTTAGGTTTCATTACAGAGTACATTATATTTTTTTTTTTATAAGGTACCTACCTTTGAGGCCCCGTCAAAAAAAACCATATATACCATTCGCGGGGTAAATTCTGATTGCGCGATGCAGGAATTGTATGTCGTCAGGACTTTGATCCTATTTCGCATGTGGCGTTGTAGATGGCGCTAGGTATAAAGATATTTGAAGTTCTAAGATGTTCTCTCCTTGTAAATTCATGAGACATAAATTAATTTTACCATAAAATCTGGAATTTTAAAATGAAACAACTGCATAATTTTTCGTCGGCCACTACACTACTCATTTCTAGCAACGTATGCGTGTAACAATCTGCCTGCCGCCAGGTGTGCATGCTGGCGCGCGCCACGCTGCGCCTGTGGGCGGCGACGGCGCGGTTCGCGGCCGCCGCGCCAGGCCGCAGCCTGCGGCTCGCGCCGCCCGCGCACGTGGCCGCGCTCACCGACGAGTGGCGCGACATCTTCCGCCCCGACACCACCTACAACCTGCTCTCCGTCGTCGTGCATGTGCTCGGTAACTGGCACATATACATAGTATTACATTATTCTGGAAATACACGCGGCACATGGCTTGTCTCTTAATAAAAATGTTAATACTCAATCATTAGCAGAAGTCGGAAGTGCAACTTTTATGAATTTTCTCCAGACTCGTGTGGCGAGGTTGAGATGACGAGCCCGCAAATAGAAGTAGTGAGCGAATTAATCACGTGCACTTCGCTGCTGGAGTGGGATGCGCTGGCGGCCGCGCACGCGAACGCCGCGCTGTCGCTGGCGCGTCTAACACAAGGCGCGGCCGCTGCGATGCAGGCGCCCGCGCGCACGCACCACGCCTGCGTGCGGCTGGCCTATCGCCTGCTGCTCGCGCTCGCCAAGCCGCTCGTACTGGCCGACGGTGAGTGTTACAGCCTCACGTGCGTCGCTAGCGCGGCCGGCGCGTTGCAGGCGCCCGCGCACGCACCACGCCTGCGTGCGGCTGGCCTATCGCCTGCTGCTCGCGCTCGCCAAGCCGCTCGTACTGGCCGACGGTGAGTGTTACAGCCTCACGTGCGTCGCTAGCGCGGCCGGCGCGTTGCAGGCGCCCGCGCACGCACCACGCCTGCGTGCGGCTGGCCTATCGCCTGCTGCTCGCGCTCGCCAAGCCGCTCGTACTGGCCGACGGTGAGTGTTACAGCCTCACGTGCGTCGCTAGCGCGGCCGGCGCGTTGCAGGCGCCCGCGCACGCACCACGCCTGCGTGCGGCTGGCCTATCGCCTGCTGCTCGCGCTCGCCAAGCCGCTCGTACTGGCCGACGGTGAGTGTTACAGCCTCACGTGCGTCGCTAGCGCGGCCGGCGCGTTGCAGGCGCCCGCGCACGCACCACGCCTGCGTGCGGCTGGCCTATCGCCTGCTGCTCGCGCTCGCCAAGCCGCTCGTACTGGCCGACGGTGAGTGTTACAGCCTCACGTGCGTCGCTAGCGCGGCCGGCGCGTTGCAGGCGCCCGCGCACGCACCACGCCTGCGTGCGGCTGGCCTATCGCCTGCTGCTCGCGCTCGCCAAGCCGCTCGTACTGGCCGACGGTGAGTGTTACAGCCTCACGTGCGTCGCTAGCGCGGCCGGCGCGTTGCAGGCGCCCGCGCACGCACCACGCCTGCGTGCGGCTGGCCTATCGCCTGCTGCTCGCGCTCGCCAAGCCGCTCGTACTGGCCGACGGTGAGTGTTACAGCCTCACGTGCGTCGCTAGCGCGGCCGGCGCGTTGCAGGCGCCCGCGCACGCACCACGCCTGCGTGCGGCTGGCCTATCGCCTGCTGCTCGCGCTCGCCAAGCCGCTCGTACTGGCCGACGGTGAGTGTTACAGCCTCACGTGCGTCGCTAGCGCGGCCGGCGCGTTGCAGGCGCCCGCGCACGCACCACGCCTGCGTGCGGCTGGCCTATCGCCTGCTGCTCGCGCTCGCCAAGCCGCTCGTACTGGCCGACGGTGAGTGTTACAGCCTCACGTGCGTCGCTAGCGCGGCCGGCGCGTTGCAGGCGCCCGCGCACGCACCACGCCTGCGTGCGGCTGGCCTATCGCCTGCTGCTCGCGCTCGCCAAGCCGCTCGTACTGGCCGACGGTGAGTGTTACAGCCTCACGTGCGTCGCTAGCGCGGCCGGCGCGTTGCAGGCGCCCGCGCACGCACCACGCCTGCGTGCGGCTGGCCTATCGCCTGCTGCTCGCGCTCGCCAAGCCGCTCGTACTGGCCGACGGTGAGTGTTACAGCCTCACGTGCGTCGCTAGCGCGGCCGGCGCGTTGCAGGCGCCCGCGCACGCACCACGCCTGCGTGCGGCTGGCCTATCGCCTGCTGCTCGCGCTCGCCAAGCCGCTCGTACTGGCCGACGGTGAGTGTTACAGCCTCACGTGCGTCGCTAGCGCGGCCGGCGCGTTGCAGGCGCCCGCGCACGCACCACGCCTGCGTGCGGCTGGCCTATCGCCTGCTGCTCGCGCTCGCCAAGCCGCTCGTACTGGCCGACGGTGAGTGTTACAGCCTCACGTGCGTCGCTAGCGCGGCCGGCGCGTTGCAGGCGCCCGCGCACGCACCACGCCTGCGTGCGGCTGGCCTATCGCCTGCTGCTCGCGCTCGCCAAGCCGCTCGTACTGGCCGACGGTGAGTGTTACAGCCTCACGTGCGTCGCTAGCGCGGCCGGCGCGTTGCAGGCGCCCGCGCACGCACCACGCCTGCGTGCGGCTGGCCTATCGCCTGCTGCTCGCGCTCGCCAAGCCGCTCGTACTGGCCGACGGTGAGTGTTACAGCCTCACGTGCGTCGCTAGCGCGGCCGGCGCGTTGCAGGCGCCCGCGCACGCACCACGCCTGCGTGCGGCTGGCCTATCGCCTGCTGCTCGCGCTCGCCAAGCCGCTCGTACTGGCCGACGGTGAGTGTTACAGCCTCACGTGCGTCGCTAGCGCGGCCGGCGCGTTGCAGGCGCCCGCGCACGCACCACGCCTGCGTGCGGCTGGCCTATCCAGCGGATGGCCTATCCAGCGGATGGCCTATGCGGATGGCCTTTGTACAGTATTTTTTTACTTGTGCATAGTTTTAATAAATAAATAAATAAAATATAAGACACTACTTTATCCCCTTAGTGCATAATCTACTATTAAAGTATGTTGCTGTCCCTATTATATTGATATGTATCTAGAAGAAAATGTGTGGATAAAATACTCTCGGGCTCGCCGCCCCTCCGCGCACTCGGAGGGTGCGCATGTGTGTAACACGAACGCCGCACGCGCCGCCTCGCCGGACGCTCGAGTCGAGCGTGCACTCAGTTCGAACACTAAACATTTTTCGTAACATCGCTTAAATTGCATTTGGTAGACGATCAATTTACGCATCAATGTGTATCAATCATAAAAAAAAATACAATTTTATTGCAATTGAACATTTCGGGTACCCTATACGATTACTTAACGATAGGTAACGTTGATCACTTTAGGGCCTTCTCACATTAAGCTCCTTATATAAACGGTACATTTTTGACGTCAGCATTTGCATCGTACCATATGACAAGGTTCTTAGTATGGTCAAGGTGTTCGTATGAAAACCGTAATACCGAGATTTTTCCTCTCAGCGGAAAAGCTGAAGCTGTGGAGTGAAGACAGCGCGGAAGGAGAGGAGGAGATGCCGAGGCCGCAGTTCTGTCTTGACCACTTCCACGACGCCTTCGTGCATCTACACGAGATCGTGGACGTCGCGCTCAGCACTGTCGTGTGAGTCACACGTTTAAGTAACAGGGACGTCATCATACTTGCTTCCGATAAATAATTAAAATATTATTAATTTATTTAATTCAGGCACTGTGATCCACATTCTTAAAAGTTATGTTAATAACCAACGATTCAAATACTACTATAACTAAATCAAATGACAGAAGTACGTAAATCAAAATATAAAATAAATTAAATCACAATAATCTTCCATGTTAGCTACTTTTGATCAAAGCAGACGCCGGGTGTCATTGAATTGTTATCACATAATCCATAACCTGTATCGGCATAACAACTCAGGCAGAAGCCTCTAACATCGTAGATATTACACTTCATCAAGTATTTGGATAACAAATGTTTTATATTCTCTTTTATGCTCATATTTAAAGCCTCGAATACACTAGGGGACAAATTGAACAACATGCCGTGGGACTTGACGTGGCACGTCTCTATTGTGAATATCCTGGGAACAATGTTGCACCAGGCCTCCGTTACTCCATGTACTTGCGCGCTATAATTACCTATCGCCCGGCCGAGCGGTCTCGGGCCGTTTGCGGACCAAATTCAGTGCGGTTTTCGCAAGCGAAGCGCACGCAAGTTGTTAAATTTTAATCGTTTAATAATTTTGAAAAAAATATGAAACAAAGGCCGGGTAGTACACTTTATGAAATTTTAAATGACATACATTTTGATTCTCCCTGCCCTTGTTTCCCAAAACAATATAGCTAATAAAACTTTTTATTAGATTCAGGATTTTTCTACACTAAAATTTAATAACCGAGAATTTAGGTAAGAAATTTATAAAAAAATATAAAAACTAGCTTTTGCCCGCGGCTCCGCCCGCGTGGATGCCGGTTATCGCGTAAAAAAGTAATCCATGTCCTTCTCCATATATATCCCAGGCTATATCTCTGCCAAAGAACAATGGGCGTTTTTGTATGAACCCCGTCCCTACCCTTGTAGCATCTTAAGTTTTAGGTGGAAACATGTATATTGTTATAAAGATAACAATTGTGAACGAATGAATGAATGGGAGAATGCGAGAATATGGTATTTTGTATAAAACTATTTTACTTAATTATTTTTAATTTCCCGTATTCTAATTAATAAACTATGTCTGAGGATGAATAAATAAACGAATTTGAACCAAATATACTATATTGTATTTCGGCTATGTCTAATAATATCGTCCTAGGCACTTGCAGGACCTACGAAATTGTCTAAATGTTGGCAGACACCGAAATACCAGATAATGCTAACGGTATGTGCGGAAGCACCAACAGTTCTCATACCCGTTAAGCATGAGCAATAATATTCTTTTATAGCAGATCTACCCTGCAAGGTGGAATTGATCAGTAAATAACTGTAATAAGTTTTGTTTGAGATGTAACTCAACGAGATACTACCTCTCAGGAGCATACAATCTTCCGTTTGGATGTCATACCTACTGTGTCATTTATTATTTATTTATTTATATAACAATTGCTTGCTGCACTAACAGTTGGACTTGGTGTCATGCACACTTCCAAATTATATACACCTCCTCGCATGTGTTCGCTAACATAAGAGAGTGCCAGGCGCAAATGATAGGTTTCCAAACAAAATAAAATAACGTCTTCTTCGGTGAGGACAGGAAACGGAATATCAGCTACGGCGTTCATTGATACGAATGCCGCTCGCTGGCGTAACCGCCAGCGAGCGGACGTTCTCTACTGTGATGTAGTTTCCCAGCGTGTTTGGAAATAAAACTTTTTTTTTTCCTGCGTGCGTAACAGGAATTTGGGTGAGCCGCAAAGCGCTAGGTAATAAAATGCCTTTATTCCTGCGCGCGCGCTTACGTTTGACTCTGATTCTGTTTGCCTCGCTTACTCATACGTCGCGCCGCGCGTTGTTTATTATAAAATATGATACATCGACGCAATAAGCGCATACATAATTAAATTAAATTGAAGACATACATGAATTCTACTTAACATTATCTAAGTCTCAATAACTTTTTTCCCCCATGTTTTACAGGTTTGCTGTCATACAATGAAATGATACATTTTTCAAGTACTTTCATTTGATACATAGACGGGAGTGCTACAAGGGTAGGGACGTTTTGCCCATTGTTCTTTCATGACGATCGGTTCAGCGGTTTAGGCGTGAAAATACATACAGACAGACAGACAGAGTTACTTTAACATTTTTATAATATTAGTATGGATTAGTATGAAAAAACACATGTAACTTTTAATAGTACCGGTAGAACGGGGCTATTTGGATTTTCGGGGGTTATTTGGAATAAAGTAATTGTAAGATTTGAGTTGACATAAATTCTACCAAAACACCATAGACAGCTTTTATTTTATTTCTGGTCTTGTTTACTTTTACAATTTTTCGTACGAAGATCATAATTCGAATTTATGTCAACTTAAATCTTACAATTGCTTTGTTCCAAATAACCACCGAAAATCCAAATAGCCCCGTTCTACGGTAGATTGTTATACGAGGGGCTAAAATGACCCATTCATACGAGGTACATAGTTTTACTCCCAAGCTTTAGCGAGGGAGTAAATAGAAACCGAGTTATAATGAGTTTTTAGCGCCGTGTGTTACACTTTACTTTTCACTACGATTGCGAGAAAATAAAATAATCCAATACAATATTAAAAGTAAATTACGGCCACTAATTCAATTTGCAAATTAGAGGAAAATTCTAAAGAATTCGCGCCAATGTCTTTTTTTATTATTTCTTCTGTAGCCGCAACGCCTTGCATGCATTCATTCAACCAAAGAGATCGCCGATTTTAGTTCCATTTTCAAAAATAAAATGTTGTTCTTTTTTATGAAACAGTCGAGTCTTTATTAATGATTATTCTACTTATGACTAGACTTTTTCGTTTTTGTAGGCTCATTGTCATATGACAGACAAAAATTAAAAAAAAAACTTTTTCCCCTAGAGGAAGAAATGCTATTTTTGCTTCGCTCTGGTACGCCACAAATCCACAATGACGGTCTTTTAGAGCAAGAGGAGTTAAAAGATTTTTTTTTTAATTTTACCTACACACTGACCTCTATAATTAATTATTTCTCATGTTTTATCTAGATGTATTGCACTGTCAGCACCAATTCATAAAAAAAATATTTTATATACAATTTAAAACTACCACCTAGTCAGAACATATCACAGTTCTCAATAACATAAACACAAAATGTTATGTTAATTTAATTTTATCGAAGAGGCAGCCCTGCAATTGCTGTGGGATCGCGCGGTGCGAAGCAATCACAACTGGGCCTCAAGTCTGCTATTACAATAGTGTCAGAATGGTCTCTTCATTGTGAGTTTTTGACAGATTTGCCATACAAAAACTGTCAAATACTCACAATGGCGAGACCATTCTGACACTATTGTAATAGCAGACTTGAGGCCCTGTACGCTTGAGTATTTAGGCACATTTTAGCCTGCAGCGGTTGCTGACGCGACGGAGTAGCAGTAGGTATTGGAAATTTTCTACTGAGTGAAGTATCTGTAGTAATCTGTGATTGCACGGTGATTCAGTTTTGCGCGGCATGTTCGGCGACATTTTGTCCCTTAGTGAATCCGAGACTTAACGGTCAGTAAATAATGTGTTTCTGTCCAGGTTGGGTGAAGGCACGTGCGAAATCGTGGCGATGTCGGACACTTACAACATGACGCTGGGCTGGCTGTTGCTGGCCGACGTGCTGGCCACGCTGTGCCAGCTCGCGCGCGGTGACCTGACGCACCACTACATACAGATATACAGGTAACCCACCAACCCACACCCATCGTGGCGATGTCGGACACGTACAACCTGACGCTGGGCTGGCTGCTGCTGGCCGACGAAACGTGTTCGTTACGAATCATATGTAGCAATGACGTCATATCACAAACCATCTCATCATCTAGCATAGTGACATTTCCACCAGCGCGGTGCGCACTTCGGTAATGTGCACGGTCCGTGTCCCGCTCCACAGAGAGCGCGGCTACGCCGAGCCGCTGCTGACGAGCTCGCTGCGCCTGCTGCCGCCCGGCGTGTTCGTTACGAATCATATGTAGCAATGACGTCATATCACAAACCATCTCATCATCTAGCATAGTGACATTTCCACCAGCGCGGTGCGCACTTCGGTAATGTGCACGGTCCGTGTCCCGCTCCACAGAGAGCGCGGCTACGCCGAGCCGCTGCTGACGAGCTCGCTGCGCCTGCTGCCGCCCGGCGTGTTCGTTACGAATCATATGTAGCAATGACGTCATATCACAAACCATCTCATCATCTAGCATAGTGACATTTCCACCAGCGCGGTGCGCACTTCGGTAATGTGCACGGTCCGTGTCCCGCTCCACAGAGAGCGCGGCTACGCCGAGCCGCTGCTGACGAGCTCGCTGCGCCTGCTGCCGCCCGGCGTGTTCGTTACGAATCATATGTAGCAATGACGTCATATCACAAACCATCTCATCATCTAGCATAGTGACATTTCCACCAGCGCGGTGCGCACTTCGGTAATGTGCACGGTCCGTGTCCCGCTCCACAGAGAGCGCGGCTACGCCGAGCCGCTGCTGACGAGCTCGCTGCGCCTGCTGCCGCCCGGCGTGTTCGTTACGAATCATATGTAGCAATGACGTCATATCACAAACCATCTCATCATCTAGCATAGTGACATTTCCACCAGCGCGGTGCGCACTTCGGTAATGTGCACGGTCCGTGTCCCGCTCCACAGAGAGCGCGGCTACGCCGAGCCGCTGCTGACGAGCTCGCTGCGCCTGCTGCCGCCCGGCGTGTTCGTTACGAATCATATGTAGCAATGACGTCATATCACAAACCATCTCATCATCTAGCATAGTGACATTTCCACCAGCGCGGTGCGCACTTCGGTAATGTGCACGGTCCGTGTCCCGCTCCACAGAGAGCGCGGCTACGCCGAGCCGCTGCTGACGAGCTCGCTGCGCCTGCTGCCGCCCGGCGTGTTCGTTACGAATCATATGTAGCAATGACGTCATATCACAAACCATCTCATCATCTAGCATAGTGACATTTCCACCAGCGCGGTGCGCACTTCGGTAATGTGCACGGTCCGTGTCCCGCTCCACAGAGAGCGCGGCTACGCCGAGCCGCTGCTGACGAGCTCGCTGCGCCTGCTGCCGCCCGGCGTGTTCGTTACGAATCATATGTAGCAATGACGTCATATCACAAACCATCTCATCATCTAGCATAGTGACATTTCCACCAGCGCGGTGCGCACTTCGGTAATGTGCACGGTCCGTGTCCCGCTCCACAGAGAGCGCGGCTACGCCGAGCCGCTGCTGACGAGCTCGCTGCGCCTGCTGCCGCCCGGCGTGTTCGTTACGAATCATATGTAGCAATGACGTCATATCACAAACCATCTCATCATCTAGCATAGTGACATTTCCACCAGCGCGGTGCGCACTTCGGTAATGTGCACGGTCCGTGTCCCGCTCCACAGAGAGCGCGGCTACGCCGAGCCGCTGCTGACGAGCTCGCTGCGCCTGCTGCCGCCCGGCGTGTTCGTTACGAATCATATGTAGCAATGACGTCATATCACAAACCATCTCATCATCTAGCATAGTGACATTTCCACCAGCGCGGTGCGCACTTCGGTAATGTGCACGGTCCGTGTCCCGCTCCACAGAGAGCGCGGCTACGCCGAGCCGCTGCTGACGAGCTCGCTGCGCCTGCTGCCGCCCGGCGTGTTCGTTACGAATCATATGTAGCAATGACGTCATATCACAAACCATCTCATCATCTAGCATAGTGACATTTCCACCAGCGCGGTGCGCACTTCGGTAATGTGCACGGTCCGTGTCCCGCTCCACAGAGAGCGCGGCTACGCCGAGCCGCTGCTGACGAGCTCGCTGCGCCTGCTGCCGCCCGGCGTGTTCGTTACGAATCATATGTAGCAATGACGTCATATCACAAACCATCTCATCATCTAGCATAGTGACATTTCCACCAGCGCGGTGCGCACTTCGGTAATGTGCACGGTCCGTGTCCCGCTCCACAGAGAGCGCGGCTACGCCGAGCCGCTGCTGACGAGCTCGCTGCGCCTGCTGCCGCCCGGCGTGTTCGTTACGAATCATATGTAGCAATGACGTCATATCACAAACCATCTCATCATCTAGCATAGTGACATTTCCACCAGCGCGGTGCGCACTTCGGTAATGTGCACGGTCCGTGTCCCGCTCCACAGAGAGCGCGGCTACGCCGAGCCGCTGCTGACGAGCTCGCTGCGCCTGCTGCCGCCCGGCGTGTTCGTTACGAATCATATGTAGCAATGACGTCATATCACAAACCATCTCATCATCTAGCATAGTGACATTTCCACCAGCGCGGTGCGCACTTCGGTAATGTGCACGGTCCGTGTCCCGCTCCACAGAGAGCGCGGCTACGCCGAGCCGCTGCTGACGAGCTCGCTGCGCCTGCTGCCGCCCGGCGTGTTCGTTACGAATCATATGTAGCAATGACGTCATATCACAAACCATCTCATCATCTAGCATAGTGACATTTCCACCAGCGCGGTGCGCACTTCGGTAATGTGCACGGTCCGTGTCCCGCTCCACAGAGAGCGCGGCTACGCCGAGCCGCTGCTGACGAGCTCGCTGCGCCTGCTGCCGCCCGGCGTGTTCGTTACGAATCATATGTAGCAATGACGTCATATCACAAACCATCTCATCATCTAGCATAGTGACATTTCCACCAGCGCGGTGCGCACTTCGGTAATGTGCACGGTCCGTGTCCCGCTCCACAGAGAGCGCGGCTACGCCGAGCCGCTGCTGACGAGCTCGCTGCGCCTGCTGCCGCCCGGCGTGTTCGTTACGAATCATATGTAGCAATGACGTCATATCACAAACCATCTCATCATCTAGCATAGTGACATTTCCACCAGCGCGGTGCGCACTTCGGTAATGTGCACGGTCCGTGTCCCGCTCCACAGAGAGCGCGGCTACGCCGAGCCGCTGCTGACGAGCTCGCTGCGCCTGCTGCCGCCCGGCGTGTTCGTTACGAATCATATGTAGCAATGACGTCATATCACAAACCATCTCATCATCTAGCATAGTGACATTTCCACCAGCGCGGTGCGCACTTCGGTAATGTGCACGGTCCGTGTCCCGCTCCACAGAGAGCGCGGCTACGCCGAGCCGCTGCTGACGAGCTCGCTGCGCCTGCTGCCGCCCGGCGTGTTCGTTACGAATCATATGTAGCAATGACGTCATATCACAAACCATCTCATCATCTAGCATAGTGACATTTCCACCAGCGCGGTGCGCACTTCGGTAATGTGCACGGTCCGTGTCCCGCTCCACAGAGAGCGCGGCTACGCCGAGCCGCTGCTGACGAGCTCGCTGCGCCTGCTGCCGCCCGACGTGTTCGCCTTCGCCGCCGAACCTTGCGGCGCCGCGCTCGCGCCTTCTGCGCCCGCGCAGCTGTTCCTCGCCATCCAGCCCTTCTCTGCGCACGGTGAGTGCACATAGGATTTTAAGGCCGACCAACTAACGCTGTCATCTTATTCTGACATAGCGTGCGCATGTCACATTTCAGTCAAAATGTTCATTTTACGTAGACGCCATCTTTTATTTATTGATCTGACTGTTTTCGTTGGAATTCTTTTAAACTCATAAAATGAGAATGATCAAAGTCGGTAAATAGAGAACCGTCCTCCACCCCTCCGCACAATTACTGTACGAAAATGCTAGCGTACACCAGTTGGAGCCGGCGCCGAGTGCGGTACGTTGCGGCATCGCTGTCGACACTTGCTGTGTACTAAAGGTGCGTCTAGACCTGGCAAATGCGCCGCTTGCGAACTGCGCGCGTGCATTTCATGTTCGTACGCAGCCCCTGCGCTGTCCGCGCGCCGCTCGCGTTCCAGCCACGGTCATACTCGAGCGGGCAGGAGGTGCGCCAAGCGAATTCACAAGCGAGGCTCATAGTTCACGCGTCTCCCGCAGAGCCGGCGCGCGGCGCGGACATCGGTGCGCTGGCCTGCCGCGCGCTGTACCTTGCGCTGTGCGGGCCCGGCACGGCCGCCGCGCGCGGCTGGTGGGGCGCCGCGCCCGCGAGGCCCGCGCGCCTGCTGCAGCGCGTGGTGCGCGCCTACGTGGCGCCGCCCGCGGCCCGCGAGCAGCTCGCGCACCTGCAGCGGCGCGCGCACGAGATCGAGGACGCCGAGGTAGGTCCCACTGGGCGGGCCCCGGCGCCTGCCGCGGCGCGCGCACGAGATCGAGGACGCCGAGGTAGGTCCCACTGGGCGGGCCCCGGCGCCTGCCGCGGCGCGCGCACGAGATCGAGGACGCCGAGGTAGGTCCCACTGGGCGGGCCCCGGCGCCTGCCGCGGCGCGCGCACGAGATCGAGGACGCCGAGGTAGGTCCCACTGGGCGGGCCCCGGCGCCTGCCGCGGCGCGCGCACGAGATCGAGGACGCCGAGGTAGGTCCCACTGGGCGGGCCCCGGCGCCTGCCGCGGCGCGCGCACGAGATCGAGGACGCCGAGGTAGGTCCCACTGGGCGGGCCCCGGCGCCTGCCGCGGCGCGTGGTGCGCGCCTACGTGGCGACACGATATGTGCACGCCAACGGCAGGTCAAATTGAAATAGTAGTACTGCATGTTGATTCAAAGCTGCGTGATACGACACTTGTTTTCAAATAACGACCTGCTGTCTATTCCCCAGATCCGCATCGCGTGGTCGTCGAACGAGGTGACGTGCTCGTACAACGTGGAGGAGCGACTCATCGAGCTGCGCGTGTGGCTGGCGCGCGAGCACCCGCTGGCCGCGCCGCGCCTGGCGGCCCCGCACGCGCAGGGGCCCGGCGCCAACACGCACTGGGTGGCGCTGTACCTGTCCTACCAGGTACGTGTCCAACGAGCAGGAGCGGCTCAAATGTCACAGATCTGGTTTGAGCGCCGTATGTAGGGATAGAAAGAATGCACATGTCCATTACTCTGCGTTTACGAAAATTAGAAGATCTCCTTTCATAAGGGTTTTCTTCGACCAATAGCTCTTCCAAGCGCTTTCGATGCGGCGAGCGACTTCTTTTTCTTGTATCGCCTGGAAGGAGATATTTGGCCGAGGTAGACATATTCCTCGCCCCCCGCGTGTGTAGTGCAGGTCTTCACCTGCCTCACCGCTGGCATCTGAGCTCGTCCTCGCCCCTCGGGTGTGTAGTGCAGGTCTTCACCTGCCTCACCGCTGGCATCTGAGCTCGTCCTCGCCCCTCGGGTGTGTAGTGCAGGTCTTCACCTGCCTCACCGCTGGCATCTGAGCTCGTCCTCGCCCCTCGGGTGTGTAGTGCAGGTCTTCACCTGCCTCACCGCTGGCATCTGAGCTCGTCCTCGCCCCTCGGGTGTGTAGTGCAGGTCTTCACCTGCCTCGCCGCTGGCATCTGAGCTCGTCCTCGCCCCTCGGGTGTGTAGTGCAGGTCTTCACCTGCCTCGCCGCTGGCATCTGAGCTCGTCCTCGCCCCTCGGGTGTGTAGTGCAGGTCTTCACCTGCCTCGCCGCTGGCATCTGAGCTCGTCCTCGCCCCTCGGGTGTGTAGTGCAGGTCTTCACCTGCCTTGCCGCTGGCATCTGAGCTCGTCCTCGCCCCTCGGGTGTGTAGTGCAGGTCTTCACCTGCCTCGCCGCCGGCACCTGAGCTCGTCCTCGCCCCTCGGGTGTGTAATGTAGGTCTTCACCTGCCTCGCCGCCGGCACCTGAGCTCGTCCTCGCCCCTCGGGTGTGTAATGTAGGTCTTCACCTGCCTCACCGCCGGCACCTGAGCTCGTCCTCGCCCCTCGGGTGTGTAATGTAGATCTTCACCTGCCTCGCCGCCGGCACCTGAGCTCGTCCTCGCCCCTCGGGTGTGTAATGTAGGTCTTCACCTGCCTCGCCGCTGGCAAGTGAGCTAGTCCTCGCCCCTCGGGTGTGTAATGTAGGTCTTCACCTGCCTCGCCGCCGGCACCTGAGCTCGTCCTCGCCCCTCGGGTGTGTAATGTAGGTCTTCACCTGCCTCGCCGCCGGCACCTGAGCTCGTCCTCGCCCCTCGGGTGTGTAGTGCAGGTCTTCACCTGCATCGCCGCTGGCATCTGAGCTCATCCTCGCCCCTCGGGTGTGTAGTGCAGGTCTTCACCTGCCTCACCTGCCACCCAAACGGGATGAGCATTACTACAGATGTGTACTGTGAAGAACTGAACATAATGATGGAGAAGCTCGCACATCTTCAACCAGCTTTGGTCAATCGTTCGGCTCCGCTGCTCCTGCTCGACAACGTGCGACCTCATACTGCACAGGAGACGGTGTCCAAGTTACAAAAGCTGGGGTTGGAAGTTCTCCGTCATCCACCGTACTCACCAGACCTTGCCCCTACAGACTTCTACTTTTTCCAGAATTTGGATAACTTTTTGGCGGCGTAAAAATTCAATAACCGAGAGGCAGATCAAAATGCCTTTGAAGAATTTATTTCCTCCCGTCCAGCAGACTTTTTCAAAAAGGGCATCAATAAGCTACCACTACGTTGGCAAAAATGCATTGATTGCATGGGCAATTACTTTGATTAATATAAATAAAAGATATAGAGAAACAAGGGCGATAACTTCTTTCATGAAAAACGGCAATTTCATAGTGATAGTTTCAAACATACAACATAAATACAGCATGGTGATGACGCAATTAAAGAGGTTGAAAGTAAAAAAATCCTAGGGATAACAATAGACAAACACTGTAACTGGAAAGCTCATGTTGACGAACTCTGTACAAAGGTAGATAGATTCGTATTCGTTCTATACAAATAAACATGTGTGGCTATTTTAGTGTTGATGCGGTACTATGTCTATGTCTCATAAAGGACGACGGGCAAGCTACTATGGACCGCGTCCAATTTTTTTTTTTTTTGATCCAACAGACATAATTTTTGTGTTATATTTTTCGTTACTGGCTACAAAATAACAAACCGTTTGTTTCAAGTCTTAAATATATGGGGTTTCCTGAAAAAATCATCTTTCAGTTTCATTTATCTAACAAAAATATACATGTTTATTTTCTATTTTTCTTCACAATAAAAGAGATAAAACATAATGATTGCCGACTTATATAAGATGGAACATAAATAAAACAACAAAACATCACGCCTAAATTCCACGAAGGAGTAAGCAGAAGTGTGTGGAACATTAACATTTAGCTATTTCTACATCTACATCTACACTAATATTATAAAGAGGAAAGATTTGTACCTATTTTTGTATGTTTGTAATGAATAGACTCAAAAAGTACTGGGCCGATTTAAAAAATTCTTTCACCAATAGAATGCTACATTCTTCCAATTTGACATAGGCTACATTTCATTTTGAAAAAAATTAGGGATCCTTGGTAAAAGGACGATGGGCTCTGGCGTCCTAAAAATTTTAACCTAACCAACAGACTTGAGACATATCTCATTTAAAAGGTCTTGGCTTACTGATATTTTTTTTCTATGGCGACAACCGTCAAAAGTATGGGGTTTAAGCAGAAAAGGAGGAAATGTTACTACTACGGCAGTTTGAGTAATTTATGCGGCCTGCCCAAATGTCCTTTCTTTGGTATTGTTCGTCGAATCGTTGAGCTCCTTATGTTCTGAGTTGAGCTGCATGATTACTGACAAATGCGTGCACTGAATGGATCGGTCCACTCAATCTGTGTGGTTCTTTCTTCAAAAGACCATTTCAGACACCAATCTACATGGTCTTCACATGATTTGACCAAGATTATGTCTGGACTTTAAAAGAGACTGTGATCTCTGAGTTTGTTTCGGTCTTTCTTCTCAGAGTAGTCAGATACGAAACGCCGACCTCATCTAGTTTTAAAATATGATTGACGTGTAAAAGTGTTTGTAAAAACCTACTTACAGAAATAAAATCATTTATCATTTACTGTGGTATAAAACAAGTATGATTATTCAAAAAAAATAAGTGAAAATCGTATTGGTTTTTACTTAAGGTACTTCACATTGTATTTTATTTTCCATGAAATAACATATTCACGCTTGTATACCCCGTAGGTGTAGGTACAACCGGATTTCAAAACTTATTCAACAGACTTGAGGCATATCTCATTTAAAAGGTCTTGGCTTTCTGAATATTTTTTACTACGGATACGACCATCAAATATATGGGGTTTTAAAGGAAAACCATAAAATGTAGTCATATTTTGTACTAGACAATAAGTTTTATTATTAAAAATAAAACATTGAATATCAATTATTAAGTTATTTTACTTTATTTCATAATGAATCTATGCTTCTATATTTAAAATGACATAACATCTCTGCCTACACATGCGGGGAATGCAGGCGGTATCAGGTTCACTTTGAACAAATTCCAGATCACTGTTGAAATCGACATTGCGAATGTTACTGGTGTCTTGTAAAAAGTTAGGGTTTACCTCTGCCTAACTCTTCTGGGAAAAAGAGCCGTGATGTTATGTTGTGTATGTGTTATAAATAAGATGTTACGGGTGAAATGTGGATGTGCTTTTTGAGTAGCAGCATAAGTTTGTTGTCCTATAAAATAGAGCCGTAGGTACTCTGTCTACCCCTAAGCGGAATACAGGCGTAATAATATGATTAACGGTTAATCACGAATACGTATAAGTTACGTTTTGTTGTGCCTTTGGTCTACCCGTCCGGGTAATACTGGTGTGATGCTATGTATTTCACCTCTATGCGGGGAATCATAAAATACCAAACTTGCGAAAAGTCTGGGTATCATATACATCTCTGCCCATTCGATAGACAATCACAGGCGTAATAATATGTTATGTTTTAAGTTTTATTTTATATTAGTTGGCTATTATAATGTTTGATCTCGTTCATTTTGACGAAAAATACAATTCAGTACCTACCTGTGTAGCAACCTATAATAGAAGTGTGCCTCTGCCTACCCCTCCCTACGAGGAATACTAGTGTGATGTGTGATATAAGTAAAATAAATAGAATAGATTACATTGCAAAATATAACATACTAGCAGCCCGTCCCGGCTTCGCACGGGGTAGACAATTATTTATTTTTGGAAATTTCGGCAGCGCATTCGACGAAAGACATTTTAAGACTCATTTTTCTACACCTTCGGTTACATTGTTCAAAGGATGATGACCTTTAAATGTAAATTATTCAATTATCTCTTAACTAAATGCTACTACTCGACTAATGATTTTATGAACGCAAAGTTGACCTAAATACTTATTATCTCTTTTTGACTTAATTTAATATTTTTGACATTTCCATATTTAACATTTGACTAATTTGCAATTTGAATGTTATACTAATTTATTTAATTCAGTGTTGTATCTAATAATCTAACCAAAACCCTGAAAATGTATTTGTACGCCGGAAACGGCAGAATATTATGAACTTTTAAAACTATGTAAAACTGTGAAACAATATTCTGACAAATAAATGGACTATTACTATTACTATAAATATTCAGTCAAGGGTTCGCCGGTCCGTTGTTGCCGCAGCCGGAACACAAATCACAAATCGCTCGGCGAACTCAGATTGCTGAGGTTCCAAATGATCAAAATCAATATATTCTAAATATACCTACATGGGCACTTATGAAACGTCAGAAGCTAGATTCTGACGTTTCATTTTTGTGTTTCGTTTCATATCGTTTCCTATGGAGAAGAACCGGCAAGAAACTTCACGGTTACTCTTTTAAAAATAATTGTTTTTTTATAATATTTTCAAATAACAGTGTTAATAGGTATGGGAGGAAGGTGTATGCCTTTCAAAAATTACCAGGTACTTAACAAAATTGAAAATATTCAGCAAATCTACAGTCTACCAGGCCTTCAACATTCTCACATTCACAAAATAGGAAATAATCTATATAAAGATTTAAAAAAAAAAATACTGAAATTAATATCTAAAGAGTTGAAGTTAGAATTGTAGGTATATAAAGTCAAATAATGAGATAATTATTCGATTATATCAAGGAAGAATGTAAAAAATTAAAAGTAAACAACATCAACAAGTAAGTTAAGTTTGACGGCACGGTTGGCGCAGTGGTTAAGCGATTGACTGCTGCGCTGCGTGTCACGGGTTCGATTCCCGCACGGAACAAATATTTGTATGATCTACAAGTAGTTGTTCCGGGTCTGGCTGTTTGTGTATGTGAGTTTAAATGTTTGTAAACGCACCCACGATACAGGAGAAATCCTAGTGTGGGGCAACGTTTTAAAAAACAAAAAAAACATCATTATTTGGGAGCAGTAATAGACACTTAGGCCGCGGCGAACATAACCTGGCGAAGTGGGGCATAGTCGATTCACCTAACACTCAGTGCGAGTGTGGTGCTCCTGAACAGACTATGTCCCATCTGCTGGAGTGTCCCAATTGTCCGTTCGCCTGCACCCTTGACGATTTGAACAACGCCTCTGGCACCGCAATAAATGTGGCCGCCTACTGGGCCCAAACTATAGATGTACCGTCGAAACGAAAAGAAGAAGAAGAGAATAGATACTTACATAAAATTATGCCATTAGTGAGTTACCAGGAAAGCCACATGTGCAGAAGGAATTATTGCCAAACTTCCTTGACTTCAACGTATTCTTTAATCTTATAATATTATGCTTTTTGATAAAGACACGTTTGATGGGGGTTTTGAACTTTCCATCGCTAAGTTCTGTAACTGACTTTGGCAACTTGTTATAAAACCGGATACTGTTTATAAGAAATGACTTGCTTGTTTTAGTTAATCTAAATTTGAGTATCACAATATCATGTCAACTGCGTGTATTTATGTTATCGAAATGGAAATCATCCTAAGTTTTTGTGAACATACAAAATACTTTCTAAGATATAAAGAGAAGGCAGAGTCAGTATATCAATTTCTTTCAGTTTGTTTCTAAGGGACTCGCGGGGACCCATTTTATGGATCACGCGGATTGCCCACTCTTTTGTAAAATGAAAATTGAAACTGCGTCAGCTGCCGATCCCCACAGCAAAACGCCATAGGACAATACACTACTACTAAAATACAAACTAATACTGTGGCAACAAGCAAAATATACTGTCTTCTGAATTCTGTCTCCTGAGATACAGGCTAACTACCTAGTTCAGGAGGCAGAGCTTTTTATGTAACAGTGACTCTTACAAATATCACAATCGCAGTCATGTGAACTTCGGTACAATTATAGGTATTCTAAGCTAAACTTGCACTAAGGCTGGACTCACACATTCTGAATTCAGAGTCGGAATTTAATATTATTAATTAAGAAAGCCCAGCATTACATACAATTTAATTATGCGCCACACACATTCTTAATTTTTTTTTTTTTTTTTTTTTTCAGATTATGATTTTCTCAGATCGATCTGTAAGAATGACACTGACGACCGTTCTGAATTGGAAATTTTATATTGTGCGTTGAAAGCCGCCCATGTATATCACGACAGCAAAGCAAAGACAAGGCGTGGTTGGAAATATGTACAATTATAATTCAAATTTGTTTTATTATTTAAAGCTAAATGTAGTGCGATGAGATTCCTCTTCCATATCCAAGACATTTGCCTGAGCCGAGAAACACGAGAATACTGATTTATCTGAATTTTTAAGATATGTGTGAGGCAGCTTGCCGGAATTCAAATTATGAATTCCAACTCTGAATTCAAAGAGGAATTCAGAATGTGTAAGTCCAGCCTTTGATTTAAGTTACGCGATTGGTAGTCGAACACGTAATATTTGGTAATAGTTGCGATATACGAGTATGCATTCATGGAAATGCACGCAGGTAAAAGTGCTGAACTTATTACTTCACGTTAATTGCAATGTAATGGAAAATTTATAAGAAATGTTAGTACAATTCAAGCGCCTTTGTATAAGTTGCTTAAAGCAGGAACTCCGTATAACTGGAATAGAGAATGTGAAGATGCGTTCAGTATACTTCGAAAAGCAATAAATACATTTTTAAATACTCGTAGTAATGTTGTGTCTCTTCCTTGATTCCCGAAATTTTCAGTGCCGCCCTCGTATTTTACCTAAATAAAGATACTGCTATTTGAACGATATTCGATGTATATGTCTCGTGTTGACTACAGAACGGTACGCTGCTGAACGCGCTTAAGATGTGGACGCGCGCGGTGAGCGCTCGCGTGGAGCAGTCGCCGCAGTGCTACATCTGCTACTGCCGCCTGCACCCCAACAACGGTCGCCTGCCGCGCGTGCTGTGCTACCAGTGCAAGAACAAGTTCCACACCATATGCCTGGTACGCTATACTATACTCCACATATAACACTGCACGCCCGCGTGGAGCAGTCGCCGCAGTGCTACATCTGCTACTGCCGCCTGCACCCCAACAATGGTCGCCTTCCGCGCGTGCTGTAATCATTATTATAAGACTGTTTTTTTATTATTATTTATAACAGCTTAAACTATCATTACAGGGTTTCCCTTAATGCGACAGCTAAGAACTTAAACTAATAAACTAAAATATATCAACCAAATTAGAGAATTTTTTTTATTAAAACTAACAACATTATTAAAATAAAAAATTAAAAAAACATAGCATTACATAATTACTAACAAAAACATAGTACAAAAAAATATTATTATATAAATTATACATATAAATTCACTCTTCTTTCTTCGTTCAATCTATCTCTTTGTGGAATGCGCTCCCCCAGGAAATCAGGATGGTAACCAACCGATTATCCTTAAGATTAAAGTTCGCGAGCACATTCGTAAGAATCTGGCAATATCAATCAATCTGCCTAGCCTTTTCCCAACTATGTTGGGGTCGGCTTCCAGTCTAACCGGATGCAGCTGAATACCAGTATTTTACATGGAGCGACTGCCTATCTTGACCTCCACAACCCAGCAACTGGGTAACACGATACCCCTTGGTAAGACTGGCTGTCAGACTTTTGGGCATCTGATGACCCGTAACGACTGAATCTGGCAATATTATAACAACGGAAATGTTATCCCATTGTTTGTTTAATTAGTTTTAGTATATTCTTGTATTTATATGTATTTATTTGTTCTTATATTTATATATAATTAGGTACATATATATATGTTATTTATAGTTAAGGTATAGGCTTCAATCAATAATAGCACTAGATACAGGATCAGGAACAAAAATAAGTCATTGAAGTGGCCACGTTTACACACACATACACATTTACATTTGTTACTACGAAATATAGAAAAAAGTTTTAAAATATTAACAACTTCAGTTCAATATAAACCTTAACACTCAACTATAAAGTTTTATTACGATTGCAAAATATTGATATTTAAGTCCTTCTATCATCGGAGAAAGGTAAATAAATAAATTTAAAATGTCACTTGAAAATAAAAAGTCATTTTTATAATAAGTACAAAAATATTTATTCTAAAATGAAACTTAAATCCTAAGCAATAAGGTTAAAGACATTTTGTTGACAATTTCGTGCTTACTCTATTTTGGAACTAGACGTAGTTCTTGGTATGACATTTCAATGCTCAGAACACAGTAATCATTGAAAGACGTATGCCCAAATACTCAAACGTCACTTAACTTTAAGACGTTCTTATAAGTGTTTCTGTTGCTACAAAATAGTTTAAAGTGACAGAGACAGCATTAGACTTAACAGCGACTTAAAATTGAATTGCGTTTGAGTATTCAGCAGGTAGAGTTGCAGAAAAATAATATTATTTTTTTAAGCGAATGTTCTTTTTTTAAGGTAGCAAATATTTTTGATCAATTTAAAAAAGTTGGTAGTAGGACTATATTAGTACAATAGTTATTTTAATAAGGGGGATGCGCTGTGGTAGCCCGCGAATTTCAAATTTTCTTGCGTTTTATGCAATTTGCAGGTCCGTGTCAGGTTGTAATATTGATCAGTTCAGTTATGTCCAATTTATCAAAATGAATTGAACAAATTGTTGAATAAAAAATTCAACAATTTGTTACTTATAACTTTTTGAAGGTTTAAATGTTTCTTCTCCTCTTTCTTTCGCGACAATAGATACCTATTTTGCATTGCGAAATTGGTCGCTAAGACATCTACAAACAAAAATAACATATAAAATAACAATACTACTCCATGCATTTCCCTGTTCCAGAACAGTCGATGTTTGTTACAATAGTTGGTGCGTTGTCGCAAACATTGGCCAAACAATCATAATATTTGCTAAATGATGTATAATTTACTATTTAATTGTTATTATTTTATGAAAAATACAAACATAATGATATAAACTTACCGAAAAAAGATATTCCTTCCAAAATCTTGGTGTTACGGTGGTTATTTACACAATTTTTGATCGCGCACTGCGGCATTTTGACGTCTAGCGTTGGCTATGTTTGGACGACACTAATTTGAAATAAGACCACAAAAGTATTTGTGCTCTTATTTTCCGGGCCGTTTTTGAAGCGCTTATCGGGAATCTAGTGCTATTATTGATCGAAGGGTATAGGTATATCTAAGGATATATGTACCTATATGTATACAATTAAACCTCCAATTTTATATAAAATAGCTCTGGTATGCGGTGCCATGGCAAGCAGGTTAGTTCTGGCTGTAGTTCTGCTGTGTTGTCCCACTGTAAAGGTTTCCCTGCCCACTTTCAACTTTTCCTGGCCTACTGACCGTATGCAGGCCAATCCTTAAGGACCTTGTTTTTAGTATACAGGAAAGTAAAATAACCAGTGTGCAAAATTTTTTTGGCGGTTCAGTATCAATAATAGAACACATTTATATTATTTGTTCAATACTTTTTTTTTTGTCCGACTTGAAATCAGCAAAGCATGGATACAATCTATTCGTAATAATATCAATGGCGGTTCCGAGTGTCATTCCGAATTTCAACAGTTAATTATTTCGATTCGGTCCCAATTTCGAAAAACAATCGTTCGACTACTCATTGCTTCGACAGAACATATATTCGACTAGCATTTGTCCGACAGAACATACTTCGACAACACACACCTTCGAAAAACATTACTTCGACAGAAGCCTTCTTCGTTATGCACTTGTTCGGCGGATCTCTATTTCGACGGAACATACCTTCGACATAATACTGCTCTGAAATGTGACAATAATAATTGAATTTCGCTTTATGATTTTAGGTACAAAATAAAAATAATAATCAATTATGTTTTTAATTATAATCAGTAACAAATATTTGTACAGTATAATCATTTCTTCAGATAATTTAAATAACACAACATAATATTAGTAAGTCTTCTTGATTATTTATTAGACATGTGAGTAACGTATGCTATATTCTGCTTAGGAACGAAAATGTATCCATGACATTTTTCAGTAGCAAGTGTTTTTGCAGCCTTTCGTTCTGCTGTAAATGTTTTTAGGGTTCTGTCTCTGTTTTTAGTCCGTCTGTCTGTCAGTCCGCAGCTTAGCTCAGAGACCATTAGTACTAGAAAGCTGTAATTTAGCATGAGTATACAATACATATTAATCACGCCGACAAAGTGGTAAAATAAAATCTTGAAATATATTTTTTAGGGTACCTCTCCTACACGTAAAACGGGAATGATATTTTTTTCTCGTCTATCCCAGTGTGAGGTATCGTTGTATAGGCCGTTCAAAAATTTAACTGTACAAAGATTTGTTACTGTAGGGAAATCCTATGCAATGCGAGATCACCATATACTGGATTTGTATAGTTTGAAATCAGCTTAGCAATGTGTGTGCGCGTCTATAACAAAATACCAAGGCACTTCAATACATTAAATATAAGATTAATTAAAATTAAGTTTTATAAATGGTTACTGGAACGTAGTTTTTACAGTTTAAAAGAATTTTTGGATAAAAAATGTTGATGTTTTTAAAAATACTGATGGTTGATGCCTTTTTCATCTAACTTTATAATTTTGCATGCTAAGTTTTTATCCTAGCTAAACATGTTTGTGCCATATAAATCTGTATTTAACACCATTGTATACTGTACAGTCTTAAACTGTACATGTTTTGCTGACGCGGTGGCTTGCACCAGACGTGCGTTACTTTATTACTATAAATATACCTAATTTCCAATAAATCAGCGAGTGCGGTTACTGCTACGCGGTGACTAACATTAGAGAAAGGAATCGTCAACAATATTACTTGTGAAACCTACTTATACGTAATAAACCTAACGGAAACTAAGTGATCTTTTCTCTACGCGCTTCAACCTTAACTATAACAACTCTGCAAGTGTACAAACCGTACATTTAATGGTCCTTCGAACCGAATATTTAATGTGTGTAGTGTCTCTATTTACGATAGCGAATCGGTTCAGCTGGTCTCCCATAAACTGGTCGCCCCAGTTGGATTGAGAAGGCGCATAATATCGTACATAGTGCAAACGCAATAAATATAAACAAACGACAATTTCAAGTCGCTGAGGATTAGAAAGAAAGAAAGAAAAATAGGTTTATTTGTCACAGAAACACGTGCATACAAAAAGATAATTAATTTAAGTAGGTGGTATACAGAAAAATAAAAAAAACAAAATAGATCTACATTCCAATCACGAGCACAAACCAAAATAGTCGGCAGCTACTCAGCATGATGCTGTGCTATGAGGGACCCACAGCACAGCGCTGATTTTCAGTGGTTACCCGGAAAAGACATACGGAAACCAAGTCAGGTTTAAAGAAATTAACATAAATAGGCAACTAGATAAAATAAAACAAACAGTACTCAGAATATAATCTAACTATACAACCAGATATATGAATAAATATTATTAGATAAAAAAATAAAAAAATCCGCAGGCATCACCGCGCGTGCATAAATAAATAAAGTCGGTATCCACTAAAACATACTACGAGTATTGCGCAAGAATATAATTATGTCTCGCTCACACCCCCACATTTACTCAAAGGCTCCAACGGTAACTACTCGTACTACAACATGTTCGTCGATATGGAAAACAAGTACGACGACCTAAGGAAAAACTTGAGTAGCAAGATTTGGTCGACAGCCCACTACGAAAAGTCGGCGCCAAAAATAAAGGTTCCTGAATTTTCGGGTAGCTATACTCAATGGATTTCCTTCAAGGATCTCTTCATGGAAACCATTAACAACAACCCGATGATTAGCAAAGCGCAAAAGATGCAGCATCTGAAAACGAGGTTAAGAGGTGAAGCTGAGAGATTGGTGCAACATCTCAGTATTGGCGCAGAAAACTACACATCCTGTTGGAAAATACTGACTCAGCGTTTCGACAATCGAAGGCTGCAACTTACGTCATTCCTGAACACCATGCTCAACCTGCCTGTCATTCAACAACCCGACAGCTTCAACCTCAAGAAGATGCATGATGTCATAACTGAATGTACGAACGGACTAACAAACATTGGTTTAGACATCACAACTTGGGACTCAATTATCGTACACTTGATGTCGCAGAAACTTGACACGACTACCTACAGCGAGTACATAAAGGAACTGCGAGATCCTAGAGATGTACCAAACTTGAACGAGCTATTATACTTCCTGGAGAACAAGTTCATGGCATATGAAACCATGAAAAATATGAAAAAAGAAGTACCTAACCAGCAGAAGCAAGTCTCGTTCAAGTCGTTTAACAGACATCATTCTGCAAAACTGCATGACTACGAGCAACAAAAATCATTCAAGAGAACTTATCATACAGCATATGGACACTGCCCACACTGTGAAGGAAATCATGTATTGATGAAATAAGTTTCTGTGTTATTTCGTTGAAATAACACAAACTTATTCACACAGTCGCAAAATTAGAATTATGTAAAAACTGCTTATACAGTCATGGCAACACAGACTGTACGTCACAAAAAACGTGCCAAGAATGCAATATGAAGCATCACACGTTATTGCACAACAATACTGTCAACTCAGAAAGAAACAACGACAATTTAGGTCAACGACCAACCACATCCGCATATAAACAAAGCTCCAATCATATTACACTACAATTATTTCTAAGATTTGTACTGTATATTTCCAATTTTTATTTTTGAATAAATTTTATTATTATTATAAATATCTACTAACGAGATTGAGGTTTTATTAACTACTGTGCAGCTTAAGATAAAGTCTGCAAAAGGGGATTACATTACGCTTCGAGCACTACTAGACCAAGGTTCGCAAGTAAACTTGATCACCGAGAACGCCGCACAGATGCTACGACTACCAAGGAAACGGCTGAATGCAACCATAACGGGAGTGGGAGCTGCACCTGGAAACTGCAAGGACGGCTTCAGCTTACCTGTAAATCGATTCACTCAGACTACGCATTAGAAACTCAGGCACTCATTTTAAGCAAGCTAACAAACAACTTACCCAACTCATCGTTCGAAAAGGCTAACTGGCCACACCTGGAAACCTTGAAACTAGCAGATCCGGAATTCAACGTATCAACTCATATAGATTTATTACTTGGGGCAGACGTATATTCCGACATCATCCTTGACGGAGTATTGAAAGGCAGTCAGCAGTCTCCTGTGGCGCAACAGACACACTTAGGCTGGATCTTATGTGGCAAACTGAAAACTTTTAACTGTCACGTAACACGGGTCGACCTAAGTGAACTAACTAAATTCTGGGATAACGAAGAAATAACTATCAGCAACGACATGCCCAAGGATAATCAGTGTGAAGAATATTACGCCATGACAGTACAACGAGACGCAGATAACAAATACATCGTTAAGATGCCTATGAGCTCTGAGTTGCAAAACAAATAAGGTCAATAGCAATCTCGCAATTTCTCCAATTAGAAAAACGCTTGGGAAAGAATAACAAACTTGCAACAATGTACCGGGACTTCATCAGAGAATATACGCAACCACACCATATGAAACCGGCGTCTCAAATATCAACTTCCATGTCTGAATGCTACCTGCCACACCATGGTGTTCTGCAAGAACAATCCACTACTACTAAACTAAGAGTGGTTTTCAACGCCTTGCAAAGGACAACAACTGGGCACAGCTTGAATAGCTTAATGGAAAAGGGTCCAAATCTACAGAAGGACATTCAAGCTCTTATACTAAAGTGGAGGTCATACAAGTACGTTTTTACCGCCGATATAGAGAAGATGTACCGATGTATCGGGTTAGCTAAAGATCAACAATCACTTCAGAAAATAATATGGCGCGACTCTCCTGCTGAAAGGTTACAAGAATTTCTTCTTTGTACCGTGACCTACGGGACAAAATGCGCACCATGGTTAGCTATACTAACACAGAAAACAACATTACCAAGACTGGAACTGTGTGGCGCTCAACTACTGGCTGACTTGATGGAGAAAACCAAGCAAACATACTGTGGATACAACATATCAATACGGGCCTGGTCAGATTCTCAAGTTGTCCTGGCATGGATTCAAGGCGAAACATCAAGATGGGAGACGTATGTAGCCAACAGAGTTACAAAGATCAAAAGCGTCATTCCTGCAGCTCAGCGGCGGTATGTCAAATCAGAGCAGAATCCCGCAGACCGCGCATCAAGAGGGCTTTTGCCAAGCAAACTACTGAACTTTAACCTATGGTGGCAAAGCCCTGAACTCTTAACAAAACAAGATCCGTCGGAAGATATTCTTTGCGCTTTTCAAACTAATTTTGGCTGCATAAATCACGTTCAAATCGAAAAAACTTCATAAGAGAATAACGAAACTAACATAATAACAAAATTATTGAACAAATGCATTTCATTAAAACAAGTAAATAAGGTCATCGCATGCATATTACGATTCATTACAAATATGCGCAATAGGACGAAATCGGAAACTACTTACCTAACAACAAGTGAACTAAGCGCAGCGCGTGAAAGTATCATTATTCACACGCAGCGACTGCAGTTCAATCCTGAATACAAACAACTTGTTAACAAGGAAACAGTATCAAAGAAAAGCGCAATTTGCAAATTGAATCCCTACATAAACAAAACGGGAATTATTTGTGTCGGAGGTCGTCTGAAGCACTCAAGCTTACCCGGGGAGATGAAGAATCCAATCATCATACCACATAGAAGACGATTTACACAACTTATAGAATAAGCACATTCAACCACATTACATGGAGGAGCTCGGCTAACGTTGACTTATATGTATAAGACAGCGTTACGGGATCGTTGGCGGTAACCGAGCCGTCAAGAACCAACTTCGAAGATGTGTACGCTGCCATCGCTTCAACAAGACAGATGGCTATCAACTGATGGGTGACCTACTTATTTTACACACACAGGAGTAGACTTTACCGGTCATGTGGATGTTAAACACAACAAGGGTAGAAGCGTAAAAACTTCAAAGGGATACATAGCCATATTTACGAGTATCTGTATGGTAACGAAAGCCGTTCATATTGAACTCGTGTCAGACCTCAGCACAGTAACGTTTATAGCGGCCTTTCAAAGACTGTGTCACATGTACTCTGTGGTACAAATTTTATCGGGGCTGCAAAGGTACTTCGTCAAGAATTCGAAGAGTTCAAACAACTACTGAAACCAGATCTCTTCGACCACCTGGCAAAATTAGAGGTGGAGTGGCATTTCAACGCGCCCGCCTAGCCAACTGCTGGCGGTCTGTGGGAAGCTGCCGTCAAGTCAATGAAGCACCATCTGCGACGAGTCCTAGAGGAGCAAAAACTAACATACGAGGAGTTCATTACGATTTTAGCAAAAATAGAAACTTGCTTGAATTCAAGACCTCTGTGCCCGCCAACTGAAGATCGAGAAGAGTTCTACAATTGCCTCACTCCTGGACACTTCCTAACAGGAAGCCCAATATTGTCCATGCCACTCTCGGATTACAAAGACGTAAATACCATCGATTTACGTCGTAGGTGGCAGCTTATCGAGCATTTGTTTCAACAATATTGGAAAAACTGGTCAAACGATTACCTTACTACTCTACAAACACGTAGTAAGTGGAACAAGCCTTCTAGAAACGTCAAAGAAGGCGATGTAGTACTGGTGAAAGAAAACAATCTACCGCCGGGAAAATGGGCCTTAGGTCGTATACTGGGGACTCATTCAGGATCTGATGGATATGTTCGAGTTACTACCCAAAACTCATGCAGGAATCATAAAGCGCCCAATAACTAAACTATCGCCATTACCAACTCTGAAATTGAGGATGCCAAGGAAAACGAAACAAAAAATAAAGCCTCAACAGACTACGAAAAATGAACGGCGGAAGAAGTCAAAGAATCCAACTTCAACTTTACTAATAACAATGTTATCATTGTTTACATTTGTAACGGGAGCCTATAGTGCCATTGGTGGCACGCGCGGTCCGCCGCCGGCGGCGACCGCTCAGATTACAAGTTTGGAACGCGAGCGGCCCATATACTATGACACCGTTGGCAAAATGCAAGTAGTGCGCGATGAATGGATATTAATGATGTACTACAACCTAACAAACTAATGGGAAGAAACTCGTCGTACTCAAACTTACTTCGAGAATATGAAGAACTTATGTCATCAATATGCCATCTGTTACTCCTTGCTGGTGGCCGCCATCATAGTTGGACTTGTTGTGGTTGGAAGGAATCGTCCGCACTACTGACACTGCAAACACAACGCTAAGAACAAAACTACTAGTCAACCACGTGATGATATTGAACTTCAAATTATCCGTAAACCAGAGTACCAGCAAGAAGCAGTCGCAGCACAAAGGACTTGTGGATGGAGCCTCAACCTAGGACAAGGAACATCGTCTTTCAATTTGATTGATTTGATTGATTTAGTGATGGCTTTTCCTTTCTCTTCTCATTTGTTTCTCCTTTTGGGGTTGCCAAGATGTACAGTCTTAAACTGTACATGTTTTGCTGACGCGGTGGCTTGCACCAGACGTGCGTCACTTTATTACTATAAATATACTTAATTTACAATAAATCTGCGAGTGCGATTACTGCTACGCGGTGACTAACATTAGAGAAAGGAATCGTCAACAATATTACTTGTGAAACCTACTTATCTATATCTATAAAGCTGAAAAGTTTGTTTGTTTGAACGCGCTAATCTCAGGAACTACTGGTTGAAAAGAAAAATTCTTCTTGTGTTGGATAGTCCATTTATCGAGGAAACTTATAGGATCATAATAAATAATATCACGCTACAACCAAAAGGAGCGGAGCATAAATGAAAAATGTTGCAAAAACGGGAAAAATTATTCCTGTTTGAGAGCTTCCGTTGCGTGCGCTGCGTAAACGGTTTAAGTTACGCAAATATCATGTATGATGGAATTGTTTCTCTTTAAATGTTCTAAAAAAAAGTCCGCGACAGCATATGTCTATCTTTTAAGATTGACTCACTATAACCTTTTTTATGGTAATCTTTGTTCGAAATTAATGCATTATTTGCGAAGGAGTTTTCATAAACATGGTATTAATCCTCATCCAAATAAATATGTTATTTAATTTTGAACAAAGTTGCCCTTACATTAGGAGATATAACTGTTTTATAATAACTCCGCAGCAAAATAATGATCAACTCTGCGAGGTAGTCTATTCTAAAGCTGAAGAGGGTTCCGTAACCAAAGGGTAAAATGGGATCCTATCACTAAAACTCCGCTGTCCGTCTGTCTGTCTGTCCGTCTGTCCGTCTGTCCGTCTGTCCGTCTGTCCGTCTGTCCGTCTGTCCGTCTGTCCGTCTGTCCGTCTGTCCGTCTGTCTGTCTGTCTGTCCGTCCGTCCGTCTGTCCGTCCGTCCGTCCGTCCGTCCGTCCGTCCGTCTGTCCGTCTGTCACCAGGCTTTATCTCATGAACCGTGATAGTTAGACAGTTGAAATTTTCACAGATGATGTATTTCTGTTGCCGCTATAACAACAAATACTAAAAAACAGCTAAAAATAATATTTAAGGGGGACTCCCATACAATGGACATGATTTTTTTGCCGTTTTTTTTTTTGCTCCGCCCGCGTGGATGACGTTTATCGCGTAAAAAAGTAGCCTATGTCCTTCTCCATATCCCAGGCTATACTCAAATTTCATGACGATCGGTTCAGCGGTTTACGCGTGAAAACGTAACATACAGACAGACAGACAGTTACTTTCACATTTATAATATTAGTAAGGATTTGTATGGATGGTACGGAACCCTTCGTGCGCGAGTCCGACTCGCACTTGGCCGGTTTTTTGTTTTTTGAACGCGAATCTGGAACTGCGAGTGGGATTTGAAAAAATCTTTTTGCATTTTACAGCCCAATTCTTGAGGAAGAATTACATTCCTATTAACTAGGACACAATTTTTTTTAATGAAAGTTTATGCGAAAACGAAGTAAAAGCACGGGCAGGCAATGTGTTGCGACGGGGTGGGTCGGGGGAACAAGAAATTTAACGCGGACGAAGTCGCGGGCAGAAGCTAGTACGTAATAAACCTTACGGAAACTAAGTGATCTTTTCTCTACGCGCTTCAACCTCAACTACAACAACTCTGCAAGTGTACAAACCGTACATATACCATGTTTTACGCAAATAAATATTTTATTATTATTATTAATAATAAATTTGCGATTAATAACCCGCGTAAATACCTACGCCGGCGAATTGAGCGAGCGGACAGCTGATAGGTACTGCGTTCCGCTACACCGCACGCGCCGGCGTGTCGGAGCCGGAGTGTCCACTAAATAAAAATAAAAAAATTATATATAGGTGTTTAATAAACCTCATTTAAGTTTAATTTGTTAAAATTTGCGCACTGGTTAAAAAAAAACTGTACTTCGTCGGTTTATTGCAAGAACTCATTAAGTGAAATAGTCAAAACTTTGAAATAAACAATTAATTCGTTTTAGTTGTATTGATTGCCCTAGATCATCTTCGTTATGATTATGTTAATGAAAAATTAAACACCGTTTTTGCATTACTTACACATATAAAACTCGCCAAGACGAGTTCAAGGCGTTATAAACTTTATGATTTTTTGCCACTAATGAGTTCTTGCAGTAAACCGACGATTTGTTTGTAAATAATATTAGTATCAAACGACCGAATGCTTGAAATTGTCCTGAACGTTTTCATGAAAATATAAATAAATAATGGAGACTAACAAGGATTACGTACATAAACATTATACGTCAGAAAACAACTTTTTGATGTGACAAATTGTATATTTAATTTATACGTTTATTTCGCAGCGCAAATGGTTCGCGACCAGCAACAAGTCCAACTGCCCGCTGTGCCGGTCTGCTTTCTGATCCAGCCCGTCTGACGTACACCACACTCACATTATTAACTCATCTCGTCGAAAAACTCGTTTGTCTTGTCTCTGGATATATATATGGATACCCTGGCTTTGCGCTGGGACGCTAATTAATTAGAGTAATATATAACTTTATACAATGTTAGAATTTGGAGCTGATTGGCTGAACTTTAAATAGTTTAAAATACTATATTTCCTACAAAAAAAAAAATGTACAGATAATTATAATCATTTATCATCAGGATTTCATTTTGTAGGTCTTAAATTTCAGTATCAATATTTCAAATTACAATACCTGATAGAAATCAAAAGCTAGAAGAAAAATAATAGCTAGATTATTTTATACCATGGTACCTACGTATAGGAAGGTTTAAGGTTTTTTTTATGTTTACTTCGAACAGCATTACAGTAGGTAATAAACTAAGCGATGTTGCATTAAATTTCTTTCCTGTTGGTGTGTTTGTAAGTCTGTTTGAAGTGAACCTATCGAATCCTTATTTTACGTCACAACTCGCGAGGCTCTAGCAAAGCTGTGGGCAAAGGTCAGTGCCTCGTTGTTAGGATGAGCTTGTGAATATTGGTACTTCATGAAATTGTTGGTCCTAACTAAATAAACGAGAATTTATCATGACATGTACGGATTTTATTCGAGAAATCGAGTCTTTTACGAACTTTACTTGAAAACAGGTTTGTGTTAGACTTTACTTACCTTTTTGCTTTTTCTGAGTGCCCCGTTGATCTCTTGGTCGCAAGCGCGATTGCTGGGCTTCCTGGGTTCGATTCCGGTAATCGAACCCAGGAAGCCCAGCAATCGCGCTCGGGCAAAGTGATATTGAGTTTCCCCATTAGGAATTTCGTAGTAAGAGTAACAGCCCGGAGTTTGGAAGTGGCGGTGTGATACCCGCGCGCCGCTTTCGCTTTTTATTTTCATTTGACAGCTGTCAATTGTCAAGTAAACATTGAATTTGTATGTGCTCCCAGTAAATTAAATATTAAAATTTGAAAACTTAAGTTTAAACGATTAATAGTTTATAAAAGTGAAGCTGATCATACGAACCAACAGTGACAGTGTTATTGACGATTTTTTAGTGTCAGACCATCCGAAATACTCAATTCAAGAAACATTGGCAGTGACTTTGAAAAACAATGACTTAATATTGTTCAAGACCCTCAGTGCATTACGTGTCATCCCTGTGTGTATATAATTGTGAACTCCACCTAAAAAACACTTGAAACATTTCCTTAAACAATATTGACTCAATGTAATCCTCATTCAAACATTGTCTGCCAAAAAATCGTTTTTTTTTTTTTTCCTCTCTATTCATTCAAATGTTATGACAGGATAAGTACAGCACCATCTGTGACAAACCACATAAACTGACATGTCAATCTGTGGAAAAACTGATATCTATCGGCTGAGTCACTTACTAACATCGATCAAACTATAAACACATAGCAAATTTTGTCACTGACTCACAAGTACAACTGGCCTAGCTGGACGATGAGAGTTCGAATTCCATAAAGCGATATTCTTTGGATATTATTTTAGACTAGCTTCTGCCCGCGACTTCGTTCGCGTGGAAGTCGTAAAACACCATAATATACTAAAATACCAGCCACATTTTAATAAAACTTCCCTGAACTTCCATTTGTAGTTTTGGTCACTGCAGTCAAAATATACAGAGAGTCAGGAATGGCGACGCGGGAGCAAGCGACGTACAGTTCTATGGTATAGGGTTTGGTTTCCGCACTTAGTCCTTCAGGTGGACCATTATACATGGGCCATGGCGGCCATCAGTGGTTATTCCAACCAGCCCACCCCCCTCCAGAAGTTAATTACGTCTCCCGGTATGTTTAGAACATCTGTGAAAGATCAGGGTGTCCCGAGGGTCTCTGTTCTAATCTGGGTGACGCCTGTGCGTTCAAAGAGCACATGCGCGACGGTTTACTCAGCCTCCATGCAAGCTCTGTACAGAGGATGGTCCGATATGTCTATTGTGTGGAATTGTTTGTTTAGCGTGCAGTGTCCCGTAATGGTCCATGGTACGGAGCGAGAGTGCGTGGGAGGCCGTCACCTCCTTCTGCGAAGCAGTAATGCTTGCAAAGGAGGAGGCGGAACGCGTGAGGGAGAGATAGTCTGTGCGCCCTCATGCCTCTAGTCGCCGCAAAAGACGCCCTGGGCGGCAGGAATCAATTGGCGATTCCCGGCCACCGTAGGCGCGGGCTTGCAGACGGCGAGCAATGGGCAGCTCGCCGTCTGGTAAGGCCCAGGCCCAGGTTGACGGCGCGTTGTGTTCTACGCGTGGACCAATGCCTGCCAGGGTTGCGGGTTTTTTCCGAAAGGGATACCGTGGCCCTGGCACAAAGGCAACTGAAGTAACACAGGTGGGTTTTAGTCAGTAAAAGTCTGACACGCCCTCCCGCTCCGCTCAGAGCGGGAGAAGTTATTTGATAATTTCCCACCCAAAAAAAAATAAAGTCCTATAAAATTCTTCGAACTATCACAATTACAGTAACAAAATATAAAAAACCGGTCAAGGGCGAGTCGGACTCACGCACCGAGGGTTCCGTACCATCATAATTGTATAGCTTTATTCGTATTAGTACCTAAATAGTTATGTAAAGAGAAAAAACTACAACTTACTGTGCTTAACCCAAAGCAATCTTCGAATAGGTAGGAAGGAAGACATTTTTGTTGTGAACCATGAAATGTTTTTAAATTTTCATCGGAGAGGTCAATATTCATCAGAGAATTTTAACACTGTGGTGTACAATATTGCAGTTTTGGTCAGCGCCATCTCTTGACCGATAATGGAACTAATGTAATTTTCTAAATCAAAAACTCGTATAGACATAGGTGAACTGTCGGTTGAACATAGCATTGAGTTGTCTTGTGTTGAGCTAGATAAGCATGTTATAGTGTGCGTTTATAGTCCCCCGAATTATCAAAACTATATTTGAGTCTGTTATGGAAGATGTTTTGGCAAAACTTTCAACTGGTAATAAATCAGTAATTATCTGTGGTGATTTTAACATTAATATTTTAGAAAATAATTCAAATACCAGTAGATTATTAAATTTGTTTAAATCATTTAATTTGTCAAATGTGTTTGAAGAACCAACCAGAATAACTACGACTACTGCTACATGTATTGATAATGTTTTTTGTTGCTGCAACTATTTAGATAAAGCCAAAGTTAATTATCTGCCTTCTGATCACAGCGGTCAAACCGTAACTTTTGAGTCCAACATACCAATACAAAAAGTGCAGATACAGTTCAGACCAATAACAACAGTTAATTTAAATAAATTTAATAGCACTTTAATTTATAAGTAAAATGATCAGGACCTTACAATGAACAATGTTAATATTTTGTATAAAGAATTATTTTCGGTAGTCCAAACCGAGTTCAATAATTATTTTAAAAAGAACAGTAAAACTATCAGCCCTAGGTTTTTATTTAGTGACTGGGCAACTTAAGGACTCAGGAAAAGTAGGGAAAGACTTTTCGAGCTGTAAGGCCTTAAGCCTTATATTAACACAGAAACTTTTAATAAATATGTTGCTACTTACTCTAGAATTTTTAAGAACACTTGTAAGGCAGCTAAAGCCTTATTCATTAGTAACAAGGTTAAATCAGCAGACGATAAAATAAAAACGGTTTGGAAAATTATCAATAATGAAACAAATAGGAACAAAAAGCATAATTCTGATTATACACTGGAGACGTCATGTGGTCTTATTTGCGATAACAAAGTAGTTGCGCAAGAATTTGTGAATTTCTTTACCAGTATCCCACTCAAAACTACTGAAACCTTAAATTCCTCACCCTCGCTCTGTTTTGATTTAGTAAAGGCGAACGTTTCAGCCTTCCCGATTGAATTTAACTTTAAGTATATTAACCCTATAATAGTAATAAAAGCTTTTAAGCAAATCAAGATCAAATTAACCGAAGATCTTTGGAGAACGTCTAATAAAGTCTGTACCTCTATAATTGAGACTAGCGCCTTACTTAGCCTTAATATTTAATTTGTGTGTAGATCAAGGAGTCTTCCCAGATTTAATGAAATACAGTAAGGTAATACTACTTTTCAAATCCGGAGACAGTAAAGACACCAATAATTATAGACCCGTATCCGTGTTGCTGGTTTTCAGTAAGGTGTTTGAAAAGGTAATGCTTAATCAAATGCTCAATCATTTTAACACGAATAAAATCCTTCACGAACAACAGTATGGTTTCACCAAAGGACGTTGCACGACCGACGCCGGTGTAACATTATGAAGGCATTTTTAACGCGTGGGAAGAGGCCCAAGACGCCACAGGAATCTTTTGTGACCTCTCCAAGGCATTTGATTGCGTCGATCACGAAACCTTACGTTTGAAACTTGAGCATTACAGACTTGGAAAACGTGCACTTAGTTTAGTAAAATCTTATTTAAATGATAGACAACAGCAAGTTCAAATAAATGGTATCAATTCACTCGGTTTAAAAGTAAAAATGGGTGTTCCATGAGGCTCGATATTGGGTCCTTTCCTTTTTTTAGTGTATATAAATGATCTACTCCATTTATTAAAAAATCAACCACAAATGGTGTTATTTACTGACGATACTTCCTTAATTTTTAAGGTAGATAGACGTGCTACAAATTTTGACGACGTAAATAACGCTCTATTGCAGGTCCAAAATTGGTTTACTGTTAAAAATTTTAGTATTAAATGGGAAAAAAACCAAGTGCAGTTAGCAGATGATTAGTTGCGAAACGAAATAGAGGTGAAATGATGCGTTCGGCACAGATTATAATCAAAATAGTCGACTAAAAAACATAATTTTAAGAATAAAGCCGTCAAAACCACGATTTTTGTATCTGTCTGTCGTGACTTTGACAGGCAAAAGTCAAAAAAAAATATCGGAAAATTTGAAATTGAATAAAATAATTTATTATGTTTGTTTCATTGTGTTTGCGGTGATAGCAATGAAAATAATAAGCTTCAATAATTGGAGTAACCAGGAAAAGGTATTTATCTCTGAATTTATGTCTACTTACTAATGTAAACTGACCAAATGAATATTAAAGCAGTAGCCGATAATAACTATGTATTTTCATGTCCTATACGCTTGTTAACACGAATATACTCTTTAAGAAGTGTATGTGTCTATTTTATATTACTTCCTAGTGCTTTTGCACCGGGGTTTCCAGTGTCCTTTAATAACAATTATTATTCTTGTTTACAGATACAAGTTTGACTGCTGCTATAAAAGCCACTAGCACCAATTCTATTATTCAACCTCGCAAAGACGGCGAGGGAGTTATAGACCATGCTACGTAAAAAAGATGAGGAATGAGAGTGGCATGACAAAAGAATGGCACACATGTCTTTGGAGGAAGAATATTGGAAACGAATTTAAAACAAAAATGTGGCTTTATTATGTATCAAAATATTTTTTTTTCTAAAAAATGTCTCTTGTTATTTGTGTGTGACTGCCATAACCAAAATCAAATAAATCAAAATATTTTATTTCACATAAACCTACATGGGCACTTATGAAACGTCAGAAGCTAGGTGCACGGTTCCAATTAGTCGTTTCCTATGGAGAAGAGCCGGCAAGAAACTCCACGGTTACTCTTTTAAAAATAATTGGCTTTACAATATTATTAAATAACAGTGATAATAGGTATGGGAGGACAGTGTAGGCCTTTCAACAATTACCAGGTACTTAACAAAATAGAAAACCGCCAACAAATCTACACTCTACTAGGTCTACAACGTTCTCACATTCACAAAATATAAAATAATCTAAGTATATAAAATATTAATGTGCATGATTGCAATTACAACTACAGTAACATATCTGAATAAATATCATGTCCACAAAAGCCACTAATAAAGAATTGGAATTCGACTTGTAGGTAAATAATGTCAAATAATGAAAAGATTATGTCAAGGAAGTATGTAAAAAAATAATTAAAAATTCTAAATAAACATCGTTATTTGGGAGCAGTTAATAGACATTGACATAGTTATGTTGTTTATGAGGTACCAGGGAAGCAACGTGGCTTTTCTTTAGTTCTGGGCCTTAGAACTGGCGCTATAAGATGAGGGGCACATGGGATAACACACTGGATAATCACTCCCCGATGAGCTTCCTCATGAACTCATTCTCTTCAAACCTCCTGAGCACCTACTGAGCCTCCTCTTGATTGACTTTTCCTAATAAATCTTTTCGTCATTTGTACTTCGAATGAAGAATATGTAACAGGTAATCAGTCTCGTAGCGTATTTAAACGAGCTTTGTAGGTCTTCTTCCGCCTACTACCCGCCGGCGTTTCAAAATTATTCAATTCTTCTACGTCGTTTTGGAAATCCCATAAAATATTGTTGAAATCCATATTTAACATAGCACAACTCGATATTAGGAACAAAATAACTTCGAAACACACAAAAATCTATTGAATCGAACAGCTGATTCAAGTAAAATCCGCCATCTTGCCTCTTAGCATCCTCTAGGGCACCAGTGGTGTTTAATTCTGACAGCTACTAATCAATTGCTAAGCAACATCTTAGCGCTAAATAGCGTTAATGAATAAGAATTTTGCTAATCAGTTGCTTAGCAAATGATTAAAATTTAAGAGGCGTTTATGAATAAGACTGTGATTAGTTAGCTAAACAGTGGCTAATCAGTGATTAGCGAGATTTTTATAAATAAGGCTGTATATCCATATTTAAATAGCACAACTCGATATTAGGAACAAAATAACTTCGAAATACACAATATTGAATCGAACAGCTGATTCAAGTAAAATCCGCCATCTTGCCTCTTAGCATCCTCTTAACACCAGTGGTGTTTAATTCTGACAGCTACTAATCAATTGCTTATCAACCTCTTAGCGATAAATAGCGTTTATGAATAAGAATTTTGCTAATCAGTTAAGCAAATGATTAAAATTTAAGAGGCGTTTATGAATAAGACTGATAATCTCCGCAGGCGCGATTCTCTAAGGGAACTGTTTAAGAATATTAACATCATGACGGTACCTTGTCAATATAAAACATAAACAGCCTTATTTATAAAAATCTCGCTAATCACTGATTAGCCACTGTTTAGCTAACTAATTAGTTAGCTCTAAATCAATGATTAACTTTTCTTTATTTATAAACACTAGTTAGCAGATGATTAGTTGCGAAACGAAATAGAGGTGAAATTACGCGTTTGGCACAGATTATAATCAAAATAGTCGCCTAAAAAACATAATTTTAACGTAGACTGAGAAAACGATAGACCGCTGGTCATCTGCTATCTCACTTACACAAGAAAAAGAAAAATATATACAAAATGCTTGTAAAGAAAAGAGACAGAGCCTAACATTTTCTGTCCCTTATCGCGTGTCGCGTTTTTCAAGGACAGCACTTCAGTTGCTAAACAAAGTTTGACGTTTGATACGCGTTCGAAAAGTGGTTGCGACGAAATTATAAATTATTTAATTTGTTATTTCGAAAAATACTAACTCTTTTGTGTTTTTTGTTGAGGATTGACTTTAGCTATTGCTGCAAAATGGTAAGGTGCAGTGTTTTTGGTGGCAAAAGCGATAGTGAGAAGAAAATTGCCGGATTGTCCTTTCATTCGTAAGTAGCTAAATATTTTAGTTTATTCGGTGAAATACAGTGGAAGTTTTCAACTAATATGGTTTTTAAACTATTAAAATAAATATACAGCTGTTTCAAGATAAAATGAGAGCTGAATTATGTTTTTATTATTTATTATTCTTTACATAACCTCCAAGCTCAGTGCTGCCTACTTTTTACTCGGATACTTCCCCATTTCAGGGGAAAATTGTACGCCAATAAAATAAATTACCTTCATCAATCATTTTAGATGAATGCTTTATTAGTGTATCTATAGCTCTGGCAGCAAATTTGTTCCACTTTTCACTGGACGTAATATTACATCTTTACCTTTTAGTATCTATTTATAGTTTAAAATATTGTATTTGTAGTAGGTATTAAAGTGTTAAAAACTTTCAGATTTCCCGCCAAACCAAAATCACAGGAAATATGAATGAAAGTAGAGATAAAAATATTTTTTATGCTGTATCTTAGGTTTTCTTTAAATGTTCTTTTTCCCGCAGGTGAAAGAACTCCTATACTACTTAGTCTCTAATTCAGATAATTTATGTAAACAAAGTAATGTCAAGAAATGTCACTGCCAAAATGACAGGACAGTGGTGCAAAATATTCTATAATTTTTTTTTTAAATTTTTGTAAATAATCATCTATAAAATTAAAATGAAATAATTTTTAGAACTATGCAAACAAAATACTGTTGCCAAACAATGTTTTGTGTAGTTTGTCGGAGACACAAACTAAACTAAATTCAGTGCATCTTTTTCTTTCTATTTCATTAAGAAAAGGACAGAAGATAAATTTTAGTTTAGTCCTGTGAAATTAATCAGCGCCTGTCACTACTCCATACAAGTTTAGACGTGATTAATCTTGCCGACTAAAATTACGTCAATTTACGTCAAGAGCTGATTAATTTGACAGGACTAAACTAAAATTTATCTTCTGTCCTTTTCTTAATGAAATAGAAAGAAAAGGATGCACTGAACTTAAATTTAGTTTGTGAACAAGGGGATCGGCACCATAATCAGCCCTTTTAAGTCCACTGCTAGACGTAGGCCTCCCAAAATCGATTTCCACTCAAAACAGTTTTCATCCAAAATGTGGCAAGATATGCTACTCACGATATGAATCTATGAATGAGAGTTGTACTATTAGTGTTGTTGAGGATGTAAAAAATTTGAAAATGTTTGGATCGCCTGCATTGTTACCAGTACCATAAAATATTTTATACCAGAAAATCTCCTTTTTTTAATAACTTTGTTAAAAAATTTATAAAAATAATTACGGTATGATTATTTTATAGTTATTATTTCTTAAAATCAGTACTTAAAAGAAAATGGCACCTTTTTTTTTCGCCATTTTATATGAATAACCATTACGAAGTTTTTTTGTTTTGATATGTTATCCCTTTTGTTTACATATATGATCTGAATTTCAGACTGGGTATAGATGTTTTGTTTCTATTTATAAACCCTGTGCGTTTGTACAAAGTAGATAATAGAGATTGAAAAACATCTTAACATTGAAGAACATTCGGGGTAAAATCACTTTAAAGTGGGTAACCCTAAAGTTTCAAGTACCTTGATTTTCTGTCCCTTACAGCGACACGCCAAGCAGTGGTCTATAGTTTTTTCTATGTCTATGAATTTTAAGAATAAAGTTGTCAAAACTACGTTTTTTGTATCTGTCGTGACTTTGACAGACAAAAGTCAAAAAATATAACGGAATATTTTAATTTGAATAAAAATAATTTACTATGTTTACTTCATTGTGTTTGCGATTATAGCAATGAAAATAATAAGCTCCAATAATTGGAGTAACCAGGAAAAGGTATTTATTTCTGAATTTATATATCTACTTACTAATGTAAACTGCCCAAATGAATGTTAAAGCAGTGGCCGATAATAGCTATGTATTTTCATGTCCTTTATGCTTGTTAACTCGAATTCTTTAAAAAGTGTATGTAGGTACTTGAGTCTATTTTATATTACTTCCTATTGCTTTTGCACCGGGGTTTCTGTGTCCTTTAATAACAATTATTATTCTTGTTTACAGGTATAAGTTTGACTGCTGCTATAAAAGCCACTAGCACCAATAGCATTATTCAACCTCGCAAAGACGGCGAGGCAGGAGACCATGCTAAGAGTGATAAGAGTGGCGTGACAAAAGAAAGGCACCCATGTCTTTGGAGGAAGAGTATTGGAAACGAATTTATTATAACAAAAATGTAGCTTTATTATGTATCAAAATAAATTGTTTTCTATAAAATGTATCGTTATTTGTGTGTGTCTGCCACAACGTGGCTTTTCTTTAGTTCTGGGCCTTCACTAGCGCCGTAGGATGAGGGGCACATGGAATAATACACTGCATAATCACTATCTCCGATGAGCATGAAGTCATTCTCTTCAAACTTCCTGAGCACCTACTGAGCCTCCTCTTGATTGAGCTTTCCCAGTACATCCTTTCATCATTTGTACTTCGAAAGAAGAATATGTAATAGGTAATCAGTCTCGTAGTGGAGTTAAACGAGCTGTGTTTGTAAATTTCGTATATCAGTATGTAGATTTGTAGGTCTCTTTCCGCCTACTACCCGCCGGGGCGTTTCGAAATTATTCAGTTCTTCTTCGTGGTTTTGGAAATCCCGTAAAAGATTGTTGCAATCCATATTTACTAAGGTACAACTCGATATTAAGAACAAAATAATCTCGAAGCCCACAACAATCCTATTGAATCAAACAGCTGATTCAAATAAAATCCGCCATCTTGCCTCTTAGTATCCTCTTAACAGTGCACCGGTGGTGTTTAATTCTGACAGTTACTAATCAATTGCTTAGCAACCTCTTAGCGCTAAATAGCGTTTATGAATAAGAATTTTGCTAATCAGTTGCTTAGCAAATGATTAAAATTTAAGAGGCGTTTATGAATAAGACTGAATGTACTTAAGGAAAAATTTACATCTTTTTAGAATTAGAATTAGAATTTTTATTTATTTGTAAGAATGTAGTTTTACATAGTATGGTGTTAATTTTTTGTTAGAAAAAGAGGTGAAAGACATAATTATAGTACTAGAAATAGGGACCTATTAGCTCAACCAGGTTTCAGACTGGCTAAAGTAGACTCATCTTTCATGGGGTACTGTTTAAAATGTTACAATAAAATTCCTCTCCACATACTTCCACTGAATGAGACTAAATTTAAATCTTGTATAAAACGCACACTATGCAGGCAGGCATATTATAAGTTGGGGATTACATCGCTGATAAAAACGCTTGACTGAATGCTGGTCCTGCTCCACAACCACAGCTAGTTGATTAACACTTGACTTTATGTATTGTGTGACTATATGTATATATACTTGAATAATGTTGGAGCTGCTGAAAATTGTAAGACTATCTTTGCATTGTATAAACTCAATCTCCTTTGTATTATATAAATGCATAGCACAGGTGTGAGTCCTATGTACTATAGAGCTACCATTGACCGGGTAATATGTCTTTCATTGACTTAAATGGGTCATTCTACGGGTTACATTTTTAAAATCGCTAAAATAAAAATCGGGGTTTTTAAGGTTTTTAATAATCATTTATTAGAAAATATTATAAAAAACGATATGGAGTGAAAGATACAAATAACAAGTTCTGTTTAATATGTAAATTTCAGAAAAATAAGAAAAATATGATCACCGAATTGACTCATGTGTTCACAGAAATGTTGAAAGTGATAATAAAACAGCCACCTAATCAGATACATAAAATTTTAGGCAATTAATTTGATGAATACTGTTGCATTTAATTTAATTTTGGTTTATGTGACTGGCCATAGTCACATAACAGCTCACGGAGTATGATTTCGACAACTATAAAACATTTTTTCTGGAACTTATTAACAAATAATGTTATAAATTGTTTTGTTTCTAAAAAGAAGGTACAATTATGAAGATATTTGGACATAAAATCTTTTAATATCCCTATTTTTTCTATAAATATTAAAAAATAAGAGATTTTTAGTACTCGGTAGAATGACCCAAATGTGCCCTGGCGGCTGAGAGTATGTCATGCTCACTTAGATGTCTCGCTGTTGGTGGCGCGTGTGTTGGATCATTTAGCTCCCTTCAAAATGGTTGAGCTGAATGGTGCTAATCCATGCGTCATGTTCGTGAACGGGCGCCGTCAGTTGGGACTGGTTATCTCTTAGCTGCCACGGGTTATTTTGTTTCTATTTGTTGTACCTACTCTGGACGCTTTTAACGTGTAAGTTTTTATTATTTTTATTTTTATATCGTTCTCACATTTAGTTATAAATTCAACATTATAGATGTAACGAATACTTTTGTGACAATTTAATTTAAAAGAGTGTCCATGGAGTTTCTTGCCCGTTCTTCTCCATAGGTACCTACGCTTTGGAATGGGAATGTAGCTTCATTTTTCTTACTGACCGACTCCTTGACAATTCAAAAGTGCCTGTAAATGGTTTAATTGAAATAAATTATTTGAGTTTGAGTTTGGTGTTATCAAGGGTCTACCTGGGTTTCCCGTGGCACAAAATACGAAGCTCGGATGGATCCTCTCTGGTTACATACACTCACCAAGAAACCAAGATGGTCTGCAATAAAATAAAATCGTGACACTCACATATCGGCTGATGATCTGTTAAAGAAGTTCTGGGAGATAGAGGAACCTTCTGGTGGAAACAAAAAAATTATATCAGAAGAAGAACAGGCCTGTGAGGACTTCTTTACAGAAACTGTCAAAAGAGATTCATCAGGTCGCTACGTAGTAAGATTGCCTTTTAAGTCAAATAATCCGGAGTGTCAGTATGGCAATTCATCCGAAATTGTTCGGAAACGGTTTTATTTATTGGAGAAACGGTTACATTTCGGATGAAATATTCTGATGTTATTGAAGAATATTTGACGCTAGGCCATATAGAGGTGGTTCCAGAATTAGAAAAAGAGAATTCTTCTGCCATTTATTTGCCACACCACGCAGTTGTAAAAAATGATAGAACTACAACAAAGGTGAGGGTTATATTTGACGCTTCATGTACTCTAAATAATGGCTCATCATTAAATAGAGATATGATGATTGGTCCAAGGCTACAACCTGAACTGAGGCACATCATCATGCGTTGGCGCTGTTACCCTATATGCCTTGTTGCCGATATAGTAAAAATGTACAGACAAGTAAAAGTATCTGAAGAAGATGTTGATTTTCAACTCCTTTTGTGGCGTCAAGACGTGAATTCAGAACTTCAACATCTAAGGTTATTACGTGTAACATTTGGTACATATTCAGCACCTTACTTAGCTGTACGAGCTCTGCAACAGCTTGCACATGATGAAGGTGATAAATACCCTTTAGCAGCAGAGAGGGTTTTAAAAGAGTTTTACGTTGACGATCTCATGACAGGCTGCGAAAGCATTGAAGAAGGTGTTCAGATATATCATCAATTGAACGAACTTCTTAGTCGCGGGGGGTTTGAACTTCAGAAGTGGTCTTGTAATAACAACGGTTTATTGCAAAATATTAACATACACAGTAAGAATAGGAAGGAAAACTTAGAGGTGAAGTTATATTCTGTTATGAAAATTCTAGGATTAAACTGGAATAGATCTAATGACGAATTTCAGTACACCGTCCAACTTCCTTCGCTTAAAACACCTGCGACTAAACGTAGAGTCATTTCGGATATCGCAAGATTATTTGATCCACTCTGTTGGATCGCACCCGTTATAACAACTGCCAAGGTTTTTAAAGTCAAAGTCAAAGTCAAATAATTTATTTCAAATAGGCACGAAGATGCACTTTTGAACGTCAAAAATTACATGAATAGTTAATTGATTCTAGTTGCGCCTTCCAAAATGTAGTTATGTATGGAGAAGAATGGGCAAGAAACTCCATACTTACTCTTTTAAAATGTTAACAATAGTTTGTATACATTAATTAATATTTATAGGTGAAGACTATGTACCTAGAATAAAAAAATAAAAAATATAAAAAAATTCATCAAAATTACTTACCACAATTGGTAAAAAGAATGAAAAGTGAAGTAATAACAGAAAAATTAATAAATGCGATAGGTACATGGTGCTCACATATTTACAAACATTGTATATGATTTCCCAAAAAAAAATAAAAAATAAAAACAACATATAATAAGTCAGTGTGTGAGTTAAAATATTAATCACAGAAAATAAAATTAATATCATAAAAATTATAAATTATACAGTTAAATTAGCAACCAGTTTGATTTTGTCTAGACTCTAAATTGTCCTATGGAGCAGGACCAGCATGTTTCCAAGCATTCTTATCTTGGATATAATCCTCTAATTTGTAATATGCTTGTTTACAAAGTGTACTTTTAATATGAGTTTTAAATTTTCTTTCATTTAATTGTAATATATCAGAAGGTATTTTATTGTAACATTTAACACAGTACCCCATAAAAGATGTATGTACCTTAGATAATCTGAAAAATGGTTTATTCAGAGAATATGGCTTGCTGGTGTAGGATGGGATGACGAGATACCAGCTGACGTCTCAAAGATTGGATTTCATATCGCAAGGATCTCGTTCATCTCACTATATTTCATCTTCCGAGATGGGTTGGGACAAGTAGAGACGATGTCCATATGGACCTACAGGGGTTTTCTGATGCGTCTAACGCAGCTTATGCAGCCGTTGTCTATGTTAGGACAGTAAATTGTAACGGTAAAGTTCATGTGAATCTCGTCGCTTCCAAATCGAGAATTGCTCCTGTAAAACAGGTATCAATACCTCGTTTGGAGCTTTGTGGAGCTGTCTTGTTAGCAAGGCTGCTCCAAGAAGTCTCGGAAGTATTAGGTATCTCAAAGGAAAACAAACATGCTTGGACTGACTCTAGTGTTGTTCTTGCTTGGCTGAGTAGTCATCCCAGCAAGTGGAAGACGTTCGTGGCAAATAGAGTCTCCGAAATATAGACTATTATAGACAACAGTCAATGGTCGCATGTCAAATCCGATGAGAACCCAGCAGATTGTGCATCGCGGGGCATAAATCCAAGTAATATTTCTGAAATTGAATTATGGAAAAACGGCCCTAAGTGGCTACAAGAAAATACAGTCCATTACAGTAGAGGAAGGTTTAAGCAAACAGATTTAGAGGAAAAGAAAAATAAGGTTTTATGTCACATAACAACTGAAGGCATTGATACAATTTTAAGGTTTTCATGTTTAAAAAGACTAATACGAGTAATTTCATATTGTAGAAGGTTTCTTAATATGAAAAACAGACCAATCACTAAATCTCAAACTACACGTTGGCTAACATCTAAGGAAATAAATGATTCATTACTTACCTGTATCCGGTTGTGTCAAAGGGAAGGGTTCCTGAAAGAAATAGAGAGTTTACAAGGATTAGGTAAAGTAAATAAAAGTAGTAGACTTACCTCGCTTAATCCATTTCTTGATGGCGACGGCATCGTTAGAGTTGGTGGGCGATTGCAAAAGGCTAACGTTGTAAAAGAAATAAAGCATCCAATACTGATTCCATATAAATCACATCTAGCCAATCTGATTGTTGCGGATGCTCATGAACGTACATGGAGGTCCTCAATTAATGCTGAACGCGAAAAGTCTCATTAGGCAACATGTTCGTAAATGCGTTGTTTGTGTGCGTTATTCAGCTCAAACGAATCAACAGTTGATGGGCCAAACGCCGTCAGCTCGTATCACTGCTTGCCGCCCTTTTCATCAGAGCGGTGTTGATTACGCAGGACCTATTGCGGTCAGAACCACAAAGGGACGTGGTTATCACTCCACCAAGGGCTACATTTGCTTATTCATATGCACGGCCACTCGGCAATTCATCTCGAGGTAGTGAGTAACTTGACCTCAGAGGCATTTTTAGCAGCATTTAAGCGTTTTGTTGCACGTAGAGGGCATTGCGCAGATTTGTGGAGTGATAATGGCACTAACTTTGTTGGAGCAAATAGGGAGCTTAAGAATTTATTACCTCGAGAAGGGTCGGTAGTAGCTAGTGACATAGCTGGCTGGTTAGCGACAAACGGCACCAACTGGCACTTCATTCCACCCCACTCACCAAACTTTGGTGGACTTTGGGAAGCTGGAGTGAAGTCCACGAAACATCACCTTAAAAGAGTAATCAGCAACAGTACACTCACGTTCGAGGAAATGACGACCCTTTTGTGCCAAATAGAGGCATGTCTTAATTCACGGCCGATAACTCAAGTCAGTTCCAATGCAGAAGATCCGTACCCACTTGTCCCGGGTCATTTTCTTGTGGGTGAGCCTTTAGCGCTGGTACCAGATGCTAATTATGAGAATGCGAACATGAGTACTCTCAAAAGATGGCATTTTACTCAACGACTTGTGCAACATTTTTGGCGAAGATGGTCACACGAATATCTAACACAACTCCAACATTGTTATAAATGGTCACAAATAACTCCGGTCCGGTTGGAGATATAGTGCTGGTTAAGGAGGATAATCTGCCACCGGCAAGATGGTTGTATGGTATGACAAGCATATTGGTGTGGACAATCTTACGCGCGTTGTTTCGTTAAAATGTGAGATTTTGTTATCAATAGACCAGTGTCCAAGCTTATTATTTTACCGGTTGCTGTCTAGTTTAAATTAGTAATTTTTGTTGTGTTCAATATATTCAAAGGCTACCTGCAGCGATGTTATGCAATGTTGTTAACATTGTAAATGTTAAAGTTATGATTTTTATTTTATTCTTGTTAGTAGCTTTATTTTGTCATGGTGGGCAGGTAAATTGTTAAGTAACTCTGGGTATTATTTTATGGACACTCTCCATGGTGGGCGGAATGTTAAGTGTCGAATGTCAAACTGTCAAATTTTGTTTTTTTTTTGTTCCTTCAACCTCGATAGATGGTGTTGTATATTTTTTGTTTTTTGCTGAATCGCGGTGTTATGGTTCTCCATGATTTCATGACCCTTCTTGTATAGTTTAAATAAATCTACTTTGTTCTGAGCTCGGTGTTTACTTTGGCCAAGCCATAAATACCTTGCAGGCTCCTCAGAACTTTTTGGGAATTGTACAGTATTTACAAATGATCACTTTTTATTCACATAAGCAAGTAGGTAAGCTTTAACTGTGCGCGGGTGTTGTTCAAAATAATCCAATCTCTTCGAGAACATGTGAAAATCGTGGACAGCCCCGAGCTTGCGCATGCGGAACTGGCCATGATCAATCAGTCGTTGTTTCTGTTAAAATGACTTGTAGTCCTGGCACTTGCGGGTTGATAACACCTCGGTTGCTTAACATTTCGAGATTAGTAGGCGCAGCGTATAATCTCCTTGCTTCCACCACCAATTGTCACCACTTATTGCGTACAGGCGTACCATGTGTAGGTACTCGATATTCGAGAATTGATAGTTCAATTCACTCTTTGCACTTAGTAGCGATCGCGAACAACGGTTAATAACCGGTAGCGCGCGCGCGCACTTCCACTTCCGGTATTCGGACGCAACGAGACACTGTGAGAGTGACCTTCACCTATATTTTTTTTTTGTGAAAAGTGTGGGGGCGTGGCACGCGCCGCATAGCGTTAGAACATCTCATTGCATGACAGTCCACGTGGACTATGCTAGATTGGCTTACGATAATTTTGTCTCATAGAAAATGGAGATGGAATGATCTACTCGCTCGTGCGCTAGGTAGGTATGTTCTACCGTTTAATACGTAAACATTATAAACAAGATGGTCATAATTCTAATGCATTATTTATTTTTCTTTGCACCTATTCATCTTGATTAATGGTAACAATTTTTTAATCACGGCTAGAGGTATTTTATGTCGGATACATTGAGTGGACTACCTTTGTAAGACGACTAAAATGCCACAGTGTATGTGGAGACGCGTAAGAGCCCTAGACCGAAATACGGAAGGCGCACGACTTTCCTGATTGGTCCATTATAAATGAGGTATAGCGCACATACCACTATATACAATAACTAATCTGTTATATAATATATCGTATGAAATAAAGAAATACATATTGGTATCAATATCACTAGTTTTATTCCATTTCCAAGACTGTACTAAGTTTCCCTAAAATATGATAAAGCAAAAAATACGTGTCTAATATTTTTTTATTATCCGATTGACGGACTAAACAGTTTTTTTTTTTACCCAGGAGACATCCCAATGATTTAGTTTCTCTAAATTATGTATCTTTACCTAATCGTTATCTTAAAGGCTCCTACAAACAGGCGTGACACGCGACGCGACACAAAGAGACCGCTCGTCGCGCGGCACGCGGTGTCTTTGTGTCGCGTCGCGTGTCGCGCCTGTTAGTAGGAGCCTTAATTCGTTATTAGATACCTAATATAGGTAGGTAACCTGAAGAATCTGATTAAAGTGAAATCTATGTATACAGGGTAAAATTGAATTCATGAGCATAGTCTTAAGGGGTCATGGTACTCATCGTTATGAACAACCCTAAAATCTCGAAAAAAAAACAGCTTTTCCCTACATTTTGACGAGCTACGCAAACATTTTGTAGAGAGCAGCAGATTCTTTTTTCGCCGCGTCGTCGCTTTCGTTTGGTTTTTTTCCGAATATCTGAGAGTATTGTGTTGTAGGTAATCATAAACCTGGGCACGCCACAATTGTTGCGATAAATCCCCTCTTTGAGGAGTGGCTAAAGAGGCGCCACGGCGTCCTCACCTTCCGCCTAACACAGGTCCTCACCGGACACGGTTGTTTCGGGAGGTTCCTGTTTTGGATAAGGCTGCAGGAAACGCCCGGGTGCTACCAATGTGTGGATCGCCCGGAGGGCACGGTGGAGCATATGGTGGAGATCTGCCCGGCTGGGGCAGAGCACCGCCGTGTCCTCACGGAGGCGATCGGCGGCGGGGATCTCTCGCGTCCGGCCCTGGTCCAGGCCATGGTACGGAGCGAGAGTGCATGGGAAGCCGTCACCTCCTTCTGCGAAACAGTAATGCGCGCGAAGGAGGACGCGGAACGCGTGAGGGTGAATCAGTCTGTGCGCCCTCACCGTGGCCCTGGCACACAGGGAACTGAAGGAACACGGGTGGGGTTTAGTCAGTAAAAGTCTGACACCCAGTCTGGCCCTCCCGCTCCACCCAGAGCGGGAGAAGTTATTTGATAATTTCCCAGCCAAAAATAAATAAAAATAAAGGTAGGTAATCATAAACCTAAAAATACGTTTAGAGACAAGAATAACAATTTACAATATATGCCTACACACATGCGATCTTAGTGAATAATAATTAGATATGAGATACAATGAAACATGCAAAAAAAAAAAAAAAATTAAAAAAAAATATATATATATATATATATATATATATATAAAATATTATTTCTAAAAATGAACCAAGTCTTTTTTTTTTTGTTTTAATTTCTTTTCACATAGCAGTCACATAAATTACCAAAAATACCAAACTAGGCCAGAGATAGACTGTTTGTAACCAAAATCGTTACGGATCCTCATAATCTCAAATTATGAGTGAAAAACCAAGCTGTTTTCTAGATAACTACTGCTGTGACAAGCAATGAAGATTCATCAATCTTCCTTAACTTTATTATTTCTTGATATTAATTTCTTTTTTAAATCGTTTGAAAGAAGTTTGAGAACCGGTTCAATTTTGCATAGAATAAGATTGGCCGTTGATATACGATCTTATCACTTGATGGTAAGACTGGATCTAAGCTAAGCCTACAGCTTCTCTCGATAGAATTGACCTAAGATGTCAATTTTAATCAATTCTATCGAGAGAGCACTTGTTAAAAGTAGTATTTAGTTCACAAAATTGTTAAAACAAAGAAACACCAAAATTTTGAAAAAAATCAACCAAGTTAAAACGCGCGAAATACAACTTTTTTGTTTTTTGTCAGATGTTTTTAGGTGAAGCGTCATACACGGTCTGAAGAGTTGGGAAAAATGAAATGGCGTCACCTTCTATGTTACTATCATATAAAAATGTCCCTAGATTCGCGTTATTTTTTCTTGATACGATCTTATCACTTATACGAACTTAGCCGAATGCACCTTAGAAGTTTTTAGAAGCTCTACAAAACACTCACGTCTGCAATCAACGTTCGAGTGCGCAAACTAAGAGTGTTCGGGGGCCGCGGTCCGCGCCGCCCGACTCCCCGTGAGTTAACCGCCGTTGCTCTCCGTAAGTACATATTTTGTTTCGCTACTGTATGGATTGTAATAGGCATGTACCTACTGTGGCTGTAGTGATCTCACGAGATAACGAATGTAGGCTATAGCAATTAAACTCTAATAAATTTTGAAGAAAATTTATTCAATGTTTATTGTAAGTATAGTATTTCTTATAAGTACTTGAAATAAAATACTTTTATGTAATACATGTAGACCTTATAATGGTACAACAATTTGACTAGAATGAATGAGGTTATGAATATCTTACCGGTCTTCTTACAACAGAGTTTGTGAATAAGAGTTAGCTGTTAAGATATTCATTACTTATAAAACCCCTGCTTTTAAAATCGCCATGGCTTACTAACATCATCATAATTAATTACTTCTGAACACTTCGATCAATAATAGCACTAGATACAGGATCAGGAACAAAAATAAGTCATTGAAGTGGCCACGTTTACACACACATACACATTTACATTTGTTACTACGAAATATAGAAAAAAGTTTTATAATATTAACAACTTTAGTTCATTATAAACCTTAAAACTCAAGCATAAAGTTTAATTACGATTGCAAAATATTTATATTTAAGTCCTTCTATCATCGGAGAAAGGTAAAAGCAATAAATTTAAAACGTCGCTTGAAAATAAAAAGTCATTTTTATAATAAGTACAAAAATATTTATTTTAAAATGAAACTTAAAACCTAAGCAATAAGGTTAAAAACATTTTGTTGACAATTGCGTGCTTACTCTATTTTGGAACTAGACGTAGTTCTTGGTATTACATTTCAGTGCTCAGAACCAGGGACCATTTCGGTTACCCATTGAAAGGGTTTTCGTTAGGGTTTCTCGAAGCAGTTATTCAAAAACCCATACGATTTGGGTAACCCTTTTGAACGGCTTAATACGAAACCATTAAAGTTTTGGTTACCCATTGAAAATTTGAAAGGGTTTTCGATAGGGTTTTTATAAGCAGTTATTCAAAAACCCATACGGTGTGGGTAACCCTTTTGAACGGCTTAATTTAAGCCATTCAAAAGGGTGTCACTTTCAACTCTCATAAAAACGATAACAGCGTAACATTCCGACTCCGAGCAATTTAATATGATCTCTTGATGATGGGCATAGGTTGCAAAATGGAGAAGCACGCGTTATGCGGCCGCGGCGCGGGCGGAGTCTTTGTGGCTATTTACTGAGCGGGTTGTAAACAGGGATCTATGATCATTATTGCATGTAAGATAGAGTTCATTTTAGCATTGCTGGCTGTATATCAAAATGACTATTATGATTTTTTCATGTCTGTACTTGTTTCTTAGTATTACTTTATTACAGGGACCGTAAAATTGTCATTTTTGCCGTTTGATTTTTTTGAACCCGGCCATCTTTTGCGATATAATTAGACAGTGCGAATTTTTGAATTTTGAACAATTTATTAAATGCCAAAACCGAAACGAGATGCTGTAGGTACACCGCTATTATTTATATGATGCATCAAATAATACAAATGTAATTTATGTGGACATTCCTTAACCCTTCATATGTCGGAACGTAGATCTACGCGAGACACAATGGGTTTTTAATTGTGTCTCTAATTACGACATACGAGAGGTTAAAGGTAAGCTGATACCTACCTACATAAATGTTAAATTTTAAATGTTACAATAAAATACCTTCTGATATATTACAATTAAATGAAAGAAAATTTAAAACTCATATAAAAAGTACACTTTATAAACAAGCATATTACAAATTAGAGGATTATATCCAAGATAAGAATGCTTGGAAACATGCTGGTCCTGCTCCATAGGACAATTTAGAGTCTAAGACAAAATCAAACTGGTTGCTAATTTAACTGTATAATTTATAATTTTTATGATATTAATTTTATTTTCTGTGATTAATATTTTAACTCACACACTGACTTATTATATGTTGTTTTATTTTTTTATTTTTTTGGGAAATCATATACAATGTTTGTAAATATGTGAGCACCATGTACCTATCGCATTTATTAATTTTTCTGTTATTACTTCACTTTTCATTCTTTTTACCAATTGTGGTAAGTAATTTTGATGAAATTTTTATATTATTTATTTTTTTATTCTAGGTACATAGTCTTCACCTATAAATATTAATTAATGTATACAAACTATTGTTAACATTTTAAAAGAGTAAGTATGGAGTTTCTTGCCCATTCTTCTCCATACATAACTACATTTTGGAAGGCGCAACTAGGATCAATTAACTATTCATGTAATTTTTGACGTTTAAAAGTGCATCTTCGTGCCTATTTGAAATAAATTATTTGACTTTGACTTTGACATAGTTATCACTACATATTATAAAACAAAGTCCTCCGCCGCGTCTGTCTGTCTGTTTGTTCGCGATAAACTCAAAAACTACTGTACCGATTTTCATGCTGTTTTCACCAATGGATAGCGTGGTTCTCGAGGAAGGTTTTAGTACTACTTATACAACTTACTTTTAGCGAACACGTAAGCTAGCTTAGAAGATCAAGGTTTCATAAAAGCTATGTGTGGCAACTCGTAATTTAAGATAAAAATTGAAAAGAGATTGGTTGTAGTTCACTCGCCGGTCGCTACCGTCACAGCCAGCACACTGCTCGTTCGCCGCTTGGCTTGTGCGTATTGTGTTCACGGTTGGTTCTAATCTAAATTATCCTAGAAACACAGTGTAAGAAAGCATACCGTGATGTGTGCGTAAAAGCCACCGCCCGCCGAAAGGCAAATTATAGATGCAAGCTGCAAAACAAATTTACGTGACTACGGCCGAACGGATCGAAATGAAATATTATAGATGTATAGGTAACGCCTAAAGGCTCCTAGAAACAGGCGCGACACGCGACGCGACACAAAAGCACCGCTTGTCGCACGGCGAGTGTTGCTCGACATCCACGCGGACGAATCCGCGGGACCTGCTAGTTTCTTAAATTACTCGGGAATTAACGCGCACACGACATGTCATGACACGCTCGGGCCGTAGTCTGCTCGGGACCACCACCTATATCTGCCGTTCTATTTAGTAAAAATCTCACCGTGAAAACTTAGGTGAAGTGAGCTGTCATCCTACCGAATCGGGGGATTGACAGCTCGGTTCAAACTCACGTACTTCACCTAGGTTTTCACGGTGAGATTTTTACAGAATAGCACTACTGGTCGAAACGTTGTCCCAATGAATAGGTGTAAGTACCTAATATACATCTATTAAAATAAAAAAGATATACACATTATATAGGTACCTATAATAAAAGACAAACAAAATTCTTACTTGACTACGATAACACGAGTCACACACACACAAACACAATACAACTCAATTGTCAGAAACTCAGGAGTTCAGGAGACACAGGCAGCACGTGTTTCGTCTGCAAGCCATAGTCTACATGTCTAGTGAAATAAAATACAGTTACAGATGTTTACTGAATAACCATAAGGTAAGCCGAACAAAACCCTTATATTATATAGGTTATCATAATGAAGGAATAACCCTTTCACTAGGTTTCAAGTATAGAACCCGTTCAATGGGTTATCATGTAACCCATTCAATGGGTTATCCATATTGAAGGGGTAACCCTTATAATAGGGTTCAAGCATAGAACCCATTCAATGGGTTATCCATATTGAATGGGTAACCCTTATAATGGGGTTCAAGCATAGAACCCATTCAAAGAGTTACATCATGATAAAGGTAACCTCATAAACGGGTTACCCTTTGAAAGGCTTAACTCTTAACCGGGGTTGTACGGTCCCTGCTCAGAACACAGTAAGAATTGAAAGACGTGGAGTTGCAGACTAATAATATATTTTTTTAGGCGAAGGTTCGTTTTATACGGTAGCAAATAAATTTTGATCAATTTAAAAAAGTAGGTAGTAGGACTAAATTAGTACAATAGTTATTTTACTAAGGGGGATGCGCTGTGGTAGCCCGCGAAATTCAAATTTTATTGTGTTTTATGCAATTTGCAGGTCCGTGTCAGGTTGTATCTTGATCAAAATATGATACAAAACAGTAAAATAGCGCATCCCCCTTAAGTCATTGCTATTAATTGTCTGCGGGTTGGCCTATTGTAATCAACTCGTATAAAAAAATGGGTGCGACTACTTATGTACGCGATTTAGAAGTTATAAAAAATATTTATATTAAATCAAATAATTTTATTTATTTAAATTAAACTGCAAATAAAAGTTAAAAAAAAGTCAAAAGTCAAGTCATTTATTTCAAATAGGCACATAAAAGGCACTTTTGAACGCAAAATTTACAACAATAATTAATTGATTCTAGTTGCCCCGTCCAAAAGGTAGTTACGTATGGAGAAAAATGGGCAAGAAACTCCATACTTACTCTTTTAAAATGTTAACAATATTTGTATACAAGTGCATGGTAGGTAAACAACCATGACTGAAGGTGCGTGCAAGGTGGATGCTTTAAGTAATGTATCTGAACAATCGTAATCGGTCTCTTTAAGAGGGATGCGCTAAGCCGGCAGACCGCGAAATTCATATTTTCTTGCGTTTTTTGCAATTTGTCAGTGTAAGGTTGTATGTTGATCAAAATATGATTCGCGAAAATGACAAATGTGTATTTACATAATTATAATCATAATAATCATCAATATAACTGCCTAATTTAGATTTCCAATCCGTAATCAGACCAATCCGGAGGAAATCTAACTTAGAGATGTATTGATGATTCATGTGGTTATAATTACGTAAGTATGTTTAATTACCTTTAAACAGATTCAGCTTGTTATAAAGTTGTCTTTTAGAATCAATTTTGATTTGAGCGGTTTCTTTTTTACAAATATAATGTAATCTTACATCAATGAACTTTTCTATAATTAGTTTCATCAAGCTGATTTTATGGTTGTGTTCGTGTCCCCCAGAAAACACATCCTTTTCAATATATGCGTTTAAAACATTGACACATATAAAGTTTTTATCATATTTTTTTTGTATTGTTTTACCACCACTCATGCGAAGACAAATGCGTATAACTCGTTCGGTTTTCATGCATACGTCGAACACGTCATTTGAAGCATAACATAAACCACCCATGTCTCTTAAATCGATTAATTTGTGAAACCATAATTTTTGTTTAGCCCATAAATCCATTTTACAATCCTCACAATTAATTTTCTTAACAAGGCTACTGACTACAAAACCAGAAATGTAACCTACTATTTGCGTAACAATATCTGAAGTTGGATTATGATCTAGTTTTTCACTCAGTTCAGTGCAGTTTGTCTGGTATTTATCGAAACTTTGTTCTATAGATTTATTTTTTTAAATTTCTGTAGAACTTAAATTTTTCTCCTCAGTTTCCTCGAAACGGTAACCTATCGACAAGTTATTAATTTTGTTTAGTGACGATGATCCGGATAAAATTGGTATGTTCTCTATAGGTATACAATTTCCGGTAAATTTGGAGCCCAGTTCCAAATGAGACAGCAGCTTTTTAAAACTGGCTTTAAATTGTCTAGTGTTAGGATTATTATTGTGTCCACTTTGACTCCGTAAGTTCCCAAAAAATAGCTCGACATGGTCTTGACTGAGTTTATATTTTATGTTAATAAGAAAGCAAGTATGTCAGTTGCAACTAAATTTTTATACATATAAGTCAGACTGTTGATGCACACTAATAGTCCTAATAATCCAGTATTGTTCTGTGTTTTGATAAGTGGCACTTTTTTAGTTGAAAACACAGTTCTTATATTGGTACCGACTTTAAGAGTTCTTTTATTTGTAACATTAATTGATAATGATAATAAGTAATCTTTAATTTGGGACAAGAATGACAATATTTTTTGTGAATTACCCTTATTCAAAGGGTGTTTGAATCCAAAGTCTTTAAGGTTTCTAGTATTTAGAGTATCAAAAAGATCATTTAGTATCTTAATAAATTCTACTGTGCTTTCTGATTCTCTAAATGCGGGTATATTTAAGGTTTTATTGCAAAAGTCTATAGCTTTGGCAACGCTCCTACTAAGAAGCTGCGTTGCTAATTTCACGTTCATTATTTGATTTTTGAAATGGACATGTCGATGTGAAAGTTTATTCGCCAAGTGTAAGCAGTTTTCTTCTTGCAGGTTATATAATTCCGATAAATATTGCCATCTAATTGATTTTTCACCAGTAGTATATATTACTTTCTTAGATTCGAAGGTGTTCCGCATCAGTTTTAACATATGACACGCGTCTAAAAATACAACTACATTATAATCAGCACAAGGGTGTTTGAAATAAGTTTTTAAGTTTTGTACATCATCCAAAACGCAACCCAAGTTTTTCATTGTTGCAATATTACTTTTACAGCCATCGAACGTGACAGAACGAATTTGCACACCAATTTTATCGCATTTTTCTAAAGCCATCTTTATTAAATTGGCCTTCATATCTGCCTTAATACTATCGATAAAAAAATAAGCTAATGGTAGTTTCCAGGAATCATTAATAGCAACTAACATAAAAAAATAAGCTTGGGTGGCAATTTGGCTACTGTCGTCGCTACCTAAACCCATATATACTAGGCCCTCATAGCTTTTACCTGTCCATATCTTTTGCCTCCTGATAGACATTTCATCAGCAACTAAAGCACATAAAATAATTTTGTCACTAGATTTTACTTTTTCCTCCAGCCTATTTAAAGTTTCGGTGCAAAATCCAGGTTCCGCATTTACACTTCGATACCATTCATATAATGTATGGGGGTGGGGTAAACATGTATTAAACATTTTACGTACATATTTGTAAGCAGATGGCGAGTAAAAATGCAGCGTTAAAGCAAATTTTCTAGCACCTGGAGGATATTTTATAAAGGGCCTCGTACAATTTTTTTTTATTTTTAATGTACATTCCATTAAATATTTCTGCAACTTCAACATTTTTTGTCAAATCTAAAAATACTAAATCACCAATCGATTTTTTTTTTTTGAAGCGAGTTAATTATGTTTTGCACTTCAGTAGCTCAAACATGTAGGTTTTGCTGCCTGAAATCAGTGAGCAAAATGCGATTTTGCTCACTGAGTGAGACAAAGTAACTTTTAATTTTTTTTTTTTTTTTTCAGAAAGCCGCGAATGTCTTATTCAGCCTTGGGTTAATCATACAATTCGAAACATTCACACTCTATCTCTTTCCCGCCATTAGAAAGAAAGAGAGACAAAGACTAGCCCTTTCGAAGTACCGATTTTGAATTCGACCTCAAAGACAAACACGTTCGGAATTTCGTACTAACTAAAGAAATTTTGCAAAAAGATAATTATGTCTTTTAATGTAATTTATTGAATTTTTAACTTATTGTTGTATTTAAACGAAAATAAGTATTTACTGCAAATAAAACTGATATTTAACCTGTAAATATTTATTATCTCCTAAAGTGTTCTCGCGGTTTGTTCCCACTAGTTCTACTGAACAGTTCCACGGTAGAACTAATGGGAGTTTTTGTTTTGTTCTCACTAGTACTACGATATACTATATTACAAAATAGTACAACTAGTGGGAGTCTCTATTTCCCACTTGTTCTACCTGTTCCATCGTTAGAACTAATGGGATATCGCTGCTGAAGTGAAAAGTTATGTGTGTTACACGAGAGCAAAGTTTTTTGCATCTCGTGCCTTTGAATCCCTCGCCACACTCAGGATTCAAAATCAGCACTCGCAGCAAAAAACGACTTTGCTCTCTTGTTGCACAAATAACTATTTTAAAGAAACATTATTCTTAATTAGTCGCTTATTTACTTTTTGTAAATTATGGATTTTCTTAGTTTTACTATTTATAATTCTGCGACATGTCGTCAATTTATTTTTTAAATACTTTTTTCTAGGAGTGTCACATAAGGATGTTAAATCAGCTAATGATGCATCAGGAGACTTAAAAGAAACTGCATCAGCCTGAGGTATGTCACATACTCCGGTGGTATCTTCAAACGTTAAAGTTGCTGATGATGTGGCCTGTAAATAAACATTTGCGGCTTATTGAAAACAATTTTAAAGTACCTATTTCATGAAAATACCTAGAGGAATTGTTTTCTTCCGACAAAGATTTTTACAAAATTTACCAGATTTGATAAATCATTCGTCAATTCTGAACATATAGCTGATCTGTGAATCTACAAAAAAAAAAAAAAAAAATCATTATCAACATTATTTTATCCAAACGTTATCTTACACCAACTATAATAATACTTTATGATAATTACCTGCAACTTGGGAACAATGGGAACTGCTGTTTTTACTAATCTACGCCTTTGCGTGTTTCCACTTAATTGTTGAATTTTTAAAAGGTTTATATATTTCTTCTCCTCTTTCTTTCGCGACAATAGATACCCATTCTGCATTGCGAAATGGGTCGCTAGGAAATCTACAAACAAAAATAACATATAAAATAACAATACTACTCCATGCATTTCCCTGTTCCAGAACAGTCGATGTTTGTTACAATAGTTGCAATAGTTGGCGCGTTTTCACAAACATTGGTCAAACAATCATAATATTTGCTAAATGGTGTATAATTAATATTTAATTGTTATTATTTTATGAAAAACACATACATAATGATATAAACTTACCGAAAAAAAGATATTCGTTCCAAAATCTTGGTGTTACGGTGGTTATTTACACAATTTTTGAACGCGCACTGCGGCATTTTGACGTCTTAACGTTGGCTACGTTTGGACGAAACTAATTTGAAGTAAGACCACAAAAGTATTTGTGCTCTTATTTTTCGGGCCGTTTTTGAAGCGCTTATCGGGAATCTAGTGTATTATTGATCGAAGTCTGAACAGTATGTTTTTTTACTACAATATTTATATTTCCAACAATTGATTGTTCCAATAATCAACATTTGTTTACAATGTCTAATAAACATTAACATTACTATTCAAATCTATACTTGCAAGATAAAATTTTGCAGATCTATAATGTTAATAGGCCATGGTGCCATGATCAAAGTTCCTATATTATTTGGATTATTCTCATATCAGTCTGATTCAGTATGCACTGACTCCCACTGAAATAGCATCATCATCTAGTGCGCCTGGAGTTGCTGATTGATCCAGTCTATGTCTTCATAGAACCGGGGGTCACTGACTCGAAGCGCTGCCCTCTTGTAGAAGAAATAGTACCATGGAGATACTGAAACAACAAGTAAAAAATTGGTCTTGAGAGCTGGTCTGGGGAAGTACTACCACCATATCTATTTTTGCCAAAGAGTATTGCTGTGTTCCGATTTAAAGAGTTTGGGTGCCTAAATACAGGTATACATTTCACATTTCAGCTATGCATCTGAAATGCCTGTAGCATTGCTGATGTCCTTGGGCAATGGTGACCTCTTCCACTTAACACCAGGCATTCCATCGACCAATGTTTGATATCCAATGACACAAAAATAATTTTTGTAAGTTCCACAATCTACCACTGGATTAGCTAACTCACGGCATCTCTGCAGCGTGAACAGGCATATGAGCAGCGGCGTGGACACAGACTCGGGCTCGGCCCACTTCTCCAGCAGCCAGGCGGCGTGCAGTGCCACGCTGGCCAGCATGTAGGCCGCGCACACCGAGCCGGCCGCGCGGAACTTGCGCACCAGCACCTCAACCAGCCCTGCCTGATATTCATTCAATAAAAACATTTTATAATGAAGGCAGTGGGTTGTTTTCGATCTATAAAAGACCGGCCAAGTGCGTGTCAGACCACGCACAATGAAGGGTTCCGTAGTTGGGACGAATTTATCCTAAGAAAAAACTTAACATTGTAGTTAACATACACGTTCTCCCATACATTCCAACTGCAAATGTGAGTTGGTTGACTTTTACTCGTTACCTTGTAAGGCCTACTTTTCTGTGATAGTTTTCCTTTTAACTTCGTTATATTAGATCATCCGCGAATAATTTTGTCTGTTACTCGTATTCGCGGATGATCTTAAGTTGCTCATGGCCATTAAAGATGAAAGTGACTGTGCACGATTGCAGCCAGATAATAGACTATGTAGCTGCGTGGAGTAGGAAAAAAAAACTGCAGTTTAACGTAAAAAACGAGTACAAGCTTGAGGGCACATCAATTGAGCTGGTAGAAAAGGTATGCGACCTGGGGCCCAAGTCTGCTATTTTTATAATTCGTCACTCCAACACGATCCCATTGTCATTTTGCTCAAAGTTCGAAATCGTGTACGTTACCCCAGCAGGAAAGTGTCTCCTAGAGTGATATGAGTGGAACGTATAATTAGTGCGTAATCTGCTGTAAATGTGCGCCAAATACGAGTACCTCTTTATTTGTGCGTGTTTGTGACAGAATTAGATTTAAGAAAATATTTATAACTAGCTTTTGCCCGCGGCTCCGCCCGCGTAGATGTCGGTTATCGCGTAAAAAAGTAGCCTATGTCCGTCTCCATATCCCAGGCTATATCTCTGCCAAATTTCATGACGATCGGTTCAGCGGTTTAGGCGTGAAAAGGTAACAGACAGACAGACAGACAGAGTTACTTTCACATTTATAATATTAGTACTAGTATTAGTATGGATTTTCAAGTAATCGTGCTTTTTTGAAAACCCGAAAAAATATCGTAGCGCCTAAATGAGAAAACGTATAAGCTCGCTGAAAACTGTATTCGGTCCTTCTTGGCGCTTTTAATAACCATAAAAAGTTTCAAAAGTGTACATGCATGCGTTGTTGAATAATATTGCTAAAAGTTAAAACGACGGTGTCATAACTTTGACGGCAAAATAGAAGAAACTGGCTCAACCCAAGATGTGTGGGTCTAAACTAAGAATTAGTGCGTTTAGTCAAAAATGTATAGTGAAAATGTTCAGCTTGGAAATTTTCGCATTAAATAGATATAAACAAAAAACAAAACATGTACGCAACGGCTGGTTATCCGACCAAATTCGAATGACTAGAATAATGCGACGATTTCATACTTAACGATGACCTAGTCATTCGAATTTGGTGGGATAACCAGTCGTTTTGTACATGTTTTGTTTTTTGTTTATATCTACTTAATGCGAACATTTCCAAGCTTAATATTTTCACTAGGTATATATTTTTGACTAAATGCACTAATTCTTGGTTTAGACCCACACATCTTGGGTTGAGCCGGTTTCTTGTATTTTGCCGTCAAAGTTATGACACCGTCGTTTTGACTTTTAGCAATATTATTCAATAACGCATGCATGTACACTTTTGAAACTTTTTATGGTTTTTAAAAGCGCCAAGAAGGATCGAATACAGTTTTCAGCGAGCTTATACGTTTTCTCATTTAGGCGCTACGAAATTTTTTCGAGTTTTAAAAAAAGCGCGATAACTTGAAAATTATAAATATTTTCTTAAATCTAATTCTGTCACAAATACGCACAGTTAAAGAGGTACTCGTATATGTTTATTCTACAGGCGGACATATAATGGTTTTAGAGATACACGATTCTGCAAAACGTTACTCCAGCAGGAAATGCAATATCTCGAAAACCTGAAGACGCACAAATTATATCTTCGGCGCACATTTTTGCACAAATATAAGCTTTCTGCCCATGCAAAATATTTCTCCCTCCAACCTTTCGTTTAGAATTTTGCTGCTGGAAAAACGTTACTCCAGCAGGAATCGTTTTTTCCGTTTTATTCCAAAACGACAAAACGCACTAACTTTTTATTTGGCGCACATTTACAGCAGATTACGCACTAATTATACGTTCCACTCATATCACTCTAGGTGACACTTTCCTGCTGGGGTAACGTACACTTCTTAATCTGCTAAATTCATAATGGTCGATCATTGGTCGGTCAATGGTCTCGTAATAGAATTGTATTACAATGGCATTTTGAACATTTATTCATGCCAGATTTCATTTATATATATTTTTACATATTATTTATTAGTGTTATAAGCAATCTGAAGTAGTAGGAAGTTGGAAGTTTAGTAGGAAGTTTCATTATCATTATGTACGAGATTACCAATTCTTTCAATGGAGTGTCAGTGGCTGACCATTGGAAAGTCATAATGACGCCATTATATTAGTAGATTACCAAACTTGTCAAAATCAACAATTATGAAATCAATGATAGACCATTCTGACACTATAGTAATAGCAGACTTGAGGCCCTGGGCGTGCAACTGAACACTGAGAACACGTTTCGGGACCATATTGTAAATGTTTATAAAAAATCATACAGAAGTCTGGGTTTCGTTCTTCGACGGGCATCGTAGAGATGGGCTGAGTTATGATTTTTCAGTATCAATGACTGCATGACAATGGCAAAAAAAATATCGATGACGGGAACAATGACAAAATCATAAATGATTTTTATTTGAGTATAAGATCGCGTCACTTCAATTGATTATGAATTTATGAGTACCTAATGAAATGATCGCGGAACGGCTTTTGAAATGATCATTAGTTATTTAGTAGGCATGGGTCGTACTTGTCAGTTAGCGAAATTAAATTTTCCCAATCAATAAGTTACTATCAGTGATATTTGATGCAAGATATGACTATTTAGTATTTCATGGCAATCTGGCGTTCTTACAAGTAAATACCTGGTGTAAAATTAGTAATTCAATTTTAATTATATAATTGAAATTAAATTAGGTAAGGGTGGTCGTCCCCGTCTAATCAAGACAATGATTTACGAAATACTAAATAAATACTTTATAATAATTAGAGATCGGATATTCGGTTGCATATTTACCTAAAGTTAATTTTTAGTTATGAAAGTGTGGAAGCGGCTCCTTAAAATATTTTTATAGTAAAAAAAAACCCCTGTTGCCAGGAACAACGGGAATGCATAACTAGTCGAGTGTGTAGTAGGTACGTAAGCGGCTTCTAAAACTATTAATTTAAAAAAAAACCCGGTATTCTTAGATTGCATAACTATTCTGATGCATATTTATATAGAATTTGGATTGGGATTTTTACCAGCATTTGAAAGTAAGTAAATATATACCAGAAATATATATCAGAAAGCTAAACTTGTAGATCCCAGAACAAAAGCACATTTTTCGATAAAAAACGCGCATTCCATATTAGCCAACATCTCAACTTTAGGTGCGCGCAGGCGACGCGAAGGTGGGAGTGTGAGCGAGACATAATTATATTCTTGCGTAATAGTATGTTTTAGTGGATACCTACTTTATTTATTTCTACACGCGCGGTGATGCCTGCGGAATATTTTGTTTTTTTATTTATTTTTTATCTAATAATATTTATTTATATATCTGGTTGTATAGTTAGATTATATTCTGAGTACTGTTTGTTTTATTTTATCTAGTTGCCTATTTATGTTAATTTATTTAAACCTGACTTGGTTTCCGTATGTCTTTTCCGGTTAACCACTGAAAATCAGCGCTGTGCTGTGGGTCCCTCATAGCACAGCATCATGCTGAGTGGAAGCCTTCTTGTCACAGTCATGACGTGCAGCTGCCGACTATTTTGTTTTGTGCTCGTGATTGGAATGTGAGGAATATGGGAACTACAGGAGCTATCGGAAGCACAATAAAACATGGACCTCACTGATAGACGTATATTCGGAGACTGGCGCGTGGCCCGTAACGGACAATGACTTAACGCTAAATACCGACTATTACAAATATATCACACCTCCACCACAATACAACAGTACGTCTATATAATAACACAATAATAAACACAACTTATAGAACATCAACATAAGCAGCAATATCAACCTAATGTAAACTGATAATAATTCTTAACTAGTTAAACAATTTTAAATCTGTCCACTGGTTTACGTGTTCGCTTAGAGTATCGATTCTTCGGCGGCGGAGATTGCGGTTGTAAATTAACCCGAGAATCTTCAGGAATATTAATGTCCTGATTTGAACGTCCTCCCTTATTCCCGGTAGCAGCCTCTGGTGAGGCTACCTCTACTACCCGTTCTAACCCCTCGCTAAGTGGCTCGACCACACTCTCTCCCCCATGATCTGTATTGTCCTAAGTCTCTGGACAGGTAACATCAGACAAGCGTGACCTGCGGCGCATTTGATCTACATGTCTTTTTAGTGATTGACTATTATCCTTTACCACTGAGTATCTACGGGCACTATCTACCCGTTCCACGGTACCCTTTACCCACCTATCACTAACACCATATTCACGAGCCCAAACCGAATCACCCTCCCTGAAACTGCGGTCTGTTCCCCCTGCTGATTCCATTTGCCGTCTATGGGCTTGATGGACTCTGTCTGTGGTGACCTGGTTGGTACGCAGTAAGTCAAGTCTGGAGCGCAATGGACGTCTCGAGCGAAACGTTTGTAGTGCGGTGTCGACATCTACACGATCCCTATGCGCTTTCTTTATAGCCCGCTTGCAAAGCTTGACTGCATTCTCCGCAGCCCCATTTGATGATGGGTGGTAGGCTGGTGAAAAAAACTGCTTAATGCCGTTGTTTTTTAAGGTTTTAAACTCTATACTAGTGAATGGTTGGCCCTGATCAGATACTAATTCCTCCGGCAACCCAAACCTTGCAAATGTAACTCTTAAAACCTTTATAACATTTGATGCATTAGTTCGTGTCATCTCAAACACTTCTAACCATTTTGAAGAAGAATCAATAATAACTAAGAAGGTAAGACCTTTATATGGCCCTAGGAAATCGATGTGAACCCTTGTCCAGGGGCGCGCGTGATACTGCCACGGCTGTATCAGAGCCCGCGGCGGCGCGTCCGCCTCCGCTGCACAAGTCTCACATTGCTTACATAATGTTTCCACGGCTGCGTCAATATTAGGCCACCATACATAGCTACGTGCCAAGCTTTTTGTTTTTACGATCCCCATGTGACTGCTATGTAGTTGTTTTAAAACATTTCTCTGCAACGATAATGGTATAACCATACGATAACCCCACATAATACAACCACACTCTGTATATAACTCATTACGCCTCATAAAGTATGGTTTGATACTTTCTGTATCTACACAGGTTGAAGACCATCCGGATTGTATGTAACCTAAAACCCTACTTAACACTATATCTGCAGCCGTCGCTTTCTTAACGTCTTGGCTCGTGATTGGTAAAAAAATTTCAACGTAATTTACATGTGTTTTCTTTTTGTAATATTACATTTTCGTTACAACCTTTGCACGGCAGTCGTGATAATGGGTCGGCACAATTCTTACTCGAAGAAACATATTCAATGTCATAAGTATACCCAGCTAATAACACCGCCCAACGCTGTAACCTAGACGCGGCCATCACCGGAATACCGACTTTATCACCAAAAATATAAGTGAGAGGCTTGTGATCGGTTCTTAATATAAATTTACGACCATAAAGATATTGATGAAATTTACGAACTCCGAACACAATAGCGAGTGCCTCTCGACCTATTTGTGAGTAGGACCGCTCGGCTTGCGTGAGCGCGCGTGATGCGTACGCCACGGGACGCTCGCCTCTTGCCGTTGTGTGCGATATCACTGCTCCTACGCCTACACTGCTCGCGTCCGTTGTTAAAATTATAGGTAACTCCGGTGTGTAATGCATTAGCACTTCACTACATGTTAATAAATGCTTCACTTTACTGAACGCATCTTCACATTCTCTATTCCAGTTATACGGAGTTCCTGCTTTAAGCAACTTATACAAAGGCGCTTGAATTGTACTAACATTTCTTATAAATTTTCCATAGTACGAGGGCGGCACTGAAAATTTCGGGAATCAAGGAAGAGACACAACATTACTATTTAAAAATGTATTTATTGCTTTTCGAAGTATTCTCCGCGAAATTTGACACATTTTTCCATACGATGGAACCAATCACTGAAGCAACCATTCCATTCGGAAGTTGGGGTCTCCAAAATGGCCGTTTTGTAGGCGTCCACAGCTTCTTCAAGTGATGAAAATCTCTGTCCACGCAATTTATTCTTTATTTTAGGGAAAGTATAGAAATCATTAGGGCATAGGTCGGGGCTGTACGGCGGATGGTCTAATAATTCTATGTTTTCTTGCTCTAAAAACTCTTTTGTTCTGTGCGCGGTGTGAGAACTCGCATTGTCGTGATGGAGGATGATGCGGCGGTTGCAGTTCTCTTTACGGAGTTCAGAAACGAACTGTGGCAAGCAAATGCTAGCATTAACCGTTCTTTGTCCCTCAAGAGGAATAGTCGTAACATGGCCGGTTTTGGAGACAAACGTGGCCACCATTTTTTTCGCAACACTCCGTGAACGAACAATTTTTGTTGGCTTTAACTCATTTTCGAACACCCAAACTCGTGACTGGTTTTTTGTTTCGGGTTCGTACGCATATATCCAGGATTCATCACCTGATACGATGTTGTATACAGCATTTGAGGATCCTGCGTGGAATCTTTCGAAAGTTCTGACGCACCAAGTAACGCGAGCCGCTTTTTGCTCTTCACAGAGCGAATGCGGTATCCATCGGGAAAACATACTTTTTTACACCTAATTGTTCATGCAAGATTATTTGTATTTGACTCATGCCAATGTCTAAAGTTGCCTGAATTTCGCGGTATGTCACATGTCGATCTTCCTCAATCAGCTTACGCACAGCATCCACGTTTTCTTGGGTGACTGCAGTTTTTGGACGACCTTGACGGGGATCATCACTGAGCTTGACACGTCCACGTTGAAATTCAGCAAACCAGCGATAAATTGTGGTTTTGGATGGGGCTTCATCACCAAATGCAGAAATCATCCGGTCAACACACTGTTTTTGTGTTAAACCACTTCGAAAGTCATAATAAATCATCGCTCTTGAATTTTCTCGAGTCAATTCCATTTTCTCAACGACTAAACAAGTTTGACAAAACCTTGTGACAAGACCGAGAATCTTTTGTAAAATAAATAAATGGTATTCGATTTTTAAAACCAAGGAGTTTTCAATTAAAAAGATTTTAATATGACAGGAACAGTGGAAATATTCCATTCCCGATACTTTTAGTGCAGCCCTCGTACATCACCATACCAATAAAAGCTCTTAGTTCAGAAATATTCGTAGGAGCTGGTGTTTTAACTATAGCTTTTACTTTGTCTGGGCACGTGTGTACCCCTTCTTTACTAATCGTGTGGCCTAGATAGTTTACTGATTCGGCAAAAAATACACATTTTTCTTTTTTTACTCTGAGCCCGTATTTTTTTTAAGCGATCAAATACTTTGCATAAATTACGCATGTGTGCTTCGTTGGTGGGTCCCGTTATTATAATATCATCCAAAAACACCCCCACATGTGAAAAAGCCGCAAACAACTGCTCCAAATGCCTTTGAAAAATGCCCGGACTTGATGCTAAACCGTATACTAGCCTATTACGAGTATACATAAATAATCCTTTATGAGTATTAATCACTGTATATTTTTTGTTTCATCCAGCTCAAATTGAGCGTATGCCTGTGAAAGGTCAATTTTACTAAAAAACTGGCCTCCCTTCAAACGAAGTAGTACTTCCTCTACTCTGGGTAACGGATAACGGTCAACTTCTATAACTTTGTTTAAAGTTAATTTGTAATCTGCGCAAATTCTAATGTTACCGTCTTCCTTGACGACCGGCACGATGGGTGTTGCCCAGTCAGAGCGCTCCACAGGAGAAAGAATGCCGTCCCGCTGCAGCTGGTCCAGCGTGCGTTCCACCGGTTCGCGCAGCGCGTACGCCAGCGGGCGCGCGCGGATGAACACCGGCCGCGCCCCCTTGCGCACGCACACGCTCACCGTACTGCCAGTGAAACGGCCAAGCCCGTATTTGGTGCTGAAAGCAGCCACATCAAATACATTGTTTTTGTACATCACAACATCATTACTATTACGAACATAGGTTACTATAGGTCCCACTTGGTTACAAACTCGGCAAACGTAACGCCCGAACTTGCACTTGCTTGCCTCGTGGTGACGCGCGCCGCACACTCCACACTGCTGTTGCTGCGCACGCTCACCCAGCCTCATGGATGCGGGCGCTGCCGATGCGCGCGCCCCGCGTCCCCTTCCGCTATACGTCGTAGTATCAAACGGTGTTGTCGCTCCGCGGACGTCACGAGTGGCCACCGCCGCCGTACCCTTCCGCCACGAGCCCGCTGACATCGCTTGACACGTCACCGACGTCGTGGATGCACCCTCGCTTCTCGACCCGCTCTGTCCCTCCACGGCCGCTGTGTTTTTTTCTGCTGCCTCCATGCTAACCGCCAACTTATACGCCTTCCCGAAATCCAAATTGCTTTCGGCGAACAATCGTTGTCATATGGTTTCATTTGTTATGCCACACACTAGCTGATCTCTTAAGCTTTCTTCCAGCCCGGACCCGAATTCACATGTTTTGGACATATTCTTCAAGATAGCCGCGTATTCCGATATAATTTCACCTTCTTTCTGTTTCCTACGTCGAAACTTGTATCGCTCTGCCAAGTCACTTGATTTTTTGTTGCAAGTGTTTTTCCATGACGTCAACGATTTGTGTTAACGTTTTGCTTTTAGGTTTAACCGGCGTACACAAATTAACCAGAAGTTCATAACACTCCGCCCCCACACTGTTCTTAATGTAGGCACTTGTAATTCGTTAGGAATCTTGTTAACTATAAAATATTGTTCTAAACGTTCCACGTAAAACCGCCAATCGTCACCGTGGACTTTGAACTCTGAAATTTTGCCGATCGACATTTCTAATTAATGTTGCTATTTTCTTACTATTGCACAAATCACGCGTAGAATCGTCTGTACTCGTCGCCATTGAGGAATATGGGAACTACAGGAGCTATCGGAAGCACAATAAAACATGGACCTCACTGATAGACGTATATTCGGAGACTGGCGCGTGGCCCGTAACGAACAATGACTTAACGCTAAATACCCACTATTACAAATATATCACAGAATGTAGATCTATCTTTTTTTTTTCTGTATACCACCTACTCAAGTTAATTATCTTTTTTGTATGCACGTGTTTCTTTACAAATAAACCTATTTTTCTTTCTTCTTTGTTTCTTCAGGTGAATATTCATCCGAATATCCGATCTCTTAACAATAATACTAGATAAATAGCATTCGCTGCGCATTTCACGCGCAAAAGTGAAAAAAAAAACGCAAGCATTGTGGCTGTTCCGTGCGCGCCGCCCAGCACCGGGCATTTTATCGAAACTTGTGAGATCAGTCATTGTGACTTCAATATCACGCAGTCTCGCAACATCACAATTCGCACCGCAGCGCCCGAGCGTGACGGCCCGTCCGAATCACCAAAGTTCGCGTTCATGTTCATTCAAGTAATGATTTAAAAGCATTGATGATTTTGTCGTTGTCATTGCATGATGAAATGATTTTAAAATATCGATGATTTTCACATCATCCACATCATGATATTGGACTCATCTCTAGGGCATCGGGTTATACAAATATAAAAGAAGCTGTTGCGGCATTATATAATGCGCTTCTAAGAACTCAGCTTGAGTATAATGCTGTCATATGGGCTCCACATGAGACTAAATATGGTCTCATGTTAGAAATACAAAACAAATTCACCAGATTTTTGTACATGATTATGACTATTCGGTGTCTATCCCTTCTATCCGTTGATGTACCCAACCTTATTCGTTGTCGGTATGGTCGGGTACAACAAACTCGAGACAAGGAGGGACTTATAGGCCAAGCAAATTAGAATTTTTCGAAGAATTAATTCCCAGCAAGCTGAAAATCGTTTTAATACCTTCATTTGGTCTTAAATGCGTGTATTCCGAGTTTGCCCAATCCCAGGAGGTGTGCATAACTTTTGGGAGCCCAATAACCGGGAATTATTTGCTCTTTTTTTAGTTTTTTGCATGTAGCCATCACTACATATCGCACCTTTAGAATTATAGAGACCTAATTTCTTCAGAAGTTGAAAAACATCACCGAATTAGGTCACTATAATAATATTATAGTGACCTATATTTGAAATTTTAAGATTTCAACCTTTCTAAAGAACATCACCAATGAGGTCACTATAATATTGTGAATTAATTGATGATGTCATTAACTGATGATGTGATTGATGATTTCAAATAAGGTCTCTATAATTCTAAAGGTGCGATATTATAAAACAAAAGTCCTCCGCCGCGTCTCTCTGTCTGTCTGTTCGCGATAAACTCAAAAACTACTGCACCGATTCTCATGCTGTTTTCACCAATGGATAGCGTGGTTCTCGAGGAAGGTTTTAGTATATAATTTGTTAAGTTTTTGTATGCATTTTTGTATAAATTAACGATATTTGTTGGAGGTGTCGGAAAAAAATAAGCCGTCTGGGAGCTTTCAACGAAAACGCTGTCTAAACCCTTTGAGATATAACAAAACAATGTATGGTGGAATTATGTATCTTTATTTATTTATTTATTCAAACTTACAAATTCTTATATCTTATAAATTTGTCTCAAAAAAGTCCGCGACGGCATATGTCTATCTCTTAAGGATAACATACGAGTACTATATCCATTTAATTGTCTTTTTGTAGGTATTTGTTTGCCGAATTTTACTCTTGGAAATCGATTACGATAACAATACGCTATAATATCAGTAGCTATTAGCCAAATTATGTTCGTAGATAAATAAACTAGCTACTTATGTGTATTTCAAACAGTATACAAGAATATTTATCATAAAAACATTACTAAACACGGCGGCCATATGACAAAAATTTGTGCATTACAAAACTTTCGTTACTTTTTTACTGACATATTTATCACTTTTCGATAAACTAACACTCAATACGAAATCTCCACTTATTTCTCAGTAATTCTGTATAAGATTCTTCTAAGATTAAACCGTTTTCTCATTGAATCCATTACTTTACGCACGTATAACCTTGATGAATGTTTACAATAACCATCGCGCCACACCGCCACACGACCATAGAGTATAGACGTATTTTTTTTTCTTTTTTTTCGTTCGTTGTTTATTGGTGTTCCCGCTAAAATGTATAGAAGTATTTTTTTTTTCGTTTTTTTATTGGTGTTCCCGCTAAAATGTCAACCAGTCAAGTATTAGTCGATTAATCGAATTCTACTGGCAGATCGTGTTGCAAGTACAAAATAAATGTCAAATATTTCGTCCAATTGCGAACGTGACCCTGAGAAAAGTAATGCACCAATGGTGTTCATTAGACATTTCAAGCGTTTTTTCAGCAGAATCGGTGTATCATGCGACATTTCGGAGGATTTCGTTTTTTTTTTCACATTGTTGGTACGAGGGCTGCACTAAAAGTATCGGGAATGGAATATTTCCACTGTTCCTGTCATATTAAAATCTTTTTAATTGAAAACTCCTTGGTTTTAAAAATCGAATACCATTTATTTATTTTAAAAAAGATTCTCGGTCTTCTCACAAGGTTTTGTCAAACTTGTTTAGTCGTTGAGAAAATGGAATTGACTCGAGAAAATTCAAGAGCGATGATTTATTATGACTTTCGAAGTGGTTTAACACAAAAACAGTGTGTTGACCGGATGATTTCTGCATTTGGTGATGAAGCCCCATCCAAAACCACAATTTATCGCTGGTTTGCTGAATTTCAACGTGGACGTGTCAAGCTCAGTGATGATCCCCGTCAAGGTCGTCTAAAAACTGCAGTCACCCAAGAAAACGTTGATGCTGTGCGTAAGCTGATTGAGGAAGATCGACATGTGACATACCGCGAAATTCAGGCAACTTTAGACATTAGCATGAGTCAAATACAAATAATCTTGCATGAACAATTAGGTGTAAAAAAGTTGTTTTCCCGATGGATACCGCATTCGCTCTGTGAAGAGCAAAAAGCGGCTCGCGTTACTTGGTGCGTCAGACAGAACTCTCGAAAGATTCCACGCAGGATCCTCAAATGCTGTATACAACATCGTATCAGGTGACAAATCCTGGATATATGCGTACGAACCCGAAACAAAAAACCAGTCATGAGTTTGGGTGTTCGAAAATGAGTTAAAGCCAACAAAAATTGTTCGTTCACGGAGTGTTGCTTATGACGTTAACGGAATCGTCATCGATGGATGCGAGAAATTCAAGTATGAATGTAACTTATGCATCGCAAAATATAGTGCATTTACCGAAAATAGAATTACCTAAGTTTAATGGAAATTATGAAGCATGGCCGACGTTCAAAGATTTGTTTATTTCTTTGGTGCACGAAAATAATAACCTCAGTGATGTACAGAAATTACATTATTTAAAAACAAGTGTGAGTGGAGAAGCTGAGGCGTTATTAACCCATATACAAGTGACATCCAGTAATTACCAGAGGAAAATGACTTCGCAATCAGCCGTTCAATTAAAAGGCTTGTTAGATACAACTACAGAATGCCTAAATAGCATGGAAAATTTAAAAATAACTACCGCCTCTTGGGATCATGTAATAATATTTCTGCTCGTTCAGAAGTTTGACCCTGAGACACATAAAGGCTGGGAAGAGTATGCCTATAAAGAAGACAGCGAAGCATTGCCTACTTGGAGTGAATTAAAGAACTTTATGGAGTCCAAGTTCCGCACCTTGAAGTTAGTTACAGGCGTTACAGCAAGAGAGAAACAAGTCAAAGAACGTTCTTATCATGTTGCCACACCAAGTACAGAGAAAACATGCATCTTGTGCAAAGAAAACCACACGCTGTGTCACTGCGAGAAGTTTATTGATATGAAACTAGACGAGCGAATCGAATATGTCAAGAACAAACATTTATGTTTTAACTGTCTAGCACTTGGACACTCGGTAAAGAGATGTAAACTACCAGTGTCGTGTCAGAAATGTCATCGACGTCATCATTCTCTACTACATGAGACTAAGAACACAGAACCACCGGCTACACCGAGCACCTCACAACCGTTGGTTTCACAGCATGTAGCAGAAGAGAAGGAAGCAGTTCAAGTGAACACAGTGATTGCGTCGCATCATACAACTAGACATGGAATAGCACTGTTAGCGACTGCTATAGTGGAAGCAACAAATACAGAGGGTCAAATCATTTCACTACGCGCGCTCATAGACCCGGGTTCGCAAGCAGCATTCATAAGCGAGAAAGCGACTCAACTATTGAAACTAAAGCGATAACCATTCAAGGCAAGTGTTGTAGGAGTGGGATCTACGAGAACAGAGATCAAACACGTGGTACAGCTTAATATAAGATCACAGTGGGACCATAACTATAGTTTACCGATCCAAGCCTACGTGATGTCGAAACAACTGACCACTAATTTACCCACCAGAACAATTATGAAACAATCATGGCCTCACATCGACGGGCTTAATTTGGCTGATCCAAGTTACTTAACACCTGGTTCTGTAAATCTGCTATTAGGAGTCAAGGAGTACGCACAGATTATACAGCCAGATTTAATAAAAGGTCCACCAGGCACACCAACTGCACATAAAACAAACCTGGGTTGGATTATTTTAGGAGATATCTATGAAAAACCACAAAACGATACCTACCTTGTAATGCATCACCAAGTTGGCGTAGACGAAGTGTTGAAATCAATATGGGAAATAGAGATTGACAAGGACAGACATTTAACAAAAGAAGATAAGATTTGTGAAGATATCTACGAGAAAACAACAACTAGAAATGAGGAAGGAAGGTACATAGTCAAATTACCTTTCAAAACTTACAGTCCACAACTAAATGAAACGAGCACAAGTACAAAGCTACAAACACCTAAAGGAAACACAAAGGAGATAGCCAAACAAAGATTCTTGCAACTTGAGCGGAAGTTTAAGAAGTCATCAGACCTGAAAAAAGAATACACAAAAGTCGTAAATGATTACATAGAACAAGGACACATGGAGAAGATACCTGAAAGCGAAAAAGAAAAAATATCAGTTTACTTACCTCACCACGCTGTGGTTCATACTGACAAGGAAACCTCTCGAACAAGCGTTGCCTTCGATGCTTCCTGCAAAGGCACAAGGCACAAATAACATTTCACTAAATGAAGAATTATTGGTTGGTCCACAGCTGCAAGATGATTTAAGAAACATTCTTATGAAATGGAGAATGAAGCGTGTCTGCTTCATGGCCGACATCAAACAAATGTATCGCCAAATATTGGTGTCTGCTGAAGACGCAGACTTCCAACGAGTTATCTGGAGACCCGATGAGGTTGATGATTTACACGAATACCGTTTGCTGAGGGTAACATTCGGTACAGCATCTGCACCGTATTTAGCTGTTAGAACACTCCACCAAACAGCTGATGATGAAGGAAGGGATCAATCCCTTGCTGTGCAATCCATCAAGGGCAATTTTTACATGGATGACGTGGCTTGATGGAGCTGATGACACTGAAATTGCTATTAGTCTAGCCAAAACTGTCACAAACATTTTACAAAAAGGTGGTTTTCAACTCACAAAATGGTCATCAAATGATATCAATTTTATGAAATCTATAGATGAAGAAAAAAGATCAACCAAAGCACACATAGACATGAATCTTCATGGAACAATAAAGGCATTGGGCATTGTGTGGAACCTGAAAACAGACACTTTTCACTACAATCTGACTTTACCAACATCTGAAAGTACTTGTGTAACAAAACGAAGTATTTTATCTGACATACAAAGGCTTTTCGATCCACTTGGTTGGATTGCTCCGAGTACAGTAATGGCAAAAATACTGTTACAAAACTATGGCTCGAAAAGGTGACTTGGGATCAGAACGTAAGTGAAACGTTACGTGAAGAATGGAATCATATAAGATCAGATTTTGCTAGTGTGAAAGATGTACAAGTTATCTGTTAACTTGTACATCTTTCACACTAGCAAAATCTGGCTTGGTACAACGGAAGCAAACAAAACAAATATACAAATACATGGTTTCAGTGACGCTTCGATACGAGCTTACGCCGCAGCAGTATACATAAGGACTGAAACAAATGACAAAGTTGAAATAAAACTCATTGCTGCTAAAACAAGAGTAACACCCCTGAAGACAATATCCTTACCAAGACTAGAGCTTTGTGGTGCATTACTGCTCTCCAAGCTTATGAAACAAATTGGGTTAGCAATGAAAATTCCAACTTCCGATATGTATGCATGGACAGATTCCTCTATAGTTATAGCGTGGCTATTTAGTGATCCCAACCGATGGAAAACGTTTGTTGCCAACCGCGTCGTTGAAATTGTAGAAAATGTAAATAACAATCGCTGGTATCATGTACAGTCGAGTGATAATCCCGCAGACTTAGCCTCTCGAGGAATGTTGTCCGAACTGAAAAAATGTGACTTGTGGTGGAGAGGCCCTGGTTGGTTGTCTGAAAAAGAAATAAAGATTAGTAAACAGGAAGTTATGATAACAGACATAGAAAGCAAAACAAAGAAAGTTATTACTCACCTGAGCACAGAAGAACAAGAGAAATCTATAACTAAACAATTTGAGAACTTTAACAACTTACCAGAATTACTAAAGGTTGTTTGTGCAAAAGATTCTTGAACTATAAAGTCAATGTGAACATAAATAAACAAATAACAACAAAGGAATTAGAAAATGCACTGAAAATTTGTATAAAAAGAGTTCAAGAAGAAAAATAGAAGCAGATTTTTTTTTTTTTTTTTAAATAGTTGCAGTTTCTTACAACTATCAACAGGTTTGATCGTCACATCACGAACGACAGTATTGACAACCGGTAGGTAAGGTAAGGTAATACATTATCGACTGTATTTCATTGACATAAAGTTCACTTTCTATTGCAAGGACTGCTTTGTAAACGAACGAACGACGACGCGACGGACGAGATAGTTGACTCATTGCATTCTAGACTGTATTTTCATATGAATGAATGAATGAAATGCACCGACCCCAGCGTGGTTAAACCAGACTCGATTACTCGAATGAACCCAAAGATTCACACTAGCCCCTGAAGCCTCATGTTTCATGGTGCTACAGAGACCATTGCATATCAAGGAGTAGACCGGGGGGCACGATAATGGTAGGGAAGACGTGCCCATAGGATATGGAAGGATTATTAGAGCCTACCGGATATGCATACTTAAGCAAGCAATGGAATATTGGAAAGACGGGTGATATTTATCGGGAGGGCAGATTGAAGATGTGTCACTGCTATGCTGTGTTTTACGTTTACACGTTGCTGTTTCCAAAGTCTTCGTCTGAAGTCCGTTTCCGGTTTCTTATAAATCACGCAATAAAGCAGCATTCTTGATCTTATCTCGGTCCCCAGCGATGTCTATCCAAAAATTGATGTCCTTCTTGAAGTAGGTCTTATCCTGTTTTCGGTTCTGGTTCCATATGTAAATAGATCAGCCGTTGTTCTAGGCTTTAGCCGGGTTCTGCATTGATTGGTTCGCGGCGTTAAACATGTGGTTATTCTTAGGGTTGTTATTCGGAATTGGTACCTACGTTGGTAGCACTTGTTCGGCTGCTTCGATTTTTTGTTGAAGAAAAAAATTATGGGCTCCAGACGGGTACGAACTTCACAAAAAAAAAAAAAAAATACTATTGATTCACGTTTGTTTGGAGGAGTTTATTTGAGCGACCGTTTTGTAGAGTTAAAATAAATGAATAAAAGATTTGCTTTGCAGTTTACGGCAATTTAGCTTAATGCTATATTTGTAAACATGCAAGACGTACCTATTATGGGTAAAGATTTTTTGTACGAAATCTAAATACCAGTAGCCTAAAATAAATGTTGAAATGTTCAAACTTCACACACACTTCACGATTCACTTGTTGAAAGAGAACTACTTCAAATTTACGTTCCCGAAGTTCTCCCATGATCTAACCAATAATATATACCCAACCTATACCCAATGAACCCCACCGCTATCGAAATAGAGCCGAAAATAGATACGCGGTCCTTAAAGCAAATCCCTGACAGATAAAACGGAAATCTCTCACCCAATTATCGGCTCAGGATTCTTTGGCAGGCATTAGTCCCTCGTATGCCCTGGATCGCCTGAACGGAGATCAAACCTTTGCACAGTTCTAACAAATTCCATTCGGCGACTCAGAGACCTAACAAAACAAACACTGATCGATCCCGACGACCGACAACAGACACAGCCTTGCATTCTAGACTGTATTTTCATAGACGTAAAATAAAAAATCGCACTAAATAATTCGAAGACTGGTTTGTGCAACGAAGACTGTTTGAACCCAGGACGTAAAACGGTTTCATCGTCGCAGAACACAAAACGGTCTTTGAAAACGGTTCGTCATCGCAACGCCCACTCCTACTAAAAATAATCGTTGTTCGTTCGTCGATTGTTGATTTTGGAAAAATTGGATTTTATTTATTGGTTGTTCTCTTCGCTTCGTTGTGTATTTTTTGTTTTGGTTTTTTTTATTTATGTATTTGTCTTTTTTTATTTTTGTTTTATTTCTCGGAAAAAAGAAAACGATCGAACTGGTCGAAGTTCTGTTCTGGTTCGATCTGGTTTTTTTAGTACGAGGCACTACGAGGTCAGGTCTCGCTTCTCAGTCGAGTGTTTTCTAATTAATCTCTACTCTATCGAGTTTTTAATCAATAAATCTAACTTCCGTTGATCGCAGTTGACGAGTGTAAATTGCTCTCAAAAGTTGTCTCCGTTAACGTTGACCTTAGTAATTCGTAGGTTTATATGTTTTTTTATAAGTAGTGTATTAATAATAATAATCGTTTATTTATAAAAAGGGCACATTTACAATAAGTTTCTTAACAATTAAAATAGAACACAGTTGCTTATTTGCCTGAACTAGGTTGAACCTGTGCTTCAGGCTAGGAAGTGCATAAATACTTAATGTAATAAATTAACAATGAGTATAAAGTAAAAACTAAATCTTATTTAGGTTAGTAACAGTAAAATTGCATGTAAGCGTTTCTATTTGCAGACAACAAGTAGCTCTTCTGTCTGTGCATAGGCGATGGTTAGTAAATATTTAAGTATAATTTTTTTATAGCTAAAATAATTTAATTTATAGATACTTAGTTTTCTATTTAATCTATTGTACAGAAATGGGCCTAAGAATGTAAAAAATCTTTCCACAAAGACATGTTTTGAGGAAACATTAGATGTGCATACTATATCATTCAGTCTCTTGTTAGTATTGTCAGCAGTGTAGGTAAGCATGGTGTGCTGTTTTAATACTAAGTGCATAATGAAAAGTTGGCGAACAGTCAGCACGTTGCAGGATTTATACGAGGGCGGCACTGAAAATTTCGGGAATCAAGGAAGAGACACAACATTACTATTTAAAAATGTATTTATTGCTTTTCGAAGTATTCTCCGCGAAATTTGACACATTTTCCATACGATGGAACCAATCATTGAAGCAACCATTCCATTCGGAAGTTGGGGTCTCCAAAATGGCCGTTTTGTAGGCGTCCACAGCTTCTTCAGGTGATGAAAATCTCTGTCCACGCAATTTATTCTTTATTTTAGGGAAAGTATAGAAATCATTAGGGCTTAGGTCGGGGCTGTACGGCGGATGGTCTAATAATTCTATGTTTTCTTGCTCTAAAAACTCTTTTGTTCAGTGCGCGGTGTGAGAACTCGCATTGTCGTGATGGAGGATGATGCGGCGGTTGCAGTTCTCTTTACGGAGTTCAGAAACGACCTGTGGCAAACAAATGCTAGCATACCATTCTGCATTAACCGTTCTTTGTCCCTCAAGAGGAATAGTCGTAACATGGCCGGTTTTGGCCACCATTTTTTTTGCAACACTCCGTGAACGAACAATTTTTGTTGGCTTTAACTCATTTTCGAACACCCAAACTCGTGACTGGTTTTTTGTTTCGGGTTCGTACGCATATATCCAGGATTCGTCACCTGATACGATGTTGTATACAGCATTTGAGGATCCTGCGTGGAATCTTTCGAGAGTTCTGACGCACCAAGTAACGCGAGCCACTTTTTGCTCTTCACAGAGCGAATGCGGTATCCATCGGGAAAACAACTTTTTTACACCTAATTGTTCATGCAAGATTATTTGTATTTGACTCATGCCAATGTCTAAAGTTGCCTGAATTTCGAGGTAAGTCACATGTCGATCTTCCTCAATCAGCTTACGCACAGCATCAACGTTTTCTTGGGTGACTGCAGTTTTTGGACGACCTTGACGGGGATCATCACTGAGCTTGACACGTCCACGTTGAAATTCAGCAAACCAGCGATAAATTGTGGTTTTGGATGGGGCTTCATCACCAAATGCAGAAATCATCCGGTCAACACACTGTTTTTGTGTTAAACCACTTCGAAAGTCATAATAAATCATCGCTCTTGAATTTTCTCGAGTCAATTCCATTTTCTCAACGACTAAACAAGTTTGACAAAACCTTGTGACAAGACCGAGAATCTTTTTAAAAATAAATAAATGGTATTCGATTTTTAAAACCAAGGAGTTTTCAATTAAAAAGATTTTAATATGACAGGAACAGTGGAAATATTCCATTCCCGATACTTTTAGTGCAGCCCTCGTATAGCAGATCTGTGAGAAAGAAAAAGGGATGGAAGTTTGCTACCTTTAAAATTGCTCTCTGAGCTCTTTCAAGAGGAAGTAAATTGGTTTTTGGTGCGCCACCCCATGAAGTAATGCAGTATTGAATTATAGATTGACATAGGGCCAAATAAACTTGTGTTATTAATTCTGAATCTGCAAATGTTCTCAATTTTTTTTAAACATATATTAATTTGCGTACTCTTTTAACTAAACTATCAATATGTTTTCTGAAAGACAGTGTGTCGTCCATTATTACTCCGAGGTATTTTATGTTGCTCGTTTCGAGGATAAAAGGGCAATTACACATGTTGACTGAACGGATACCACATTGATGGGCATATAACTGAGGGTTAGCAATGTTAAGTTGAGGCTTGCGCAAGGAGAAGTGAATATATTTTGTCTTGTCAGCATTTAGTGTTAGTAAATTTCTTTGAAGCCAGTTAGTCACATTATTAAAACCTAATTGAGCGACTTTGAACAGTTTGTATTCAATAAGACTTATTTTTAGTTAGTTCAATAGGTTTCAAAAATAATTTCTTTTGCACTTATAGTGTGCTGTTTACAAAAATATGTTTCCATAAGATATCAACATCGAAAAAAAAAATATGTTAAGACTTTTTACGTGGGAGGTCCACGTAAAAAGTCTTAACATTATTTTTTTTTTTTTTCTTTTTGTAAAAGTAGGTTTTAGTACTATAATGTAATATTATACCTATTAATACTAGACATTCTTAAAAACTATATTTTCATATTTTCACTGAAAACCGAGTTTCTAACCCGCTAATAATCTTATCATATTATGTTTTGCGGCTGATCAACACAAAGTTGACGTTAAAAATCTCGCTCTTGAAAAATCACAAATTTAAAGATACGACCTTATTTATGCGCGGGAGGTGTCGATACATACCTATTTTATTAAAATTACTTCGCATATTGGTATGGGACATAGGATACTTTTATCCCGACAGTACGTTCCCGTGGGATAATTTCCGACCGCCACGCGGGCGAAGCCGCGGGCAATAGCTAGTATACATTTTTTTTATTTTACTATGAGTTTGCTCTTGACTTTAGTCTAGGTCTGGATGACAGAGACAAAGTCTACGATGGAGTGAGCTTACCCAGAAGAAGCCTGTTCACTCTCACTTTGAAAAGATTAGGGTTGTATGCGTTCGGAAACACAGACGCAGGCAGAGAGTTCCACTCCTTTGCTGCGCGCATTATAAAAGACGTTTGAAAACGCTTAGTGCGAGTTGGTGGAATATCAACTAGGTAGGGGTGGTAACTTGCAGTGCGTCTAGATGTCCGATGGTAGAAGGGGGCCGGTGGAATGAGGTCGTGGAGTTACAATACAATACAATAATTAGGTTTTATTTCACGAACTGAATAGATGTTTTGAGTTAAATATTATCTCACAGACTTGACTTACAACTTTAGTGTGGTAATAAAAAGCGTTTATTTTGTTATTCTCTATTAAAATATTAAGTTTATTTTAGTGGGCCGTAAAAATGTATTGAGGCTGGGTGATCTCCTTTGCCTACATCGTTATAGAACTGCACTTATGCAGAAAAGTGTCTTTTGCATGGCTCCAAAAATCTATAATAAACTATCTAAAAGCTGGAAGCAGTTAAGTGACGTAGCATTCAAAAAGAAAGTTATAAGTTTACTAGCAGATAAAGCTTATTAAAATTTAAATGAGTTTTTAGATGAGAGTATTTGGTCATGTTTTACAATTTTTTTTTTAATGATCTATAATACTTACCATGACATTTTGTTATAAATAATTAGACTCGGAGTAACATTGTACTTTGTTTTACTAAAATTTGCGCATGCAAATTTTAGTAAAACAAAGTACAATGTTGTGTTGTTAAAATCTTTTATAAGATAAGATAATCATTTATTTGCTCTAACATGTGTACAGTACATACAACACAAATTGTCAGCATGCAAGAGATGTTAAAAGTAGAGATAAAAACCGATCATCACTTTTGCCTTAAACAATGACATCATTGTTTAAGGCAAACGTGATGATCGGTTCCCCACAACAGAATAACATACGACATTACACTATGAAAATAACTAAAGTACATTAGACAAATTATTATTAGAGATACAGATTACTAGTGGGTAATTTATCATATTTCTTTATTTCCACTCCTTATATTCCCCACCCCTAGTAGTTACCATAAGATACCATAATTAGCTATCATAACTAGTACAAGATAGAGTCATGTAAAAATTCTGGTCTGACAGACCCACCAGGCATACCGTGTAACATTTTACCACCAGGCATGCCGAGGGTTAATATTACGCAAACAGATCCCTGAACGGAAAAATGGTTTTAAGAAACCTGCAAATTTGTGAACGGCCTATCCAACGATACTCCATACTATACGATAGACGAGAAAAAAAATTATCATCCCCACTTTAAGGGACCACTTTACCAAAAAAAAAAAAAAACAAGAATATAGTTTACCCTTAGTCGGCGTGATTAATATGTAAACCCATGCCAAATTAGTTTTCTAGTACTAAGAGTCCCTAGCTAAGCCGCGGACAGACAGACAGACGGGCATGGCGAAGCTATACGGATTCCTTGGCGACTATGGAACCCTAAAAATGAAGACAAAACATGCCTATGGAACTAAGTTGGTAAAAAACAAGTCTCATAGACTTGTTTTTTTGTGGTCAAAATACTGTGATAAATAGGGATACAACCCCCTGATCCTATTTTTAGGTAAGTAAAACTATTTGTGTGGGCAGGAGTTTGGTACAGCTGAGGTAGAAAAATAATTTGTGCTTACTTGAAATAGGTAGGTGGAGAAAAAGGTCATCAGCATCGTTGTAATGGACAGCACTAGGAATAAATCCTGGAATCTATGAAAATAAATGCAATTATGAGAGTGGTGTTGATTGTTTAATATTATTATAATATTTGTATGAAAATCTTACATGAAAAGTACGAGCAGTCCATCGCGACTTCGGGGAAATAAGCTTACACAGTTAAATAATAGATCACAAAGCATAAAAATTACTTGAAAAAATAAACAAAACGTATATCTAGGTGTAGATAACTTCATTTTCACAAAATATTCGCTTTGATGTTGTGAAAAAAATTAAATCGACCGCAAATAAGTTGTTGCCTTCTCCCCACAGACTACTTAGAGATCTTCTCCCCAACCCCACAGAATACCACAGAGTACATTTATATATAGCAGACAGTGTTGCCAGTACCTGCGTCGACTTTCGGACGATTCACTACTTGAAATGGGACGATTTTTGGACAAAAAGGACGGCTAGAGAAATATTAATTTGTTACGATTGAATGAGAAAAAAGTATACCTAAAAATGCGCGAGTACGGTTTTTTTTTAGGCACACAAAAAAAAATGTTTTTTTTTTTTCTTTATTTGTATAAAGGGGTTTTTACGCATAGCGTATGTCAGCCCCATCGTATCCTAAGCAATTACACTTTCACAAGACGTGAACCATGAATTTAAACTTCAATTCCAGAAGAAAAATACACTTGCACTTACGGGATATACTGATGCAGATTATGGTGCATGTCAAATTGACAGGCGATCCTACACTGGATATGTATTTTATTTAAATGGACCTATTTCGTGGGAATCTCGTAAACAGCGAACAGTCGCCTTGTCAACAACTGAAGCCGAATATATGGCAATTAGTGATGCTTCTAAAGAATCTATTTATCTCAAAAACTTATTGATGGAAGTGTTGGGTTTTGACAATGGTGTCTGTATTTACAGCGTTAATCAGGGAGCTCAAATGCTAACTAAAAACAATATTCATCACTCGCGAACTAAGCACATTGATGTAAGACATCATTTTATAAGGGATACTGTCGCTAGTGGTATTATCAATATAAAATATGTTCCCACAAATGAAATGAAGGCAGATGTCTTAACTAAGTTTCTACCGAAGCAGGGACCTATTCAGAAGTAGGGGAAGTGTTGGAACTATTTGGTAGCTATAAGCAACCTTCTTCATGGGTAATTTGATAGGTTATAAATTTAGTTTTTAATTTGTATGTTTTGTCTATTTTTTCGCTGTCACTCTATTATAAATATTATAATTACTAGCATTCAAATATATATACTATTATACACATTATTTATTTGGAATTGTAGAAACCCACTAAAAACAATAACCTCCTTTTTATATGGTCTGTGGACTCCCGTCTCTTAACATTATATACTCTTTGAGTCTTTGACTAGGATGCTCGTCGGCAATGAGGTTTTCGAAATTAAGTTTTCGTTTTGCGAGTTTCCGAGTTCAGGAATTAAGGGTGTCGTGAAGTTTGAGCTGACCAATTTTATGTTTTAAATGGGACGCGGTCTTTGTGTGTAGATATCTTCTTCTTCTTATAAATAAAAGCACTTTCTTTTATATAGTTTTAGTTTTATTTCCTTACACATAGAAACCGACATTTTTCTCTGTTTGTAGACAGCGACAAGATAGAAGTCTCGTCAAAGACAATGTTCATAAAGTTGTCATCTTATATGTAGATTAACTCAACAACCAAAGACATGCAAAAAACAAAATTATAAAATAATAAATATTGGACATCTTCCATACAATCATTATTTAGGCATGTTCCATACAATTTTATCCCAGCCCAATGGCGACGATGCGAAGGGTTTGTTTAAACCTAAGTGATAGTGCAGTGTTCGATAGTAAAATAAGATTGACCTAAAGGTCCAGTTACCAGGTCACAAAATTCAAAAAAAAAAAACTAAAGAATAAGGCCGCTTTCCGAATTGGCTATAATCGCTCACAGCGCTCACATCGTCTCACATGCGTTCCGATTTAGATATTACGATTATGACAGCCGAGGGCTGTCAACAACTCGGAACGGTCGTGAACGCGCTCACGGTGCTCACGCAATGTCAAAACGATATTAGAGTATTTCTCTGTGTATACACCAAAAATTTGTTCTTCTTAGGTTAGGTAGCAACTGTAGCCAGAAGAACAATTTTGAAAATGCCACGATACGATAAGATGCGACTCAAAACAAAACAGCACACTGTCATTTTTGACAGCGCTCACGGCGATATTAGTAAAAGGCATGGTCGCCGTTATCGCAAGATGGCGAATGTCATGACGTCATCTATGACGTTTCACGGGACATCGTTATCGCGCTCACGCTAATTCGGTACGGGTTTTAGCACGCGAATATCGATATTATCGTAACTCGGAACGCAGGGTAAATAAAATGTCAATGTCATTAATTGTCTATCAAATGTCAACAATCTCGACAGATAGGTAAGTACAGTAAGTAGTGTATAGAGATGGGCTGAGTGATGATTTTTCTGTATCAATGACTGCATGACAATGACAAAAAAATATCGATGGCGGGAACAATGACAAAATCATCAATGAATTTTGGTTGAGTATGTATAAGATCACTTCACTTCAAATATGAGTGCTGAGATGATCGCGGAACGGCTTAGTAAAATTATCATTATACGAAGCATACCTATACCAGCACCGGACATTTTTTCGAAACTGTTGTTCTGTGACTTCAGTGCACAGAACATTCATAGTGGCGTGTCGCCGATCGCGCAGCCTCGCAACGTCGCCGGCACCCCTAGACGTCCGAAAAATCGAAATTCGCGTTCATTCAAGTAATGATTTAGGCATTGATGATTTTGTCGTTGTCATTGCATGATGAAATGATTTTAAAATATCGATGATTTTAACATGTGACATGATATCGGACACATCTCTAGAGATGTAGTATTCGCAACCACTATTTATTGATCCTCTGTGCCTTTTGATTGATTGATACAAGTCTATTTTTATTAGTATCTCAATAGAAGCCGTAGTTTGATTTATTTTATTATGCTCTTCCTCGATGTTAAAAATAGTGTGAAGTATTTTTCATGATTTCTTTTAAAGACTCATGAAAACATTCGTAATTGGTGTCGCAGTTCTGAAGAATTTGTAAAATTGTGACGAAGATCTGAGGATGGCTGGTGATCGTGAACGCAGCCGTCATCGTGACCGAGAACATGGTGGTCGCGACCGTAGCCGAAGCAAGGAAAGAAGCGGTCACGACCGCAGCCATGAGCGAAGCAAGGAAAGAGGTGGACGAGACCGCAGCAGAGAGCGAAGTAAGGAGAGAGGTGGACGAGCCCGTAGTAAAGATCGAAGCAGGGACAGAGGTGGCGGCGGCGGGCGCAACCGCAGTCAGGAACGGAGTAAAGACTGGGGAGGCGGCCGCGATGACCGTGCACGCACTAAGAACAACGACGGCAGCACAGAACGAGAGCGGCCGCACATGCGGGAGCGCGAGCGAGACCGGGGACGCAGCTCCTACAAGGAGTACAATGGGGGGGGGCTGGGCGGTGGTTAGTATTAATTGATTACAACATCTCAGCATTACTGTGTTACTTAATTTAAATAAGTCAAATGCATGTGAATTTGGTCATATTCCGAAAGCTGGTTTTACAGCTGAAAATAGAACTTTTTAAAAACGGAACCCTTATGGATTCGTCATGTCTGTCTGTCTGTCCATCCGTATGTCACAGCCACTTTTTTCCGAAACTAAGAACTATACTGTTGAAACGTGGTAAGTAAATGTATTCTGTGAACCGCATTAAAATTTTCACACAAAAATAGAAAAAAAAAACTATAGATTTTGGGGGTTCCCCATAGTTAAAACTGAAACTCAATTTTTTTTTCATCAAACCCATACGTGTGGTGTATATATGGTTAGGTCTTCAAAAATGATATTGAGGTTTCTTATACCATTTTTTTCTAAACTGAATAGTTTGCGCGAGAGACACTTCCAAAGTGGTAAAATGTGTGCCCCCCCTGTATCTTCTAAAATAAGAGAATGATAAAACTAAAAATAATAAATGATGTACATTACCATGTAAACTTCCACCGAAAATTGGTTTGAACGAGATCTAGTAAGTAGTTTTTTTTTTAATACGTCATAAATTGTAAACCGCGCTTGCTGCTACGGAACCCTTCATGGGTGAGTCCGACTCGCACTTGGCCGCTTTTTTTTATTTTGTAGTAAGAATATATACACATGTGTTTGCAAACATGTACACTTGAACCATGTGCTTTTCTTCCAGTACTATTGTTGATGGATGGTAAAATCATATATTTTATATTATGTTTTCAGGTTTAGGAGGTGGTCCTCCAGCAAGAGCCCGTTTCAAACCTCAAGAAGAAGAATTCTTTGATGCGAGACGAGAAGAGAGGGAGAGAATCGGTCAAATTGGAGTGTCTTCTGTTTGGGGCAAGTCACCACTCAGGGCAGAGTAAGAGTCAAAACATATTATTACGTAATGAGATTCTTCTTGATTAGGATGTCAAAGTATTGCAGGGAACATTAACCAATATCACATATTCGTTGTTTTATTCGTAGTAGTAGTTACTGAAAAGTAAGCATTAATATTCTCAGTAGACCCAACCAAACATGTCTTTATTTAACTATGCTCTCTGACTTTTTAGTTCTGAAGATGAACAGTCACAACCTGAAAACTCGGGCAGTAGTAAAGAAAAGAAAAAGAGTAAAAAGTCAAAGGACAAAGACACCAAACAGAAGCTTAAGAAGTTAAAGAAGAAATTAAAGAAAGTGAAAAAAGCAAGGAAAAAGGCAAAGAAGAAGAAAGCCAAGAGTTCCAGCAGTGACTCAAATGACAGCAGTGAGGAGGAAGTGTGGGTTGAGAAAGGACGTAAGTTTTGTTTTATATAACAAAATGCTAGCTCTCAACATTTGAGAGTTAATGACTCTATACTCCATTTATTATAACATTAGACAAATACGTTTAATAAATTCCGTTATTTCTAAATACAAAGCACTGTAATCTATTTACCATTTCCATTAAAAAATAACTCTAAAGTGCAGTCATTTCAATAGTATTACACAATAACTGTCGTTATTTAGCCATTATTTGTCTAATGCTATAGTAAATGGAGTATATACTCCATTTATTATAACATCAGACAAATAACTGTTCTCACTCTCGTTATTTCGATGTAAACGTTTAATAAACTCCGTTATATGACGATAAATACAAAGAACTGTAATCTATTTACCATTTACATAAAAAAATAACTCTAAAGTGCAGTAATTTCAACAATATTACACAATAACTGTCGTTATTTAGCCGTTATATGTCTAATGCTATAGTAAATGGAGTATAGGTAAACTTAAACTTTTAAGATCACAGCGCAGAACTAGCATGTTCTCATATACCTTACTAAATTCTGCCTGCAACTTTATTTGCGTGTAATTTCTTGGTCCCCCCGTCCCACCCTGTCGCATTGGATCCCCCACCTGCGCTATAACTTTGTCTTTGCTTAAGCATTCTTTCTAACTTTTTAGGGTTTTGCACCAAAATGGTAAAAAGGAATCCAAGGTGTGAACTCAGTCTGTCTGTCTGTCACAACTGGATATCTCAAGAACTACTAATGCTATCAATTTGAAATTTGGAATAGTTTTAGATGACATTTGCTCAAATATTTTGCAAAGAGAAATATATATTTTTTTTTGCAACCTGGATTGAACAGGTTTCTTAAAAATTCGAAGTAGGGCTACTAGAGCATGTGGGGTATCATATGAAAGAGCGCTATTTGAAAATTCAATTTTTTTTTTGGGTCGCTTAGTTTTCGACTTATGACGAAAAATGTAAATAAAAATAACGTTCCCTTATCTCCAAAGTTTGCATAGATAAATCTCTGAAATTATCTGAAATTATTCTGTGTGATAGAAGTTTATGTAAAGATTACTGGAACAATAAATCGATGTCTCTAAATAGCACACTTTTTCTAGTATTGTAGTTTTGGGCCAGCGCCATGTCTTGACCGATAGTGGAACTAATGTAATTTTTTTTTTAAATGATTTTTGATTGTACAGAACCCTCGGTGCGCGAGTCCGACTCGCTCTTGACCGGTTTTTTTATTTTAGCTTGACTGCTAAGAGTCTTAGCGTGATGTTAAATACGCTACGACCTACATAAAGAACCTTCCTAAAGAATTGTGTTACCAAATGCAACAAGAAAATTGGAAAAATCTTAGTCAAAATATTGGCTCATCTGCCAACAACTGCCGAATAACTCAACTTCCGCAACCTGTGTTGGCTCATGGGAAGAAACTCTGTGCTCTCTTTAGACAACAAACTCCTCATCTACAACGCGATCCTTAAGCCAATATGGACGTATGGGTTCCAATTGTGGTGTTTCCAGCAAAACCAACATACTCGGCCTGATAAGAGTCCGAAATGGTATCAACTGACCATGCCTGTCTGTTCGGAAGAGCACGAATCGCTGGCGTCGGAGGCGTTCGGGCCGGCGTCGGAGGCGGTCGGGCTGGCGTCGGAGGCGTTCGGGCCGGCGTCGGAGGCGTTCGGGCCCGCGCCGCGCGTGGGCCCGGCGCTGGCCCGCCAGGACTTCGGGCGCGCGCTGCTGCCGGGCGAGGGCGCCGCCATGGCCGCCTTCGTGGCCGAGGGCAAGCGCATCCCGCGCCGCGGCGAGATCGGCCTCACGTCCGACGAGATCGCCTCCTACGAGTCCGTGGGGTACGTCATGAGTGGCAGCAGGTACGCACGTCTTTTACTCATCTTTGTTCCGCGAGTGATGAGACTTCGAACTCGAGTGCTAAAGCACCGATTCTAGCGAATTAAGTATGCAGTAAAGTAATCATTTTGAACATAATATTATTTTTGATCTATAGTCCCGTTGGCGCAGTGTCCCATTCGCACAGTCTCATTTGCATAATGTCCCATTCGCACAAGTTCCCAATCCCACAAAGTCACATTCGCACATGTCCCATTCGCACACCGTCCCATTCGCACAATGTCCTATTAGGTAAAAACACCAGTCGTAAAAAAAGGAAATCAGCTGTTCCATACAATGTGCAATACAAATACCTACTCAACCTGTTGTTTTTTCGCGATATGACTGGCGCTCCTCTAGCACAGTATAAATATGGAGAGTATAGAAACTAGGCCTAATTGTAGAAATAATTACATACCTACACTCCATTGGAGCGTTAGGATTGGCACTCTTAATGTTTATAAAATTGAAAAGTGTTTTATTGGAACGAAGTTCTTTTACCGCGGCTTGCGACAGAAGTTGACAGGTAGAAATCGTCACGCGAAAAAGCGTTCCTACATGTTATGCGACACCGCCCTCCATGCGACTTTCTTCTTTGGTCAAAATACACCGTGGCATTTTAACCGTCTTACAACGGCAGCCCACTTCATGTATCCAATGACTATTATTCATTCATAACAAAAAATAACAAAATAAAAACCATTTGAATAATTAAAAAAAAATAAATAGTATTAAATAAGTATGACGCATGACGCAATTTGAAACACCCTGTTACGAGCCATATATTCCAAGGGCGGCGCGGAATGTAGCGGCGACATCTTTATCAGAGTTCATTTACCCTAGTGTAAAAATGTGTTTCTTACTATTGCAACCTTAATGTTCTCGGTATGTATGTAGTAGTTTGTAAGGATATTTAACCCAAACTAAGCTGTGTAAGATAGATACGAGTAGGTACATACAAAGTGCAGATTATTAAAAGAGGTACGATTTAAGTTACAAACATACGGTCGATTTCAATAACTGATAAATTTGTTTTCGTTCGACAGATAGAAATTTGACTCAGGTACCTACGTACATTAAATCCAGAATTTCGATCTCTAACCTGGCAAATAACAAAACAAAAGATAGTTAATGAAATTGGCAGTACGTAAATTGTTTCCGGCGTATTTAAAAAATTGGAATCAACTGAATTATTTACACTAATTACTAATTACGTATTTACAAATGATCACTTTTTATTTACACATGCAAGTAGTTAAGCTTTACCTGTGCGCGGGTGTCGTTCAAAATAATCCATTATTGCGTACAGGAGTACCATGTGCAGGTACTCGATATTCGAGAATTGATAGTTCATATCACTCATTGTGAAGTAGGTAGGTACCTAATCTCTCTAGCGATCGCGAACAATGGTCGATAACCGGTAGCGCGCGCGCGCACTTCCACTTCCGATATTCGGACGCAACTGAGACACTGTGAGAGTGACCTTCACCTATTTTTTTTTGTGAAGGGGCGTGGCACGCGCCGCATAGCGTTAGAACTTCTCATTGGATGACAGTCCACGTGGACTGTGCTTGATTGGGTAAGCCAGCGATGGAATGATCTACTCGCTCGTGCGCTGGGTAGGTATGTTCTACCGTTTAATACGTAAACATTATAAACAGGATGTTCATAATTCTAATGCATTATTTATTTTTCTTTGCACCTATTATTTTAATTAATGGTAACAAATTTTTAATCACGCCTAGAGGTATTTTATGTCGGATACATTGAGTGGACTTCTTTTGTAAGACGACTAAAATGCCACAGTGTATAGGTACCTATAATAAAAGACAAACAAAATTCTTACTTGACTACGATAACACGAGTCATACACACACAATACAACTCAATTGTCAGAAACTCAGGAGTTCAGGAGACACACCACCAGTAGGCATCTAAATATAAAATGTAGGCAGCACGTGTTTCGTCTACAAGCCATAGTCTACATGTCATAAGGTAAGCCGAACAAAACCCTTATATAGGTTATCATAATGAAGGAGTAACCCTTTCACTGGGTTACAAGTATAGAACCCGTTCAATGGGTTATCATGTAACCCATTCAATGGGTTATCCATATTGAAGGGGTAACCCTTATAATGGGGTTCAAGCATAGAACCCATTCAAATTGTTACAACATGATAAAGGTAACCTCATAAACGGGTTACCCTTTGAAAGGCGTAACTCTTAACCGGGGTTGTACGGTCCCTGAACTTGATATCTATAGTTAGTAAAAAGCTCTTTATAATAGAGAAAACCAAGTTTTAGAAAGACAGATTCTCAGTAAACAAAAAGTACATACCATCGGTGTTTTCTTAATCAAGACATCCAGGTACACAACATGAGTTTTGACATGATGGAAGAGTACTCAATGTTCAGTTCACTATTCACAAATATGGGTCCAAACTCTAAAGTAAAAGTGCCTATGCTCAGTAGTTCACAGAACAAAAACTTCTCAACTTTATTCCGAAATGCCGACACGGAGGAGCAGGCTCAACTAAACGTGGACGTACGAAACAGAGGATGATTATAACGCGGTACGGCGACACAGAGGTACGGAGATTCAGTAGTTAGCAGATGCACTTGCGAAACAACCTGAATTTAATTGCAAAATAAAAATCCACACGTAAAACGGTGAAACCGGCACTCGAGCGCGGAGATTCATTCATTGCAATTAAAATGTTACCATTGTAGCGATTATAAATTCCATTACTAAAATGAAGAAAAAAAAATAAAAAATACAGCTTCCAGAACCGCTTAAGGAATACATACGAGGGCTGCACTAAAAGTATCGGGAATGGAGTATTTCCACTGTTCCTGTCACATTAAAATCTTTTTAATTGAAAACTCCTTGGTTTTAAAAATCGAATACCATTTATTTATTTTAAAAAAGATTCTCGGTCTTGTCACAAGGTTTTGTCAAACTTTAGTCTTTAGTCGTTGAGAAAATGGAATTGACTCGAGAAAATTCAAGAGCGATGATTTATTATGACTTTCGAAGTGGTTTAACACAAAAACAGTGTGTTGACCGGATGATTTCTGCATTTGGTGATGAAGCCCCATCCAAAACCACAATTTATCGCTGGTTTGCTGAATTTCAACGTGGACGTGTCAAGCTCAGTGATGATCCCCGTCAAGGTCGTCCAAAAACTGCAGTCACCCAAGAAAACGTTGATGCTTTGCGTAAGCTGATTGAGGAAGATCGACATGTGACATACCGCGAAATTCAGGCAACTTTAGACATTGGCATGTGTCAAATACAAATAATCTTGCATGAACAATTAGGTGTAAAAAAGTTGTTTTCCCGATGGATACCGCATTCGCTCTGTGAAGAGCAAAAAGCGGCTCGCGTTACTTGGTGCGTCAGAACTCTCGAAAGATTCCACGCAGGATCCTCAAATGCTGTAGGTACGAGGGCCGCACTGAAAATTTCGGGAATCAAGGAAGAGACACAACATTACTATTTAAAAATGAATTTATTGCTTTGCGAAGTATTCTCCGCGAAATTTGACACATTTTTCCATACGATGGAACCAATCATTGAAGCAACCATTCCATTCGGAAGTTGGGGTCTCCAAAATGGCCGATTTGTAGGCGTCCACAGCTTCTTCAGGTTATGAAAATCTCTGTCCACACAATCTATTCTTTATTTTAGGGAAAGTATAGAAATCATTAGGGCTTAGGTCGGGGCTGTACGGCGGATGGTCTAATAATTCTATGTTTTCTTGCTCTAAAAACTCTTTTGTCCTGTGCGCCGTGTGAGAACTCGCATTGTCGTGATGGAGGATGATGTGGCGGTTGCAGTTCTCTTTACGGAGTTCAGAAACGACCTGTGGCAAACAAATGCTAGCATACCATTCTGCATTAACCGTTCTTTGTCCCTCAAGAGGAATAGTCGTAACATGGCCGGTTTTGGAGACAAACGTGGCCACCATTTTTTTTGCAACACTCCGTGAACCAACAATTTTTGTTGGCTTTAACTCATTTTCGAACACCCAAACTCGTGACTGGTTTTTTGTTTCGGGTTCGTACGCATATATCCAGGATTCGTCACCTGATACGATGTTGTACACAGCATTTGAGGATCCTGCGTGGAATCTTTCGAGAGTTCTGACGCACCAAGTAACGCGAGCCGCTTTTTGCTCTTCACAGAGCGAATGCGGTGTCCATCGGGAAAACAACTTTTTTACACCTAATTGTTCATGCAAGATTATTTGTATTTGACTCATGCCAATGTCTAAAGTTGCCTGAATTTCGCGGTATGTCACATGTCGATCTTCCTCAATCAGCTTACGCACAGCATCAACGTTTTCTTGGGTGACTGCAGTTTTTGGACGACCTTGACGGGGATCATCACTGAGCTTGACACGTCCACGTTGAAATTCAGCAAACCAGCGATAAATTGTGGTTTTGGATGGGGCTTCATCACCAAATGCAGAAATCATCCGGTCAACACGCTGTTTTTGTGTTAAGCCACTTCGAAAGTCATAATAAATCATCGCTCTTGAATTTTCTCGAGTCAATTCCATTTTCTCAACGACTAAACAAGTTTGGCAAAACCTTGTGACAAGACCGAGAATCTTTTTTTAAATAAATAAATGGTATTCGATTTTTAAAACCAAGGAGTTTTCAATTAAAAAGATTTTAATATGACAGGTACAGTGGAAATATTCCATTCCCGATACTTTTAGTGCAGCCCTCGTATACAACATCGTATCAGGTGACGAATCCTGGATATATGCGTACGAACCCGAAACAAAACAACCAGTCACGAGTTTGGGTGTTCGAAAATGAGTTAAAGCCAACAAAAATTGTTCGTTCACGGAGTGTTGCAAAAAAAATGGTGGCCACGTTTGTCTCCAAAACCGACGTAATAAAAAATACAAAACCAGCGCGCCATTTTCCATAAATATTTGTTTTGTTAACGTTTTCGTTGTGTTGTTATAAGTTACTATTAAAAATGCGAAATCTAAAGTATTGTCACCAACCGACGTTGAACAGTTTTTAAAAAAAACGTCCGGATAGTTAGTACCTGGCAACAAAGGTCAGTTGAACTTTATAAATCTAAATGTATCATCTCTATAATTACGTTATTGTAGCATAAGTATTTACAACAAGTCTGTTTTTTTCCTCGCAAGTGTGTTGAAAAATGTATGAAACGCGTGCGCATTGATCATTACACACCAAATCGAATAATACCGCCTCAAGTGCAATGACCAACACAGCACACTTGTATCATAATGTACTATTATATTAGCTACTACATATTAGAAGACATTTATGTCCAAAAAATACTAGTCCGATTTTGATGCAGTTTTTATCAGATCGGTTCGAGTTTAATTGTTGTATGTTCTTAGATAGATGTTACGGTGACAAATCACCAGGGAGCGCTGCAGGAAACATTTGTTTGTTCTAAACCAAAATTACTAGTCCGATTTTGATGCGGTTTTCAGTAATGGGTTTGTTGTTGATTAGTGAGGGTTCTTAAATAGGTGTTACGATAATAGCTCACTAGGGGGCGCTGCATTAATATATTTTATTTTATAGTAGCTACTACATAATAAGGAAACTCGATAGAACTCGATAGGTAAGTACTTCTGTAGGAAGTAGTGATGTAGAAACTAAAAATTCTTGTATACAATTGAAGCGCAAAAATGTATGTGGAGCAAAAGACGAAGGTAACTTTATGGTCTTTTTTCTATTTCCTCGGTTTGCGGCGGGAGTAGTGCTTCTCAATCGCAAAACGGCGAACGCCCGGGGCGGCGCGTTATATACCTATTCCTACATAATATCTATGCTCTCTAAGAAGATTAAAATAAAAAGCAAAATTATAAATTTTGAAAAAATCCACGATGGCCGTTTTGCGTGGATGTGACGCATATTTACCCCCAACTTGTTTTTTGTGTTGTGTTCTTTTTTTGCGTCATGTTTACCGCAAATAAACGTTTTTTCTTTTTTTAATTGAAGAAGGATAAAATAATTAATAATAAACTTAATAAAATCCCAAGAATATCCGTCGGGGGCTGCCATCACTATTTTAAAATTCATCTATACATATAATAAATCTTCGTAAATAAAAATAAGTATCATCATCAACGTCTAAAGGTCCCCACTGTAGGGGCACGGCCTACCCATTAAGGGTGTAAGTATAGCGCTAAAAACTCTCCAATTATTCACGTTACTATAAAACTGCAAAACTAGTTCATTTAATGGCAGCCCCGGACGGATATTCTTGGTTTTTTTAAAATTAAGTTTATTATTAATATAGTGCGCCTCTACTGACTAGTGTTATCCATCTGTTAAAGATTGAGCACTGATCAAAAAATTACCCTGTAGGTGTATCCGATATATTCATGGCCTCGTCAGTAGATGAAAGACGATTATAAGGGAAAAAAAGTTTGCTACATTAATTGCATCAAGCGCATTATTTTATAACTCGAAGGAAAAAACGGATTTGACGCACACTGTCCAAATTTGAATTCACTGTCTTGCTAAGAGAGTTAGTAAACGTAGTAGAAATTAAAGTTTGAAATGTTTAGTGCTTAGGCTAGGGCACCAGTGCATCTATAGTGCCGTAACAATTGTAAATTGATAAAACGAGTTTAGAGCGACCTTTTTACATAACTTTTCTTGTTCGCTTTCCGGCCGTCTGTTACACATAATTATCCCCCTAACGAGATTCGAACCCGCAACCGTTGGTTTCGAAGGCAGGGTCACTACCAGGGTAATTAATCAGTGCTAGACTTAAATTGACTTAATTTTAGTAGGCAAGTTTTTAATCACGTCTAAACTTGTATGGAGTAGTGACAGGCGCTGATTAATTTGACAGGACTAAACTAATATTTATCTTCTGTCCTTTTCTTAATGAAATAGAAAGAAAAAGATGCACTGAACTAAAATTTAGTTTAGTTTGTGAACAAGGGAATCAGCACCAATATATGATTTTATGCGAATGGGACCTTGTGGGAATGGGACCTTTTGAGCATGGGACCTTTCGAGAATGGGACCTTTTAAGAATGGGACCTTTCGAGAATGGGAACTTTAGAGAATGGGATCTTCTGAGAATGGGACCTTATGAGAAGGGGACATTTTGCGAACAGTACGTTTCGCGAATAGGACATTTGTTTTCACGGTGACATTTTGCGAATGGGACATTCTGCGTCAGTCAATGGTGTAATATGATTGTAGGCACCGCCGCATGGAGGCGGTGCGTATCCGCAAGGAGAACCAGATCTACTCGGCGGACGAGAAGCGCGCGCTGGCGGCCTTCAGCAAGGAGGAGCGCGCAAAGCGAGAGAACGCTATCCTGTCGCAGTTCCGCGACGTGCTGCAGGCGCGCACGCAACGTCGCGACAACACCTAGCGCAGTTCCGCGACGTGCAGCAGGCGCGCACGCAGCGTCGCGACAACACCTAGCGCAGTTCCGCGTTTTAAAGTCATGTCAATTCGCGACTCGGTTCAGATTAATGCCATTATGAAGTAAGTGAACGTCTTGCAGCTGGCATCACGATGTGCTGTATGATATAAGTCTTGTATCTGGGTTAACACTGCGTTGGGCAATAAAGCAATAGAAGATATTATACATTGTAAATAAATGACTGGTTTATAGAAAAGTAAATGTTTAATTTCCTTAATCATATCTTACTACGTATGGCTTTCGCCTTGCGCCTCTACTTGGGTCTACTTTACAATAATTATTAACATTCAACAAAATCATCTTGTGTATTGTTATATATTATAATTAGCTGGGTTTACACCAAGGTATAAAATATGTTTTCTACGTTTTGTGTCCACTATTTTCGTTTGTTGTTTATACCTAGAAGTGGTGTAAACAGGTGTGCGTAGTCGCAGCGGAAAAATGTCGAATTTCTTCATTTCAGTTGTACAAATTTGTGCATCGAACCATTGGGGGAGCTATTAAAAAAACTGTTTCTGCTGGAACATTATAAGAATCTTAAACAGAATTACTGAGGAAATAAGTGTAGATTTCGTATTGAGTGTTAAGTTTATCGAAGTGATAAATATGTCAGTGAAAAAGTAACGAAAGTTTTGGAATGGGCAAATTTTCGCTCTAGCGCAAAATACCAGATTCTCAAAATACGATTCGCAGAACACCAGATTCGTAAAATACCAGATTCGCAAAATAACAGATTTTGTACAGTAACAAACAAAATTTAATAAACATCTTCGGTCTTTCAATACTAGGTAACGCTAGTGTGGCGGTATCAACAACCCCACATGCGAACTACGCATCAAAGACCTGACGTCACTAATCCTGCACCGCGCTATCAGAGTTTACCGCGCGACTAGCATATACATACAACATCCCGACATCAACCGTTGGGCAGTTGCCCACCAGACACAATACCCGTCTGGTCGGAGGATCCTCCCTTTACTATAGAGTATGAGTGAACTTTACACCCTGTTCCTCGTACCTCTAAATTGGTGACCCCGAACATGGACATTAGCGCAGCCTTCGTGCAACTACTTCAGCGTGACGTCATCCATCACTTCCTCAAGCTTTCGAACGGCGAGTCACACAGCCAGCCAGCCAGCACCCAAGGCCTCAACGGGTATCCTGACCACCAGCATGCAGCGAATGCGCATACCTGGTCATCACCCTCAGCCTCATCAGCAACCTTGGCACAGCACACTGCACTTTCGGCCGGTCCACAAGCAGAGCCCTTCAACGCTCTCCTGGTCGACGCCAGCAGTCAGCCTCAACCCGGCGCTGTACGACGTTCGACTCACTGGATCAACAAACGCAGCGCCACCCCGACTCACTGGGGAATCACCGCAGACAGTTCCGACTCATCGTGAACTATGCGGCACCCGGTTCCACACTGGAATCACAACTGGCCCTGGCAAGCATCATATGCACTGACTCAGCTCACTATCGACCTCCGGTCTCCGGACGGGAGTAATGTGGCGGTATCAACAACGCCACATGCGAACTACGCATCAGACTTGACGTCACAAATCCTGCATCGCGCTATCAGAGTTTACCGCGCGACTAGCATATATACAACATCCCGACATCAACCGTTGGGCAGTTGCCCACCAGACAACACCCGTCTGGTCGGAGGATCCTCCCTTTACTATAGAGTATGAGTGGACTGTACACCCTGTTCCTCATACCTCTAGTTTTTTTTTACGATTTATATTTTTTTATATTTTTTAATATCTCACTATGGATATTTACATGATCTGAATTAAAACACTTTAATTTTTTTATTGTCATAGGTAGGTATTGTGTAAATCACTGTACTTCTGTTATTTTGAGAATCTGGTAGTATGCGCTGGAGCGATGGTGGACTTTAGAACGGTCTATCATAATTGAATGCGTATATTAAATTTAGTGTCTCCGCTGTTTACCGCTGTGGAGTTTCCTCGGCTGGAGCCAATGCTGGGTGCAGCAGCCAGGTCATGGTAGACTTTAGAATGGACTATCATAATTAAATGCGCACCTATATAAAATTTCGTGTCTGTACTGTTGACCGCTGAGGAGTTTCCTCGTCTGGAGCCAATCCTGGGTGCAGCAGCCAGGTCATGGTAGAATTTAAAACGGACATCATAATTAAATGCATATATTTAATTTCGTGTCCATACTGTTGACCGTTGAGGAGTTCCTTCGTCTAAAGCCAATCCTGGGTTAAGAATAAGGTCATACATCATATTTAAATTCATTGTCATAGAAACTGAAGCAACACGTAAAATCTCAGCTTCGTAGGATAAGAGGAAGTGGTTTTAATTCAGCTTGAAAGGTTCCACCTGGACAAAAACATACATTGCAAGTAATATAATAAAGCTTGTAAAAAATACAAAATGTTTTGAACCGGAACGCATCCTTATTATGTCAATCGAAAGTCGATGTTAGTTAATAAGGAATACCGTTAAACCCCGGGTGTCGCCGAAAAGGCGACATTTGAGTTCATTACCGTCAACCCCGGGTGTCGCCGAAAAGGCGACACCTGACTCACCCGATTGCAAGCTCCATTTCAACTTGAATATGTGCTAATATCGTCTGTGCGACGGTTTTACTCCAGGGTCTGATAGAATTCTCGTTATTTAAACCTCCTGATCGGATCCAAAAATATCACTATGCAAAATTAAAAAAAATATTGAAAGTGACATCAACAACTGTCAATCCCCACTGTCGCCGAACACCTTTCTCACGCGATTGCAATGTCTATTTCTACCTAATATCGTTTGTGCGATGGTTTTATTCGATGGTCTGATAGATATTCTCGTAATTTAAATGATCGCAACCAAAAATATCACTCGGCAAAATTAAAAAATAATATTGAAAGTGACAGTCAGTGACAGCTCTTTTTTTTAATAATAATAATTTTTATTAACAACTAAGGGTACAACTCATCTATCCTAAACAAAAACACAATGTACAGAGTTTTGAGTATACGTAACCCCAGCAAAATATTGCGCCTTAGAGAAAATTGAATATTACAGATAATTAGTTCATAGTTAGTTGCAATTTGTTCAAGTATAGCAAAATTTGTTCAAGTTGTATTTTCGAAGTTATTCGAGAAAAACTGATTTTGCTGGAGTAATCTTACCCCAGCAAAATGTTTTTCGATAAAGCCATTTAAGTACATGAAAAGATAGCTTTTGATGAGTTGTAAATGTATACCAATAGCAAAATTTGTTCAACTTATAGTTTTTGAGATATTCAAGATTTTGCTGCGGTAACGTTATGGGATTTTCAAAATCTCGAAAACTTCGTCGCAGAAGTTTGAAAAAAAAACCCGTTAAACTGGTATTTTTTTCAAACTTCTGCGGCCTTAATTTGTTCAAATATAAATATTTCGATTCATCAACAAATGTCGATGTAATTAATTGTTTTTAAGAATCAGAAAAAATCGATTTACTGGAAAATTTGTACATCTACAAACAAATAAAAAGCAGTTAAATATACCTATCATATACCCTTTTAAGGTGTACAAATCTGGATTTAAAAACTACGCGATATGACGATCTAAAGAGATTTCATCAAATTTCAAGCGGTGTTTCTTTGGCGATCGAATACACAGCTCCCTCTGAATATAAAACGATGAACTATAGAGAACAAATTTGTTCATTTTGTTATAAAACATCCCTGAAAGTTTCAGGATTAAATGCTGAATGGAATAGAAGTTATTCAAAAAACAAGAAAGTGTCAGCAATTCTCTTATAAACCGACTTAATTACGGAGGCTACGAACGACCATTTCATACTTGAGCGTAACCATCGGAACAAAAAAAAACGGTATAATAGTCATTTTTAGGTGGTACAGTCGCATATAAAAGGATTATTGTGGTCGATTTTTTTTTGTTCGTTGGAGTTTCAAAACGCTATTTTAGTTGAGACGTCAAAAATACAACATGACAACATTTAATAAGTACATATTGTTATGCATAATAAATCGAAAATGATGACTTTTTTGGCATATTTTTGTGGTTATGATTATGTCTATGATTTTAAATAATTACCACCCCACCTTCACATTTAAAAATACTTAACAAATCTATAGCAAAATTTAATAATCTATACTTAAAACATTTGAGATTTCGGTTAAGTACATAAATATTTTTCTACTCGACTGTACTCAATATCATTTATTAGGCTGCTAATTTGGGTGGGACACCCGCAAGTATGAAATCGTCGCCGTTCCGTAGCCTCCGTAATTAAGTCGGTTTATAAGAGAATTGCTGACACTCTTGTTTTTTGAATATTTTTATTCCATTCAGGATTTAAACCTGAAACTTTCAGGGATGTTTTATAACAAAATGAACTTTGTTCTCTATAGTCCATCGTTTGTATTCAGAGGGAGCTGTGTATTCGATCTTCAAAGAAACACCGCTTGTAATTTGATGAAATCTTTTTATATCTTCATATCGCGTAAAGTTTTTAAATCCAGATTTAAAAGGGTATATGATAGGTATATTTAACTACTTTTTATTTGTTTGTAGATGGACAAATTTACCAGTAAATCGATTTTTTCTGATTCTTAAAACCAATTAAGTACATCGACATTTGTTGATGAATCGAAATACTTATATTTGAACAAATTAAGGCCTATAACTGGTATTTTTTTCAAACTTCTGCGGCGAACAGTTTTCGAGATTTTGATAATCCCAAAACGTTACCCTAGCAAAATCTTGAATATCTCAAAAACTATAAGATGAACAAATTTTGCTATTGGTATACATTTACAACACATCAAAAGCTATCTTTTAATGTACTTGGTTCCAGGCTAAATGCCTTTTTTGAAAAACATTTTGCTGGGGTAACGTTACTCCAGCAAAATCAGTTTTTCTCGAATAACTTCGAAAATACTACTTCAAATGTTGCTATACTTGAACAAATTGCAACTAACTATGAACTAATTATCTGTAATACTCAATTTTCTCTAAGGCGCAATATTTTGCTGGGGTTACGCAATACGTGTGTGGAGAGTATTATAATGCTATTAAGAAGAAATGCGACTGGTTACAGTATGTTCAATGCGAAATGTGGTGTCATGAAGACTGCAGTGAAGATTCAGCGGAATGCCTAACGTGTAATATCTGATTATTATAAAAGAAATTCGACATTTATCCGCAGCGACTACGCACACGTAATCAGAACTAGAAGGCTAGTCAAAAATGTGAACCAAATAGTGAAAACATGTTTGAAACAATGTCAATACTAGTTCTATACATGACATGTTTGACTAGTCTTTTACACAAGTTTTGTTGAAAACAACTTTTTAGGGTGTGTAAACGACGGGTAACTTAGGCTCAATTATAATTTCAAAAAGAGACAGTCTACAACAAGTTTCATTTACAGATTAGCAAAATTCATATAAAATTCCTATCTAATCACTAGATTAAATATGTTAATGTAACATAATAGGGTCACTGTACTATTAGCTTCAACAGCTTCAACGTTACTTATCGGCGATATGTTTCACAGATCAATTGGAAGCACATCGATACAGTGTACACATACATAGTGTACAGTGTACGATACAGTGTTTTAGATTTGGATGCGGGGTTAGCGGCTAACCGGAAAATGCAAACAGGTTTCTGATCAGCTGAATTGGCTGAGTAGCTGGGCTAGAGGGTCACTCGCTCGTACTGCGCCAGGCGCTCTTCGGTTCGCGACCCTGAGTTCGTGAGTAGTTGGGCTAGAGGGTCACTCGCTCGTACTGCGCCAGACGCGCGCGCGTGCTCTTCAGTTCGCGGCGCAGCGCCAGCAGCGAGCGCTGCGCGGCCGCCAGCTGCGCGCGCAGCACGCCCGCGCCGTCCGCGCCTAAGGGGCTGGCCGGCCCGGCGGGGCTGGCCGGGCCGGCGGGACTGGCCGGGCCGGCGGGGCTGGCCGGGCCGGTGGGGCCTGCCGGGCCGGCCGGGCCGCCCGCCAGCCGCACGCGCGGGCCGGCCGACAGGTCGCTTGTCAGCGTCACCTGTCAAAAGTAAACAATTGCAATGGCATTGCGACGCGAGGTGCGAACTGACGTCGTCGTCGGCCGCGCGACGGTTACCTCCGGGCTGCTCTGCTCGGAGCGCGACGCGGTGGCGAGGAGTCTGTTGAAGTTGCTCTTGTTCATGATGATCTTCACTGCGGGCCGCTGATTGGACAGCGACGTCACAGTGGGCGTGGCCGCGCGGGGTGTAATTCTGTTCTTCGCCTTCATGGGAACTATTTTTGATGGGGAGATTATTTTTGTGTCTGCTGGCAGTTGCACGAACTTAACCTGAATGTTTAAAATTGACATTTATCCGTATATTAAACTCTGACAAAGATTTGAAGAAACTGGCGAAATGGTCACTAGACGGATAAAATAAAAATTACCTGCATGTCCTGCGGGTTGATAATCTTTTTGACGGGTGTCTTATTGTCCTTGGGCACGGCCAGCAGTTTGTTATTGAGCGTGAATATCTTCACTCCGGGCTTGGGCGGCGACTTGACCGGCGTGGCCGTCAGGACCATGCCTTTAGCCTGGTTGGCGATCGACGCCATCTTGTTGACCGACGGCGAAGTGTCACTTTCTTTCAGCATTAATTTGCCAGCATCTGCAACCGTTAGTCGAGTTATCGAGCGTGTTGCAATACGCGCGTCGGAGGCTTGCCCGGGCACAGTACTCGAGAGCACGACACACTACACATATACATGTAACCGAGAGCACGACGCACGGTGGGCTGAAATTGAAGCTCAATGGACTTAGCGTCGCTCAAAAATCAAGTACCTAATTTTGAAAAAAGAACGATGCCAGCTTATTCCTTTACTTAATAGCAATATTTTATGTAGTGGAACTTTTTTTGATAAAGCTATTATTTAACAAGTTATTTTATTTTATTTTTTGTATGGAGCTGAACCGTTTTTTTTATTTTATTCCTCATTCTTAAGCTTTCTCCAAATATAACTTTCCGTATCATACAATGCATCATATAAGTTATATTACCACAAAAGCCTGAATCTCGGAAACCCTCGAAACTTTGACATTTTTAACGACAAATATTTTTTTTCATTTAAGCACGTCATTTTAAAGTTACTAACTGCAATGTTATGGCCTTTCTTCTACACCCACCTAAGGCCCCCCCTCCCTCACCTACCTACACCTTACCAATGCAACTTACTCTAAACAACTTACAAATGCAATGTAATTTGTTTGTTATTATTATTTCCCTGACTGAATTTAATTATTACTAAGGGTTTAAAGTGAATGTACCTTCAAATTTGAACTGACCAAATTGCGCGTAGCAAAACAAATGATACATCTTTTCTGAGAAATAAATGCCACAAACAAGTTACAACTTGTTTGTGGCATCTATTCCTCGGAAAAAAGTGCAAAAATAAGTGACGTCATTGAATGACGTCACTAATTGTTGCAGTTTTTAAGTGGAACTTGTTTTGATAAAGCTACTATTTAATAAATTATTTGCGATTCCTTTTTTTTTGTATGGAGCTGAAACGTTTTTTTAAATTTATTCATAATTCTAAAGCTTTCTTAAGATATGTCTTTCTGTATTATGAAATGCATTATATAAGCTATATTACCACTAAAGCCTGAATCTCGGAAACCTTCGGAACATTGACATTTTCAACTTTGAAAATAAATAAAAAATATTTTATGCAAGCCCGTCATTTAAAGTTACTAAATGTCCTTTCTTCCACACCACCTAACGAGTTGAAGAACTAGGCGCGTCTTGCTTATAGTGGTGTCCCCAGTAGGCCTTATCCAAATGGAAGAATAAAAAAAAATTGTCAGTCACTTTCTGAACCGTGGAATAGATTAATATTTACAAAAGCCAAGTTCTCTTTGTCGGTATCGGCCTCATCATCCAAATTATCATTAATTATCAATAAGTTTTGTGCAGCTGTTGATAAAACTTTGTTTCCTACAAAGAGATTTAAGATACAATAGAGAGGCTATGCAAAGAAATGTCATACAAAAACTGTGATCCCATGTCTCAGTGACGCCATCTAGCATATAGCAAAATTAGAGCGGCAATTGGAAACATTATAACACAAAAAACAGCAAACATTAATTAATTTATTCAGCTATCGCTCGGTAGGTGGCCAGTGTGGCTAGTGTTGCCAGATCCGATTTTCAATCGGTGGATTAAGCCTGAAAAACCTATTATAGTTCAAATCAGGTAAATAAATGTCGAAAACTAAAGAAACTAAGCAAAACTTGTCTCAGAAAAAAATATTTTAGAATTTTATTCGCTACTCATTGTTCGTGTCACCATCTATGACTAATGTGACTAGGTATCAGTTTCAGTGTGTTTTTATGTACATTTTTAAATAAAATAATTTAAAACGTGCCTCGTTGCAGTTTCGTTCGTTTGCCTCCGAATTATTTATTTATTTATTTAACAATTTATGTACACACATATAAACAGACAAGAAGAAAGGAACAGAAAAATACGTACAAAGGTGGTGGGTGATGATTATTATATCACTAAGTGTCGTATGTCCGAGGAGAGGTCCAAAATCCGTAGATCTATGGATAAATTCGTAGGTCTGGCAATGCCCGGTGGCGTCAAGTAGAAACCTATGGTAGGGATTTCACCATATAGATATAAAGGTATCGATAATATTGAAAAAAGTTAGGTACCTACTAAGACTATATTTTTTTTCGCATTTGAATAGATTGGAACAAGTGCCCAAAAAATTGGAAAGCAATAAAATGACTAGTAGTTTCAATGTTTACAAGTTATTTATTTACAAAATTCTTTTTACATACAAATTACCAAATTATCGTTATTAGACGTGGGTTCGATTCCTACAGGACACAAATATGTATGTGATGAATTTATGTAAAAAAAAATCAAATCCGACTGATAGTTATAGAGATTAGCGCGTTCAAACAAACAATCAAACGAACTCTTCATCTTCAGTATTAGTATAGATTGTCAAAGAAGCTTAGCTCTGAAGCATACACTTGAAAAAATCGTGATTTAACTGATTTAAGCATAATTTTGATGAAGCAGATGGAAGCCAATTTTCTTCTCTACGGTTTATTTGAACAAACAGTATCCACTTATCACGTTCTAGATTATTAACATTCGGAAACCTAGTAACAGAAACCTACATGAACGAATAGTACTTGTTCATTTATTGACATTTAAATAAAATAACATGATTATGTTCAAACAGTATTATATTTTAACTGTTATTTATTATTTACCTTAATAAATATTATCGATAACAAATTCGATAAATAACATCACATCTCTGCAAGGCAGTAGTAAAGCTACTCAGCAAAAGAGGGCGTTTATTACAAAATTTGCGCATGTTCTAGATCTATCTATGAAAATTATTTAATTATAATGACTGAGTAAATATAAACCATTCATACGAAAATAAGCCGAAGTTAGGTCCAGTCGTTTTGCCATAACGAGATTTACAGTAACGTAATGCGCAACTCGGCATATTTTCATAGAAAATATTTTTATTTAATATTTATGTCAATGCTTTGGTGGACACGAATGCGACTTGACACGCAGGCGTACCAAACTAGACTGAGCGACTTATTACCACTAGGACATAAGTATCGGATTACGATTTTGTTCGCAATGTCCCGTCTATTGTTACGTATAATTTAATGTCTTTGGTTTCCTATGAAATTTTGGTCTATTTGCCGATAAATGAGGATCAGATGTTAAAATTAAATTGTGTATTATATCCTCATTGGTTGCATTTCTGCAAAATTTTCGGGCGTGATGTTGTCGGTATGTCCTAAAATCCTTATTTCTGGATTCAGAGGCTTTCTCTGACAACTTTCCAATTGGAAGTAAACCGAAACTTTCAATTGTTTCTTTTCCGTGAACAAGAATTTTGTGAACGCTTGCAGGCATGTAATACCAACTGTACAAGTCCATATATAGATAAAGAGTTTGGTCTGCCAATTATTTGAATTTCTGCGTGTCAATGGCATACCCTGAGGAAAGTGTTTCTAAAATGACTGAAAACCGTTGGATAAGATTTTCATCTACACCAGTTATTCTAGCGCTAGTTTCAGGATTCTCAAAAAATCTTCTGGACGTATTACCATAATTGGTTGTACCATGTCCCTGTTTCACGATATCAATCAATAGCCCGGTTTCTCTTTTGAACTTGTCCTGAACCTGCCGTTTCTTAGCTTCCATTTTATCTTTATTTTCATTCTGTGATATCCAAGTCTTAAATTCGAGTCTATATGAAATATGAAGAATGCACTCCATAAAACAAATCCAACCATGGAGTGAAGATAGGCCGTATTTACATATGTCGTTATATTTACGTATGTCAACTTAATTTTGCACCTTTTTCCGAGAAATAGATGCCAAAAACAAGTTGTGACTTGTTTGTGGCATTTATTTCTCCGAAAAGATGTATCATTGTTTTGCTAAAAATAAATCTATATTTTTAGTATTCTTCCATGTGGATAAGGCCTACTGGGGACACCACTATAAAAAAGACGCGCCTAGTTCTTCAACTCGTTAGGTGGTGTGGAAGAAAGGACATTTAGTAACTTTAAATAACGGGCTTGCATAAAATATTTTTTATTTATTTTCAAAGTTGAAAATGTTAATGTTCCGAAGGTTTCCGAGAGTCAGGCTTTAGTGGTAATATAGCTTATATAATGTATTTCATAATACGGAAAGACATATCTTAAGAAAGATTAAGATTTAGGAATAAATTAAAAAACGTTTCAGCTCCATACAAAAAAAAGGAATCGCAAATAATTTATTAAATAGTAGCTTTATGAAAAAAAGTTCCACTTAAAAACATTTATTCTCAGAAAAGATGTATCATTTGTTTTGCTACGCACAATTTGGTCAGTTCAAATGTGAAGGTACATTCACTTTAAACCCTTAGTAATAATTAAATTCAGACAGGGAAATAATAATAACAAGCAAATTACATTGCATTTGTAAGTTGTTTAGAGTAAGTTGCACTGGTAAGGTGTAGGTAGGTGGGGGAGGGGGGGCCTTAGGTGGGTGTAGAAGAAAGTCCATAACATTGCAGTTAGTAACTTTAAAATGGCGTGCTGAAATGAAAAAAAATATTTGTCGTTAAAAATGTCAGTTTCGAGGGTTTCCGAGATTCAGGCTTTTGTGGTAATATAGCTTATATGATGCATTCTATGATACGGAAAGTTATATTTGGAGAAGGCTTAAGAATAAGGAATAAAATGAAAAAAACGGTTCAGCTCCATACAAAAAAATATTAAATCGCAGATAACTTGTTAAATAATAGCTTTATCAAAAAAAGTTCCTCTACATAAAATATTGCTAATAAGTAAAGGAATAAGCTGCCACCGTTCTTTTTTCAAAATTAGGTACTTGATTTTTGAACGACGCTAAGTCCATTGAGCTGCAATTTCAGCCCACCGTGCGACGGTGCGGCCGCTCTGCAGGGCGCTGAGCACTACACATATACATGTACATACCCGAGAGCACGACGGTGCGGCCGCTCTGCAGGGCGCTGAGCACTACACATATACATGTACATACCCGAGAGCACGACGGTGCGGCCGCTCTGCAGGGCGCTGAGCACTACACATATACATGTACATACCCGAGAGCACGACGGTGCGGCCGCTCTGCAGGGCGCTGAGCACTACACATATACATGTACATACCCGAGAGCACGACGGTGCGGCCGCTCTGCAGGGCGCTGAGCACTACACATATACATGTACATACCCGAGAGCACGACGGTGCGGCCGCTCTGCAGGGCGCTGAGCACTACACATATACATGTACATACCCGAGAGCACGACGGTGCGGCCGCTCTGCAGGGCGCTGAGCACTACACATATACATGTACATACCCGAGAGCACGACGGTGCGGCCGCTCTGCAGGGCGCTGAGCACTACACATATACATGTACATACCCGAGAGCACGACGGTGCGGCCGCTCTGCAGGGCGCTGAGCACTACACATATACATGTACATACCCGAGAGCACGACGGTGCGGCCGCTCTGCAGGGCGCTGAGCACTACACATATACATGTACATACCCGAGAGCACGACGGTGCGGCCGCTCTGCAGGGCGCTGAGCACTACACATATACATGTACATACCCGAGAGCACGACGGTGCGGCCGCTCTGCAGGGCGCTGAGCACTACACATATACATGTACATACCCGAGAGCACGACGGTGCGGCCGCTCTGCAGGGCGCTGAGCACTACACATATACATGTACATACCCGAGAGCACGACGGTGCGGCCGCTCTGCAGGGCGCTGAGCACGGTGCTGCCGTCGTCTGTGGGCAGCAGCGTGATGCCGTGCTGCCGCAGGAGCGCCGCGCCCGCGCCCGCTCCGCTCGCTCCGCCCGGCGACTCGCACTGCACATATACTACAACACGTTAATCTCCGTCCACCATTAACTTCTTAATTTAAACTTCTTTTGAATAAAGCTTGAAAACCATACCTCAATATTTAGTTCTTGCTTTATAGCCTTTTCAGTTTGCTTCGGTTTGGTAGGCTTTAAGTCCTGGATTCCTACGGGAAAGGAAACAATTAGTACCGAGAGAAAAATGATCAATTAGTTTATACAATTCATCTATATCTACGAGTATACTAATATTATATTGCTGAAGATTTTGTTTGCTTGTTTAATCTCAGGAACTACTGGTTGGAAATGAAAAACTCTTTGTGTTTTATAGTATACCTGTGAGTGTCGGCGGCATCAGTGATCCTAAAAGTATTGCCAATAATTTTAGAGATCACTTTATGGTGGGATCGCCCTTGGGGCCGGCTGGGGCCTGGCCCTGGTGCTGGTGCTGGGGCCGGCGTGCCCGGGAGAAAAACACGCTTTTCCGCAAAAGAAGTTGTCGCGGCAATTCAAAGGATGAAAAAGGGGTAAGTCTCCAGGGTATGACGGTCTCAGCATCGAGCACTTCAGGCATGCAGGTGTACATCTGCCGAGTGTACTGGCTATGTTTTTTACGCTGTGTGTCGGTCACTCATACTTACCGCAATCGCTGATGAAAACCCTGGTTGTACCCATTCTTAAGAACAGGACATGTATCAGATAGGACAAATTATCGACCCATCTCACTTGCTACAACAGCAGCTAAGATACTTGACAGTTTGCTTAATCAGAGTCTCAGTGGGTACTTACATTTAAATGACGCACAATTCGGTTTCAGGGCGGGACTATCTACTGAGAGTGCTATTTTATGCCTTAAGCATACTGTCGGGTATTATACGGAGAGAAAGACACCGATATATGCCTGTTTCCTCGATTTGTCAAAAGCTTTTGACACAGTTGCCTATGATATACTGTGGAAAAAGCTAGAGGAAACAGGTATGCCAACGGAATATAACAGTATTCTTAAATTCTGGTATAAAAACCAGACTAACCAGGTGAGATGGGTGGATACAGTATCTGACGATTATAAACTGGAATGCGGTGTAAGGCAGGGCGGCCTCACATCTACCGGCCTCTTCAGCCTATATGGGAACCAGTTTATCGAGGAGCTCAGCAGGACACATGTCGGATGCTACATTGATGGAACATGTGTCAACAACATAAGCTATGCTGATGATATGGTGCTGCTGGCCCCCTCGGTCAACGCCCTGAGGACATTGGTTCGTATTTGTGAACGCTACGCATCTGAGCATGGTCTCAGGTTCAACACACAGAAAAGTGAGGTACTGATTTTTAGGGCAGGAAATCAGAGACCTACTACGGTGCCTCCGATCATGGTCGATGGAACGGCCTTGAAAATTGTGCAGAACTTTAAATATCTAGGTCATCTGCTAACGGAGGACTTAAAAGATGACCTAGATATAGAAAGAGAACGCAGGGCGTTAGCGGTAAGGAGCAATATGCTGGCCCGTAGGTTCGCTCGATGTCCTAAGGGAGTTAAGGTAACACTTTTTAGGGCATATTGCCAATCTTTTTACTCGAGCGGCCTGTGGGTTCGGTATACGCAACGAGCCTACAACGTCCTGCGTATTCAGTATAATAATGCTTTCAGAATGCTGTTGGGGTTGCCGCGCCATTTTAGTGCGTCACAAATGTTCGCAAATGCTTGCGTTGACGGTTTCCACGCTATAATGCGTAAGAAAGGGGCATCTTTATTCCAAAGACTGTGCGGTAGCACCAACAGCATTTTGCAAATGATTGCATCTCGCCATGACTGTCCCATACGCCTGTATGGGACAGTCATGGCGAGATATTCGCGCACTGGGTGGGAATAGTTACGGGAAGATTGTATTAGAAAAATATTTTATTAAATTATGTACCTACTAACATAGATCGTAAGAAAATTTTTACTAACTCTTTTATGGATTCTGTCCGAAATAAATAGATAATAATAATAATAGTCCATTTATCGAGGAAGGTATCCATACTAATATTATAAATGTGAAAGTAACTCTGTCTGTCTGTATGTTACGTTTTCACGCCTAAACCGCTGAACCGATCGTCATGAAATTTGGCAGGGATATAGCCTGGGATACTGAGAAGGACATAGGCTACTTTTTTACGCGATATAACCGACATTCACGCGGGCGAAGCCGCGGGCAGAAGCTAGTAGGCTATATAACATCCCGCTACGAACGAACAAAACTGAACGCTTGAACTTGCGTGCGCTGCGTAAACGGTTTAAGATACGCAAATATGTATGATGGAATTGTTCCTCTTTAAAAGTTCTAAAAAAAAGTCCGGGACAGCATATCCTATGTCTATCTTTTAAGATTGACTCACTATAACCTTTTTTCACGGTTTTCAATTTTTTTCGAAATTAACACGTTGACTGTCCGTGCATTATAAATGTAATGCATTTCCGTCTCAGCCATGACGTTCGTGCATTACATGTAATGCAATAGGTAATACAGATTACATTGGCTTTTGTGAGTTAGACGTTTGAACTAGAAAAAATATTTGTACAGACGTATAGACAAGGATACAAGTAAATTAAAACACCAAAAAATAAAATAACAAAAATAGGAAGAAAAAAAAACGAAAGAAATAATACGGACGTTTCGTGGTACGTAGTAAATTTTGCTTGGACAGTCAACGTGTTAATACATTATTTGCGAAGGAGTTTTATCAACATAATTGTAATGTAGGTAGATTTATACTAATTAGTTAGTATGTTGGTACATGGATTTTGTAGATGACGTTAGTCTAATTATAACTCTGCTGAGGAACGCTCGACTTTTATTTATTAGCCTCGAATATTACAGTGGCGACGAGGATTGTAAAATTCGGACAATTTCGCGTGTGATTCGTATTGTATTGTGCATATTTTCGATTAGTCGCGAGTGTACGAACACAAAATACGATGTCGATAGGAAGAATTAAAGAATGACTTGGATTTATAGTATACATCTTGGATGGTCCCCCATATTTTGGATTTAATGTGACGTTGTATTAGTTTTCGTGTTCTCCTTAACAAGCTCTTTAATTGTGTACGTTACCCCAGCAGGAAAGTGTCTCCTAGAGTGATATGAGTGGAACGTATAATTAGTGCGTAATCTGCTGTAAATGTGCGCCAAATAAAAAGTTTGTGCGTTTTGGAATAAAACGGAAAAAACGATTCCTGCTGGAGTAACGTTTTTCCAGCAGGAAAATTCTAAACGAAAGGTCGGAGACAGAAATATTTTGCATGGGCAGAAAGCTTATATTTGTGCAAAAATGTGCGCCGAAAATATAATTTGTGCGTCTTCAGGTTTTCGAGATATTGCATTTCCTGCTGGAGTAACGTTTTGCAGAATCGTGTATCTCTAAAACCATTATATGTCCGCCTGTAGAATAAACATATACGAGTACCTCTTTATTTGTGCGTATTTGTGACAGAATTAGATTTAAGAAAATATTTATAATTTTCAAGTTATCCCGCTTTTTTTAAACCCGAAAAAATATCGTAGCGCCTAAATGAGAAAACGTATAAGCTCGCTGAAAACTGTATTCGGTCCTTCTTGGCGCTTTTAATAACCATAAAAAGTTTCAAAAGTGTACATGCATGCGTTATTGAATAATATTGCTAAAAGTTAAAACGACGGTGTCATAACTTTGACGGCAAAATACAAGAAACTGGCTCAACCCAAGATGTGTGGGTCTAAACTAAGAATTAGTGCGTTTAGTCAAAAATATATAGTGAAAATATTCAGCTTGGAAATGTTCGCATTAAATAGATATTAACAAAAAACAAAACATGTACGCAACGGCTGGTTATTCGACCAAATTCGAATGACTTAACGTACACCTTTAATTTGATACCCATACTGTGGTAATGCAGAAAAAATAACTAGTCCGCCATCTTGGATGATCCGACATATTGGAATTAGAATAACGTCACATAGCTAAACATGCAATTTCATCCAAAATAAGCGTGTACCTATACCAACCAGCTCCATCGGTTAAAGATAACTGATTTAAAATTCAGTTGCAAGATTCCACCTGGACAAACACATACATTGCAAGTTAAATAAAAGCTTGTAAAAAATAAAAATGAACAGGAAAAGAAACACAGCGATAACTAATAAATAAATTAAGTGATTTTTTTAACAAGCTTTTATTTAAATGCTCTAAAAAGAAGAAATTAAGCTTTAAATTAAACCCTTCAATGTATTATATTACACAATTTATATGACATAAAAGCTTGGTGCCAGATTTACTTGTGTAGTCTAGAGATCGGATATTCGGATGCATATTCACCTAAAGTTGAGATGTTGGCTAATATGGAATGGGCATTTTGTATCGAAAAAATCCCGCGTTTCCGGGATCGACGAATTTAGGTTTCTGATGATCGAATCGGATGTATATTTACTTACTTTCAAATGTTGACTTATTTTGTATAGATTTAATTTCATTTCATTTATTTATTCATTAACAATTAACATTGTGTTGAACATTACATATTAAATAAAATTATCACATGCAGAGACAAAACATTCAAAAGCCTAATTAAAATTGAAGTGAAAAGTTAGTTCAAGAGTCTGATTAATTTAAAATATGTCAACAAATAAATACAATGTCAAATTTATATCAGTAGGTAATTATGTAAAATTCAATGTCAAGAAAATTTTAACAATTGAGAGTATACATTCATAAAGGTCCTAGTGTTAAGTCAAAAGATAATTTATCATATATTTTATATTTTTCATTGCTATTATTATAGGTGACTATTATAATCATAAATATACATTTTATCGTTTATCATTTGACATATATTCTGATACAGAGTATAAACATTTTTTCCAATAAGAAGGCTTTTAATTTAGTTTTAAATGAGTGAGAGCTATAAATTAATAATTTTAAATTAGTCGGTAACCTATTAAATGACTGCTTGATATCTGGAACAATGCTTAACTATGTTAAAATTTGGTGCCTTTTTGTGTTTGAAATCCTTCCTTCTTGTGCTTTCCCTTATCTTACGTTCCTCTTGTGTTTCATACTCATGAATATACTTAGCAAAGAGATTTAGGATTACTAATATATATAAACTATACTCCATTTACTATAGCATTAGAAAAAAGAGGCTCGTAGAAGCAGGAGTGCGAAACATTTTATTCAAAGTTAAAAGTTTAAACAATTAAACTAAAAATGTTTTAACATAACTTTGATAAATAGGTCGTAATAACATCTTCATCACACATTACTTACAACAAAACGAATGAATGAAACAAACGATTACGTCGTGATGATTTAAATTTAATTAAGATTAAAGGAAATAAAAGTCTTTTTTTTTTACAATATTTTATTTAAAACAACAACTTTCAACACACAATAGTTGGTGTAACTTCTTCGTCTTCATCATATAATTTAATCACTATCATCAGAGAATAAAGATGAAGAAGTTTCACCGACGTTACCTAATAATAAATCTTTCTACCACATCATCCATTATGCTTTAACTTTTCCTCTTCTTTAATTGCATGAGCAACGCAAGACTGCCATCGTTCTAGCGTAATACTATCCAGATCTTGTGGGAGTAATTGTTTCTCCTTGTCTGATTTGAACGTTTTGTTATGATGAGCCACGTACCCCATCATTTGAGCCCATATTAATTCTATAGGGTTGAACTCGCAGTGGTAGGGTGGGAGGCGCAATACTGAAATACCCTTCTCTCTAGCTATCTCATCTACAACAAACTTTTGGTATAAATGTCTTTGTATTTTTGCTTTTTCTAATAAAGTTGCCCTAAGATCTTTTTCCTCAAAAGGAATATTTTTGCTTTTAAACCATTCCTGTATATCTGCCTTTCGTGTAGCTGTGGTTGGCAGCTTCTCCAATGTCCTTGAGTGGTATAGCGCATTGTCCATAACAATTACAGCGCCACTCTCAATTTTTGACAAAATTAACTTGAACCATTTTCACTTTTGTCTATCGCGCTTCTATAACATATTCCCTGTAAATTGAGAGGTCTGGCTCTTATGAAACAGGAAATCCTAGTACAAGAGTCAGGGCTACACAGATGATTGTGTCTTGAAGTGTAAATAAATAAATTATTATTATTATTAAAGTTGAAGGCGTCCATTTCGGAGTGGTCATCTTTATCACCTTTCTTTGCATCAAATATTAATGCAGCATCCATTAAAAACCCTTCACAAACCCTGTGAAATAAAATTAATACAAGTCAATTATTCCGTACCCCCTATATAATTTCACTGCTGGAAATAGTTCATAGATAAATACTATAACAAAATTTATAACTTTAAAAGTTCGCTTTGCATGTGTTAATTCATAATACAATATAACATGTATTACTTAATTAATAGTCAATAACAATGGGGTGTTCATTTTTTTATGGCGAGGACAGTCCATAAAATACATACCAGTATGACCGATTATAAGTTGGATTTTTTAAACCAGCAGATAGACCTTCCCAATGTGCTTCTTTTGAAGACTTATTATTAGTGTCATGCCATATTAGGCTTTTCGTGTGACCTGTTTGTATGATAAAAGGTTATTAATATAAATACCATTCATTTCACGAACCAATTTTATGAAATTATGTTTAACTGTATAATTAATTATAATGTTATTGAATGCAAGAGGTCATACACTGCTTAGTGCATAAATAACTGTTAAAAAATTTAGAAGCACTGTACCTTCATTTAGCCAAGTGTCATCTAAATAATAATATATTTTCCTTCCTTTATTCCTTAGCCTTTTTATTTCATGAAGATATTTTAGTCTCCAAAGGACGATCTCCTGCTTGTCTATGACTTCTATGAGTGCACTTTTTCTGCTCCGTTTGATTTATGTGAACTTTAATGTTTATTTAATTATTTTATACAGACTGCTTTTTTTAAAATCTGGCAGAGACTCGTCACTGTTAACTGCTTCCAGCATCTTGTCCAAGGTGGGCAACTCATTATTAAAGAAGAAGGAATGAATTTTCCTGCATATTCCACTAAATGTGATGTCATCAAAATCATCACGTTTCATGTGCTTCTGTTGGGGAGGGGGAGATTGCAGGCGACTTTTTATGTTGTACTCTTTGAGAATATTGGACAGAGTAGCCCGAGATACGCCTGTAAATAATAAAATCATGTGCGGAGTTTCTAAAATATTATACATTTTATCACAATGCATGTTAGTTTCAAATATTTTTATAGTAATAATTTTATGAATCATCCTTACCGGTAACTTCTGCGATTTTGTTTATCATCTCAGTCCTATAATGAGGAGTATCTGCAGGCCAGGACTCCAATTGCTTAAAAATATTTATCACAGGTTGTTTTTCTACAGCACGCAGCGTTCTCTTTTTTTTGGGAGAGATTATTATTTCGTCGGAGTCAACTTTTGGACCACGTTTTTTTCGCCGTTGGCTTTGGTCACACTCGGCACTTATATGTTGTAAGCCACTCGGTCCCGCACCGGGATCACTCATAGCTCAAAAAAAAAAAGTAACGTTTTGTACAAACAACCCAATGACAACACTGATAACAATACAATAATAAAGAAATAACTAAATATTATTTATTATTTTAATAAATAACCCAATGACAACACTGATAACAATACAATAATAAAGAAATAACTAAATATTATTTATTATTTTAATAAATAACAACAAAATCACGAAAATTAAACAATAACAAACAAAGTATTCACAAGTAAATGACATACATGACAATCTTAGAACATTGTCAAGTCAATTTCACAGACGACATAAACCAGTAAAATTAGAAATCCCCGGCTGTCACAGCTTATGAAGGGATTAAGTAACATTTTAGATTTGGTAGGATTATAGTGAAACAAAAAGCGTTGCAGTATTGTTGACTCCTGCTTCTTTTAGGTTTTTAGCATAGGCACTGTAATTTTAAATTGGAATGAAATAATATATCTAAATGAAAGCTACTTAATTTCATATGGTTGTTTTTTTAAATGATTACAATTAAGTGTGATAGCTGATATATAAATTCATTTTAATCGATTTGGCGTCAATCGTAACTATAACAAGTTTATTGTACTTTTGTTATAAAGTGTGCATCAAAAATAACCTTTTTTAACTTCTGTCTAATGCTATTATAAATGGAGTATAGGTACTGTTAAAATGTCTAATTCTTTAAAGTGCTCTCTACATGAGTCTCTTTGTGAGATCCTTACTATAGTCCTTATGGCCCTTTTCTGTAAAATAAACGCTTTCTGACAGTTATAACTATAGATCGTAAAAATCCCGCGATACCGGAATCGACAAATTTAGTGTTGTTTTCTGACTAAAGAATCGAATGCATATCTATACCCAAAGCGTAGATAGAGAAAACAATAGATCGCTGGTCATCTTCTATCTTACTTACACAAGAAAAAGAAAAATATATACAAGATGCTTGTAAAGAAAAGAGACAGCGCCTAACATTTTCTGTCCCTTATCGCGTGTCGCGTTTTTCAAGGACAGCACTTCAGTTGCTAAACAAAGTTTGACGTTTGATACGCGTTCGAAAAGTGGTTGCGACGAAATTTTAAGTTATTTAATTTGTTATTCGAAAAATACTAATTATTTTGTGTTTTTTGTTGAGGATTGACTTTAGCTATTGCTGCAAAATGGTAAGGTGCAGTGTTTTTGGTTGCAAAAGCGATAGTGAGAAGAAAATTGCCGGATTGTCCTTTCATTCGTAAGTAGCTAAATATTTTAGTTTATTCGGAGAAAGACAGTGAAAGTTTTCAACTAATATGAGAGCTGAATTATGTTTTTATTATTTATTATTCTTCACATAACCTCCAAGCTCAGTGCTGCCTACTTTTTACTCGAATACTTCCCCATTTCAGGGGAAAATTGTACGCCAATAAAATAAATTACCTTCATCAATCATTTTAGATGAATGCTTTATTAGAGTGTATGTATAGCGCTGGCAGCAAATTTGTTCCACTTTTCAGTGGACGTAATATTACATCTTTACCTTTTAGTATCTATTTATAGTTTAAAATATTGTATTTGTAGTAGGTATTAAAGTGTTAAAAACTTTCAGATTTCCCGCCAAACCAAAATCACGGGGATTATGAATGAAAGTGGAGATAAAATATTTTTTATGCTGTATCTCGGGTTTTCTTTAAATGTTCATTTTCCCGCAGGTGAAAGAACTCCTATCCTAATAAGCTATTTGGACTTATACCCAAAGTCTCTAATTCAGATAATTTATGTAAACAAAGTAATGTCAAGAAATGTCACTGCCAAAATGACAGGACGGTGGTGCAAAGCATTTTATCATTTTTTTTGTTTTGTAAATAATCATCTATAAAATTAAAATGAAATAATTTTTAGAACTATGCAAACAAAATACCATTGCCAAACAATGTTTTGTGTAGTTTGCCGGAGACACGGCATTATGATCGTCATACGTGCCGATTCCCTTGTTCACAAACTAAACTAAATTTAAGTTCAGTGCATCTTTTTCTTTCTATTTCATTAAGAAAAGGACAGAAGATAAATTTTAGTTAAGTCCTGTCAAATTAATCAGCGCCTGTCACTACTCCATACAAGTTTAGACGTGATTAAAAACTTGCCGGCTAAAATTACGTAAATTTAGGTCAAGCGCTGATTAATTTGACAGGACTAAACTAAAATTTATCTTCTATCCTTTTCTTAACGAAATAGAAAGAAAAAGATGCACTGAACTTAAATTTAGTTTAGTTTGTGAACAAGGGAATCAGCCCTTTTAAGTCCACTGCTAGACGTAGGCCTCCCAAAATCGATTTCCATTCAAAACAGTTTTCACCCAAAATGTGGCATGATATGCTACTTACGATATGAATCTATGAATGAAAGTTGTAATTATTAGTGTTGTTGAAGATGTAAAAAATTTGAAAATGTTTGGATCTCCTGCATTGTTACCAGTACCATAAAATATTTTATACCTGAAAATCTCCTTTTTTTAATAACTTTGTTAAAAAAATTATAAAAATAATACGGTATGATTATTTTATAGTTATTATTTCTTAAAATCAGTACTTAAAAGAAAATGGCACCTTTTTTTTCGCCATTTTATATGAATAACCATTACGAAGATATTTTTTTTGATATGTTATCCCTTTTGTTTACATAAATGATCTGAATTTCAGACTTTGGGTATAGATGTTTTGTTTCTATTTATAAACCCTGTGCGTTTGTACAAAGTAGATAATAGAGATTGAAAAACATCTGAACATTGAAGAACATTCGGGGTAAAATCACTTTAAAGTGGGTAACCCTAAAGTTGCAAGTACCTTGATTTTCTGTCCCTTACAGCGACACGCCAAGCAGTGGTCTATAGTTTTCTAAGTCTATGACCCAAAGTCTCTAATTCAGATAATTTATGTAAACAAAATAATGTCAAGTAATTATAAGAACTATGCAAACTAAATACCGTTGCCAAACAATGCTTTAAGTAGTTTGTCGGAGACACGGCATTATGATCGTCACAATCAGCCCTTTTAAGTCCACTGCTAGACGTAGGCCTCCCAAAACAGTTTTCATCCAAAATGTGGCAAAATATGCTACTTACGATATGAATCTATGAATGAGAGTTGTAATATTAGTGTTGTTGAAGATGTAAAAAATGTGAAAATGTTTGGATCTCCTGCATTGTTACGAGTATCATAAAATATTTTATACCAGGAAATCTCCTTTTTTAATAACTTTGTTTAAAACCGAAAATTTATAAAAATAATTACGTTATGATTACTTTTTAATTATTATTTCTTAAATTCAGTACTTAAAAGAAAATGGAACCTTTTTTTCGCCATTTTATGTGAATTACCATTACAAAGATATTTTTTTGATATGTTATCCCCTTCTTTTACATAAATTATCTGAATTTGAGACTTTGGGTATACGTACCAAAGTAGCCGAAGCAATATTTACGCCCAATCAGGATATAGTACTTAATTTAATAGAAAAAAATATATTTTAATTTATGTTTTTTTGTTGTTTTTTGTTTTAACTAACACACACCACCCCCTTTCTTACACCCTACATACACATATTTGCATCGGGGGTTAAACATTAATTTTAAATAAATATGCATCTGAATAGTAATGCAATCCATGAATCTCGGGGTTTTTTTTTAAATAAATACTTTTTGGATGTCGTTTCCATACGTAGACAGAGAAAACTATAGACTACTGCTCTGCGTGTCGCTGTAAGTGACAGAAAATGTAAGGGACAGAAAATCAAGGTACCTGAAACTGTAGGGTTACCCACTTCAAAGTGATTTTACCCCGAATGTTCAGATGTTTTTCAATCTCTATTATCTTCATTGTACAAACGCACAGGGTTTATAAATAGAAATAAAACTCTAAGTCAAAATAGTTTATTCATAGTAGGAGTTCTTTCACCTGCGGGAAAAAGAACATTTAAAGAAAACCTGAGATACAGCATAAAAAATATTTTTATCTCCACTTTCATCCATAATTCTCGTGATTCTGATTTGGCGGGAAATCTGAAAGTTTTTAACACTTTAATACCTACTACAAATACAATATTTTAAACTATAAATAGGTACTAAAAGGTAAAGATGTAATATTACGTCTAGTGAAAAGTGGAACAAATTTGCTGCCAGCACTATACATACACTCTAATAAAGCATTCATCTGAAACGATTGATGAAGGTAATTTATTTTATTGGCGTACTATTTTCCTCTGAAATGGGGAAGTATCCGAGTAAAAAGTAGGCAACACTGAGCTTGGAGGTTATGTAAAGAATAATCTATACTTATATTAATAATATTATAAAGCTGAAGAGTTTGTTTGTTTGTTTGAACGCGCTAACCTCAGGAACTACTGGTTGGAATTGAAAAATTATTTTTGTGTTGGATAGTCCATTGATTGAGGAAACTTATCCATACTAATATTATAAATGTGAAAGTAACTCTGTCTGTCTGTCTGTATGTTACGTTTTCACGCCAAAACCGCTGAACCGATCGTCATGAAATTTGGCAGAGATATAGCCTGGGATATGGAGAAGGACAGGCTACTTTTTTGCGCGATAACCGACATCTACGCGGGCTGAGCCGCGGGCAAAAGCTAGTAGGCTATATAACATCACGCTACGACCAAAAGGAGCGGCGCATAAATGACAAATGTTGCAAAAACGGGAAAAAATATTCCTTTTTGAAAGCTTCCGTTGCGTGCGCTGCGTAAACGGTTTAAGTTACGCAAATATCATGTATGATGGAATTGTTCCTCTTTAAATGTCCCAAAAAAAAAGTCCCCGACAGCATGTCTATCTTTTAAGATTGACTCACTATAACCTTTTTTTATGGTTAATGCATTATTTGCGAAGGAGTTTTCATAAACATGGTATTAATCCATATCCAAATAAATACGTTATTCATTACAAGTATTTAATTTTGAACAAAGTTGCCCTTACATCATTTCATTTCAATGAATATCTTAGGAGATATAACTGTTTTATAAATACTCCGAAGAAAAATAATGATCAACTCTGCGAGGTAGTCAATTCTAAAGCTGAAGAGTTAGTTTTTAGGGTTCCGTACCCAAAGGGTAAAATGGGACCTTATTACTAAAACTCCACTGTCCATCTGTCTGTCTGTCTGTCCGTCTGTCACCAGGCTGTATCTCATGAACCGTAATAGTAAAACAGTTGAAATTTTCACAGATGATGTATTTCTGTTGCCGCTATAACAAATACTAAAAACAGAAAAAAAATAAGGGCTCCCATACAACGGACATGAATTTTTTTGCCGTTTTTATAGATAACTAGCTTTTGCCCGCGGCTCCGCCCGCGTGGATGTCGGTCATCGCGTAAAAAAGTAGCCTGTGTCCTTTTCCATATCCCAGGCTATATCTCTGCCAAATTTTATGACGATCGGTTCAGCGGTTTAGGCGTGAAAACGCCTAAACCGCTAAACATACAGACAGACAGACAGACGGAGTTACTTTCACATTTATAATATTAGTATGGATGGTAAGGAACCCTTCCTACGCGAGTCCGACTCACACTTGGCAGGTTTTTTTGTTATTGAACGCGCTAATCTCTGGAACTGAGAGTTGGATTTGAAAAAAATATTTTTGGATTTTACAGCCATGAGGAAGAATTACATTCTTATTAACTAGGACACAATTTATTTTTAATGAAAGTTTAAGCGAAAACGGAGTAAAAGCACGGGCAGGCAATGTGATGCGACGGGGTGGGTCGGCGGAACAAGAAATTTCACGCGGACGAAGTCGCGGGCAGAAGCTAGCAAATAATAAAAACATAATTCAGCACTCATTTTATCTTGAAACAGCTGTATATTTATTTTAAGAGTTTAAAAAACATATTAGTTGAAAACTTCCACTGTCTTTCACCGAATAAACTAAAATATTTAGCTACATACGAATGAAAGGACAATCCGGCAATTTTCTTCTCACTATCGCTTTTGCAACCAAGAACACTGCACCTTACCATTTTGCAGCAATAGCTGAAGTTAATCCTCAACAAAAAACACAAAATAGTTAGTATTTTCGAAATAACAAATTAAATAAATTTCGTCGCAACCACTTTCGAACTCTTAACAAACGCAAAACTTTGTTTAGCAAATGAAGTGCTGTCCTTGAAAAACGTGACACGCGATAAGGGGACAGAAAATGTTAGGCTCTGTCTCTTTTCTTTACAAGCATCTTATATATATTTTTCTTTTTCTTGTGTAAGTAAGGTAGAAGATGACCAGCAGTCTATAGTTTTCTCTGTCTACGTTTCCATACTATACACCCGACTAGTTATGCATTCCTGGTGTTCCTGGCATCCCGGGATTTTCTTTTACAAAAAAATATATTTTTAGAAGTCGCTTCCATACTTTCACAGCAAAATATTCACTTTAGGTAAATATGCATCCGAATATCCGATCTCTAGTAGTTACACAAGAATACCATAATTGTGTAACCTGATCTTGACACACACAAGGAAATTTATGAAAACAAGTATGTATTTTACAAAATAGGTAAATACATCAACACAAGTAAATCTCGCGACAAGCTTTTATATAATACTAGCTTCTGCCCGCGACTTCATTCGCGTGGCAGTTGTAAAACACCATAATATACTAAAATACCAGTCACATTTTATTAAAACTTCCCTGAACACTACGTCTGTAGTTTTGGTCACAATATACAAAGTCAGGACTAGTGACGCGGGCGCAAGCGACGTACCGTTCTATGTTCTATGGTAAAGGGTTTGGTTTCCGCACTTAGTACTTCAGGTGAACCATTGTACATGGGCCATGGCGGCCATCAGTGGTTATTCCAATCAGCCTACCTCCTTCCAGAAGTTAATTACGTCTCCCGGTATGTTTAGAACATCTGTGAAAGATCAGGGTGCCCCGAGGGTCTCTGTTCTAATCTGGGTGACGCCTGTGCATTCAAAGAGCACATACGCGACGGTTTCCTCAGCCTCCAAGCAAGCTGTGCACAGATGTTTGTCCGATATGTCTATTGTGTGGAATTATTTGTTTGGCGTGCAGTGTCCCGTAATGGTCCTTGGTACGGAGCGAGACTGCATGGGAGGCCGTCACCTCTGCGAAGCCGTAATGCTTGCGAAGGAGGAGGCGGAACGCGTGAGGGAGAGGTAGTTTGTGCGCCCTCACGCCTCTAGTCGCCGCAGAAGACGCTCTGGGCGGCGGGAATCAATTGGCGATTCCCGGCCTACGTAGGCGCGGGCTTGCGGACGGCGAGCAATGGGCAGCTCGCCGTCTGGTAAGGATCGGGCCCAGGTTGACAGCGCGTTGTGTTCTACGCGTACCACAAAGAGATGTCAGCACGAACTGTGACGGGGTCCGCTAGGACCAATGCCTGCCAGGGTTGCGGGTTTTTCCCAAAAGGGATACCGTGGCCCTGGCACAAAGGCAACTGATGTAACACAGGTGGGTTTTAGTCAGTACAAGTCTGAAACGCCCTCCCGCTCCCCCCCAGAGCGGGAGAAGTTATTTGATAATTTCCCACCAAAAAAAAAGTCCTATAAAGTTCTTCGAACTATCACAATTACAGTAACAAAATGTAAAAAAACCGGTCAAGGGCGAGTTGGACTCACGCACCGAGGGTTCCGTACCATCATAATTGTATAGCTTTATTCGTATTAGTACCTAAATAGTTACATGCCCAGAAAAAACTACAACTTACTGTGCTTAACCCAAAGCAATCTGCGAGTAGGTAGGAATGAGGACATTTTGGTTGTGAACCGTGAAATGTTTTTAAATTTTCATCGGCGAGGTCAATATTTATTTATTTATTTATTTATTTATCACATGGAAAACCAACAGCTTTACATAAACACAATAAATAAACTGGCATAAGAAACATGAAGCCAATTATAGGTTTTCACGGCTAGCTATGGTGTTCATATTTTTTCAATATTCATCAGAGAATTTTATAAACACTGCGGTGTACAATATTGCAGTTTTAGGTCAGCGCCATCTCTTGACCGATAATGGAACTAATGTAATTTTTGTTGATGATTTCTGAAAAAGTGTGTTATTTAGAGAAATCGTTTTATTTTTCCTGTAATTTTTACATAAACTATTATCACATAAAATAATTTCAGATTTTTCTATGCAAACAACGGAGATAAAGGGAATGTTTTTTTTTTTTCAAAAGTCCAAAAAAATGGGGCCTACAATATAGTATGAGCAAATAGCGCTCATTCATACGATACCTCACATACCCTAGTAGTCCCACTTAGATTTTTTTTGATGCAAAAAAAAAAACTTTCTTATTTGCAACATAGTTGGGCAAACGTCATCTAAAATTATTCCAAATTTCAAGTTGATAGCATTAGTAGTTCTTGAGATATCTAGCTGTGACAGACAGACGGACAGACAGACAGACAACCTGAGTCGCACCATAAGGGTTCTTTTTTACCAATTTGGTACGGATCCCTAAAAAGAAGCACATAAATATCAATTCTTCGGAATCGAAATTAGATTTGCATTGCTTTGTTGACATAGCTTGATTTTTTTTTTATTAATTTTTTTTCTGTGGGATTTATGTATGAACTACCTATTGAAATTTGGACAAGATGTTTGTCGGGTCAGCCAGTTACGAAAAAAGAACAAAACTGAACACTAACTCACTTTGTACAGCTTCAAATGTTTGTATTTGAGGTTCTTCCGTAGCCGTTTCTGCCATTTGCTCTGCAATAGGAAACATTCACACATCATTTTGGAGTTCCAACTAACGTGCCAACTAAAAGATATGTTAGGGAGTCGGGTCCCGCACCGTTGACGAGCGCGGACACGGAGCGCGCGGCCTCGCGGTCCTTGAGCGCGTCCTCGATGAGGCCGCGCAGGTCGTCGCGCCGCAGCTGCAGCGCCAGCGAGTGCGGCGTCTTGTGGAACTTGTTGAGCGCGGCCGGGTCAGCGCCCGCGCGCAGCAGCTCGGCCGCGGCCTGCGCGTGGCCGTTCTGCACGGCCCAGTGCAGCGGCGTCATGCGCAGCATGTCGCGCACGTCCACGGCCGCGCCCGCGTCCAGCAGCAGGCGCAGCACGCGCGCGTGGCCCGCGCCCGCGGCCAGGTGCAGCGGCGTGCGCTCCACCTTGCTGCGCGCGTCGCGCGACACGCCGGCGCGCAGCAGCACGGCGCACGTGTCGGCGTGCGCGTTGCCGGCCGCCAGGTGCAGCGGCGACGTGCCCAGCTGCGACAGACCACGTTAGAGCGATCGCCAGAGGCTAGCCGGCAGCGACGGCGCACGTACCCAGTCCGTGGTGAAGGGCGCGCCCTTGGCCATGAGGTCGAGCACGAGCGGCGTGTCGCCGGCGCGCGCGGCCAGCAGCAGGCGGCGGCCCAGCTCCACGGCCGCCGACGACGCGGCCACGCGCGCGCCCGCCCCGCCCGCCACCAGCGTCTGCGACTGCAGCGCGACGTTAGCCAGGGTGACTCATAAAAAAATGCATTTGCAATTTGGATAAATATATGGTAAAGTTGAGGATTAATGTTAAGTACTATTTTTGACGAAAACACGATTCAATAAAATTTTCTCTATAAAAAAAGAATCCAAAGTTACCTCCAAACTGAACAATAAATACTTCAAATTAGATTATTTGATTAGAGAATTACAACTTAAAGCGGGTCTTGTTTTTTTTTTAATTACCTTTATTTTCACGGTACAAAGAAATTACATAGACTATCGGCGGCGGCGCCTTGGAGCCTTCTCCCTGCCGCTCTTTCTCGCTTGCTCGCGTGACCAGGAGCAATAGTGTGCGATTTCGATGCACCAATTCATGGTTTGATGTAACAATTTTCAGCACTAGCTGCTGTCCGCGGCTTGACTTTTATTTTAGAAAAAGCTAAACGTGTGAAGTCGCGGGCAACAGGTAGTATAGAATAAAAGTAGCCTAGTACACACACCTTATAACATCAGCTATCTGCGAGTGAAAGTCCCGTCAAAATCGGTACTGCCGTTTAGGAGATTAGCCGGAACAGACAGACAGACAAAATAATTCAAAATCGTTTTTAGGGTTTTTTACCAAAATGGTAAAAAGGAACCCTTATGGTGCGACTCAGTCTGTCCGTCTGTCTGTCACAGCTGTATATCTCAAGAACTACTAACGCTATCAACTTGAAATTTGGAATAGGTTTAGGTGTGGTTTAGGTGACGGTTGCCTAACTATTTTGCAAATAAGGAAGAAAGAAAATTTTTTTTTTGCAACAGCGAGTGAACGGGTTTCTTAAAAATTCGAATTGGGGCTACTAGGGCATGTGGGGTATCATATGAAGAGCGCTATTTGCACATTCTCGAAAAAAAATATAAAAAAATATTTAGGCCGCATAGTTTTCGACTTTTGACGAAAAATGTAAATCAAAATACCGTCCCCCCCCTATCTCCGAAGTTTGCATAGAGCAAAATCTAAAATTATTCTATGTGATAGAAGTTTATGTAAATATTACAGGAAAAATCAAACGAGCACACTCTTGACCAATAGTGGAACTAATATATATATATATTTTTTAATGATTTTTATGGTACGGAACCCTCGATGCACGAGTCCGACTCGCTCTTGACCGTTTTTAGGGTTCCGTAGCCAAATGGCAAAAAACGGAACCCTTATGGATTCGTTATGTCTGTCTGTCTGTCCGTCTGTATGTCACAGACACTTTTTTCCAAAACTATAAGAACTATAGATACTGTTGAAACTTGGTAAGTAGATGTATTCTGTGAACCGCATTAAGATTTTCACACAAAAATAGAAAAAAAAAAACAATAAATTTTGGGGGTACACTTAGAACTGAAACTCAAATATATTTTTTTCATCATACCCACACGTGTGGGTTATCTATGGACAGGTCTTTAAAAATGATATTGAGGTTTCTAATATATTTTTTTCTAAACTGAATAGTTTGCAAAATGTTACAATAAAATTCCTCCCCACATACTTCAACTGAATGAGACTAAATTTAAATCTTGTATAAAACGCACACTATGCAGGCAGGCATATTATAAGTTGGGGGATTACATCGCTGATAAAAATGCTTGGCTGAATGCTGGTCCTGCTCCACAACCTCAGCTAGTTGATTAACATTTGACAATCATGTTGGAGCTGCTGAAGAGTGTAAGACTATTTTTGCATTGTATAAACTCAATCTCCTTTGTATTATATAAATGCATAGCACAGGTGTGAGTCCTATGTACTATAGAGCTACCATTGACCGGGTAATATGTCTTTCATTGACTTGAATGTGCCCCGGCGGTTGAGAGTATGTCATGCTCACTTAAAGGTCTCGCTGATGGTGGCGTGTGTGTTGGATCATTTAGCTCCCTTCAAAATGGTTGAGTTGAATGGTGCTAATCCATGCGTTATGTTCGTGAACGGGCGCCGTCAGTTGGGACTGGTCATCTCTTAGCTGCCACGGGTTATTTTATTTTATTTTGTTTCTATTTGTTGTAAATACGCTTGACGCTTTTAACGTGTAAGTTTTTATTATTTTTGTTTTTACATCGTTCTCACTTTTAGTTATAAATGCAACATTATAGATGTAACGAATACTTTTGTAACAATTTACTTTAAAAGAGTGTCCATGGAGTTTCTTGCCCGTTCTTCTCCATAGGTACCTACGCTTTGGAATGGGAATGTAGCTTAATTTTTCTTACTGACCGACTGCTTGACAATTCAAAAGTGTCTGTAAATGGTTTAATTGAAATAAATGATTTGAGTTTGAGTTTGCGCGAGAGACACTTCCAAAGTGGTAAAATGTGTCGTCGTCCCTCACCCCCTGTAGCTTCTAAAAAATTAAAAAAATGAATGAATAAAATAAGAGAATGATAAAACTAAAAAAAATATATGATGTACAGACGCCAGCACATCAAGCTACTACAATCTGTCAAATTTCTTTAATAGATTTTCAACTTTATCACTACAGTATAAGGTTCAAGGTTGATTGCGAAAATTTTACAGTTTCGGGTAGCTTGACCTGCTGGCGTCTGTACATTACCATGTAAACTTCCACCGAAAATTGGTTTGAACGACATCTAGTAAGTTTTTTTTTTTTAATATATGTATACTAATATTATAAAGCTGAAGAGGTTGTTTGTTTATTTGTTTGAACGCGTTAATCTCAGAAACTACTGGTTGGAATTGAAAAATTATTTTTGTGTTACATAGTCCATTTATCAAGGAATATTATAGGCTATATAACATCACGCTATAACCAATAAGAGCGGAGCATAAATCAAAATGTTGCAAAACCGGGAAATAATATTCCTTTTTGAGAATTTCCTTTGCGTGCGCTGCGTAAACGGTTTAAGTTACGCAAATATCATGTATGATGGAATTGTTCCTCTTTAAAAGTTCTAAAAAAAAGTCCGCGACAGCATATGTCTATCTTTTAAGATTGACTCACTATAACATTTTTTTATGGTAATCAAATTAGTTCGAAATTAATGCATTATTTGCGAAGGAGTTTTGTCAACATAATATTAATCCTTATCCAAATAAATATGTTATTAACCACAAGTATTTAAATGTAAACAAAATTGTCCTTGACATCACTTGATTTCAATCATCATCTTAGGAGATATCATAATTTTAAAATAACTTCACAACAAAATAAGTGTATAGGCTATTTAACATCAGCTACGCCCTTAAGGAGCCGAGTAAAACGACAATAAGTCGGAAAAAACGCTAAGCGAAAACGAAGTAATTGCGCGGACGGGCGATGCGATGCGACGGGGTGGGTTGTGGGCCGAAATTTTACGCGGACGAAGTTGCGGGCAGAAGCTAGTCCATACTAATATTATAAATGTGAAAGTAACTCTGTCTGTCTATCTGTCTGTCTGTCTGTCTGTATGTTAGGTTTTCACGCTTAAACCGCTGAACCGATCATGAAATTTGGCAGAGATATAGCCTGGGATATGGAAAGGACATAGGCTACTTTTTTACGCGATGACCGACATCCATGCGGGCGGAGCCGCGGGCAAAAGCTAGTACGTCATAAATCGTAAACCGCAATTTACCTTTCATTCATTATAGATACGGAACCCTTCGCGCGCGAGTCCGACTCGCACTTAACCGTTTTTTTTTTGCTATAAGTACAAATTTTCATATTATGCATTTAGTAAAAAATATGTTATACCTATTGATATTTACAAACAGACACTTCAATTTTATTTATTTGTATAAGTAGATGTATAGATAATAATCACTCATGTAGAGCAATACAATATCTATAAATTTTGTTTATAGAATGTAGTGACTAGTCTTAAAAAAATAAAATACTCAAAGTTAAGACGTTCAAATTAAACAATCAAATTGCTTAAAGGTAGTAAATACTTGAAAGAAACAAAATTGTAATGAAAATAAAGTTTGCAAATCATTTTGAGAAGATAATGAAGCATAGCACCATCAACACATTGGAACTTTACTTACACTTATTATCTGCGGTGCTGTGATGCGCACCACCACATCCTCTGAACACAGGTCTGATGTCATTTTGATTCATCTGGAAACATTATACCTATTACCTCTCTGTATATAATATATTGCACAAACTTTAGACAGATCATAATGATAGAAAAACTTAACGGCTGAAACTGACTTTCCCTTCTTCATAAATGGTTCAGGCTGGTTGTTTGGTGGAAAAATATTGCAAAACATTTAAGTACCTACTTAGATTCGGTACTACCTACCATTGCTCATATAAATTGTTGTAAATCACTAAGTTTACAACACATAATTGCATATTACTACCATTTCTATACTAATAATATAAAGATAGAGAGTGAATTTTGTGAGTTTGTGTTTATGTGGAGAATAATATCTGGAACCACATCTTATTTGAAAAATTATTTCATCATTTGAAAGGTACATTATTCCAGACTTATGCTATATATATAATGTATATACAAAAATATGTAATAAATAATATTAATGAAATACTATCTTGAATTCATGCAAGCCTAGGTAGTACTTTTTGTTTGGTTACTGCTCATAACTTGTACGTGTCGTGAACAGAAAACTAACTTTACAGGTAAATAATTGCACCCCTGCGAAGCCGGGGCAGATAGCTAGTAAAAAATATCAACTCTTTGATTGGGAACAAAATTGTTGCATTTTATTTCGTCACTGAAACTAAAAAACGTTCATTGTCTTGTTGTTAGTACATTGCATACAATGATAATGAGGCATTTCCACCAAGGTGGACGAATTCTTGAACATTTCAGTTCGCGCTTTTTACGTCTCAATATTATTGATTGAAATTCAACAGGATAAGGATGTCAAGCTCGTTGCTGAAGCCATGCCTTCGACCGCCATACAACACACTTCCTTTTCCTGTCGCAACGGAAGTGATCGACTGTCCCTTCACTTAGAACAATAAAATACATAGGAATTAACTTACATAAGCTGTGTGTCTTTCCTAGTACCAGTTAGGACTTAATTTAAACGCTCCATATTGGTATTAAAGTAAAGAAGTGTAAACGTCAACAGAATTCTGTACGTTTCGATGAAAGAATCAACGTTTGTCTACCGCGAAAATAAATGTCAAAGTTAAAATGTGTAGTTATAATCGCTTAATAGCATTCTTAGTATCGACATGCGGGTTACGTTTTTTAAGTAACCGTATGCTATATAAAGAATTGTACCTAACATTATTTTCGTATGTTTTCAGATTATTTTAATAATATTTCCTTATCATTTTGAGGTTAACATTTGATTTCTAAATGTTGGTATCGCTGCTATCCATGCTCTGTGTCGCTATCGAACTTTGTGTCTTTGGCTCTTTATTTTTGGTTTGTAACTTTGCACATAGACAAATCTAACTAAATGTAAATCCTTTCCACTATTTGTAATTTTGTAAATAAATCACAATGCCAATTACGCTGAAAAATATTCGTTCGGGTTGGGTTGGGTTATGTAATGTATTAATATTGTTTTAGTGGGCTAGCAATTCTAGCATGATAATTGATTAATTAAAGTAGCTCGTCTCGTAGTCTGCACTTGTAGTTAGAATTATCACACAAGTCTACAAGTCATTAGCAGTATTTTTAATAAAAAGGTAGGTATGTCAAACTGTGGCTTTTTGCTTTACAAAACCACATCATCTTGTATTTACGTACGACATAGTTTTGAAGGATCTGTATATTTTTTTTACCGACTTCTAAAAAGGAGGAGATTTATTTATTTATTTATATATACTTTATTGTACATCAGATTACACATAACAAAAGAAAAGAAAACTTATACACTACAAAATATACAATGGGCGGCCTTATCGCAGACTGCGATCTCTTCCAGGCAACCTTGGCATGGACAGTGAATTTATGGACATAAAATGGGGTTCTATGTTCGACTGTATATATTTTTTTTATATTGTATGTTCACCGATTTCTCCGCCAATTGTGGATCGATTTTGAAAATTCTATTTTTGTTTGAAAGGGTATGCTTTCGAGGTGGACCCATTGTCATCAAGTCAGAATCTGATATGGGGATCCCATAGTAATCGAGGGAAATCTTCAATTTATATAAAAATTTCACCGATTTCTCCGTCAATTGTGTACCTATTTTGAAAATTATTCTTTCCTTTCATAGAAGACGCTTGTGCGATGATCCGGTATAACTTTTAAAAACTTTAAATGGGAAATTTTTAAGTTAACTTCGTTAATACGTATTTATTTCACTTTGTCTATCTTGATGATTTTGTAATACTTCCTGTCACTGTTGTTTACATAGCAAGTAGTGGAAGATGAATTGGATTGTGGGGGTAGATACAATAACTAATTACGTCAAAACGTTTGTAATAATAAAGTCAAAGTCAAATAGTTTATTTCAAATAGGCACGAAGATGCACTTTAACGTCAAAAATTACATGAATAGTTAATTGATTCTAGTTGCGCCTTCCAAAATGTAGTTATGTATGGAGAAGAATGGGCAAGAAACTCCATACTTACTCTTTTAAAATCGTAACAATAGTTTGTATACATTAATTAATATTTATAGGTGAAGACTATGTACCTAGAATAAAAAAATAAAAAATATAAAAAAATCATCAAAATTACTTACCACAATTGGTAAAAAGAATGAAAAGTGAAGTAATAACAGAAAAATTAATAAATGCGATAGGTACATGGTGCTCACATATTTACAAACATTGTATATGCTTTCCCAAAAAAATAAAAAACAAAAACAACATATAATAAGTCAGTGTGTGAGTTAAAATATTAATCACAGAAAATAAAATTAATATCATACAAATTATATATTATACAGTTAAATTAGCAACCAGTTTGATTTTGTCTAGACTCTAAATTGTCCTATGGAGCAGGACCAGCATGTTTCCAAGCATTCTTATCTTGGATATAATCCTCTAATTTGTAATATGCTTGTTTACAAAGTGTACTTTTAATATGAGTTTTAAATTTTCTTTCATTTAATTGTAATATATATAAATAAATTTGAATATTTGGTTGGCAACATTTTATTTTAGGTATATGACAGCCTCATAGAACTGTAATTTTTGGCGGTTACTTTTTGGTTAATTTTTTTCCTGCGTTATCTGTGAGTTGTGTAGGTAATTTTAATACCATGTTCTTAATAGTATTCTTTCATTGAAATCATGATAATTTACGTCTCTTTAAGAAATTTAACCTAAAAAATCACTGTTAGCAAATATACCAACCCAATGCAAAGTTTTAGTATGTCGACTTTGCCATGTTGTTTTAGATGTAGATAGGGTTGTCACAAAAATATTCTATACTAATCTTCTTAAGTTTTGTTTCACACTTATTTTTTTATTGAATTGAATTTGGATATGTAAGCTTTTCTAACCTAATTTATACAATAAATATTCATTATTATACCTGTCGCGATGTTTAGATCGCGAAGTAAAAAGGTAACCAAGTTAAATTAATAGATGGGATAAAACGTGTATCGGGCGAGACATAATAGCGTGAGGTGTGTGCTTCAATCCATTGAATATAATAATAATGGCATAGGGTGATCTCTGGCAACATCGAACCCATAGAGCATATAGATCACCATAAACGAAGAGTTGATATAGTTGTTGGTTTGGCGCCCTCCGGTACACTTGGGATGCGCCATATTTAATTCAATATCTAGTGCAAAGTTTAAGTGATTGGTGCTTAATCGAGGCGTCCAGCTAATGGCAGCTCACCAGAGAGATATTTAAGCTAAGTGGTAGCACTAGACAATAGTGTAGTGATTCCCAGCCGGTTCTAGATTACTAGTTTTTCTGAAGGAGCTAATTATTGTCCAATACTAAGAAGTTTCTGCTGCTCTTAAAAGTCGGTTACATCTTCGGTGCTCCAATACGAAGTCTCTGTAAAACATGTTATACGGTTGTATGTACTAAGAGGGTATAAAGTACATACAACTAAACTGTATCTACTTGGAGATACTTAGGGTTCCGTGTTCGACCTAAATTGGCAGACTTGGCTGCTCTTTAATACCCAATAAACTAATATGGTTCTGTGTTGGACCTAGATTGGCAGACTTGGCTGCTCTTTAATACCCAATCAATTATGATGACCATGAGAGCATGTAACCGAATTAATCTTAGCAGATATGTATGTATGTGAAGCTACACTTAAGACATCAGAAACGTTTATGTATGTATATCACTTATGGAACAGTTGGAATCAATTTAATTTTAACTACAGGTGGCGGGCTGAACGATGGGGCGAACCAGTAAGAACTAAAGTCGATTAATGCGAAGCAATTCTCCCAAGATATTGAAGATTCTTCTCGGAATAAACCCCAGGTACAGATAATTCATCAATCTCCCACAAACAACATAAAATACTCTCGCCGCCGCTACGTCATCCGGGACGGGGCCCGTCCGCCTGGACAGCTGGTGCGTCCCTGATTCTCCGCGGTTGACGTAGCGGCGACATGATGGAGATGCTGGGATCCGAGAGGAAGAGTCAATAAAAATATTATTTATACAAGATTAATTTGGTTATTATAACTCAAAGTTCTTGCTGGTGCTGCCATCTGTGAAAGCTCCGTGTAAAACTTATAATATCAAGGGATGAAGAAACTATGCTAAATGTTGATAAGGTTTGATACACGTTTCGCTGATATTGACTCTAATAAAATTGAATATTTCTCAGCGTAATTATCTTCAGATTGACTATCACAGGTACATAAACAAGTATTGTAAAAAAATCCATTATGATGGATTAGTACGACAACAAAACCTAGATGGCGTTACTTGTTCTTGAAACGAAATGTTTTGTTAAGTTTATTTCTATGTTTGTGAAATAAACTAAATGATGTTATTTTTATTCATTTATGATTTATCTCAGGGATTCGATCATGTATTCATTAGTTTGCAGATATACGAAATCGATTCATGGTGCATTACAGAACCGAAAGCAAACATGATTATGACAATTGACAATACTCTTTGCAATGTTGGTACACTACGACTGGTTTCTGACTTTCGGTGTGAAATTCAATTTGATTGTTTTGGAAAAGTTTAATTGTGCCAGTGTTTGTGTGACTAAAATATCTACGGCTTATCGATTCAGCCTACGTCGGGATAAAATAAGTGTCCCTATGTGAACAAAAAGGTCAGTACAGTCTGTTTATGCGTGTTGATTAAAATTTTGGAATTTGTGTTCACAGTTCGTAAGGTTTAAAGGTAGAATCTGTGTTTAAAGCGCAAAAAAGATGCGTTCGCGTTGCTGGTATCTATGTTCCTGAATCATGCGAACCATATTTTTAAAAGTTTAAAATTTTGACCTTTCCATCAGCCTATATTTATGAAGTTGCAGTATTCGTTAAAACAAATAAAAATCTATTTGGTGAACTAAAATCAAAAAGATCTATGCACTTAAAATATCTAGTATACCACATAAAACTGCTCTTCTGGGCAAAAGTTTTTTTGGAATGACATCTAAAATTTACAATAAAATACCTGTGGACATTTTAAACACCAAGGAACTCCCACTATTCAAATATAAATTGCGTAATTTTTTAATTGACAAAGCTTACTATGCGATCCAAGATTTTCTTAATAATTAGTACCTACTATAATCTGTCACCATACACCTTATTCTTATTTTGTAAGATTTGCTTTAATGTGATGAACGATGAAATTTTTGATATGTTGCATGTTGACATAATTTATTACTGTATGCCTATTAGGCAGGACATAATGGATCTGTAATTTACCTAACATCTGTCTGTATAACCTATGCCCAAAATAAAATAATTTGATTTGATTTGATTTATGTGAAATTGTTAAATGTAGAAATTACATATAAATTCTCCCTTCTATCTCGGCGGCATAGCGTGAGATTATCAGAAAACTATCAAAACGGCTCGTCCAATTTAATATGGTCAGCCTATTGGGTCAGCCGTCTACAACAATAGGAAAATTAAATATTGTTGGGAGGCAACTAAACATACACACATACGTACATGATAAAATCTGTGCACTTATCCTTCTGTCAGGATATATATATTTAAATATTATGTTCTGTGTATCCTTCCAACACAACCAAGATTGTTGGTCATTGGAAATAATTGTCATTGAAAAGGGGAGGTCCGTTGCTAACACAGTAAAACAGTGGTCAGGGGTAGGGCTGTTCTAATCCTATCCCTGGTGTTGAAGCAATACGCTATGCAGGAAAGGTATTGTGGATAATGTAGTGCAGACGAGTCTGCATCTTGTGTCTCGACGGTCAGTTGAGTAGTTGGCCCATGGAATATGGTGCATGGTTAGCCCATTGTGTAATGTGGCACGAATATGGCATGGCGCCGTCCGGTAAGGCTTCGGCCTAATGTGAAAGGTCCTTGTGACCAGATAAAGAGTTTCTTGTAAGTCGGTACCAAAGATTTCAAACAAAATATATTGTAGATGAGTACTATGGGTACACATGATGAATACAAATATTTGTCTATGATGGGGTTCGAACCCACGAACTCGACCTCTGCAAGCAGAAGTACTGCTGACTAGGCTTCGGTGTCTTCAATACAAATAAATAATTATTGAGATATTACAAAAGTCTGTACTCTGTAGGTACATTATGGTATCTGTTAACAGAAAGCACACTGAAGAGTGATGCTTTCTTATTGTGCCCATTTTTTATTCTATGATTGATGCACTCGGTGATTGGGTATTATGGGTGATTGTGTATTAAATATAATAAGAGCGTTCTGAATTATTAAGTATCATTTACTCACCTGTACAGGGTAACCCAAAATACATAAATAAATCTAAAAGGAGATTGTTATTTCCATGATAGTGGACAAGTTATTCTAAAACGGAAGTTTAATTTCCTAAAATAAAATTTCAGAAAGGTAATGAAATTTTTTAAATACCCTGTATGTATGAAGTGTGATCCATTGCAATTAAATTATGGGTTTGTAATCAAACATGACATCATAATTATTTTAGTAAATGATACAAACGCCAATTTGATATTACTTATTCATAAAAATAGGTGGTTATAATTAAAAAATACTACATCATAATTAAAATTGCTTAACAAATTAGACCTGTACCTGTGATAGTGTAATATTATATTGCAGACCGTCAATATGGAGGAAGCCTTGCTCATCATTCTTCATGACTTTTGTGATAAAATAAAAACTGTCCGAATGTGCTCTAATTACAGCTAGCAAACTCATTGATGAAAGAAATGACTTAACTTTACATGAAGGAAAAGTGGTATCCTCTAAACTTTATACCTGTCTCCAATGATTGGAGAGGGAATTAAACAATTATTTCCGACTGGTTAACGAACCGCAATTGGACGAGGTCTCTGCCATATCTGTAATACAGCTAGAAGCTGAAGAGAACTATTGCGAACTTAAAGTGAAAATTAAAGAATGTGAAAATTCAACAATAAATAGCAACAAGAACGATGAACGTTTCTTAGCAGGAAAACTACCAAAATTAGAGTTACCACAGTTTGAAGGTAGTTCTTGAATGGTGCCAATTTTGGGACCAATTTAGTTCCAATATTCACAATCGAAATAATTATGCCAGATATTGACAAGTTATTATATCTAAAGAATTCTTTTATAGGGAGAAGCCAAAGGAGTGATAGACGGGTTAGAGATTACAAATAAAAAAATATTCCATAGCAATACAGTATTTTTAAGATAGATACGGGAAAAAAAACTCAAGTGGTTGATGCACACTATTCCTCACTCTACAAAATAAATCCTGCAAGCAAAACCGTATCAGATTGTCGAAGAGTTTTATCTGAAATTGAAAAAAAATTGAGAGTTTTTGATTCGATGGGTGAAAATATTAACCATAACCACTTGAGGTTTATAGTAATGGAGAAATTTCCAGAAGATATATTAAAAGAGATGAAATTGAAAATAGGGCTTTAAATACCGGCAAATTTTCGTAGTGTTGCCTTGTATTGACGGAGTTGACGTTATTATTGAAGTAACGGTGGTTGATTTAACGTTATTTATGCGACTATTAATTTTATCGATATTTTAAACGGGTGAGATTTAAGTGGTGGGGTCTGAGGAGTGCGGCGCGTCAGGAGCCCGCTCTCGCGCCTCTCTAATGCCGTGCCGACCAATACGTTGCCTGAATCTGCCTGATTCTTACCCACAGAACGGCAACGCAGCTAAATTAACATTAGTTATCGTATTTTTGTTAGAATAGAATAGAATAGAATATAATGCATTTATTTGTCAGAATATTGTACAAAGTTGTTAGGTTCATTATGTAATACGATCATAATATTCTGCCGTTTCCGGCGTACAAATATGGTTTGTAAAATTATGGGTCATCATTTACATCAAAATTAAGTTATTCATTATTAGAATTAGAATTACAAATAATTTAAAGAAACTGAACAATAGTTGTAAAAGAGATTAATTATATAATTCAAAATTCAATAAGGTCAAGGATAATAATGTCAAATATTTAGGTAAATTTTTCATTCATAAAATCTTCAGTAGAGTAATAACATTTGCTTGAAAGAAAGTTAAATAATTTACATTTAAATGCTCTGAGGCTGAGAGTTTTAAAGCCATCAGGTAATTTGTTATAAACAGTAATGGACATGCAGTATACATTATTAGAAAACAATTTTATTCCACGCCTAGGAACATTAAGCATATGCACTTTGCGGCTGGGTCTGGTTATAACATCATTAATCAAGTCAAATTCATGTCTGTTTTTGTGTACAAAGAAACAAATTTCAAAAATGTATAGTGCTGGAAGTGGCAGTATTTTAAGTTTTTTAAATAGTGGAACACAACTGTCCATTGGGTGCGCTCCGCAAATTGAGCGTACGCATTTTTTCTGAGCTCGAAACACTCTTAAGTTCAACCGAATTACTCCATATTATAATGCCATAGCCCAAAATTGATGAGACATAGCCATGGTATGCACATAGTGCCGCGTTAACACTAGCCACACGTGTTAGTCTATATAAAACGAATACAAATCTATCTATCTTCTTACATAGATCATCAATATGAGATTTCCAGTTACAGTTTTTGTCAATTATTATACCCAAGAATTTTACGTAATCTACCTCTTCTACTGTCTCATTTTCATATTCTATTTTAAGCCGTGGACGCGTACTGTTATAAGTCTGAAATTGTATCAGTTTTGTTTTATTAATATTAATATGAAGATTATTGTGTTCAAGCCATGTAATAATTTTATTTAATGTCATGTTTATTTCATTTTGGTACTCAACAATGTCGTCATTTTCGTTTATAATACTGAGGGTCGTATCGTCAGCGTATAGTATAGAATTGTGGGAAGTTATACTAGGCAAGTCATTAACATATAGCAAAAATAAAAGCGGGCCTATTATAGTCCCTTGGGGAACACCGCAGTTATTTTCACGATATTGAGACCTATATACGAACTTTTGATTTCCTGTTTGTCCCGAAATCTCAACACATTGCTGTCGATGTGTAAGGTAGCTTTCGAGCCATTTCAGCGCGTTTCCTCTTATGCCATATCGGTCTAATTTATAAATTAATAGTGTATGGTTCACGAAATCAAAAGCCTTGGACATATCTAGAAAAATGGAGACAATTGGTAGTTTATCATTAAGGCTTTTCGTTATTAATTTCAATAGAGCAAAACAAGCTGTTGTGGTCGATTTATTTTTTCTGAAACCAAATTGATCTTCACTTAGAATTTTGTATTTGGATAAAAAACCGGAGAGTTTTTCATGCATGACCTTTTCAAAGATCTTTGATAATATTGGTATAAGTGTTATGGGGCGGTAATTATTCATATCACTTCTATCACCTTTCTTGTGGATTGGTTTAACAATTGAGAATTTTAACCGTGAAGGGAATAAACCTTGTATAAATGACAGATTAATAATATGGCCAATATGAATTGATAAAAATGTAGAGCATAATTTAAGAATTTTTGTGTTAATGTCATCGTAGCCTGTAGAGTTGGTTGATTTTAAAGAGTTAATTATTTTATATACATTGGTGTCATTAGTGGGGGTCAAATACATAGTATTTGGATGATAAGTCATCGGTGGTGTGTAGTCAATAGATGGGTCAATGTTGTCATTTGTTAAATCAATAAAAAAATTGTTAAAAATGTCAGCTATATTTTCAGGTTGAGTGTAAGTTTGATTGTCTAATTGAATTTTATTTATGTCATGAGAATTTTGTTTTTCGCTGGTATGACTTTTTATTACTTTCCAGGCAGCCTTACATTTGTTGCTGGATTGAGACAAATAGCGCGTGTTTTCGCCCTTTTGTGCCTGCAACATGCATCTTTTTAGAATAGCAGTATATTTACAATAGGTGTTTTTATGACGGTTTTTGTTTGCCGGTGAGAGACGGTATTTTAGATATAGACACCGTTTGTTTATACAACATTTTTTTATGCCTTTTGTGATCCAATTATGTCTTAAGGGCTTAATAGTTATTTTAAACTTGATTTTGGGGAAACATAAATTATAAAATAATAGTAGAATGTCATGGAAATAATTAAATGCAATGTCAGTATCTTCAGTCTCGTAAATATCTGAGAAGGACAATGAAGATAGACAGTTAAAAAACTTATCTATATTATCTTGATTAAAATCGCGTCTTTGTTCAAAATAAAATGGTCTTTTAAAATTCGTGTTGTCTACCATTACCTCAAAACATATAGATTGTCCTGTTTCGTGATCAGATAGAGCCAGGTAGTGTATTTGGGGCTTAACATTTGGTATGTTACTCGTAATTAAGTCGATACAAGAGAGTTTTCTTGTTGGATTGGTAATATGATTATTTATGTTATAGTTTTTTAAAATTGATTCTAACTCTTTAAAATGTGCTTTTATAGCGTCTATATTTTCTTTTATAGTCACCACATAATATGATGCTTTTATTATTTCTTTTCATAAGTTTTCTTAAGAGGAGGTTTAAATTTTCTAGAAATAATTTAACGTTTGAATTTGGTGTGCGGTAAATGCAAATAACATACATTTTTAGGGTTGTAATTTCAATTGCACAATATTCAAAATAATTTAACTTGGGCTCAATTAAATTATGTAAAGGTTTGCAGTTAAGATATTTTTTGGTCAATATACAAGTCCCACCTCTACGTTGATGCGGCCTTGAAAAGGCTGACACCACTTTATAGTTTTTCATGGTAAGATTGGATTCTGCCCCTTGTCGTATAAATGTTTCACTGAGACAAACAATATCAATACTCATATTAGCTTTTTCTAGTTCCGTTATTGATAATTCTAGAAGGTCCTTTTTACCCAATACACCTGCTATATTTTGATGTAGAAGAGAACATTTGTGTCTACCCTCGAAAAAGCATCGGTTGGCTAGTGTTTTCACTGTTGCTTATAGGTTTAGAAATATGATTTGTGGTATTATGCTGGTTTTTAAAATAATATGGGATAGTTCCTTTTTTGTACATATTTGTTTTTGTAACATTGTTATTATCCTTATGTTGCAAATTTTTGTTGGCATATCTTGATTTCAATTGTGAAGTTACTAATTTCTGGTAGTTTATGTTGTCGATTTCTATATTTATTTTAAAACACATAAAAATCTTCGATACAAAATTATAGTTATTAGCGCTTACCATAACATCAGATGTATCAATGAATTGGCAGTTTGGATAGTTTTTCACAATCAGTTTTATGTGTTTATTTAATAGGTTAGTATTTAAGTAGCGATTATTTAGGACGTTTAGGATGAACACTTTGTTATTTTTTACTTTATGAAGTGAAGAACATAACTCTGTTAAAAATAAGTAGGGATTTTTATCATTACTTCCGATACCCATTACGATAATGTCGTCACGTTTTAGTCCTTCTGTTAATTTGTCAAAGTTGCACAGGACATGTGTACTCGTTGCATATGGTTTTGAGATGCCTGTTACCGAGTATATGTTGTTTCATCTATTTATTTTTATAAATTTCCGGTTTTAAACAAAGTTATTAAAAAAAGGAGATTTTCTGGTATAAAATATTTTATGATACTGGTAACAATGCAGGAGATCCAAACATTTTCAAATGTTTTACATCTTCAACAACACTAATAGTACAACTCTCATTCATAGATTCATATCGCAAGTACTCGTAGCATATCTTGCCACATTTTGGATGAAAACTGTTTTGAGTGGAAATCGATTTTGGGAGGCCTACGTCTAGCATTGGACTTAAAAGGGCTGATTATGGTGCCGATTCCCTTGTTCACAAACTAAACTAAATTTAAGTTCAGTGTATCTTTTTCTTTCTATTTCATTAAGAAAAGGACAGAAGATAAATTTTAGTTTAGTCCTGTCAAACTAATCAGCTCTTGACGTAAATTGACGTAATTTTATTCGGCAAGTTTTTAATCACGTCTAAACTTGTATGGAATAGTGACAGGCGCTGATTAATTTGGCAGGACTAAACTAAAATTTATCTTCTGTCCTTTTCTTAATGAAATAGAAAGAAAAAGATGCACTGAACTTAAATTTAGTTTAGTTTGTGAACAAGGGAATCGGCACCTATGACGATCATAATGCCGTGTCTCCGACAAACTACACAAAACATTGTTTGGCAACGGTATTTTGTTTGCATAGTTCAAAAAATAATTTAATTTTAATTTTATAGTTGATTATTTACAAAAAAAAAAAAGATAAAATGCTTTGCACCACTGTCCTGTCATTTTGGCAGTGACATTTCTTGTCATTACTTTGTTTACATAAATTATCTGAATTAGAGACTTTGGGTATAAGTCAAAATAGTTTATTAGGATAGGAGTTCACCTGCGGCAAAAAGAACATTTAAAGAAAACCTGAGATACAGCATAAAAAATATTTTTATCTCCACTTTCATTCATAATTCCCGTGATTTTGGTTTGACGGGATTTTGGTTTGATACCTACTACAAATACAATATTTTAAACTATAAATAGATACTAAAAGGTAAAGATGTAATATTACGTCCAGTGAAAAGTGGAAAAAATTTGCTGCCAGCGCTATACATACACTCTAATAAATCATTCATCTGAAATGATTGATGAAGGTAATTTATTTTATTGGCGTACAATTTTCCCCTGAAATGGGGAAGTATCCGTGTAAAAAGTAGGCAGCACTGAGCTTGGAGGTTATGTAAAGAATAATAAATATTAAAAACAATTCAGCTCTCATTTTATCTTGAAACAGCTGTATATTTATTTTAATAGTTTAAAAACCATATTAGTTGAAAACTTCCACTGTCTTTCACCGAATAAACTAAAATATTTAGCTACTCGTACTTACGAATGAAAGGACAATCCGGCAATTTTCTTCTCACTATCGCTTTTGCAACCAAAAACACTGCACCTTACCATTTTGCAGCAATAGCTAAAGTCAATCCACAACAAAAAACACAAAATAGTTACTATTTTTCGAAATAACAAATTAAATAATTTAAAATTTCGTCGCAACCACTTTTCGAACGCGTATCAAACGTCAAACTTTGTTTAGCAACTGAAGTGCTGTCCTTGAAAAACGCGACACGCGATAAGGGACAGAAAATGTTAGGCTCTGTCTCTTTTCTTTACAAGCATCTTGTATATATTTTTCTTTTTCTTGTGTAAGTGAGATAGAAGATGACCAGCGGTCTATATTTTTCTCTGTTTACGCAAGCGCGCGTAGGTGTGAGCGCGATGGCAATTATGGCGGCTGTCTTGCTTCCACGAGTGGGCGGGACTTTGGATCTGCGGCGCATAAGCAGTGCGCCGGCCGGTCAAAAATATTAAATATTTTTAATTACGTTTATGCGAGTTTAATCACTTTAATTTTGCAAATAAGGGGCAAAACCTCTTAAACACCTTATAAGAAAAAATATTATTAATTTTTATTAAGTTTAAAGTACACTTTACTTAAATATAAACAAAATGTTACAAAATACAAAAGGTTAACTATTCTACATTATTGCTTGGTATAAGCCTCATCTGTTTGACGTTTTCATTAGCCGTCCCCCGACGCGAGGACGTTTGGATCAAAATATTTCTTACAACTTATATTAAACTTAAAGGTTCAATATATATTATTATTTCAGTTTTTAGAGGTTTTTTGGGGGAGGAGGCCAAACTCGATACCTCTGCTGTATGTTAAAGGAGTTGAATATCCTGCAAATTCCAGGTGAAGCTGCAGCAGCAATTCACGGCTGTTCTTTTAATATCATTAAAGTAAGAAGTAACGAAATACCAAATTTCAACTCCATGCGACCTGTGGAAGATGCTCACGTCAATTCATCAACTAGAAAAGAGCTGATGCAGAACCGATTTTCTTGAATCATAGCTAAGAACACTCTCGATCAAGTCACCTCTAAAACAAAAACAAAAAAATAAAATCGGATCAGCCGTTTGGGTGCTACGATCACACAGATACTCACCCCTCCGTTTCAGTCGGGGGTTAATAAAGAAGGGTTGCAATAGAAATATATACTATAAAATATATACTGGACCTACCTCCATTTTCCGAAACGGACGGAAAATGGAGGTAGATCCAGTAAAATTTAAAAAAAAAACCCCTGACTCAAAAAAAAACCTCTAAAAACTGAAATAATAATATAGTATATTGAACCTTCAAGTTTAATATAAGTTGTAAGAAATATTTTGATCCAAGCTTCCTCGCGCCGGGGGACGGCTAATGAAAACGCCAAACAGATGAGGCTTATACCAAGCAATAATGTATTTATGCTATTGTAGAAAACATATGTAGCTGCTGTTAACTTCCAATCCAATTTTCATTAGCCGTCCGCCGACGCGAGGACGCTTAGATCAAAATATTTCTTACAACTTGTATTAAAATTGAAGGGTCAATATATATTATTATTTCAGTTTTTAGAGTTTTTTTTTGAGTCGGGGGTTTTTAATAATGTTAATTTTTCTAAGTCCGTTGCTGTTCGCTGCCGCGCACTTGCTAACTTCCGTCGGAATCCTATTGCCGAAAACTGTAATGAATTTAAAAAGAAATTTATTGAGTCAGAAAAACAAATTAGTTCAGCCAGCCGATTGTCCTTCCGTGAATTCTGCTCCTCTTTAAATCACCAGATTACGGCCGCAGAAATGTGGCATAAATTACGATGGATAAAAACTCAAAAAACTCAAACTCAAAGCGTTTATTTCAAATAAACCAATTATAGGCACTTTTGAATTGTCAAGGGGTCGGTCAGTCAGAAAGATGAAGCTAGTTGCCCATTCCAAAGCGTAGTAGATTCCTATGGAGATGAACGGGCAAGAAACTCCACGGACACTCTTTTAAAACAAAATATTGGGAGATAACGTTATTAAAGACATCTCGTATCACTGAAGAGATAATGCTTTAACAAGATTGCAGCACACATTCAATATGCAGTGTTGATGTGGACATCAACACTGCATATTGCATGTGTGCCATAGTGCTAGTATTTATAACACTGTGTGTATCACGTACAAGGTGGTCAGTTAAAGCCAGGTATTCTCGCACATTAGGGTTGTGGGAGGCCTCAGGATCTAGGGTAAATCCAATATGGGTATGGACTAAGAGTCTGCTTCTGATCAAGGCCTCAAGTCTGCTATTACAATAGTGTCAGAATGGTCTCTTCATTGTGAGTTTTTGACAGATTTGCCATACACCATTCTGACACTATTGTAATAGCAGACTTGAGGCCCAGATATGATGTATGTAACTTCTTCCTGTTGACGTCTTTGATAAATGCCGCGGCCGTCTCCAGTTTCCGCTAACGGTGCACATAATTAACTTTCTATCACTTAGAATAGTTAATATTTTGTAACATTTTGTTTGTATTTAAGTAAAGTGTACTTTAAACTTAATAAAAATGAATAATTTGACGAGAGAGAACTTTTTCTTGCGATGTCATGGAGTCGCGCGAAAAGAAAAGTGGCACACTGGGTTGCCAACGCACAGAAGATACGATGAAACAAAGTACCTATTTAAAAAATAAAACAAAACAAAAATTCGCGATGTTATAATCGTGTGTAGGAAATACTATTTTGTTTAATTAATTATATTTCAGATCGCCGTGGAGTAAAATATTAAGTTTTCTGTTGTTTTGAAATTTTACCTATAGTTATGCAAGTGTTCATTTAATGTCAATCTACAAGCAAAATACCATTTATTGATCAAATTAATACTCCTTCGGATGTCAGATGCAAAAAGTGTCGCACAGCGTTTAGTGTTTCTCATAGTGGTGCTGGTGATATTGAATTTGTTATAATAAAAATAATTAAAAGTAATCTGAATATAATTATAGAAAAAAAAAAAAAAACATTAATTGTATTAAGTTATACTTTTTCTAAATAAAGAACATTAAAAAGTTGTGTTTCTTTTCAATGTTAACCTGCTAACTGACGTATACGAGTACAAAGCCATGTCCCGTTTTGAGCTAAAAAATAAATGGTCAGTTTATGTATGATACAAGCGTTATTGTTTGCCAATTGCGGATTCCAGCTGCTCACATGCTGTTACAAGTACTACAAAAAGAACATCACTTAGTTTGACAATTAGAAAAATTCAAAGACAAAATATTAAATACAAGAACATATGATTTGCAACTAAATTTCCGGCAGAAGAGTAGGAGAGTAATCCACTTAGAAATATTTGTGCATATAGAGCGAGCACATCATGTAGGTCTCTGTCAGAAGGTCTAGTGTACACAATATGTATTGGCTGGTTGATGCACTTGACAGGTTCGGTATATTTATGTAATAAAATACGAACAATAATAAATAGCATAACATTCCTTTGTTCTGTTAAAAAATAAAACTATCAGTCACTAATTTCAAATAAACAACTGAATCAATTAATATCAAAAGTAAATTATGTACATTACTTTTACGAAACTTCCGGTGTGAAATATTATTGTTTGTTACAAATATCTGTAAAGTCAAACTAAAATATATTAATTGCAAACTATGAATTATCCACTTAAAATATAATGTAAGTTAATATGTGATTTAAAAAGGTAAGCTATTATCTACTATTTTTATGTTTGTTATAAGTTTATAAGTTGATCAATTGAATTAGACGTTCGGATATAAAAGCGATGGACAGTGCGCTGTCTAGTCGAGTTGCTCGGTAGATGTTCAAGTGGTTGGTTCGTCCAGGTGTCACGTAAGTTAAGTGATTTGATATTATACCTTAATTATTGCTTATTATGATTATGTTGTTGTGTAAAGTATATTATTGCCAATATTGGTAATGTGTTAAATTGTTTAATGGAATACTCATGTTCCTACCTTTATATTATTATAATAATGTTGCTATTAATCTGAGTAAAGGTCCAATAGATAGAATTATCTGTTATAAGATAACTGTAATTTATGATAGAATATTTAATGCTGTTTCCGTGGAGTTTCTATTCCGTTCTTCTCCACGAAGACCTAGTTTTGGAACGGACAACTAGCTTTCTCAGTAACGTTACCTTGACAAGCCCAAATTGAAATAAATGCCTAGTCTTGTCTTTCTGTGCTTTTCTTTATAAAACCCTTTCCCTACACACCATATTCATAGGGACTTTCATACATAGTAAACTACTAGTTACCATTTTGATACACAAAGCTTGCTAATAAAGTGGCTATCAATACCTATAAATGTAGTTTACATTTAGAATCTGACACACTCTTCAATGAGCAGTGAAACCAATTTAACGTCATACTGTGCGATGTGTAAGAGCGCGATTCATGAACGTTCCGTCCTGCTGTCATAGCTGAAAGAGATGTCGTGCGAGTAGGTCGCACGGTGTGAGTCTTCTCAGGCTCGGGCCCGCGGGCGAGGGCCCGGCTAGCGCGACGCGACTGTGTCAAGGCCCCGCTCAAAACACCAGAAATACTCCACTAGAGAGATGCACAAGTCTGAACACTCACTTAATATAGTGCGCCTACCGCTCACAGCTTTTAGGCAATTATTTGAAATTTCATTACAAAAAAAACTGGGGTTTTGCTATAGTCTCAATCTCTCTCGACGCCCAGATTTTACTTCAGGATTCAACAATTTCCTGCATTTTTGACCAGTATTTTTCAATTTTTTGAAAGCATGTCTTATCACAGAATAAAACACCGTGTGGCGTAGCGGTACTGTGAGGGTACAGACGCGCGGCGTCGCTCGCACCACTACAAGACTGCGACGCGCTTCAGCTTTATTGATCATTTGCTGAAAGCCATTGTCTCCGCGACACGATATTACAATACCAAAGACGAAACGCGCTTGTGAATTGCTTAAAATTAATGACTTTCGGTTCTAAATTGATGAACCTTCATCCGGTTCGTCTCGATACCTCCCGTGTCGATCTCCGAAACTCCTAAGTACTGAAACGTGTTTAAATTTCCTAAACACAGTTTGAATTTGCGATCGCCAATACTATACGAGGTCGTAGTTACGTCAAGTAGCTTGCGGCTGGCCCGGTACCGGCACATAAACGGACTATTAGAGCGGGCGAACGGGCGCGGCACACACAGAGCCACAGAGTCACGTTTGAGCCTGTTAGACGTTGCCATAATATAGCAAAGTGGGATGTATCTGGGGCAGGTTAAAACCGGAAGAGATTTAAACCGGTCACGGCCTTCAAGCCCGGCCAAAACCGTACGAGCGGTGCCGCCCGTTCTAGCAAGCGAACGAGGAGCTGTTCACTATTTATTTACATTGTTGGTCAATACGAGCCGAGGCCCAAACCGCCCGTCACCGTATGCTTATGTGATGCCATTTTAGGAAAACGGGAGATCCATATCTGACACTTACTTCCCGGGATAGGATTTTTGGGACTGCGAGGCGATTTGTGCCTTTTTAACCGACTTCAAAAAAGGAGGACGTTCTATGTTCGACTATATATATATATATATATATATATATTTATTTTATGTACATATGTTTACCGATTTCTCCGTCAATTGTGGACCGATTTTCAAAATTCTTTTTTTATTCGACAAAGTCCACTTCCGAGGAGGTCCCATTGGAACTAAGTCAGGATCTGATGATGGGATCCATGAGGAATTGAGGAAACTCCTCAAATATTCATTCATCATTTCAGCCGAAAGACGTCCACTGCTGGACATAGGCCTCCCTCAAACGGGGGGGGGGGGGGGGATTTGCTATAATCGCCACGCTTGGCAGGCGGGTTGGCGATCGCAGTATGGTGTTAAAATGCAAAAAGACCGCTGCTGCCCATTCTCTAGTGAGTCCCTTAGTCGCCTTTTACAACAGCCACGGGAGAAAATGGGGTGGGGTGGTGCTATCCTTTACGTCCGGCACCACACGGACGCCTCAAATATTATCGGCATACTTATAGCGATTTTTGTATTTTCATCAACAACTCAAGCATTTGCATTCAGAAAGTATCATTTGATGAAGTGGAACTGATGAAGAAGACCATAAATGGCCACTGGAACTCCTCAATGTTAAGTATTTCACGGGTGGCGATATCTCAATTAAGATAGTTAAGCGACTATGAAGCTTTAAATAAATAATTCTGATGTAAATGGTACCATCGAACTGATCTGAAGATGAAGCCGGAAGGTATGCACCGGAACTCCATAATAAAACAATGTATCCTAGCCGTGTTTGGGCTTATTGGAATTGTCATGAGATACACTCGGGCTATAAATGGTTTTTAACTGATTTTTATTAACTTTGCTTGGGTAGTTTTTTTGAGTTAGCTTCGATCAATCAAAATATTTTATTTCACATAGACCTACATGAACACTTATGAAACGTTAGAAGCTAGGTGCACGGTTCCAATTAGTCGTTACCTATGGAGAAGAGCCGGCATGAAACTCCACGGTTACTCTTTTAAAAATAATTGGCTTTACAATATTATCAAATAACAGTGTTAATAGGTATGGGAGGACAGTGTACAACAATTACCAGGTACTTAACAAAATAGAAAAGTGCCCACAAATCTACACTCTACTAGGCCTACAATGTTCTCACATTCACAAAATAGAAAATAATCTATATAAAAGATTAATGACATGATTGCAATTACAACTATAGTATTCAAATCTGAATAAATATCATGTCTACAAAAGCCAAATAATGAAAAGATTATGTCAAGGAAGTATGTAAAAAATTATAAAAATCTAAATAAACATCTATTTGTGAGCAGTTAATAGACATTTACATAGTTATGTCGCTGACGAGGTACCAGGGAAGCCACATGTTCAGAAGGAATTATTGCCGAACTTCCTTGTCTTCAACGTAGTCTTTTATCTTATAATATGCATTTTTGATAAGGACACGTTTGATGTGGTTTTGAACTTTCCATCGCTAAGTTCTGTAACCGACTTTGGCAACTTGTTATAAAAGCGGATACTATTTATAAGAAATGACTTGCTAGTTTTAGTTAATTTGAATTTAGGTATCACAATTTGATGTTTACTACGTGTTCTAAATTATTATGGAAATCGCTTCTAATTTTGAAAAGTTCAAAGTTTTTGCGAACATACAAAATACTTTCTAAGATGTAAAGAGAAGGCAGAGTTAGTATATCAATTTCTTTGAATTTGTTTCTAAAGGACTCACGAGGACCCATTTTATAGATCGCGCGGATTGCTCTCTTTTGTAGAAAGAAAATGGAATCTACGTCAGCTGCCGATCCCCACAGCAGAACGCCATAAGACATAATACTGTGGAAATAAGCAAAGTATACTAGCCTAGCTGTGGCTATATCAGTTAACTGCCTTATTTTTCTTACTGCATATGCAGCTGAACTCAATCTACCTGAAAGAGCTCTAATGTGGGCGCCCCATTGCAATTTCGAATCTAAAGTAATTCCTAGAAATACAGTTTCCGTGAAGAAATTAGATGCTATTCATCTAATTTCTTGCCGTCAGGTTTTAAATTTAGACCCACTTGGGGTACATTTGGTAATGAGAACTTAAGACATTTAGTTTTATTCGCATTAAGTAAAAGATTATTAACAGCCAGACTATCATTGACATGTAAGACTTCCGTTATCTATTTAAAAAAATAGAGATGTGTCATCAGAAAATAGAATTATATCCGATAAGTTAGCCATCATGTAAGGAAGGTGATTAATATCACATTGACTTCCACCGCGGTCACCGGTGACCACTAACAATAGTTTTTCTATTGTGTCTGTTGTCTGGCAGTCAAAGCCATATAAACTAGAAATAGAAAAGGGCCAAGAATTGAACCTTGAGGCACGACCATCTTAACTACAGACCCCGAGGACGTCGCCCCGTTAACGTGTACTTTTTGCTGCTTGTTTGATAGATAGGAAAGAACAAGATCGGCAGCTTGTCCACGAATTCCGTAGTTGCGTAATTTACAGATCAGTGTGTTGTAGTCAACGCAGTCCAACGCTTTTGATAGGACACAAAAAATGCCAATTGCATTCTGGGACTTCTCCCAGGGTTCCAAAATGTGACTGATGAGTTTTACTCCTGCGTCAGTCGTCGACCTACTCTTCGTGAAACCAAACTGGCGACTATGTAAAATCCCATTTGAGTTAAAATGTGTCAACATCTGGTCTAGCATGATTTTTTTTATATATTTTACTCAATGCTGGTAGCACAGATATAGGTCTATAATTAAAAGGATCACTCTTACTACCCAATTTGAAAATTGGTACTACTTTACTATGTTTAATTAAGTCGGGAAACGTACCGCTGTCCAAACATTGGTCTAAATATTCCTGTTAGGACAGGGGCAATTGTGTCAATGATATCTCCAAGAACTTTAACGGCAATCCCCCATAAGTCTTCAGTGTTTTTCATGTTAAGACTTTTGAATGCTTTTTTAATTGTGACAATAGAAATGGGCTTGAATTCAGAACTTGGAATATCCTACTGAAGTTTTCTTTGAGAAGAATTTCAGCTAATATAGATGATGAGGGGAGAGATTTCTTAACCTCTATCGGGATGTTGAGAAATAAATTTTCTAGTGTCTCAGCAACTTCTAACTTATCTGAAATGGTTTCATTGTGAATTTTTAAAGACAGTTCATTCTGATCTCGCTGTATTGTGTTTCCAGTTTCTTTGTTAATTACCTGCCACACAGCTTTTATTTTATTATAAAAAATACTAATTTTGTTACTCATTAAGTTAGATTTAGCTTGAGCGCAGACTCTTTTGAATATCTTAGAATTTATCTTAGATTTTTTAAATCAAACGCCAGTTAGTCAACTTTGAACAAGTTAACGATGCACTCTCTAAAGTCGTTCATTGGTTTAATGTAAATAATCTTCTCCTGAACGAAAAAAATACTAAATTCATTAAATTTTCAACGCCAAATGACAGGCAGCTAACTACTAATGTTCAACTTAATGGAATAGATTTGGACCCTGTTGAGTCGACGGTTTTTCTTGGAATAACGATTGGTGGTAAATTACAATGGGGCCCACACATAGAAAAATTGTCAGGAAGACTAAGTTCTTTTCATAGTCTTATGTCATATGGGATTCTTCTCTGGGGAACCTGTGCGGATATTAATACAATCTTTGTTTTACAAAAAAGGACTGTTCGAGCCATTTATAACCTTGGTGCAAGAGATTCCCTTCGGGAAAATTTTAAAGAAATAGATATTCTGACTGTAGCCTCTCAATATATATTTGAAAATCTATTGTATGTACACAAAAATATATCAGATTTTAAGAAAATGTCCGATATTCATAGTCTAAATACCAGAAATAAACACAATCTTGCTGTACATCGCATTCGCCTCCATTCATGGGTCAATGTATACGCTTTTACAACAAACTTCCCATTGAAATTCGAAACTTACCCATTAAAAGATTTAAAAGCTGTATTAAAACCAAACTTTGCAAAAAAGGGTACTATAAAATTTCTGATTATTTAGAAGACAAAAAAGCTTGGGATTGAACTGTTTGCTCTGCTTAAAGCCTTTTGATTAAACCGTAAAACTTGACATTTTAATAATTATACAACGTTTTATATACATACCTAATTATTGACATTATTAAATATTATATACAAAATGACATGAATATTTACTTTGAAAAGTATTACATATATTACTTTAATTATTGTGAATGTGAGCACTATGTGGGACATTTGTTTTCTTTAAGATTATCTCTTTTTCCTCTTTCTCAAGTAGTTTTAATGATGGTCTGGTATTTTGAGTACTTTATGCGGCCTACCCAAATGTCCTTTCTTTGGTATTGTTCGTCGAGTCGTTGAGCTCCTTAAATCCTGAGTTGAGCTACACATTTACTGACAAATGCTTGCACTGACTGGACAGGTCCACTCAAAATTGTGTGGTTCTTTCCTCAAAAGACCATTTCAGACACGGATCTACATGGTCCTCACATGATCTGACCAAGATTATGTCTGGACTTTAAAAGAGACTATGACCCCTGAGTTTGTTTCGCCATTTCTTCGCTATCCAGGATGTCAACAAATGCATGGGAATGATGAGCCTGTATAGATTAAACGGGGAATATTTCAGGGCGACAGTTTGAGTCCACTTTGGTTCTGCTTAGCCCTGAATCCTCTAAGCACACTGCTGGACGATTCAGGTCTAGGCTATCGGTTGAGGAGAGGTGGTCAGATCATATCTCACCTCCTCTACATGGATGACTTGAAACTCTTTGCCCCCAACAAATTGCGACTGATTGCACTACTGAACGTAACTGAAAAATTCAGTAGCGCCATCAGAATGGAATTTGGTGTGGACAAATGTGCAGTCATGCATGTAAAGCGAGGGGAGATTATAGAATCCGAGGGAATACAACTCTCGGATTCCATACACCTTAGATCCCTCTCCTCATCCGGAGTATTTGGGTATGTCGGAAGCGTTAGGCATCAACGTTACTGACATGAAACAATCGTTGAGGGAACGCTTCTTTGGTCGCCTGAAGAAGGTATTAATTAGCTTTCTTTCGGGCGGAAACAAGGTGCGCGCCTTCAACGGTTGGGTCATGCCGGTTTTGATGTACTCTTTCGGCATACTCAAATGGACTCAGACTGAACTCGAAGCCCTGGATAGGAGGGTCCGTACACTGCTGACCGCAAACCGGATGCATCACCCACGATCATCAGTGATGAGACTGTACATCCCGCGGAAGTGCGGGGGTCGAGGATTTTTAAATGCGAAGACCCTCCACAACCGCGAGGTGTGCAGCCTCAGAGAATATTTTTTTAAAGCCGAAGTGGGTATGCACCGTGATGTGGTCGCAGTGGATAAGGGGCTCACCCCGCTGTCCATGGCTAAAGAGAACTGGCGCAAACCTGTAATACTTACTACAGATGACCGCAGGAAAGTATGGCAAAGCAAGGAGCTTCACGGGCGCTTCTACCGGGCTCTCCATGAGCTCGATGTAGATTTCTTAGCGTCCGTATCCTGGCTACGTTTTGGTGACCTTTTCGGGGAAACTGAAGGTTTTGTTTGTGCAATTATGGACGAAGTTATCTTGACGAATAACTACCGGAGACATATTATGAGGGACGGAACGGTTGACGTGTGTCGGGCATGCCACCGTCCGGGTGAATCCATCAGACATATTATCTCTGGTTGTTCTCGTCTAGCTAAAGGCGAGTACTTGCACAGACATAACCAAGTAGCTAGGATTATTCACCAGCAACTTGCTTTGAAATATAAACTTGTGGATTCTGAAGTACCGTATTACAAGTATGTGCCCGACCCAGATCGCCAAAAATGATCATGTCACGTTGTACTGGGATCGGTCTATCATTACTGACTGGACTATTGTTGCCAATAAGCCTGATATAGTGGTGATAGATCGATTAGCGCGCCGCGCAATGATAGTTGATGTTACCATTCCGCATGACGAGAACCTCGTGAAAGCTGAGAAAGAGAAACAAATAAAGTATCTCGACTTAGCACACGAGGTTGTTGACATGTGGAATGTGAGCTCAGCTATCATTGTGCCGATTGTCGTGACGGCCAATGGCCTGATGGCCGAAAGCCTCGATCAACATCTCTCGAGGCTTTCGTTAGGCGGTTGGATCAAGGGCCTGATTCAGAAAGCAGTACTCCTTGACACGGCTCGCATTGTGAGGAGGTTCCTGTCTCTGCAGCCCTAACCACCGGTAGCTTGGACCCTGCTCCCGACACCGGCGGACCACTATATTTTATATTTTTAAATGTTTTTTGTATCTTTTTTTTAGAAATGTTTAAAAATGTATTTTATATGAATTTTTTTTTTAACAAACATCATAATAATAACACATTGCTGACTGCAAATCGGATGCATCACCCACGGTCATCGGCGATGAGACTGTATATCCCGCGAAAGTCGAAAGTCGAGGCTTCTTAAATGCTAAGACCCTGCACAACCGTGAGGTATGCAGTCTCAGGGAATACTTCCTAAAAGCCGACGTGGGGATGCACCGACATGTGGTCTCAGTGGACAAGGGCCTCACCCCGCTCTCCTTGGCTAACGAGAACTGTCGCAAACCTATAGTATTAGATACTAATGATCGCAGGGAAGTATGGCAGAGCAAAGAGCTTCACGGGCGCTTTTACCGGGCCCTACATGGGCCCGATGTAGACATCTTAGCGTCCGTATCCTGGTTGCGATTTGGTGATCTCTTTGGAGAAACCGAAGGTTTTGTCTTTGCGATTATAGACGAAGTTATGATGACGAACAACTATCGGAAATATATTGTGAAGGACGGCACGGTTGACATCTGTCGGGTACGCCACCGTCCGGAGGAATCAATCCGACACATCATTTCTGGTTGTTCTCGTCTGGCTAACGGAGACTATTTGCATAGGCATAACCTTGTAGCCAGGATTATCCATCAGCAACTTGCTCTTAAATACAGTCTTGGGGAATCGGAAGTACCGTACTATAGATATGTGCCCGACCCAGTTCTAGAAAATGGCCATATCACGTTGTATTGGGATCGATCTATCATCACTGAGCAACTAAGACTATTGTTGCCAATAAGCCAGACATACTGGTGATAGATCGATTAGAGCGTCGCACAATGATTGTTGATATCGCGGTCCCGCATGACGAGAATCTAGTGAAAGCTGAAAAAGATAAGCAGATTAAGTATCTTGATTTGGCTCACGAGGTTGTCGACATGTGGGATGTGGATACAGCAATCATTGTGCCGATAGTCGTGACGGCCAATGGCATAATTGCCAAGAGCCTCGACCATCATCTGAAGAGGCTCTCGTTAGGTAGCTGGATCAAGGGTTTGATACAGAGAGCGGTACTTCTGGACACGGCGCGTATCGTAAGGAGGTTCCTCTCTCCGGAGCCCTGACTACCGGTAGCTTGGACCCTGTTCCCGATACCGGTGGGCTACTATTTTTTATATTTTTATATGTTTTTATTTTTGTATGTTTTTATAGAAATATTTAAAAATGTAAATTATATGTATAAAAATGAAATAAAGGAAATAATAATAATATTTTTTTGACGTAAAAGTACACATACAGAGTGACACTTAATTAAACATGGGAATAGCCTAACACAAAATATTGATCAATGACCCCTATGCTAGGAAAAACCTTAAAAGTACACATACAGAGTGACACTTAATTAAACATGGGAATAGCCTAACACAAAATATTGATCAATGACCCCTATGCTAGGAAAAACCTGTGTTACAGGGGTCATCCATCCGTCCATTATGGATGTTATAGTAGTTACTTACTATTAGTAAAGTGCACTTTTGTAAAAATATATACATTTTCAAATAAACTATATTAATTCAATTGATTTTGAGGATAAGAAACACACTCACACAAACAACACACACCCGGCACATTAATAGATACTACCTTATCTATTAATGTGCCGGGTGTGTGTTGTTTGTGTGAGTGTAGGTGTGTAAGGGGAGTGTAGATATGTACGAGTGGGTGTAGGTAGGTATGTATGAGTGGGTGCCTGATTTGTTTAAGTTATACTTTAAGTAATTCTTCCGTGTCGTCATAATTTAGGGTGAGCAGATATTCCTTTATTTTTTGTTTGCATTGGAATTTGTATAAGCAATGTATGATTAATGTGTTGTGGAGTTTATTGTATATAAATGTGCTTAAATAACGGTTATGCCGTCGTGCAAAGGTGGTATTATTTGTACAAACTTTGGGACAAACGGGTTTAGGTCTTCTTCTGAGCGTAGGGCTTTTACATCTACTAAGAGGGCTAATTCTATGTGTATGTGTGACCGCACGAAACATATACATCTGTCGGCCTGTCAGTACCTTAAAGTCCGAATAGACTTGCTGAGTGGGATACCTAAAGGGTTTGCCCAACAGGACTTTGATTACTGCACGTTGGGCTCTTTCAGCTCTTATGAGGATTGTTTTGGCTGCACCACTCCACGCAACGATACAGTAACTTAGTACTGATTCACATAGGCCAGTGTATACCATTTTTAGTATATCTTTATGGGCAGAAGTCCTTAACTTTTTAAACACGTAAATGAGTTTTCTAGTGCGCGCAGATAGAGATTCAATATGGGTTTTCCAGCTTAAGTTGGAATCAAGGTAAAGGCCGAGATACTTAACGGAGGAGGCTCTCGTCACTGTCTGGCATGAACAGAGGTTGTTGCTGTCACGCTCGTCACAAACATGGGCTTTGATTTGTAGAGAGAGGTCAAATGGAAGGGTAGAGGGTCTGGAACCAAAGGTTATAAAATTAGTTTTGCTAACGTTCAAGGTTAAGCTATTTTTGCCCAACCAAATCATAACTTGGGTCAAGGACCCTTCAGCGGCCTCCCTAGCCATTTCCCAGACGTGTCCGCTGGACAGCAAGACAGTATCGTCGGCGTACGCTACAATGTGAGTAGAAGGGAGAGTAGACAGAGTTCGTTAACATAGATTAGGAAGAGGAGGGGACCGAGCAAACTTACTTGTGGTACACCGAAATCTAGTAGTTGTTCACCGCTAATGTACTCACCTATTTTAACGCACTGGGTTCGATCCGATAGAAAATCCTTAAGCAATTTGAGAGCTGTGCCGCGTATTCCAATCTGTTCTAGTTTTTCGAGTAAAAAAGGGATAGAGACAGTGTCGAAGGCCTAAGAGAGGTCGAGGAATATGCCGACACACTTGTGTTTACAGTCAATCTTGTTGACAACAGAGTCCAGTTTTTTTTTTCCTGTGGCAACACTACAGCTAACAGCTGATTTGAATTTGTTCTTGCTATTTTAATGTTAATTATTGAATTTCTTTGTTTTTAAGGCCTATTTCCAATTACTCATCAAGTAAATAGGATAATTATTGTGTATTTCGTATTAGATTCACATAAAAGTGCAAAATAAGTGTAAATATTTCAATGTGAATCGGTGACAGTTACCGGCACAAGTGATTTTTGCATTGTCATCTTGATACCAGGTACAATACTTTATATTTTACTTGCTATTAGTTTGTTTACGTACTATAATTTCACCAGCAATTAAATTGTTCCCTTTTAGTACGGCTATTCATTGATGCCTATAACCTTTGAACGTAAACATAACCTCAGTTTGATTTGGTGACAGAACTCCTTAACATCTAAATTTTTTCTTTTCCTTTTATACTAATCTTCTCTTAAATTGCTGCCACAACTCCCTTCTCTCTTCCAATTTCTTGTCGCTTCCTTACAAGTTATAATCATGATTATGACTCGCAGCGCCCGTGCTCGCCTCGAAGAGTCCAAACTCAACCAGGCTTTGAGCGAATTAAAGGCGTCAAAAGAGTTCTGTGACCAACTGACTAAGGAAATAGATGACAATGAAAAGGTGCTTTTTGATGCCCATGAAAAGAATAGGAAGTTGAAAACTGAAATGGCTCAGATATATACTCAATACACTGATGCCATAGAACAACGGGACGGACTTCAACTTATTGTAGACGGGTTCAGCCAGTGTAGCATAGAGTATGAACAAGCTCTTAGTCACAAACTTTTACTACAACAGCAGCTACATGAGGCTCAAAGTCAAATAACAGAACTCCAGACAACAAATCATAACATCACTGCCTCGCTGAATCAAAGTCTGTTCAATGAGTTGATGCCTATTGCCCCGTCAATGGTTTCTGCCAAAAACCCGTCATACACTATAGATTTGACAGGTGATGATGATTTAAAGTCATGTAATTCAGTGAGGGTAGTCACCAGTAAAAACAAACTTAAAAAATATATTATAATTAATAAATACATTGTTAAAACACAAAAGATGGTTAAAAGACAAAAGTTCTTTATTAAAAATGTTAAACTGAATAGAGAAAGGCTAAATTTGCTTAAACAATTAGATATGTATTCTTTTAATTTGGAACAAAGTACTAGGAAGTACAACATTGACACAGAGTATTTGCAATCAGAACTTGATCATTTACAGGAGAAACTTAGTTCAATGACTAGCAAATATAATACCTCAGAAGATCTAATGAGGGAATATGTGTTGGCAATGAATGATCTGGTAAACTCACAAACAAACAACTGTGAGAATTGTCTAACACCATCAAATGTACTTACGCCGGGCCATTCATTGACAACATGCAATACCACCTTGCCGCAGCCCTGTGTTGATTTGACATTTCCTGCTTTAAATAGTTCAAATAAACAATGTAAACAAATTGTAAAATATGACATTGTATTATTTTGCGATGAGATTGGAAAGGACTTAGGCCACTTGTTGACAGATGAATATCCAGGACACTCCATACTAAACTACTGTATGCCTGGTTGTTCTTTATTTAATATTATGAAAGAAATAATTAAATGTAACTTTAACCAGGAAACTACTTTATTAATTTTTATGGGTAATAGGGGAAATGTGAAAAAAGGAGAATTGCTCCAATATTATAGAACATTATGTAATCTTAATTTAAGAAAAATTGTGTTGTTTACATTCCCATACAGTAACAGTTTGCCACAGCAAGAAAATATTTTAAGATTTGAAATTAATATGACATTGCATAACTTGACATGTGACAATAGTCTGTTCCATTTAGTTGATACTAACAATTATGTTGGTAGTAATTTGTATTTGACAAAATATAGATTTATTGATATGTACTATCTTTCTGACTATTACAAAAGACAGATAGCTGTGTCGTTATCATACTTTTTATCTATTTCAGTCAAAAATTTGGCTAAACAACTTGCTTCTTTTGAGCAATGCAATGACATTTTAAATATTTCTGCCAATCATTTGGCAACAACTAATGACCTTGATAATCATTTAAATTAGAAATTAGGACAATAGAGGAAACCTCTGGCTTAATTTTAAATGAAGAAAATTTTGTTAGTAGTAGTTCTTTAATATCACACCAATCAAATTGTAGTAACCTGAATAAATGTAATAATAATATTCTGAAAATAGTTCATCAAAATATACAGGGTGTGATAGGTAAGGAATTAGAAATGGAGCTGTTCATGAACTGTAGTTTTATTGATATTTTATGTGTAACTGAACATTGGTTAAAAGTCCACCAGTTCATGTTCAGCTTTAACAACCACCAGGTTGCCAGCTCATTCAGCAGAGTTAATATGATACGTGATGGCTCTCTCATAATTGTTCATAACAATATTAAATTTAAAGAACGTAAGGATATTGTGAGCCTCTCTGTTGAGCGAGTTATTGAAATAGCTTGCATTGAGCTTGAGCAGTTCATTGTAATGAGCGTATACAGGCCCCCATGTGCTTCATATGATGTTTTTGAGAAGTATATGGAAGAAGTATTATTAAAGACTTGTAACAGTAATAAAACCGTGGTTGTCTGTGGAGATTTCAACATTAATATACTGGACAAATCTGCTACAGTAAATAAATTTTTAACTTTATTAAGGTCATATAATCTGTACAATACATTCTTTGAGCCGACTAGAATAACTACCACTAGCGCCACCTGTATTGACAATATTTTTACAAACTTAAGACCTTCTAGCCATTTAATTATAAATGAGTTGGACTCTGATCACTGTGGTCAGTTAGTCACTTTCCCTCAGAAAATTGTCAGAGCTCAAAGAAAACTTGTAAGTTTTATACCTGTAAACAAAAGTCGCTTAGAACAATTTAAAAATAATTTAATGGAAAAACTACCAGGTTTGCCTTATCACACTGACCCGGATCAAGCTTATACTTTATTATTTAACCTGATTAATTGCGAATTTAGGAAGGTATTTACATCAAAAACATTGCCTGTTTGTGACCGCGCTATATTTAGTGATTGGGCAACACCAGGTATTTACAAAAGTAGGCAGAGGTTATATGAATTGTATCATGAAAAAACATATAACCATGATGAAACTTTTAAAGAATTTGTTAAAAATTATTCTAAAACTTTTAAAAGAGCCTGTACCTCAGCAAAAGCCATACATATTAAAAATAAAATAAAATCTTCTGGTAATAAAATTAAAACAACTTGGAATATTATTAATTCAGAAACGGGAAGAACGACAGTGCGGAATCGTGACTTCCATCTAAAAATCAATGATGTAGATATTAAAGCAGACGTGGAGGTGGCAGCTGAGTTTGAAAATTTATTTACTAATATTCCCATTTTAACAACCAAAACTCTGTCATCGTCGTCCTCTACTTCTGCTTACTCAATACTAAAAGAATGTGTACAAGAATGTGATCAGCACTTTAAATTCACAATTGTTACCGCTAAAGACATAATAGAAACTTTTAAAGATCTTGATGTAAAAAAAACTGCTGACCTTTGGGGATTATCAGTACATAACATGTCTTCAATAATTGATGTTATTTCACCGTTTTTAACAATTGTTTTTAATTCTTGTATTTCGTCTGGTGTATTTCCTGATCTGATGAAACTTAGCAAAGTGATTCCACTGTTCAAATCTGGCAGCACAACTGATCCCACGAATTTTCGGCCTATTTCGATATTACCTACATTAAGCAAAATCTTTGAAAAATTAATTTTAAAACAAATGTTAGGACATTTCAATTTACATAAGTTACTTCATTTGAAACAGTTTGGTTTTACAAAGGGTCGTTCAACTACAGACGCGGGCGTGGAATTACTTAAGAGCATATTCGAGGCCTGGGAGGAGTCGCAGGATGTTCTTGGCATTTTCTGCGACTTGTCTAAGGCCTTCGATTGCGTACATCATGATACACTCATCAGGAAACTGCATCACTATGGTATGAGGGACAGGGCTCTCGACCTTCTGACTTCTTATCTGAACAACAGAATTCAGAAGGTTGATGTTAATGGCAAGAGATCTGCAGGATCTGCGGTCACTATGGGCGTTCCGCAGGGTTCAATTCTAGGTCCTTTCTTGTTTTTGATTTACATAAATGACTTACCTTATCACATAAGGGACAATCACAAGATTGTGTTATTCGCAGATGACACTTCCCTCATTTTTAAAATCAAACGTCAGTTAGTCAACTTTGAACAAGTTAACGATGCACTCTCTAAAGTTGTTCATTGGTTTAATGTAAATAATCTTCTCCTGAACGAAAAAAAGACTAAATTCATTAAATTTTCAACGCCAAATGTCAGGCAGCTAACTACTAATGTTCAACTTAATGGAATAGATTTGGACCCTGTTGAGTCGACGGTTTTCTTGGAATAACGATTGATGGTAAATTACAATGGGGCCCACACATAGAAAAATTGTCAGGAAGGCTAAGTTCGGCCGCCTATGCTGTTAAAAAAATTCGACAGATAACTGATTTAGATACTGCCAGAATTGTTTATTTTAGTTATTTTCATAGTCTTATGTCATATGGGATTCTTCTCTGGGGAACCTGTGCGGATATTAATACAATCTTTGTTTTACAGAAAAGGGCTGTTCGAGCCATTTATAACCTTGGTGCAAGAGATTCCCTTCGGGAAAAATTTAAAGAAATAGATATTCTGACTGTAGCCTCTCAATATATATTTGAAAATCTATTGTATGTACACAAAAATATATCAAATTTTAAGAAAATGTCCGATATTCATAGTCTAAATACCAGAAATAAACACAATCTTGCTGTACATCGCACTCGCCTCCACAGAGTAGGCAACTCATTCATGGGTCAATGTATACGCTTTTACAACAAACTTCCCATTGAAATTCGAAACTTACCCATTAAACGATTTAAAAGCTGTATTAAAACCAAACTTTGCAAAAAAGGGTACTATAACATTTCTGATTATTTAGAAGACAAAAAAGCTTGGGATTTAACTGTTCGCTCTGCTTAAAGCCGTTTGATTAAACTTGACATTTTAATAATTATACAACGTTTTATATACATACCTAATTATTGACATTATTAAATATTATATACAAAATGACATGAATATTTACTTTGAAAAGTATTACATATATTACTTTAATTATTGTGAATGTGAGCACTATGTGGGTCATTTGTTTTCTTTAAGATTATCTCTTTTTTCCTCTTTCTCAAGTAGTTTTAATGATGGTCTGGTATTTTGAGTACTTTATGCGGCCTACCCAAATGTCCTTTCTTTGGTATTGTTCGTCGAGTCGTTGAGCTCCTTAAATCCTGAGTTGAGCTACACGTTTACTGACAAATGCTTGCACTGACTGGACAGGTCCACTCAAAATTGTGTGGTTCTTTCCTCAAAAGACCATTTCAGACACGGATCTACATGGTCCTCACATGATCTGACCAAGATTATGTCTGGACTTTAAAAGAGACTTTGACCCCTGAGTTTGTTTCGCCATTTCTTCTCAGGGATAGTCAGATAGGAAATGTCGACTTCCTCAAGCTTGTTTTTATATTTTTTATATGACGTGTAAAAGTGATTCCGATATCCTATTTACAGAATAAACGATTTCATTTCATTTCATTTCATTTCAGTAGAGCCAATACGGCGTCTTCCGTCGATACCCCCTTTCTGAAGCCATACTGGTTTTGAGCAATGATTTTATATTTGTTCAGAAAGTTGAGAAGATTCTTGTAAATAATACTTTCCAATATCTTTGAAATTGCTGGAAGTACCGAGATTGATCGATAATTATTTAAATAACCAACACTACCCACAGTACGCCCACAGTTGTTAAAATATGGCTGATGATAACAAGAGAAACCTTCCGTTCTCCGACATATATATATCTCATAAAGGAGGGGGGGGGTGCTCCGCACTTTTTCCTTCACAGGGGGGTTCTACACCTCCCCCCCTCCCCCTAGTATAGTAGCGTTACCTTAGAAAATAAGTTAATATGAAAGTTAGGTCAAATGAAAATTATATAAAAAGAGCATTATACAATTTGAAAACTATATGAAATGAACGTTATAGTAAATGAAATTAGGTTAAATGTTTTTCTAGCATATGAAATTTATGTCAAATGAAATTAGACTATCTGTTATTATACCAAACATTACACACCCGATGAAAACGCCACTGCAGAAAGTTATAATGCAATCGATATATTTTTTTCTTTGTAGAAAATGTAACTACTCAGTTTCGTTAATTATATTTAAAAAAGGAAGTGTCTCAGCTGCCGGCGCCGGTTGCTGAATTGGTTGCTGGCGCTGTTACTACTTTTATTTTATAGTGATTTTGGCAACCCCGACTCGGTCAGGTTACGTCCGAAGGGCATCTTCTTCGTGGTTATTAGGGTTCCATACCAAAATGGTAAAAAGGAACCCTTATGGTGCGACTCAGTCTGTCTGTCTATCTGTCACAGCTGGATAGCTTGGCAGCCATTGTTTTTAACCTCTGCTGCCGGCAGAAATGTACTGCCGGTTCCCATCGGCATTATTTTTGGGAGCCAGCACCTGCAGCGGAGTCACTTCCTTAAAAAAATGTAAACCACTAAATTTGTCATCGTGGTGGCTGTCCCAAATACGATTCAGATGGTAATGTTCCTCGTACAAGAAAACCTATTTGTTATTTAGTTTTAGGTTTACTTTTATTTAATAGGCCTGTAGTTATAGTATTGACAAAAATATATAGGTACGCGACAAATTGAGAACCTCCTCGTTTTTTGAAGTCGGTTAAAAAGTGTTATTATTCTTATACTCATCCCGGGGGCCAACTAGTTTGCACACTGTAAAGCTGTAAAGACAGTGACAAATACGAAATAATTAAAAAAAAGACGTGTGGCACTCGGGGACTGCCGCGGTAAAGCTATTGCATAGCATTTTGTATCAACTTATGCAATTATAATTATTTATTTATTTTATTTATGCAGTATTTCTTTTTCTTTGATATTAATTCAAGTTACACTTTTTGAGCGTGGTGACCGATAAGAAAGTAAAGTCAATCCATAATCGGCCCAGAACTTAGGAGAACCGTTTAAAAGTGGTTTTTATAAGCTATGAAGAACGTTAATGTTTAATGTTAATTCTAGCTAGATTTATAAATAAATTGCTGACATACCTCAACAACCTTTCAAAAACTTTTGAATTACGATGCCTGCCATCTAGTGGATAAAACCGACAGCAAAACACAACTGAGACCACCAACAGAGCAACGCTTGTCTCGATTACGAATCACAAGCCACGCCAATGTCACCTCTATTTAGTTAGTTCTACCTGCGATTACTAGATGGCGTTGCGTTGCGCGGTAAATCCACCACAGAGTTTCGTAGAGTCGTACAATACATCTAATCGCACGCACACAACGCCGTGTCGAAGACTGCCGAACTGAAACGACGTTAGACGATGCACGGTCTTCAAGCCACACCTCCGTGCCCGTCGGAGTGGGGAGCGCGAGGTTTTTTCGTTACGGAATTTCTGGATTCGGTCCCCGCGCTCAAGGCCCGCGATAGAAGCTATGCAATAGCTTAAAAACAAAATAAATAAGTGCTGAACGTCGTAAAAGTGTATAACTACGTAAACAAAGTCAAATACTATTCAAATATAAGCATAATAACAACTTTAAAATAGACGAAAGTGTTGAACCTAAAGTAATTTTAAATAAAAAAAGAGTGACAAACTGTTTTGACAGCGAAAAAATTCCATGTACATGAGTCATTTCCAACCGTCTAGTCAAGTTTAAAAATTGTTCAACTGCAATGGTATCAACTATTTGGCAAGTTTTAATTAAGTCATTGTAGCCTTGCGGTGCAACAGGGGAACTGAATGTACTCGTAATCGACTGGTCGTGAGTTCAAACCCCACTATCCACAATCACTTTTTGTGAAGATCATAATTTTATAAACTAATATTTATAAGAATAAAATACGCAGTACACAGAAAAAAGGAACTGCCAGAAATTATTAGATCACTAGAGGGTACTGGTGTAGTAAAATAACCGTCGGAGTGGGGAGCGTGAGGTTTTTTCGTTACGGAATTTCTGGATTCGGTCCCCGCGCTCAAGGCCCGCGATAGAAGCTATGCAATAGCTTAAAAATACAAGGACAACATTCATTACATAATCATAACAATATCCTTTTTTTTTGCAATAATCGATTCCTTGAAATGGACACTGAAAACTCATTCACACAATCATTTCTTTACTTCCCACCGATATAGATGAGGTTGAACAAATTCATCCAAGGTCTTAAAAACGACTGTGCGGTTGGTCTCAACAACACCCCTGCTATCATCTTAAATCGTTATAGAGATATTGTAATTCCACCTGTGACTTTTTATTTTATATATTTTTTATTTACTTATCTTTAATTCAACTGGCACTTTCTCAAACTCCCATAAACTTACTGAAATTCACCCTATACATAAGGGAGGGGAAAGGGGCTGTGTCAATCACTTTAGACCTATTTCCATTTTGCCAACGGTATCCAAGATTCTAGAAAGGTTAATAAACAAACGATTAACAAAATACCTCGAGGCAAACAAACTGTTATCACTTTCTCAGTTTGGTTTCCAATCCGGAAAGTCAACTAGTGATGCCGTTCAAGAACTGGTGAATTTTGTTTCCATAAATCTCGATGGTAAACAAAAGGTGTTGGTGATCATTCTGGACTTAGCAAAAGCTTTTGACACAGTCTCTGCCCCACTCCTCCTCGAGAAGCTGCAGGGGCTTGGAGTGAGAGGCATGCAATTTACATTATTTCCTGATTACCTCTCAAATCTCATGCAGAGAGGTAAGTATAAGGTTGATGATATGTACAGTGATGATCTCGACATTACGTATGGGGTACCGCAGGGCAGTATCCTTGGCCCCACATTATTCTTAACGTATATCAACGACCTTTGTAACCTCAAATTGCGTGGTGGCAGGATCGTTAGCTTTGCGGATGATACAGCTCTGATTTCTCACGCGGACTCATGGGAAAAAGTCTATTTAAATTCTCAGCTCGGTTTGGATATGGTCGTAGAGTGGTTAAAAATACCAAACGCACTCTTACATAACATACATAATCAGCTTATATATATATATATAGTGTTCCCACTGCTGGGACATAGGCCTCCTATCTATGATAGGGAGCGGGCCATAACCAATAAGTTTCTAGACAATAAGTTGGTTGGTGGTAGGGCTTGTTCTATGTTCGCCTGGCTAGCTACCACCATCTTATCTAAGTCTGGCGCCAAAACAACAATGTTAACAGCATTTGTTGTGTTTCGGCAGCTATAGGTAAGATAGCCAGTTCCTCTGTGGTTGAGGATTCCGGGTGAAGCTCGCTTCCATCTTCGCCCTTATCATCACTTACCATCAGGTGAGATGAAAGCCAAGAGCTTCCGCGTTGTATGTAAAAAAAAGTTATTTTTTGTATGTTACTAACACTATATGGATATTTTGTGTCCGAAATAAAGCGATTATTATAATTTTTTGTTATCTGTTTATTATATCCCGGAGCTTTGGAAGGCGTACGAGTGGCCGAAGCCAACTCGCAGAGGCCCGTTAGATGCTTTTTAATTAAATGAGTATGAGGCACCAACCGATGATTATCCCTGTACGCACTATGCAAGTGCATCCAAGGACAACCCACGGTTGGTGTAGGACTATTGCAGGATATGGAAACAAAACTCAAACTCAAATCATTTATTTCAATTAAACCATTTACAGGCACTTTTGAATTGTCAAGCAGTCGGTCAGTAAGAAAAATTAAGCTGCATTCCCATTCCAAAGCGTAGGTACCTATACAGAAGAACGGGCAAGAAACTCCATGGACAATCTTTTAAATTAAATTGTTACAAAAGTATTCGTTACATCTATAATGTTGCATTTATAACTAAAAGTGAGAACGATGTAAAAATAAAAATAATAAAAACTTACCTACACGTTAAAAGCGTCAAGCGTAGGTACAACAAATAGAAACATAATAAAATAAAATAACCCGTGGCGGCTAAGAGATGACCAGTCCCAACTGACGGCGCCCGTTCACGAACAGGACGCATGGATTAGCACCATTCAGCTCAACCATTTTGAAGGGAGCTAAATGATCCAACACACACGCCACCATCAGCGAGACCTTTAAGTGACCATGACATACTCTCAACCGCCACGGCACATTTAAGTCAATGAAAGACATATTACCCGGTCAATGGTAGCTCTATAGTACATAGGACTCACACCTGTGCTATGCATTTATATAATACAAAGGAGATTGAGTTTATACAATGCAAAGATAGTCTTACACTCTTCAGCAGCTCCAACATGATTGTCAAATGTTAATCAACTAGCTGAGGTTGTGGAGCAGGACCAGCATACAAAGATATTGGACTATAGGTTTGGGTGGTTAAAATGGACTGGTTACCTAAAACTATGAAAGGACTATGGCCCCTGCCTGATTAATGTTTTATTATACACGGATAAAATGGCAGGGGTGACTTGCACACTCAATAATGGGCCCCTGAAAACGGTCTAGCGACCGTTTTCGGACCGTCACATAGTGACGTAGCGACAAGGGGGCAACATGTCCTGAGGTGCTTGAGGAGTGGAGAGGTATTCCACGGCTCTCAGAACAATCCCAGAGCCCGGAAGATGGTCAAGATTCCTACAAGCACTTACTGGAATACTTCCTTCCTTCTAGCACGTTTGCTCTTGCGAATCTCCACTCCAGCCGGCCAACAAAGGCAAGCCAGAGATGAGGAACATGACTTCTCCCGGGAGATAGAGTCCGTGGGGTCGCAACTGCTCAACAGCTCGCCACATGCTGCCCTGCGGGTTTCTGTATCTCTCTTGGTCTGGTTCCTCACCCTAGACATGTTCCGGAAAGTAAAACTCTACCGGCACAGACCTAAAGTTCGGAGCGCGCAAGCCCCACCACGACGTCAACGTAGAGATATAGCGGTGGGGCTATTATTATTATTATTATTATTATAATTCACCATGCGGGCCCAGTGCGGGTTGGTGGTTGTCATATGTCTTCGAATTTTTGGTTCTAGGACAGGCCGGTTTCCTAACGATGTTTTCCTTCAACGTTCTGAGAGCGGTGGTGATGAAAGTAAATACACAAAGTAAAGTGCCTGGCCGGGTTCGAACTCACAAATGTATGTATTTTCCCTTTTCCTTAAATCACGCAATTCCTTCTTATACAAATCTTTCAATAACATCACACACAGGCTCTTTCCTGCAAAACAATCTTTGCTCATGTCGTACTCTTAAAAAAAACGGCTGTTATCAAATACTTGGGAATTCAGATTGACAGTGGTCTTAGTTTTCAACCGCATCTAGACGCACTTACTGCGAGAAAGCGGAAATAGATATATTTTTTTGCCAAGTGCCGGAAACTAAGACTATTGTCACCGTTTACTATGCACTAGTTCAATCAATCTTATCATATTGCATAACGGCATGGGGATGAGCCCGAAAGACATCTTTGCTGTGGTCGGAGAGAGCACAGAGAGCTGTTCTTAAAGTAAGTCGTAAGCTTCCCTTTCTCTCTCCAACGAAAAAAATTTACTAGCAGTGCAAAGTACTGACATTTCGCCAATTATTGATCTAAAGCACTATCATTCACAAGAATACTCAACTTCCATACAATCCTGTCGAAATCCTTAACAAAAGACACAAACACACAGTCTGTAAAGCAAGGTCAATAAAGCCTTTTCCATCTACTCCTTATCCATATTTAATTGCAAAACGAAAGTCCAAATTCGCTTCAGTCTCACGATTACGGAGCCACAGAGAGACTCTAAGAAGTCATCTCATAAAAAGCAGCTCGACATGTCCTAAGTGTAACATATTAATGTTAGACATAGGACATGTCGAGCTGCTTTTAAAAAAATACCAATTTTAAATATCACATCCACTCACGTGGGTGAGTGGTGTGATATTCAAAATTGCTTTTTTTTTAAAAGGAGCTCGACAAATTGAGACAAAAAAAAATTAACACATGGAAAAAACAAATAATTAATTAGATTGGGTGTATGGGTCCACACCCTTACACCCACTTTGCTGTCTAATTAATTATTTGTTTTTAAGATAAGTCTTTACTTGCCTTAAACATGGTATAAAGGTGTTACAGTCAGGTATTAATCTAAAGTCCACATATTTAGCCATACAGGTATGTATCAATTGCATGCAAAATAATTATAAGTTAATTGTTGTTCAACGTCACAGATATAACGTCAATACAATACTATGATAGTTTTATCTCAGCATTATCCGCAATGACAGATATTTACTGTTTATTGTTAAAAAAATCTTAAGGTCATAAAACATATGTTCTTTCAGCCATCTCAATAATCTGTTTTTAAATGAGTTAATATTACATAACAATTTTATTTATTTTGGAATTTTGATATAAATGCGTATAGACATGACTAGGAAACTTTTCGCATACTTGGCTGATTTAGGAGTATCCTGCAATGCATGTCTGCATGGATCTCTATTTCGACAGTTCATTTGATAGGCTTTTTTGAACAATCCCTTATTATTATAAACATTTATTTATTTATTTATTTAATACTTCAAGCACATAAATGTACAGAGGCGGACTTAATGCCATAGGCATTTTCTACCAGTCAACCTTTGGGTGATGCAGAGACAAACAGTGGTAGGTGCAATTACGAAAAATCTTACGAATATCATGTGATCTTTATAGATACTTACAAACTATAATTATAATATATATATATATATATACCAAATTTCCAATTTCTATATAAATACAAGCACAAATAAACATACATAAATACACGAATATACTAAAACAAATAAGACAAACAATGGGAAAACATTAACGTTGTGATGATACTGCCAGCTTCTTACGAATGTGCTCGCGAACTTTCACTTTAAATGATAATCGGTTTGTTGCCATCCTGATCTCCAGAGGGAGCGCATTCCACAGAGAGATAGACTGAACGAAGAAGGAAGAGTGAATAAAGTCTGTGCGGTGAGTGGGACATTGAAGAAGGCGATTATTTGATGATCGTAGAATTTTATTGTGGTTGACACAAATGTACTGAAAGTGGGGGGCTAGATAACTAGGGGAAGTGGGAGAGTCAAGAAATGAAAACAAAGTAGCCAACGCCCTTTGCTCTCTGCGCTGGCGTATGGGCAACCACTTTAGAAGCGACCATGATCATATTTACGCAGATTGAAAACGAATCGAATGCAGTAATTGAGAAGACGGTCAAGTTTGTCGAGGAGATCTGCATTCAGGTCATAGTAGCACATATCACCATAGTCGATGATAGGGAAAATTAAGAACTGCACAAGCATTGTCTTCGTACTCGTTGGTAGTAAGTTTTTCAGTCGGTACAGAGCCCGCAGCGTTCCAGTAACCTGGCTGAGCAACTTGAGTACGCCAGTTCAGGGTACGATCAATGTGCAAGCCTAGGTCTTTCACATCAGTACTGAATGGAACGATCGTATCATTGAAGATTACTGGTGGCAAGGTAATACCATCCACCTTACTCATACTCCGAGAACTACCGATGATGATCGCCTGACACTTATTTGGATTAACTGCTACACCAAACCTATCAGACCAGGTTTTGATGGCTACCAAGTCCCTATTTAATTTCTCGATAGCTTCAGCTATTTCCTCAACCCTCCCTTGACACTACAACTGCAAGTCATCTGCATACAGATGATACGCACACTGAAGTTCGGAATTTATAAGATTAATAAAAATATAAAACAGAAGAGGAGAAAGAATACCGCCTTGAGGAACGCCAGTCTCCAAATCACACCAGCATGATGAAGAATCCCCAACATGAACGGACTGCTGACGTTCCTGAAGGTAAGAGGAGAACCATTCCAGTGCCTCGGGAGAGACCATTACATAGGACAGAATGGCTAAAAGGATATCGTGACTGACGGTATTAAAGGCATTCGAGAAATCGACCAACACCAGTGCAGTAACTTTGGTGTCTTCCAGTCCTGTCCTTATATCGCCAGTCACTTTAAGGAGGGTGGAAACAGTGCTGTGCCCAGGCCTGAACCCAGATTAAGAGGGCTAATTAGTGAATTACGATGAACAAAATTGGAAAATTGTTTGTGGACGTAGGCCTCGAGCACTTTGGATAGGAAGGGAAGGATGGAAATGGGACGGAAATGGGTAGGAAGAGAGGGATTGGAACCTTAGGTAGCGGACGAACATAGGCTTTGCGCCACAGGGATGGGAATACTCCAGTGTATAGGGAAAAATTTACAATGTGGGTGATCGCGAGTAGGAGATGATCCAGAATAGTGATGATCATACCACGAGTGATATTGTCACATCCCACCGCTTTGGATTTAATGGATAGAATTATCTTTTTGATCTCTCCCGGTTCAAATGGAACGAAACTGAAAGGATTAATATGAGGACGCGTTAGACCAGAAATTAGAGACAGAGTTTGTTGCTTGGTTAGACGATCCATGGTAGAAACTGATGGAGGTCGTATACCTACATGACAGTGTAAGATTCGAGTAAAACTGTTTTAGAATATGTCACTTTAAAACTGTTCTGTCTAGGAGAAAAAGTCGTGGTAATAAATGTGTTCGATCAAAATAGCCTCTTGATTTCAACAGGTTATGGGTCCAGCTCCAGGCTCCAAAAACGCCTAGAAGCTAGAACACAATACATGCCTACGAGTAAGTATCTTAAAAAGGTGTCAGTTGTAATATTCTCGTCATGGCAGAAGAACATTCAGGTTCAATTTGTGGAATAAGAAAATTGAATGGTGCTGAGGACTTCGCTAATTGGAAATTTGTGGTGAGAAATTACTTAGAGTCCAAAAACTGGTTCAAGGTAATTGAAGCTACAGAGATAACAGCTGATTTGAAAGATACTGACAGGAAGGCACGAACGACGTTATGTCTGTTACTTGAGCCTGCATGTTTCGCACATGTGTATAGTGCGAAGACAGCACGTGAAGTTTGGGTGAGTCTCAGCGAGGCTTACGAAGACAAAGGTTGGGGCAGACGAATCAGATTGCAACGAGAGTTATGGCAATGCCGACTAGAATATTGCGAAACTATGGAAACATATATTTCCAAAATAATTTGTTTGGCGCAACAACTTGCAGACATTGATGCAAAAATCTCTGACGAGTGGATAATTTCTATATTATTAAGCGGTTTATCGTCAGATTACAACCCATTTATAATGGCGATAGACAATGGCGGCAAAGAAATTAAACTTGAGCAGTTAAAATCAAAGTTGATGCAAGAATCAAGCCGACAGATTGGAAATGGTCAGAATAGAGAGCAAGCTCTAGTTACAACGGCGCAAAATAAAAAGAAGTTTGAAAAGAAAAAGGCATTGATATTCAAGTGCTTCAAATGTCATAAAGAAGGTCATAAAGCATCTGAATGCAAAGTCATTAAGAGAGCGAATCCATGCTTGAGTATGGTGAACACGGTGAAAAAGGATCGATGGTACTTGGACAGTGGCTGCTCGAACCACATGACGAACGATGCCGGAAAATTGTTGAATTACAAAAGACAACAGAATAATTTGAAGATAAAAGTTGCAAGCGGGGAAGAAATGAAAGTTATAGGAATAGGGAATGCCATTCCGGAAGTAAATAATACCACTGAACTCCTATTAACGAATGTTTATCATGTTCCCGGACTTTCTATGAATTTAATTTCAGTAAGCGATCTTGTAAAGAAGGAGTTCGCTGTAAAATTTGACAAAAAAGGTTGCTCTATTAAAAATAAAACAGACCAAATAGTAGCAACGTGCAAAGAGGTTGATGGAATTTTCGAGCTGATTGAAAAAGAAAATTGTGTTGTCAACTTGACTTTGTCAAATGAAATTTTATCAAATATTTGGCATAGAAGATTAGCACATTTGGGACAAAACTATATGAATTCATTGAAAAATATGGTGACTGGATTGAATTTTAAATCAAGTGATAAAATTGAACCATGTGTTCCGTGCATAAATGGAAAAACTTGTAAGAGCTCTATCAAAAATCAAGGTACACGAGCGAAAGAGGTTTTGGAAATTGTACATAGTGATTTATGCGGACCAATGGAAGAACCATCATTCGGTGGATCACGATATATGCTGTTGTTTATCGACGATTATACGCGTAAGACGCATGTTTACTTCTTGAGAAATAAGAGTCAAACCCTCGATAAATTTCGTGAATATAAAGCGGAAGTGGAGAAGCAGACAGGAAAGTCGATTAAGTGTCTCAGATCTGACAATGGTAAAGAATTCTGTAACAAAGCCATCGATAAGATTTTAAGATCAGCTGGTATAAAGCATCAGAAGACGGTTCCTTATACGCCTGAGCAAAATGGTGTGGCTGAGAGGGCGAACAGAACTATCATAGAAAAAGCAAGAACGTTGCTTTGTGAGGCCAAACTTAGTAAAAAGTATTGGGCCGAAGCGGTATGTACAGTAGTATATTTAAAAAATAGAAGCCCGACTAAGGCTGTCATGAATAAAGTACCTGAAGAACTTTGGTCAGATAAGAAAATAGACTTGAGTCATTTGAAAATTTTCGGTTGTCAAGCATATGTATTGAAACCTAAACAGAAACGGCAAAAGCTTGATATGAAGACTGAAGAAATGATTTTCATCGGCTATAGTGAAACTACTAAAGGTTATCGACTGATGAACCCAAAAACAGGTCGGATAACATTCTCAAGAAATGTTAAATTCTTGGAAAATGTTTTTCCTGGAGATGGTACTGACATGAAGAAGAACACAGTCGTTCCTATTGATATAGAGGAGGAACGGATAGAACCTGTGATTGAAAGTGGTGCGTCTAGTAATAATATACAAGATGAAGAACAGTTTCATGAAGCGGAGTGTATTGACACTGAGGTGGCTGCGACGCCTGATGAAACGGTTGCTACCACGAGCAGTACAGCGGAACCAGAACGAAGGTACAATTTTCGTGAGCGCAAGCTTGTTATTTATAATGCTATCGCGCAAACTGATGGCGATCCATTAACAATTGAAGAAGCATTGGCAAGGCCTGATTCTGATTTATGGCAAAATGCTATGGATGATGAAATTAAATCATTAAACGAGAATCAGACATGGACACTGGTAGATTTACCACGGGATAAAAAGCCAATACATTGTAAGTGGGTTTTCAAAATTAAACGAGACAGTGACGGTAAAGTGTCGAAATATAAGGCCAGGCTAGTAGCTAAAGGATTTACACAGGTACGTGGAATAGACTACAGTGAAACGTATTCTCCGGTCGTAAGAAGCTCAACCTTACGATTACTATTCTCATTAGCTGTAGAATATGATTGGCTCATTGATCAATGGGATGTTACAACTGCTTTCCTGTATGGCAAGCTAAAAGAAGACATCTACATGCTTCAGCCTAAGGGGGCGATTGTTAAAGGTCAAGAGGCAAAGGTGTGTAAATTGCAAAGATCGTTGTATGGACTCAAACAATCGTCAAACGTTTGGTTCCATGAGCTAGATCAGGAGATGAACAATTTAGGTTTTGTACAATCAAAAATAGAACCTTGTCTTTATCAAAAGGTGTTTAGCGATGGAAATAGAATAGTGGTAGTCATATATGTCGATGACATTTTTATATTTTATTCCAAAAATAACGAAACCGAGAAGCAGAAATTAAAAAATGGATTGCTTAAAAGGTTTAAAGTTAAGGATTTAGGTCCTGCTAGACACGTGTTAGGCATGAGTCTTAGGAGAGATAAAAGTACGATTTATCTTGATCAAGAACAGTACGTTCTTCATGTTTTGAAGGATTTTGATATGACGGATTGTAAATCAGTCATTACCCCAATGGAAGTAGGTCTCAAATTAGAGAAAGCTTCAGATTCTAATTGTAAGTTGCCATATCAGATTCTCATAGGTTGTCTTAATTATTTAGCTCAAAGTACTAGGCCTGATATCGCGCACGCTGTTAGTGTTTTGTCACAATTTAATTCATGTTACGATGAATTACATTTTAAATGTGCTAAACGGGTGCTTAGATATTTAAAGGGGACGTCGAACTTTGGACTAACTTTTAAGAAAACAGGTAATCTAGAATTAAATGGCTACGTAGACGCGGATTGGGGTGGGTCATATGATAGAAAATCTTGTACAGGTTTAATTTTTAGACTAGGAGATAATATAATATCTTGGGAAAGTCGTAAGCAAGGATGCGTGGCGCTGTCCTCCACAGAGGCAGAATATATAGGCCTCAGTCAAGCATCGAAAGAAGCTATTTATTTAAGAAATTTGTTAAAAAGTTTAACAAAGGGGACTTGTATCAAACCGGTGGTCATTTACAATGACAACCAATCAGCACATAAAATAGCAAAAAATAAGATGAACCATAACAGGACTAAACACATCGATATTAGATTTCATTACGTTCGCGAAGCTATAGTTAATGAGGCGGTTGAGGTAAAATATATGCCTTCGCAAGAAATGGTAGCAGATATGTTAACAAAATCTTTACCAGGCCCTAAACTAAAGCAATTTTTAGAAAAAATATCTATTAAGGGGGCGAGCGATGTATGATGTAATGATGTTAGCTAATATTGTTTTTGATGTGATTTTATTTTGAGTTGTTATGATTTGTAATAGATAATTTTATTTGGTTTGTGTTTAGTCATTTTTATTATAGAGCTGTGTTATGAATAGACTTCAGTATTAAGATAGATTGTACATCAGTGAAGATAGCTCCAGCTGAATATACTGTGTACTTAGGGTGTGTGCACACTGAGTAGTTTAAGGGTGCGTTCACATGTAGGTAATATGTTAGGTAGGTACTTAATGTAATCTTGCGCATGCATATGCTATAGATTAAGGGTGCGTGATGGAGGTCGTATACCTACATGACAGTGTAAGATTCGAGTAAAACTGTTTTAGAATATGTCACTTTAAAACTGTTCTGTCTAGGAGAAAAAGTCGTGGTAATAAATGTGTTCGATCAAAATAGCCTCTTGATTTCAACAGAAACAGTAGAGAAATGACGGTTGAGATCGTCCAAGTCAATTGAATTAGGAAGGTCGGTTTGGCGATACCAAGAGTAACATAATTACAGATTTCATAAATGTAGAGAGACGGAAGTGGTAATATACCTAGCATTTAAAAAAAACAGTTTACATGACTCGTCGGAACGGATACCACAAATGGCTCTGATGCATTTCTTTTGCGCAATAAATGCTCTGTGTCTATCCGTGCTGTTACCCCAAAAAATAAGCCCGTATCGTAAAATGGATTCTATATAGGCGTGATATGTTGTAATTGCTGTTTTTTTGTTGGTTATATTCTTTATTTGTCTGAGAGCATAAACAAACTTATTAATCCTACTGCACAAATTATCCAGATGTACTTTCCAATTCAGATCTTGATCTATGAGTACTCCTAATAAGAATTTAGTTTGAGAAACTTCTTTTAGCCTGTCAATATTAAGTTTGAAATTGTATTTAGAATGTTTTGATTTATTAAACTGTATATAATTAGATTCATCTAAATAATTTTTTAATTTATTTGTCTGTAACCATTTTATAATGTCGTCAATAGTATTATTAATGTCCATCTCGTGATCAGATTTAGTTTTATACTTTTTGTCAGATGTCACAATAATCGAAATGTCATCTGCAAATAATACACATTTATGGTTAGTTACTAGTGGTAAGTCGTTTATGTATAATAGAAACAATAAGGGTTCTAATACACTCCCTTGGGGGACGCCGCAATTGTTAACTCTATAGTCTTATCACTTATTTTATTAATAACAACGTGTTGTTTTCGGTTGCTTAAATAAGACGCGATCCACTGCAGTGCTAAACCTCTTATTCCACTTTTTTCTAATTTTCTCAACAAGATATCATGTACCACAAAGTCGAAGGATTGTGACAGGTCAAAGAATAGTCCTGTCGTTAAATATTTTTTATTTAGGGAATTATGAATATGCCTTAGAAGATTAGCAATTGCTAGTGTTGTTGACTTGTGCTTTTGAAATCCATACTGTTCTTTTGTTATGATGTTGTATTGCTACAGAAGTCGGAAAATCTCATGTGCATACATTTTTCAAATAATTTAGATAATATGGGTATAAGGGTTATCGGGCGATAATTTTTAAAGTCATTTTTATCGTTTTTTTCGTACAGAGGTTTCAGAGGTTTAACGACTGATAACTTTAGGGCATCTGGAAACGTTCCAGATGAAAATAAAAGATTAATTAAATAAGTCAAAATAGGAATTAATTCTATACTGCAAGTTTTAATTACTTTTGTACTAATTCCATCGTAACCCTCTGAGTTAGTGTTATTTAAAGCTATTATTTCTTTTTTTATCTCGTCTTCAGTCATAGAGCTAACAAACATGGAATTGAGTAATGTCATGGTTTTATTAGGCAGGTCATTATCATGTAAATTATTAGATGTCACAGTGCTAGTTGAATCAATAAAGTGATCATTAAAAGTATTTGCTATGTCAGAGGGATTAGTCAGTATTCTCTTATTTAGTTCTCTAGTTGAGAAATATTGTTGTCACATTTTGTATTTCCAATTTCACGGTTAATGACTGACTACGTTGCTCTGCATTTGTTTTGACTGTTATTTATGTAATTAATGTTTGAATTTATTTTGGATTTTAAGATACATTTTTCCAGTATTGATGAATATTTTTTTTATCTTTGTTTGTACGTTAGGGTTTTATTTTTATAATAGAGACTAGCTTTTGCCCGCGGCTTCGCCCGCGTGGATGTCGGTTATCCCATAAAAAAGTACCCTATGTCCTTCTCCATATCCCAGGCTATATCTCAAAATTCTAACTTAATATTAATTTTAATGTGACTCACTATGTGAATAGAAACCGAAACAAATGATTTAATATAGTAAAAGTACTTATGTTCTGAACGTGAATGAGTCTTTACCTAAAGATAACAAACACAAAATCAAAATACGAAATTTCACACAAATTCTTAAAGCAATCAATTGTACCAAATACAACACGAAATAAAAATGCGACACAAATAATAATTTTAAAATAATTCACGTAAGTACCAACGATGTAAAATCAAAACGAAATCCTCCGAAATGTCGCATGGTACACCGTTTGTCCTGAGAAAACGCTCGAAATGTGTAATGAACACCATTGGTGCATAACTTTTCTCAGGGTCCCGTTCGCAATTGGACAAAATATTTGACATTTATTTTGTATTTGCAACACGATCTGGATGTAGAATTCGATTAATCGACTAATACTTGACCGGTTGACATTTTAGCGGGAACACCACTAAACGAACGAAAAAAAAAAGAAAACAAAGTACGTCTATACTCTGTGGTCGTGTGGCGGTGTGATGCGATGCTTAATGTAAACATTCATCAAGGTTATATGTGCGTAAAGTAATGGTTTCAATGAGAAAACGGTTTAATCTTAGAAGAATCTTATACAGAATTACTGAGAAATAAGTGTAGATTTCGTATTGAGTGTTAGTTTATCGAAAAGTGATAAATATGTCAGTGAAAAAGTAACGAAAGTTTTGGAATGCACAAATTTTGATCATAAGGCCGCCGTGTTTAGTAATGTTTTTATGATAAATATTCTTGTATACTGTTTGAAATACACGTAAGTAGCTAGTTTATTTATCTACGAACATAATTTGGCTAACAGCTACTGATATTATAGCGTATTGTTATCGTAATCGTATTTCCAAGAGTAAAATTCGGCAAACAAATACCTACAAAAAGTCAATAAAATGGATATAGTATGTTATCGTTAACAGATAGACATATGCCGTCGTGGACTTTTTTGAAGACCTTTTTATGATACACAATTCCACCATACATTATTTTGTTATATCTCAAAGGGTTTAGACAGGTTTTCGTTGAAAGCTCCCAGACGGCTTATTTTTTTCCGACACCTCCAACAAATATCGTTAATTCATACAAAAATGCATACAAAAACATAACAAAATTATATACTAAAACCTTTCTCGAGAACCAAGCTATCCATTGGTGAAAACAGCATGAGAATCGGTGCAGTAGTATTTGAGTTTATCGCGAACAGACAGACAGACAGACAGACAGACGCGGCGGAGGACTTTGTTTTATAATATGTAGTGATACCGTAAACATCGTTTTGTTTTGCAACTATTTCTGAGACCCTTGCTTATCCATTTTTGTTTATTTGTATTAGAGTTGTTTATTTTAATCTTAATCTTTGGGAAGCATACATTGTACAATAAGCATAAAAATTCTTAAAATTTATTGAATGCTACATTTAGATCCGTTCCGGAATAGACCTCTGACCACGTTAAACTTGCAAGGCAATTTTTGAATTTTCTTATATTTTCACTACAATCAAACTCGAAACTCAAAGCATTTATTTCAATTAAACCATTTACAGGCACTTTTGAATTGTCAAAGAGACGGTCAGTTAGTCAGAAAGTTGAAGCTAGATGCCCATTCCAATACGTAGATCACTATGGAGAAGAACGGACAAGAAACTCCAAGGACACTCTTTTAAATCAAGATATTACATAATCCTGGGTACATTATTATTGTTGCTTCTATATGTGAGACAATGTAAAAACTAATAAAACAATTCAAAATATAAAATTACAAATTAAAAATAAGCCCTGGCAGTCAAGAGATGACCAGTCCCAACTGACGGCGCCCGTTCACGAACATGACGCATGGATCAGCACCATCCAGCTCAACCATTTTGTAGGGAACCGAATGATCCAACACACGCGCCACTCTTTCCCCACTCTTTCAAGTCAACATAAATCATAATAACATAGTAAACGGCTCCAGGGTATTCACATTTACAAAATTGAAAAAATGCTGCTAAATTATACAGAACTATAGTTTGCAATGTATTTGAGAGATGAATAAAAATTTACTACCAAAAAAGAAAGAAAATAATTATTATCTATTAGAGTATTCAACAAATAAAACATGCTTAAATAAAAACAAAGTAATCATTAAGTTCGTAATGTCAGAAAATAAAATAATCATTAAGTTCGTAATGTCGGAAAATAAAATAAAATAAAAAAGGGGGGAAGCAACTTCCAAGTATTCAAAGAACAATGCCTAGCTGTGGCCCACCTCGAACACGTTTTGAAAGTTAATAATAAATTATAAGTTTTTTAAATAGGAATTATCCGTATAAGATATGTCTCTAACTAAGACGCCGTGATCATAACAAATAAATAAGTAATTTATCGTAATACAAATGCGAGTTTGACTTTCAGTCGAAGTATAGGGTTGCCATTATATGGTTAATTTAATTTCGATTCAAATCTAATCGATTACCGATTAATTAATATTTATAAAAATTAACCTACGTGCTCAGTGGCGTGCAATCGAAGGGAGAGACTGATAACTAATATTGGTATACAATAAATAAACATATAATTTTAAATTAAAACACGATAGCGAAAAAAAAAAAACCTAATTGTTGGCTATTATATAAATTAAAACTTGAGCATTTATACTTTTGAATTCGGGAAGCGCTTATAATATTGCTAAATACGTTAGTCGGGTTTCAGTTGTTGTATTTCTATGGTTAGCCAAAAGTTTTTCTGATGTTACGGCCATTTTAGTTTCCTTTGAACGAAACCTACTCGAACAAGACAAAACAATTATGTTCATAAACACCGCAGACCAGAGATCTTATAGTCCACACATACATAAACACAGAATGATAAAATCATTATATTCTTTATTGCTTTGCCGTAGTTAGATAAAAATTAATTGATCGAGACCAACAATCGATGCAACTAATCAATTATATTTCATAAAATGGCAACATTATCCTTTGACAGCTGATAGATTTGACAGTAAACTGTAATCTAGCGCGCTCGCCAATCGCTATCGTGGTTTGTTGGTGTTTATAACGCTATCGTAGTTGTCTTTAGCCGTAGTTTGTGCTCTTTAGTGACCTTTTTTACGACAATGGACTCCGATCAACCTCACCCGAATGACGACCCTCGCGCGAACTTGGACTCGGCTCCTCTTTGAATGACAACCCTGATGTGAATGTGGAAGCTGCTGACCCAACATCTAATGACCGACCAATGATACCAATGATTACTCCGGTGCGAATATGGACCTGAGTAGCTCTGCTATCCCGACCACGTCGTCGCAGGGAATAACCGGCGCAAGCAACGTTCGCTGTGCGAATTGTAGAGGCACTTGCGATCTCATCAATTAGAAATTGTGGAAGTACGATCAATTGTACAGCAATGGGTTCTTCCACAACAGGTAAATCTTATATTACTCACCTACATACATTAAACGATACCTTTAGGAATCTATGATAATAATAACCAGTATTTATGCAAGCTTTTAGTAATTTGACTTAATATGAAACATTTTCATAGTAAATAATATTTTTAAATTAATACTTTTATTTTAATGAGAAACTAACGAAATCTTACAGCATAATTAAGTATGTAGTATTTTATGCTACTCATTTCATTCATTCTCATCGTTTACTGTGTAATTAATATTAAATCAATTGCATTTTCAGGTGCAATGATTTTGTTTGTCATTCATATTGGACTTCAGCATGGAATGAAATTAGACATCCAGCAGAAAGCATCTCACCTTCTGCTGCTCGCCTCATTTGTATAGACTGTGGTCGCTCACTACGTAGACAAAGAAGTCGCCTGTCTCAGGATTCTCCATGAGAAAATGATATAAGGGAAAATATTTCTAGGCAAATTGCTCCACGTCAGGTAAGATTTCAAAGTAAATAATTCTTATATTTCAGTTTATGGTGTGAAATATTTAGATTTATGATATTATTCAATAATTCATTGGTCTAGTCTATAGTGCTCTTACTTACTAGACTAAGATATATAGCTACATTCATTTCATTCCAACTCCAGAACCTTTTGAGCTATCCATAAGATATCACTATCAATTTTTATTGTATGAAATGGAACCCATAGCTGTTTAAACTTATAAAGTGACTGTTATTCAAAAGGTTAAAATGAGAAAATAACTTTTAAATGAATAATTACCATGTTAAAAATTATGTATTTACCATTCAAAAGTAATTGTAAGTCAAAAGTGGAAGTGGAATAAGTCTATGTTTATGATTAAAAAAAAATTATAATAAAATAAAAAACTGTTTTATTTCCAAATGGCGACTTATTTTCGTAACTGATAAGTACTACAAGGTGTTCATAACAGCTTAAACTATTGTGCCATAAACTATTTATCAGTGTTCACTGCAGGCCAAGATTGTTCTAATAGGTGGGCATTGACCTTTTATCTAGTGAGCCCAAGTGGCAGTGGAGCAGGACCAGCATTTAGCCAAGCATTTTTATCTACGATATAATCATCCAACTTATAATATGCTTGTCTACATAGTGTGCGTTTAATGCATGTTTTAAATTTCTTCTCATTTAGTTGAAGAATATCGAGTGGTATTTTATTATAACATTTTACACAGTACCCCATAAAAGAAGTGTGTACTTTAGACAATCTGAAGCGTGGTTGATCTAATTTGTTCCTATTTCTAGTGTTAAAATTATGCCTGTCACTTATTTTACTAAAAAGATGTAGATTTTATCGAACATACATAATATTTTCATATATATATTGACAAGGTACCGTTATAATGTTAATTTTTTTAAACAGCTCTCTCAGAGATTCGCGTCTGCGGAGGTTGTAGATAGCTCTGACAGCCCTCTTTTGCAGAATAAAGATGGAATCAACATCTGCAGCTCGTCCCCACAGCAAAATACCGTAAGACATGATGCTATGGAAGTAACTAAAATAGACCAGTCTCGCGGTATCCACGTCTGTTAATTGGCGGATTTTCCAAACAGCGTAAGCGGCTGAACTTAGCCGCCCTGCAAGTGATGTTAAGTGAGGACCCCACTGTAGCTTTGAGTCAAGCTTAATCCCCAGGAAAACCGTCTTTTCGACGAATTCTAGTATCTCCTTATTCAATACAACGTGACATTCACTACTTCTAACGTTCGGTAAAGCGAATCTTATGCATTTAGTTTTCTTCTCATTTAATACCAAATTATTTACAGTAAACCAATTATGGACCTTAATCATAGCGTTATTTACGTCGTCAAGGTCCTGGGCATGTCTGTTTACTTTAAAAATCAGTGATGTGTCATCAGCAAATAACACATTTGGGGACGGTTTTTCAGTAAATAAGGCAAATCATTTATATATACTAAAAAGAGGAACGGACCCAGTATTGAGCCCTGCGGTACACCCATTTTGACTTTTAAACCCAATGAATTAACACCGTTTATTTGAACTTGCTGCAATCTATTATTCAAATATGATTTTACTAAGCTAAGCGCAAGTTTACCCAGTCCGTAATGTTCAAGTTTCAAGAGCAGTGTTTCGTGATTCACGCAATCAAATGCCTTTGATAAGTCGCAAAAGATGCCTATTACATCTTGTGCATCTTCCCATGCCTTATAGATGTGTTTTAATAAAGTGACCCCCGCAGCGGTTGTGCAACGTCCTTTGGTGAAACCATACTGTTGATCGTGTAGGATGTTATTACAATTAAAGTGATTGAGTATTTGATTTAACATTACTTTTTCAAACACCTTGCTGAAAACTGGCAAAATCGAAACGGGTCTATAATTATTAGTGTCTTTGCTGTCCCCTGATTTGAAAAGTGGAATGATTTTACTGTATTTCATTAAATCCGGGAATACCCCTTGATTTACACACAAATTAAATATTAAGGCTAAATAGGGTGCAATTGTCTCAATAATGGATTGACAAACTTTAGTAGACCTGCCCCACAGATCTTCGGTAATTTTGATATTAAGTTGCTTAAAAGCCTTTACGACGACCACAGGGTTTATACGTTTAAATTTAAATTCTACAGGACAGTCTGAAACATTCGTTCTTAATAAAACAATAGCAAGTGTGGGCGAGGAATTTAAAGTTTCTGTAGTTTTAATAGGAGTATTGGTAAAGAAAGTTGCAAATTCCTGAGAAACATCGATATTATCGCTAATGATACCGCGGGAAGTGTCCAGTGAGTAATCAGTATTATGTCTTTTGTTCCTGTTCGTTGCATTATTAATAATTTTCCAAACCGTCTTTATTTTATTTTCTGCTGATTTAACTTTGTTGCTAATGAATGAAGCTTTAGCTGCTTTGCAGATATTTTTAAAGATTTTAGAGTAAGTAGCAACATACTTACGAAATGTTTCCGTGTTGATATACGGCTTAAGGCTATACAGTTCAAACAATCTTTCCCTACTTTTCCTGATGCCTTTAGTTGACCAGTCACTGAATAAAAACTTAAAGCAAATAGTTTTAGTTTTCTTCTTAAAAGAATTATTGAACTCTTAATGAAAAGAATTCTTCATACATAATATTACCATTGATCATATTTAGGCCCTGAGCACATAATTTGCTAATTAAAGTACTATTAAACTTATTTAAATTACCCGATGTTATTGGTCTAGTTTGTATCTGCACTTTTTGTAATGGTATGTTGTACTCAAAAGTAACGGCTTGACCGCTGTGATCAGAACGGAGATAATTTACAATGGCTTTATCTAAATAGTCGCAGCTACAAAAAACATTATCAATACATGTAGCAGTACCCGTAGTTATTCGCGTTGGTTCCAAAAACACATTTGACAGATTGGATGATTTGAAGAGGCTTAATAATCTACTGCTATTTGAATTACTTTCCAAAATATTAATATTAAAGTCACCACAAATAATAACCGATTTATTACCAGTTACAAGTTTTGCTAAAACATCTTCCATTACTGACTCAAATATAGAGTAGTTTTGATAATTTGGAGGTCTGTATACGCACACTATAAAATGCTTATCTAGCTCAACACAGGACAGTTCAATGATATGTTCCACCGATAGTTCCTCTATGTCTTTACGAGTCTTTGATTTTATACAATTTTTGATTAAGATTAGTGAACCACCACGCAGCATGGATTTTCGGTTAAAACAACTGCCCACACTATAGTTTTCATAATTAATGAGCATTTCATAATCTTTTAACCAGTGTTCAGTTATACAAATAATATCAAACATTGTTTTTTCTAAAAACAATTCAATTTCTAAGTGTTTGGAAGAAAAACCTTGAATATTTTGATGAAACAATTTTAAGGAATTCTGCTTATTTATTTATTTATTTAGGCAACCAACAGCGATACATATATAGTATATTACAAAGTATGTATAATTACAGATTGTATGGCTAATAATAGGTTTCCCTGTTTAACTAGGATAAGTGATAAAACATGCGAACGGACTACTGAGATATTTAAATTCAATAGCTTAAATTTTTAGGTGTATTACAAATAGTTAAGTTTAAATTTTTAAGAGAAAAAAAAAAGGTTGATTATTAAGAAAAATAAAATTTTGAATATTAAGAGCTTGGTAGTCTGTCACTTGCCTTCGTTTATGGTTTTCACAATTTGTTTTTTGAATGTAGGTTTATTACAGTTAAATATATCCACTTGAGAGAAATCTGTGTTATAAATTCGAGCAATACGGGTCAATACACAATTAGCCCCTTTTTTACAATTAACTGATTGAATGCTAGAAGATACCTTGTTGATGGTGAGATTAACTACATAGTTACTGGTACCTTCTGTTGTCTTACTGACTAGTTAAAATTATTATGGCTAACTAACTTAATATTAGTATTATTACTAATTTTTATGGTGCTAATTACAGCAGACTTCGACATATTACTTATGTCTGAGTTTATATTAAAAGCTAATAGCCATGCTATTTGACGTCTAAAACTAATAGGCAGATACGCAGTACCCCTAGTCGATTTTAATTTCTCAACAAAAGTGTTGGTGTCAAAAAATATAAGTTTGTCACTATAGTGATTTACTGATAAACGCAATGGTTATTTAGCAATAGTCTTTTTTATAAATAAAATATGATTTGGTCTTTAAACTTTGCTCTTTTACTGGGAAATCTAAGAGTTGTGCTGTGTCGTGGTCGGATAAGTATAGGGGTAAAACCTCAGTAGAAGATTTTTTATGTTACTTAGTATGTGGTCTATACAAGAGTCTTTACGTGAGGGAACTTCAACATGCATCTGTAAGTTATAATTATTACATAGATCCTTTAAGTAGTTGGTGACTATTCTTAGTAGTTTTGACTTTCCAGACAAACATAATACGTCTGAAAAGAAGAAAAGAAACGTTAGTTGCTCTGGAATTACAGATTAAAACCAAATATGACGAATAAAAACATTTTTAATAATTACACAAAAAGGAAAAAAAAAGTTATAAGATTGACTCGACATGCTCAAAACAATTACTCAATTAAAACTGCAACAAATAAAGATAAAATGACGTGGAACATAATAAATAAATCGAAACCGCTTTTACCTAAAGAAACCATTCGTTATATAAATGTCGATGACAAAATAGTAAATGACCCACTAGAAATAGCTAACGCGTTTAACAATTTTTTCGTAGATAAAATTCAACCAATTCAAGGTGCGGGAAGTAAAGTAACAACGAATATAATAAAACGGAAAGATTCAATCTTTGTGGCACCCAGTATACCTGTTGACATATTAAACATAATTAAATCTTTAAATGCCACAAACAGTACAGGTTATGATGGTATTTCTACAAAGGTTGTAAAGTATGTTTCTGAAACCATTTGTACCCACTTAAGCTACCTAATAAATCTATGCATCAGCTCAGGTGTATATCCGGATGCCCTAAAAGTTTCAAGAGTGAAACCATTGAACATGGAACACATGGCTAACTATAGACCAATTGCCTTAATTCCGATAATGTCCAAATTTTTTGAAAATAAAAATATCTTCAGTGAAGAGCAAAAAGGGGTTTAGACAAAACATGTCAACCAGTATGGCCATTTATGACTTTTTATACATAGTTATGACGAATATGGACAGGAGAATCCCGGTATGTGCTATATACTGTGACATGACGCAAGCATTTGACTACGTTGACCATGGCATCTTGCTACAGAAATTAGAAGCTTACGGCATAAGGGGAAACATACTAAATCTTATTCAGTCATAACTTACTAATAGAAAACAATACACAGAAATTGAGAGAATTAATGTTAAGACAAAGAAAGAGGAAATTTATGTATCAAGCGAACGCACACCTACACACGGTGTTCCTCAAGGCAGCGTATTCGGATCTTTATTTTTCATAGTATACATCAATGACCTGCCTAGTGCTATTGACCACCCCTTGACTCTCTTTGCCGACGACAGCACTATAACTATAGCATGTAAAGATAAAGAAATTTATGAAACTGATATAAATGAATCTCTGACATCTATAATATCATGGTTAAACAGGAACAACCTAAAAATAAACCTAGATAAGACAACTATTATGCATTTTAGGAAAAAGACCCAGGCTGTATGTGACATTAATGCAATTTACAATGACACTGTACTCAATAAAGTCGACGCCACAAAATTTCTAGGAATTATGATTGATTCTAAATTGAACTGGAAGGCACACATTGAATACCTAAGTAAACGGCTGAGCTCCGCTGCGTACGCCTTATATAAACTGGCCCTAGAGCTAAACACAGATGCCTTAGTAACAGCTTATCATGGTCTAGTAGCATCGTTATTGCGCTACGGTATTATTTTTTGGGGGAATTCCACAGACAAAGCAATAGCTTTTAAGGCCCAAAAGAGATGCATTCGTGCTATGTTCAATTTGAAGTCGACCGACAGCTGTATACCCTTCTTTAAAAAATTCAAATGATTAAGTCTACCATCTCTTTATATTTATGAAATTGCGGCGTTTGTTATACCCAAAGTCTCTAATTCAGATAATTTATGTAAACAAAGTAATGTCAAGAAATGTCACTGTCAAAATGACAGGACAGTGGTGCAAAACATTTTATTATATTTTTTTTTTGTAAATAATAATCTATGAAATTAAAGTGAATTAATTATAAGAACTATGCAAACAAAATACCGTTCCAAACAATGTTTTATGTAGTGTTCGGAGACGCGGCCTATGATCGTCATAATCAGCCCTTTTAAGTCCACTGCTAGATGTAGGCCTCCCAAAATCGATTTCCACTAGAAACAGTTTACAGTCGTTTTCATCCAAAATGTGGCTAGATATGCTACATACAATATGAATCTATGAATGAGAGTTGTATTATAAGTGTTGTAGGTGTAAAAAATGTAAAAATGTTTGGATCTCCTGCATTTTTACCAGTATCATAAAATATTTTATACCAGAAAATCTCCCTTTTTTTAATAACTTTGTTTTAAACCGAAAATTTATAAAAATAAATACGGTATGATTATTTTTTTATTATTGTTTCTTAAATTCAGTAATTAAAAGAAAACGGAACCTCTTTTTTCGCCATTTTATGTGAATTACCATCACGAAGACATTTTTTGATAGGTATGTTATCCCCTTTGTTTACATAAATTATCTGAATTTGAGACTTTGGGTATAGGGTAAATCAATCTCTATTTCCACGGCTAGCTGACACCTTCCCCCGTAACATACGTGACAATAATCAACTGTGTTCGCATACGTCAAAGACTGCATTAATGGGAAAAAGCGTTTTCTGTATGGCTCCGAAAATTTATAATAAAATACCACAGTCTTATAAAGCATTGCCGGTAAATTTGTTTAAAAAAAGATTCGAGGTTTATTAACAGACAAGTGTTATTATAATATAAGTGACTTCTTGAATGACACAATTTGACATTTTTTTTTTAAATTCTTGTAGTCCTTAATTGTGAAATTTTATGATTAATTTATCTTACTGACTTATCAATGTGTATTACTGACTATTATTATTAATTATTATTTTGTAATTTAGTTTTGTATTGTTTTTTTATTTTGTAAATTTTAAAAATTTGTAAGATTTACGGGTGAAACATGTATGTACGTACGAAATATTAATATTGTGACATCCTGCATGCTTAATTTGCATGTATACACATGTTTTGACAAATAAAAATATCTTTATCTTTATCTGGTTCTTTATTTATGTCTCGTAACTCCAGCAACGTTAGTTCCAAAGTTTCCTTTTTTGATAGAATACTAGCGATGTTTTGGTGCAATATTTTAAAAGTTTTAGTTTTACTTGTTACACTGTTGTTGTTCACGAAAAAGCTGTTTATGATCTATAACTTTAAAATAGTATGGAATAGTACCTTTTTTTTAATGAGTAGTATTTTTAACATCAGGACCATTTATAGCATGCCAATCCGTTTGATGACGTGCAAAATAATAAGGGATTGTAACTTTCGAAGCTATCACATGTTTGTTATCAGGTTTTTTACAGTTAGTTCGATTACGCAGTATTATTTTCATCTAAATACTTTTTTTCGTAATCGTAACAGTCAATAGCATAGTTTATAGATTTACATGCATTGTACAATTTGTTTTCAGAATCAATATATCTACAACATTTGTATTCACTGCAAATATTACGAATAGTTTGTTTCAAATTATTTATATGTCGGAGACGAGTCATCTAGTTGCGTTCGATGGAGTTATTGTACTTAGCGCCAACGATTCTGGACTAATCGGGACGCTAGCGCTGCCTGGCGGCGCATGACGGAGTCACAACATAACGTTCGACTGGCGACAAGTGATCGCCGCACAGTTGACAAGTGAAGTTCATCGGTGGCGGTCAAGCAGTGAAGACGTCAAGGAACTGTTGCGCGTTCGGTATAGTTGTGTCGTGTACCAATATTAATTACTTTGCATACCCATTACTGTTTATAATCAAGTTCTTCTAACTGAACAGACAGTTGTGCTGCTGGGGAGTTTGTTCCGCTACTTCTTCCCAGCTATAGCACTAGGAAGTGGTTGAAGGGATGGGCGTTTTGGGGGAACTGTCTTATGTAATCTTTAAAGTAGAACTCAGTTGAGTAAATGACTTTTGATTTGAGTTTAATTCAGATTTTCTATTGCGCAATAACCAACACTACCCACAGTACGCCCACAGTAGTTGAAGTATGGCTGATGATAACGAGAGAAACTTTCCCTTCTCCGACATATATTTATATACATATTCTTTAATGGACTCAAAACAATTACATAATTATTACTGAATATGTCTAGGAATTGGCGTAATTGCGTAGAATTTTTTTTTGTATCGTAGTCATTTTCACCCACACAAATGATAAGTTTGTCACCACTTGATGTTGCAATATTTTGACAATTCTTAATGATGTCACTAGTCAGCGCGTGTGGTTTTGTTTCCGCCTTCACAGTATATTTTATATACGGTGTAGCCGCTCTTGACTTCATCAATGCAGAAGAAATCAATCCACTAAAACGGAGATTATTATGTTCTCTAGAAAACGCTCACTTCCCTACCGCTTTGTTAAAATTGAAGGCTATGACGTTCCGTGGAAGAAATCAATTAAGTATTTGGGAACAACTTTAGATGATAAAGTTAGCTGGTTAAAAAATATAGAAGAACTGCGTTTCAAAGGAGTCAAGTCCCTTAACAGCTTAAAACCAATCCTTAATCGTAAATCTAACTCGAGCCCTCAAACTAAATTACGCATTTATGCCACACTGGTTCGTCCTTGTATGACATACGCTTCCCCTGTCTGGAGTAGTATTAGTGATACTAATTACAAAAAACTGCAGGTCGTTCAGAAAAAAGCACTAAAAATAGCATTCAACACACCTCTCTACACAAACCTTATACAACTATAACTATGACATCAAGTTTCCACCTCTAAAGGATTTCATTCTGAAAGTATCCCGAAAATTCTACCTCTTCAATAATCCACGTCATCGTAATTCTCTGGTCTCACTCATTGGCAAGAGTAGATTAAACCGATTACCTTATTCCAGGACTTATAATAAGTACAAACTACCTCATCACCATTTCCTGGTGGATTAACGTTAGCTCACTTACCACCTGTCCAGCATTATTGCTGTCACCTAACTTACTAATTTGTATATTCAATCATCACTACATATTATAAAACAAAGTCCTCCGCCGCGTCTGTCTGTCTGTCTGTCTGTTCGCGATAAACTCAAAAACTACTGCACCGATTCTCATGCTGTTTTCACCAATGGATAGCGTGGTTCTCGAGGAAGGTTTTAGTATATAATTTGTTAAGTTTTTGTATGCATTTTTGTATAAATCTATATACTAATATATAAAGCTGAAGAGTTTGTTTGTTTGTTTGAACGCGCTAATCTCAGGAACTACTGGTTGGAATTGAAAAATTCTTTTTGTGTCAGATAGTCCATTTATTGAGGAATATTATAGGCTATACAACATCACGCTACAACCAAAAGGAGCGGAGCATAAATGAAAAATATTGCAAAAACGGGAAAAAATATTCCTTTTTGAGAGCTTCCGTTGCGTGCGCTGCGTAAACGGTTTAAGTTACGCAAATATCGTTTATGATGGAATTGTTCCTCTTTAAATTTTCAAAAAAAAAGTCTGAGACAGCATATGTCTATCTTTTAAGATTGACTCACTATAACCTTTTTTATGGTAATCAAATTTGTTCGAAATTAATGCATTACTTGCGAAGGAGTTTTCATAAACATGGTATTTATCCTTATCCAAATCAATACGTTATTCATCACAAGTATTTAATTTTGAACAAAGTTGCCCTTACATCATTTAATTTCAATGAATATCTTAGGAGATATAACTGTTTTATAATAACTCCGCAGCAAAATAATGATCAACTCTGCGAGGTAGTCTATTCTAAAGTTGAAGAGTTAGTTTTTAGGGTTCCGTACCCAAAGGGTAAAATGGGACCCTATTACTAAAACTCCGCTGTCCGTCTGTCTGTCTGTCTGTCCGTCTGTCACCAGGCTGTATCTCATGAACCGTGATAGTTAAACAGTTGAAATTTTCACATATGATGTATTTCTATTGCCGCTATAACAACAAATACTAAAAAACAGAAAAAAAATATTCAAGGGGGGCTCCCAAACAACGGACATGATTTTTTTGCCGTTTTTTTTGTTCCGCTCGCGTGGATGTCGGTTATCGCGTAAAAAAGTAGCCTAAGTCCTTCTCCATATCCCAGGCTATATCTTTGCCAAACTTCATGACGATCAATTCAGCGGTTTAGGCGTGAAAACGTAACATACAGACAGACAGACAGACAGACAGACAAATAGACAGATAGACAGAGTTACTTTCACATTTATAATATTAGTAAGGATAAGGATTTGTATGGATGGTACGGAACCCTTCGTGCGCGAGTCCGACTCGCACTTGGCCGGTTTTTTTGTTTTTTGAACGCGCTAATCTCTGGAACTGCGAGTTGGATTTGAAAAAAATCTTTTTGCATTTACAGCCCAATTCTTGAGGAAGAACTACATTCCTATTAACTAGAACACCATTTTTTTTTAACGAAAGTTTATGCTAAAACGAAGTAAAAGCATGGGCAGGCAATGTGTTGCGACGGGGTGGGTCGGGGGAACAAGAAATTTAACGCGGACAAAGTCGCGGGCAGAAGCTAATTAACGATATTTGTTGGAGGTGTCGGAAAAAAATAAGCCGTCTGGGAGCTTTCAACGAAAACGCTGTCTAAACCCTTTGAGATATAACAAAATAATGTATGGTGGAATTATGTATCTTATAAAGGTCTTCAGAAAAGTCCGCGATGGCATATGTCTATCTCTTAAGGATAACATACTATATCCATTTTATTGTATTTTTGTAGGTATTTGTTTGCCGAATTTTACTCTTGGAAATACGATTACGATAACAATACGCTTTGTATCAGTAGGTATTAGCCAAATTATGTTCGTAGATAAATAAGCTAGCTACTTATGTGTATTTCAAACAGTTTAAAAGAATATTTATCATAAAAACATTACTAAACACGGCGGCCATATGACTAAAATTTGTGCATTACAAAACTTTCGTTACTTTTTCACTGACATATTTATCACTTTTCGATAAACTAACACTCAATACGAAATCTACACTTATTTCTCAGTAATTCTGTATAAGATTATTCATTGAATCCATTACTTTACGCATGTATAACCTTGATGAATGTTTACAATAAGCATCGCACCACACCGCCACACGACCACAGAGTACAGACGTATTTTGTTTTCTTTTTTTTTTCGTTCGTTTGGTGGTGTTCCCGCTAAAATGTCAACCGGTCAAGTATTAGTCGATTAATCGAATTCTACAGCCAGATCGTGTTGCAAGTACAAAATAAATGTCAAATAATTCGTCCAATTGCGAACGTGACCCTAAGAAAAGTTATGCACAAATGGTGTTCATTAGACATTTCGAGCGTTTTCTCAGCACAAACAGTGTATCATGCGACATTTCGGAGGATTTCGTTTTGTTTTCACATTGTTGGTACTTACGTGAATTATTTTTTTAAATTATTATTTGTGTCGCATTTTTATTTCGTGTTGTAATTTGGTACAATTGATTGCTTTAAGAATTTGAGTGAAATTTCGTATTTTGATTTTGTGTTTGTTATCTTTAGTAAACACTCATTAGATGTTCAGAACATAAGTATTTTTATTATATTATTGGGTCAGTAGTAGTATAAGTTTTAAAGAAAACCACGTGGGAGGTTAACCTAACGTTTATTTCTTTAGAACAATTTTATTTAATCTACGAAAAATCAAATAGAAACAGAATAACACCGAACACAGTAAATAGATGAAAAATAGCACTCATGGAAATGGCTCACGTGACCTATGTGGAGACGACCGTATCTACACCCAGCAGCGATCCGACCACCTCAGCGGCTACGATTGAAAAAGGGCAGAAATGAGCGAGTCAGCCTTTATATAGGGGTGATCGGGTTGCTGGTAGGGTTGCCAGCTTATAATATTAAATCATTAGTTTCGGTTTCTATTCACATAGTGAATCACATTCAAATTAATATTAAGTTAGAAATTTGAGATATAGCCTGGGATATGGAGAAGGACATAGGGTACTTTTTTATGCAATAACCGACATCCACGCGGGCGAAGACGCGGGCAAAAGCTAGTTATGTATAAATTCCTAAACATATATTTAACCAATTATTCTTAATACTTTTTTATTGTAACAATTTGATAATTTCTAAATAGTTAAACATGGGGGCTTGGGTAACTTAAATATAAAAATGTGGGTCTGCAAACCCTACATAACAGTACAGTTATAAAATATCTTTTAAATTAGTAGTCACACTAACAATCATACATGTTGTATGTTAATAGAGGTGATTTAGCCTATTTAACATTGCTCGAATTATGTTAGTTTACATTTAGAATAAGATCTTTTTGTTCACTTGTTTATACCTTTCTGTTAATAAAGACCTTTAAAAATCAAATCAAATCAATCAATGCAGAAGAACGTCCAACACATTGTTGTGTTCCAAAGATAAATATCTTGTTAGAGCGTTCTTCTTTTAGTCCATCAGAAGAAGTTTTCTTATCGTTGAATTTATTATCGCTCTCTTTTAATTGTAATAGTTTCTGTAGTTTTAAAATTTGTTCCTTGAGGTGTAGTATATAGTTTCCTGCTTGTTTCAGCTGATCCTCCAGGTCGGCGATATTTTTTGTAGGCTTAAGATATTCGCGCTTAGATATTTTTTTGTATCTGTTGTGTTATTTGTGGTTCTAGGCAAATTTCTTGGCGGTGTAAAGAATGCTTGCATATATCCGAGTGTAATAAAGAGTACGCATTTCCTTTTTTTGTGCCTTCATTGCTGTTTAATACTTTTTGTGGGGAGTGGCCTAAGAATCCTTTTAAAGTGATATTATCTTTAAGAAGTTTTTCATTTTGTTTGCGGAGCTCATTATTGTCTAGTATGACATTATCAAGTTCGTTCTGTGAACTTCTAAGTTCCATCTGGAGGTGTTCAATCGATTCTTTGAGCTCATGGTACTGCATAGGATCAATTATTGTATAATCCATACTTCTTGACAGTGTGTTATCAGATAAAGCAGTTGATTCATCGTACATATGTTCCATTGTTAGTATATGTGAGTCATAAGCTTCAGACATTGTGCTCTTTGGGGTAGACCAAGGTGTAAGTTCTTCCGATACGTTTGGTATAACACATCTGGTTGATTCTGCTTTAGGTGATGAGTGATTTTTCCTCAATGTTACATTGGACACTCCAGGGCTAGGTATATTCTGCTCTTTTGCTTTTTGAGAGCATGGTTTGCATATCCACCAATTTTTTTTTCTTCTCTAAATTCTTCAAGCGATACACTTTCTCCGGATAACCAGCACAATCAAACTCAAAATGGTTTTTATAAGAAGTGCATATTAGCGTATTTCTGTGTTCCGATTGTTTCTTGCATTTATACTCGTAACAAGTCACTGGCTACTCCTTTCAGACACTGTTGGTGCACTTAATTTTCGAAGTCATGATAAGTATCTTTCTTGATTGGTCCTAAATTGTATTTAATTCCCCGAATCAGGGTAATTTTTCTTACGGTACAACACTGAAATTGTTATTTGACAGTTTTGTTTTCTCTAACACTGGATAAGATATGGTTACTTTATTACTCGTTCACTTAGTTAGTCAGTCCAATTAGGATCAACACCACAACACTAGCCAATTATCTATTATTGTCTTTGCTTTTTAAATTGAAAGAATTAAAACATCCAAAAATTGCTGATAGCTCCACAGATATCAGCAATTTTTGGATGTTTTTTAATTCTTTTTGGTTTCGAACTCGAGACTTCAAGTGCTATCAGGTGTCATATACCTTTACACCACTGAAGCTATAGAAAACATTGCGAAATTTAAAGGGAATACTGTTGCTAATATTTTAAGGGACTTTGACGTGTGTTATTGATCCGTTTAGAGGTCAATCTACTTCGACACCGAGACAAAACTATTTTTAACGTTCACTTCCTGCTTGTATCTTCGGTAATAGTTTGTTTTGTTTGGGATGACATGTAATCTCTCTAAGTGCGTATTGTATACAATCTGGTTCTATGGCGTATAACTAGATGGCGTTATTATCGATTGACAACAGTAAATCATCGGATGTTGGCGACAGCAGTTCTTCGTGATACCGCTACACGGTGATAGATGGTGCTGTTTTCAATTTTCGTATCTCTGCAATTGTATGACTTGGGTTATAATAAAAAAAAAATACAGTTTGTAAGTTTTCAACTTTTGTTTTTTTACACTTGAATTTGAGTTCCATTCGTTTTAAATTGCCAAGAGGAAGGTAAAACTGTGACGAGTATATAGTTCACAATACACTGTTTATTCGTTTTGATATTCAAACACTTATCTTTTTCACTGATTGTTTATGTAGTCACAGACAAAGATTTTCCACAGAATTCACACTCAAAGTTGTTGCAAACGTTTTCTAGCAATTATTGATCATTTGCGCATATGATAGTTACAATTTTAGGCACTTTTACGGTGAGTTGCTATTTTTTAATAATTTTAAATACGGAGCTATACCTGAAGTCTCTAATTCAGATAATTTATGTAAACAAAGTAATGTCAAAAAATGTCACTGTCAAAATGACAGGACAGTGGTGCAAAACATTTTATCATTAAATGTTTTTGTAAATAATCATCGATAAAATTAAAGTGAATTAATTATAAGAACTATGCAAACAAAATACCGTTGCCAAACAATGTTTTTTGTAGTGTGTCGGAGACACGGTATATGATAGTCATAATCAGCCCTTTTAAGCCCAGTGCTAGACGTAGGCGTCCCAAAATCGATTTCCAATCGAAACAGTTTACAGCCGTTTTCATCCAAAATGTGGCTAGATATGCTACTTACAATATGAATCTATTTATGAGAGTTGTAATATTAGTGTTGTTGAAGATTAAAAAATGTGAAAATGTATGGATCTCCTGCATTGTTACCAGTATCATAAAATATTTTATACCAGAAAATCTCCTTTTATTAATAACTTTGTTTAAAACCGAAAATTTATAAAAATAATTACGGTATAATTATTTTTTAATTATTATTTCTTAAAATCAGTACTTAAAAGAAAATAGAACTTCTTTTTTTGCAATTTTATGTGAATTACCATTACGAAGATATTTTTTTGTTGTGTTATCCCCGTTGTTTACATAAATTATCTGAATTTGAGACTTTGAGTATAGTTGTTTACAGTAGCAGTGGCGCCACCTTCCCTTTTTTCTTGTGTTAATTTTTTTTTTTGAAAAAAAAATGAGTTTCTGATCCATAAGACTATATCCAAAGTCTCAAATTCAGATAATTTATGTAAACAAAGGGGATAACATATTATAAAAATATTTTCGTAATGGTAATTTACATAAAATGGCGAAAAAAGAGGTTTCATTTTCTTTTAAGTACTGATTTCAAGAAATAATAATTAATAAATAATCATGCCGTAATTATTTTTATAAATTTTCGGTTTTAAACAAAGTTATTAAAAAAGGAGATTTTCTGGTATAAAATATTTTATGATACTGGTAACAATGCAGGAGATACACACATTTTCAAATTTTTTACATCTTCAACAAAACTAATATTACAACTCTCATTCATAGATTCATATTGTAAGTAGCATATCTAAGCCACATTTTGGATGAAAACGGCTGTAAACTGTTTCGAGTGGAAATCGATTTTGAGGCCTACTTCTAGCACTGGACTTAAAAGGGCTGATTATGACGATCATATGCCGTGTCTCCTACACACTACACAAAACATTGTTTGGCAACGGTATTTTGTTTGCATAGTTCTCACTTAAATTTTAGCGATGAATATTTACAAAAAAAAAAAAAATATGATAATATGTTTTGCACCACTGTACCGTCATTTTGACAGTGACATTTCTTGACATTACTTTGTTTACATAAATTATCTGAATTAGAGACTGGGTATAGATTGTTAAATTTCAAGGAGCGTTGGCTAAAGTGCATAATTTTAGTCTTTTTATTAAAATTATTTTTTCAACACACTTGCTCATAGTGGCTCTAATTTCACCGCAATCAGGCACATACTCGTAATGACACCTGGGCCTCAAGTCTGGTATTACAATAGTGTCAGAATGGTCTCTTCATTGTGAGTTTTTGACAGATTTGCCATACAAACACTGTCAAATACTCAAATGGCGAGACCATTCTGACACTATTGTAATAGCAGACTTGAGGCCCTGTAATCAAACTGTGATTTTTTCATTGCTATTATTCACAAGTGAGTTATAGTTTTTTTTTTTTATTGTTTGAGTTGTTTTGTTCTTAAAAAAGTTTTGATACAAAAAAGGTCGTGTTCAATAGAACAAATAAATTAATGTAGGTACCTATTGCTGGCTCATTTCATGTAACTTCGTATTTAAATAGTTAATTTCAACTTGTACGTGTTTAATAAATAAAACTTTCACTCAAATATAACTTTTGTTTTCTCTGTAATAAAGAAAACTTTAAATTCCCCATTTTGTACGTGGCTAAAACGCTATCCGCCGAAAGCCAAAAAAAAGAAACCTCATTCCTTTAGTCTATGGCCGATCGCCATTGTTAGATGCGCGTGCATAGGAAAACTGGTTAATTTTTCCCGCTATTGCGAAAAAAAATTCACAACTCGTTTTCACTGTTGAAATTAAACTTATTAATTAATTAAAATGTCTACAAGTACTAGTTATGAAGAAAATGATTTATGTTGTCACCGCCCGTTAAAAGATGTGAAGCCCTTAACGTTATGGAAAGTTTACTACCTGAAAACTCCAAGGCAAAAATTATTATTATTTTCTTCACAAGTGTGTTGAAAAACGTCGTATGATACACGTGTGTATTGATGATTACCGTCCTCGGCTCTCTTAAGACCCAATCACCACACACACCCTCACACACACACACACAGTCTCTCAATGGCGCCTCAGAGGTAATCACCAACATTACACACTTGTACCATAATGTACTATTAATGAATTAATTACTTAGTGAGCTATTAACTTTTGTGTGGCAATGCGGCCCTACAAATCCTACAATGCAACTATGCAGTCCAGCTAGCAAATTATTCATCTTTTTAGATGGAACATAGGATACTGTGCTGTGTGCACTTGTCCGTGTATTTTATTTATTTAATTACCTTTTACAACTATGTTTACAGATATAGTGTGGCTTTCAACTACCGATCCCACTCTTCCATCGTTAATTGATTCTTTGAATAGCCTAAGTAGATGTAGATTCACTTTTTAGGTACTTCAGTTGATTCATTAGGTAATTATTTCTTCTCGTTCTTCTTCTTTTTATTTTCGCTTCTACTTCTCCTTCTAAGGCTGGTTCTTATTGTGCTTGTCGTTTTCTAATTAAGTGATCAATCGTTCTTGCTTTTCCTTTCTCTATCTGCTTACGCTTGCATTGTTATCTATTTGCCCTTTCTCTTTTACCACTTTCATGTACTTGCTTATTCATTGCATTTCGTAATTTGTTGGATCAGCATTTTCCGCTTCACGTGAACCTTACATATTCCTGTCAGTGGTTCATAGCGTAGAGCGTTGTTATCGTGTGCTAGTGTGAAGTAATGGCGGACGGGGGCTAGACGCGAAGGTAGCGTTGTCTAGCTAGTGCCGGCCATAGTTGCATTCCGCACGATCTAGACAAATAACTCGACGCGCCCCCACTGCTGCCGCGCGCACCTGCGCCGACGAAACGCTCGCTATGCACTGCATACATTACTCCTTTTGAACGAATATAGCAATCATAGTTTCTAATTCCGAGAGTAATGGATTGAGGTGAGGTGGCAGTATGGCTGACGAATGCGAAAACTAATATTCGAGTAGCGGTTATCACGTCCGCAGTCGTCGGAATGGTTACGTGACGGCACGAACACACTACTCTTGGCACGAACCCCATACCTTCTCGGTTTCTACAAATACTATAAGTATAGAAATCTTAACCCAGATGCAAATGTTACGGGTGATTTTTATTTTAAATTTGGTTCGCATGACATTTAATGACTAATGACTAATAGAAGCTATATCCAGCAAAAAATCCGGCACTTGCAAACTGAAATCCCTAAGTCTATTAAAGCCGATTCTCAGCCCACAGTGCGGCGACACGTCTGATCGCACGTGATCTGATAGAAAGGTACAATGCAATTAGGGCTACTGCCGCACGTCCCGGCACCGGGCACGAGCCCGCAGTTCCGGTATCGCAGTATCTTACAAACCGTATCCGTTTTATTTACTCGTCAACTCCCCGGGGCCGCCAAGACGAAACAATTGCCACCATCTTGACACGTACGTACCGTATGTACCTAGATGTACACATTTCTCTATACGTTTTCATATTATTTTGTTTCTTGTGTGACGATTCTGGAACATGTACCTATGTCGCTCTCTCTTGAAAATTACTTACGTTGTAATTGATCGTGATCGGTCTGTCGTGATCTCACTCAGCTCTTCGGCGGAAATAAATATTCATGTCACGAAAGTAAGAATAGAATAGAAGTACTTACTTTTACCTTCCTACGGATATTTCTTGGGAGAAACGAATTTTATATCATGACTAGCTTTTGCACGCGGCTCCGCCCGCGTGTATGTCGGTTATCACGTAAAAATTAGCCTAGGTATGTCCTTCTCCATATTCCAGGCTATATCTCTGCTAAATTTCATGACGATCGGTTCAGCGGTTTAGGCGTGAAAACGTAACAGACTGACAGACAGAGTTACTTTCGCATTTATAATGTTAGTATGGTTAGCAGCAAATGTAGGTAATTAATAATCTAAATAATTATATAAAACAAAGTTGGGTTAGATACACCATTTATAACTCAGAAACGGCTGCAAATTGCAGAATAACTATTAGAATATGCGAAAAAGTCCCGAAAGAAATTATTATGAAGTAAATTCATTTTCTCGTAATTTTTTTATGGAACGGCTTTTTTGATGATATCTCGAGAACGGATTGCGGAACGGGGAACAAGAAATTTCACGCGGACGAAGTCGCGGGCAGAAGCTAATACATAAGAGACACATCAAGTTAGTAATAGTAATACATAAGAGTAATAGTAATACATAAGAGACACATATAGACACATATAGTAATAGTAATACATAAGAGACACATCAAGTTAGTCAATGTCGTCTGTTTGACTGTTTCTTCAACGTTAGGTACATACCATTAGCCACAGGCGGCAACCCTATATAAAATCCCAGCGGCGTTGATTTTATTACGCAATAACCAACAAGCAATATAATCCTGGAATGCGATTTTATAATGCTACGTGGACTTATAAAACTCCGATGGTAGTTTTGGTGGTTGCTACTGCGCTTTTAACAGCATGCTGTTTTTACTCAAGTACGTTTAATCCTATAATTTGTATTTATATCGGTATATAGGATCATATTTCCTGTCAAATATAGGATCAAGACTCCTATAAAAGCATGAAACAAGAGTAATTGCACTCAGGAGTAATTACTCCGGTAACTCAGACTTATATGCGCCTATAAGATAACATCTGCAGATTTAACATCTGCAATTACTCTTGTTATTTTTACTTATAACCTCATATAAGCTAATATTTTATGACCAATTTAAGTAAATTGTTAAATTCCTGTAAATCATTTATGTAGGTAGGTATCTGGTTTGGTTTTACATAAACTTAAGATTAAGTGTTAAATGAATTTCATATCCACGTTTTAAAATAATAAATCAAGATTTTAACAGCACTCGGTAGTATAAAATGTTCTCTATATCGATTTATCGTATGCCGTTTTAAACCTAGACTTATTTATATAGGCATTCCACAGTAGTGTTATTGTCTAAGTAATCTCAAACAATCCTGGTTAAAACTCTTAAGAAGCCCCTTTTACTTGTAACGACCAGTACAGACAAAAACACGCTTTATATAGTTTTGCAAATTCTATTGTAGGATTTGACATCAGCCATTTTGATTACAACTGTTTTTGTCTACAAATATTGAAAATAGATTTAAATAAGTGGAAGCGGTTTAAAAAAAGTCGATCTTATAAAAGAAAAGTTAAAAAAACATATAAAGAAATGTTAACCGCAGTATGCAACGAATTTTTTAATTTAACTGGTGAAATACCGTATCGTGAATTCTAGCCAGGGTTCCGGACAAGATAGTAGTACTACTTTAGATGGAAGAGGTTCGGACTACGAAACTACCAAAACTTTGAGCGGTATTGAACACGACACGGTTGGCGCAGTGGTTAAGCGAATGACTGCTGCGCTGCGTGTCGCGGGTTCGATTCCCGCACGGAACAAATATTTGTATGACCTACAAGTAGTTGTTCCGGGTCTAGCTGTTTGTGTATGTGAGTTTAAATGTTTGTAAACGCACCCACGATACAGGAGAAATTCCTAGTGTGGGGAAACGTTTAAAAAAAAAAAAAAAGAAAGATAAGAAAGAAAGAAAGTGATAATCAGGATGAACTTTCGGATTATAACAGAAATTTAGAACTGCGTTATTCTATTAAAAACTGGGCTTTAGACTTCAATATTTCTCATGCTGCATTAAACTCTTTACTTGTAATTTTAAATAAGAGAACAAACAATGTTTTGCCTAAAGACGCATTAACATTACTAGATACCAATAGAGAAAACCTACACATCAGTATTTCAGCCCCAGCAGGGCTTAACATGCGCAAGTCGACAAAATTTTGTCGACGCATTATCTCGTGCTAAGACGACATATGTCTGTTTGTCGATGGGAGCTAACATGGCGACACTTATATGTCGTGTCGTTCTGACATAGAACTCATGTCGTTCTGTCAAACCTGCTTTTGTCGTCAGGCTCTAACATGCGCGCTATAATTAGTCGTGTTTTGACATTTTCCTATGACAAGTTTCTCGTCGATGGTTTTCGTAGACGAGAAACCGCGACAAACAGTGAGAATAAACTGAAAAGCGGTAATAGTGTTCTGTGAACTTAAACAATGTGGGGTTTATTCATAAACGTTGCTTAAAGTTAAGTGACGTTCAAACGTCAAAAATGTATGGTTAAACAGTCGCTAATCATTACTTAACTTTAAGCAGCGTTAATAAATAAACCTCTGTAAGTATAATGGCAGTGCCGAACTATAATTATCTATTAACTGTGCATGAGGAGAGGGGAGCAATAAAAATACAGAGGAAGGTGATTCGCGACGTCTGGAACCCATTCGACGTAGTCCCTCTGGTGAATTACAAAGACTATGGCTATTTATATTATAGATAAGCTCCAAGCAGATTTGTGGCTTACCTGCCTATCAATCTATCTCTTTCAATTATTAAGGGCACTATTATTGTACAGTACACACCTACCCACATGACAAGTAAACTTTCGTTCGTATTATGAATAATGTTTCACAGCAATGGCAGAACGTTGTACTTGCTGAATAGTGAACATTTAATGTTGATTTACGTATTGCATAGTGTGTTTATTTTGTACATTACAGTTAGTACATTTCATCGAGATAATTAATGTAACATAATATTATGATAACATATTATCTTATAACTCGTAGAAAAATCCATTCTTCACACGGTTTATTTTGTAATTCAATCTATACAACATTGATTATAGAGGTGCTAATAAACTAATACTCGTATGCATCTCCGCCATCTGCGACGGGATATTGATCTAACACAATTTCTTTGATGCCAAAGCCATCTTCTTTATAACAATTCAACAATTTCAAATTGTTTTGAAAATATTTAGCGCGAACCACAAGTACCACAACAAACAAATTTTGAATTGACAAAATGTTAAAGAGACAATTGTATTGTCGTGTTCACACATATGGCAGCGTTCACGCAATTCCCACCAATAATTGACCGAATGAAATGAATGAAACCGGCGTTACTAAATTATATAATAGCATGTTTTCATGAAACGGCAACATCGGTTTTCTCGCGTCGAGAAGGCGAAGTCACGACGAGATATCTTCTCGAGCGTGGTGCGCATGTTACGAAAAGTGACAAACGAATCGAGAACGACAAATTTTGTCATCTCGTTTATTCGATATGTCGACTTGCGCATGTTAGCCCTGCAGGACACTATTGGCACCTTAGAATAATAACTAAAGCATAGAAGGAAAGCTAAAAAATGAATTCTGTGACTACTTTTATACTCGTTCTATCTTATGGCACGAAAAAGGATGTGTGAAAGAGATAAATGATTTACTCTTTGTTATACTTTTTCGGCATGTCACAAGATGAACTATCATTTGGTTATATTGGTTCTAATTCAACCCGGCCAAATTTGATAGTACTTTGCTTTAATGTCTAACAGTTCGTTCATTGAACTACTTGACTTGTTCGCGTGTTCATTGTTTATGCGTTTGTGGTAATCTGGGTATGTTTTTGCGATATTATAGTAATATTTGTACTGTTAGATTGCACGAATTCTTTGTTTAACTACAAATAGTGAATGTGTGGACGCTGTGTAGCAATGTCTTGTGTGGTTGAGGGCTGCAAGTCCCATTCATCACGCAAAGAAAATAAACAAGAACTAAGGACTTTCCATCGGTAAGTTTTTCTCAAGTTTGTGTTGAATGTGAACTGATAAACGAATTTAAAAACATAACAAATGTTGCTGAATCACTTTGTAGCGGAAACCATACGTAATATCTATTCCAATAAAAGTTATTAGCGAATATTCGGGAACTGTTTTGAGGTTATCTTGATCATACATAGTGACGTAAATAATGTTGTCGATACTTTTATTTTACAGATTTGCCAAAGAACCTGTGAAAAAAAAAATGAATGGGTAAATTGTATTGGTAGACGAAATTGGACTCCAAGAAAGCACAGTCACATAAGCTCCAAGCATTTTACTTTAAATTCATTTGTATATAATGAAACGAAATGGAGACGACTTAGGAAGATGCTGTTCCTACGTTATTTATAGAACATGATAGAACAGATGAAATGGTATAATAATATTTTTTTTTTTTTTTTTTGTAAAAACTTTTTTTTTTCAGTTTTTAGTGGGTCGGTTTGTATTTTATGGCGTGCAAACAATAAAGTATCCATCCATCTATTTGTCTTTTATTATAAATTTCCTCTTTGTATGCTATGTAATTGTCTAAAATCCAAATAAATATGGGAAAGTAATTTGAAGCAAGAGTTGCTAAACACATTCGTAAAACCGAAGTCTCCCACGTTGTTTTCATCAATCTCTATGGCAATTAAATACATTCGGGGGTAGCCGGGTCAGGTTTAATACTTGGATACATAAAAATCTGTAAGGAAGCAAGGAGGACTTTGGCGATGATGATGATGATGACGAACTATCTAGCTCGTACTTAAGTACGAACTAGATAGTTCGTCATCAATCATCGTTCGTTTTTTGAAGTTCGTTGAAAATGATACTATCCCTAATTTTATTAATAAAGTACAGTTTCATTCTGAACGAAATTCATAAAAACGATTTAGTTGTATGTATAAATTGTAATTATAACCGCCTACGACGGTCCGACTACTAACCGTGATATGCATACATTCACACATGCATTGTATAAGCTACAGCTCAGAAAATAAAGGGGTTCGCAATAGAAAACGAAACATATCATTTAAACACAAACATAATTATTTATTTCCCTTTCCACATTATTTGTAAAAACACTCAGATTGTGACGAAGGGGATGTGTGAGGGTGTTTCAGTAGTGTCTTCTATATGTGGGTCTGCTGAGGATGGGCGCGTAGGTGCAGAGTAGAAATAACACGGAGGCTCAAAATATAACTTGTATGTATGTATGTATCTTGTGTGTATGTTGTGGTTTATTCGGCGTTTCACAGCGAACAGGGGCGCGAAAGACGGTTACATAGTATTTTATAAGCACGTACAAATCAATGTTGCTAACTTTAAAAAATTACAACTCGATACATCAACATCATTTAAACATTAAACAAAATAATTAACCAAACATTAACAACTATTAGATTGTCGGTGACGTCACTGCTTCCGCTGATCCGTAGTCCCCTGGTAGGTTCCCTGCATTTGTAACAAGATATCACCGAAATAATAAGTCCTGTACTTACTTGCTAATATTAAAATTACATCAATTTGTTAATTTAAACAACAAATGTGTTTACCGCTCGACGTCTTGAACAGGAGACCCTGGCTGTCAGTCGTCTTCCATAGAGAATGACAGTGAATGAGTGAATGCCATGTAGAACGAATAATCGATAGAGTGACATACGGTGACATACGAATATTAGTCAATTAAATAAGTAGGGTTACCAAATACAAGCTAACAATTGTAAATTCTATCGATGTTGAAATTTAGTGGGTCACATCACTAGTCTGAACAAAATGAGTGACAACCAACGAAATCTCGAAACGTTTTCTGTACAGGTGTCCTTCTCTAACATTGAAGCGGCTCCATAAGTCAAAATGAAGCAAGTATATTGAGTTCAGTTGCTATTTTAGCCCTCCTTCTATGCTTTAGTTGTTATTCTAAGATTGGCACAACGGCTTGACCAAATGTTTGAAAAAATAAAATATATATAGCAATGTTTCTTGTTTACCAAATGAGATTTCTCTTGATGGATTACCAGTTTTCAACAGTTCGAGATACCAGTTTTGGCCTATATTATGTAACATCTTAATATATACATAAAAACAATATATAAAAACAATGTTTAAACTGATGTTTAACCTAGCACGTAGAACAAACCCTTAAAATATTCCTTTAACTTATCTATAAATATCAATCGATTTTCATCTGGGCATTTCAATGACGAATCATTTTCGGTTTTGAGAAAACTCAATATAGAGCCAATATACTTATATTGGTACTATGTCACACTTGGAAATGCTAAAAATACTTATTTTAGCACCATGTCATACTTGGAAATGCTTACCAAGAAAATGGCAGCTGCCTTCATAATATTAATTAATACTAAAATGTAAATAAGCAAATTTCAAGAGTCGCTTTAATTTTTTTATCAAAACCATGATAGATTTCACAGAAAATACACATTCAAATTCAAATTCAAATGTTTATTGCTCAACACAGTACATAATCATACATTTCTAAATGTCAAGTGAATGCGCCGTCCACTGTGTTGCACCAATTTAGGCATGCAAAATTATTATTAAAAATATAAGCACCATTAAAATTATACCATTTCATAAATTCACACTTAGGCCCCTCACCCACGGCGACTTTTTGTAGCGATGCAGTAGCGATGCCGTCGCGCGTTTGCATCGATACAGCCGCGTTGCGGCCGCTAGCTGTTTGCCCTCCCCGAGTAGCACATTAGTGAATTTTGCAACTTACATATCTTATAGCTTTAAGTTGTAAATGAGTGGTTTAACAGTGTTTCATAAAACTTATAGCTTCTACCACTACTCATATTTGTATATGAGTACCTCCTAACACTCGTAGTTGCTTATGAGTGTTTTTTTTATACTATAAATCTTATGGTTGCATAGAGTCGATTTTGTTACTTAAAGTTGAAAACGGGTTTTAATTCTTACCAATTTAGAAGCAACAGTGGTATATGAGGCCTTTAAATCACTTGTAAGCAACTGTTACATTTAAGCTGTAAAATACCCTTATTTGGCACTTCTATTTCCAAACGAGTAATATAACAGAGTAGTATATCACCTGTAGTGGCTTAAGGGATCATTTTGAAACCTTTTTTGGAACCTTACGTGATTGCATCTTTCAGGACTATTGTACTCCAACGCGTAGCTAAATTGCAATAGTGGGTTCTTGAAAACCAAAAGCAGCTATTTCCACTTATTTAAAACCTCTAACGATCTAACAGTTCCAAAAATACATAATTGTGTGTGACTCAAGAAGTTTTTCAGATTTATGAGTAAAATAATCAGTGCTACTAGTGCTTTTAAAGTTACACGTTGTAGTGACTTACAAATAGAAAAAAAAAAAAAAACAATCATGTTGGTTCTTTGAATAATGGCTGTACACAGACCAAATCCAAAAACACATCTTGACTTATCGCCCCTAAAAAGAACTTAGCATCTCATTTGTCACTCAATGACCGAATTGAAACGTCATATCATTCAACCAATCGTTCACTGCGCACAACTTACACCCATAGTTCTAATTGCCACTTATGGTGATCGTGAGAACTCCTATGGATTCCATTTGGAACTAAAATTAGGCTGCAATTTTTCTTCCCGTGGTTCTATAATGTTTGCATAAGGGTTCTCTCCACCTTTATAGAACTTAATTATGGCTATATATTTCACCCAAGTTTACAAACAGTTATGATATGGAGCTATTTACCACCCAATTGTGTTACTTGGGTCGCCCACACCACGATTCTAAGTTGCGATGCAAACGCGACACCGTCGCGCTTCTGTCGCGATGCAAACGCGATTCAGTAACGGCACAAAAATGGCACAGTTGCACTGATCGGTTCTCCACTCACGCGCCACCCTCCCTCCGTTCTCTCCCCGATGTCGCCCGACACGGTCGCGCGTTTGCATCGATACAGTCGCGATATTGTAGCGCGTTAGTAGCGCGTTGGCATCGCTTCTTTAGCGCGTTGCAAATGCGACTAGCATCGCTACAAAAAGTCGCCGTGGGCGAGGGGCTTAATAAGTTATACAATAATTTCAAAATAATACCATACACAATGTCATAAATTCAAATCAATAAGCATGTAATGTCAGAATATATAAAATGTCATGATAATTAAGTAATGTCTAATACAGTCCACACATAATTTACAATACAAATAAGAATAATTTTAATAAAAATTAACCGGACTCCAGTCTTTACCCTAATTATACATACTCGTATGTAGGTATTATTATTACGTATACACCCAAATTTCTATCAGACAGGTATTCATTAAGTGTAGTATGTCTTACTTATCAGTAGATTATTGAGTTGCTTCTTAAAAATGGATATCTTTAATACTTAACAAAGCATTAGATAATTTATTATAAATATGTGGTGCCATTCCTAGGAAGTTTTTACGAAATACTGATTTTTTGTGTTGCCTACTGCTTATTTTATTTCTATCTCGGGAACTGTGTAGTTTTTCAAATAGGTGGAAGTTTGTTTTGACAAATACGGCCACCTCATATATGTATAGGCATGGTACAGTTAATATACGGAAATTCAAAAATAACGGTTTGCAGCTTTCCGTGCCCTGAATACCGCATATTGCCCTCACACACCTCTTTTGCGCTCTAAATACTATCTTCTTGTTGGTGGAGTTACCCCAATATATAATCCCGTATCGTAATGCGGACGTAACCTAGGCATGATACGCCGTAACCAAAACTTTCTGATTTACCTCCTTTGCGAGATTACGTAAAGCATATGAATGATGACTCAGGCGTTTATATAAACAGTCACTATGAGTTTTCCATGACATGTCTCTATCCAGATCAAGCCCTAAAAATATTGTAGCTACTATGAGTTTGCTCTGTGTGTGGTTTGCTCTGTGCGCATTATAAAAGACGTTTGAAAACGCTTAGTGCGAGTTGGTGGAATATCAACTAGGTAGGGGTGGTAACTTGCAGTGCGTCTAGATGTCCGATGGTAGAAGGGGGCCGGTGGAATGAGGTCATGGAGTTCATGGGCACACTCTCCGAAGTACAATCTGTAGAAGACCGACAAGCAGGCAACCTTGCAGTTTTACGTCGCCAATGAGCCTCTTAGCTCTGCGTTCCACCGAGTCAAGCGCAGCAAGTTGGTACTTTGCTGAGCCATCCCAAAGGTGGCTGCAATACTCCATGCAGGAACGGACTTGTGCTTTGTAAAGGGTTAAAAGCTGTCCAGGCGTAAAGTATCGCTTCACCCTATTTAGGACGCCCAGTTTCTTGGCCGCAGTTTGAGATTTGCACTCGATGGTGGAACCGAAGTTGAGACCAGATGTCAACTCCATGCCTAGGAGCTCGAGCCGATCAGTTACAGGATCAGATGTACCCCGAAAAGTAGGAGTTTGATCAAAACGACTCCTTTTAGCGGTAAAGAGACACGCCTGTGTTTTGGTGGCATTAAAAGAGACCAGATTGTCATTACCCCATTGGGAGACAAGACTCAAGGTCAAATCAGTCCCCTCAACCATGGCCTCTCTCAGGGAACGAAGTTCAGCCCCGCTGGTTTTTGCGCTGGACAAGTATCTCTCTGAAACGGTACTGTCATCCGCGTACCCACCAATACCAGGCAGAAGCAGGTCATTGATATGCAGCAGGAAAAGAGTTGCAGAGAGAATAGATCCCTGAGGAGCTCCGGCATCAATAGCCATAAGGTCAGAGGAGCAACCGTCCACGACTACTCTGATCGACCGTTCACTCAGGAAGTCTCAGCTGGGATGCCATAAGCAGGAAGCTTGCTGAGTATTGCAGCGTGCCAGACCGTCGTTTCTGAAATTGTCTTGTCTCTATATTTTATGTCAGGTTTTTTATAATTCGTCCTTTGCTCAAAAGTCATTAATTAAATTTTGTCAATATTAATTTTTATTATTCGCGCTCATACTTTCCACTAATACTTGGGAGACAATGGTTTATTTCTCCCACAAGTGTCGTCGCATCATTTTCACCACAAAAAACGACCGTGCTATCATCAGCAAACAAAACCATCGGATGATGTGTTTCTCTGGGCATATCATTAATGTAAATAATAAAGATCCTACAATATATCCTTGGGGTACACCGTAGTTATTAGCCCTCTGACTCGACATATGTACGCTCGGTTTTTGAGGTAATGCAGACCTTATCCATTTTAGTAACTTGTTTTCACTCGGACAAGTACGATTTCAAAAGGTTCAAAGCATTGCCCCTAACTCCATACCTTTCCAACTTATTTAATAGTACTTTTCTATTCACAAAATCAAATGCCTTGCTCATGTCCATGAATAAAGCAGCTACCGGACTTCTGTTATCAATGCCAGTTATAATTTTTTGAAAGAGATTGAAAATTGCCATATTAATATTCTTTTTTCTTCTAAAACCGTATTGAACCGTCCATTCCCCTACGAATAAGCTATAAGACTAACAATTTGACAACAATAAGATTTTGTTTTTCTACTAAGGTTGATATTAATAAATTCTGATTCATCTATACCCTCAAGATGTAAAAAAAAAAATACAGAGCACAACAAGCGATACTTCGACTGTTCAGATATTTATTATAGAAGCATTTCTAGGCGCGTATTAACCTCATTTTTGACTATAACTTACTTAAATTGAGATTTACAGGAGTAATTACATTGACGTAACTCAATTACAGGAGCAATATAGGCGTATATGGCATTTCAGCGGTCTAATATAAATACGTTATAAGTAAAAGTCGACTTATAAAGTGGGCCCTTTTCGAGACATACGCGGAGATAAGTCTCATATAGTCCTAGATAAATGATGGTTCTAGGATAGTTTAAAAACCACTTTTTGCTAGTTAGGTAATATCTATCGCAACTCTCACCGTACGTTACGAACTACGGTTATCGTGCACCTCTCATATCTATCTATACTAATAGAGCTGAAGAGTTTGTTTGTTTGTTTGAACGCGAACTCAGGAACTACTGGTTGGAATTGAACAATTATTTTTATGTTGGATGGTCCATTTATTGAGGAAGGTTATAGGCTATATAACATCACGCTACGGCCAATAGGAGATGAGCATAAATGAAAAATGTTGCAAAAACGGGAAAAAATATTCCTTTTTGAGAGCTTCCGTTGCGTGCTGCGTAAACGGTTTAAGTTACGCAAATATTTATTTATTATTTATTTATTAAAACTTTATGCACAAGTAAAAACTGTACAAAGGCGGACTTAATGCCTTGGGCATTTTAAATATCATGTATGATGGAATTGTCCCTCTTTAAAAGCTCTTAAAAAAAGTCCAGCATATGTCTATCTCTTAAGATTGACTCACTATAACCTTTTATTATGGTAATCAAAGATCGAAATTAATGCATTATTTGCGGAGGAGTTTCATCAACATATAATATTAATCTTTATCCAAATAAATATGTTATTAATCACAAGTATTTAAATGTAAACACAATTTTGCTTGACATCACTTGATTTCAATCAACATCTTAGGAGATATCATAATTTTAAAATAACTCCGCAACAAACACACTTCAATCACAATCTGAATGATTTTGAAGGATATTTGTAAGATAATAAATATTACGGTGCAGGGTGGATTGTGTACAGAATCTATACTTATATACTTATCTATACCTACCTAATATTATAAAGCTGAAGAGTTTGTTTGTTTGAACGCGCTAATTTCAGGAACTACTGGTTGGAATTAAAAAAATATTTTCGTGTTGGATAGTCCATTTATCGAGGAAGGTATATAACAATGCGATGCGACGGTGTGGGTCGGGGGTAGAAGAAATTTCACGCGGACGAAGTCGCGGGCATAAGCTAGTTCTTAATAAAATGGCAGCCGCTGCTCCGCTCGCTATGTCTGTGACTAAATAAACAGTTTTATTATCCGTGTCGGCTTCGCTTCGGATCGGAACATTCGGAAGGGAGCAAAGCGGACGCACTCGCTGTGCGTGTTTAAAATGAGCTAACTGTGTGCAAAAAGCGCGTGTTGTCGGGCACCGGGTAAGAGACTACGCACTGTTAACTACACACACATTAATAAACAACATGTCAGTTGCTGCTAGATCAAAATATGAATTAATGATTAATTAACGGTTTCGTTAAACAATGATTTCGTTCTCACGAGATGATCTTGAGAATTTTGATCATGTAAAGTAATGCCATGTTTTTCACGGTGCGCATGAGTCCCTCATACTTACCACATGACTTAATGAAAACCATCGTAGTGCCTATAGTGAAGAACAGGACTGGGGAAATTTCAGAGACGGGGAATTACAGGTCCATATCTCTAGCAACGATAATTGCTAAAGTACTGAACGATATGCTTGATTCCTGCCTAGATAAATATATTAAATTATATGACGCGCAGTTTGGGTTTAAACCCGGGCTATCCACGAAAGCTGCCATCGTATGTCTCATGCATACTGTCCAATACTATATGAACCGCAGGACACCGGTATATGCGTGTTTCCTTGACCTATTCCAAGCTTTTGATGTGCTTTTTATCTTGTTTCATACGATGTGCTCTGGAGAAAGTTGGGGATATAGCCTGGGATATGGAGAAGGACATAGGCTACTTTTTTACGCAATAACCGACATCCACGCGGGCGGGGCCGCGGGCAAAAGCTATTTAATTTCAGAGGGCCGCGCGCCGTTCATAAAAATAGAATCAAGACTTCGCTTAACAGGTAAGCTCGTTTGATTCACAATTATTTAGAATTATCGACAGTTACTTTAGCTTGTCCGACCCGAGCTTGCTTCAAAACCAAGTGAACGAATCGATTGCCGGATCGCGCCTTTCTTGACCACTTTTCAACCGTCACCGGTTGGTGTTAACATATAAATAATCGTTCTGAATAATCGATATGAAAGTTTTGTCGATTTTGAAAACAAATGAACCTAACAAGATGAAATATGAAACAAGTTTCGGTTCAACAAGTTGCTGAACCGAACATTAACGGAAAACAGAATATGTAACATTTTTTATGTGAATGTTTGCAGTGTTGTTATATAGGTAACATTAACAAGCTTTCTCAGTAGGTACTACCTAGAAAGCGAAGAAATGCTTTTTATTAATTAAAATTCTAAAACATCTTACCAAGGAAATTCCTTAGAATTTTTTCATTGTTTAAAAAACTTTCTTCATTAACGGAATTTTAATATTTGTTTTATGAGTAAAAGAAACGTTATAGGTAGGAATGACGTCAAGATTGAATCACAGATTGTTTCAAGGTAATGGATCCTTCAAACGTCGTTTTAATACTAGAAACAAACAAACAGTATCAGTCCTAGAAACCTTCAAACGTTATCATTATTCGAAATTATAGAGTTTTTACAAAAAAATGGTAAATTTCTACGGAACCACATTCATTCCTATTGCCACTGCATGGTACGTATACACGCACTCGCTTCAATTAAATTCTTACGTGCGAACGTGTTCCGGCGCCGGGTCGGCACCGCCCCGGCACCAACGCGCGCCGGCTGCACAACGCGGATTCCCAGTTACCCTTGTCTCCCAGTTTCATAGAATAATATGATCAGGATTGCGTTATTTCTAACAATCGTCTCAGATGTCGTTTTATTTTCTTTGGAAGTCATATGACATTCACATTGCCACTGTAAGGGCATTCTGTTTAAAATTCACTTTGCCATTAAATCAGAAGCCTTCGGTTTCCCTTAAATCATGTCTTTGAATTTCAAACCCAGAAATTGTAAACTCTAAATCAGTGGAATCTCTAACAACAACCATAGTACCTAACATTAGTAGTAACGGTCGGGTAATCTGAGTCGTTACACCGGCAACGCAAAGTGAGAGCGACTTGTTATCGCAATAAAACTAGATAATGTAATTAGCTCCGGCTGTGAGCCGGAGCTGCGGTAATTGGCCGGCCCCGGCACAACACAATTCTCTGTAATTTTCCCTTTCGTTCCATTATTGTTTATCTTCCTAGACAGGAAAAACTTTACTAAAGCTTCAATGGTGATAATCTACGTTTACTCGTTCGTTCCCCAAAGTTTAGACTGTAAACATACTTTTTATGAAACAGAATTCCGTCCCCACCTCTATGGTAGGGGCGTAGGTACTCGTAATTCTGTTTCATAATAACTATGTTTGCAGTCTAAACTAGGTGGGGACGGAATTCTGTTTCATAATAATTATGTTTACAGTCTAAAGTGTGTAAAACATTCTTTGTTTTTTTCTTGTGAAATAATGAATAAATGGTTAAAATGCCCAGCGCGCCCGCAGAAGCCTCTCATTTCCTCCAGGTTTGTGTCAACTACAATACGACGAGACATCTCTTTGTTATGTTTTAGAGATTAGCATTTTATACACAGGTAGTAACACACCATTCCACACTATTTTGAGAGTATTTAGATGTGATAAAAAAAATTGTGGGTAAATTAGTCTACTTGATTTGTGCGCCCGCAATTCGTTTCATTTAGTTTAAGAGTCTAGCCAATTCACTTCATATTTTACGATTGATAAGGTTAGAGACTGAACGAGAGGGTGGGGGGTTGCTAATCTCTTCGGACGAAGCCTTCATATAATTAGGATCGAACATCACTTACAGGTAAGTTCGTTTAATCTATAATTATATTTCGGGCTTCGTCCTCGAGATTAGCATTTTATACACATGTAGACTTTTAAAGATAATGAGAGAGAGATATGATCGTAAAATATAATTTAATGAAATCCTTGAGTTCAAAGTACAATTTATTGTTGTAATTAAGTGGATAACTAAAAGGATTATTTGTTAATTGAATCATTCATAATACCCATACCTACCAAAACAATTATTAGAAACATTAATAACAGAAGTGCTATTCTGTAACTATGAAAACATAAGTGTAGTGAGCGTGGAGTGAGCTGTCAATATTGTCAATCCCAAGCATCAGGTGGAATTACAGCTCACTTCAAACTCACTTCACCTAAGTTTTCACCGTGAGATTTTTACAGAATAGCACAGCAGGTCTACTATAAAATTTTGCAATTGTTTGGGAACTTGGGCTCCAACCAGCAACTTTCCTAATTTGATCAATATTGACACCTAATCTTTGCGCAGCAAGTGTGTCAGCATGCTGAGTATTATGCGCAGTAAACGTAGAAGTATCAATTGCGCTTAAAGTCAGGGTATGTTTTATCCATCTAGACTTTATGAGGCCTTCAGAACTGATAAATAAAGTGTCGGTATTGATACCAAGTCATTTCAAGGTTAGGTTAGCTTTTGCTGGACAATGCTCTAGCTTTGTATAAAAAGAACGGAACAACAACATGCCCCAATTCTAGGTATTTTTATATATTTTTTATGTTTTTTAATTTTAATTTCTTAGGTACCTAGTGAGGCTAACAGAGTAATGACATTTTAGGTTTATGTCGTACCATTTTACCAAACATGCCCGGAAATGTTTTTAGTAATTAAACTCAAAGTGAACCGGTATGAATTTAATGTTCCGTATTGGGCACCACCAGTAAACGCAATTGTTAGGCAATTCATAGTATTTGGAATTGATACCTCATAGGTACATGTTCATTTTATTATCACTACAATAAATTAACCACTTTTTATAGCACCCTTCATATTGTTTAGGTATAAGAGTTCTCCGAGAGAGAGAGTTAAGTAGGTTCTACCTACATATATCTATGGATGAAAGTGGGATACCTCTTCTTATCATCGCCTCGCGGATAAGATCCCAGTCACTAGGCCACTAAGGTAAAGCTGTTGTGCATATGGTGCCGACTAAAATCAGTAGATAGAATTAAATTATCATTAGCCCTGAACATTACCATTTCTAACACTCTTTAATATAATGGGTACCACGGCTGTGTTGGCCAGTGCGGGACAACCAATATACCCTTGGCGTTATCAGACTGGATTTTTCGTAATGATTTTAATATAATAGTAAACAGAGGAAACGCACAATGACAAAATTGTAACCATGAAATTGTAAAAGCATTTACAGCGTATGCATCTGTGCCAGGAGACGTATCTTGTATATTTATTATTTAAACGACTGTCAAAAAAAAAAAACGATGTTTGGAGGACCAAACTTTGTAACAATTTTACGACAGGCATAGTCTGCAAGTTGCCACTCAATATCTGGATGCGTACGTTTTGACTCCTGATTTGCTTAAAAGTTATCTGAAGAGCTAATTTATGAAGCATATGTATGTAAATATATAAATTTCTATGTTCGCACCATTGCCAGTTGTATAGCGGTGGTATTGTCAATTCGAAGAAGAATCTGGGAGTAAGTTAGAGAATAAGAATAAGAATAATTTATTTGTGAAACATAGGTAAATTACATACAAAGATCTTAAAACATTTGGTAGTGCACTTTGTTTTGCCACATACAAATGATCAATATTATTAACAATAAAATTAATAAGTTTTTAAACTGTCATCAACTCACGGGACCTCAGAACAATTAATAAACATGGTAAATATCCCGTTTATGTTAATAATAAAATTAATACTTAATATGTACTTGAGTATCCAATTGTATTAACGCATGCATGCAAATTCAATTTTATTACAACTCAAAGTTAATTCATTTCATGTCAAAATTACAATTCAATTCAAAAGATTTGTGTAAAATGTTTATGTCAGGATTATTGCATGCAATTTAAATTTTATTATATTTCAGATTCAATTTCATTTCATGTCAAAAGTTTAAGTCAATTAAATTCAGAAGATTAGTATTAAATGTATATCGGGATTATGTAATTACAGAAAGAAAGAAGAAAGAAAGAAAGAAAGAAATTTTATTTGCTCGAACATGTGTATACATACAGAATTAAAATAAATACGTGCATGCAAGATCTTGAAATAAGAGTGGCTCCTGACATGTCTGCCATTTCTCATGGCGTGCAAATATATTTGTACAATTATTAATAATAAATTAATGATTTTTAATTATTACACTTATACATATTATATTATTATTCTTATATTTTACAGAGATTTGTCATTGAGGCCGTACCCTGAGCAAATGACCTTGCGCATTCATTCCCTCTTTGCCGCACCCCACCTCTACAATACTTCGTAAAAACTACAAGCGCCGTCTGGCGAACAAGTTACGAACTATGAAACTGTGACTAGTAAAAATCCAAGTGACTAGTAGAATACACGGACGCGGCATTGAATAAAAATATATATTATTTCTATGAATGAAAGAAACGGTGCGCCTAAGTAATTTTGATCATGAATTCAGTGACTATATTTAATAATTATAAATAATAATAATAATAAATAATAAATTAAAAATAAATAATAAATAATAATAATAAATAATAATACTAATAAATAATAAGCTGGCAACACCAACGTCAACAAAACGTCGGAAAATTTGATTTTCATATTTTTAATCATTTTTACAGTATTAATATAATTTTCGATGCAGTTTTAAAGTCTTTAAGTGTTAAAACCAAACCCAAATTAAACCTGAAACACCATTTATCCTGAAAAAGAGCAAAATACATTTGGCAATGAATCAAAAACTGCCGAAAAGGAGGTCACATCTTCTGTTGACAAGATCAGCCGCACGTCGACCACGCCTACTACCTCCGGACTCGTCGCTCAGCTCCGCCTCGCCGCCGCCGGTACCCAGCCCCACTGTAAACGCTGTGACGAAACCGGCAGCGGTAGTTGCGTCGAGTTCGAGCGACGAGTATTTCTCCCCGCCCATGACGCCACCACCTGTTCGTCGACGGGGAAGACGCCGGCCGCCGGACGGCTTAGGACCTCGAGGCCCACTGGCCTCTGATAGGGTCCCAGCTCCCGGCGGAAGTGTGCAGCGCATGAAATGGACACAATCCATTAACGAGAACGTCATGCGCTTATACTATGGGGCTACAGAGGGCGGAAACAATCTGACCGCGTACCGTGTTCGGATGCTCTCTCTTTTTCAGGTGCTTGAACCAGCTGTCAACGTGTCGGCACAACGACTATCGGATCAGGTGCGGGTCATCCAGCATAATCATATGTTGGATGACACTGTACTTGATCGCCTGCGAATTGAAATGCGGAGTAGCCATGTCGTTACCCCCCAGTCGCAGACTGTTGTAGTATCATCACAGTCCAACCTAAACCATGCTGACGAGGGGAGTGATGACAGGGCTACAAACGTAAGTACCCAGTACAATGAGGAATTGAGGAGTGCTTTGTAGGGTGCGATTCGAGAATATCGGTTCATGTCGCCCGAACTTAGACCACGGTTACCTCGTTTGCCCATGCATAACAAAAATAGGGCGCTGGTGGTGGTCCTGGATTCGCAGTTGTCAAATTATTTTGATTACTGCGAAGACCTCACCGATACTCATTCGATTTTGTACTGCGCAGCTGTAACGGCATGTCGTGTAGCTCACGTCAAATTTGCTATTGACTCCAGAGCTACACGACCAAAACTAACCGAACCAGCTTGGCAGTGCAGAATTGAGCGCCGTATTGGTGAGGCCAGAGCGCTCATCGGCAAACTAATCTGCTTCAGGGAGGGCAATACTCGCCCTAGAGTAATGCGCTTTGTGAGGCGGGCGTTCTCAGGGACTGGTATCAGCCCTCAGGACTATACGTCCCGTGTCACAGAGCGCATCGACTTCTTAAAGCAGAAAGTGTATGCATGGGCCAACCGTATTCGTAGGTACAAGCGTCGAGTGAGCCGATACACTCAGAATCGCACCTTCCAGAGCGATGAAAGGTGGGTCTATAGGGATTGGGAGCGACCGGTCCAAGTTGTGACTGACACGCGCCTGCCGGATGATGATGCCATGTGTTCTTTCTGGCGCAGTATCTGGTCGGTGCCTGTCGGTCACATCGAAGGTCGGGAAGTCGAGAGAGCATGCGATCCAATATCAGAAATGGGGCCATTACCATCTGCCCCCAAGATGTAGCTCGTGCAGTCCGTCCGTTGCCTAATTGGAAGTCTCCAGGGCCGGATGGGCTGCACAACTTCTGGATAAAATGTTTTCAAAGGTCGCATGCTCGCTTGGCGGCACAGTACCAGACAGCTTTGGAATCTGGTTCGCTGCCCCAGTTCCTAACGACAGGAGTTACCCACCTACTCCATAAATCAGGTAGCACCGCGGAACCCAAAAATTATAGGCCGATCACATGTTTACCGACGGTCTATAAAGTTCTTACATCCATTTTGAACCCTAAACTTAAAAAAAAAAACATGTAGACACCAATTCCATCATGTCTGTCTCTCAAAATGGATGTAGGAACGGGTCGCGCGGTACTAAGGAGCTGCTCCTCATTGATATGGCCATTAGACAATAGGTTCGTCGTTCCCGAAAGGATCTGTCGACATGCTGGATAGACTATAAGAAGGCTTATGACTCGGTGCCACATACATGGCTCATGAGGGTGCTGGAGTTGTATAAAGTAGATGCAACTCTGCGCACCTTCCTGATGTCATGTATTTATTTATTTAAACTTCATGTACAATAGTGATACATAGGCGGACTTAATGCCACAAGGCATTCTCTACCAGTCAACCTTTGGGTTAAATACTCGTATAAAAATATAGTGATAGGGTACAAAAATAATGTTTAAAATACTAACTTCTAGATTACGAGAATTTATATAGTTTTATGATACTTATACACATATACAAATAAAATAAACTAATAGATATTTTAACAAATACCATCTAATAATAATTAGTAGGACTAGACTATTATTTAAGACTATTTAGTCGTAGAGAATTATTTAGTCTGACTTATGTAGTGGTTACGAACTTTTCTTTTAAAAGTAAATTTGTTTTCAGATTTTTTAATGCCAAGAGGTAGCGCGTTCCAGAGCTTTATAGTAGAGATAGCGTAAGAATTTGACATAAAACCGGTACGGTGTGAAGGAATTTGGAGAAGTAGATTCTTGGAAGCTCGTAGGTTACGACTATGAGAACTGCCCAATGCAGCAAATGCAAATGGCAAATGGGGCAATGGAGGACGGTCCTTCGCTATCCAGGATGTCGGGATATCCAGAGGAATAGCGAGCCGATAAGGATCGAGCTAGGCATATTTCAGGGTGATACGAGTAGTTTGAGTCCACTTTGGTTCTGCTTAGCCTTGAATCCTCTAAGCACATTGCTGGAGGGTTCGGGTTTAGGCTATCGGATGAGGAGAGGTGGTCAGGTTATATCTCACCTCCTCTACATGGATGACCTAAAACTCTTTGCCCCCAACAATTTGCAACTGATGGAGCTACTGAAAGTAACTGAAACTTTCAGTAGTACCATCAGGATGGAATTTGGTGTGGACAAATGTGCGGTCATGCATGTAAAGCGAGGGGAGATTGTGGAATCCGTGAGAACTGAACTTTCGGATTTCATAAACCTTAGAGCCCTCTCCGCATCCGAAATCTATAAGTATTTGGGTATGTCGGAAGCGTTAGGCTTCAATGTTACTGACATGAAGCAATCGTTGAAGGAACGCTTCTTTGGCCGCCTGAAAAAAGTATTTAATAGTCTTTTATCGGGCGGAAACAAGGTGCGCGCCTTCAACGGTTGGGTCGTGCCGGTTTTGATGTACTCTTTCGGCATACTCAAATGGACTCAGACCGAACTCGACGCCCTGGATAGAAGAGTCCGTACGCTGACTGCAAATCGAATGCATCACCCAAGGTCATCGGTAATGAGACTGTATATCCCGCGTAAGTGTGGAGGTCGAGCCTTTTATATGTTAAGACCCTCCACAATCGCGAGATATGCAGTCTCAGGGAATATTTCCTAAAAGCCAACGTGGGGATGCATCGAGATGTGGTCGCAGTGGACAAGGGCCTTACCCCGCTCTCCTTGGCTAAAGAGAACTGGCACAAGCCTGTAGTGCTTGACACTAACGATCGCAGGGAGGTATGGCAGAGTAAGGAGCTTCACGGACGCTTTTTCCGGGCCCTACATGGACCCGATGTAGATTTGCTAGCGTCCGTAGCCTGGCTGCGTTTCGGTGACCTCTTTGGGGAAACCGAAGGTTTTGTCTGTGCAATTATGGATGAAGTTATCATGACGAACAATTACCGGAGATTTATTGTGAAGGATGGCACGGTTGACATTTGTCGGGCATGCCATCGTCCGGGAGAATCAATCCGACACATTATCTCCGGGTGTCCTCGTCTAGCTAACGAAGAATACTTGCATAGACACAACCTTGTAGCCAGGATTATCCATCAGCAACTTGATCTGAAATACAACCTAGTGGAATCGGAAGTGCCATACTACAGGTATGTGCCCGACCCAGTTCTCGAAAATGGACATATCACATTGTTCTGGGATCGATCCATCAACACTGACAGGACTATTGTTGCCAATAAGCCTGATATAGTGGTGGTGGATCGCATAGAGCGGCGCGCAATGATTATTGATATAACAGTCCCACATGACGAGAACCTCGTGAAAGCCGAGAAAGATAAACAAATCAAGTATCTTGACTTGGCTCGCGAGGTTGTCGACATGTGGGATGTGGACTCAGCGATCATTGTGCCGATAGTTGTATCAGCCTATGGCTTAATTGCCAAGAGCCTCGACCAACACCTAAGGAGGCTCTCGTTGGGCAGCTGGATCAAGGGCTTGATTCAGAAAGCGGTACTTCTGGACACGGCTCGCATTGTTAGGAGGTTCCTCTCTCTGGAGTCCTGACCGCCGGTAGATTGGACCCTGTTCCCGATACCGGTGGGCTGCTATTTTTTATATTTTTAAATGTTTTTATTTTTGTATGTTTTTATAGAAATATTTAAAAATGTAAATTATATGTAAAAAATGAAATAAAGGAAATAATAATAATAATTCTTTATTCAAAAAACAATAAACTTTGACAATAAATAACACAGAAAGGTGAGCAAGTTTAGGTAAACAAAATTGGATACAAAAGGTAGGTAGTGTGGTCCAAAGTCCAAATTAAAATATGTACCCTGCTCCCCAAACTAGGAAAATCCTGGAAAATCCTGAAAAGTAGTGTAAGTGATGTACGTGTTTATGTATGTTGAGTATGTGTGTCGGGTGTCGTGGCGTGTAATGAGTGTTATGTGTGCATATTATGTGGGAAGTGTTGAGTGTTCATGTATACGTGGAGATGAAAGGGGGTGTGCTGCCGTCGGGAGGATGGAAAAACATGTAATAGAATCAACATATCCAGGTAAGTAAATTTTCAACAGCGTCATACTCCTGTTCAATTATCCACTCCTCAATTCTAGCTTTAACCCTGTAAGTATCTAACTCAATGATATTTATTTTATTATTAATCTTAAGCTTTTTCTTACGTCGTGTTGGGTCTGGTGGGGGGATCTTGGTGTGCTTTTTCAGTACGGATCGAAGCACAAACAGCTGCCTCACGGTAAGTACTTTAACATCTTTGTATAACTGTGATGTAGGATACCTGGGCCTCAAGTCTGCTATTACAATAGTGTCAGAATGGTCTCGCCATTGTGAGTATTTGACAGTGTTTGTATGGCAAATCTGTCAAAAATTCACAATGAAGAGACCATTCTGACACTATTGTAATAGCAGACTTGAGGCCCTGAAATGCTTCCAAGACATCACCTTAAGGACCCTAATCGCTAATAATCCTAATCCTAGGCACCTTAATACGTCCATGAATATTACTTTCTAATTCTTTCTAATTTTTTGAACGAAAAAGCGTTATGCGACTCCACGAGACTTTTTCTCTAACAAAAATTTCCGATAATTATAATGTAGTCAAAATCGAAATTCAAGATGGAGCCATCATAATTTTTTTCCCTCGTTGGTGTTGTTTTCATGGTTTTCGAGGGTGCTAAAGCCGATAGTGAGGTCAAAATTAAAATCCAAAATGGCGGCTTCGAAAATTTTAAAATTGACCATCATGGGTATCGTTTTCATGGTTTTCGAGGGTGCTAAAGCCGATAGTGAGGTCAAAATTAAAATCCAAAATGGGGGCTTCGAAAATTTTCAAATTTTCCATTATGGGTATCGATTTCATGGTTTTCGAGGTTGCTGAAGCCGATAGTGAGGTAAAAATTAAAATCCAAAATGGCGGCTTCGAAAATTTTCATATTTTCCATCATGGGTATCGATTTCATGGTTTTCGAGGGTGCTAAAGCCGATAGTGAGGTCAAAATTAAAAACCAAAATGGCGGCTTCGAAAATTTTCAATGTTTCTTTTATGTCGTGTAAGTCCTGGGGTCCAAGTCTGCTATTTTTATAAATTCGTCACTAACACGATCCCATTGTAATTTTGCTAAAAGTTCGTAATCTGCTAAATTCATAATGGTCGATCATTGGTCGGTCAATGGTGTCGTAATAGAATTGTATTACAATGGCATTTTGAACATTTATTCATGCCAGATTTCATTTATATATATTTTTACATATTATTTATTAATTTTATAAGCAATCTGAAGTAGTAGGAAGTTGTAAGTTTAGTAGGAAGTTTCATTTGTCATTATGTACGAGATTACCAATTCTTTCACATAGTATGTGGCAATCATGTCTGAACCTGTATTTTTTCTTTGTCATCTTGCATGCACGTTTATTTAATACTTGTATGTGTACACATGTTTAAGCAAATAAATATATCTTATCTTATCTTATCTTATCTTCAATGGAGTGTCAGTGGCTGACCATTGGAAAGTCATAATGACGCCATTATACTAGTAGAGATTACCAAACTTGTCAAAATCAACAATTATGAAATCAATGATAGACCATTCTGACACTATTGTAACAGCAGACTTGAGGCCCAGGTTTCTTGATGATTTTTTCTATTTGTTATTGTTGACTATTTTAAGAAATTAGTACGGCATGATTTTTGGCTTAAAGATTAAGAGCATGGTGTATAGATTTTATATGAGACTATCAGTAGGAAGGCAGCATGCGTGTATCACCAAAGACATTCTGTCATTTGCACATCGCACGGTTTGTCATCATTGTCTCAAGAAATACTAATATTTCTGACAAAAATATGTATTTAGAAATTGAGCTAGTTTATTTGATTTTCTGTTATTATTTGCAGAGTTAAAATAAGACAGGGCAACTGATAAACTAATTGGGAATAAGGCTACTAGGACTTAAGATGGTTTCTCGAAATCAAAATGTTAGAACAGAATGTGTTTGCCAGTATGCAATAGGAACTATATTGTTATTTTTTTACGACGACCGATTATAACTTATAATTTCAGGTATTATAATGTCAGGTTTTTACATATCGATCGTTTTTGATCGTCTGTGGAGTTTCGCTGGCTAATTTAATTTGACCCTGTATTTGAAATTCAAACGAAACAGTTTCGCACTAGAATAGGACATCCTATACAACTAGCCTCACCTGGTAGTCTCCCCTGGTGGCACAGCTGAGCAGGGCCCCGGTGTCGCTGGTGAAGTCCACGTGGTGGGGTGGCTCCAGGATGCTGGGGGCCCGCCGCGGCTCAGGGGACGCTTGCACTGCTGTAACAAGAGAATAGGTGACGTTAGGACTGGGAACTGTAAAAAGGTTAAAACTTCAACGAAGCTATAGGCTTCTGCGGCAAATTATTTCTAAAAAACTTACAGATAAACAGCTATAGGACAGGTAACAAACAAGTTGAAATAGAAAATATCACTGGCAGCCAGCAAATACACAATGTTTTTGATTTGACCGGTTGTTGGTTGAAGTAAAATGTAACTACGCTTTTTATTCTGCCTTTTATATATTTATACAATTAGGAAAACACGTTAAAAAAAAAAAAAATGCGGAGCAGTCTTTGGAGACTGCCGATAGAAGTGAAAACTATGTAACTAAAGCGCTCGGTGACGATGACGCGAGTTCCATGATTTTTGTTCACCCAAAAAGTACACATATGTATTATATACACAGTATACACATAGCTCATGGAAAGCGTTCGGTGACGATCGGGAACCCTTAAGTTTTTCCCCTACCAAAAAGTGCTCACTGCGTCTAAAGAAGTATTCACTTCAAAAATCTTAAAATATGGCTGATGATAACGAGAGAAACCTTCCGTTCTCCGACATATAGATTATAGGATTAGTCTAAACTCACTCAAAATTAAAATCCAAAATGGCGGCTTTGAAAATTTTCAAATTTCCCATCATGGGTATCGATTTCATGATTTTCGAGGGTGCTAAAGCCGATAGTGAGGTCAAAATTAAAATCCAAAATGGCGGCTTCGAAAATTTTCATATTTTCCATCATGGGTATCGATTTCATGGTTTTCGAGGGTGCTAAAGCCGATAGTGAGGTCAAAATTAAAAACCAAAATGGCGGCTTCGAAAATTTTCAATGTTTCTTTTATGGGTGTCCTTTTCATGATTTTCGATGGTGCTAAGTCCCATAGAGAGATCAAAATAAAAATTCAGGATGGCGCCACCAAAAATTTACAAATTGTTCGTCATGGGTTTCATTTTCATGGTTTTTAAGGATGTTGACAATGATTATGCAGTCAAAATCAAAATTAAAGATGGCGCTACAAATAAAAAATGGCATGATAAAAAATTTGCATATTTTTGATATGCAAATTTTTTGTCATGGGTGTCGTCTTCATGGTTTTCGACGGCGCTGACAACAATCATGGGGTCAAAATTGGTACATTAATATCTAATATTAAGTCTATGTAAATATACAAAATTAAATACTTACAAGGTAATAAATTATAATCATGACAAAATTTCTAGAAGGATTTCTGTGTCTGTGTAATTGAGTGTCGCTAAGTATTGTGATAAAATTGTACTACATTTTTTATAGCTTACACTATAGAAGCATAATAACTTGTTGAGTTTATTATACAGAAATGGTCCTAAGAACACATAAAATCTATTAGCAAAAGCATGTCTAGTTTGAGGCTTTATGCAAACCAAGTCCTTCCTTCTCTTGTCGGAAGGTAAAGAGTCAAAAAGAAGTGTTGTGTGCTGGTGTTGTAATATGCTTAGAATAAATAATTGCCTTACTGTTAGTACATTACATGCTATGTAAAGTTGGTGCGTAGGAAATCTAAAAGGGCGAAAGGTTGCCTTTAGCCCTATAGAATTGCTCTTTGAGCGCTCTTTACAATAGTAAAATTGTTTTTGCAGCACCCTTTCAGGAAGTTATGCAATAAGTATGGATTGACACAAAGCTAAATAAACCTGTTTAATTAATTTATATTCGGCTATGTACCGTTAGTTCTTAAAAACATGACTATATTAATTTGCTCACTCTGGTACAGAGTAAATCGATATGTTTACGGAAATATAGATTGGAGTCAATAGTGACACCTAGGGATTTCAAATGGTTAGCTTTAGCTAAAGTGGGGCAAGAATATATATATATGTAATTCATGATAATATATTATAATAAACATTATGCGGAGTTTATTTTTTAGATTTTTTTCATCTGAAGTAGAAGCGGCCCTTGAAAACCATGAAAACGACACCCATGATGGCAAATTAGAAAATTTTCGAAGCCGCTATTTTGAATTTTAATTTTGACCTCACTATCGGCTTTAGCACCCTCGAAAATCATGAAATCGATACCCATGATGGGAAATTTTGAGTGAGTTTAGACTAATCCTATAATCTATATGTCGGAGAACGGAAGGTTTCTCTCGTTATCATCAGCAATATTTTAACTACTGTCGGCATACTGTGGGTAGTGTTGGTTATTGCGCAATAAAAAAACCGAATTAAACTCAAATCAAAAGTCATTTACTCAACTGAGTTAGAAGTTTAAAGATTACTTAAGACAGTCCCCCAAAACGCCCATCCCTTTACCACTTCCTAGTGCTTTAGCTGGGAAGAAGAAGTAGCAGAACAAACTCCCCAGCAGCACATCTGTCTGTTCAGTTAGAAGAACTTGATTCTATACAGTAATGGGTATGCAAATTAATATTGGAACACGACTAGGGCTTGCAAAATCCGTTCATTTTTACTATCCGGATAATACGGATAATAATATTTTACTATCCGGATTATCCGGATAGTGCGGATAATTCGACACTACCTACCTACTACCCTGACATTCCATGGTAACACTTGGAGGAAACTTTCCAAAAAGCACAAGTTGGATTTAACATAGTCACAAAATGGCTTGGCAAAACATCCCATTCTATATTCGTAACCCTGGTGAATCGCTACAATCAACACATCTTATAACCTCACATACCTGCAGCCAAGATGAATCTATTAATTGTTCTTGTCCTTCTCTTGCTGCCGTTGATTCTATTAAATATTTAGGACTCATAATTGACCAAAATCTTAATTTAAAAAAATCATTTAATTAATCTCTCCAACAGAATAAGAAAACTTATATACATATGTATTTAAACAAATAAGACACTCAGCCAATGCTAATATTATGAAAATGATGTATTATTTTTTGTGTCATGCGGTTATAACTTATTGTATTACTTGTTGGGGCGGTGCCGCAAAAACGCATATTTTAACCGCTGAAAGAGCTCAAAGAGCCTTATTTAAGGTAAGTTACTTTAAGCCCAGTTTTTATTTTACCACTGAGCTTTACAGGGAATGTGAAGTACTAACTATACGTAAACTCTTTGTGCTAGCCTTAATTATGAAACAGCATTCCTGCGTCAAGCTAAGTGACTGAATTGATAAAGGAATGGCAGATAGGAGACGTTTTGATCTCTTAAGGTCTGTACCCTGTAGAACATCTTTTGCTCAAAAATTTTACATGTTTCTGGACCCAACACTATTCAACATTGCAAATAAAAAGTTTAAAATCTTCTCCATGACAAAAACTGAGGGCTAACTGAATGTGATTACTTGGCTTCTATCATTAACCTATGACGAAACGGAAAACCTTTTTAGCATACTTGTTTATTGTCCTTGGATTATAAAAAGAAAATGTCAAAAATCTTTATTCATTATTCATTTTTGTTTAGATTGACAAGATAAATAGATGACATAAACTTAACTGATATACTTATTTATGCAATTGTAGTACGTTAATGTACTTATTAAATTCTATATCCTTGTTTTCCTTTGATTCACACACATATATTATTATACAGATTCACACACACACACACACCCTCCTACACATCAGACATGTACATTTCCATCTCACACAAAAAAGAGGACATGCATGCATGCATGCATATTTGAAAAAAAAAAAAAAAGAAAAAATATTGTGTATGTACATAGTATTCTACACAAACATTTTTCTTTTAATATTCTTTCCTTCTCTTATACTTAAGTAAAGTTTACACATTATAAATTGTTAAAATGATTATGTACAAGACAATAACGAAATGTAAACGGCTATTATATATTATGCGTAATATTCGAGGTTATTCATCTGTAGCCGAACTAGGCAGAGGCCTAGTTCGGCTACAGATGAGCACACCACTTAAACTGACCTTGTTAAAATATTTTGTAATTTATGTCTCAGTTTACCTAAAATAAACACTATTATTATTATTATTTTATTTTTATATGTTTACATATTTCGGGACCCTGGGGTCCCGGACCTTTGGAAGGCGTACGAGGGGCCGAAACCAACTCGCAGATGCCCGTTAGACGCTTTTTAATTAAATGAGGCATCAACCGACGATTATTATCCGCATACGCACTATGCAAGTGCACCCAAAGACAACCCCCGGTTGGTGTAGAACTATTGCAGGATACGGAAACAAAGATATTGGACTATGGGTTTGAGTGGTTAAAATGGACTGGTTATCTAAAACTATGGAAGGACTATGGCCCCTGCCTGATCAATGTTTTATTATACACGGATAAAATGGCAGGGGGTGACTTGCACGCTCAATAATGGGTGCTCCCGAAAACGGTCGCTAGCACATAGTGACGTCGCGACAAGGGGGCAACATATCCTGAGGTGCTCGAGGAGTGGATATGTATTCCACGGCTCTCAGAACAATCCCAGAGCCCGGAAGATGGTCAAGATCCCTACAAGCACTTACTAGAATACTTTCTTCCTCCGAGCACGTTTGCTCTTGCGAATCTCCACTCACGCCGCCCAATAAAGGCAAGAATGAGGTGGGATCTCAGTTCCTCGTCAGTGTTCATTCCATCCGGCCAATAATGGCAAGCCAGAGATGAGCAACTGCCCAACAGCTCGCCACATGATGCCCTGCGGGTTTCTGTATCTCTCTTGGTCTGGCTCCTCACCCAAGACATGTTCCGGCAAAGTAAACTCTACCGGCACAGACCTAGAGTTCGGAGCGCGCAAGCCCCACCACGACGTCAACGTAGAGATACGGCGGTGGGGTTATTATTATTATTATTTTCGGTTCTTAACGTTTCTTCTCATTTAAGAGAAGTTAAGAAACCTTACACACGGGTTGGACCAAGTATGTAAGGCGAAATTTAAATAGAAAAGGTGGATGATAATGTTGAAGAAGTGAGGAACTTTCGGGTGATGCGACAGGTGTTAAGGATGGTGGCTTTTTGTAGCATGTAAAGTGTGTGAGTAGGCATCTGTAGGGTGTTAAGGCTTTGTGTAAGAGATTTTGGTATTACGCTACGAGTAGTAGATGAAAGAACAATGGGGACATTATGAACGGTTTGTGCTTTCCATTTGGTTTTAATTTCTATGGCGAGATCTTGATACTTGTTGAGCTTTTCGGATATGGTGGTTTGAATATTGTGTGAGTTAGGTATAGCTATGTCTATCAGATAAACTGTTTTATTAGTTTTGTCGTGAACGGTAATGTCTGTTTAAAAAAGCTTCAGAGCAATGCTATAGATCGACAAAACAAAATATCGTCACGAATTATGTCTAAGAGCCTCAAAGACCGCCCCTATGCACAAAAGCATCCTTTACATGGCTCCGAAAATATTCAATAAAATACGAAATGACATTATTAAAGTTTTAAACTTGACACAATTTAAACGGAGACTAAATATTTTTTTAATTGAAAAATGCTACTATACCACTGACGAATTCCTTCTTGACAAAATGTAATAAACTAAATAATAATTATGTATTTATGCTTGAAAATTGAAAAATTTGACTTATTAATTGTGTTCTGAATATTTATTATAATAGTAATAATTTTATTCAAAAATTTTATTGTAAAAATTAATTGTATTCTGTTTAATGAAACTTTTGTTAGTTTGTTTGTAATAGGTATCGATTTTAAATTCTTATATTGTTAAATAGTGTGCCCTAACGGGTAGTTTTTTGAGTTACCATAACTATAAGACCTACTGTATCACCAAAAATCACACTAATGAATACTTTGTGATTGAGTATCGCGTATAGCCAATGACGCTTTTGAAGTTTCTTACTCAGAAACAGGCTAAAGGATGGTAAATTGAAAGAGGTCAGGTACTCACGGGATGCTGGGAGCAAGGAGATCACCACACAGTATCACTAGCAGTCATATTTCACAAAATTTTGGTATTTTTTCTCCGCACGCGCGCGTGATTATTCTGACGTTGAGTTCGAACTAACTTTTCTTCTTCCCGCCGTCAGATGGTGGGAGCGATGCGTTGTCCTTATCGCACCCACAGCAATGGCGAGTGCAAGTGGTGGCACATTTAAAACTAGGAGGGAAAAGGAAGGACTGGGAAAGCATCCCGAACCCTGTTCATATCCCCCCACTTGAAATCAAACAGGGATTTCATAAGATAAGATACATAGATGAAGTTCGAGACTTACGGCCTATGCAGATTCATTTGTCATCATGCTGATAAGATTTTAAGTTTAAAGTTAAAAGCTGATAAGAACAAAATAAGTTTAAATGTGATATATCATTTTGATATACAATATACTAGATACTTGAAAATGTTATAAGTGCGTTAAATTGAAGTATGGTAATTGATATGTAGATAAATTAATTATTTTGTTCAATTGGAAGAGGACAAATTTTGACAGCAGGTCTTACAAGTAAGCCTTTGGATGTTCTGACTGTCACAACACGAGTAATGCCATCTTTACCCGGATTGAGCTGTACAATGCGACCCAACCTCCATTCGTTAGCAGGTAAGTTGGGTTCATAAATGGTTACAAGATCGTTCAGTTTTGGCTGACGGTTGCCGTGTTTTAACCATTTCATTCGCTGTTGCAAGGTATGCAAATAGTCCCTTTGCCAAGTGCGCCAGAAGCTCTGTGATAAGCGCTGTAATAGCTGCTAACGAGTACGTAATGTCTCGTTCTCGGCATACATCGGTTCAGGCAGAGATACTAAAGGTCGACCGACGAGGAAGTGACCAGCTGTAAGAGCGTCAACCTCACCGGGATCGGAAGATAGTTCTACTAAGGCGCCATCTCCACGGGCGAGAGAATCGCGGCGATATTCACGCTGGGCCTTCAAATAATCGCCGCGATGATAACGCCGTGTGGAGATTGATTCATAGAGCTTCTATTGAATTTGATGGCACAGCGAGACTATCGCCGCGATTTTCTCGCCCGTGGAGATGGCGCCTAAGGGTCTAGAGTTTAGCATGGTTTCCACCTTCGTTAAGATGGTATAAAATTCTTCAAAGGTAAGAATCTGGGATCCGATAATACGTTTGAGATGGTATTTTGTCGATTTTATACCGCTCTCGAATTATAATAATAATAACCCCACCGCCGTATCTCTACGTTGACGTCGTGGTGGGGCTTGCGCGCTCCGAACTCTAGGTCTGTGCCGGTAGAGTTTACTTTGCCGGAACATGTCTAGGGTGAGGAGCCAGACCAAGAGAGATACAGAAACCTGCAGGGCAGCATGTGGCGAGCTGTTGGGCAGTTGCGACCCCACGGACTCTATCTCCCGGGAGAAGTCATGTTCCTCATCTCTGGCTTCGCAAGAGCAAACGTGCTCGGAGGAAGGAAGTATTCCAGTAAGTGCTTGTAGGGATCTTGACCATCTTCCGGGCTCTGGGATTGTTCTGAGAGCCGTGGAATACTTCTCCACTCCTCGAGCACCTCAGGATATGTTGCCCCCTTGTCGCTACGTCACTATGTGCTAGCGACCGTTTCCAGGGGCCCATTAATGAGTGTGCAAGTCACCCCCTGCCATTTTATCCGTGTACAATAAAACATTGATCAGGCAGGGGCCATAGTCCTTCCATAGTTTTAGGTAACCAGTCCATTTTAACCACCCAAACCCATAGTCCAATATCTTTGTTTCCATATCCTATAATAGTCCTACACCAGCCGGGGGTTGTCCTTGGGTGCACTTGCATAGTGCGTACAGGGATAATCGTCGGTTGGTGCCTCATTCCATTTAAAATTGTCTAAGGGGCCTATGCGAGTTGGTTTCGGCCCCTCGTACGTCTTCCAAAGGTCCGGGGCCCCAGGGTCCCGAGATATATAAACGATATATAAACATAATAATAATAATAATAACTCAAGATCCTTCACAATATAGACCAATCACTTGCCTGCCAACCTTATATAAAATCATAACGTCATGTATAACTAACAAAATTATTAAACATACTGAACAGTACAATATCCTAACTGAAGAACAGAAAGGATGTAGGCGCGGTCATATGGGCTGTAAAGAGCAATTAATTATAGATTCCACTATTTTAAAATACGTCCAGAGATCTAGAAAGAATTTATATATAGCATACATAGATTACAAGAAGGCATTTGACAGCGTACCACACTCATGGTTAATCGAAGTATTAAACATTCACAAAATCAATCCATTAATTATAAATTTTCTTAAGAATACAATGGGTTCCTGGAGAACTACAATAAAATTACAAACTCAAACAACAAACTTATCCGTAGACGAAATAGCAATTAACAAGGGTATTTTCCAAGGGGACCCATTAAGCCCTCTATGGTTTTGTCTAGCCCTGAATCCACTCTCCCGAGCATTAATCGAATCGAAATTAGGCTTTGATATTAAGAACGGTAGGTCGATACTGCACCAAATTACACATTTACTTTATATGGATGATTTAAAACTATATGCCAATAAAAGTAAAGATTTACACGATTTATTAAACATTACCACAAAATTTTCGAAAGACATAAGAATGGATTTTGGACTAGATAAATGCCGGAAACTAAATATAGAGAAAGGTAAGATTATAGAAGGAAACTACTCAATAAACACCGAAGAGATAATCGAAGCGATGAAAGACGAAGAACTGTATAAATATTTAGGTTACGATCAATCACGATTGTTAGAACATAGGACTATTAAGGATAAACTAAAAAAAGAATACAATAGTAGAATACATTCTTTATGCAAAATGCACCTATCTAGTAAAAATTTATTCAAATCCATAAATACATACGCGATTCCCATTCTTACTTATTCTTTTGGTGTAATAAAATGGTCTAACACAGAATTACATGCTCTAGAAGTTAAAACAAGAACCACACTGACACAACATAGATATCACCATCCCAAATCAGCAATAGAGAGAGTTATAATGTCCAGAAAACAAGGTGGCAGAGGACTAATCGAAATATCTTATCTTCATAAAAAACAAGTCTTAAACTTAAAACAATTTTTCAGGCGGAAGAAAAACAACAGTCAATTACACAAAACAATTATAGAGATAGACAAACAGTATACACCACTGAACCTTAGCGATGATAGCAATATTGAGACAGTAGATAAAGCAAGACATATAGAGGAGATACATAGGAAGTGGAGGCAAAAAGAACTACATGGAAGACATCCCAACGATTTATACCAAACATACATAGATAAAGAGGCTTCTAACAAATGGCTGGAGCTAAGTGAGCTGTTTCCTGAAACAGAAGGGTTTATGTTAGCTATTCAAGATCAAGTCATAAATACAAAAAATTATAGAAAATACATAATAAAAGATAGTACAGTAGGAAATGACTTATGCAGAAAATGTCACAGCAAACCTGAAACAATACAACATATCACAGGAGCTTGTATTACACTAACCCAAAACGACTATACGCATAGACATAATCAACTTGTTAATATCATACACCAAAAACTCGCAACCAAACTTAAACTCATGCAGGATCCCTACACACCATATTACAAGTACACACCTAGAGCTGTTTTAGAAAACCAATTCTACAAAATATATTATGATCGCACTATAATTACAGACCATACCATATATAACAACAGACCTGATATAACACTAGTTGATAAAGTAAGCAAACACACATTCTTAATAGATATAGCAGTCCCAAATACTAATAACATACAAAAAACTATCACAGAAAAAATTAGGAAGTATACAGAATTACAAGAGGAAGTTACTAGAGTTTGGAAAATGAATAGAGTCACTATAGTCCCAATAGTATTATCAACAACAGGTGTTATCCCGAAACAAATATTCAATAGTTTTAATGCACTCAATCTATCCAAATATACATACATAACACTACAAAAAGCTGCCATATTAAACACTTGCCGCATAGTAAGAAAATTTTTACAACAAGATTTGGGTAATAATTTCACAGCAGTACAGAGTAATTTACCTTCTCAAAATAATAACTAGAATCTCACCTTGGTTCACACCCGTGAGATTCTGAAAAAGCCAGGTACTAACCTGAGAAAATTAATTTAAAAAACCATAATAATAATAATTACACCATTAGACGTAGCTAGAGCAGTTCGTCCGTTACCAAATTGGAAATCGCCGGGACCGGACGGACTGCACAACTTTTGGTTAAAATGGTTAAGTAGTTCACACACTTGCCTGGCATCTCAGTTCCAGTCATCTTTAGAGTCTGGGTCGCTACCGCAGTTTCTAACAACTGGCGTTACCCACTTGCTCCATAAGTCAGGTAGTCCCGCGGAACCCAAGAATTATAGACCGATCACATGTTTGTCGACGGTCTATAAACTTCTAACATCCATTTTGAGAACGAAAATTAATATGCACATTGACAGTAACTCCATCATGTCTGTCTCTCAAAATGGATGTAGGAATGGGTCCCGCGGTACTAAGGAGCTACTCCTCATCGACATGGCCATAAGCCAACAGGTTCGTCGATCCCGCAAGGATCTGTCGACATGCTGGATAGACTATAAGAAGGCTTACGACTCAGTGCCACATACATGGCTCATGAGGATGCTGGAGTTGTACAAGATAGATACAACTCTGCGCACCTTCCTGATGTCATGTATGGGGCAATGGAGGACGGTCTTTCGCTATCCAGGATGTCGACAAATTCATGGGAATGATGAACCTGTATGGATTAAACGGGGAATATTTCAGGGCGACAGTTTGAGTCCACTTTGGTTCTGCTTAGCCCTGAATCCTCTAAGCACCCTGCTGGAGGATTCAGGTCTAGGTTATCGGTTGAGGAGAGGTGGTCTGGTCATATCTCACCTCCTTTACATGGATGACTTGAAACTCTTTGCCCCCAACAATTTGCGACTGATGGAGCTACTGAAGGTAACTGAAACATTCAGTTGCGCCATCAGGATGGAATTTGGTGTGGACAAATGTGCAGTCATGCATGTAAAGCGAGGGGAGATTATGGAATTCGAGGGAATACAACTCTCGGATTCCATACACCTTAGATCCCTCTCCTCATCCGAAAGCTATAAGTATTTGGGTATGTCGGAAGCGTTAGGCATCAACATTGCTGACATGAAACAATCGTTGAAGGAACGCTTCTTTGGTCGCCTGAAGAAGGTATTAATTAGCCTTCTTTCAGGCGGAAACAAGGTGCGCGCCTTCAACGGTTGGGTCATTCCGGTTTTGATGTACTCTTTCGGCATACTCAAATGGACTCAGACTGAACTCGAAGCCCTGGATAGGAGGGTCCGTACACTGCTGACCGCAAGCCGGATGCATCACCCACGATCATCGGTGATGAGACTGTACATCCCGTGGAAGTGCGGGGGTCGAGGATTTTTAAATGCGAAGACCCTTCACAACCGCGAGGTGTGCAGCCTCAGAGAATATTTTTTTTAAGCCGAAGTGGGTGTGCACCGTGATGTGGTCGCAGTGGACAAGGGGCTCACCCCGCTGTCCATGGCTAAAGAGAACTGGCGCAAACCTGTAATACTTACTACAGATGACCGCAAGAAAGTATGGCAAAGCAAGGAGCTTCACGGGCACTTTTACCGGGCTCTCCATGAGCCAGATGTAAATTTCTTAGCGTCCGTATCCTGGATACGTTTTGGTGACCTTTTCGGGGAAACTGAAGGTTTTGTTTGTGAAATTATGGACGAAGTTATCTTGACGAATAACTACCGAAGACATATTATGAAGGACGGAACGGTTGACGTGTGTCGGGCATGCTACCGTCCGGGTGAGTCCATCAGACATATTATCTCTGGTTGTTCTCGTCTGGCTAACGGCGAGTACTTGCACAGACATATTCAAGTAGCTAGGATTATTCACCAGCAGCTTGCTTTGAAATATAAACTTGTGGATTCTGAGGTACCGTATTACAAGTATGTGCCCGACCCAGTTCTAGAAAATGACCATGTCACGTTGTACTGGGATCGGTCTATCATTACTGACAGGACTATTGTTGCCAATAAGCCTGATATGGTGGTGATAGATCGATTAGCGCGCCGCGCAATGATAGTTGATGTTACCATTCCACATGACGAGAACCTCGTGAAAGCTGAGAAAGAGAAACAAATAAAGTATCTCGACTTAGCACACGAGGTTGTTGACATGTGGAATGTGAGCTCAGCTATCATTGTGCCGATTGTCGTGACAGCCAATGGCCTGATGGCAAAAAGCCTCGATCAACATCTCTCGAGGCTTTCGTTAGACGGTTGGATCAAGGGCCTGATTCAGAAGGCAGTACTTCTTGATACGGCTCGTATTGTGAGGAGGTTCCTGTCTCTGCAGCCCTAACCACCGGTAGCTTGGACCCTGCTCCCGACACCGGCGGACCACTATATTTTATATTTTTAAATGTTTTTATATCTTTTTTTAAGAAATATTTAAAAATCTATTTTATATGAAAAAAATTTAATTAACGTCATAATAATAAAATCTTTATTTATCTCAACATAATATTATAGGAACTGGTTAGTAAAATTAACAATTAAATAGAGAAAGGTGTCTGAGGTAGGAAGGTCCTGAGTTACAGATCACCCCAATTTATGTTAACATAAAATTCAATGAAAAATATTCAAATTATGTATATTATTATTATTAACGTACATAAGTATCTACTTAAAAAATAAAAATAAATTAGTAATGAAGGAAGAAAATGAAGAAAATGTGGAAATGAAGAATGTTGTGTGTAGGTAATGAATGTTTGGAAGTGTAGGAGAGTGAGTAAAAATGTGTGGGTGTTAACATACTGGTTTTAATAAGTTTTCAGTGGTAATGTAGTTTAGATTTAATAGCCAAATGAGTAACTTTCTTTTGCAAATAGCTTTTGTATGAGTGTAGATAGATATTTTGTTATTAATTGAATTAGAAAGAAAAGAGCCAAGAAAACAGTAAAACTTATGAGAGAAAGTACTCGTAGTATTATTTGCAGATCGTCTATTTTGTGTTGGTAAATCGATATCTAAGGGAAGTTCAGTGTGTTTTTTTAGAATTGTCATGAGATTAAATAGCTGCCGGACAGTTAGTACTTGACAGTGTTGGTAAAGTTCGAAAGTTGGGTAGAGGATTGGGAAAAAGCATCTAACTTTTAATATAGCTCTTTGAGCTCTCTCTAAATTTATCATATAAATTTTAGATGTATCGCCCCAAGTGGTAATGCAACATACTAGCAAAGACTGGCGTAGTGCAAAGTAAATTGTCCTAATAACTTTTGTATCAGATATATGTCTTAGATTTTTAAATATATAGATTAATTTTCTGATTCTTTTGACTAGGGTTTCAATGTGTTGTTGGAAGTTGAGACGGTAATCAATGATTATGCCAAGATATTTGATTGAATTCGTTTTAACTAATAAAGGACAAGAACAATGGTTGATGAAATTACATGAGAATGATTACTCATTCACTGTGCACGCGGCTCGGTTGTGGAATTCACTGGCACCTGACATTAGGGACTGCCAAACTGTTGCAGCCTTTAAAAGAAGAGTAAAGGATCACTATCTTTCTATTTCGTCATAGTTGCATATTATTATGTATTTATTATTTTCCACTACATTGTAGTTCTAAGTATATATTTGAGTGATATTTATTTTAGAAGTATGTATGTAAGTATATTCTCTTATTGTATGTTTATAAGTATTTATATTAGTGTATAGCTATTTTGATTTTATGTATATTTTTTTATTTCATTTTTTCTCTTCTACACTTACACACGTTGTCTACATTTCTATATCTACTTTCCTATCGCAGGTATGCTGGAAAAGATTTCATTAGAAATAAGCATCACCTTTGTACGTATTTTTCTGTTCCTTTCTTCTTGTCTGTTTATATGTGTGTACATAAATTGTTAAATAAATAAATAAATAAATGAGTGGGCTTTCAAGGTGAAGTTTGGTTGATCCTGGGGTCTAAGAGAATAAGTCATGTATTTTGTCTTATCAACATTAAGAGTAAGCAAATTGGAATATAACCATTTATACACCGTATCAAGACCTTTTTGGGCATAATTTTCAACCTCATGTGTTAGCATCGAATATCAAGGCAGTATCATCGGCAAAAGTGATGATTTTACCGTTTTGTAGTTTGATGTCGCATAAGTCATTTATATAAACTAAGAATAATATTGGACCGAGGATGCTACCCTGTGGAACGCCGAACTGAATAGGAAGTTCGTCACTAGTCCAATTATCTATTTTAGTAGTTTGTGTTCTGTCAGACAAATAGTCTATGAATAATTGAAGTGGTTGACTTCTTATTCCCAAATTCTCTAATTTTTTTATCAAAATAGGAATAGATACTGTGTCAAATACTTTAGCTAAATCTAGGTAAATGGCTAAAGTCTTTTTTTTTATTATCTAGTTTTTTTACTATGTGATCTGTTAGTTCGTGGACGGCTTCAGCTGTTGATCTGCCAGATCGAAAGCCAAACTGTGATGGAGATAAAAGAGAATTTTGTTCAAAGTATTTAGTAACTCTGGTGTTCATTAATCGTTCTATTATTTTTGACAACGTTGGTAGTATGGATATTGGTCTATAGTTATTGACACAGTACCTGTCTCCAGACTTGAATACGGGTACAATTTTGGATTTTTTAAAGGCGGAAATTTTCCAGTAGAGAAAGAGAGATTGCATATGTATGTAGTGGAGGAACAATAATATCAGCAAATTTTCCGATTTTGATAATGCACGACTTGACATACCTAATAATTATATTATCTCGACATACCTAATATGTTTATATATATGTTTGTATAATCTGTTAGTCAATTCGCTGTAACTGGTCAACGCAAATAACGCGTAACTAAGTAGATTTAAACTTGTGGAAGCTTGTAATTAGCAAATTTCAAAACATAATCAGGATATTCAATGTTGTTATTACTCTGTAAGCTTTCTTTAAAATTAAATAAATAAATAAATAAATATATCGTCCGTTAGGTTCGCGATAGGTTAAGTCATTGTACATGCGTTCACAGGTATCATTCTGGGGTGCGGTGATAACAGCGCGCGGTGGTTCCTCCACTACCCAAATTTTTTGAATTTGTTCATTTAATTTAAATGTGGTGGCCACTAAAGAGCACGCGGTGTTTAAAGGTGCACAATTAGAATTTACTGCCCCTGACAGAATCCACCCGAACACGCTATGCAGAGCGGTAGGTAAACCGGGCCCCAGATTGATACGTTGACCGTCATAGATTTCGTGGAATAGCTCCGCCCCAATTAATAAGTCGATTTTGGCGGGAACATCGTAGTCGCGATCGGCTAACACTAGATGGTTGCAACGTTCTCGAACGACTGATGGTACTTTAATGCTAGGTATTAGAGCAGTGATGTTATCTAATACGACTGGCTTGATATTAAAGTGTGGAGCATCACCATGTACAGGTCGTATAGTGCATTCCGTTATCCTCTTTACTTGTGTGACTGAATTTTGTCCTAGTCCGGCTGTGCTAAGATTACACCGGCGGAGTTTTAACCCGAGTGTTCGCGCGCAAGCAACGGTGATAAAACAATCCTGCGCCCCACTGTCCACAAGTGCACGCACGGTACATTGAGTGCCGGCGACGGTGTTAAACGCGCGCGCCTGACATGTCCCTAGTAACACCATATCGCGGTTGGGAACGGCGGCGTGAGATTGAGCTGTAACGTTCGCTCCAGTGGTTGCGCCGGCGCTGGATGGCGCTGGGTCAATATGCAATAGGGTATGATGACTTAATCCACACACCGTACAAGACATTTAGACATTTTAGATACGCATTTTTCTATGACGTGATTTGTTCGTAAACAATTAATACACATATTGTTTTTACCTTGTACTAACGCGAGTCTAGCACAAGAATCTAAGGAATGAAAGGTAGGGCACCGATAAATCAAGTGCGCATCACTACAATGAGCACAAGCCACATTTGCAGGTGGGATAGATTTTGCGAGATAAGATGAGCGTTTGGATCCGCTGCTATTTTGCCTACTAGCCGCAGACGAAGGTTTTTTCCCTTCAAGGTTACGAAGGTTAAAGTCAAAGTCAAAGTCAAATCATTTTATTTCAAATAGGCACGAAGATGCACTTTTGAACGTCAAAAATTACATTAATAGTTTATTGATTCTAGTTGCGCCATCCAAAAGGTAGTTATGTATGGAGAAGAATGGGCAAGAAACTCCATACTTACTCTTTTAAAATGTTAACAATAGTTTGTGTACATTAATTAATAATTATAGGTGAAGACGATGTACCTAGAATAAAAATAAAAATTACTTACCACGATTGGTAAAAAGAATGAAAAGTGAAGTAATGACAGAAAAATTAATAAATGCGATAGGTACATGGTGCTCACATATTTACAAACATTGTAAATATTTTCGAAAAAAAAAAATAAGGATTAGGATTGTTATTGATATTAGATTTAGAAGATAAATGACTAGTTTCTAAGATTTAACATAATCTTGAAGAAACTTTAACAAGGTAGGTGTTTGTGAAATGTTTTTCTGAGATTCGAAACGATTACACGTGTAGAGTCCAGCGCGCGTGAAGTTAAACAAAATAAGATAAAATCACCTAAATTTTCAATTTTTAAAGATTGGAGTGCATGGTATGCCTCATAAATTACGTTTGTTAAAGTTTGTAGATCTTGGAAGTTACCCGATTTTAAAACTGGCTGGTTAAAGAATTTTTCTAGATAGGTTAAAGCTATTATACGATTGTTTTGATAACGCTCGATCAAGCTATTAAAAACTACTTCGTAATTATCGGCAGTCATCGGAAGCCCTTTGACAATAGACAAAGCCGGGCCCTTGTAAACAAGACGCTAAATAATGAAATCTTTCTATTTGCGAAATCGAATTATTATCGTGAATTAAAGTTTTGTAAATATCATAAAATGATTGCCAGTTTTCTATATTACTATCGAATCTAGGTAACTCAAGTTTAGGTAGCCGCGCGTTACGTCCCGTTTGTATGGAGTTGAACGCCCCCGCCCCCGCGGGCGGCGCTGTCGCCTGCGACGTCCCGTCGACGTTTCCGCTTTTATCAGCGATCTGCAAGTCAGCCGCTGCACTGATTACGGCATAGTACAAATCATCAAACGAACTCAAAGACTGAGCATCAGGTTTCATGGCTAACTCCAAAGTTTGTATTTTACTACATAACGCAACAAATTCTTCGCGAATTGAATGTACATATTCGAGTATATCTCGCCTTGAACGACGATACCTTTGAATGATCTTGAATCATAGATTTTGATAAGTCGTAAAGGATTTGGATATCACGATAAACATATTCGCGTTGAGATTGAAGAAGTTTAAGTTTACCGTCTTCCATTTTGTTTCGTCCGTAAAATAATGATACTAAGTATGAAAATACGAACCTAAGTTAAGATTTATTAGGTGTAAATCAATACCTTTAGGTGAAATAGTTATATAATAATGTTTGTTAGTGTATAAATACCGTGTATAGATATAGATATTATGATTACAAACAATAAATTATGTAAATTACGTGAATTATTGTGATATAACTCGACTGAAATTAAGATGACCTCTGAATCCGCATAGGTTACACTGCGAGTATGACCAACACAATTTTGTAGGATAATACTTTTGAAATGCGAAAATCTAGCAAATCTCAGAGTTTTCTATTGAAATTAAACCTGAGAATGCCTGAAAAAACTGTAATCTACAGATATCCGGCTCGAAGGACCACAAATATGATTGAGTATCGCGTATAGCCAATGACGCTTTTTAAGTTGTCTACTCAGAAACAGGCTAAAGGATGGTAAATTGAAAGAGGTCAGGTACTCACGGGATGCTGGGAGCCAGGAGATCACCACACAGTATCACTAGCAGTCATATTTCACAAAATTTTGGTATTTTTTCTCCGCGCGCGCGCGTGATTATTCTGACGTTGAGTTCGAACTAACTTTTCTTCTTCCCGCCGTCAGATGGCGGGAGCGATGCGTTGTCCTTGTCGCACCCACAGCAATGGCGAGTGCAAGTGGTGGCACATTTAAAACTAGGAGGGAAAAGGAAGGACTGGGAAAGCATCTCGAAGCCTGTTCACTTTGACTTTGACTTCTTCAAGTATTTTCAATTTCTATATAAGCTGCTCATGTACGAAAGTAAAATACTAGTTCGTCGAATCTATTAGTAGCTTGTGTATTACTTAGTTAACTACTACTTCATTGGCCGATTGGTTGTGCTGATGCTCTGTTTGCTTCCCCCAGAACATTATTGTTTAAAGAATATAATCATCTCACACTCGACCAACCGCTCATGAATGTAAATAGCCTATTTACTGCATATATATTTCATATTTACATATAAATTATGTAAATATAAAATATCATTATGGGAATATATGGCCGCGCCGGCGGCCGGTGAATGATGTTAGTGAACTGATGCTCTGAGACTGATGCTAATTACGTATATAAAGAGGAGAGATACCTGAGCAAACGCTGCTAGATTTATGCGAATTTTATTCAAATGAGTACGAGCAAGGTGTCCCGGCCCGTTTCATTTTTTTTTCCTTTATTAATAAGAGCTAACGTTCTTAATAATTTATTACAATCTAGCCTAATAGACTAATAAGCAATTTAACTCTAACTCTTTACGTGATAGATTACATAACTAACTAGTGTCAATTTTAGTAAAATAAGTGACAGGCATAATTTTAACACTAGAAATAGGAACAAATCAGATCAACCACGCTTCAGATTGTCTAAAGAAGATAACTTACCCGAATCAATAAGAAAAGAAAAAAAGATCCATCTTTTTACAAATAAATTAAAAAACCTATTGATAAGTAAATGCTATTACAGTGTTAACGAATATTTAAATGATAAATCCCTTAAATGCAATTAAAATACAAATGTTTTATTTTTATTATTATTTTAAATTATGTTAGATTTTATAAGTCGTCTTCTCTACTTCCTGTTTCTTTTGCTGTGCCCGACAGGGTCCACGATTGTTTCTTAATTTATGTTTACCACCTAAGCTTATACATTGTGGAATGCAATAAAGATTTGAGTATTTGAGTAAAGTACACACTTCTTTTATGGGGTACTGTGTAAAATGTTATAATAAAATACCACTCGATATTCTTCAACTAAATGAGGAGAAATTTAAAACATGCATTAAACGCACACTATGTGGACAAGCATATTATAAGTTGGATGATTATATTGTAGATAAAAATGCTTGGCTAAATGCTGGTCCTGCTCCACTGCCACTTGGGCTCACTAGATTTTTTAATACTTGGAAGTTGCTTCCCCCTTTTTTATTTTATTTTATTTTCTGATATTACGAACTTAATGTTTATTTAGTTTTTATTTAAGCATGTTTTTATTGTTGAATACTCCAATAGATAATAATTATTTTCTTTCTTTTTTGGTAGTTAATTTTTATTTATCTCTCAAATACATTGCAAACTATAGTTCTGTATAATTTAGCAGCATTTTTAAAATTTTATGATTTATGTTGACTTGAAAGAGCATGGCAGTTGAGAGTATGTCATGCTCACTTAAATGTCTCACTGATGGTGGCGCGTGTGTTGGATCATTCGGTTCCCTACAAAATGGTTGAGCTGGATGGTGCTGATCCATGTGTCATGTCGTGAACGGGCGCCGTCAGTTGGGACTGGTCATCTCTTTACTGCTAGGGCTTATTTTTAATTTGTAATTTTATATTTTGAATTGTTTTATTAGTTTTTACATTGTCTCACATATAGAAGCAACAAGAATAATGTACCCAGGAGTTTGTAATATCTTGATTTAAAAGAGTGTCCTTGGAGTTTCTTGCCCGTTCTTCTCCATAGTGATCTACGTATTGGAATGGGCATCTAGCTTCAACTTTCTGACTAACTGACAGTCTCTTTGACAATTCAAAAGTGCCTGTAAATGGTTTAATTGAAATAAATGCTTTGAGTTTGAGTTTGAACTTTTACATAGCACTTTCTTAGTGTCTGAAAAATTTATAAAAACACTTTATGGGTTACATGTATAGCACAGCACTGTTACTATTATGTATTCACTATTTATATACTACACGAACTCTTTAGCCTACGTACTATGTCCGTGTTATCTAGCAGCTGAATTGCCTCGACATTCACATGTCGGTGAAGTCGTGGGCTTCAGAAATTTTTTGGGTGATGGTGATATCTGCAAATTCTGGAGGTAGCATGCGTCTGAGTTTAAATACCAGACCCTCATGCCAAACTTTATCAAAAGCTTGCGCGACATCTAGGAATACGGTGGCGCAGACTTGCTTGTTTTCTAGTGTCTTTTCAATAATATTAGTTATTCTGTGTACCTGGTCTGTAGAGTGCTTTTCCCTGAAGCCAAATTGATGGTTTGGTATTAAGTCTTTTTCTTCTATTAATATTTTTAACCGTTTTAACAACAGTTTTTCAAATAGTTTCGATAGTACGAGCAACAAAGAAATGGGTCTATATGATGATGATTAATGGGGTGGTTTCCCAGGCTTCTCAATCATAATTACTTCAGCAACCTTAGGTACATACTGCATAAATGCAGCATTGAAAGTCTGGTTAGCTTTACTTTGCTTTGCGCAGGAGGTATTTTAGAATTTCTCCTGTTATGAGGTCGTAACCCGGGGATTTCTTTGAACTAATGTTGTTTTGAATTTCTCTAAGAACTTCTTTAGGAGTCACCAGCTGAACTATTTGACTATGTGATAACTTTAATCTACTTGAGATTAAAGTTATCACATAGTCAAATATTTCAATGGAGCTCTCATTGGGTTGAAAAGTGTCTTCTAAGTATTGAGCAAACATAAACGATTTCTGTTCATTGCTTATGGCCCATTTTCCGTCACTGTTTCTGATGGGCGGTATTTGCATAATCGGCTTTTTTAGGTTTCTGGTCGCTTTCCAAAGAGAGTAATCCGTTGATTGATCATTGGTTAGCTGCACAAGGTTAGTATTCAAGCAATTATCCTCAAATTATAGAATTTTCCTCTTTAATCGTTTGGTTAGATTATTTAATATTTTTTTGTCCCGCGGGCATCTTGTTTGCTGCCACCGCTTTCTTTGCATTCTTTTCTCAGATATTAAATTCGCAATTTCCTTGGGATACATAATGTGCCTTATGTTTACGTTTTAACATATTCGTTTACTTCTGAGTCCAGCTGATCTTGATTTTGTAGGAGTTTTTAGGTCGATACTATTATCTAGATCAAGGGCAAAACTGTCCCAATCTGTACACTTATTAATCAGGGTTAAGTGGCTTTCCTTTAGTAGGATTTTTTTACTAAATCTTAGGATAATCGGGGAGTGATCCTCATTCATGTGAAAACCGTCCTCCAAATTAATGTAGTTAGTGGATATATTTTTGCATATGAAAAAGTCTATAAGATCCGGTATTTTCTGGTGGTCAGTGGGCCAGTATGTTGGTTTTCCTGTACTCATAACTTCACAATGTGTATCTTTAACTGCATTTAAGAGCGGCTTGAATGTCAGGTTTTTCAAATTTACTCCGCTCGTAATGATTGATGTTTTCTTTGATTATAACCGCGCTACCTCCTCTGGCGGAGTTGTCTGGGTGCAGCGAGTTATATACCTTGTATCCTCTAGATGAAAGATTGGTTAGTGAAGTGCGTTTCGGAGATCAAACACACGTCTATATTTTCTGTCTCTAAGACTGCCTGTAACTCATTCTGATGTTTGAGGAGCCCATTGGAGTTCCACGCCATTATCTTTAATGTGTTACTCATTTTTGATTATTAAATACAGCTGTTTTGGTTATTGATTCTAGCTTCTCTAATCTTTTGTCGAACGTAGTAATACACTTCAAGATCTGATTTATCTTATTTTCCAGATTCGAAGGTTGTGTGCCTTGTTTTGCAGCTTGTGCATAGGAACTATTTGCTTGAACAGGTTTTGAAGTTATTTGAAAACTTTATTTTCGTGCCTGATTGTCAGGATTTTTTATGGTAGGAGACTGTTGGGCAGTTGGCACAACAAATTTCTTTTAGATATTTTTATTTTTCATTATTTGCATCTCTTTAGCTACTTCACACCTTCTGTTGTTGGCTGGGTGGGGTAAGCCGCAGTGGACGCATTTTGTTTTTTCTTGTGGAGATTTAGTACAGTTGGCTGTAAGATGCTTGCCGGTGCATTGTACACACCTTGGCTCTTTTCTGCAGTATTTATGAGTATGTCTATAGGCCTGGCATCTTTTACATTGGGGGATGAGTTTTGAATTTTTGAGGGAGTGTATTTCAATTTTACACCATAAAATGTGCTTTATGCCATAGATTTAATTGACATCTTCGTCATGATTAAAAGACAAGGCGAACACATTGTGTGGTTCTTTATACAAACAAATAAACCCGATCCTGGTTGGACTAACGTTTAAAGAAATCATCTACGAAATCGCTTTGTGAGTCAGTTAGGTAAGGCAACCACGGAACCTCTGAGTAATTTTAAGGCGGCTGACACTAAAGTGGCCCTCTTTATCTTTAATGTACATAAAGACACTGCGGAAGATGACATAACGCAATACATTTATAATAAAACGCAGAAAAGAGTGACCCTTACTAGAATTAAAATGAAATACGATAGAGGGTACAACGCATTAAAATTGTATGTATCGAAATGTAGAATGCAAATGTATCTTGATGACAATCTATGGTCGGATGGAATAAAGTTCCGCCGTTTTGTGAGTATGGGATAGGGGCCAGATGAGCAAAATTTTAATGGAACACAATCAAAACACCATACTGGTTTGTTTTAATTGTAAAAATGTTAAAAGGAATGTGTGCGATCACTGTGCAAGTGCGCGGACTTGGTAGCACTTCAGGAGACTTGGCTTGTGCCGCAGGACCTGCCTTTCCTCGGCAGCATCGACGATAACTTTAGTTATACCGGTAAATCGGCGATTGATTTATCGTCCGGAGTGAGGCGCAGGAGACCGTTCGGTGGGATCGCGATTCTCTGGCGTAAAAGTGTGTTTACAAAAGTGACAATTGTGAACTGTGAAAGTGATCGTATTACAGCAATTAGAGCGAATACAGGTTATAACCGTGAAGTTGTATTTATGTACATGCCTACCGACCAGTCTGACAACCTACCAATGTTTACGAAATTTCTAGGGGAGATTAGCGCGATTGTACAACAAAATAATGTGGAATCTGTATTTGATTTGGGTGATTTCAATGCTCACCCGTCAGCCCCTTTTTGTGATGAGTTATTTGATTTTTATGAAGATCATAAATGGATTTGCGCTGACATAGCTAAGCTTGGTAAGTCATTAGACACACATACATTCTATAGTAATGCACACCGTTGTAAGCGCTGGTTAGATCACTGCTTAGTCACGGAATCAGCCTGGCAAATAATAACTAGCATTAATGTTGACTATGGAGTGTATTGGTCGGATCACTTGCCTTTAATTGTTAAATGTAATCTTGACATGATTAGAACTAAGTGTATTTCTGACGATTGGATTTCTAATGACATTTTGTGGGGTGATAGAGAAAGTGACGAAATAGGTAGTTATTCTGACATTTGTAACAGTAAACTTAGAGACATTCACTTCCCCAATGAATTTTGTGGTTGTGCTGACAGTATGTGTAGTAATTTTGAACATAGATATATTATTGACAATTTACACAATGACATTGTTAATATTTTATGTGAGGCATCTGTGCGAAGTAAGAAAGTGAGAAAGTAAAAAAAAGGGTAAAACGGTAGTGGGGTGGAACAAACACGTGAGAGGGGCTCATAGTCAGGCTAGGCAGGCATACCAAACGTATGTAGGGAATGGTAAACCTGAAAGTGGGCCAGTTTATGACAAGATGTATCTTACGAGGAAAACATTTAAATCTAGACTGAAGTTCTGTCAAAACCACCAAGACCAGCTTAAAATGGATGTACTAGCCTCACAAGTTACGGTTAAAAACTTTCGAGCTTTCTGGAAGGATACTAAGAGGATGAACGGTAGGGTTAGTTTGCCAGTGACTGTAGGCGGATGTAGTGAATCTAGAGACATAGCTTACCTTTTTTTTTAAGTCAGTTTAAAGTCGAGTCACCGCTGGCCGACAGCTCTGATGTTGCGGATTGTGAGGCCGTCACTGTCTGTGAGAACCCGATTGGGTTTTCTGCTAAAGATGTGATAAATATTATTAATAACATGAAATGTGGTATATCTCCGGGCAGTGACAGACTCAGCATTGAGCATCTGCAGCAAGCGGGAAAACATTTATTTAGTGTACTGGCTATGTTGTTTACTTTCTGCATCCGTCACTCCTATATACCGCCTAAGATGACGGAATCTATTATTGTGCCTATAGCAAAGAATGTCACGGTTGATTTAACCGATAAGAATAACTATAGGCCTATATATAGACCATACCAAAAACGCAAATTGGATATAAATTACTCATACAACAACATTAAGCGGCAATGCATAAACGAGTTTAAATTGCTAGGTTTAAGTATAGATACCAATATAAACTGGAAAGCCCATATAGATGCATTGGAAAACAAACTGGCCAGCTTTATATATGCCTTGAAGGAGCTTAAAAGAGCTACCGATTTTACAACTGCTCTAACAGCATACTATGCCTACGCATACTCCTGGCTAATTTATGGAATCTTGGTGTGGGGTAATGGTGTAGACAAAGACAGACTTTTTATTCTACAAAAGAAATGTGTACGAATTCTTGCCAATATAGATAACACAGAAAGCTGCAAGCCATTTTTTGTAAAATATAAAGTCCTTACACTAACTGGTGTTTACATTTTGGAGGTTGGCAAATTTGCAAGATAGATAGATAGATAGATAGATAAAACATTTATTCAGTGCACACAAAAGACATAGCACAACACACAAGAGCACAAACGGTAAAAAAATTCATGAATATTATTAAACAGACAAACATGACATAATTCTATTAAATAACGAATATACAAGGTGCGGTGTGCGTCTCAAGGTTGCACCAAATGGGAGTCCAGCTCAGCATGTGTCAGGCAGATATACCTGACGCTGATATTCTGCTGGATCCCTGCAGTGACACACGGACGTCGAGCTGACGATATAAAATAAATTGGTGTTGTGATTGTGACAGGCGCGGATTATGCAAGTATACCCGCAACTATGGATTCTGCAGTAAGTTTCGCATTAAGAAAAGTTCTCGTTCGTTGATGTGCTGATTGTTTTTATATTACTTGATTATAAAAGTTATAAATGTATAATGTGATTATGTGAATTAATATGTGTAAATGTATAGTGTGATGTGATTACGAAATATGAATAATCTTAAATTATTTATAGTGACGTAGGTGCGAATAAAATAACAATTTGGCTAGACTAAAGTATGTTTACAATAAATAAATATAGGTAAATAACATCTGTATTATCCAACAAAAAAAAATAAACAAAACCTATTGAATTATCTACTAGGTAAGTACCCCTTTGTTCACAGGTTTGTGACCACGAGTTACGCTAAACGACAGATTGATTCGGGAAGAACACGACAGCCAGTTATATAATGGATGTGTTCGAAACAGTCATACCCAGTTTTTTCTGCGAGGCGATAAGAAACTGCCGCAGTCGAACTCTGAAGGTACCAAGATATTTAAGATTCCTTATCGGCGGAGGAATATTGTTCCAGCATTTTGATGCGGCGTACCTAAAACTTCCCCTGAAAGCAGCCGTCTTGTGCGATTGAGTGGAGAGTTGCTGCGAGCACTGCCTACTTGCGCATTCTCTTCTACTTGCGATCCAGCTCAGTTTATTATACAGGTAGGTCGGCTGCTTGTACTTTATGACTCCAAATAGTAGGCACGCTAAGTGCAACTTACGCCGTGACTTCATCTTGAGAATAGAGTGCTTATTCAAGAATGGCGTTACGTGACTTCTTGGTGGGATTGAGAAGCAGAATCGAGCGCAGGCGTTTTGCACTCTCTGGATCAGTCGTTCAGTTCTTGCCAGTAGTCGAGGGCCAATAACTGTGTCCGCATAGTTTAGGTTGGATAGCACGAGTGACTCAACCAGCTGGATCCGCAACTCCTCCGAAAGATAAGGCCTTATTTTATAAAGGACCTTAAGCCGGTAGAAACAAGTGCGTACTGACTCTGCCACGTGTGTTTCCTATCTCAACCCAGCGTCCATGTTCAGACCCAGATTACGTGCCTCACCGACTCGACTGACCGACTCACCCAGCAGGGTAACGTTGAGCGTTGCTGGCACCGCATTGATTTGGTTCTTGGTTCCAAACAGCATGTATTTGGTTTTAGTGGGGTTAAGTACCAAACCGTTATTTTCAGCCCAACATGCTATCCTCTCAAGATCATCGTTTAGATCCTTGATCGCGATGTCATAGTCACTTGGCTTAAAGGAGATATATACTTGTACGTCATCAGCATAAATATGGTACCTACATCGCTTCAGGGAATTTATGATATCTGCACAATACAAAATAAAGATGATGGGGCCCAGTATTGTGCCTTGCGGGACTCCCCTGTAAACAGAAGTGAGTGATGATACAAGAGATGAGCCATCGCTCAGTCGTATTTCTACACGCTGCCGACGGTTGGTGAGATAGCTTTGGAACCAGTGTATCGTGTTTTGGTCAAATCCATAGTAGTTAAGCTTTGACAAAAACAAATCTATATTTATGCAGTCAAAAGCTCGCGAAAAATCAAGTAGGACAAGAATTGTGCATAGGCCCTTATCCTGTGCTGACAAGATGTTATCTGTCACGTCCAAAAGAGCCGTAGAAGTACCACGCTGTTTGCGAAAGCCCGATTGTAGCTCAGGCAGAATGTGTTTATCTTCTAGATATTTTGATAGCTGCTGGCATACTGCCTTTTCAGCAATTTTAGAAAGGCAAGGCAGAATACTAATAGGCCTAAGGTCTTTTAGGTCAGTCGGATTTGTTTTTTTAGGTAATGGCTTAACGATAGCAATTTTCCAGATGTCAGGGAATGTTGCTGAAAGAATCGAGTTATTCACAATGCTGGTGATGGCATTAAGTGTTTGTGGGAGTGTCAGCAAAAGCATATTGAGGGTCACCCCATCACAGCCTTCAGCGTTAGATTTTAGTTGGCGGAAGTACCGCAGAATCTGATCAGCAGTTACTGGTTGCAATGCAAATGCAAAGCTATCATCACCATAACGATGAGACTCAAAGAAAGCGCGCTGTGAAATATTGCAGACAGGGTTACCAGGAACACTCAAAAAATGATAATTGACTTGATTTGGATCTCTGAAGTGAGTAGGAAGGTCATCAATTTGCTTCTTGGGTAAAACAGTGTTTTTTAAATTTTTCCATAATGTTTTAGGATCTTTGATTTGGTTATTAATGTTGAACTTGAAATATGCAACCTTTTCACTAAATATGGAAACTATCACCAGAGATTTCAGCTGCTTGTAGTATGCTTTTTTGGACTCGGATTTCGTTTTACGATACTTGGTCAGAGCGTCATCCCGCAAGTGCATCATCAATTTAATTGTACCTGTTATCCAGGGATATGACGGTACCTTAATTAAACATTTCTTGACCGGAGCGTGCGCATCATAAATTGTTAAAATGTTTCTATTCAATTCCTCAACCATCTCATTTACATTATGCAAGCCACAAATGCTATCCCAGTCTAAATGCAATAAATCACTTTCAAGTACTTCTCTATTTATTTGCTTAATGGGTCTGTACGTGACTGTATGGGGCTTATATTTACTAGGCCTAACATTAAATTCGCACACAACAAGTGAGTGACCATTCATTGAGCCATAGGGTTCAACGGATACCCCTTTGTGGATGAGATTCGTACAGACAAGGTCGATTAATGTTTCGCTATGGTCTGTGAAATGGGTGGGCGAATTTACCAGTTGCTTTAGGCTCAGGCTATTCAAAAACTCACATACTTTCTTAGTTTGCCCGTTAGAATTCAGTAAGTTAACATTGAAATCGCCGAGTAGTACGTAGTGATCACATTTTACTAATGAGCTAATGGAGTCAGTTATGGCGTCGAGAAATAGGTCCAAGTCGAAACGTGGGGGACGATATGCTGTGCCTATAGCAATTTTATTTCCATTTAGAGTAAGGGTAATCCACATTTGTTCGATTGTGTCGTATCTAGGGTCAATTGGGTTGGACCAGGTCCGAGCGGCCAAACCGCGTTTAAGATAAAAACCCACACCACCCCCCCGGCCCCCATGCACAGACAGTGGTCGTGGTATATGGCGCAGGCGGTAACCAGGAACAGCGGGCGCTCGTCCATCTTCACCCGGTCGTAGCCAAGTCTCGTTAATTGCTAATACATCGAAAGAATGCCTTTCCACCGCTGCTATAAAATCATTATGGTTCGAGCCAAGGGAGCCTACGTTTAACAAACCAACTTTAAGGTATTTTTCAAGCATATTTAATATTTAAGAAATTTACAACAAAACAGGGATCACTGCCACAGACGTGAAGTGTAGACGTTTTTGCACCCATCAAGGGAGATAAGATATAATTGTAATATGTAATTCTATGGAAATATAGCAAACAAATGTTGTAAACAACAAATTTAAGTTTATAACAATAACCATAAACAATGCCAACAAATGCAAAAATAAAAGCGATATTGCAACGATAAAAAAATAAAAAAAATAATTTTATATAAGTGATTGTAAATAATAATTTAAAATAAATAACTGTAAATAAAAATTGTATATTAGACATTGTAAATAATAATTGCACTTTAGCCAATTTAAACAATAGTTGTATCATATAAGTACCTGTAAACAATAATTTGAAAGTCATATTCGACATTATCAACGAATTGTGTATATGAATACGTGTATTAAAAGTGTAAATATCTATAATGTGTTTGTAAATAATATCTGCATAATAATAATATGTTTTTGAACTCAAGTAAGCTGAGCATGAAAACAACACTAACTTGCTGTAAGTTGACAGTAATTGATAAAATAGCATAACTGTCCACAATTGACCAAAAAGAGATTTTTTTTTTTGAATATATAGACCAATATCGTTGAGAAAAAATATATTCCCATTCGGTACCACAGGAAACACACACCGCCCTTTGACACCACTGATTAATATAGAGAACAATATAACACAAAAACATCCTATATGTGCAAAACAAAATAAGAAAGATATCAAACTATTAACATCCACAGGGGCAATACGTAAACGAAACAAGTTTACAGAACGCGTTCGGATGTGATACAAACCGACCATTACCCAAAAATCCTACAGATATCGTCTTCACACCTAATTCGTTCTGCTTTTTGGAGATCTTCTCTGCGAGCTAAGATTCTTCCTTCTTTAGTCCATACATACTTCCATTTGTTTTGACTCCCTGCCTGACGAGCGTGATAAAATAACTGGCGGTTTGTCCGAGTTAGACGTTCGTTAACATAAACTCGGTGCGGCGGCCCAGTGATATCAAGGTCACCTGCACTCAAACCGCGGCGAACTCGAGCTGCGCGCAGAAGTGCGTCGCGCGTGGCGCGCCTTGCAAAGCGCACGGATATACACCGAGGTCGCTGCGCAGCGGGGTCGGCAGAGATGTCGCCGTCAGAAGTCTCTACTCGATTACGGCGCGTGGATCCGACTCGCTCAGCATGAACTACGTCCCTCTCATCAATGACGACACCAAGCTTTGTGGCAAGAACCTTAACAAGGTGTAAGGCGCTCTCGTCCTTGCTCTCCGGTATTCCGGTCACCTCAATGTCGTTGAGCAGGAGTTCCTGATCGCGCTCGTTCAATTGGCATTTCAGTTCAGCGATGGTATTTTCTAAAGGATCCATGTCCGGCTGTACTTTTTGCTGAAGTTTAAGTTCGAGGGCGCCCACTCGCGCTTCTATGCTATCCATCCGCTCATCAGAGGTCTTTAGGGAATCCTTTAGTTGAGCCATCTCCGTGCGTAGTCCTTGAAATTCCTGATGCATTAGGCGAAACTCGGCACGCAGCTCCTCTTTAAATAACCGCAGCTCGTCTACCAAGTCGGGAGAGAAATTAACGGTAGTGTCCAGGGCAGTGCTGTTTAATGGGCTGTCCATGTTCATAAGCTCCTCAGGGCTACTGTGCTCCTCTTCCTGGGCAGGAACCAGCCTGCCTCGAACTGGTGTCTCCGTCTTGTTGTCTCTGACCAGATTCTTTATGCACTCAGGGCAGCGCCAGGCGGGTGCAATAATACTCTTACTAGGCAGGCCAACGCAAGCGCGATGATAAAAGGCATTACACTGGCGGCATTTAGCGGCCTCTATCGGCGATAGGAATTTGGCGCAACCACCGCACTTTGCTGTAGGCATGGTATGCTTCGATCGTATCGTAAGTGACACTTTCTAATAAATCGATCCCGCTTAGTCGTTCCGCACAGTGACAATAGATGGCGCTGTATTGAACATATGCTAATTATGGTTTGACGGGAGTTTCAATGGCTTGTTAACACCATACAACTACACAGGGGTAAACAGAGTTGAAGCACACTCTTGGGCAACACTTCACGGCTAGTTTTTGAGTATATTCACTAAAATGCTTTAATATTTTAAATGTTAAGGGTAGATTTTGGTCTTTTTGGTCACTGGTGTACAGATTTAAGTATACACAATAATTACTATTTATACACTGCACTTGCGCACTAGATAACGTTTCGTGACTTGAACTATTGTATGTAGCAACTTTCTGTATTATAATTGTTCTTACTGAATGAGTTATTTTATTTAAAACACTATAAACAACAGCAAGGAACACCGACCAACTTGACGTCCGTGACGTCACTCCAAGAAAGCACCAGTCACTATTCCCACTCACTAGGGACCATCGCCCGCAACATCGCAGTGTTAGACGCCAAAACAAAAATGAATTAGCCTTACCAAGCTCAAAATTGACTATGTTTCATTCAGGACCTTTAGCCATGTGCGTGAAAATATATAATAAGCTTCCAAATCCAATTAAGGACATAGAGTACGAAAATAAATTTAAAAACACTCTCCAAAAATACCTTATATTAAAATCGTATTACACTCTAAAGGAATTCTTTGACGATAAGTAAGTCTTGACTTTGAAATTCACACCTATACACAATACACACAGCACTTACAATTTTGACTTACTACCTACTTATGTTATGTTGATTATTGTTGTTATCGCTATTTGTTTTAATTTAATTTTATATCTTATTTTAATTTATGAATGGAAATAATGACCTATTAATTAACCTATCCTATATTATATCATGCATGACATTTACTTATTTAAATAACAAATGATGGACATCTGATAAACTTGTTAAAATTAGTATTTTTGTTTAAGCTCAGTGGTTTTAATATTGTGAAACTGTAGCACAAATAACTATGTTTATATTGCTGTGCCCTAGCAGGGTTCATGTATGAAACCTATATATTACTTGTAACAACTTGTAAACTACATGGATGCAATAAATGATGATTATGATTATCTCCCTAGCTACTGTGATGGCGAAGGTCTTCCATGGTCTTCTGGATGCTCAGCTCAGTAAATATATTAGCCTTCAAGATGCCCAGTTTGAATTTCGCGAGACTCTGTCAACTGAAAGCGCTATTTTGATACTGAAGCACACAGTCGCGTACTATCTGGATAGGAAAATGCCCATATACGCTTGTTTTCTGGACCTATCGAAGGCCTTCGACCTAGTCGATTACAATAAGCTCTGGACCAAGCTTGGGGAGGTCGGGGCTCCCGCTGAACTCACTAATATATTTTCTTTTTGGTATAACCACCAGAAAAACTTTGTCAAGTGGGGAAACGTATATTCTGAAGAATACTCACTTGAGTGTGGGGGACTGACCTCTCCAAGGCTATTTAATCTATATCTCAATCAGCTGATAGGTGAGCTCAGCAACAGCCATGTCGGATTTCATATAGATAACGTTTGCGTCAATAACATCAGTTACGCGGACGACATGGTGTTGTTGAGTCCATTTGTTGGAGGACTAAGGAAGCTGTTGAATATCTGTGAGGCATACGCTGAGCTGAGAGTCACGTCTTAAAGTACAACGATAGAAAGAGTGAGGATATGCTCATCAGAGGTAAAAATAAACAACCGGAGCATATGCCACGGGTGTATCTCAACGGGGTATCTTTGAGTCGGGTCTCACAGTTTAGGTATCTAGGGCATATTGTAACTGAAACCCTACATGATGACGCAGATATTGAAAGAGAGCGGAGAGCATTGTCGATGCGTGCTAACATGTTGGTACATAGGTTTGCGAAGTGTACAGCGCAAGTAAAGGTAACTTTGTTTAGAGCCTACTTCCAAAGTTTTCCAGCGCCCTATGGACCAACTACACGCAGTGGGCCTACAATGCTCTCAGAGTACAGTATAACAACGCCTTTAGGATTCTGGTGCTACTACCTCAATTTTGCAGTGCCTCGGGTATGTTTGCCGACGCGAGGGTGGATGATTTTTACGCTATAATGCGCAAAAAGTCAGCCTCACTAATTCGCCGAATTCGAGGGAGTGGCAACCGAATCCTAAAGATGATTGCGGATAGACCAGTATCGGCAGCTGTGGGAAGGCTCATCAGGCTGCATGTTGCCTGATGAAGTTAAGTTTGTTGTCTGTATTTTAATTTATCTCAATTTAATTTTAATTTAGTGAAATTTAATTTTAAATTATTTACTTCAATTTTATTTTTGATTATAATTTTAATTTATTTTCAATTTTTTATTTTAATTTTATTATCATGTTAGTTATTTATTCCAATTTTATGTTTCATTTTCATTTAGTTTCAATTATTTATTTCAATTTTATTTTCATCTTTGGTTAATTATTTCAATTTTACTTTCATTTCAAGTTTTTAAGCTATTGCATAGCTTCTATCGCGGGCCTTGAGCGCGGGGACCGAATCCAGAAATTCCGTAACGAAAAAACCTCACGCTATCGCTGTCTCGCTTTAACATCTATTCGACTCTATCGCACTACGCTACTCAGCCGCCATAGCTACCGGCCGCCATATTCTTGTCTTGTTTGTTGTCAAGAACTTTGTCAACAAAGCGCTGTTTTTGTTTTTATTCTGTGTTTTGTGGATATTTATCGTAAATTAGAGTTATTGTTGTATTTATGTATGTACGTGTGACGTAATTTAAGTTGCAATGCATTACAAAACGTGTGAAATATGTGTTATAAGATCCGGCCGGTCAAATGGTCAAATGCGAATCTTCATAGCCAAATTTCCTTTGAATGAAGATAGGTAAGCATATATTTTCAATTGTTATGTTAAAAAACATTGATAAGCTCTTACAGAAAATAAATTACTTGATTTAAAGTCCAAAATTTACAAAATTACAAAGTAACCTATCAATATGCTAGTGCTTGACGCATGTTACTTTTTTATCGACTGTCGATATTTTTATTATTATAATATTCCTATTTCATTTAACCTTTTCACCGCCCACGTACACAGAACGCGATGCCTCGCCAGCGCCAAGCTATAAATGTATAACGAAATATATAGTAAACAGTAGTGATGAGGGTATCATCATATCGATGAATGAGATTTATACGCGTTAAGGGTCAATTCATACTAGAGCAGAGTCGAAGCGCATCGAAGCGTCAATCTGAAACTTAACATAGCAAATTCATCCTTACCTCATAATACACATATTTCATTTAAGATAGAAAAAAGACGCGCGAATTGGCGCGCATTCGACAGAATTCGCGCGTCGGAGCGCAAAAAACGCTGATTGGTGCGCGCGCGTTACGTTGTAGAGATAAGGGTGAATTTGCTGTGTTATCCTTTAGACTGACGCTTCGCTGCGCTTCGACTCTGCGCTAGTATAAATTGACCCTAAGATAAGTTTTATTTATAATTTTACGGATATAAATAAAAACTGATTTAATATTTCCATTTTTGTTTCATTTCACATTATCATTAGTAAGAAAAACTAGTATAAATTATAAGTATTAAGGAAACAAATGCTTAACTCAATTAGAGCTATAAGAAATGTGGTACATCTCTATTTGTTTCATGACATCTTCCGTCGACTTCATTTCAAGTCCTTGGCGCTCAGAGCTCGGTAAATTCAATTATTGTTAGGGATGTCGTTTAAGGTCTTTCTTTCTTCTATTTTTGTTTATTCCGTTTTTTTTTTTAAATGTAAATACAATTTTTCACTGTTTTTCGAAATGGAAAGTATGTATTTTAATTATAACACACTTGTAGCAGTATTCCTAAGCTATCACAGCACTGTTTTATAAAGCTTTGTCTCTGTCCTTTTATTTACTCATGTAACGGTAGTGTAACGTTTACCCGTCAGGCAGGGCATTTTTAAGCCGCGGTCCCACGACCCGATAACTGAAAGACCGCGCCAGGTCGTACCGAGCATTATTATTTATTTATTTTAACTTCTCACACACATGGTACAAAAGCGGACTTAATGCCATAGGCATTCTCTACCAGTCAACCAAGGGTAGTGAAGAGATAAGATGGCAGGTGCTCTATTTAAGAGGAGATAATTATACCAATAAAAATATTAAAAAGATAACAAATAAAAATAAATACACAAGTACATAAATATGATCATGTAGCATTCCCACGGATCATCCCATATATTATAAAATTGAATAGCGTCACATTTTGTAATCTATTACAAACGAAGTCGGAAAAAAGATGCGTGCGCGCTCACCCGTTCATTCCTGCACTATGCCAAAGTGACCTTGACAGCCTTACGCTTATGACGCCACAGAACGACTAATATAGAAGTCCGTGGCGCTCGGGGCACTGACAACCAACTGTTTTGTAGAGATGGGAATATAATGATCGACGAGGATTGCTAAACAATAACAACAACGATTTAATTCCGGGTCGGCACCCAACTGAAGATCTTATTCATCTATTTTGCCTTTGTTATAAAGTAGTCGACTATGTTCATATTTTACTGACCTCAAATTGTTTTCGATAGTAATATTTATAAATATTTCAACGGACGAAATCAAACAGTGATAACTTCCGCGTCCCATCACTAGCCGACTTGATATGTAGTTCTTGGCGTTCTGGGGACATGAACACATTCGGAGTTTTTGGTTTTTGCCGATTTTAAGACAAATAAGGACTTATTTTGTGTAGAAAAATTAAAAATAGGGTATTAAACAGAGCTTTATTAAATAATAAAAGAAAACAATACCTTAAAATAAAGTAAATTTATTTTTATAAGATAGTTAAAATGAAGAACTTTATATGAAGTCGTGGCGCTGGTGGCACGAAAATCTGGAACTTCTATTATAGTCCGTGGCGGTGAAAAGGTTAATTTTCTCTGTTATTCTATTAATACTGCAAAACCAAAATAACAAAGATATAAGTTTAAATACACTACTATTATAATCATAATAATGTAATAAAATGTTCCAGCTAGATGTAAAAAATGGGTTAAAGTTACGGGAAAGAAGACTTGGTGTATGTACCCATTGAAAAGCTACATCAATTGGAACATATTTGTGGCAGTCATTTTCTACCAAAGGATTTCAATAAAAAGAAGACACAACTAAGAAAAAATGCTACTCCGTCTGTAGAACTTACTGCAGAACCAATGGCAGATGAGCTGTTCGTTGGATTTCCACTACACATCTTTAAAAGTGAGCAAACAGGTAAGACTTTATTTTCCAGTCGTAATTCATCCTAACTCACCCTTTCCGATTACTTTAGTAACTCATGTTCAATTATATTTTGCAGAGTTATCTTCTACTTCGACTACTGCGATTCTTGGACTGGTACATCTAGTAAGTATTTTTTTTTTTTTGGGTACTGTACGTCCGAATGAAAAAACGGAACCCTTATGTACCTTCATCTACTGGACCGATTAAGTTGCATTTTGGTACACATGCAAAATGTATCATGTGACATATGAAATGAAAGGACTTGACAAGAGAACTTTTTTTTTAATTATTTAAAAAAAAATCCTCTCGACAAGTCCTTTCATTTCATTTTACATTTTTAATGAAAATTATTAAAGAAAATAGATGAAAATTTACCATTTCCCCCCTTATCTCCGAAACTGCTGATCCTAACATTAAAAAAAAAGAAAATAGATGAAAATTTACCATTTCCCCCCTTATCTCCGAAACTGCTGATCCTAACATTAAAAAAAATACAGTGTACAGTTCTATACTTAAAGATTACAGCAAAACCTTTAATAAGTCTATGGTCTTAAAATAACATGGTAAATTACTCAATATTGTGTGTACTCTTGCCTTACTAAGATCATACCTGACGGATAGGAAGGTTAAAGTTCAGGTAAACGGCGTAAACTCATTAGGGTCTGAAATGAAAATGGGCGTTCCTCAAGGTTCGATATTGGGTCCATTTCTCTTTTTAGTTTACATTAACGATTTACCCCAATTACTTCAAAATCAACCGAAGATGGTGTTATTTGCAGATGACACATCATTGATTTTTAAAATAGATCTACGGTCACAAAAACTCGACGACGTGAATAACTCTATTCTTCAGGTCCAAAATTGGTTTACCGTAAATAATTTGGTACTAAATTAAAAAATAACCAAATGCATTCGATTTAAGTTACCTAATGTTAGAAGTAGCGAATGTGACATCATATTGAATGGAGAAAAACTGGAATTTATAAATCAAACGGTTTTCCTAGGAATCACGCTAGATGAGAAATTACAATGGGTACCTCATATAACATCTCTTGCGGGGCGGCTAAGCTCGGCCGCGTATGCTGTTCGAAAGATAAGACAGTTAACAGATATAGAAACCGCGCGTTTGGTTTATTTTAGCTACTTCCATAGCATTATGTCGTATGGCATTTTACTGTGGGGTCGGGCTGCCGACATTGAATCCATTTTTATTTTGCAAAAGAGGGCTGTCAAAGCCATTTATAATCTACATCGCCGCGAATCTCTTAGAGAACTATTTAAAACGATTAATATAATGACGGTACCTTGCCAATTCATTTATGAAAATATTATGTATGTAAGAAAAAATCGACATCTTTTTAACAAAATCAGTGATAGGCATAATTTTAATACTAGAAATAAAGACAAAATAGATCAACCATTTTTCAGATTATTTAAAGTACATACATCTTTTATGGGGTACTGTGTTAAATGTTACAATAAAATACCTTCTGATATATTACAATTAAATGAAAGAAAATTTAAAACTCATATAAAAAGCACACTTTGTAAACAAGCATATTACAAATCTAATTTGTAATATGCTTGTCTACATAGTGTGCTTTTATATGAGTTTTAAATTTTCTGCTTAAAGTGGCTGCTATAGGATTTCCTATGAAAAAAGTAGTTTGAACTCTTTTGAATATATATGTAAGTGCTATCTACAATTTTTATGGCTTTTCTTTCGTCGGTAGGACTCTCCGGGTTTCCAAAAATTCTTTCAGGAATCATAAGGTTCCTCCGTGCTCCATCTTCCCGGGTCATATCGTCAAAGTGCTAAGTGAATAGGAATAAAGTCCTGCAGTAGTGCTTCTCTGATTAGAGAATTAGAGGATTATATCCAAGATAAGAATGCTTGGAAACATGCTGGTCCTGCTCCATAGGACAATTTAGAGTCTAGACAAAATCAAACTGGTTGCTAATTTAACTGTATAATTTATAATTTTTATGATATAAATTTTTATTTTCTGTGATTAATATAAATTTAACTCACACACTTATTATATGTTTTTTTTTTTTAATGTTTGTAAATATGTGAGCACCATGTACCTATCGCATTTATTAAATTTTCTGTCATTACTTCACTTTTCATTCTTTTTATCAATTGTGGTAAGTAATTTTTATTTTTATTCTAGGTACATCGTCTTCACCTATAATTATTAATTAATGTATACAAACTATTGTTAACATTTTAAAAGAGTAAGTATGGAGTTTCTTGCCCATTCTTCTCCATACATAACTACCTTTTGGAAGGCGCAACTAGAATCAATTATTCATGTAATTTTTGACGTTCAAAAGTGCATCTTCGTGCCTATTTGAAATAAATGATTTGACTTTGACTTTGAGCAAATTGTATTTTGCCCTTAGCTTTCAACTCCTTAGGGTCATTGTTTCCTTGTTCCTTGGAGCTTGGATTTTCTTTATGGTGGGTTTGAAGTTGTCGCTGGAGGGCTTCTATTTGGACCTTCAGATCATTAACAAGAAGTTCCAACTTTTCTCTCTCTGATTTTTCTTGCATGTAATGGTCATATAGCAGCTTTTCTAGATCAGTTTTAATTTTAACCTTTGTTGGAGACATTTTAAAGTAAGTAGAAACTTCACATTGACAATTATTTGATAGCCCTGTTTACACTATAACTAATAACTGGGTCATCGCGGCGACCTTGATAACCGATTTCGCGGCGACGGCGGTGTTATTTCGGTCCGTTTCATGAGATACACAAACTGAAGAATATATCACAATATCTATTTATTTCTCTAAACGAACAGTGCAATACTTAAAGTTATATGTGAGGGCTGTAGCGGACGAAGGGGGCGGTGGGGCGTGGGCCGAGAGCGATGCGGCCGGAGCACGGTTAAATCAAATTACCGATTGAAAATCGGAATATCGGCATCAGTTGTCGGAGATTAGTTTTGCATATCTGGAAGTTGCGGTATCGCTTAGCACTTGCCACACTGATGTTGTGCCGATAGCACACCGTACCGCCCCGTCCCGCGACGCTCCGCACCGCCCCGCACTGCCCCGCAGCGCCCGCTTTGCTCGACAGCTCGAGCGATTAATTAACATTCACATTGCTTTGTTTAGATGCACTCTACTCTGAAGGCACTGAATAGAGCAATCTTCAGGAACAGAATTATGAACCCGCAATGTTGTGGTTAGGCGTTATGTCTCCACCACACAACATTACACAGTATTCTGATACAGATTATTGACCTGTTTCATGTTCATGAATAGAACCACTGCTCCCATTTATTTATTATCGACTGTGACCCCGTAAGTATAACATAAGGAAATGAAGACAATCAGCGGTGCGACTTGATTCAGCTAACAAACATGTTCGGCGCAAGTGTGACGTCACTAGTAAGTGATACAGTAAGTACACGCACAAACAGGATGTTTGTACGTTCGTTTATTTCTGCGAACGACGCGGATGTCACCCGACGTGCAGTGCAGCTACTGGCGCGAGGAGTAGCTCACCATACGAAGAAATGCCGATTGCTCCGTAATTTGAAGGTACGTACATATTTTGAAACTCGGCTTCATTCTTTAGACATTTCATCAATATGTTTTGAGAAAAACCAAGCCTCTAAGAGCAAACTGCTATAAACAAACAGCTACCGCATTAAGATAGTGTGCACAACAGAGCTGTGAAGGGCTCTGACATGCCTGTAACATCGCGGCCCCAAAGTGTTCCTCGCATCAGTCGTATTTCACAGAATATGTTCGCTGTTATGTTATCAGCCTACCCTATATCTGAGGCGATCGATGTCAGAGTTCCGGCAGATAAGGGGTTGTATCATTGCTTATATTGCGTTACCATAGTCCTTGTGTGTCCCGCGCCCTCCCGCGCTCCGGTGCCTCCCGAGCCTCCTATTGCCACGACGCGACGTGGAACATTGAGCCGCACGTACGCTGCTGATATAGATACTCATACGTTACTTACACGTATTCATGTCATTTGGTTTAAATAGGGTTTTATTCTAATATATTAAAAAATAATCTTTTATATAAATCATTTTCTATTTTGTTAAGTACCTGGTACTTGTTGAAAGGCCTACAATGTCCTCCCATACCTATTAACACTGTTATTTGAAAATATTGCACCGTGCACCTAGCTTCTGACGTTTCATAAGTGGTATGTAGGTTTATGTGAAATAAAATATTTTGATTTTGATTTTGATCTCCGCAAGTTTATCAAAGTTGTTCCGACAGCACAGGACAACGTTAATACACGCAAGGTGATACAATGTTATTTTACGACTTCCTCTGATTCGAGGGACACACGGTAACTTGTTCATACCAATTACGCTCATTGTGGGGGTGTTGAAAAAGGCAACTGAGGGATTATTTTGTTTTCAAAGTAGTCGGCAATACAATCCGTAAATAAAGTAGCTAACAATGAACGCAAGAATCGATTGAATATTGAGTCAGTGGAAACAAGAAGCAGTTGCTTTTACCGACCTACATGTTTTCGTATCGTAAGTTGAACCTCCGTACGCTTGCTCTGTGCTGTTAAGAATGGGAGCCTTTTTCACCCAGTGCGCGCAGTCAGTACATATACGGCATATCTGTCCACATTGCAGCTTCGCTTCATTTACGTCCTGATAATACTCGTAATAATCGCGCTACGCCCCGCAGGCGTCTGTTTGCATAGGCCAAGTTAAGTGTTATACTTTGTGCAAATGGACGCGCCGCGTAATAGAAACGATACAGAAGATCAAGTTCTACGTCGTGCGCAGGTGAACGGCTACGCCTGCTAAGACGTAGCACCGCGTAGCTGGCGCTACAAATCTGTGTTTTACCAGCACGGAGCAGGTGCTTCAAATCTGTGTTAAAAGCAGCACGTAGAAGGTGCTACGAATCTGTGTTGTAGCAGCACGTAGCAGGGTTCCGAATGCATAGCACAATACATTATTTAAATGTATGCAGTCAAAAATGCCATTAACAATGTTGTACAATATCATTGCTTCTAATTGTTTACGTCTAGAGCTTGAAAGGCTTGTATTTACTGAGCATACTGTAGATTAGTTTTGTGAAACCTGTAGTGCATTGCGCGAAGAAATCTACGTTGGATGTTTTCTATCATGTCAATGTATTTGCCATAGTACGGGTTCCAGATGGATACAGCATATTCGAGCTGGGAACGGATTAGGGTTTTATACAGGTGTTGGGGTGTAATGCCCAACAGTGAAAATGTTATGCACTTGTTATGTTAACTTACTTGTAAGGTACGATGTTATGTTATCAAACTTTGAGAAGTAGGCTGTTGCTCCACACTTCTGGTTCTTGGTATTGTGCAACCTTTCTCTTCTACGATATTCGCCTTCTCAATTGGTTACTGGGGCGACTCGCTTGTGAGAGACCAGTCCAACCGATTCGCGACCGTAAAAGATATAAATCACACAACATTAAATCGAAGGACCAAACGTTGGGGTGTAATGCCCAACAGTGAAAATGTTATGCACTTGTTATGTTAACGTACTTGTAAGGTACGATGTTATGTTATGTTATGTAAATGAGTAGACGAATGATTTCCTTTGATGGATTTATTGCTACTGAATATAATTACACAATTGTTCTACTTAAATGCTATGTTAGAGGAATGCACAGCTAAACAATATTGATGTGCATAAATGAGTGTGACGCACAAACTACTTCAAAGGTTAATGTACAGCGTAGCTCGTACAACAGGCGGAGGTCGAAGAGATCCGCTTAAAGTCATAATTAGATTTCATTATAAACCTATGCTTTATTGACAAATTGTTTGATATGCAAATCCAAGCAGAGTTTAAGTCAAGCAATATGCCAAGATCACGAACTGAGTTTACTTTATTCAATAAAACATTACATAATGAGTATGAAAACCTTATGATGTTTTATTTTTCGTAAGTTTAGGTAGTTGCACTTGGGAATGCTCAGGTGGAGCTTACTAGTGTAACAATATTCCGTCAGTCAATCCAAGTCCTCTTGGAGAAGGTAGCAATCCTGAATGGTATGAATAAGTCTGTATACTTTGAGGTCATCAGCATATAACAAACATTTGGAATGATGAAAACAGTTACCAATATTATTTATAAAGATATTGAATGAAAGAGGACCGAGAATAGAGCCTTGTGGGACACCAGATGTAACCCGACTAGCATGAGAGTGGGATCCGTTAATAACAACTCAACGAATATTATTGTTCATTCATTGACAACTTCTTGTTGTACGTTTGAGTGGAAATAGTGGTCCTTCTGCATCTACTAATCTTGTGCGTACGACGTGGTTCTGAAATGTTGGTGCATTTCTGTGCGTCGTGGACGGCTGCGTGGCATTGACGTGGCGGTGACGTGGCAGTGACGTGGCGGCGCGGCGCGACGGCGGCGGCGGGGCGGCTGCGGTCACTCGTTCTCGACGCACCCATAAGAATAAATTATTATTATTTTTGGTGGAAACTTCCCCACATATGCTGTCCGGCGGCAGTTGCCTGTGATGTGTCATCGTATTTTAATACCCTGAAAGTTTTACGCTGTATTTATTGCTGGACTGACCCTTTACCACTGCTGATAAAGGGCTAATAATTGTCACGATTAGTTTATGTAAACATGTTTTGATCCTAATTTGCTTAAGTTTTATGTTGCATAAAGTTAGATGCTCAATAATTATGTATTTTACGAGTATCTACGCCCATGCGAGATACTCGTAAAATACATAATGTAATGTAAATAATACACCTATATGACATGAATCCTCTATAAAAGTTTCTGAAACAGTTAGCTTATTGCCAACATTAAAACAGTGTCATAGTAACCATACGAGTAATAGCATCCAAACGGGAGTTATAATGTTGTACTGAATTTCATCATGCAACTCCTTTGCTTTTACGAGGATGATGATCCCTTCCTTACTCATCTGTTTGATGAGTAAGGAAGGGATCATCATCCTCCCTTCCATTCTCACTACTCAATTCGTGGTATCTTTATGAATTTCAAAAAAAGAACATTGTCACGCACGCGCGTTTCATTATACAAAGAAAGAAGAAAGAAAAAGTATTTATTGGGACTCATACAGTAAGATCACATTTTAAACTAAACACTCATAATAACACTAATAAAAAATAAAATAAACAACAAAAGTAAAATGAAAACAAAATCCTGTACGGGGCCAAAAGGTTCCTATCTCAGCATGCTGCTGCGCCACTATGCTATACTATACCATAGCGTCGTATCCCGCCATTTTTGTTCGATATTAGTATTGCAAAAACTGTTTCAGAACCTTTTATAGAGGATTCATGTCATGGGTGTAGATAACGTGTTTCACGTTTTTGTGTTTTTTTTTGGAAGTCGGTTGATTTTTTTTGTAAAAATGTTTTTTATTTTTTACTTTTTAGTTCTACCGGGTCTCCCTTGTTTGACCGAAAGGAAATTGACAAATTTTCACTTCCCAAAAAAAATTTCGCATAATTTCATGTGCCAAATTATAACTTAGCAAATCTATTTAAAAAAATGTAACGCAAACCTAATGTTTGGCAAATGAACGTTTAAACTATAACTTGTTTACCAACTAGTACTTTTAACATTTTTTATTTAGTCAAATATTTCAGTTGGAATAACAGTTTTTACGCAAAATCAAATAAGCCAAATATTTAGTATCGTCAGTTTTCAATTCACCCTTTCCTATTCAGTTAAATGCTTCAATGACAAAAATGTGAACTGCTAAGTGGGTAGGAGGTAAATCATAAATGTCGCTCAATGTGGGTTAGTCAAGCAAAACACTATCACTGTGTTTTGTAGCGGAAGTTTCTTGACATTGCTCCACCATCGAGTGCAAAGCTTAAACTGCGGCCAAGAAACTGGGCGTCCTAAATAGGGTGAAGCGATACTTTACGCCTGGACAGCTTTTAACCCTTTACAAAGCACAAGTCCGTTCCTGCATGGAGTATTGCAGCCACCTTTGGGATGGCTCAGCAAAGTACCAACTTGCTGCGCTTGACTCGGTGGAACGCAGAGCTAAGAGGCTCATTGGCGACGTAAAACTGGTGGATGCCAAGCTTCACAGCTTGGCTCATCGCCGCAAGGTTGCCTGCTTGTCGGTCTTCTACAGATTGTACTTCGGAGAGTGTGCCCATGAACTCCACGACCTCATTCCACCGGCCCCCTTCTACCATCGGACATCTAGACGCACTGCAAGTTACCACCCCTACCTAGTTGATATTCCACCAACTCGCACTAAGCGTTTTCAAACGTCTTTTATAATGCGCACAGCAAAGGAGTGGAACTCTCTGCCTGCGTCTGTGTTTCCAAACGCATACAACCCTAATCTATTCAAAGTGAGAGTGAACAGGCTTCTTCTGGGTAAGCTCACTCCATCGTAGACTTTGTTTCTGTCATCCAGACCTAGACTAAGGTCAAGAGCAAACTCATAGTAGAATAAAAAAAAAATATATATATATTATTAGAAAACAAATTCAAAACAAACAAACAAAAATAAATTCAAAACAGGTAATAATAATATGAATATTAACTATTCTTTTTTTTTCAGTTAGTAGCGTTTTTTTCCATATATTTTTTTTCTATAGTCACAGGTCACAGTTTTAACCTAACCTACCCATTTTTTTTAAAGAAGAAATTAACTTAATCTAAATAGTTGAGTTCCGAGTAACCTACTAAAAACATCTTTTTTTCTATTAATGCAAGTCGTGTCTGGCCAATGATCTTATATAGGACTAGATCAGCAATGTACGGCACCAACGCAATACTACGTCGTATATGTCCACAGGCATATCTGACTTCAGTTGTCAACTTGACGTCAAGTGAACGATAGCTTAGGGATAAAAAATATCAAAATGGTGAAATGTGCGGTTAAAATTTGCATGTCACGGTCTGAAAAGATTAATAAAGCAAGTGGTGTTACATTTCACAAGAAAGTTTGCTAAATTTTCTTCAGATTATTAAAAAAAAAAAAAACACTAAAAGACGAATTACATTTATCAAAAAAATTGCCCTCAAGGTTACCAGTAAAAACGATTTTGATTGTGCCAGACTGTTGGGAGTTTAGTGAATGACGAATGTATGTTCCTGTAAGTCTAAATTATTAATATAGTCTGTTTGGTTTAAACATATTGTGCAGTACCCAATCACTACTAAATAGACAAGTAACACATTCACGTGTATTTCGGCGGTTTTAACTTAATAAATCACCACTTCTTACAAAAAATAATAATTTTATTAGCCATGAATTGTGTTAAATAGTGTTGTGCCCTGACTGGACAGGTCCACTCAATCTGTGTGGTTCTTTCATCAAAAGCCCATTTCAGACACCAATCTACATGGTCTTCGCATGATCTGACCAAGATTATGTCTGGACTTTAAAAGAGACTGTGATCGCTGAGTTTGTTTCGGCCTTTCTTCTCAGAGTAGTCAGATAGGGAACGACGACCTTATCTAGTTTTAAAAATATGATTGACGTGTAAACCTACTTACAGAAATAAAATCATTTATCATTTACAATCATCTTAATAAAATTAATTTAAGATAGAAATTTATTTTGTATAAATGATTGTCATAAACATTGACATAATATCATTCCATTTTAAACAATAGTTATTTGACAAAATTGTAATAGTTTTGAAATATAGGTAATATTTACGTTTACGCAGATTTTTTTTTTCTTTCGATGTGTATCAAATATAAAAATTACATACTACAATCTTTTATAGTAGGTAATTGATTCAATAAAAAATATCTTTATTTATTCTGGGGTAATTACGTTGATCGTTGGCAACTCTGGCTGTTTTTCCGATGACAATGTCTTGTCTCGTTCCAACGTAATTAGTTTGACGGAAGAATAAATGAGACAAACAGATTATTTTGACATTTTGACATAATTTATGTATCCGTTTCAAAGCTACGTCTTTATCTCGTAAGTGGTTACGTTTTTCGGACATTTTTAGTAGGACGTTGCGCCTCTAGTATAATATAACCTCACTGTGTCTGGCACTCGCTGGCCGCTAACGCGGCACCGCTCGTTTCGCTCTCTCGGCTCGCTTCGCCCGCTCGGCTCGTATGTACGTAGGAAGTCACAGTTTTAACCTAACCTAACCTAACCATTTTTTTTTAATAATTAAATTACTCTAACTACTTCCATAAATAAACTAATATCAAGTAACCATAAATTTGACTCGTTCCAGACAAATTCAAGCACATAAACTTACAAAGAAGTACGCAAAAGACATCAAATTTAACCAACAAGTCAAATGTTTATTGGCTTTAATTTATTTACCAGAAAATGATATCATTCTATATTTTAACAAACTAATAGAAGGTATAGAAGATTCTGATTGGAAGCAAATCGCGAATTGGTTTGAAGAAAATTATGTTCACGGATCATGGAACACGCAACCAAAATATCCACCAAGTTTTTGGAGTTGTCATGTAGTAAACGAAAAGCAAATAACTAGAACTTCAAACTCTGCTGAAGCGTGGCATCGTAGAATAAACATTCTCATTGATAAACACCATCCTGGAGTAAATTGTAATGTAAAAATATTTTGCATTAAACAAATTATTATATTAAAATAAAATTGAATTTTTTAATTATATAATTCCCAAAAAATCTTATTTTTGCCTTAATATTTTTTGTCTTTACAAATCATTTCACCAAACGTTTATTGTCTGAAGATTGTTTGCTGTAATAAATTATTTGATTAAAGACCAAATGCCATAATGACATTATTGAGGCACTTTAAATTGATTACCTTAAAAGAAAGACGTAACCATTCTGACTTACTGATACTTCATAAGATTATAAACGGTTCCATAGATGCACAATTGATTAACTATTTTAACTTTAGGTATTGCCAACGTAGTAAGCGTCATCATCGTATTTTTGAATTGCCTACATCCACCTTAAATTCCACATTTAATAGCCCCTTAACACGTATGGCCAGGCAATATAATGAAAGGTCCAATTTGACAGATTACCCTATTGATATTTTCTCCATGAGTTTCGCTTCATACAGACGCTCCCTATATGAATAGCACGACGAGCGCACTTCTTTGTAGCTCAGATGGTTTTGGTTTGTAGTGTTCTAGATTCTAGATTTAGGTCTAATATAAACACTTTTTATTGTTTTTTTTTTTTGTCTCTAATATTCATATACTAATGTCATGCATACCTGTTATTTGCATGGTTACTAAAACGACAATTTAAGATGTTATTTTTATTTGAATTGTAAGTGACTGTACTGTTGGTGTGCTTATTATAAATAAATAAATAAATTATATAAGACTTGGTAATATTTTGCCAAGTAAAAAATGAAAATATGCGTACTAAAATCATTCGAAATATTGCAATGGTATAAAAAAAGGTTGCTAAAATGTTTGGGTAATGAAATTTTGTCAAAATCTTTTCGGCAAAACGGCATGCACCCGGAACTACCAGACACCAATCCGTATGATATTACTTACTATGTAAACAACAGTGGCAGGAAGTTTTATAACATCATCAACATACACCGACTGGATTAAATACTTATTATTGAAGCTGTGGCGGTATCAACAACGCCACATTGGAACTACGCATCAAAGACCTGACGTCACAAATCTTGCATCGCGCTATCAGAGTTTACCGCGCGACTAGTATATAACATCCTGACATCAACCGTTGGGCAGTTGCCCACCAGACACAATACCCATCTGGTCGGAGGATCCTCCCTTTACTATAGAGTATGAGTGAACTTTACACCCTGTTCCTCATATCTCTAAAAAGCTAACTCAAAAAAAGCGGCCAAGTGCGAGTCGGATTCGCCCATGAAGGGTTCCATAGCAGCAAGTAACATAGTATAAAAGTTCTTGTAGTTCGTTTTAACATTGATCGATGTTTTAATAATAGTGTATTTAAAAAAAAAATAGTTATGATAAGTAAACATTATAATTATTAAAAGTTCGTGAGCATATTCGCAAGAAGCTGGCAGTATCATCATAACGGTAATGTTTTCCCATTGTTTGTCTTATTTGTTTTAGTATACATATTTATGTGTATTTATTTGTGCTTATAATTATATATAATAAGATTTATATATTGAATTTATAGTTTGTACCTAATAGGTTTATGTAAGTACCAATGTGACTTTTTCAATTCATATGTACTTTCTGAGTTTATCTTGGACATTACTGACATCGGTGAAGGAAAAACATCGTGAGGAAACCTGGAATTATAGTTAAGTCTGAAATCGCCAACCCGTCTTGAGCAAGCGTGGTGATCAATGCTCGTGCCTTCTCTGTATGAGAAGAGGCCTTTGCCCAGCAGTGGGACAGTTATAGGCTGGTGTTATTATAATTTTATTATAATAGGTTTACGTATATCTTTATATTTAAATGAATATTTATTCCTCAATTTTCGCTATTGCACCTACTACTGTATGTCTCTGCATCACCCAAGGGTTGAATGGTAGAAAATGCCTATGGCATTAAGTCCGCCTCTGTACATTTTTTTTTGTGCTTAAAGTATTAAATAAATAAATAAATTAGGTACCTAAATGATGGGATTTAGATCTAACTATATGCGAGCCCATATAGGCCTGTGATAGCTAAACAGCATAAGGTTTATGTTTATGAAATTAAATGTTTTATTTTTATTTTTATATGTGAGTTGATTCAATGAAAGGTAAATTGCGGTTTATGATTTATGATTTACTAGCTTCTGCCCGCGACTTCGTCCGCGTGAAATTTCTTGTTCCCCCGACCCACCCCGTCGCATCACATTGCCTGCCCGTGCTTTTACTTCGTTTTCGCTTAAGCATTCATAAAAAAAAAAAATTGTGTCCTAGTTAATAGAAATGTAACGTATGTTCTTCCTCAAGAATTGGGCTGGAACATGCAAAAAGATTTTTTCAAATCCAACTCTCAGTTCCAGAGATTAGCGCGTTCAAAACCAAAAAACCTGCCAAGTGCGAGTCGGACTCGCGCACGAAGGGTTCCTTACCATCCATACTAATATGAAAGTAACTAGGTCTGTCTGTCTGTCTGTCTGTATGTTACGTTTAATTTTTTTTTCTGTTTTTTAGTTTTTTTTTTTGTTATAGCGGCAACAGAAATACATCATCTGTGAAAATTTCAACTGTCTAACTATCACGGTTCATGAGATACAGCCTGGTGACAGACGGACAGACAGACAGACGGACAGTGGAGTTTTAGTAATAGGGCCCATTTTACCCTTTGGGTACAGAACCCTAAAAACGAACTCTTCAGCTTTAGAATAGACTACCTCGCAGAGTTGATCATTATTTTGCTGCGGAGTTATTATAAAACAGTTATATCTCCTAAGATATTCATTGAAATGAAATGATGTGAGGGCAACTTTGTTCAAAATTAAATACTTGTGATGAATAACGTATTTTTTGGATAAGGATTAATACCATGTTTATGAAAACTCCTTCGCAAATAATGCATTAATTTCGAACAAATGTGATTATAAAAAAAGGTTATAGTGAGTCAATCTTAAAAGATAGCGTCGCTGTCCCGGACTTTTTTTTAGAAAATTTAAAGAGGAACAATTCCATCATACATGATATTTGCGTAACTTAAACCGTTTACGCAGCGCACGCAACGGAAGCTCTCAAAAAGGAATATTTTTTCCCGTATTTGCAACATTTTTCATTTATGCTCCGCTCCTTTTGGTCGTAGCGTGATGTTATATAGCCTATAAGTTTCCTAAATAAATGGACTATCTAACACAAAAAGAATTCCTACCAGTAGTTCCTGAGATTAGCGCGTTCAAACAAACAAACAAACAAACAAACTCTTCAGCTTTATAATATTAGTATAGATTATACTACTTACTAGATATCGTTTAAACCAATTTTATTTATTTATTTATTTAGGCAACCAACAGCCATACATATATAGTATATTACAAAGTATGTATAATTACAGATTGTATGGCTAATAATAGGTTTCCCTGTTTAACTAGAATAAGTAATAAAACATGCGAACGGACTACTGAGATATTTAAATTAAATAGCTTAAATTTTTAGGTGTATTACATATAGTTAAGTTTGAATTTTAAAGAGAAAAAAAAAAAGGTTGATTATTAAGAAAAATAAAATGTTGAATATTAAGAGCTTGGTAGTCTGTCACTTGCCTTCGTTTATGGTTTTTACAATTTGTTTTTTGAATGTAGGTTTATTACAGTTAAATATATCCACTTGAGAGAAATCTGTGTTATAGATTCGAGCAATACGGGTCAATACACAACTTTTGGCATAATTAGTCGAATGCCGAGACACGTGCAGCATCGTAGTGTGACGAGTGCGCCGCAGGGGAGTGTTAAAAGTTACCTGTGTGACCAACTCCAGGCAATCGAGGCATCCATTAAGTATGTCTAATTTTCGGTGGAAGTTTACATGGTAATAATGTACATCATATTTTTTTTAGTTTTCTCATTCTCTTATTTTAGAAGTTACAGGGGGGGGACACATTTTACCACTTTGGAAGTGTCTCTCGCACAAACTGTTTAGTTTAGAAAAAAAAAATTATTAGTAACCTCAATATCATTTTTGAAGACCTATCCACAGATAACCCACACGTATGGGTATTATTTATTTTATTTTATTTTTATTATGAAAAAAAAAAAAAAAAAAACTATTTGAGTTTCAGTTCTAAGTATGGGGAACCCTCAAAATGTATTGTTTTTTTTTTCTATTTTTGTGTGAAAATCTTAATGTGGTTTACAGAATACATCTACTTACCAAGTTTCAACAGTATAGTTCTTATAGTTTCGGAAAAAAGTGGCTGTGACATACGGACGGACAGACATGACGAATCCATAAGGGTTCCGTTTTTTATCATTTGGCTACGGAACCTTAGAAACGACCCGAGAAAGTTAATAAAATTTAACGGGTACACCGCGCAAGCTTCATCTACCAAATAAAAGAAATATAAAACTCGGTTCATAAACAAATAAGTTATGCCCGAATGTACATATATAATATTTATATAGACGAATTGAGAACCTCCTCCTTTTTTGAAGTCGGTTAAAAATAATTTATAGCCAGAGTGCATCTCATGACAATTCCAATTCATACTCAAACTCAAACTTTAAGCATTTATTTCAAATAAACCAAATACAGGTACTTTTGAATTGTCAAGGGGTCGGTCAGTCAGAAAGATGAAGCTAGTTGCCCATTCCAAAGCGTAGTAGGTTCCTATGGAGAAGAACGGACAAGAAACTCCACGGACACTCTTTTTAAACAAAATATTGTTACAAAATATGGGTTACATCATTCATGTTGAAGTTATACATGTGAGAACAATGTAGAAAGACGTGCACGTTAGAAGCGTCCGTAATTAAAACAATTCAAAAATTAAAAATAAGCCGTGGCAGCTAAGCGATGAACAGTGCCAACTGACGGCGCCCGTTCACGAACATGACGCATGGATCAGCACCACTTAGCTCAACCATTATGAAGGGAACTTAATGATCCAACACACACGCCACCACCAGCGAGACATTTGAGTGAGCATGACATACTCTCAGCCGCCAGGGCACATTCAAGTCAATAAAAGACATATTATCCGGTAAATGGTAGCACTATAGTACATAGTACTCACACCTGTGCTATGCAATTATATAATTCAAGGACATTGAGTTTATACAATGCAAAGATAGTCTTACAATCTTCAGCAGCTCCAATAATATTTTCAAATGCTAATTAATTAGTTTATGCGCCCTTATGGAGCAGGACCAGAATTGAGCCAAGCATTTTTGTCAGCGTTGTAATCCCCCAACTTATAATATGCCTGGCTGCATAGTGTGCGTTTTATACAAGTTTTAAATTTTGTTTCGTTCAACTGAAGTATGTGGGGAGGTATTTTATCGTAACATTTTAAACAGTACCCCATGAAGGATGAGTCTACTTTAGCCAGTCTGAAACCTGGTTGAACTAATTGGTCCCTATTTCTGGTACTATAATTGTGTCTTTCACCTCTTTTACTGAAAATATTTAAATTTTTCCTTACGTACATGATGTTTTCATAGATGTATTGACAAGGCACCGCCATGATGTTAATATCTTTAAACAGTTCCCTTAGAGAATCGTGCCTGTGGAGGCCATATATTGCTCTGATGGCTCTTTTCTGTAGAATAAAAATAGATTCGATATCTGCAGCCCGTCCCCATAGTAAAATACCGTAAGACGTGATACTATGAAAGTAACTAAAATAGACTAGCCTTGCGGTATCTACGTCAGTAAATTGACGGATTTTTCTCACAGCATATGCTGCTGAACTTAGCCGCCCTGCAAGAGATGTTAAATGAGGAACCCATTGCAGCCTTGAGTCGAGCGTGATCCCTAGGAAAACAGTTTTATCGACGAATTTTAGTTTCTCCCGATTCAATACTATGTCACAATCACTACTTTTAACATTCGGTAAAGTAAATCTTATGCATTTCGTTTTTTCCCATTTAATACTAAATTATTAGCAGTGAACCAATTTTGGACCTGCAGTAGGGCGTTATTTACGTCATCAAGATTTGATGCACGTCTATTTGTCTTAAAAATTACGGAAGTATCGTCAGCAAATAACACCATTTGTGCTTGTTTTTTTGATAAATGGGGTAGATCATTAATATATACTAAAAAGAGGAAAGGACCCAATATCGAGCCTTGTGGCACACCCATTTTTACTCTTAAGCCGAGTGAATTGACTCCATTTATTTGAACTTGCTGTTGTCTATCATTTAAATAAGATTTTACTAAACTTAGCGCAAGTTTACCTAGTCCGTAATGCTCCAGTTTCAAGAGTAAGGTTTCGTGATTTACGCAGTCAAAAATGCCTTGGAGAGGTCACAAAAGATTCCTGTGGCATCTTGGGCCTCCTCCCATGCTGTAAATATGTGTCTTAATAAGGTGACACCGGCGTCAGTTGTACAACGTCCTTTGGTGAAACCATATTGCTGATCGTGTTAGATATGGTTGGTGTTAAAATGATTAAGCATTTGATTGAGCATCACCTTTTCGAACACCTTGCTGAATACCGGCAACACGGATACTGGTCTATAATTGTTAGTGTCTTTACTGTCCCCTGATTTAAAAAGTGGTATAACCTTACTGTATTTCATTAAATCCGGGAAGACTCCTTGATCCACACACAAATTAAATATTAAAGCTAAGTATGGTGCTATAGTCTCGATTATAGATGTACAAACTTTGATAGACATTCCCCATAGATCTTCGGTTAATTTGATTTTGATTTGCCGAAAAGCTTTTATAACTATCATAGGGTAGCAATAACCCCAAACACGGCTAGGATTCATTGTTTTATTACGGAGTACCGATGCGTACCTCCGGCTTCATCATCAGATCAGTTTGATGGTACCATTTTGATTGGAACCATATATTTAAATTTGCTTCGTCATAGTCGCTTAACTATCTTAATCGAGATATTATCTTATCGCCACCCGTCAAATACTTATCATTCAGGAGTTCCGGTGGCCATCTGTGGTCTTTTTCGTCAGTTTCACTTCACCAAATGATAGTTTCTAAATGCATATGCTTGGTTTGTTGGTAAAATAAATTTGTTGAATATATAAAAATCGCTATATATATGCCTATAAAATTTGAGGAGTTCCCTCAATTCCTCATAGATCCCATCATCAAAATTGGTTTTTGATTTAAATGGGACCAATCTGAGAGCAAATCCTTTCAAATAAAAAATAAAAAATCCAAATCAGTTCATAAACGATGGAGTTCTGAGGTAGCAAACATTAAAAAAAAATACAAGCAAACTGCATACGAAATAGAACCGCCTCCTTTTTGTGAAGTCGGTTAGCAAAATCACAAAATAATTGACGCAACCGAACGTGACTGACTGCATCATTTGGACGTAGCATTCGAGAACTGATGAGGTAATAAAGAAGACGGATCTCGTCATAATTAACGTTTCAAAGCGTTTCGGCGAGATTACACTTAATCACTAACGAATATCTGTTTCGAGGCGTGAACAATGTGACTGTAGTCGCGTGAGGTAGCACTATGCCTCGTGCCTCTGACGTCATCGCCTGGATCTCACCGCCCACCTGTGCCTTGTGCGTGTGTGATGATGAGCGAGCCCCGGGCCGTGCTTCACTCATTGTAATAAAAAGTACTGGTTATCGTTTTGTGTAACGAAGTGGACGCGTTCGGAAGTGTTGCAGATATTAAACAACAGTTACATACGTGTTAGTTGTTAAAATTATATTTTGCTCTAACACTGGACTTTCTGTTGTCCAGTGGGATGTAATGCTCTAAATGCACGTTACTGTATCGAACTGGTCTAGGTAGCAACCGCGCCCACGTCGCCTCGGGCGCCCTCTGCTGGCGACCAGATAAATCATCTCTACGTCTAATTGTATTGTTTATTATAGCGGGCTTTATGAATTATGTGAGCCGTGTTGTTTGCGACGGATTTTGAGGGCGGCTGCATTGAATCACGTACAAATATCACAAAATGTACAAACCGCACAAACAGCCTAAGATCCAAAGTAGGCATTCAAACGTAATCCATACTTACTTTTAAAATGATAAATGTAACTCTGTCGGTCGGTCAGTCTGTTCCTACCTACCTACCTTTTCACAGCTTAACTCCTAAAAGGATTTAAATGTTTGGCACACAGGTAGACCATAGCCCTATATAGTTAGTAGTTACCGGGGTTAGGAAATCGGATACCTTTTTGCTACTTTGTATGTGTGTATTTTATGTAATTTATTGTAAAGTGCGTTTTGATTGCTCAGAATAAATCTTTTTCTTTTGAGCTTCTGAAAGATGAAATGAACATCAAAGTTAATTTCATTTTTCAGAAGCTCATGAACACAGACTTCATCAACATGTGAATGTTGAGGCGATTCAACTCATTGAAATCACTGAGTTAGTAGGAAGACTCAAAAGACTCAAAACCTTTTGAGTTATTTTAGTGCAGAGTGAGTGAACTTAAACTGCAGTGCAAGTGCAAGTTCTTACTTCACGTGTTCTTTGAAAAAGAAAGACGTTATTGGACGATTTCTTAATTTTATGGTTACTTAGCAGTTTAAGTTATATTTGTCGGAGATTGGTAGGTTTCTCTCGTTATCATCAGCCATATTTTAACTACTGTGGGCGTACTGTGGGAAGTGTTGGCGTACTGTGGGAAGTGTTGGTTATTACGCAATAGAAAAACCGAATTAAACTCAAATCAAAAGTCATTTACTCAACCTGAGAACCTTAAAGTTTACATAAGACAGTTCCCCTAAAACGCCCATCCCTTCACCACTTCCTAGTGCTTTAGCTTGGAAGAAGAAGTATTGGAACAAACTCCCCAGCAGCACATCTGTCTGTTCAGTTAGAAGAACTTGATTCTATACAGTAATGGGTATGCAAGTATGTTGGAACACGACACAACTACACCGAACGCGCAACAATTCCTAGACGTCTTCACTGCTTGACGCCACCGATGAACTCCACTTGTCGACTGTGCGGCGATCACTTGCCACTGGTCGAACGTTATGTTGTTGACTCTGTCATGCGCCGCTAGGCAGCGCTAGCATCGCGATTAGTCAAGAACCGATGGCGCGAATCCACCAACTCCATCGAACGCCAACAGATGGCGCTGGCGTACCGGATACAACTCGTCTCCGACATGGCCATCCTGCAAGCACACGGCCTCGTGTGTGCCTGTTCCACTCGGCCAATTCTGACCAAACTCTAGATTCATCGGGTCGGTGAAAATAAGGAATTTTTAGAACTCTAGTTTTATTTTAACCAAATCTTACTCTTTAACTAAATCAAACATGGTGAAATTGGGAATAATCGAAAATACAACAATCACTACCATGGGTCATGTACTATTCACGGCTTCCAACTTTTGAAATCTGAAAACTTTAATCATCAATCGTTTTATTGTTTTAACAAAACAATACTTCTAAATTAACTAAGTAAACTTTGCTTAATTATAACAAAAATAATCAACCAGAGCCATGTACCATCTTTAACCACATTAACAATCATCTTTTTCACTAAGAGCCTTACACCTGGGAACCCACACACGAGTAAACCACTCTAACGCCACGGCTCTCTAGCCAACCAACAATCACATTGCTCTCACACATCCATCGCACGGATCAAAACTTAGCACATCTATCAAGTGGACTGCCCGTGTGCATCACCCAGTGACTACACACTATGGTCTCTCTAGACCCAGACCTCCGCCAGAGCCACCCGCGCACCGCGCATCCACGGACTACTACAAGCAGACACCGACTTCTACCAGACTACGGCTACGAAATGGCTACTGGTACGGTCTAACACAATACGGCCGATAGAGAATTCCACTCGCGTACTTTCCGTAATTTAGGCTTGCTCATCAGCACTGTGATTACTATTTACTTCGACTGGTACATGACTTAACCTATCGTAAACGTATTAGTAAGTACGGTTAGAATTTAAAGCTTTTAGAATATAGCGATCACCATCCAAAACTTTTGCTACCTTAAACGGACCTCTGAACTTCCGATCTAACTTAGTTTCATTTCGCTCTTCGTATTCTAATAACACGAAATCGCGAATTTCGTGAAAATTTCGCATTTCGCGAAAATTTAGTTATAGCTGCGTTTGTCCTCTCAAACTACATCAAATCTATGATAATGGTCTCGCAACTTTGCCGATTAAAAGCTCTAGAGGTGAAGCCTTAGTCACGCGGTTTATGGTACAATTAAATTAGGCTAACTTACGAATTGTAACTATCTAGTTTCGAGATTACCAAGACCAAGCACAACGATTTCACATTAAATTAATTAAAGAAAACAAAACCTCAGGTATCTCATTCATGGTCGAGAACAATCACACACTATTCCCCATGGGAATACCGAGACAACCCTTGACTCTATTGTCTTTGCTTCCAGGCAAAATCCGACTATACCACCCAGAGCTACCGCATAACGCTTACCCACGGACTACTCATTGAACAGATATACCTACTTATTTCACTCAATGAGCAGATACCGATTTCTACGAGCTACGACTACGATACTCTGGTATAGTCTCCGACCCACTGAACCGAGAACTTGCTGTTTATACAAACTAAAGTGATGCCAACCCATCATCTATTTCGTCTACAATCTCAATTGGTACTTGGCCCTCGGGCATCTTCCGAACACGGTCATGACATAAATGGACATCCTATATGATCGCCGTAGTTGCACTGTACGGTTCGGATCAATTAATTTTATTTTAAGCTCACCCGTTTTAACTCGCGTAGTAGACATATTGGTAAATAAATGCTTTGATTTGAGTTTGAGTTTTCGAGTTTGAGTTAATAAAAACGTGAAAATCGATTTAAATTTGCAGTTTTATTCGCACCTATAATGTTCGCATCAATAGCATGAAAATCAGCTTGTTGTTTATGACCATTTCGACACCTGTAAGGAATAACATTGTAACTAATATTTAGTAACTTTACAGGAGAGCGTGTCAAAAAAGTCTTAAAATATAAATCTGTAGACGAGGCGTTTCTGTACATTGAAAATAAAAAAAAATAAAAAATTGGGGTGTTAAAGAATAACCAACAGATGCCATTTCATCAATTTTTGGGATGTTCGTCTGTTTGTCTGTCTATGATTGTTTGAACAGGTTCAACGTAAAAAGTACCAAACCAATATGGTTAACTTTTATACTTAAATATTGTGTATAACTCGGGGTAGTGATTAGTTTTTGTTTCATCGCAATCGCTTCACTCTATCAAAAGATATTATCAATTTAAAATCTTTGAGAATTTAACTGTTCACTTAAAACACGTAACGACATCTACTAACCTAATGATACTATAAGTAAGTTTGAGAGATAGTGTTTTTAGGGTTTCGTACCAAAATGGTAAAAAGGAACCCTTATGATGTGACTCAGTCTGTCTGTCTGTCTGTCTGTCTGTCACAGCTGAATATCTCAAGAACTACTGATGCTATCAACTTGAAATTTAGAATAGTTTTAGATGACGTTTGCCCGACTATTTTGAAAATAAGAAAGAAACAAAAAAGTTTTTATTTTTTTTGCAACAGGGACTGAAAGGTAGTCTTAAAAAATTGAAATGCGGCTACTAGGGCATGTGGGGTATCATATGAAAGAGCGCTGTATGCACATTCTCAAAAAAAAAAAACCTTTTTTCTTTAGGCTGCATAGTTTTCGACTTTTGATGAAAAATGTAAAAAAAATACCGTCCCCCCCTCTTATCTCCGAAGTTTGCATAGAGGAAAGTCTGTAATTATTCTATGTGATAGAAGCTAATGTAAAGATTACAGGAAAAATAAAACTATGTCTCTAAATAGCACATTTTTTCAGAAATCAACAAAAATTACATTAGTTCCTTTATCTGTCAAGAGATGGCGATGACCTAAAACTGCAATATTCTACACCGCAGTGTTAAAATTCTCTCTCTCTCTCTTTTTCTCTTTTTGTGTTTTTTTTTAGTTCGCGTTGTTTTCAACTTTTAACAAAAACTGTAAAAAAATAGCTTTCCCCCCTTTATCTCCAAAGTTTGCATAGATAAAAATCTGAAATTATTCTATGTGACAGAAGTTTATATAAGTAGTAGTAGTCAATAGATGGCGCTGATTTTCATCGGCAAGGCCTATATTCGTTAGAGAAGTTAAAATTCTCTTACGAATCTATATTCGTAAGAGAATTTTACAACAATGTGGTTTTACAAAATTTTCAAAACATTTCGCGGTTCACAACCAAAATGTCTTCCTTCCTACCTACTCGCAGTTTGCTTTGGGTGAAGCACAGTTGTAGTTTTTTCTGGGCACATAACTATTTAGGTCCTATTTATACGAATGAAGCTTATGAAGCTACGGATATATGATGGTACGGAACCCTTGGTGCGCGAGTCCGACTCGCCCTTGATCGGCTTTTTTAAGGTGGTTATTTTAGCACACTGCGCGCGCAAACTTAACTCGATACATTGTGAATAAATTAATAACTCCCAATGACCCAATTAAAGGTTAGGCTAATTAAAGTATTCAAAATGCGTTGTTAAATAGTTTAGTAGTAGTGCTCTAGGTGGCAATATACTTAATTTATATATACTTAATTTATTTAACATGAAACAATAATGATAAATATGCATTCCTTTAAAAACTATTTATTCTTTAATATAATGTTTTTTTAAGTCTATATCAGTAGTCAGTGTTTGAACGTTTTCCAAGGCGTAATATTTGACAATGTCACTTTGTGCTCGATAGATGGCGTTGTTCTTTTAACGTCATTTTCTGAATCGCGGTGTCAAGATTTTCTGTGGAAGAATGACCCTCGCTCATGTATAAACCTAATTTTCGAGGATTGGCTCGTGGTCGACCACACTAGTCCTAGTCGCGAACAGTGTTCTTACCCGTGCGGACCGCAGTTTTAAACAGTTGTCCCTGTGTGTGCACAAGTAACCTAGCCGGCACTTGTGCGGACACAGGGGGAGCAGCCCGTGCTGCCCGGTGGAACACCACCACCGTCGCGGTCGCGGGGGCCACGCCAAATTAACATGCCGAAACCCGGCAAACGCGACCCGTCGGGCCGCGATGCCGGGTCCCCGGAAGCCCGTTCGTCGTTGGACCGGACGGCGTCGATGCCGGACATCGGCGTCACGTCGCCCGGTGCACCGCCAGCCGGGCCATCCACAACGAGAGGAGGAGGAAGAGGAGAAGCGAGCGCCGCTGCAGCTGCCGGATCGCCGACGTCATCGGCGCCTGCGCGCGTTGCTCCGACGCCGCCGTCGAGCCGACAGCACGCCGTGCCCGTCCGCCCCCCCGCGTTCCGCCCGGTGCCCACCCAGGCCCCGGGGCCAGCCGCGCCCTCGAGGCGCGCGCCTCTGGCGCGTGCCACAGCCCCGCCCACGCGCGCAACAGCGCCCGTGCGCAACGCCGCGACTACGGGTGCGTCGCAAACGCACCCCGCGCGCTCCGCCGCGCAGCCGCGCATAACGTCGCCGCTGACGGCGAAAGCTGTCACAGCCTCACGCTCCGCCGCACCCGGTCCCCGCCGGCCGCTGGCGGGACCGGAAACGGCTGAGCGGAGGCAACCTACAGTGGGAGCCGGCCCGCACAGGCCGGCCCCGCTAACGATGACCAAGGCGCCCGCCTCACCAGCGCCACCCAGAAGCTCAGCCTGCGACTCCCCCGCCATGCTGTCGGCGTGCTCGTCCCGTGCGGGATCGAGCATGTCGCTGGCGTCCGGGGGTTCGGCCGGGTCCGGTCGCGACGATATGTCCTTGGACATGACCTCGCGATCCGGCCCCAGGCCCAACGTGGGAAGCGCCGCAGCCCCAGCGCCGCTGGGGTTTGACTTCGAGTTCGTCCTCGACCCGCTCGAGCAACGTCCCCAGCGGCGCAGAAGGAGCTCTGACGAGACAGCGTCGGAGGAGGCGAAGAGGTACTGCCTGGACCCGCCGCGCGTGAGCGCGTCGCTGGGTCGGGGTGTGCCTACGTCGCCCACCTTCGCCGACGCGACCCGGCAGACTCCCTCACCGTCACCACGGACACCGACACCGACGATGAGTACAGCAGGGGTGAGTACCTTACCTCCCCCTGCCCCCTCTACAGCTACCGCACCCCCCTCTGATGCCATCCCCGGCACCGCAACGAAGGCGCCGACGAAGCAGAAGCCGGGGAAGAACAGTAAGCCGCGCTATCCTCCGCTGGTGGTGGAGAGGCTACCGAACTGGGCCTCCCATTTCAGGGCCATCAGCGCCAAGCTGGGCCGGCCTCCTAACGCTCGACCATACGGGAGTGGAGTCCGCTTCACTCCCGACAGCGAGGAGGAGTATAGGCTGGTTCAGCGCTACCTGACTGGCCTGGAAAGGGACAGTGGTGTGTCCTGGTTCGCGTACTCACTGCCAGCGGACAAGAACATGAAGATCGCCATCAGGGGGCTGCCTGCGGATACAGACCCTAAGGAGATCGAGGAGGAACTCCGGGCGTTGGGGTACCAGCCGGAGTATGTGCGCCATATTAAGGGCGCGCAAGGAAGACCCGGCTGCGTGTTCCACGCAATATTGAAGAAAACCCCAGACGTCCGGGCCATATTTGACACCACCGTGTTCATGTACATGCGTGGTGTCAAAATTGAGGCTTGGCGGGGTAAGAAAGGGCCCGCTCAGTGTCACCGGTGCCAGCGATTCAGGCACAGCTCGCACCAGTGCCACCGCCCGCTCGCCTGTGTTCGCTGTGGAGGCGGGCACGCAGCTCGTGACTGCCCACGCCCGCGGGAGGAGCCGGCCACCTGTGCAAACTGTGGTGGCCCGCACCCCGCGTGCAACATCAAGTGCCCCGTCTCCAGGCGGAGACCCGCAACAGGCGGGCGGGGACTGTCGCCATCTCGGCCACCTCACGCCGGCCACCGAGAGGCCAAACGAGGTACCAACAGAGGCTGAAGGCGCAACATTGATGGCGCCAGCCAACGGGCCCACTGATAGGAGCCAAGCCGCCTCCTCGGGGCGGAGGAGGAAGAAGAACAAAAAGCGGGGGAAAGGAAAGGGGAAGAAGCCCGATCCCCCGGCGACCCAAGAAGAGGCATCAGAAATCCCGAAGGCCGGCCCTGCCGCAAAACAGGCGCGGGCTGTGGGTTCGGAAATGCAAGTTGAAAACGAAGCCACAACTAGCGCCGGCAGAGCGCAGCGGAAACACGCGGAACAACAAAACCGGCGGACCAATGAGGGACCGTCACAGAAGTTCCCGGTTTTGCCGCGTGGCGGCGCCTCCGGCGCAAAAACACAATATGACAAACCAAAGTCCGAGTTCACAGCTTGCGCCATCAAACTACTGATGGACCTCATCAAGGCCATTAGGCAGGGCCTTGATGTGGAGACAGTCATCCTTGACGGCCTGGCCACGCTACTAACACTTTACCGTGACTAGGCCGTTGAGGGTGTTACTCTGGAACGCCCGCGGCCTTCGGGATAAGGTCGCCCCCCTCCGCCACCTCCTTAGGGAACAGGACATAGACGTGGCGCTCATAAGCGAGACGCACCTGGGACCAGAAGATAGGGTTAGGTTCCCGGGATACCTCGCTTACAGGAAGGACGAACGGTCGGCCCACAACATCAGATACCGTGGTCTGGCGGTACTTGTGAGGCGGAGAGTCGTCCATCAAGAGCTCCCCTTGCCGTCATTAAGCAGCATGTACGCGCTGGGTGTTCAGCTGCACGTTGCCGGCGAGGACATCAACATCTACGCTTGCTATAAGCCGCCCGCGGTTCGGCTAGACTTGCTGGAGCTGCGGGCCTTACTAGCGGCGTCGCAACACGCCACCCTCCTCGCCGGCGACCTGAACAGCAAGCACCCGGCGTGGAACTCAGCAAGAATGAATAACGAGGGGAGACGGCTCTTCGCGGACGCGGAAGCCCTCGGGTACACTGTGTCCGGCCCGGAGACGCCGACACACTACCCGGACAATACATCGATGATGCCGGATGTACTGGACGTTGTAGTCCACTGAGGGCTAAACTGCCAGATCACTCAACAAGTGATAGACGACGAGTTACAGTCGGACCACCATCCTGTACTCGTCGTCTTATCGGGTATGCCGACCCGACTGAAGCCCATAGCGCCACGTCGCATTGTCAACTGGATCGACTTTGAAGAGAAAGTAGAGACCACCACGCCGACTCGGCCTATCACGTCCTCCGCGGACGTTGACCAGATGGCGGATGACGTCACTGCTTGCATACAAGACGCCTTAGAAACGGCGACAACGACACAGCCGCAGGGGAGAGTGCTATTGCCGCCCCTGCCTGTGCACATTAGTTCGATGATCGCCGTGAAGAGGCGCCTACGCAAGCAGTGGCAACAACTACGATGCCCTACGTTGAAGACGCAGCTCAACCGTCTCGCGGAGAAGGTTAAGGCCGAGCTCAAGGCGCATACCGCCGCGGGCTGGGAGGAACGGATCGACGCCGCGACGGACAGCTGGCCGTCGGTCCATAAACTTTGCAGCCAGCTGACGAATACCCCAGCCCCGGTGCGTCCATTACTGAACCGTGACGGGGCGCTAAAGTACGTATCGGAGGACCGGGCGGAGGTCTTCGCCGAGCATCTGGAGCGTCAGTTCCGCCCAAACCCGACCAGCGATGTCGAGCATGTCGCAGCGGTCGAGCAACACCTAGAAGACTATTTCGCAACGCCGATAGCTCCCGACGAAGACCCGATTTTCTTCTCGCCTGGCGCAGTTAGACGCGCCATCCTAAGAACGAAGCCCAGGAAGGCCCCCGGTGCTGACGGTATCACCAACACAGTGCTGCGCCACTTGCCCTTCCGTATGGTAGCGGCACTGGCGCGCCTGTTCACGGCGATACTGCGCACGGGGGCTTTCCCCGCCTCGTGGAAGGAAGGGCGCGTCATTATGCTGCCCAAGGCGGGAAAGAACGTACTGAAGCCGGAGAGCTATCGGCCGATCACTCTGCTGCCGACAGTCTCCAAGGTGTTTGAAGCACTCCTGCTGCGACACCTACAGCCACACATCGCGCCGCGGCCCGAGCAATTCGGGTTTCGGGCGGAGCATAGCACGACGCTTCAGCTGTCGAGGGTACTGCACCTACTCGCAGCAGCGATGAACAAGAAGGAATACGCGGTGGCAGTATTCCTCGACATGGAGAAGGCCTTCGACCGTGTATGGCACGACGGCCTGATATACAAGCTGGCCACGTCAGACGCGCCCCGTGGCGTCGTAAAGGTGGTCTCTACTTTTCTCTCCAACAGAACCTTCAGGGTGGTGGTCGACGGGGCGCTATCCAGCGCCCGCCCGGTGCTGGCAGGTGTGCCGCAGGGCAGCTGTGTGTCGCCGGCGTGTTACTTACGTTACACCGACGACATCCCCACCACTCCAGACGCCACGCTCGTGCTGTATGCGGACGACGCCGCGTACATTACTACATCGCTCAATGCGAAGTACGCGGCGGTCAAAATGCAGCGCGCGCTGGACCTCTTGCCCGAGTGGCTGTCGAAGTGGCGACTGTCGGTAAACGTGGGTAAGACGCAGGCGATGGTGACGGGTTGTGTGCCCCTCCCACCGCCCTTGAAGCTTCAAGGAGCTGACGTCGCGTGGTCGCCCCGGGCCAAGTACCTGGGTGTGACTATCGACCGTCGGCTCACGATGGGGACACACGTCCGTAAGGTCGCCGCGCAGGTGAGGGTCGCCCGCAATCGCCTCAAACCTGTGCTCTCGTCCCGAATCCCGGCGCGCGTCAAGTTGAGCGTGTACAAAATGTACGTGCGCTCAATCTTGACGTACGCCGCCCCGGCTTGGTACGCTCTCACGAGCGAGTCGAGCCGAAAGCTGCTCCGCGCGCAACAGAACCTTGCGCTGCGGACCATCGTTGACGCTCCTCGCTGTGTGAGAAACAGCGTACTACACCGGGACCTCGGGATTGAGAGCCTGGATGAGTTTGTGAGGCACCTCGCGAAAGGCATGTTCGCGCGTGCCGACGCATCCGCTTGGCCTCATGTCAAGCAGATAGCGCCCTGGCACGCGCGCCCGCCTGACGCGAGACCCCTGCCCCGCGACCTGGTAGCGGACGACTGACCCCATCGCACCGGACATGACGCCCAAGCAAGCGGCACCCAGGCTACACGCGGCTTGCTTGAGACAATAATACGTCACAAACCACACGCATCTGTTGCGTATTTGTATTCTAAGTTAATATAGGTATGAATACGTAACAAAAACAGACATCACCTCTATACAGGCACATATATATGCACGTATAGTCGCAACTGCGGTCGCGACTACACGTATTCACCGGGCGGCGTTACACTACAGTACTATGACGCTCTCACACTCATATTCCGCCTATTACCCGGGTCATGGTTTGGCTAGCTCTGATAAGTGGGTCGGGTATAGGCTACATTGACCTGTAGAAGCGCCATAAAGTCGCCATCTCGTCGCTGGTCGTCCTCGCCGGGCCTCCCCCAGGCAACTGGGGGTCTCACCTGGCGGGGACAGACCGCCGAGATGTCGTGAAGAAGCGATACTGTGGAACAGTGTCGCGGCGCGACTACAGAAACAATCTCAGATACCCTATCACAGGGCCCGCGCCTAGGCACGCGGGCCCAACATCCATAGGCCGCATCAGGCCGCTCCGATGAGGGGCCCATATTAATGGGCCACCGCGAACCCTCCGCGGACAGGGGGCCATGCCCCGGTTCCGCTAGCCACGCCCCCTTGCGGGGGCGTAGCGACATCTGAGTGCCTAATTTTCGAAGGAAAGAGAGTTCTGTGTCCTTGATCTTGACTACTTCATTGTCGATATAATAAAAGTAGCAGTGGGTCGACAGCATTGACAACTGGTAGGTAAGGTAAGGTAATACATTATCGACTGTATTTCATTGACATAAAGTTCACTTTTTATTGTAAGGACTGTTTTGCAAACGAACGGAACGAGACGCATTGACAACTGGTAATACATTATCGACTGTATTTCATTGACATAAAGTTCACTTTCTATTGCAAGGACTGTTTTGTAAACGAACGGACGACGACGCGACGGACGAGATAGTTGACTAATTGCGTTATAGACTGTATTTTCATAGACGTAAAATAAAAAATCGCACTAAATAATTCGAAGACTGGTTTGTGCAACGAAGACTGTTTGAACCCAGGACGTAAAACGGTTTCATCGTCGCAGAACATAAAACGGTCTTTGAAAACGGTTCGTCGTCGCAACGCCCACTCCTAAATAAAAGTGTTTCGTTTGTTTTGGGCTTAACACACCTGGTCGTCCAGACCACAATATTTTTTTTTGAAGTCGGTGTGCCTATAATACTTCTCAGAAATTTAAGTCCTCCTAAACTTTGCAACGGCACTCGGCACATAGTCACCAGTATCCAACACAATGTCATCGTAGCCGAAATCTTAATAGGTTGCGGCGCCAGTGATGTTGTTTTTATTCCCAGAATTTCCCTCTTTCCCAGTTATTTCCCGTTTAGTTTTAAACGTGTGCAATCCCCCGTCAGCCTATGTTACGCCATGACCATTAATAAAGCTCAGGGCCAAACATTGTTCGTTGCGGGGGTCCTTAGTATTGGTTGCTTTTCCCACGGCCAACTTTATGTAGCTCTTTTGCGTGTGAGGAACCCTTTTTTTTTGGGTGGGAAACTATCCTTTAACTTCTCCCGCTCTGGACGAAGCGGGAGAGCGCGTCAGACTTTTACTGACTAAAACCCAGCCGTGTTCCTTCAGTTGCCTGTGTGCCAGGGCCACGTAATCTCTTTCGGACAAACCCGCAACCCTGCCAGGCACCTGTCCCGGTGGACCCCGTCAGTGCATGCTGACATCTCTTTGAGGTGTGTGTGGAATAAATACAACGCGCCGTCGATCCGGGCCTAGTCCTTACCGGATGACGAGCTGCCCATAGCTCGCCGTCCGCAAGCCCGCGCCTACGGCGGCCGGGAATCGGCCCGATTCCCGCCGCCCAGGGCGTCTCCTTCGGCGACTAGGGGCGTGAGGGCGCACAGACTGTCGCTCCCTCACGCGCTCCGCCTCCTCCTTCGCGAGCATTACTGCTTTGCAGAAGGAGGTGACTGCATCCCATGGACTCTCGCTCCGGACCATGGCCTGGACCAGGGCCGGACGCGAGAGATCGCCGCCTCTGAGCGCCTCCGCGAGGACACGGCGGTGCTCTGCCCAAGCCGGGCAGATCTCCACCGTATGCTCCACCATGTCCTTCAGGCGATCCACACAGTGGTAGCACCCGGGCGTTTCCTCCCGCCTAATCCGAAACAGGAACCTGCCTAAACAACCGTGTCCAGTGAGGATCTGTGTCAAGCGGAAGGTGAGGACGCCGTGGCGCCTCTCTAGCCACTCCTCAAAGAGGGAACTTATTGCCACAATTGTGACGTGCCAGGCGTTGGGTTGCGACAATCGCACCCTCCAAGTCGCCATGAAATCCCGCCGGAGCTCTGTCCGCTGAGCCATGATTTCTCGCGGCAGCGGAGTTACGCCTCGGCGTTTCATCTCCTCGCGCCACTCCCATAAGAGCGCGAGGATTTTTGCCTCAATCCGGCAAGGAGGCTCGCCGCCTCACCGGAGATCATGCGGTATCCCCGTACCAGCCTGATGACCGTGACCCTTTGGGAAGCGTTCAACTGGCGGGCAGGTCGCCGCCTCAAGGAACGCGCCCATACCGGTGCCGTGTAAAGGGCCATGGACCGCACGACCACCGCATAGTCTCCGGCAGGTGGCGTTTGGACCCCCTAGATTGGGCAAGAGCCGCTCAAATCTGGGAGCCAAACGTCGGAAATGCTCCACGAAGTTCCACCGGCTATCGAGAACGAGTTCCAGAAGAATATATAGAGAAGCATTTTCCTAAAAACCACACATTTTGTTACAGCTTTAGAAAAGTTACCAGGCCTGGTCGAAACACTCTCCCTTATAATACACCTTTATACACCTTTTATAAGCGGCACAATATTGTTTTCCGACATCCACGCGAACGAAGTCGCGGGCACGGCTAGTATAATAATATAATCATACGAAAGTGTAGCTAATAAGGTTGGTTGGCAATAAGACTTAACTGAAATCTGAGAGATTTTTTAAAATCTTTGACGCGCTCTCCTGTAAAGTTACTAAATATTAGTTACAATGTTATTCCTTGCAGGTGTCGATTTATAACCGAATTTACTACAAGAATTACTTTATTATTATTAACATAAACGGGACATTTACCATGTTTATTAAAACATGCACACACATATGCACATTATGCTCATAAACACCCACCCGCAGTGACTTCAGTTTATCCGTGATCATGGTGCTTGCAACAGCGCCGAAATATCGGGAATTCAGAACAATTAATAAACATGGTAAATATCCCGTTTATGTTAATAATAGTATTAGTGACCATGACAGTTTAAAGAATTACTTTGCAAGTAACTGTCGGGAAGCACATGTAACAAAATCTCAAGTTGGTGGTCGCTAATCGTTACGCTACATAAGATTTTTGTTCTGGGCTCAATACACGTATTTGACCATTACCAATCATCAGAACAACGTTATTAATTCGTTTGCCACTTAATTTGGCTGCACAATTATCCTTTACTAACGAGCATTTAGCACCAGCATCGTAAACAAAACAATACAGCTCACCTTTATGTTCTCATGTGAGGGTGGTTGTACAACGCAATCATCCACTTACCATACACTGCATGTAGCACGTGCTCCACCAACTGTTTAGCTGCCGCTGTTTGTACATCCGACCGCGATATTTCTTTGTCACCCACACTTGAAGCACACGATGGGCTTCACTGATGGCTGCGGCGCTGTTTGGCTCGACACTGAAACTTGTAAACGAAAGCTATGTAACTACTCAATTTAGCACGTTAAAACAAAATTTAATTTAAAGGAGGTATCTTCAAAATAATTGAAATATCTCGGAAACCATCCGTCCCAGCGCAATACTGAGTACATTTTGGCCCCCCTTGCAGCCATTGCACTTGGATGGTACTATCTTGTAGACCAATAAAATTAGTGTTACTTTCAGCATTTTGATTTTGCGCCTGAACCAACACGAATCCCGATTCTGATGTCGGAGAACGGTAGGTTTCTCTCGTTAACATCAGCCATATTTTAACTACTGTGGGCGTACTGTGGGAAGTGTTGGTTATTAAGCAATAGAAAAACCGAATTAAACTCAAATCAAAAGTCATTTACTCAACCTGAGAACCTTAAAGTTTACATAAGACAGTTCCCCCAAAACGCCCATCCCTTCACCACTTCCTAGTGCTTTAGCTGGGAAGAAGAAGTAGCGGAACAAACTCCCCAGCAGCACATCTGTCTGTTCAGTTAGAAGAACTTGATTCTATACAGTAATGGGTATGCAAAGTAATTAATATACAAACACGACACAACTATACCGAACGCGCAACAGTTTCTAGACGTCTTCACTGCTTGACCGCCACCGATGAACTCCACTTGTCGACTGTGCGGCGATCACTTGCCACTGGACGAACGTTATGTTGTTGAATCTGTCATGTGCCGCTAGGCAGCGCTAGCGTCGCGATTAGTCAAGAACCGATGGCGCTTATTAGCTACGTCTTCAAGCAAATTTCAGCTGGTGGTTATGGCAACGTTGGATCGGAGTCGATGGAAGCAGATTGTTCGCTTAAAGGGGTCCAGTGACCACGATTCTCAGTGATGAGGGACCGATTGAAGAAGAAGATTAGCTAATACGCTAGATTGTAATCTGAATAAAGTATCACTGTGATACTTTATAAAAAGAAATTACTTATAAAATACTTTTCAACACACTTGCCTGTAAAGTGGCTCTTATTGAACCGCTTTTAGGTACATAATGCAGTGTATTAAAAACGCGTGCTTTTTACTTTACGTTACCATACGAGTGCTGTAACGCCACAGATAACTGTTTACTAGTCGAAAACTTGCGCTTTTAAGCTATTGCATAGCTTCTATCGCGGGCCTTGAGCGCGGGGACCGAATCCAGAAATTCCGTAACGAAAAAACCTCACGCTCCCCACTCCGACGGTTTTACTACACCAGTACCCTCTAGTGATCTAATAATTTCTGGCAGTTCTTTTTTCTGTGTACTGCGTATTTTATTCTTATAAATATTAGTTTATAAAATTATGATCTTCACAAAAAGTGATTGTTGATAGTGGGGTTTGAACTCACGACAAGTCGATTACGAGTACATTCAGTTCCCCTGTTGCACCGCAAGGCTACAATGACTTAATTAAAGCTTGCCAAATAGTTGATACCATTCCAGTTGAACAATTTTTAAACTTGACTTTTGGAAATGACTGACAGATGGAATTTTTTCGCTGTCAAAACAGTTTGTCACTCTTTTTTTATTTAAAATTACTTTAGGTTCAACACTTTCGTCTATTTTAAAGTTGTTATTATGCTTATATTTGAATAGTATTTGACTTTGTTTACGTAGTTATACACTTTTACGACGTTCAGCACTTATTTATTTTGTTTTTAAGCTATTGCATAGCTTCTATCGCGGGCCTTGAGCGCGGGGACCGAATCCAGAAATTCCGTAACGAAAAAAAAAAATATTAATATCAAAGAAAAAGAAATACTGCATAAATAAAATAAATAAATAATTATAATTGCATAAGTTGATACAAAATGCTATGCAATAGCTTTACCGCGGCAGTCCCCGAGTGCCACACGTCTTTTTTTTTTTTAATCTCGTCAAAGTAACTTCATGCCAAAAGGAATCCGCGCGTTCACTTTTTTTTTTTAAATAGTTTGAATTGTCTTTGGTCCCAAAATTAACTTAAATTTATTTATATTAAATCAGGAGTGGGTTGTAACAGGTAAAATCCCATATCTGTTCCGCCTGTTTCTGTTCCACGTAATTAACAGTTCCAAAGACCTGTTACAAAATAGCAGGCTGTTATTTCATACTATGTGGGAACAAACTATTGTGTGTTCTCTGTTACCACAGCTGCAAAGTTATAATACACGGAGGTACTTCTCTTTCTAACTATGGTGTTGCACCTATGCGAGAAAAGGAAAGAGCTTGTGACGGACGATGTAACAGTAACATTTATTATCTATATTCTAACTAAAATAACTGTCATAAGCATGAATAGACAAAAGCTTGTGACTGGATGGATTCTGTTATCTCTTCGTGGAACAGAAGCTTTTTTTTTTCAGTTTATTTGTCACAGTTACAGTCTTGTATCTTGTGATACCTGTTGTATTTAGCTGTTACGATATATACGCCTCACTCCTACCTTAAATTGTCCGTGGTCCCTCCCGGAACCAAACGGAAAAGATCCGGACTGACGTTCTATTATTGTGGATTCTCTCTGAACTAATGTACATTTCTCTATGCCAAGAGTACTTTCTAATTCCATACTAACTAAACTACGGTCAGTCTAAACATTTTTTTTTTTTCTATAGGCTGTTTAGCAGTTTCGCTAGTGCCTTTATTTACACCTGAGCGCGCATCGCAAGCGGAGCGCGCGGAAAAAAAAATACAAAACCAGCGCGCTATTTTCCATAAATATTTGTTAACGTTGTCGTTTTGTTGTTAGTTACTATTAAAAATACGAAATCTAAAGTATTGTCACCAACCGACGTTGAACAGTTTTTAAAAAAAACGTCCGGATAGTTAGTACCTGGCAACAAAGGTCAGTTGAACTTTATAAATCTAAATGTATCATTTCTATAATTACGTTAATGTAGCATAAGTTTTTACAACAAGTCTGTTTTTTCCTCGCAAGTGTGTTGAAAAAAGTCGTATGAAATGCGTGTGCATTGATCATTACACACTCGGCTCCCTTATCGCAATAATACCGCCTCGAGTGTAATGACCTTCACTGTACACTCGTATCATAATGTACTATTACGTCACACCAAGCCATAATGTGAGTTTTACCGCACGCTACGCGTACGATAAAACTCGCATTATGGCCAGGTAAAGACGTAAAATTGTGTACTCACCACGGGCAGTAAAAAAGAAAGCCCTATAACGCATATTTACAACCTTCGCCTGCGGCTTGGGTCACAAATACCTGCGATTTCGGGATTTCTTTCTTTTACAGCCCATGGTAAGTAATGCACTTGTGTATGTGGTGTGTATGTGTGTAATGTTATGCTGCTGTGATTTTTAATGTTAACTCAAGTGGAAAAAGTGAAATACTAAAGTCATTGGGATGATTTTATTTGAATTTGACAATATTGAAATTCTCCAAACGTCGCGACGAACGCTAGAAAACACTGGAGAGCTTGATTTGGTCATTTTATTTATTGTAAGCAGAGTTAACGACTACATATGTACATAGCTACAACAGCTGAAAAAGTTTCAAATTCTAGAACAAACTTAGTTTAGTTTCCGCGGTATAACAATGTGGTGTTCGGTTTGACATTCGCTTCCTGACAGCTATTAAACTAGTTTGCCGTATTCTCGCGAGGTTTCGTGTGATGAACTTTAATTTAGTTAGAAGTTTCTACTAACCTGTACACAGTGGTATAAGTAAAGTAGTATAAGTTTAATTATTTACTAGCTTCTGCCCGCGACATCGTTCGCGTGGAAGTCGTAATACACCACAATATACTAAAATACCAACCACATTTTAATAAAACTTCCCTGAATACTATGTTTGTAGTTTTGGTCACAGCAGTCAAATACACAGAGAGTCAAGACTGGTGTTGCGGGAGCAAGCGACGTACAGTTCTATTTTCTATGGTAAAAGGTTTGGTTTCCGTACTTAGTCCTTCAGGTGGACATGGGCCATGGCAGCCATCAGTGGTTATTCCAACCAGTCCACCTCCCTTCAGAAGATAATTACGTCTCCCTGTGTGTTTAGAACATCTGTGAATGAACTGGGTGCCCCGAGGGTTTCTGTCCTAATCTGGGTGACGCCTGTGCATTCAAAGAGTACATGCGCGACGGTTTCCTCAGCCTCCATGCAAGCCCTGCACAGAGGATTGTCGGATATGCCTACCTATTGTGTGGAAGTGTTTTTTTAGCGAGCAGTGTCCCGTGATGGTTCCCGACACCAGGCGCAGGCCGGTCCTGTCAAGGAGTAATTACCGCCTGGCTAGCCTACCATCTAAGAAAGGCATAGTCTCCCTGGACTGTCTGCAGCTCGGTGTCGAGGTCCACCAGCTCTTTTCTAGTTAATTATTGAAGGCCTGCGTTCCTGCATATATACGTCATTCTTCGAGATTATTCCTGACCAATAGCTATCACTAATGTAATATAACAGTACATTGTAATTATAAACACACGGGATGTCAATTATGTATAAGTGCCCTCTTTGAGGAGTGGCTAGAGAGGCGCCACGGCGCGGCGTCCTCACCGTCCGCGTCCGCCTGACGCAGGTTCTCACCGGACACGGTTGTTGCGGGAGGTTCCTGTTCAGGATAAGGCGGGAGGAAACGCCCGGGTGTTACCACTGTGTGGGTCACCCGGAGGTCTGCCCGGCTTGGGCAGAGCACTGCCGTGACCTCATGTAGGCATCGGTGGCGGTGATCTCTCGCGTCCGGCCCTGGTCCAGGCCATGGAGCAGAGCGAGAGTGAATGGGAGGCCGTCACCTCCTTCTGCGAAGCATTAATGCTTGCGAAGGAGGAGGCGGAACGCGTAAGGGAGAGGTAGTCTGTGCGCCCGGGGCGGGGAGGGCGCCGTTAATCAATTGGCGATTCCCAGCCACCGTAGGCGCGGGCTTGCGGACGGCGAGCAATATGCAACTCGCCGTCCGGTATGGACCAAGCCCGGGTCGACGGCGCATTGTGTTTCATGCGTGCCTCAAAGAGATGTCAGCACGAACTGACGGGGTCCGCTAGGACCGATGCCTGCCAGGTTTGCGGGTTTGTCCGAAAGTGATACCATGGCTCTGCTCAAAAAAGCAACTGAAGGAACACGGGTGGGTTTTAGTTAGTAAAAGTCTAACACGCCCTCCCGCTCCGCCCAGAGAAGTTATTTAATAATATCACACCCAAAAACAAAAATAACAAAAACAATTGCAGTAACAAAATGTAAAAAAAAAGCCGATCAAAAGCGAGTCGGACTAGCGCATCGAGGGATCCATACCATTCTATGCTGCATTCGTATGAGTACCTAAATATTATATGTACATAGTTCTATGCCCAGAAAAAACTTCAACTGTGCTTCACCCAAAGCAACCTGCAAGTAGGTAGGAAGGAGAACATTTTGGTTGTGAACCGTGCAATGTTTTTAAATTTTCATCGGCGAGGCCTATATTCGTCAGAGAATTAGTCGTGCGGCTGATCTTGTCAACATTTCAAAATTCTAACTTAATATTAATTTAAATGTGATTCACTATGTGAATAGAAACTGAAACAAATGATTTAATATAATAAATGTACGTATGTTCTGAACGTGAATGAGTCTTTACCTAAAGATGACAAACACAAAATCAAAATACGAAATTTCACTCAAATTCTTAAAGCAATCAATTGTACCAAATTACAACACGAAATAAAACTGCGACACAAATAATAATTTTAAAATAATTCACGTAAGTACCAACAATGTGAAAACAAAACGAATTCCTCCGAAATGTCGCATGAAACAGTTTTGCTGATAAAACGTTCGAAATATCTAATGAACACCATTGGTGCATAACTTTTCTCAGGGTCACGTTCGCAATTGGACGAAATATTTGACATTTATTTTGTACTTGCAACACGATCTGGCTGTAGAATTCGATTAATCGACTAATACTTGACCGGTTGACATTTTAGCGGGAACACCACTAAACGAACGAAAAAAAAAAGAAAACAAAATACGTCTGTACTCTGTGGTCGTATGGCGGTGTGGCGCGGTGCTTAATGTAAACATTAATCAAGGTTATACGTGCGTAAAGTAATGGATTCAATGAGAAAACGGTTCCATCTTAGAAGAATCTTAGACAGAATTACTGAGAAATAAGTGTAGATTTCGTATTGAGTGTTAGTTTATCGAAAAGTGATAAATATGTCAGTGAAAAAGTAACGAAAGTTTTGGAATGCACAAATTTTGACCATAAGGCCGCCGTGTTTAGTAAAGTTTTTATGATAAATATTCTTGTATACTGTTTGAAATACACATAAGTAGCTAGCTTATTTATCTACGAACATAATTTGGCTAATACTCGTAGCTACTGATATTATAGCGTATTGTTATCGTAATCGTATTTCCAAGAGTAAAATTCGGCAAACTAATACCTACAAAAAGACAATAAAATGGTTATAGTATGTTATCCATAAGAGATAGACATATGCCATCGTGGACTTTTTTAAAGACCTTTATAAGATACATAATTCCACCATACATTATTTTGTTATATCTCAAAGGGTTACGACAGCGTTTTCATTGAAAGCTCCCAGACGGCTTATTTTTCTCCGACACCTCCAACAAATATCGTTAATTCATACAAAAATGCATACAAAAACTTAACAAATTATATACTAAAACCTTCCTCGATAACCAAGCTATCCATTGGTGAAAACAGCATGAGAATCGGTGCGGTAGTTTTTGAGTTTATCGCGAACAGACAGACAGACAGACGCGGCGGAGGACTTTGTTTTATAATATGTAGTGATAAGCCAGAGATTAAAATACAAACGAAAACACAGCAAAGCTACTTACACAAATTACAGATAAGTACTACGGCACATGATATTTACTTTATGATTCTTGCGGGATATCATTTAGCTTTTGAATTTTACTAACCTGCGAAATTGTATATTCTTATTTTTCCTTTATGTGGAACTACTGAATACTCCCCACTCCCAGAGTTGCAGTAGTTCCACGTGGAAGTAGCTACATGGTTCCCACTTGTTTCATACATGGAACTAGTGAGTTGCAGTAGTTCCATGTGGAACTAGCTACATGGAACTACTGGGATATAACAATCAAAGGTCTTGCTGGTGGTGGCGTGTGTGTTGGATCATTAAGTTCCCTTCAAAATGGTTGAGCTAAATGGTGCTAATCCATGCGTCATGTTCGTGAACGGGCGCCGTCAGTTGGGACTGGTCATCTCTTAGCTGCCACGGCTTATTTTAATTTTAATTTTTGGATTGTTTTTATTCCGGACGCTTCTAACGTGCACGTCTTTCTACATTGTTCTCACATGTATAACTTCAACATGAATGATGCAACCCATTTTTTGTTACAAAATTTTGTTTTAAAAAAGTGTCCGTGGAGTTTCTTGCCCGTTCTTCTCCATAGGAACCTACTACGCTTTGGAATGGGCAACTAGCTACATCTTTCTGACTGACCGACCCCTTGACAATTCAAAAGTGCCTGTAATTGTTTTATTTGAAATAAATGCTTTAAGTTTGAGTTTTGAGTTTGTGTGGTGAATTTTATGGTGTGAGTGTGTTTGCTTACTCTAATTGTATAAATTTCCAGACGATTCTACATGTGTTTAGGATGGCTGCTTACTGCATATTGATGTAAAGGGATTCTTCTAGATCTATTAATTTCTGGCTACGGAGGAGATGGTTGGGAATGACACCTGACGTGGAGAGAACTGCAGGAACAACATAAACTTTATCTTGTTTCCAAATTCTTATGACTTCTTCTTTAAGCTCAGCGTATTTGCTTATTTTTTAAGCTATTGTTTTTTGTAGGTTATGGGTGTAGGGAACTGCAATGTCTATGAGGTAAGTGGTTTTTCTTATTTTATCCCGTAGGGTTATGTCTGGTCTATTATAGTGGATGGTCCTATCTGTAAGTATGGCGCGGTCATAGTACAGTTTATGTGTGTCATTTTCTAGAATAGTTTGTGGCGCGTACTTATAGTAGGAAGTGTTAGTGTTTTGTATGAGACTGTGTTTGAGTGCTAGTTTTTGGTGAATAATGTTTGCAACCTGGTTATGTCTGTGAGTGTATTCTGTCTGTTTGAGGGTTGTGCATGCTCCGGTTATATGTTGTATGGTTTCTGATTGAATGTGGCATCTGCGGCATTTATCGTTTGTGATGGTAGGGTCTTTAATGATAAATTTCCTGTAATTTTTGGTGTTGATGATTTGATCTTGTATAGCTATGATAAAGTCATGATGGGTTCAAATCTGGGCAAGTACCAATGTGACTTTTTCAATTCATATGTACTTTCTGAGTTTATCTTGGACATTACTGACATCGGTGAAGGAAAAACATCGTGAGGAGACCTGGGCCTCAAGTCTGCTATTACAATAGTGTCAGAATGGTCTCGCCATTGTGAGTATTTGACAGTGTTTGTATGGCAAATCTGTCAAAAACTCACAATGAAGAGACCATTCTGACACTATTGTAATAGCAGACTTGAGGCCCTGGACTTATAGTTAGTATAAGTCTGAAATCGCTAACCCGTCTTGAGCAAGCGTGGTGATCTATGCTCGTGCCTTCTCTGTATGAGAATAGGCCTTTGCCCAGCAGTGGGACAGTTATAGGCTGGTATTATTATATTATATTTATGATAAAGCCTTCTGTTTCAGGGAACAGGTTTCCTATTTTAAGTCACTTATTAGACGCTATTATGTTAATATGGGATTGTTCTAAATCATGAGGGTGTCTACCGTGAAGGATTTTCTTCTTCCCGTTTAAAGTTTTTTGGTTCTGTAGGTCAGGGTTATTTGTGTCTTGTATATTTTGTTCGTTTAAGTTGAGCGGGGTGTAGTTAAAATCATTTAGAGAAATAGCTTTGTGTATATCACTAGAGCGAGATTTTGAGAAGAAGAATGTTTTTAGCCCAGTGATTTGTTTCTGCCAAAGGTGATGGATGTCGATTAGGCCTCTACCTCCATTCTGTCTTTTGATGGTGAGTCGTTCGATCGCAGATTTAGGGTGCAGGTTATTGTGTTTTGTGAGTATTGCGTGTGGTTCTTTCTAATTGTTCGATGTCAGTTTTTGACCACTTTATTAATCCGAATGAGTAGGTCAATATTGGTATGGCAAAAGTATTCAAAGTCAAAGTCAAAGTCAAATAATTTATTTCAAATAGGCACGAAGATGCACTTTTGAACGTCAAAAATTACATGAATAGTTAATTGATTCTAGTTGCGCCTTCCAAAATGTAGTTATGTATGTAGAAGAATGGGCAAGAAACTCCATACTTACTCTTTTAAAATGTTAACAATAGTTTGTATATATTGATTAATATTTATAGGTGAAGACTATGTACCTAGAATAAACAAATAAAAAATATAAAAAAAATCATCAAAATTACTTACCACAATTGGTAAAAAGAATGAAAAGTGAAGTAATAACAGAAAAATTAATAAATGCGATAGGTACATGGTGCTCACATATTTACAAACATTGTATATGCTTTCCCAAAAAAATAAAAAACAAAAACAACATATAATAAGTCAGTGTGTGAGTTAAAATATTAATCACAGAAAATAAAATTAATATCATACAAATTATATATTATACAGTTAAATTAGCAACCAGTTTGATTTTGTCTAGACTCTAAATTGTCCTATGGAGCAGGACCAGCATGTTTCCAAGCATTCTTATCTTGGATATAATCCTCTAATTTGTAATATGCTTGTTTACAAAGTGTACTTTTTATATGAGTTTTAAATTTTCTTTCATTTAATTGTAATATATCAGAAGGTATTTTATTGTAACATTTAACACAGTACCCCATAAAAGATGTATGTACCTTAGATAATCTGAAAAATGGTTGATCTATTTTATCTTTATTTCTAGTATAAAAATTATGCCTATCACTGATTTTATTAAAAATATGTAGATTTTTTCTTACATACATAATATTTTCATAAATGAATTGGCAAGGTACCGTCATTATATTAATCGTTTTAAATAGTTCTCTAAGAGATTCGCGGCGATGTAGATTATAAATGGCTCTGACAGCCCTCTTTTGTAAAATAAAAATGGATTCAATGTCGGCAGCCCGACCCCACAGTAAAATGCCATACGACATAATGCTATGGAAGTAGCTAAAATAAACTAAACGCGCGGTTTCTATATCTGTTAACTGTCTTATCTTTCGAACAGCATACGCGGCCGAGCTTAGCCGCCCCGCAAGAGATGTTATATGAGGTCCCCATTGTAATTTCTCATCTAGCGTGATTCCTAGGAAAACTGTTTGATTAATAAATTCCAGTTTATCTCCGTTCAATATGATGTCATATTCACTACTTCTAACATTAGGTAACTTAAATCGAATGCATTTGGTTTTTTTATTATTTAGTACCAAATTATTTACAGTAAACCAATTTTGGACCTGAAGAATAGAGTTATTCACGTCGTCAAGTTTTTGTGACCGTCGATCTATTTAAAAAATCAATGATGTGTCATCTGCAAATAACACCATCTGCGGTTGATTTTGAAGTAATTGGGGTAAGTCGTTAATGTAAACTAAAAAGAGGAATGCACCCAATATCGAACCTTGAGGAACGCCCATTTTCATTTCAGACCCTAATGAGTTTACGCCGATTACCTGAACTTTAACCTTCCTATCCGTCAGGTATGATCTAAGTAAATCAAGAGCGGTATTCTTAATTTCGTAGTGCTCCAGTTTCAGCAGAAGTGTCTCATGGTTTACGCAATCGAACGCCTTAGAGAGGTCGCAAAAGATTCCAATGGCATCTTGTGCTTCTTCCAAAGCGTTAAAAATGTTCTTTATTAGGGTGACACCGGCGTCAGTTGTACAACGCCCCTTGGTGAAACCATACTGTTGTTCATGAAATATGGAGTTTTTATTAAAGTGACGTAACATTTGATTGAGTATCAATTTTTCAAATACCTTACTGAGAACTGGAAGAATTGACACAGGCCTATAGTTGTTAGGTTCCTTACTATCACCGGATTTGAACAATGGAACTACTTTACTGTGTTTCATGAGATCTGGAAAGACTCCTTGGTCTACACTGGTGTTAAATATGAAAGCTAAATAGGGCGCAATGGTTTCGATAATAGACCTACAGACTTTTACAGACATTCCCCAAAGATCTTCTGTTGATTTAAGGCTTTAATAAGATGTTTACCTGATAATTGTGTTTTACAAACTGCGTTAATTCTCCTTCGATATTCTGTGTTTAGTGTATGTTTAATTGGTGTGTGGTCAAGTCCCTTAAGTTGATTGTATCAAAATCAAAAATCAAAATCAAAATATTTTATTTCACATAAACCTACAAGGGCACTTATAAATGATAAATGATTTTATTTCTGTAAGTGGGTTTTTACAAACACTTTTACACGTCAATCATATTTTAAAACTAGATGAGGTCGGCGGTTCGTATCTGACTACTCTGAGAAGAAAGGCCGAAATAAACTCAGAGGTCACAGTCTCTTTTAAAGTCCAGACATAATCTTGGTCAAGTCATGTATCAAGTCAAGTCCATGTAGATTGGTGTCTGAAACGGTCTTTTGAAGAAAGAACCACACAGATTGAGTGGACCTGTCCATTGAGTGCACGCATTTGTCAGTAATCGTGCAGCTCAACTCAGAACATAAGGAGCTCAACGATTCGACGAACAATACCAATGAAAGGACATTTGGGCAGGCCGCATAAATTACTCAAACTGCCATACCATGAATAGGAAAAAAATAATAAAACTGAGAAGAAAAAATAATAAAAATAAACAAAGACCCACATAGTCTTCACATTCATAATAATTAAAATAATAACATTATACTTCACAAGTAAATATTCATGTCAATGTGTATATTATTATTAATTAGTTTATTTCAGATCAAAATTAATCCATACAAATTACAAAAATACATAGAAAAATACAGATAATAAAATAAAATACAGAGAAATAAATTATTACAATTACAATACCATTACTTATAAATACCTATTGTGTTAGTGAAATCTTATGAACTATGTTAGTCAACACCCATCACAATATGCATCCATTTGTTCTGGATGGGGCAATCCGCACGAGATACAACCATCTGCAGGATACTGTTGCTACTGCCCCGTACGCGCTGCAATAAGGAGGCTACTTTCTTCCGTATTACCGCATCAAAGCCGTCCGTCCGCGCCTCTGCAAATATTCCGGACGCACTGCAATAGCGAGGCAGCTAAAAAAAAAAAGCAATCACAATAAAAAAAAAACAATATGTAAAATTTGGAGTAGCTCAATCCCAAGCTTTTTTGTCCTCAATATAATCTTTAATGGTATAAAAGGCTTTCTGGCACAACTTAAGTTTAATGAATGATTTGAATTTATTAATGCATAGATCTTGAACGTGGCTTGAAAGTTTATTATAAAAGCGTATACATTGACATCTGAACGAAAGTGAAGTATCATCCGCAAACAACACTATTTCATGATTATCCTTTATGAGGTATGGCAAGTCATTAATATAAATAAGAAACAAGAAAGGACCAAGAACTGAGCCCTGTGGGACTCCCATTGTTACTAAAGATCCGGGAGATCTTTTCCCATTAACGTCAACGCTCTGAAACGTTAATCAAGTATGAAGCAAGAAAATCCAGAGCGGTGTTCCGGATCCCGTAGTGGCGGAGTTTCCTGATTAACGTTTCATGAAAAACACAATCGAATGCCTTGGATAAATCACAAAAGATGCCCAAAGCATCACATTTATCTTCCCATGCATTATAAATATGTCCTAAAAGTTCAACACCACAATAGTAGTTGAACGACCTCTTGTAAAACCGAACTGTTTTCTGTGTAATAATTTATTTTTATTAAAAAATCTTTGCAATTGGTCTAAAATTTATTTCTGAAAAAATATACTAAAGCTAGGTAGTACTGAAATAAGTCTATATGAAACGTCAGAAGCTAGGTGCGCGGTTCCAATTTATCGTTTCCTGTGAGAAGAGCCGGCAAGAAACTCCACGGTTACTCTTTTAAAATAATTGGCTTTACAATATTATCAACCTTACAATATTATCCTAAATATTTGTATAAATGTGTTGGTTCCATTGCTTGAATTGTGTCGGTGTCGTTAACTGTGTAGTTGCCAGGTTTGATTGTACCTCTTATTATAATGTAATGTCTTGCACTTATCTAACCCAAATTTCATGTATATATTTTGCTTAAATTCTATTGTGACTTCTATATGCTTTTTCATTTCTTTTTCGGTTTTTGAGTATAATTTAATGTCATCCATAGAGATGAGGTGTGTGATAACTGTTTCTTCAGTATTATGTTTAAGATTGTACCCAGCCTGACAGCGATGCAGTGGGACAAGGGGTTAAGGGCGAGACAGAACCACAGAGGGCTCAGGGAATCTCCCTGATAGATACATTTCCTAATACATATCTGTCGTGTTATAAGAGAGGAGTGGCAGTTATTTAGCTGTAGTGTTATTTTCCAATGTGACATTATGATAAGCAAAAAATCTATTATTTTTGAATTAATTTTGTAAATCTTTAAAATTTGTATCAACCAAGAGTGTGGTATACTATCGAAAGCTTTTTGATAATCTATATAGGTACAATGAAGGTTTCTATTTTTTGTGGTGGCATGTTTATGAATAGTGGAGTCTATAATTAACTGTTCTTTGCATCCCATGTGGCCCCGCCTGCATCCCTTCTGTTCCTCAGCTATTATATTGTGATGTTCAATATGTGAGTTGATTTTTGTTGTGATTGCTGATGTTAATATTTTGTAAATAGTAGGTAGGCATGTGATTGGTCTATATTGGGAAGGTTGTGATGTGTATGTAGTTTTAGGTAGCATGTAAGTTATTTCCGTTGCAATGAATTCGGGTATGTTCTGTTGTCCTAAAATAATATCTGTAAAGCTTTTTTTCTAAAGCTTGTGAAGTATCATTAGTTTTTCGTACCAAAAATTTTGTATTTTGTCTATACCCGGTGACTTCCAGCTTCCAGCAGGTGTAATCTAGCTGTTATATTCCTAATTTCAGACTCTGTTGTCTCTTTAAATTCCATTTCATCTATTGCTCTCCATTTTGTTTCTTCTTCTGTAATCCAGGCTGTTTTATCATTGTGTTGTAGTTGTTCTTCCCATATTCTAGACAAGAATGTTTCTAGGTGATCTTTTGATGGTACGTCTGTGTTGTTTTCTATTGCTGTGTCGGTGTGTGTTTCTTGTATGTTTCTGTAAAATACTTTTTCATTCATAGAAAATGTTGCATTACCCTTTTTGCGTTGTTGCGCCTTAATATATATCCTTAACCTATGAACTTTAAGTGCTAGTTTCTGCTTTAATGTGTCCAGAAACTCCTCAGGTTTTCTATTGTTAGTTTTGTGTCTAGTGTGATTAGAATATTTTTTAAATATTGTTTCAATTCTCTTAACAACTTTATGTGATCGGATACCGTTGATATAATGTGTGAGTCTACCACAGTCTGCTCTTAATTTCTCAATGTCTTTTTCCAGTCTCTGTTGCCATGCTGGTTTGATAATGTTACTTGTTCTTGTGGTTCCTGTATGATCTGTGATTTTAAATTTGAGTTCTTCAGATATAACTACCACTGTGCAATATATAAGTAAATGTGCATCTATAAGTTGTGTGTCATCAGATAACAAATGTATGAGTATATTTTCATTAACTAAATTAACTAAACGAAATAGGTTGAGGGTGTATTTAAGTTTAGGTAGTTTTGGTCGGACTGCTGGATCCATTCACACATTCCTCAAATTTAGAACAATTTGTATTTCAATATTGTGTTATTTATTGTTGTTCTAAATTTGTCATGTATTTCTTGTATATACGTATCTGTAGGTTTCGATCTGCGACAACTAAAGTTTCAATATCATTTTCGAGTGTTAGGGTTAAGGATTCAGTTTGTGTGGATGTGTGTGATGTTTGCGTGTAAGGTTGCGATTGGTTGTATGGTTGCGATTGACTATTAGGATGAATTGAGTGAGTGATTGAGGTTGTTCTTGCAAAATATTTTCGTTTGTGTTTTGTGTTAGTGTGATAGTGTTAGTGTCTAAATCGTTTTCTGATTCTTGTAGTAATTGTGTGCGTATTTCTTCTTTTAACTAATCTAATTGGAATTGCGACAAGAGTTTATTCCTAACTATAGTTCTTCGTCGATCTGAAATCCGTTGTTCTGAAACGGAAATCTCAGGATACTGACGTGAAAAAAGCTCATGCAGTTGTTGTCTGTAGCTGTGGTCAAGTCGGTCTCTAATTTAGTGATGTACAGATAAGTTCGCATCATAAATAGGTTAACTTCTTTGCTCCATCTCATGCAAATTCTTACTTTTCCAGCTTTGGTGGACGTGGGTAAAAAGGTAGATACCTCCCGCGCAACATTCAAGGTCGGAGTGGGTGGGACTGTATTTAAACGAATGTGAGGTGATGTTGGTATGGGTGATGATGGTATGGATGGTGATGTTGGTCTAGAAGGTGTGTAAGATACTGTACTTGGACTATACGGTTCTACAGGGATGTTTGTCCTGTCCGTCAATCTGTCACCATCGCCAATGATTTCGGCTGTAGCATCTTTGTCGGTGGGAGCCCGCCTGTTCAACTCCTCATCGCTGACGGTTCGCATGCTGAGACACCCAGCGTCAGCTCCAGGTGCGCCCCCGGGCAGCGGCCCTATACGTTTACTTTTCGATCGTATCTCCATTTTGAATGGGTTTCCAGAGCCACGTTAGCCACGCCAGTAATTTCTCATTCGTGTGGCCGCCCCCCACGTGATTAGATGGTCAATCAGGACGTGTGGTTCTTTAGGGGGCTTATCATTATTATTTTTGTAAAGTATTTTTCTTCCAAGCTCTTTGGCTGATTTTTGCAATATTTACGGACCGAAGCCAAGTAAATGCAACGTGTGTTGTTATGTTAAAGATATTGTGTTGTGATGAGGACCTATTTCGTTTTCATCTATTTGCATGAACTTTCTGACTATACGACATGTATTTAAAATTGCAGCTTTTTGTAGGGTTATATAGAGGGTTTCTTTTAGGTTTAGTAATTTAAGACTATGGAGATGGTAATTTGGGATGACACCTGTTGTGGAGACGACTATAGGGATCACGTAAACTTTTTGTTGGCGCCATATTCTAGTTACTTCATCTTTGAGTCCTGAGTATTTACACATTTTTTCAGATATTGTCTTCTGAATATTATGTGTGTTACGAACGGCAATATCTATTAGGTAAGTAACTTTATTTATTTTATCCTGTAGGATTATATCCGGTCTATTGTAGTGGATTGTCCTGTCGGTGAGAATGGCGCGATCGTAGTAAAGTTTATGTGTGTCATTTTCTAGGATAGTTTGTGGTGTGTAATTATAGTAAGGAGTGTTTGTATCTTGTATCAGTTTGTATTTGATTGCTAATTTTTGATGAATTACATTTGCTACCTGATTGTGCCTATGTGTGTAATCTGTCTGCGTGAGAGTTGTGCACGCTCCTATTATGTGCTGAATTGTTTCTGGTTGGATGTGACACTTGCGACATTTATCATTTGTTACTGATGGATCTTTGATAATAAATTTTCTGGAATTTTTTGTATTAATAATCTGGTCTTGTATCGCAATTATAAGTCCCTCAGTTTCTGGGAATAAATTACCTATTTTAAGAAATTTATTTTAGGCTACTTGGTTTACATGGGATTGTTCTAGGGAAGTGGATGTCGGCCGTGAAGTACTTTTTTCTTCCAGTCCTCAATTTTTTGTTTCTGCGGGTCATCGTTAGTAATTTGTGGAGTATCTAGCTGTTAATTTAAATTAAGTGGGGTGTAGTTAAAATCATTCTGAACTATGGCTTTATGAATGTTACTAGTGCGAGATTTTGAGTGAAATAATGTTTTTAGTCGACAGACTTGTTTCCGCCAAAGGTGCTGGATGTCTATTAGGCCTCTCCCTCCGTTTTGTCTTTTGATAGTAAGTCTTTCTATTGCAGATTTAGGGTGTAAGTTGTTATGTTTTGTAAGAGTGGTGCGTGTGGTTCGTTCTAATTGTTCTGTGTCTGTTTTTGTCCATTTAATAATAACTCCAAATGAGTATGTTAATATGGGGATGGCATATGTATTTAAGGCCTTGATGAGATTTTTACTAGACAGTTGTGTTTTACATATGGCGTTAAGTCTCCTTTTGTACTCTGTACTAAGTGTATCTTTAATCCTAACATGATCTAGTCCCTTTAGTTGCGTGTACCCTAAATATTTATATAAGTCGGTCGGTTCCATTGCTGTTATGGTGTCTGTGTTATTTACGACATAGTTGCCGGGTCGTATCTTGCCACGCATAATATGTAGTGTTTTACATTTATCCAGACCAAATTGCATTTTTATATCTAAGCTGAACTCTGCTGTAGCTTCTACTAGTTTCTTCATATCATTTTCAGTTTGTGCGTATAGTTTAATATCGTCCATGTAGATAAGATGTGAGGCTGTTGTTTGTTCTGTAGTGTGTTTGAGACAATATCCGGCCCGATAACGTTGCAGCAGATGAGACAGAGGGTTTATTAATATTATTATTATTATTAATCTGAAAAGACAAAATCAAATTAATAATGCCTTTACAGTTTTATCATAAGTTTGTTTGTGCAAAATAAACGAAATCATTATTTTTTTATCATACACCAAATTAAAAAATTAAAAAGCAGCTTTGAATCGTTTAGATCTAGCAAGAAAAGAATCGTTTTTTTTTTAGTTTTTTCATTTTCTGAGAAAATTTACCACAGTAATGTATATTTTTTTTACACCCTCAGAAATTAGAGATTTCAACGAACAAAAAGCCCACCGACTTTTTTTTTAAACAGTAAAAAAAAAATATTCATTTTATTTTATTTTTTTACGTGAGAATTTTCGATTGAGAATTAGGGTGCTTTTTCGATATTAAGTCAAAATAAGGTGAAAAAATAAATATTTTAAATCAAAAAATTACAGTGTGTTTGGTACATAAAAAGGTAAGTTTTCACCAAGTTTCGTGAAAAACCAAAATGAAAAAAAAAAGAGATTTGTAAAAGATAAAAATAAAACCCAAAAACTTGGTTATTTGAATTTTACACATAAATTTTGAGGTTATGTGAAAAAAGTGTGAATACAAAAGTTGCAGATCTTTTTATTACCTACAACTTTACCATTTATCTTTTTTCCATAGGACTTGTAGCTTTGCCGAAAATCGAGATAAACCGTTTTTTACCCTTAAAAACTCACCCCCTTCCACTTCCAGACCTCAGATCGCCCGTAAATTATTTTTCCTTTCATTTTTGTTCTATTCTCTTTCTTTTACAATGGGTTTCATCCTACTATTATTATTTTTTGGTTTAATCAATTATCGTCCTTGGTCTGTTGTGCGTGGTTCGTATTCGTATCTTTATTTGCATTCCATAATGTTTGAAGGGGTTACAAGGACTTAAAGCTAAGATACAATTATGGACCCTGTAGGGCACAGCAAAAAGTATAAAATTAATTTTTTAAATTAAAATAAAATTTGGAACCAAATTAACAATGAATAAAAAATTTTTTATTAACATTAAATGAGTAAATATAACATTTATTTAATTTTGATCAGTTAAAAAATAGAATGTATCATAAGGTCAATTACAAATATATTATCATAATATTATAAAGTGTATCTATGTATGTGTGCATGATTCTATACGACTAACTGTTTATGGTGTCTGTTTAGGTTGAAACAATTTTTTTGTCATGCATGTATTCGTTTATTGTGTAGTATGCTTTTTTAATTAGGTAATAATTGTATTTCGCGTGCAGCCTGTGGTCAAGTATACGCAGAGGCCGCTCAGTGCCCTACGTCTCCAATATAACAATGCATTTAGGATGTTGTTTGGGCATAACCAACTTATCTCTGTCTTCTGCGATTTGATTTCAATATAAGAGTAGGTACTCAATATTCAATTTAAGAGACTACCAAACTGTACTGTGAATTGAATGGAAGGCACACTCCACATACTTGCAAAATTAATTAGTTTAGAACATAATCATTAGTATACACCGGAACGAAATGTAGATCGATACTGATTCATATATTTAGAAATAGACTCTTGAAGTCTTGATCCCTACAAGCCTACATATGTAGATCTCGAAGTCTACTAAATACCTAGATACACATTTAGATACCTCGAAGAGGCTTCATAGTTTGCCGGAATGAAGTTTCGCCCGCTTACATTACCTAAGTTATGTACGATACGACCACTTGTAGAAATAGTACGTGGGTATTTATCATTGATGTACTTACGCGATAACTGAAAGAATACGATGCGGGTTCGCTGACTTTTCCAGTTATTGAAACAAGATCTTCGAACATACAGATCGCTCGACCTTGTACCTAATGCTCGAAAGAGGCATCCGCCTGCCAACGTTCACTGCAGCCTACACTGTAAGCTGGGGTGGGGTAACTCGTCGAGACATAAAAATTAGTACTACTGTAGTATTGGAGCTATTAAGGCCGTATGATTCCACGCTCGAGCAGATTTGAGGGGGTGAGGTGCGGGGCAATCCGCGGGGCGCCGCCCGCACGTCCTGCTCGTCGAGTACTTTAGCGCGCCATTAAAAGTTCGGGCGACGACAGTAACATAGTACAGCGATATCAGTAAGACTGTAGTATTTGAACAGAAAGAAAGTGAATACAAATACAAAAATATTTATTTCTATAGAAAAGTGTTTTTACACAGTTGGTGATTGGATCCTATTTTTAATTTAATTGGTACAATTATTTAAACTACCAAATGATTACCGATTCTTCTCTCTCCTACTAATTTAATATCAGCTAGTTTACAGTTAAATAATCCATTATATTGTGTTTTTTCTTGAACCAAGCTTCAAGCAAAAACACAATATAATGGATTATTGAAATCAATTATCCTTTCGTCCTTGAACCGGTTGAAAATCATCACGCCTAGTTTTTATTATTTCTACCACGAATGGTTCATTCGAGTCAAAAGCAGCATTCCTGAAATAAAATTGAAAATAAATGTCTGATGATGTAGGTGGATACTGATAATAGTTTGAAAATAAGTTTAAAGATGATACTTACGCGCTTATGATAGGCCTACACTGTCCTCCCATACCTATGATCACTGTTATTTAATAATATTGTAAAGCCAATTATTTTTAAAAGAGTAACCGTGGAGTTTCTTGCCGGCTCTTCTCCATAGGAAACGACTAACTCGAACCGTGCACCTAGCTTCTGACGTTTCATACTTATGAAACGTCAGAAGAAAAAAATAGAAAAAAATCAGAAAAAAATCAGTAACCAAGTCATATCAAAATCAAAATCAAAATATTTTATTTCACATAAACCTACATGGGCAAGTGCCCATGTAGGTTTATGTGAAATAAAATATAGTTTTTTTTTTTTTTTCAAAAACCTAAATTAGAAAGGGTGTTGGTTAATGGATTCGAAAATAAATAATATATAAATATTTGACTGAACTTACTTGTGACTTATATCATCCGTACACCTATTGTGTACGTTTTTTAGTTGGCTGAAAATAGACAAAAAATTTGTAATCTGTACCTAGTGACGTGCCGGTGGCAATATTGCCACTACCGGCAATATTCCCAGCATCAATATTGCCGATGAATTTCTTATTTGCCAGCAATATTGCCATTGGAAACTTTTAAGGATTCCTTACTCAAAGGATGCCTACGGAGCCGGCAATATTGTCAGTTGAATTTAGTTGTAGTATAAATAGATTTAGACTTCATTTTTAGGGTCAGGTTAGGAAGCGGACCCCAAACCAGGACCCGAGATGGTAGCGCGTAGTATTCCACGCGCGCCTCTCTAAGACATAACAGGGGGAGTTCAACACTCCCCCTGTGGGACGGGGACTTCAGCGCGCGGGCCGTCACCAGCCCGGGGCAGCGGAATACACATTCGCACCCGCAGCCCCCTGACTCAAGTGTGCAAGGGAACACCGGGATGAATTTAGTCAGTAAGAGTCGGACAGACCCCTCTGCCCGGCTCAGGGCGGAGGACATCCATGAGGACTTCCACACCAACAAAAAAAAAAGGTAGCGAACCCTTCCATAGGGCTCGGTCGTAGGCCCGCTCCTTTAAAACATCGGGTACGACTGGATACTGAGCGGCGAACTCCAACCGGGCGTAGACCTAACATGCTACGCGGACGACACTCTGGTCACGGTCCGGGGGAGTTCGTAGGGAGGCAGCGTTGCTGGCGACGTTGGTTGGTTCGTCGGTTGGCGCTGGTGGCGGTGGTGAGCCGCATATGGCGTCTAGGCTTGGAGGTGGCCCTCAACAAGAGCTATGATATTTCATGATCCCCGGCGGACGCCACCGCCCACATCACACATAGTGGTCGGGGGGGCTCGAATTGCTGTCGAGCATACCATGAAGTACCTGGGATTGGTGGTCGACAGCTGCTGGGATTTCGGCCTCCACTTCCGGCGACTGGAGTCCAAGTTGCTGAGCGCGGCTGGAGTGCTGTCAACGCTGCTTCCCAATTTGGGGGGCCTGAGCGCCGCTTGTAGGCGGCTGGATCGTGCGATCGATGCCCCCTTACGGGGCCCCGATCTGGGTCCGGTGTCACCATTCGTCGACTAACGGGAGAACACGGCATGGCATACGCTGGCAGAGTGAGCCGCTTAGGAAGACTAGCATCGTGCCCTCATCTCAGGAGTAGGCAGTGACCTGTCCTTGCCGGCCCTAGTGAATGATCGGCAGCGGTAGTCCAGGGACGCGGTGGTATCCTTCTGCGAAATAGTAATCTCGCAGAAAGAGGCGGCGGAAAGGGAGAGATAGATCTCATCCTCTCACCCGGCCCGTAGCAGGTGCACCGGCCATCGGTGGAGGGCGGACAACGCCCTCTTCCGGCCCAAAAATGGGTCCAAGAGCGACGGATCCGGGGATGTCCATCACCCCCCATACATCAGGATCTGAGGTTGCGGCGCGTAGTGTTCCACGCGCGCCCCTCTTAGACGTTGCGTGAGGAGTCAAACACCTCACTCCTCCCCCCGACCTGAGGAGGCCCGCGGCCGGCACTAGTCGGGAGTTGCGATCTTTCGCAATCCCCGACTAGTGCCGGCCGCGGGTCGTATGTTCCCGCGACCTGCATAGGTGTGAGATGGAACACCGGGGTGGTTTTTATTCTGTAAACGCCCAGGGAGAAGGACATCCATGAGGATTTAACACCCATAACAAAAAAAAAAAAGGTAGCAGACCCTATTACTAAGGCTCCGCTATCTGTCCGTTCATCCGTCCGTCCGTCTATCACAGGGCTGTATCTTTTGCTAGAAAGGTGTACTACCTACCTTGGATGTTCTATATTCATATCAACTGAGGGCAAAGGAGTGAAAAAGCTTGTTGAAGAAAGCTCAGTACGATGTTCAAAAATCTGCGGGTTTGACGAATATCTGTAAAATAATATAAAGATATACAAATATATCGTACTTGCCTACTGTATCGAGTGTTTGTGTTGTTTTGCAAACAATCAAAATAAAATATTATAATTATTGACCTACATTATATCCACACTGGTTGTTTACCTACTAAAATAATTTACTCGTATACCACATTTCTTATGGTTATACACAGCTGATCCTGATACCTCAATTCTTTCAATTTCTTTTGCTTCTAGCATAGTATAATAAAGAGTATTACGTCTTCATAGAGAACGGCCGAAACGACGCGCGTCGAAATCTCGGTGAATACCAGAACGCAACAGTCTCGAGTGCCCTGCCGTTACGCATGGACGCGGTAGGTGCGAGATTTATTTCCGTGAAATATGGATGTTTGAATTCATCAATATCAAAAAGTATTTTTTTTTTAATTACCAACTGAATCGGCAAATCTATAAAACTTACAATAATTTTTGTTTTTATTTATATCTGTGTTATGTAGAACGTTATATTTATTGAAGCGTAGCGAGAATAATGTCCTTGCAAGTACTTAGTAGATGATTATCTCACTTTTTCCATGCGATCGGTGCGAGTGGAGGAACAAAATAATCCACGGGGGCGAAACCGCGAGCAGAATCTAGTATTGGTATATTATACCAATACTAGATTCTGCTCGCGGTTTCGCCCCCGTGGATTTTGGAATATAAAACCTATTTAACAAAAAAAAAAATACCGACTGCCAAAAAACTTTTTAGTTTTTTGCCACCGACTTCCGAAATTAAAGTAATTTTTCACTTTGTAGTGTTTTTTTTTTTGAAGTCGTTTTTTTGTTTTGTTTAATATGTTACCTACCCCACAACAATTCGATTACCACTACTTGCTACACCGCACAAACAACAGTGACACAAGATATACGAAGTGGATTAAAATTAAATACGCATTATCGAAGCTAACTCAAAAAGACTACCCAAGCAAAGTTAATGAAAATCGGTTAATAACCATTTATAGCCCGAGTGCATCTCATGACAATTCCAATAAGTCCAAACACGGCTAGGATACATTGTTTAATGACGGAGTTCCGGTGCATGAAAAGTAGGGAAAGACTTTTCGAGTTGTATGGCCTTAAGCCTTATATTAACACAGAAACTTTTAATAAGTATGTTGCTACTTACTCTAGAATTTTTAAGAACACTTGTAAGGCAGCTAAAGCCTTATTCATCAGTAACAAGGTTAAATCAGCAGACGATAAAATAAAGACGGTTTGGAAAATTATCAATAATGAAACAAATAGGAACAAAAAGCATAATTCTGATTATACACTGGAGACGTCGTGTGGTCTTATTTGCGCTAACAAAGTAGTTGCGCAAGAATTTGTAAATTTCTTTACCAGTATCCCACTCAAAACGACTGAAACCTTAAATTCCTCACCCTCGCTCTCTTTTGATTTAGTAAAGGCGAACGTTTCAGCCTGCCCGATTGAATTTAACTTTAAGCATATTAACCCCATAATAGTAATAAAAGCTTTTAAGCAAATCAAGATCAAATTAACCGAAGATCTTTGGGGAATTTCTATTAAAGTCTGTACCTCTATAATTGAGACTATAGCGCCTTACTTAGCCTTAATATTTAACTTGTGTGTAGATCAAGGAGTCTTCCCGGATTTAATGAAATACAGTAAGGTAATACCTCTTTTCAAATCCGGGGACAGTAAAGACACCAATAATTATAGACCCGTATCCGTGTTGCCGGTCTTCAGTAAGGTGTTTGAAAAGGTAATGCTTAATCAAATGCTCAATCATTTTAACACGAATAAAATCCTTCACGAACAACAGTATGGTTTCACCAAAGGACGTTGCACGACCGACGCCGGTGTAACATTATTAAGACACATTTTTAACGCGTGGGAAGAGGCCCAAGACGCCATAGGAATCTTTTGTGACCTCTCCAAGGCATTTGATTGCGTCGATCACGAAACCTTACTTTTGAAACTTGAGCATTACGGACTTGGAAAACTTGCACTTAGTTTAGTAAAATCTTATTTAAATGATAGACAACAGCAAGTTCAAATAAATGGTATCAATTCACTCGGTTTAAAAGTAAAAATGGGTGTTCCACAAGGCTCGATATTGGGTCCTTTCCTTTTTTTAGTGTATATAAATGATCTACTCCATTTATTAAAAAATCAACCACAAATGGTGTTATTTGCTGACGATACTTCCTTAATTTTTAAGGTAGATAGACGTGCTACAAATTTTGACGACGTAAATAACGCTCTATTGCAGGTCAGGCAGGTAAATTGGTTAACTGCTAATAATTTAGTATTAAATGGGAAAAAAACGAAGTGCATAAAATTTTCTTTACCAAATGTCAAAAGTAGTGATTGTGAGATAGTATTGAATCAAGAGAAACTAGAATTCGTCGATAAAACTGTTTTCCTGGGGATCACGCTCGATTCAAGACTACAATGGGGTCCTCATTTAACATCTCTTGCAGGACGGCTAAGTTCAGCAGCATATGCTGTCAGAAAAATCCGTCAATTTACTGATGTAGATACCGCGAGGCTAGTCTATTTCAGTTACTTCCATAGTATAATGTCTTACGGTATTTTACTTTGGGGACGGGCTGCAGACATCGAGTCTATTTTTATTCTGCAGAAAAGAGCCATCAGAGCCATATATAATCTCCGCAGGCGCGATTCTCTAAGGGAACTGTTTAAGGATATTAACATCATGACGGTACCTTGTCAATATATCTACGAAAACATCATGTACGTAAGGAAAAATTTACATCTTTTTAGAAAAAGAGGTGAAAGACATAATTATAGTACTAGAAATAGGGACCTATTAGCTCAACCAGGTTTCAGACTGGCTAAAGTAGACTCATCTTTCATGGGGTACTGTTTAAAATGTTACAATAAAATTCCTCCCCACATACTTCAACTGAATGAGACTAAATTTAAATCTTGTATAAAACGCACACTATGCAGGCAGGCATATTATAAGTTGGGGGATTACATCGCTGATAAAAATGCTTGGCTGAATGCTGGTCCTGCTCCACAACCTCAGCTAGTTAATTAACATTTGACAATCATGTTGGAGCTGCTGAAGATTGTAAACTATTTTTCCATTGTATAAACTCAATGTCCTTGAATTATATAATTGCATAGCACAGGTGTGAGTACTATGTACTATAGAGCTACCATTTACCGGGTAATATGACTTGAATGTGCCCTGGCGGCTGAGAGTATGTCATGCTCACTCAAATGTCTCGCTGGTGGTGGCGTGTGTGTTGGATCATTAAGTTCCCTTCAAAATGGTTGAGCTAAATGGTGCTGATCCATGCGTCATGTTCGTGAACGGGCGCCGTCAGTTGGGACTGGTCATCTCTTAGCTGCCACGGCTTATTTTAATTTTTGAATTGTTTCTATTACGGACGCTTCTAACGTGCACGTCTTTCTACATTGTTCTCACATGTATAACTTCAACATGAATGATGTAACCCATATTTTGTAACAATATTTTGTTTTAAAAGAGTGTCCATGGAGTTACTTGTCTGTTCTTCTCCATAGGAACCTACTACGCTTTGGAATGGGCAACTAGCTTCATCTTTCTGACTGACCGACCCCTTGACAATTCAAAAGTGCCTGTAATTGGTTTATTTGAAATAAATGCTTTGAGTTTGAGTTTGAGTTTACCTTCCGGCTTCATCTTCAGATCAGTTCGATGGTACCATTTTCATCAGAATTATTTACTTAAATTTGCTTCATAGTCGCAACTATCTTAATCGAGATATCTTATCGCCACCCGTAAAATACTTATCATTGAGGAGTTCCGTTGGCCATTTATGGTCTTCTTCATCAGTTCTACTTCATCAAATGATACTTTCTGAATACAAATACTTAAGTTGTTGATGAAAATATAAAAATCGCTATATGTATGCCTATAATTTTTGAAGAGTTCCCTCAATTTCTCATGGATCCCATAATCAGATCTTGGTTTACTTATTATATTACCACCCTTGGGATATCTCCTTTCCCACAAAAAAAGAATCATCAAAATCGATTCATAAACAACGAAGTTATCCGCAAACAAACATAAAATATATATATATATATATACATAATTATGTACGGTCGAATTGAGAAACCTCCTTTTTTGAAGTCGGTTAAAAAGAGCGTTTTATATAGCATCATCAAATCACCGCCACCGCCGAGACGAAATACTGTTACTGATTATACTGTGCTCCTAGAAAATCTGTTCTAAAATCTGATAATTCAACATTTACTTAATTTTTCAGGTTTCTTTGGAGACAATATTCTTTGTTTATGATTTCTTTTCTGTTTTATTTCGTTTATCAGTCATTGTTGCTCAATAATATTTTCACGTACGGTTACGTGATCGCGCATAAAGCACTGACATAGATCCGTCGTCTAAGAGCGCCAACGCGCGACTGAAGTGAACTCGTCGTGAAGTTGCGAGTGGTTGCCTTGCGCATTTGGTAGGTATTTGATCATAGTAATTATTTTAATCATTTTATCAAGACAAACTCAGCGATTGGCACTAGACAATTTTAATACCTTTTCAATGATATAAAAATTATGAAAAAAGGGTCTGTTTTGTAGCCATGAGATTGATTTAGCGTTACGAAAAGGGGTAACTTTGTGATTTTTTTCTATCGAATAAAGTTAATCTAATCGTGTTATTAAAAGTGATTGCATCTCCGCCAGATCCTTAAATAACACATATATTTTTTTCAGAATTTTATACCACTGTTTTTTAGGTTTCCCATGGATTCTAAAAACTAGTAATCGCGGTCTCTGTCGGATCACCTCGCCTTAAGAGCAGGCGCACAATGCACGCCAAATTGGCGTCGTCGCCCGGTTGCAGTCGCCGGGTGAGCGCGCCGCCACGCCATCGCCACTATGCACACAGTTATCAACTTATCACCTTATCTTTATTGCATCAGAACAGGGCCTCAAGTCTGCTATTACAATAGTGTCAGAATGGTTTCTTCATTGTGAGTTTTTGACAGATTTGCCATACAAATACTGTCGAATACTCACAATGGCGAGACCATTCTGACACTATTGTAATAGCAGACTTGAGGCCCTGATCTCTAACGACGACAATGACAGCTTTATGTTATATCACTGGTAGCCGGCACACGGTGGATCGAAACTGCTAGACAAGGGACATTGTTTTTTTTTTTTTTTACAAATTTTATTTAAAAAATTACATATCGAATGATCTCTCATTTTGATGAATAATTGTTATGAAACTTTTTTCTGTAAAACTGATAGTTTGTTCGGAAAAAATCATTTCAAATTTTGTTGTATGGAATGAAACATAAACTGCTAAAAGGACATCATTCACGTTCCATACATTTTTGGGCCTAATCAGAAAAAAAAAGCATAATATTCGGAGAGATCACACAATTCCTATTATTTTTTACTATGACACCAAACCTGTGCGCCCTATGGTTGTTGTTATACATGCTTTAAAAAAATACAATGTGATATAAAATGTTATTAAGATGTGTTATTTTAATACATTTGGTCAAATATATTAAATATAAATAAAACAAGCAACAATACCAACAGCGCCTCATTTAGATTCAGTACCTTCAATATAGGTAAATAAGAGCAAAATGAAACAATGTGCAATTGTATTAATTCATTTATATTTGTCCTAATCTAACATATACATCATCTAATCCTATTGCAGGTGGGGTAAGGTATGGGTCATGTCTAGCATAACCCATGTACCAGACTATGGTCATGGTATGAGAGCAGCATCCAATGGTCCTCTTGCCGATATTGTATGTATAATAATGAGCTATTACTCGCCGACCATTTGCTGCCCGATCTAATGCAATGTACACATGGTTTTTTTTGGCTTGGATGTGGCGGGATTGTATTCATCCTCTTATAATCCACAAGTCTTCCCCTTCAAGTTCCCTGACTTTTTCCAGAGGAATCCCACCACCGAGCTCAATGAAAAAAGCTCCGTTGGATTGAAGGTGCTCTCCGTAATAACTTTTTGCTTGTTTGAGCTGATATACACGAAGGCTGAATAATATTACATCTTCTTCTGTTAATGTTGGAAAATCATTAAAATCTGCTATATCCGCTGCCATGGGTTGGAACTGTGCTCGCCTTCGGTTTAAATTGTGTCTATTCACAAGATTTCCCAGTGTATTGGGCATGTTTATTCTTTGACCTATTATTTGAAGGATATCAGTAGCATGAACGTTATCGACTATCAAAACGTGATAGGCATTTATTATGCGGCAGCAATTCTAAAATAATCCATCTTAATGTGCAGTGTTATATTAATGTTGACGTGTCTCAGTAGTCGGAAATCTCTTTTAAATCGGCCATTTACGACTTACACGACCCATCGACAAATAGCAACAAGTTGCGTTATTAGCTTGTTCTGTCGTAAGTTGCTTTCCCCAGGGAGCTTCGTCGCGGGCGTCTTAGCGGTGTATCCATGTCCTTCAAGGGTGGAAATTGCATCTCTGAAGCCACGGTCCAAAATAAATACGTCCCCATTTCGGTAAAACCATTGAAATAATCCGTCGCCATGATCATTTTCATTTTGAACAATATTAAGCATTATTTGCGCATCTGAAGAAGTAGCAGCGTGTGGACCAGAAACTTCTATGATGTGCCCGTCACAACAGACAGACAGAAACGGCTTTAATAAGTTTCTGAACTTGTGGCTGCTATAGGATTTCCTATGAAAAAAGTAGTTTGAACTCTTTTGAATATATATGTAAGTGCTATCTACAATTGTTATGGCTTTTCTTTCGTCGGTAGGACTCTCCGGGTTTCCAAAAATTCTTTCAGGAATCATAAGGTTCCTCCGTGCTACATCTTCCCGGGTCATATCGTCAAAGCCTAAGTGAATAGGAATAAAGTCCTAGTGCTTCTCTGATTAGAGAATTAGAGGATTATATCCAAGATAAGAATGCTTGGAAACATGCTGGTCCTGCTCCATAGGACAATTTAGAGTCTAGACAAAATCAAACTGGTTGCTATTTTAACTGTATAATTTATTATTTTTATGATATTAATTTTATTTTCTGTGATTAATATAAATTTAACTCACACACTGACTTACTATATGTTTAATTTTTTTTGGAAAATCATGTACAATGTTTGTAAATATGTGAGCATCATGTACCTATCGCATTTATTATTTTATCTGTCATTACTTCACTTTTCATTCTTTTTACCAATTGTGGTAAGTAATTTTTAATTTTATTCTAGGTACATCGTCTTCACCTATAATTATTAATTAATGTATACAAACTATTGTTAACATTTTAAAAGAGTAAGTGTGGAGTTTCTTGGCCATTCTTCTCCATACATAACTACCTTTTGGAAGGCGCAACTAGAATCAATTAACTATTCATGTAATTTTTGACGTTCAAAAGTGCATCTTCGTGCCTATTTGAAATAAATGATTTGACTTTGACTTCTGCCAGTATGGAGCCTTCGCGAGTAAGTGGCTTCGCTGGTTTTAAAAATCGATGCTAGCCGTGCATTTGATTCGCCGGTTCGGAGTTTTGCTAACAAAGCTGCTAGAATAGTTCTTTTGTTTCTTCTTTGATTTAGGCTAGGTGTGTTGGCTAATAAATCAGTAACCTATTCAATAGTCAGGCCAGTCCAATCATGAAATTCTTTATCATTTATTAGTTCATAATGTTCAAAATCTAAAACTTCTGTGCTGATATGGTTCATTAATAATCTTAGAGCACAAAAAATTTGAGTTGCACTGCATCCTCCGATTAAATTGTCTTGCAAAGCAAGTAAATGCCATTCACCTTGCTCAAGGTGTTCACTGCATACACGGCTATTTTCGGTTATAAAGAGGCTGTAGCGGCATAACATTCGTAGTATGATATCTTCGGGTATTCTGTGCCTCGTTGCATTTTGACAGTGTTGAAATACACACGTATTTGCCGAATTACCGGTACGGCTGAAACCGGTTAAAACGGTTGGCGAAGCATGAGGTTCAGCGTTCACTTTTTCGTCTGCAACGTCTTGATCCACTTCACGTTGGTGTCGGAGATACCGACGCTCAGCCCGTTGCCAACAGGGTCGACAAATAACCTCTGTAGGTTCTTCCTGTAAAACAAGAAACATGTAGGTATTATTCGTTGCACATGTACATGAGCCATGATATTCTAATCGTTTTGTTTCCCAAGCAAGAAGGGTTCGATTTCACGGTGTATACATACAAGGTGATACAATGATTAATTAAGTACAAAGGTGTACTTTTATATAGAAACAAAACCGTGTGAAATAAATAATGCTAATAAATAAATGGTCAAAATGAATATGTTGTTGGCAAGTGACCGAATTATTTGGAAAAAGAAAACACACAAATAAATACTTAGTCAAAATCATATAAAACTCTAGGTAGGTAAAGGTCTGTATAAAGAATGAAATAAAATAATGATTATTCATACCTGTCAAATTAATAGATCTTCAATAACAAACTGTGCAACATCCGTATGCTGTGATTCTCGGGAAGTCCAAGTATAACTTCGACGATCACCGACAGGCGTACGACACGAAATATACAATTGTGCACTCATAACGTCAGTTAAAACAATAACAAAAAATAACTACAAACATTTAACAACAAACAGGAATAACAATATTAACTGAGGAGTTTAAGTCGCGATTTAGCCGTCTGACGTAACAAGAGTCACATGGATAACTGAACAAAACAAAAGAACGGGTGACGCGGGGTACAGTAGTTGCAGCGGGAAGGGACAAACCGGTGATTTTCCAGGTTCCTGCTTAAAACAGGTTTGGACTTGTGAATTGTGACGCTCTGTCTCTGCGGCGCGTGGAGTATCAATGATGAAAATACTTTCTTAATAGAGAATAGAATTCACTTTATTGCACATCAAAAAGATATACACAGTATGAATAATTAAATATAAATGATCAAATGTATGAAAATAACAACATCATAATAACATTTTCATTGTATTTTAAAAGTATGTAACACCATAACCAAAGGGCGCACAGATTTGGTGTCGTAGTAAAAAATGATAGGAATTGTGTGTTCTATCGGTATATTACACATTTTTACTGGCTTTCAGTTTTTGGTCCAAAATTAATGATGTCCTTTAGCCAAGTCTTGACAGGTCTTGCTTTAAAACTACTTTATTCTTATTATTTGGCTTGTTGGCTATAATTCTATATGATCAGCGCGCGCCCATACTTGCCCGTTCAAGAGTTATGAGGTTCAGTAAAATTGATTTTGGTTTTTGTTCAGTAAAATGAAAAAAAAAAAAAAAAAAAAAGTGTGAGTAAAAGGTACTGTTTTATTAATGATAGCATAGGTAAAATAATTGTGTTACATTAAAATACTATAATTAAGGAATATTAATCATTTCAAAACATATATTTATCGAAAAAAGTACAAAAAAATATTTTTTCAAAATTAAAGCCAATGATAAATAAAAAAAAAAATGTTTTTGTTGTTGGAAAGTAATTACAAACAGTGAAAAATTAGCTAATCATCAGATAAGTATAATAGTTCATTTGCTGTTCTATTCATTACGATTTATCTCTTCTACGAATTATTTGCTAATAACTATATTCGTAATGTAATTAAATTTAATGACACGACTTTCCTAGTAATATATCTAAATGATAGGGATAGGAGGGAGTAATTTTGACCTATATAAACAGGACTTTCATTTAAATAAAATCATACAGAGATTCACATTTTGACTACCAAGACAACTTGCAGTGTACCTAAATATTTTTGTGACCAATATGGAAGGTCTAGTGAGTAATTTTGATTTGTTCATGGTATTACGAGAACAGTTCGGATCTTTGGCAGACAATAAAATGCTTTTTGAATACGTCGAGCTGACGCTGAATGTTAACTGGACTGAAGAAACAAGTTATAAACTCCAAAAGTCTTGTCAGAAGTTTTGTTCAAATGTTTGTGGTAGATGGGACAGATCAAATAGGACTCTAAGCAATTTTTTGAAGAGAAATGGAGTTTTCCTGGAATCTGCAAGATTCTGGCCTGAAGACCTTTTCTCCCAAACAGAAAATGTCCAACCCGATGATGTCAGTGAAGATGTAGAAACTTTGGCACCATCTACACCAATAGCTTCAACGTCAACATCACAACGTACGCCGAGAAAACCCTATGAAGAGCTGTATAACAAGACGCGTAGAGCGCTTGTCCAAATCAGTGTCTCCAGAAGAGTCACAAAGTCCTACCATGAAAAATCTCAAAAGTGGTGGGAATTGCGAACTCAATCAAAACATTTGCTAAACTTAACTTGATTATGAATAAATAATAATAATAATAAACCATCCTGAAGATATTGATAATCACCTTATCAATTTCTTCAGGCTTGCATAAGTCAGAAAAAAGAGGAGAGTTTATATACACCTGAAAAAACGCTAGCTCTCTCGATATCGCTTAACTTATACAAGTGGCAATATATTAATCTACGAGACTGCAATTGGACAAGGTGCAGCATCTATTTATCCCTCCTACTACAAAATCACGCAAGCGAAATTTAATTGTTACCCTGCAAAAGAGGACATCACCATAACCGAAGATGGAGCATATATTAAACTGCAGGCCCTGCTTAATTTGACTACCTTCAAATTACTAGACGAAATGGACTTCAATCTATCATATAAAGTTGATTTAAAGCTGATATGTAAATAGGGTTTTGATGGAGCATCCAGTCAAAGCAATTACAAGCAGAAGGTTAGCTGTTCCGAATTTGACGATGACAGTGTTTTTATGGACAGCTTAGTACGCTGAAGGAAGTAGAAGGCTGATACATGACGAAGAAATACTGTGGGAAAATGATCGTCCATCTTCAACGTTTTACTGCCGCCCTATTCAGTTCAAGTTCATGAAGGAGTGTGAAAGTTCAGTACAACGTGAAAAAGAAGCTATAGAACTGCAGATAGATGCACTTCAACCTTATGAACTTCAGGAAGGGACTGTCAAATATAAAATGCTAATGACAATTATTGGAATTCAGTTAAAATTAGATAGTTCATTTTGATAATATAATAATTGTTTGTTGGCTAATGGCATCTGCCATGTTTACAAAGCTTTTGACCAATGTAGAAGTACCTAATTTGACTAGATATTGTGTTTACCAAACCAATAATACTTTTAACTTGTAAAATCACTGATATGTTATTACTATAAATGATAACGTAATATTTAATAATACTTGTATTATATCTTAGATTTTATATTACTATTTTAATATATTAGACTGTTTCAAACGATTGGTACAATACTGTCAGTTGATGTTGATATTCTATTGAATTATATCTAAGAATTACGAATAAAGTCTTATTACATTGCTTAATTACCTTATAATGTTTTAAAACGGTTTCACTATATAAGATTTGTCTATTATTACCTGTATTAGAAGTTAATAAGCCAAATTGTATGACGATCTGTAATTGGTTCAAAATGGCGGTAGATGTTTAATGTAAAGTGACGTTGGTAAGATATAAAAAGGATTGTAATGACGTTATCGAGCAGTTGCTCGGTAGATGTTCAAGTGGTTGGTTCGCCCTGGTGTCACGTAAGTTAAGTAATTCGATATTATACCTTAATTATTGCTTATTATGATTATGTTGTTTTGTAAAGTAGTTATATTATTGCCAATATTGCTAATATGGCTAATATGTTAAATTGTACAATGGAATACTCGTGTTCTTTCCTTTGCTATTGTTTAATGTTGCTATTAATCTGAGTAATGGTCTAATAACTAGAATTAACTGTTTTGAGATAACGATAATATATGGAAATGTAAGAAATATGATGATAGAATACTTTAATGCTGTTTCCATGGAATTTCTTGTCCTTCTTCTCCATGAAGACCTAGTTTTGCGAACGGACAACTAGCTTTCTGATTTACATAATGACAAGTCTAATTAAATACATATCTAGCCTTGTCTTTCTGTGCTTTATTTCTCTACACACTAAATTCATAAGAACTTTCATACACAGCAAATAGCTATTAACCAATCTGACATTCAAAGCTTATCATTTGGGTAATATCTAAATATACACTTGTAGGTTTACCTTTTAGATTTTACATTTCAGAAGTGGGATATAGTTGGTTGGTCATACCAGCCGATTATATCCAGGCCTACGTTAATAAGTTTGGTCATTCTGAATAGAAAAGTTAATAGCTTGATTTAATTTATTTTTGTCATAACTATTGTGCTGGTTATTTCATGTGAGCTCTGTAAGTGGCTTAATGGGTATCTACTAAACCGTGATGTGAATAATCTTTTTTTGCTTCGGTATGCCACACAAACACTGGTTTATTTCTCTTTCTTTCTTTTCACCTAATTCTTGTTTTGAGCTTATACTAATATTTTTTAAATGTCCCACAATGATTTCTGTTTAAAATAATACCCTTCTTTTCGACATACAAACATAATTATAATTATAATGGAACTCACTTCGAAGTTGCATAAAACACTTAATAAAAAGGTTAACAGTAATTGGGTAGCAGTATACTCGGCGGTTCTTTTAATGTGTTGTCCAGATGAATCCAGTTGCAGCTGATGCGATCGCAGCCGACGCGGTCGGTCGCCGACGTGGTTGAATAAAGGTGGTGATTTCAAGATGAATCCACTTGCAGCCGATGCGATTGCAGCCGACGCGGTCAGTCGCCGACGCGGTTGAATAAAGGCGGTGGTTTTCAGGTAGATGCGACCTGTACGACTAGTAAACCTAATATATTAGTTGGTGGTTTCAAGGTAGTAGCGACTTGTACCGCCCTAGTGGTTTCAAGGTAGTAGCGACTTGTACCACTAGTAAGCTAATTTATTTACATGTCGGTGGTTTCAAGGTAGTAGCGACTTGTACCGCCCTAGTGGTTTCAAGGTAGTAGCGACTTGTACCACTAGTAAACTAATTTATTTACATGTCGGTGGTTTCAAGGTAGTAGCGACTTGTACCACTAGTAGACTAAATATGTTGTAAAATTTTGGTGTTTCAAGGTAGTAGTGAATTGTACCACCAGTAAATGTTTCGTATAGTTACAGTTGTAATTGTTTTTGTTGATAACTTGTATCGCATAATTACAGTTGAAATAGTTGTTGATAACTGATATCGCATAATTACAGTTGTAATAGTTGTTGTTGAAGACTTGCACCACTACTAAATATTTCGTATAATTACAGTTATAATTGTTAATGATTCTTACCACTATTAAATACGTTTCGTATAATTACAGTTGTAATTGTTATTGTTGATGACTTTTATCGTATAATTGCAGTTGTAATAAAATTGTTTTGTTGATGACTTTTACCACTACTAAATAAGTTTCGTATAATTGTTTGTAGTATTTGTTGATTACTTGTACTACTGTTAAATATGTTTCGTATGTTTGGAGTTGCAATTGCTATTGCTGATGATTCGTACCACTACTAAATATATTTCGTATAATTACAGTAATTGTTATTGTTGATGACTTGTACCATAACCGAATATGTATCTTATAATTATAGTTGTAATTGTTATTGTTAATTTAGGTCTTCAAATATTACATATATGTAATATGTAAGTGTTGTTATATATATAAAAACTATTAATATATTTACGCGAGGACGCGTAAATTATGCGGATGGCCGAATGTTGGAATTCAGTTAAAATTAGATAGTTCATTTTGATAATATAATAATTGTTTGTTGGCTAATGGCATCTGCCATGTTTACAAAGCTTTTGACCAATGTAGAAGTACCTAATTTGACTAGATATTGTGTTTACCAAACCAATAATACTTTTAACTTGTAAAATCACTGAAATGTTATTACTATAAATGATAACGTAATATTTAATAATACTTGTATTATATCTTAGATTTTATATTACTATTTTAATATATTAGACTGTTTCAAACGATTGGTACAATACTGTCAGTTGATGTTGATATTCTATTGAATTATATCTAAGAATTACGAATAAAGTCTTATTACATTGCTTAATTACCTTATAATGTTTTAAAACGGTTTCACTATATAAGATTTGTCTATTATTACCTGTATTAGAAGTTAATAAGCCAAATTGTATGACGATCTGTAATTGGTTCAAAATGGCGGTAGATGTTTAATGTAAAGTGACGTTGGTAAGATATAAAAAGGATTGTAATGACGTTATCGAGCAGTTGCTCGGTAGATGTTCAAGTGGTTGGTTCGCCCTGGTGTCACGTAAGTTAAGTAATTCGATATTATACCTTAATTATTGCTTATTATGATTATGTTGTTTTGTAAAGTAGTTATATTATTGCCAATATTGCTAATATGGCTAATATGTTAAATTGTACAATGGAATACTCGTGTTCTTTCCTTTGCTATTGTTTAATGTTGCTATTAATCTGAGTAATGGTCTAATAACTAGAATTAACTGTTTTGAGATAACGATAATATATGGAAATGTAAGAAATATGATGATAGAATACTTTAATGCTGTTTCCATGGAGTTTCTTGTCCTTCTCCATGAAGACCTAGTTTTGCGAACGGACAACTAGCTTTCTGATTTACATAATGACAAGTCTAATTAAATACATATCTAGCCTTGTCTTTCTGTGCTTTATTTCTCTACACACTAAATTCATAAGAACTTTCATACACAGCAAATAGCTATTAACCAATCTGACATTCAAAGCTTATCATTTGGGTAATATCTAAATATACACTTGTAGGTTTACCTTTTAGATTTTACACAATGATCAATGGGAAGATAATTCATACACGGGAACTTTGACAGCTGTGTGTGACATTTGTAAGGCGAAGCCATCAGAGATGAATAAGCTAGAAGACATCGACCGCAGATCAAAAAATGTAGACATGTACCAATACGGATTGTCTTCCTTACATATGTACGTGGATCCGGTGCATGGAATGTTTGCTTCATATAGGTATAGAATTTTTAATATGATAATCTAGTAACTATTTTGTATTCTAAATTTTGCAATTACTATTTTTTGTAGAAGTTACGTTTTTGAATACTAATGAATTGCCTTCTTTGTTTCAGCTTACAGTAGTGTCATTAAATTTAATTACATTACGAATATAGTTATTATTAAATAATTCGTAGAAGAGATAATTCGTAATGAATAAAAATGAACTATTATACTTATCTGATGATTAGCTAATTTTTCACTGTTTGTAATTACTTTCCAACAACAAAGACAATTTTTTTTAAAATTTATCATTTGCTTTAATTTTGAAAAAAAAAATTGTACCTTTTTCGATAAATATTTGTTTTGAAATGATTAATATTCCTTATTTATAGTATATTAATGTAACACAATTATTTTACCTGTGATATCTATATCTATACATATAATAAAATCGTAGCGAAGTCAAAACTGTACATTGAATATTTTTGAAAAAAAGTAATTGCCACGAGGTCTGGGAACGATTCTGATGCCGAAAATATAGTTTTTAGAATTTTTGTCTGTTTGTCTGAATGTATGTTCCAGCTAAACGCAAAAACTACCGAACAGATTTTGTTCAAATTTTGCATAGATATTCCCTAAAGGTCTAGTCAAATTACTACGTATGAATTATCACGCTATTTGCATTGGGGGCTGAGCAGTATTGCATTATGTTTTGAGATGGGTCCATAAGGGCAGGTACCTGAACCGTGGTCGCTACCTATCCTTAACTTTTAGATTTTGAAAAAAGAGTACAGTCAGCAAGGAAATGAAATTTGGAATAATTTTAGATGACGTTTGCCCAACTATGTTGTTTTTTTTTGCAACTGGGACTTAACTGGGTGTCTTAAAAAATCGAAGTGGGACTACTAGGGTATGTGGGGTATCGTATGAAAGAGCGCTATTAGCACATACTCATAAAAAATTTTTAGGCCCCATTTTTTCGACTTATGACAAAAAAAAAAAAAAAAAACCATCCTTATCTTCGTTGTTTGCCTAGAAAAAATCTGAAATTATTTTATGTGACATTAGTTTATGTAAAGATTACAGGAAAAATAAAACAATTTCTCTAAATAACACACTTTTCAGAAATCATATACAAAAATTACATTAGTTCCATTATCGGTTAAAAGATGGCGCTGACCTAAAACTGCAATATTGTACACCGCAGTGTTAAAATTCGCTGATAAATGTTGAACTCGCCGATGATAATTCAAAAACATTTCACGGTTCGCAACCAAAATGTCCTCCTTCCTACCTACTCGCAGATTGCTTTGGGTTAAGCACAGTAAGTTGTAGTTTTTTTCTGGGAACATAACTATTTAGGTACTAATACGAATAAAGCTATACAATTATGATGCTACGGAACCCTCGGTGCGTGAGTCCGACTTGCCCTTGACCGGTTTTTTTTACATTTTGTTACTGTAATTGTGATAGTTCGAAGAACTTTATAGGACTTTTTTTTTTTTGGGTGGGAAATTATCAAATAACTTCTCCCGCTCTGAGCGGAGTGGGAGGGCGTGTCAGACTTCTACTGACTAAAACCCACCTGTGTTACTTCAGTTGCCTTTGTGCCAGGGCCACGGTATCCCTTTCGGAAAAACCCGCAACCCTGGCAGGCATTGGTCCTAGCAAACCCCGTCACAGTTCGTGCTGACATCTATTTGTGGCACGCGTAGAACGCAACGCGCCATTAACCTGGGCCTGGTCCTTACCAGACGGCGAGCTGCACATTGCTCGCCGTCCGCAAGTCCGCGCCTTCAGTGGCTGGGAATCGCCAATTGATTCCCGCCGCCCAGGGCGTCTTCTGCGGCGACTAGGGGCGTGAGAGCGCACAGACTACCTCTCCCTCACGCATTCTGCCTCCTCCTTCGTAAGCATTACTTCGCAGAAGGAGGTCACGGCCTCCCATGCACTCTCGCTCCGTACCATGGACCATTACGGGACACTGCACGCTAAACAAACAATTCCACACAATGGACATATCGGACAATCCTCTGTGCAGAGCTTGCATGGAGGCTGAGGAAACCGTCGCGCATGTGCTCTTTGAATGCACAAGCGTCACCCAGATTAGAACAGAGACCCTCGGGGCACCCTGATCTTTCACAGATGTTCTAAACATACTGGGAGACGTAATTAACTTCTGGAGGGAGATGGGCTGGTTGGAATAACCACTGATGGCCGCCATGGCCCATGTACAATGGTCCATCTGAAGGACTAAGTGCGGAAACAAAAACAAACCCTTTACGATAGAACATAGAACTGTACGTCGCTTGCTCCCGCGTCACCAGTCTTGACTCTGTATATTTTGACTGCTGTGGCCAAAACTACAGACGTAGTGTTCAGGGAAGTTTTATTAAAATGTGGCTGGTATTTTAGTATACTATGGTGTTTTACGACTTCCACGCGAACGAAGTTGCGAGCAGAAGCTAGTTATAATAAAACAGTACCTTTTACTCACTTTTTTTTTTCATTTTACTGAAGAAAAATCAAAATCAATTTTACTGAACATCATAACTCTTGAACGGGCAAGTATGGGCGCGCGCTGATAATGTAAAATTATAGCCATCAAGCCAAAGAATAAGAATAAAGAAGTTTTAAAGCAAGACCTGTCAAGACTTGGCCAAATTTTTGCAGTTTATGTTTCATTCCGTATGGAATGAATATGAATATAATTTTTGTTGTATAACAAAAATTTAAATTATTTTTTTCCTGGCAAACTATCAGTTTTACAGAAAAAAGTTTCCTAACAATTATTCATCAAAATGATAGATATTACGATGAGTATTAAAAAAAAAAAAATGGAATTTGTAAAAAAAAAACCCAATGTCCCTCTTATAGCAGTTTCGATCCACCGTGCGGCAGCCGGGTAAACTCCGTGGTGTTCATTACATTAATAATACTTTGTTACTCCTTGCCTTGTACAATGAGAACGTTCGTAAACTCTGGATAAGTTACACGTCTCTGTTTTACTTGCAAAATAAATTCTTGAATAAACTTTATGAATAAAACATTAGGATTAGGATTAGATAAGGCTATTTAGATGAACTCGCGATAAAACATACGTGACGCGATAGAGAATGAACAAAATAAAATAAATGCTATTTTGTCGTGTGATGTTACCGAGCGCCTTCGCCCCTTCCTCTCCACCCGCTCTCCGTGCCCCTCACTCAGAAAATTAATAACGTAATTACTTTTGTAACGTTTATGTCGGTCGATGATGGCGAGTATTTTATCTCATTTCAGCGCCCCTCGTCGCGGCTGCTCTTAAAATGTAATCACAACTTCACTTACTTCGGATGGTAAACAATGATTTTCGTCAATCTTTGCTGGCTTCTACCTTTGTCAATAGGAATTAATGTTCAAATAGTGGTTTCAGTTTTCATTAGGTTGAGCGAAGTGGATTGCTGCGGGATGTGAATTAATCTAAATATCTAGGGATCGGAGCCATTAATAGTCCGACAGGTGACGGAATTAATTAGTCGTCGAGAGACACCCACGAGCAGTGATGTGTGTGCAGCCTTGTACTGATGTTAAGAGAGAATCATACCTGACTCCGGACCAAAATATGCACATGGAAAATATCATAATTACTGTGGGTGTATGTACAATAGTAGTCATAACTCATCTTGTATGGGTTTCTTATTGTATAATATAAAAATGAATCGCAAAATGTGTTGGTAAGCGCATAACTCAACAACGCCTGGACCAATTTTACTAATTCTTGTTTTTAAATGTTCGTTGAAGTCCAAGGATGGTTTTTACGGCGAGAAAAATTCGAATAATTTCCGGGAAAACACTAAAAATTGCTCTTTTCTTTTTCCCATACAAACGTTTTCTAACTAAAATGTAGAGTACTAACTGTTGTCTAAGCAATGTAGGTGTGTTCTTAGGAAAGAGTCAATTTGCACTTTATTATCGCAAAATAAAGCAAAATTGCAAAATATCACTATCACTATCACTTCACTACATATTATAAAACAAAGTCCTCCTCCGCGTCTGTCTGTGTGTCTGTCTGTCTGTCTGTCTGTCTGTTCGCGATAAACTCAAAAACTACCGCACCGATTCTCATGCTGTTTTCACCAATGGATAGCTTGGTTCTCGAGAAAGGTTTTAGTATATAATTTGTTAAGTTTTTGTATGCATTTTTGTATGAATTAACGATATTGGTTGAAGGTGTCGGAAAAAAATAAGCCGTCTGGAAGCTTTCAACGAAAACGCTGTCTAAACCCTTTGAGATATAACAAAAAAAAAAAGACGTGTGGCACTCGGGGACTGCCGCGGTAAAGCTATTGCATAGCATTTTGTATCAACTTATGCAATTATAATTATTTATTTATTTTATTTATGCAGTATTTATTTTTCTTTGATATTAATTCAAGTTACACTTTTTGAGCGTGGTGACCGATAAGAAAGTAAAGTCAATCCATAATCGGCCCAGAACTTTGGAGAACCGTTTAAAAGTGGTTTTTATAAGCTATGAAGAACGTTAATGTTTAATGTTAATTCTAGCTAGGAGAATCATAAGCACGAGTAAAATTATTGATTTATAAATAAATTGCTCACATACCTCAACAACCTTTCAAAAACTTTTGAATTACGATGCCTGCCATCTAGTGGATAAAACCGACAACAAAACACAACTGAGACCACCAACAGAGCAACGCTTGTCTCGATTACGAATCACAAGCCACGCCAATGTCACCTCTATTTAGTTAGTTCTACCTGCGATTACTAGATGGCGTTGCGTTGCGCGGTAAATCCACCACAGAGTTTCGTAGAGTCGTACAATACGTCTAATCGCACGCACACAACGCCGTGTCGAAGACTGCCGAACTGAAACGACGTTAGACGATGCACGGCCTTCAAGCCACACCTCCGTGCCCGTCGGAGTGGGGAGCGTGAGGTTTTTTCGTTACGGAATTTCTGGATTCGGTCCCCGCGCTCAAGGCCCGCGATAGAAGCTATGCAATAGCTTAATAATGTATGGTGGAATTGTGTATCTTATAAAGGTCTTCAAAAAAGTCCGCGATGGCATATGTCTATCTCTTAAGAATAACATACTATATCCATTTTATTGTCTTTTTGTAGGTATTAGTTTGCCGAATTTTACTCTTGGAAATACGATTACGATAACAATACGCTATAATATCAGTAGCTACGAGTATTAGCCAAATTATGTTCGTAGATAAATAAGCTGCTACTTATGTGTATTTCAAACAGTATACAAGAATATTTATCATAAAAACTTTACTAAACACGGCGGCCTTATGGTCAAAATTTGTGCATTCCAAAACTTTCGTTACTTTTTCACTGACATATTTATCACTTTTCGATAAACTAACACTCAATACGAAATCTACACCTATTTCTCAGTAATTCTGTCTAAGATTCTTCTAAGATGAAACCGTTTTCTCATTGAATCCATTACTTTACGCACGTATAACCTTGATTAATGTTTACATTAAGCACCGCGCCACACCGCCATACGACCACAGAGTACAGACGTATTTTGTTTTCTTTTTTTTTTCGTTCGTTTAGTGGTGTTCCCGCTAAAATGTCAACCGGTCAAGTATTAGTCGATTAATCGAATTCTACAGCCAGATCGTGTTGCAAGTACAAAATAAATGTCAAATATTTCGTCCAATTGCGAACGTGACCCTGAGAAAAGCTATGCACCAATGGTGTTCATTAGATATTTCGAACGTTTTATCAGCACAAACGGTGTTTCATGCGACATTTCGGAGGAATTCGTTTTGTTTTCACATTGTTGGTACTTACGTGAATTATTTTAAAATTATTATTTGTGTCGCAGTTTTATTTCGTGTTGTAATTTGGTACAATTGATTGCTTTAAGAATTTGAGTGAAATTTCGTATTTTGATTTTGTGTTTGTCATCTTTAGGTAAAGACTCATTCACGTTCAGAACATACGTACTCGTACATTTATTATATTAAATCATTTGTTTCGGTTTCTATTCACATAGTGAATCACATTAAAATTAATATTAAGTTAGAATTTTGAGATATAGCCTGGGATATAGAGAAGGACATAGGGTACTTTTTTATGCGATAACCGACATCACGCGGGCGAAGCCGCGGACAAAAGCTAGTACCTATATAAAATTTTCGTGTCAAGTGTTAGTTGCCATACTCCTCCGAAACGGCTTATCCGATTTTGATGAAATTGTATAAGTATGTACATTTGGTAGGTCTGAGAATAGGTTTTTATCAGCTAGTACTACTGCAATTCTCAACTCGAAAAAGATTTTTATATTGGCTTCTGATCGGTCTCTTACTACTTTGTGATACTGTAGTAAAGGATGCGTGTTACGTTTAACAAAAATTGCCATTTCTAAAATATACATTGCCGGAAAGGTTGACAGCTTTAGGGACTTAAACACTGGAATGCAGCTATCAGTCATTTTCATATTTCACATCGACCTCAAACAACGTTTATGGGCCTCGAATACCTATTCCCGCAGGCAAGAATTTCCCATGAAAATTATACCGTATTTCAAAATAGAAGCCACGAGACCATGGTATGCAATCAAAGTTGTGGTGATGTTAACTTTCTTATAGCCAAATTGAACAGGACATAAGGTTAAGGTTAAGGTTCTTAAATTCTGGTATAAAAACCAGACTAACCAGGTGAGATGGGTGGCACTATCTGACGAATATAAACTGGAATGCGGTGTAAGGCAGGGCGGCCTCACATCTACCGGCCTCTTCAGCCTATATGTGAACCAGTTGATCGAGGAGCTCAGCAGGACACATGTCGGATGCTACATTGATGGAACATGTGTCAACAACATAAGCTATGCTGATGATATGGTGCTGCTGGCCCCCTCGGTCAACGCCCTGAGGACATTGGTTCGTATTTGTGAACGCTACGCATCTGAGCATGGTCTCAGGTACAACACACAGAAAAGTGAGGTACTGATTTTTAGGGCAGGAAATCAGAGACCTACTACGGTGCCTCCGATCATGGTCGATGGAACGGCCTTGAAAATTGTGCAGAACTTTAAATATCTGGGCCATCTGCTAACGGAGGACTTAAAAGATGACCTAGATATAGACAGAGAACGCAGGGCGTTGGCGGTAAGGAGCAATATGCTGGCCCGTAGGTTCGCTCGATGTAATAAGGAAGTTAAGGTAACACTTTTTAGGGCATATCTTTTTACTCGAGCGGCCTGTGGGTTCGGTATACGCAACGAGCCTACAACGTCCTGCGTATTCAGTATAATAATGCTTTCAGAATGCTGTTGGGGTTGCCGCGCCATTGTAGTGCGTCACAAATGTTCGCAAATGCTCGCGTTGACGGTTTCCACGCTATAATGCGTAAGAAAGTGGCGTCATTATTCCAAAGACTGCGCGGTAGCACCAACAGCATTTTGCAAATGATTGTATCCCGCCATGACTGTCCCATACAGGCGCACTGGGTGGGAATAGTTACGGGAAGATTGTTTTAGAAAAATATTTTATTAAATTATGTACCTACTAACATAGATCGTAAGAAAATTGTTACTAACTCTTTTATGGATTCTGTCCGAAATAAATAGATAATAATAATAATAATAAGCACACCACTGAAGAGGCAGGAACATTTTAAATATCTTGGATATACATACATTGACCTCTGACCTGAAAGATGATGCGGACATAGAGCGAGAACGCAGGGCGTTGTCTGTAAGGCCGAAAATGATGGCCCGCAGGATTGCTCGTTGTATCACTGAAGTGAAAACTACATCGTTCAGAGCATATTGTACATCTTTCTACACAAGCAGCCCGCGGGTCTCATACACGCGGAGACAGTACAGCGCCTTGCGTGTGAAATATAATAATGCATTCAGGGTGCTGATGGGGCTGCCCCGATTCTGCAGCGCATCAGGGATGTTCGCCGAGTCACAAGTAGACTGTTTCTATTCTACTAAGCGGAAACGATGCACATAATAAGGAGTATTCTATTATATTCTATACCTGGTGCGCAGGGTTCGGGCTAGCTCCAACGGCATCCTGAGGGCATTCTCGCAGAGATTCGATTGTCAATACCTGAACCATTGCTTTATGGTTCACACAAGAGCAATCGCAGTATGTGATATGTTTATGAGGTCTTTTATAATACCTAAAATTGCTTAGCATGATCCTCCGTTATGCCAAAGATACTGGAGCATTAATTTTGAAATAAATATATGATATAGATGAAAACACGATTCCATAAAGTTTTCTCGATAGAAAAAAATCACAAAGTTACCTCCAAACAGAACAATAAACCGCTGGCATTCAAAAAATACTTCAAATTAGATCATGAAAATTGGCATAATAACTGAACTAACTATAAAGCAGGGACAATGTTTCTTTTTTTTTTTAATTACCATTATTTTCACTGCAAAAAGAAATTACCTAAAATAAAAAATAAAAAAATTGGAAAAATACAGTATAAATCTTAGAAATAATGTATGTAGGTATTACAAAGTATGATGCCTGTACTAGGATAAACCTGTATTACAGGCGGCATGAGTTCTTATAATTACTATTAGGACAACTCTGAAAGTCTGCTTTTATGGACTAGCTGCCCGCCCCGGCTTCGCACGAGTAGCACTAATTACTTATCTACGGCGCACCTACCTATCTACCTACCCTACCAACCTACCCTGTCCTACCTACCTTACCCACCTACCCTACCCTACCTTACCCACCTACCCTACCCTACCTTACCCACCTACCCTACCCTACCTACTTACCTACCTATCTACTCTACCTATACACATACCTATATACCTACCTACCTACACCTACCTACCTACATACCTCCTACTTACCCTACCTACCTACCTACCCCGACAGACTTCGTTCTGTCAGTTTGTCTACGCGCAAAGGAAATATATAGTATAATCTTCACTACTCTACCCTACCCTACCTACCTACCCTACCCTACCCTACCCTACCTACTTACCCTACCCTACCCTACCTACCTACCCTACCCTACCCTACCTACCCTACCCTACCTACCTACCCTACCCTACCTACCTACCCTACCCTACCCTACCCTACCTACCCTACCTACCCTACCTACCTACCCTACCCTACCCTACCTACCTACCTACCCTGTCCTACTCTACCCTACCCTACCTACCCTACCCTACGTACCCTACCCTACCCTACCTACCTACCTACCTACCTACCCTACCTACCCTACCCTACCTACCCTACCCTACCCTACCTACCTACCCTATCCTACCCTACCTACCCTACCCTACCCTACCTACCCTACTTACCCTACCTACCGTCAACAATAACTTTGCACTCTAGAGACCGATTTCGAAGCAGTTTTCGGTGCAGTTAATTGCAGCTAGGGTCCCTCCTACCTTTCCACTTATCTTCATCAATTTTTTTTTGTTAAATAAATGCTAAAACATTTTTTTTTTTCTTAATTTTATATCGCTATAATTTCGATTCATTCGAAATACTTACCTTTAAATTCCATTGTACATATATATACTCATAAATACTTACCTGCTACATCAGCCATCTAGACTGCTATTCGTGATCTACCTCGTTGGTTGGCAGACGAAAACATAGTATTTACGTGTATATCCTATATATTTTTGTGTTTTTTCACCTTAAATTCAAAAAAAAATTTGGTACCTACCTCCAAATACTCCGTTGTTCAAAAGCCCGCGACGAGACGCGTGTTTTGACACCTCACACGTGAGGATAGCTAAAAAATAAATAAATTGCCCGCCTACCCACCCTATAGCGGCAGGTTAGATAATCTTGATCATTTTTGCCAAAATATTTTTATTCTATTGTAGTGTACCATGTTGCTCAATAACAAACTTAGAGTCGAGTTCGAAACAGAGAAACAGCGCGACGAGATCCTCAAGAAATTGGAAACATCCACCCAGCTTGCAGCGGAACCGGCAAAGAAACTGCAACCTATGCTCATTCTTAAGGGAATCTCAGTAGACACGCCATCGGAAGAGCTAATCGACATCATTCGCGGACAGAACGAAGAACTATCGCATCTTATAGAAAATAATGGCGACCTCGACTCACCTTCAAAAGGAATAATAGGAACCCAAATCTGCCAAAATGCCATTCTTATCGCTCATCCCACCCTATGGCACAAAATAGTCGATATGGGAAGAGTTTGCGTAGACTATCAACGCTTCCATTCCGAAGATTTCTCGCCATTCATCCAGTGCAATAAGTGTCTACAGTTCGGGCACATCAAGACAAAATGCACCGCGAAACTATCTCCCTGCGCCTACTGCTCTGAAGAAGGCCACAATATCGAAAGCTGCCCTCTTCGAGAGAAGAAAGGCGCGCTCAAATGTTTCAACTGCCACCAACACAACACAAAATTCAGCACGACCTACGATGTCGGGCACAAGGCCACTGCAAATACTTGCCCTAGAGTGAAATCACTTAAACTAAAAATTACCAGCCGCACTGATTATGGATATGTCACTCATTAAAATAGTACAGTGTCACATTGATCGCTCAAAAAATAGTTTCCATGAATTTATAACGTACTTTTATAATGACCAATACGACATGGCCTTATTGTCCGAACCACATATAGGATCTGGCAAGGAGGTCAAGCCCATTGCGGGCATCGACATCTACCAATACTCGAACGGATGCAATGTTAAAGCTTGCATCCTCATCAAACCTGGTTGTGGTGTAGTTTTGGGGGAGTCCGGAATGTCTTCGGCTTACCTAAGCGTGATTCAGCTACAAACCGACCACCAGAAATGGTATCTGGCCTCGGCTTACGTAGAACCAAGAGACGACACCTTCTGCACGCTCGAAGCAATAGACTGCTTCCTCAAAACCACTTCCCAACATAAGTGTATACTAGGGGGAGATTTCAATGGCTGGCACCCTGCTTGGGGAAGCGAGGAATCAAACCTCAGAGGAATCAGCCTCCTTGAGCTCGTCTACGCCAACGACATGTACGTATGCAACATTGGGACCACCCCGACTTTCGAGACAGTAACGCACGGGCGCGACCGATCGTCTATCATTGACGTGACGCTGGCGTCTGCGTCAATGTATGACTCGGTACGCGATTGGAAGGTCAACCTGGACTGTTGCACGTCATCGCAGCACAATGCCATATATTTCTGCATTGCCACCCGCAGACCTACAAAAAAAGTAACAGCAACAATTCTACCTTCTTGTTCAATACCAAAGGAGCGGACTGGGCAGCATTTAAGGATGCCGTGCTGCACAGAATGACCGTTTCAGATGTGCTCGATAGGGATGTGCCCAACATTAATGGCGACCAGCTAGAGTGCCTCGTCCACCAAATCACTGATCTGATACGCGACAGCTGCAAGGACACCATGCCTGTTAAAGGTCAGAACCGCAAACACAAAGCTCCATGGTGGACCGAGAGCCTTGAAACACAAAACAGACATAATCAAACTCCACAGACGCATTCACACCGCGAAACGGCAAGGTTTACCGCTCGAACCCCTTCTGGAGGAGAGCCAGAACAAGAAAGCTGTCTAATCGGAAGAACTCAAAAAGGAGTCCACCAAAAACTTTCGAAAGTTCTGTGAACTACAGCAGAAAGAGAACGTCTGGTCGCTGACCAACCGACCTAAACTATGTGCTGGGTAAATCAACTCGCATATTTAACAAATTACGAATGTATATTAGATGTACATGGAGCGCACACCCAGAAAACGCCCGCACAATTTATTTATATGTGATAGAACCTATTATCACGTACGCTGCCGGTATATGGGGACACATAGTAAGCAGGAAGTGCGTTTAAAAGCAAATTGCCAGCCTTCAGCGGGGATTCGCACTGAAGACCATCCGTGCCTTCCGGACTGTCTCCACCACTGCCGCTCTGGCACTCGCAGAGCTCATGCCCCTCGATTTCAAGATCCAAGAAGTCCACCATGTCGAGATGATCCGCCTCACAAGCACTAGTCACCTCTTGCCAGCGGACATAACTCCTGAACGCCCCACACCCGTACGTGAGCTATTACATCCCGCAATGAGCCTATCTAAATCAGGCACCAGCACCCGAACACATAGACACGCTGATGACGAGGCGACCGAACTGACACCCCAAACGCAACACAACATTTTCACCGACGGCAGCAAACAGGACGATGGTACCGTCGGAGCAGCCTTCGTTTGTTACGATCCGGGAGGAACAGCCGTTACCAAAAAATTCAAACTTCACAACACCTGCACAGTCTTTCAGGCTGAACTGTTGGCCATCCTGGAAGCTTGCAAATGGGCACATACAAAAGCACAAACCAACACCACCATCTTCTCTGACTCCCAGTCGGCAATACAAGCGATCGCAGACCGGAGTAACACACACCCACTGGTCACAAAAATTCACAAAATCATACACAATCACACCAATACACGCACGGACACACCAGCACACATTGCAATCACGTGGGTGAAAGGACACAGTGGAATTGCAGGCAACGAAGCTGTGGATGTTGCAGCGAAAATGGCCACTCGGCTTCATAAAGCACCAGACTACAGCGCATACCCGATCTCATATGTCAAACACGAGCTAAGACAAACGAACTTGGCTAAGTGGCAAGCCAAATACGCATCAAGTGAGCAGGGACAACACACCAGAACCATATTTCCAACAATATTACAAATACACAAATTCCGGAAAAAATTAGATCAAAACTTCTACATCACCCAAATTTTTACAGGTCATGGTTTTCACAAGCAGTACCTCCATCGATTTAAAATAACTGCAGATGACAATTGTCCCTGCCACGACAACACCATACAAAGCCTCGACCACCTCCTCAGAGATTGCCCCAGATTCACCATGGATCGCATGCAATATGAGGCAATCTCTGAGAGATTTGGCATCACAGCATACGACATCGGGATGCTCACGCGAAAAGAGGAAGTCTTCGATGCCTATGTAAAATATGTCACCAAAATTCTGAGCCAACTCAAGAGCTACAAAGGCACATGAAAAACGTTTTCATTATATTTATTTATTTTCTTTATTACAAATATTTTATAGTTTATATTTATCACAAAATAAAAATATATTATAACCCCAGCGCGAGTCAAAGTCAAAGTCAAATAATTTATTTCAAATAGGCACGAAGATGCACTTACTCTTTTAAAATGTTAACAATAGTTTGTATACATTAATTAATATTTATAGGTGAAGACGATGTACCTAGAATAAAAAAAAAAAAATAAAAAAAAAATAATCAAAGTTACTTACCTCAATTGTTAAAAAGAATGATAAGTGAAGTAATAACAGAAAAATTAATAAATGCGATAGGTACATGGTGCTCACATATTTACAAACATTGTATATGATTTCCCAAAAAATAAAAATAAAACAACATATATTAAGTCAGTGTGTGAGTTAAAATATTAATCACACAGAATAAAATTAATATCATACAAATTATAAATTATACAGTTAAATTAGCAACCAGTTTGATTTTGTCTAGACTCTAAATTGTCCTATGGAGCAGGACCAGCATGTTTCCAAGCATTCTTATCTTGGATATAATCCTCTAATTTATAATATTATGCTTGTTTACAAAGTGTACTTTTTATATGAGTTTTAAATTTTCTTTCATTTAATTATAATATATCAGAAGGTATTTTATTGTAACATTTAACGCAATACCCCATAAAAGATGTATGTACCTTAGATAATCTGAAAAATGGTTGATCTATTTTATGTTTATTTCTAGTATAAAAATTATGCCTATCACTGATTTTATTAAAAAGATGTAATTTTTTTCTTACATACATAATATTTTCATAAATGAATTGGCAAGGCGTCATTATATTAATCGTTTTAAATAGTTATCTAAGAGATTCGCGGCGATGTAGATTATAAATGGCTCTGACAGCCCTCTTTTGTAAAATAAAAATGGATTCAATGTCGGCAGCCCGACCCCACAGTAAAATGCCATACGACATAATGCTATGGAAGTAGCTAAAATAAACTAAACGCGCGGTTTCTATATCTGTTAACTGTCTTATCTTTCGAACAGCATACGCGGCCGAGCTTAGCCGCCCCGCAAGAGATGTTATATGAGGTCCCCATTGTAATTTCTCATCTAGCGTGATTCCTAGGAAAACCGTTTGATTAATAAATTCCAGTATTTCTCTGTTCAATATGATGTCACATTCGCTACTTCTAACATTAGGTAACTTAAATCGAATGCATGTTGCATCCCACACCAAAGGTCGACCTAACTTCCAAGGCATTATGCTCATTCCGTCCGGTCTCTTCCCATCGTCGCGTGCCAAGCCATTGGGTTCTAAAACAGCTGACACCCCGGCGGTGACAAGAGCACGACGGATAATGTCATTGATGCTGGCGTGCCGTGCATTTCGGCCTGCGCTCCTACTGCAGGATAGGCCATGATGTCCGAGGCAGTCGACAACTTCACCGCATTGGCAGCGATGCAGAGCCACGCAAGGAGCGCCCAGACGCAGACAAGTAGCAAGCCGGAAGGTTGTGTCACCCAGCATAGTGCCTATGTTGGGTGACGGTAGTGCCTGAAGCCAGAGGCCCGACTCCCACTCACCCACAGCCAGCAGGCGGGCACGCTCAGCAGTATTGGTGGACGTATTAATAAGATTATTCCGTACCAACCTGCAGAGCGGCTCATCCCACTGTCTCTGGGAAGATGGATTCACGGGCCGATCTGTATCTGGGCAAACCATTTTCCAGGCATGAACCGCATCGGTCAAGCACGGCACTTCAGAGACAATCAGGGAAGGGCCTAAAAGGAGATTGACAGGACCTAGTATCGTTATTTGTTCTGTGGTGACTTAAGTTTATAATATTGATAATTCTTGTTTTTAAATATAATGATTGTATCTGGTAATGCGAATCCTTAAATTCTCCGCATAAAAAACATCATAAAAGTATTAGTTTTTATTTCGATTTCCTATTTTACCCATACATAGTTTTTTTTTTCACGCAAGTATTTTTACATGTCATTGGCATTGCATTCATAGAATATGTAAACAATAAAACCTTGACTTACGCAAAATAATTAAATTAAGCATCCGATTATTGAACTTATAGAATAATTAGTAAGAACAGATATTAATAACAACTAATTATTATTATTACATTGTAATAACAATCTGATAAAGTGTTAAAAGTAGCTAAGCAAAACTTTTGGTTAATAGAAAGGCAGAATGTTTTCGAGACCTTAGCCTGTTTGATTCATCATTAAAAACTCTTTGAAAACAGAACAAACGCGCGCCATATAATTCAATGCTCATTTTCTTATTTGCTTAATAGAGGAACTTGTGTATATTATTTACTGGAGTTTTAATTTACCATGTCTGTAACCTGCATTACGTATTCCTAGTTTAGCCTTTCTCTTGTAAAGTGAAACAAAACCTCAAAAGAAGCCTCCATATTAAAGGTGAGTAGAAACTGGAACATATTCATACACTTAAAAAAAAGGGTTTTAGTGGTAACGCAGTTCTCAATGAAATGCTTTTGACACGTGATTTGTGTGTTTTCTGAATATTTATTAGACCAAAAATGTTCAGCGGTTTAATGTTATTGTTGTGACCTTGTTGTAACGTAGGTAATTGTTTAATAGTATATAAATTAAGTTGAACACAACGGTAAGCGTTGAAAGCGATTTATATTTCATAACAGACTACATTTTCGATCCAAGATTTCTCGAGCGAAATTAACGAGTATTAAAAATGCTCAATCGTCATTTTTACTAATTCTTATTTTGAATTTACCAGCATATATTGTGACAAAAAACCAGGAGATTCGATTCGAAACTTAGATTTGTATACCTAATTACTGTGTAATGCTGAGAATTATGATAAAATAGTAAATAACATATGAAAACCCTAAAATCATTCTTTAAATTAAACCATAAATCTTTGAGTCACCGCATGTTTCATACCGATACTAGGTTCCTTAGTCACTTGGTCAATGTCCTTTTCCCGGTCAACTCTTCAGTGCCGTGGACAGAGGACAGGAACGCCGGTAAGCTAATACTGTTAATTTTGCGGACGCCGAGGCCACCGAAACGGATGGGTAGTGTGGCTTGCAACCAGGCACGGTCGTCCAAGGCCACATTTAAAATGGATGTAAGTGTGCTGCGAATAATTTGGTCAATTTTGTCCAACAGGTGTGGTTGTTTCCATAACGGAGAAGAGCGTAGAAAATATATAAAATTTGGGCCAAAACAACAGTATCTAATCAGGGTGAATGCCGAATGTAAACTAATTTTGGAGAGTCTGTCTGAAATGTCGTTGAAATTTCTAATTTTATCGTCTATGAATTGAGGAAAGCTATCTTCTAAAATTGGGGAACCCAGGAGGTGCAGTGAACTTTTTTTAAGAATTTTTATTTGTGGGGCTATTGCATTAAATTTCTCTAGGGTCGAATGTCTGTCAGTAATGTCAGATAGGTAAATTTCACATTTTGATGGGTTTAGGTCCAAGCCAATAGATTTAAATTGCTCTTTGATTAGTTGTAGATCTTTCAAAACGGTGTCTACATCACCTCCTAGTGTTCCATTGTCTAAATACCATACGTTAAATTTTGAATTTAGTTTCTGGATGATTGGATGAATAGCTAAGCTGAAAATGACTGGCCCAAGAGGGTCACCCTGTTGGCATCCTACTGCAGATTCTAGAACATTATCCTTGTATAATAATTTAGACGGGTACCTATAACATTGCCACAAAAAATCATAAATTTCGGGAAGTTCCTTTTTGACTTCAGCCAACAAAGTGTCCCTGTTGTAATTGCTAGATTTTTATATGAGAAGGTGTACCAAAACGGATGTTGGTACATTGGAGGGCAAGCTCAGTTTTCGATACGTGTTTTGTGGAATATGATTAACTGTGCTTGCTCGCGGGGAGATCGTTAGACCATCCAAGCATAAAGTGCGTCACTCACCTGCTAGCCTCCTGTGGCTCTTCGAGGGAATCTTGTCCTGATATGGCACGTGGCTGGCGTTGCACGACGACCGGCCGTGGTCCGACTATCCACTCACAAATTGGTGCACCAAAGTCTATACTGCACTATATGAGCCTTCAGGAATTAAACCAGTCCAGATAGAAGCTGTTTAGCGACAATTAACCCTCATCCAAGGATTTTAACCGGGAGCGCGCACTTAGGCAACTGCAATTGTTGCCATCTTGGATTCGACCCGTTTCTCATCCGTTCGCAAGCACAGTGCGCGCATAGATAAAAAATGTATGGTTACGGAACATTCCGCCCACCAAAATGCATAGTATTTTCACTACGCTGAAAGAGCGGAGTTACCCGAGAACAACGGATAAAAACGAATGAAGAGCTGATGTGATCGATTGACATTAACACTAATTGAATTTAACACTAACCTAAACTAAACTAGAATCTAATGAATTGAAGTTACGGTAAACGGTTTGTCTAGTCAGTCTGAGTTGGCAGAGGGCACAACTTCACAAGAGGTCTCGTAAGAAGTGATCCATATGCCATACGCACGGTGGCCACACGTACCACGCCGTCAGGACCCGGATGTAATTCCGTGACCCGAGCAAGAGGCCAATGCAGCGGCATATTTTTTCGTTTTTGATGACCACGATTTAATCTACTGCTAACGGTTTGCAATGCTTAGTCCACTTTGCTCGCTGAGTCAACGATTGCAGATATTCGACCTTCCAGCGTTTCCAAAAGTCTTGTTGGAATCGCTGGATGAGTTGCCATCTTCCTAACCGAGTAAGTAAATCTTCATCAGGGACTGAAGTAAGCGGCTCTAAAGTTAGGAAATGACCCGGAGTCAATACGTTTAAGTCATTGGGATCTGAGCTCAGCGAGTAAAGAGGGCGCGAGTTCAGCATAGGTTTGATTTGTACAAACAAAGTTGTCATCTCTTCGAACGTTAATGTCTGATCACCGATAATACGATAAAGATGGGATTTAACTGCCTTTATTTGTATTTCCCAGAGACCGCCAAAATGACTACTAGCCGGAGCATTTAATTTAAATGTTATGTTTTCGATATTAGATGCGTCCTTCATGTACTCATTTAGTTGGTTGCAAGCGCCTACAAAGTTGGTTCCACAATCTGAATGGATAACGCTTACACGACCCCGTCTGCCAACAAAGCGGCGGAGCGCTGCTATGAAAGCATCCGAAGTCAAGTCAGAGGCGACTTCCAAATGGACTACTTTCGTTGTGAAGCACACAAACAAGTAAAGGTAAGCTTTACTTATTTTAGCTCCTCGATGTCGTCCTAACTTATTGCGAAAAGGGCCGCCATAGTCGACACCGACGATTGAAAATGGCTTGCCTTGGTTGATGCGAGTCGCTGGTAGATCGCTCATAAAGGGTTCCAGCGGTGTAGGGTGCGTACGGAAACATTGTAAGCACTTAAACAAACAATGACGGATTGCGCGTTTTGGTGATAATATCCAAAATTGCTGTGTCAAAAGATACTGCATTGTATTTATACCGGGATGACAGTTTTCACGATGAAGTGCATCGATGATCATGAACGTTAGTTTAGAATCCTTAGGTAGCAGCGCAGGATGTTTATGCTCATACTCGAGCCCAGAACGAGATAGGCGACCGCCCACCCTAAGAATTCCCGATTTATCTAAGAAAGGGTTAAGTTTTTGCATAGGTTTTGAAAGAGGTTTTGAGTCTTTTAAACAAGTTATTTCCTCATCAAAATGCAATGATTGTACTCTGCGTACGAAATTCAATAAAGCTTTATGAAGCTCTGTTCGATTTGAATGATGGTCAAAACTTCGCGAAGATTTTTTACGAGCGCATTCTACAAAACGAATGCAATACGCTAGTACTCGTTGTGCTTTTCGAATTGATGAGAAACTTTCGAGTAAAGAATCAATGACATTGGTATCGTTATGAACAAACAGAGAAACCGCGCGCTCTTCAGATAATACATCAGCTTCATTAACATTGTGACTGTTGTTTGGCCAAGTGTTAGAAGGTTGAGCGAGCCAACAGGGCCCCGCCCACCATAACGAATTGTTGACTAACTCAGCAGGATAAAGACCTCGAGAGGCAATGTCAGCTGGATTATCCGAACTGGAGACATGGTTCCAGCGAGCTTCAGGAATAGTATCCTGGATATGACTCACTCGGTTGGCGACAAAAGTCTTCCAACGTGACGAGTAAGCTCGAATCCACGATAATGCCACCATTGAATCTGACCACGCACAAGTGTCAGCTATGGGGAAAATTGGTGAATAGGTTTCTCTAACGAACTTCAGAAGATCTGCCAGGAGGACTGCCGCGCACAATTCGAGACGAGGTAACGATATCCTTTTTACAGGTGCTACGCGAGATTTTGAAGACAGAACTCAAACTCAAACTCAAAGCATTTATTTCAAATAAACCATTTACAGGCACTTTTGAATTGTCAAGGGGTCGGTCAGTCAGAAAGATGAAGCTAGTTGCCCATTCCAAAGCGTAGTAGGTTCCTATGGAGAAGAACGGACAAGAAACTCCATGGACACTCTTTTAAAACAAAATATTGTTACAAAATATGGGTTACATCATTCATGTTGAAGTTATACATGTGAGAACAATGTAGAAAGACGTGCACGTTAGAAGCGTCCGTAATAGAAACAATTCACAAAAATTAAAATAAGCCGTGGCAGCTAAGAGATGACCAGTCCCAACTGACGGCGCCCGTTCACGAACATGACGCATGGATCAGCACCATTTAGCTCAACCATTTTGAAGGGAACTTAATGATCCAACACATACGCCACCACCAGCGAGACATTTGAGTGAGCATGACATACTCAGACAGAAAGAAGACAGATACACTACCATCGCCGCAAGTGACACGTAAGTAGATTACAGCTCCATAACCTGACTCGGAACTATCAGCAAAGCCATGGAGTTCACATGATTTCATATCTTTTACAGAAATGCAGCGAGGGATCTCCAAGGACTTGATGACAGGTAACTGTTCAGTATAACGACGCCATTGTTCGACGATTTCACACGGCGGAGAATCGTCCCAATTAATACCTAGCCTCCACAACTTCTGAACTAAGCACTTAGCTAAGAGAGTTATAGGAGTTAGGAAACCCAAGGGGTCATAAATACGTGCGAGTTCACTTAGAATCGTACGCTTTGTGCATTGGCGATCGATAGGTTTGACCTCAAACAAGAATTTGTCTCTCCTGGGACACCACTTCAGGCCCAAGATCTTCAGGGTGCTCGACTTTTCGATGTCCATAGACACAAAGTCAGTGAGACAGTGTTCCGGAGGTATATCAGCAAGCACCTCTGGTCTATTGCTAGCCCACTTACGCAGCTCAAACTGACCTCTCTTTATGAGTTGGATGACCTGGGTTTTGACTTGGATGGCTGTCTGGATATCAGAACCGCCACTCGCGATATCGTCAACGAATGTATCAGAAGTCATCACTTCGCGAGCGAGAGGTAAGTCAGTTTCATCTTCTACAAGTTGTTTGAGAGTGCGGCAAGCAAGAAAAGGAGACGATGATACCCCATAAGTTATGGTATTTAATCGATACTCTTGAATCGGGTCCGTTGATTTAAATCGCCAAAATATTCTTTGGAAATCTCGATCGTCAATTGACATAGTAATATTTCTAAACATTTGACGAATATAGGCTCAAACTCAAACTCAAACTCAAAGCATTTATTTCAAATAAACCAAATACAGGTACTTTTGAATTGTCAAGGGGTCGGTCAGTCAAAAAGATGAAGCTAGTTGCCCATTCCAAAGCGTAGTAGGTTCCTATGGAGAAGAACGGACAAGAAACTCCATGGACACTCTTTTAAAACAAAATATTGTTACAAAATATGGGTTACATCATTCATGTTGAAGTTATACATGTGAGAACAATGTAGAAAGACGTGCACGTTAGAAGCGTCCGTAATTAAAACAATTCAAAAATTAAAATAAGCCGTGGCAGCTAAGAGATGACCAGTCCCAACTGACGGCGCCCGTTCACGAACATGACGCATGGATCAGCACCACTTAGCTCAACCATTATGAAGGGAACTTAATGATCCAACACACACGCCACCACCAGCGAGACATTTGAGTGAGCATGACATACTCTACGCTGTAAATACAACAAAATGTGTTCGGAAGCGAAGAAGGATCTCGGCAATGTTAGCCTGCAGTTTAGGACCTACGAGTAAAGCTTCATTCAACGACACACCACGAGCGTCTTTCGCAGAAGCGTCGAAGACCACGCTTAGCTTTGTCGTTGCGCTGTCAGGTCGCAAAACGCAGTGATGAGGTATGTAATAACAACCCTGGTTGATTTCCTTTGAAGGAACTAGACTCATGTGACCACTTTCTAAATAGTCATACATGAAGTCGCAGTATTGTTCGCATAAAGCCTCATTTGCCGCTTACTTGCGTTCTAATGATTTAAAACGACGTAACGCAGATTCTCGCGATCCAGGAAAAGTTAGATTCATGTCTTTATCTTTGAAAGGCAAGGTAACGGTAATACCTCCCTGACGCATCGCGGGAATGTTCGGTAACGAATTTCTGTTCACAGAGTTCTTCGTCTGGTGTTAACTTTGAAGACTGAGGAATGTTGTCCATTTCCCAGAACTTCTTAACCTGCTCATTGAGAAGATTATCGTTTGAGACGAAGAACGACTTTGGCAGTTCGTGATTATCACTGCAACTGACGTTTCCTAGTAGGATCCAGCCGAACACAGTGTTGATTGCAGATGGTTGCTGCAATCCTCCACTAACACTACCTGGTAACAGGAGTGAAGGGAAGACCTCAGCACCGAGAAGGACATCGATTTGACCAGGTAAGTGACAATTAGGATCCGCTAGGTTAAGATTTCGAATATGATGCCACGCAGATTTGTTCAGCTTAACGACTGGCATATTGCCGCAGATCTTAGGTAATGTTAACGCTTCAATACTAAACAAATCGTTGTCGTGGACACCTACGCTTAAGCGGGTTGTACCACTAGCGGATGTTGAAGCATGTCCTAGGCCATGAATCCTACGAGTTGACTGCGTTCGTTGGAGACCTAAACGCTCAGTAGCACGTTCAGTTATGAAGTGGGCCTGACTCCCGGAATCAATCAGCGCACGAAAAGTCTGATAACGACCTGATGAATCACGAATTTCGATATTAGCTGTGGACAGCAGAACCATGGAACGATCACCGATATTGGTAAGTACACTGACCTGCGCGGTAGTGGCCTTTTCGGTATTATCGGTTTTCGAAACATCTAGATCTTGATGTAGCAAGGTGTGATGTCGTTGACGACACACTTGACACGTAAACATTGATTTACAGATTTTGAGGCCATGTGATGGCTTCAAACAGTTGAAGCACCAATGATTGGCCTTCACATAGTCAAGTCGTTCCTGAACAGATTTGTCAGTAAACGATTTGCACTTATTAATGGAATGGTCTTCCCCACAGAACGGACACTTGTACTTTCGAGGTTCAGTTGGTGGCACAAGAGTAGTTCGTGAAGAACGCGACGATGTTGACGACGATGGTGCAGTTGCGTTCGATGTGGTTAAATTCGATGATGAGGGCGCAACTACAAGAGGTTTGTCAACTACTGTATTCGATAGAAATGTCGAAGTATGTTTTTTACTTACGACCGCGGCGTTAGAATTCCGTAAACCACTCGGCTTATGTGGTTTTTCGTTGGCACGGTTATCACGACCACTTTCAGAGAAGTGTGCGTCGCGAACCGAAGCCTCGCATCTGGTGTACAGAAAATCATTGAGATCTTTGTACTTTGGAAACTCATGAGAAGCAGTAACTCGTTCAAAAGCACAACGCAATTTTGAATCCATTTTCGATAGTAAAAGGTAACAGATTACAAAATCCCACTAATCCGTCGGTAGCCCTTGCCGTTTGAGAATCGATAGACTTTCGTTGAAAGAATCAAGGACACGTCGTAAATCAATGGGTGAGTTGGCCTTCAGGTTAACGTTCAAGATTTCCTTCCAGCAAGTAAAGGCAAGTTCCCGCTTGTCTTTATACCGCGCAACCAATGCAGAGTATGCTTCGTGGTAGTATAAGCCCGTCACAGGAAAGGTTCGTATAAGTGCTAACGTATCACCAGTGAGACTAGAGACGAGGTAGTGCATGCGCTCCGTATCCGAAAGTGAACCATTCTCGTGAATCAGCGAGGTGAAGATATCGAAGAATTCGGGCCACAACTTTATGTTACCACTGAATTGCGGTAAGTTAATTTTAGGTAATTTTACTTTGAGTACATTCGACGACTCATTATGAGATTTATTTGGCTCATCGTTATATTCTTTAGGCTCATCGACCTTCGTTAAGCGTCGGTGTATCGCTAAAATCTCATAATATCGTTCGTCGAAGTCGGATCTGATACTGTCTTGTTCCGTTTGTTGTTCATCTGTAAGTTCGCATATGCTAAGTATGTCATCATGGGCTTCTTCAAAGTTATTTACAATTTTAGTTAAGTCTGACTAATGTGCCAAAAATTTACTTAAATCACATTCATTATTTTCCGCTGAACAAGCGACTTCAAGCGTCTTAGATAACCTATTGGACGCTAAAGTACGTTTTCTACGCAATACCGGTAAGTCACGTTCAGTTGGGTATTCGACTTCAACCGATTTACCTTTAACACTCAATCTGCGTAATGACTTTTTAGAATAATAAGGCATTTTGTTTATTATAATTAGCCTGAATAACGTTAAAACAATATATATTTAACAATAAGATTCTATAATGAACAAGTAATGGCACCGTTAAGTTCAACTAAATAACAATAAAAAAATGTAAACAACCGTTTCAAATTGAATAGAACGCCCAATCCGAACACCGTACGTCAACTGTTTAATTGCAGTTCATTCATTCAATCACTACAACGCTAATGGCAAATTAATATTGTCGTTGAGTAGAAAGAAAAGAAACGATAAACAAAATTCAATTTGTCTATGGTTCAATTCAATTTCAAATCGTAGAACAAAGAACTACTGGAACTAATATGGCGGCGATTGAAAATATCAAATCATTCAAAAATGGAAGGTTGGTAAAAATAACTAGGCGAACCAGAAGTTTTCAAATGTTCTAAGTATGGTTAGTTGTGGTTGTTTACGTTTCGATTCGATGTTATATCAACTTGTATGACAATTTCGATAGAATATAACAACGAAATACGTGTAGCCACACGAGTTTATAGCAAATGAACAAGAATGCATCGGACATACAAAGAATTTATCGATGATAAAATTTTGAAAAGATCGATGTACGTTTGAAAATGCAGTTTTTTGTTTTTTAACGATTAACGAAATAAACTAGTGTAATGTATAGCAATTGACCTAAAACGAATATGTATTGCCCAAAAGTGGGAAATAGTTGAGGGTAAGTGGGAAAAAAAATGATTTTAATTTCTTTGCGCTGAATGTTGAAAATTACCTAAGATTTTACGAGAACTTTACTGTTAACGGGTAAACGAATGAATATTATCGAATTATATCCGTTGTTCCCTGGTTTCGGCACCAAAAAATGTACCAAAACGGATGTTGGTACATTGGAGGGCAAGCTCAGTTTTCGATACGTGTTTTGTGGAATATGATTAACTGTGCTTGCTCGCGGGGAGATCGTTAGACCATCCAAGCATAAAGTGCGTCACTCACCTGCTAGCCTCCTGTGTCCTCTTCGAGGGAATCTTGTCCTGATATGGCACATGGCTGGCGTTGCACGACGACCGGCCGTGGTCCGACTATCCACTCACAAATTGGTGCACCAAAGTCTATACTGCGCTATATGAGCCTTCAGGAATTAAACCAGTCCAGATAGAAGCTGTTTAGCGACAATTAACCCTCATCCAAGGATTTGAACCGGTGGCGCGCACTTAGGCAACTGCAATTGTTGCCATCTTGGATTCGACCCGTTTCTCATCCGTTCGCAGGCACAGTACGCGCATAGATAAAAAATGTATGGTTACGGAACAGAAGGTTTATGCAGTTTTGCAAGAATTCATCATATATTTTTATTCTGGTTATTTCAGGTATGAAGTCAGTTATGATAATCCTGTAGAAGGGAAAAGCTGTTTTTCTGTAGAAGGACGAAGAATAATTGACATTGAATATTTTTATAAAAGACTTCAAGAAATATGCAATCATAATAAGGCATTAGGATTTACATTGAGCAACGTTCACATTGTATCAGAAAAAAGAAAAGGTCTACTTTCCAAGTATAAATTACTCTGCAATATGTGTAACCTGACATTTTATCTTGATTCTGAGCCTAAATCGAACCTAGACTTAAACAAAGCTGCAACATCTGGTATTATATCCTCTGGAATTGGCTATTCCCAATTTAGCGAATTATGTGCATCAATGGATTGTCCGTCTTTCTCTCATAAGCACTACGCTAAAGTTCAAAATGACACTTATGATGACTGGCGAAAAACAGCTATAATTGCGATGGAGGCAGCTGCAACACGGGAACGAGATGCAGCTATTGCGGAAGGGCTAGTAAAAACCGGAATTGCTTGCATAGATGTCATTGCAGATGGTGTGTGGAGTAAACGTTCCTTCAACACAAATTTTTCTGCATTGCCTGGAGCTGCCGCTATAATTGGAAAAAGGTTCGGCGAGGTTTTATTCATCGGGGTGAAGAACAAATATTGCTGTATATATGCGCGAGCTGAAAGTAAAGGTATCAGTCCAGGCGACCATGTATGCTATAAAAATTATAGCGGTTCTTCTACGGGTATGGAGTCTGATATATTGTTAGAAGGATTTAAACAGTCCATTCCCATGTACGAATGTACGAATATGTATGTACCTTATGTACGAATGTATGGTGGCGGACGGTGACTCAAGCACATATAAAAAAAAATTGGAAGGTCGTCCATATCCCAATTGCACCGTAGAAAAAGTAGAATGCAAAAATCATATTTTCAGAAACATGTGCAAAAAGCTAAAGAACATAACTACGGAAACTAAATATCCTTCCAATTTAAAAAAAAAATACTACTCAAAGAATCCTAGCTATCCGTAAAGTCATTTTGCTCATCCATAACTGAACACATTTCTAAAGACGCAAACTTCGACACTAAAGTAAATAGCCTATTCACAGATATCACGAATTCTTACAATCATGCATTCGGAAACCACGAAAACTGCCAACCATATTATTGTACTAGCCAGAACAATAGTGAAGATCTTACTTTAACTTTGAAGACCTGTGCTATATGGTATAGAATTAAGTTTATAGTAAACACTGTAGCAGCTAAAGCTCGAAGCTTGATGCACAATAGTGATAGCAATAAAGTAGAATCTTTTAACAGCATTATTGCCAAATTTGTTGGCGGGAAACGCATAAACTTTTCCTTACGTCGGGGCTATGATTCACGATGCAATGCTGCTGTGGTATCATTTAATACAAAGCGCCCACTTACCACGTTACATAAAAATATTTTGGGGAAAAGTCCCACATCACTAGTGAAGAAATTGGAGGTGAAGCGATTTAAACAACGAGAGAGTGGATCTAAATACTCAAGAAAATGTAGGAAACTGTTTCTGAAAAACAAAGAAAACGATAAAGATTATGGTGAAAATTGCCAAAAGCCAGATATGACATCTTTGGAGTACAATCGGTGCAAAGACGACTTTTTGAAAAATTTACCTAGTTCAGAAGAAGACAGAACTACTACTAGTAGAAAAGTCAACTATTCTGCAAAGAGATTCGAGCGAGTGGCTAGAACTTAGAAGGAAACTTCTAACCGCGTCTAATTTCGCCAAAGTAGTGAATAGGCGTCAAAGTACGAGTGTGAGAAATTTGGTAAAGAATCTTATATATCCAAAGAATCTAAGCCATGTGCCGTCTTTGAAACATGGTATAGAACATGAAGCAACAGCTACAGAACAGATAGCATCACAACTAGCGTTTGTTTGTTTGAACGCGCTAATCTCAGGAACTACTAGTTGGAATTGAAAATTCTTTTTGTGTTGGTTAGTTTATTTATTGAGGAATATTATAGGTTATATATCATCACGCTACGACCAATAGGAGAGGAGCATAAATGAAAAATGTTGCAAAAACGGGAAAAAATATTCCTTTTTGAGAGCTTCCGTTGCGTGCGCTGCATAAACGGTTTAAGTTACGCAAATATTATGTATTATGGTACTGTTCCTCTTTAAATGTTCTAAAAAAAAGTCCGCGGCAGCATATGTCTATCTTTTAAGATTGACTCACTATAACCTTTTTTTATGGTAATCAAATTTTTTCGAAATTAATTCATTATTTCGTCACCTTAGTGGTGAAGAGAGCTAAGCCACACTTTTGACCGAATTGAGTTATGAACACCACCATACTCGTCGTTAGACGGAGATTCTAGTGGTGAAGAGATCTAATTGACAGCTCAACTAGAGGTTTGATTTTTCATTCAGACGTGAAAGGAGTTAAATGAAACTAGGAACAGAAAATCAAGTGGTCAATTTTTGATTTATCTTTATTTTGGAACCACTTTAGTGTGGAATAGCTCCCTTCACTACTAAGGCGGCGATTTGCGAAGGAGTTTTACCAACATAATAATATTAATACTTATCCAAATAAATATGTTATTAATCACAAGTATTTAAATGTAAACAAAATTGTCCTTGACATCACTTGATTTCAATCAACATCTTAGGAGATATCATAATTTTAAAATAACTCCGCAAGAAAATAAGTAGAAAATTCATTATTTAAACCACTCTCTCGCTTACGAGTAGGTGACGCAGACGAAGTTGCGCGGGTCAGCTATATAATTTGCTAGCTTTTGCCCGCGGCTCTGCCCGCGTGGATGTCGGTTATCGCGTAAAAAAGTAGCCTATGTCCTTCTCCATATCCTAGGTTATATCTCTGCCAAATTTCATGACGATCGGTTCAGCGGTTTAGTCGTGAAAACAGACAGACAGGCAGACAGACAGACAGTTACTTTCACAATTATAATATTACTATAGATAAAGCTGAAGAGTTTGTTTGTTTGGTTGAACGCGCCAATCTCAGGAACTACGGGTTCGAATCGAAAAAATATTTTAGTGTTGGATAGCCCATTTATCGAGGAAGGCTATAGGCTATATATCTATGCTACGATCCTTAGAAGCCAAGCGAAAAGAACGGAAGTCAGAAAGAACCCTAAGCGATAACGAAGTTTTAGCGCGGGCGAGCGACGGGATGCGAATGCGACGCGATGGGTGGGCCGAAATTTCACGCGGACGAAGTCACGGGCAGAAGCTAGTATTACATAATATGAGGGGAGGCGATCCTATGAAGCTGCATCCACCTCTGCAACAGAGGCATATTTCACCGCTCGGACAATACCTTCAGGATGCCGCTCGAGCTTTTTGTAGGTGACTTAGTAGCGGAGCGCTACGACCTCGAATCATCAATGAAAATCATCAGTCCGCGTGCTCGCGCAAGCTTAAAACTAAGTTTTTAGTATAACATTTCCGACCGCAGCTTTGAGCTCCTTCTTTTCATTTCCTTCCCTCCCACTTCCCATACAACAGAACGAGAGGGACGCTCATCGCACGCACCGAATCAGAGGCGTTTTCGCTTCAGCGTAAGCCAATCGCTGCATACATCAACTGTGATTTGAGAGAAAACTCTCTCGTTTGAATTGCTGTTCTAACTCAACGTTCACGCAATGCGCATCGTCGCATGAATTAATCCGCTAATATATCTAAACTCTAAGCTCTCTTTATAAAAGTGTTGGCCGACACAAGTGTGACATTTAATATAAAGCGAAAGTGCATCACAAGGAAAGTAAGAAAATACGCCAACGTGCTTCGTCCAGAAGATTCCCAAGTCCATCCACTCCTATTTTCTTACTCAAATACCTCATATTCCTTTTTTGCTCAAATCTGTGTGTCGTCCAAAATTCCACCCCGCATAAAATTATATCCCCGCATATGGTCCTTCGAAAGCCGCGTCAACTTACACCATAGTTTTTGGTCCAATCAAGTCGGATTCAAAGAATCAACGATCATTATAGGTCTCATACCTAGGATTTAGGTCAAAATACCTAAAATACAAAGTTCGTAAAACCGCCATATTGAACGCATCGTACTTACGTTCATACACTCCCGCTAGATACATTATTCATTGAGAATTACTGTATCAACTTAATATTTCGCCTATTGCATTGAAATAGCATAGGTAAATATTCTAACCGCTAATTATCGTGAGTTAGTTCAGCTAACTTACCTACAACATAATATTCAACCGCATTCCTTTTTTTTATACCGGCTTGGAATAAAATTATTATTCTAAGTCTACCCGCTATACCTAATATTTTGTACGCAAAATTTTCTAGAACTATTCCAACATGGAAGATCTTAAAATGAAAGTTAAATTACTTCAAGCTAAAAATCAAGCAATTTTTGACCGTTTATCGTCATTATACGAAAATTCTAAGAAAATAAATACGACTAGTATCGAGCTTCCTTCGGTGGAAACATTCATGGCGGACACGGAGATACTCTCGGTCACTCGTCAAGAATTTAGTTCCAATTTAGATAAAATAAATACATATTTTTTACAATTAAATCCTCATCATAAAATCGATTATAGCAGTCTAACATCTTACGACGGAGTATATACTCGCGTAGAACGAGTGCGATCACTGATCACCGCGAACTATTCAAGGTCATTAGGCGACTCAGCGTCTCATGAAAACGCAAAGCAATATAAAGATGCGGTCAAACTGCCACCGATTCTAATTCCGTTCTTTGATGGTAGGATTGACAAATGGCCTGTTTTTTATGAATCATTTAAATCAAATATCCATAGTAATTTAAACCTTACAGATTCTCAACGTGTGCAGTATTTGATAGGTAATTTAAAAGGAAACGCATTGCAAATTACCGCCGGAATTATTCCCTCGGGTGATAATTATACCACTATCTGGAACAGTTTAGTTCAAAAGTATCAAGATAAACGAGCACTAGGCTCACATTACATGTCTAATATATTAAATATTAAACCCGCAATTAATAATTCCGCATCTTTAAATAGTTTCATTGAAAGTTTTCACGCGTCCGTTTCCGCTTTAGAACAATTACAAATTAAAGATTTAAAGGATTTAATTTTGCTAAATTTAGCTTTGAGAAAATTAGACCCCGCAACAATAGGTACATTTATTCGAAATGCATAAGAGAGATGAGGAAATTCCTACATATACGGATTTCGTTGAATTTATAAAATATTAGATCGCACTATTTCATCTCGAACCGAGTTAGTGAGTAACAACCCTAATAAAAATTATTCTTTTCGTAATTAGTCACGTGATACTACAGTGCATACTTTTGTTGCTTTTGATAACAATCAAACTTGTTTGTATTGCAATAAAATTGATTATTGTAAACTTTACACTTATCCAACCTTTAAATCACTATCAGTCAATTTGCGTTTGGATTTTATTAAAGGCAAACATGGATGTGTAAACTGTCTTAGTGTAACGCACACTGCTTCACAGTGTAAATCTATACATACTTGTAGGACGTGTAACAAAAAACATAAATTTTAAAATTACCGCTCTTGTTGTCGATTGTATCACGGATAACTTACCATCTCACTTTGTTGACACTTCTGCAGTGCAACATTTGTTTGATTTACCGCTCGCTGACCCCCTGTGGCCCTGGTGATGTTGAATTGCTTCTAGGGGCAAAACTGTTCCCGTATTTATTACTTCACAATAAAATTATCTCGCCTACCGCTCCGTCCGCTATTGAAACCGTGTTTGGTTACACCCTTATGGGTGAGGTACCCGCTAATTTATCTAATAATAATTATAGTCCCGTTGAATTAAATACCGCTTCATATTAAACTACCTTATAAATAAATAAATAAATTATGGCAAGTGATATTTGGGAGATCATTTATATATATATGAGGAATAAGAAAGGCCCCAATACACTGCCCTGTGGCACCCCAAATACATTTAGTCCATAGTCACTTATATATAAAACTTTTTTATTTTTTTTAGAGATTTCCACACATTGTTTTCTATTATTTAGGTAGGCTCTCAACCAGTCGTTCGCTTTGCCTCTTATTCCATATTTTTCTAGTTTGTGTAAGAGCAATTTGTGGTCTACAAAATCGACCGCCTACCTCATGTCTAGGAAAATCGCAGCAATTGGTAAACCATCATCTATAGCCTGAGTGACAATTTTGATCAAATTGAAGCATGCCAATGAAGTGGTACTATTCTGTCTAAACCCAAATTGCTGTTGCTGTTGTCGGCCAGAAAATGCCTGAGCCTTTACTTAAGATTTTGTTTGTTCGGGATTTTATTCTTGTATTGAATATGGAATGTGAATTTAGTTTAAGCTTGAATGTTATATTATTTTTTTCTTCTCATCTGTTTTTGATATGTGTGTTGTGCTGTTCACACTCTTTCTTCCCAATCTGTTTTTTAGAAGTGAAGACTTTTAATTGGCTGTCAGTCTCACATACTATTTTTATTCTGTTTGTTTTAGCTGTAAGTCATCCATAGTTATTAAATAAATAAATAAATAAATACTTTAGCAATGCTCAACACGAACAAAAACCATACTTAGTGTCGAAAGTTATAACCATCTATTTTTCTGGATTTATATATTGACATCTAAGTCGATATGTCACTAAAATTTACATCCGCTATCTTGAATCAAACATTGGATGGTATATTCGTAAACACCACCTTCAACACCTCCACAATAAATTGATAACAATGTCGATTTTTATTTAAAAAATACACCCGCCATCTTGAATTAAAAATGGATAGAATATTCGTAATCACCACTTCCAAAAACCCCAAAACCAACTATTGTATCGAATGTCTCAACCAATAATATTGTGTTATTGTTGTATTATTATTTATAAATTTATATTGTCTCAAAATAATATTGTATCCACCATTTTTATTTGATTGTAGATAATATAATAACATAAACACAATGTTTATCGGTAATCTTTTTTATCGTTATTGACGTGCTATAATTTCCGCTATTTAATTAATTCCCCCACCTTCAAAAGAAATAATTCTGAATCATGTATAGATAATATTTTGACTAACCTACCTGACAGTTTCGTGGACTACACGAATGTGGATCACAATGGGTTGTCAGACGGACACGCGGGTCTATTCTGTACACTAAGTCTGGAAAAGGTTGAGTATAAGAAGCGGACAAATTACCTTCGTCTTTGGAAGAGAAAATATAATGACGAGAAAATAGGTGAGTTTAGGAACAATGTATTAGAGGCCAACTGGAACACAGGTATTAACACATTTGTCGGTAAATTCAGGGAATTACTCTTCTACCTTTAAAAGCACAAAGTGAGGGTTAATGTTAATAGAAGTAAGTGTTCCAAATGGATAACTAACGGAATTAAAACAGCTAGCAAAGTAAAACGTTTCCTAAACACATTCGATAAGACGCAATGTGACAATTCGGTTGTTGAATATCGTAACAAGTATATTAGAACGTATAGGAAAGTATTAAGTTGTGCAAAAATGAACAATGTCAGAAAACAAATAGAAATGGCATCAGATTCTAGTAGGATGATTTGGAAAATAGTCAATCGACGGCGCAATGCTACGAAGAACCTTGACAATGACCAAATTATTACACACAATTATTGATAATGCTGTAGACGTAGCTAACATTTTTTCAACAAGGTTCGACAGCAATATCCGCCTTAAAGAGTGTGATCATAAATTGGCAATTACATATCTGACTGAAAGTGTTAGCAGAGTAAATTCTAACATGAGTTTTGAGGCAGTCACACCCCTTGAAATTTTCAACTTAGTTAAAAAGATGGTCAATAAATCGTCTACAGGCTATGACGAAATTCCCCTAACTATAATTAAAGATAATATTGACATATTGGCAACTCCACTAGCATCACTTTATAATAACTGTATTGATGAAGGCCTGTTCCCTGATCAGTTAAAAATTGCACGAGTAATTCCAATTTTTAAGAAGGGTTCAAAAACGGATCCTGGCAACTACAGGCCGATTTCTCTATTGCCTGTACTATCAAAGATTTTTGAAAAGATTATGAAGGATAGGCTTATGAAACACTTACGACTGCATAGCATCTTAAATGGACAACAATTTGGCTATCAAAAATCATTGGGAACCGCCGATACTGTTGAGGCATTAGTCGATGATGTTATTTGCCTTCTTAATGACAAACATAAGGTAGCAGGTGTATTTCTGGATCTTAGTTCTGCCTTTGATACGGTGGACCATGAAATTTTGCTGGCCAAGTTGGAACATTATGGCATAAGGGAAAACGTTCTGAAGCTATTTCGATCTTATTTGCATAATAGACGTCAATTTGTAGAGATAATGTCGGTAGTGGATGAGGAACAAAAAATATCGAACTCTAATTTAAGGACCTTATTTCGAGGGGTCCCTCAGGGATCTGTTCTAGGTCCAATTTTCTTCATCATTTTCCTTAATGATTTAATTGAGTACATTAAAAACGTTTCACAGACACTAGGCTCGTTATTTTTGCGGATGACACTAACGCAATAGTGTCTGCAAATGACTTGAATAATTTAAAATTCAAAATTAATAACTTATTAAAAGCTTTTGAACACTGGTTTGCTACAAACAATCTTAAGCTCAATGTAAATAAAACAAAATGTGTACTATTCAAGTTAAACGTTCGGAACAATGCTAGTCTTGAGGTTTTGTCATGTGGCAACAAAGTTGAAGTGGTTGACTATGTAAAATTCCTAGGTCTTTACATTGATGCGTTGTTAAACTGGAAGGTTGAGACATCCTTTGTAACGAAGTCAGTTAGCTCAGCATGCTATGCAATCAGAAGCCTGAGGGAAGAACTGACCTTGGCCCAGCTTAGGATGGTTTACTTTGCCTTGGTTGAGTCTAAGCTTAGATACAGTATTGAGTTTTGGGGCAACAGTTAGAAGTACAATATCCACTCGGCATTTGTAATTCAAAACAGAGCCTTAAGGACAATGCTCCGCTTAAAACAGACGGATTCGTGCAGAGACCATTTTATAAGACTTAATATTCTGACAGTGCCATGTCTTTATGTACTGGTGCTGCTAACCAGTTTTGTTAAGAACTTGCACAAATTTGAAACAGATGACCTGTTAGAATTATTACACGTAGGAAAGACTTGCCTAACACAATCCAACCGAAAATAAACGTGGTTCATCACAGTCCTAGGTACCAATCAGTACTTCTATACAACAAGCTTCCCTTAGAATTTAAAAGCATAAATAGCGCAAACTTATTTAAAAACAAATTGAAGACATACTTACTGAGGAAGGGCTATTACAGCGTCGATGAGTACCTTGATGATAGGCGACAGCCGTAATATTAATATTGTTGATCTAGATTGGAATTAATTTTTAAATGATATGTTGACTATTATTATATATTTTATTTTACAATTAGATGACATATTATTACGGACATTTTATAGCAATTTGTTTATATTTTATTTAATTTATATTTGACATTCTATTTTTATTATTGAGTATTCACAGAAAATTACATGAAATATTAATCTTTTTTTATGCAATATTTTTAGATAATTGGATGTCATAAATCACGATCTTGATCTTTTTATATTAATTTGATTTTCGTTTTTCCTTTTTATTTGTTTTATTGTATTATTAATTATTTTAAATTGCATGTGGATTATTATTGTGTTGAATTTTTTATTTTAATTATCATTGACATGTTTGTTATTTTTGGATGGTACTGTTTTATTTTTTATTTTACAAAATTTCTACACAATGTATATTGTTCCGAAATAAATGACTTATGACTTAATCTACAACCATTATACAAAAAATTACAAGTATGTATTTATTTCTAAAACAAATTCCAATAATCGTACTTACTTTTATTTCGGTCCGAAAAAGTATCAACTTCGTCCAACCACAGTATACTATACAGCATTCACTTCTTTACGTAATATTTTTTTTTTTGCGATAAACCGATACATCCGTGCTTCCACGAGCGCCTTTGAGCGCAGAATGACAAATTACGATTGTCCGCGGGTAGAAAATGTATGGAGAAATGTATGGCGTTTCTTATTTTTCTCATAAATGAAAAAGTTATTTGTTTACCTACAAAATATTTTACTTACCGTACAGAGGACTACATAAGCAACAATTTCTTATTATTTTTAAGTTGAATTATGCAGTGGATTTAGCTATATTGGTTCCTACTCAGACCCCATTTTTTCATTTTTTTTTGTGGTTATTGTGATAGTTAAAATGTATTTGTGTGAATATTTTGTATGGGGATGTACAACTTTTATGGTCTCATTCTGGAGATGAATATATTATTATCTTTGATTTGAAACCAAGATATCCTCGCATTTGTGACTACTATTCATTAAAATGGTACCTGAAAAGCACTGATATTTGTGGAAAAATGTGATAGCGTCCTTAAAAAGAATCAAAATAATTTCATTGTTCTATCTATTTTTTATAAGATCTATATCTTATTTTTACGCACTGTTGCCATGCCATCTATTAGAATACGCGAGAGTAAGCTCGCTAAACCGTTAATACTATGGTCGTCGTCGTTAGATGGCGTTCAGATCGATTGTGTAAATGTGTGCGTGTGTCATACAAGGTCAAGTGACCTTGTATGACACACGCACACATCACTTAAAGAAAAAACTTAAGAGGACTACAAGAGCTAAGTAGCTCTTGTAGTCCTCTTAAGTTTTTTCTTGGCATAAACTCATCTCAACTACGGAACCATTCATTGTGCGTGGTCCGACACGCACAGCGGCGGCGGCGGCGGTACATTTAATGCATGTCTAGGAAATTTTCAAAATGTTGTCGATATTAATGACATGGACGCACTGCTGCACCGCTGCACCATGTCACGTAGAGCCCATGATTACCGGTCTGCTATAAGGCTGGGTTCAGTACAATGATTTCTGTTCTGAATTCGGTAAAAGTATATTCTATTAATGAAGAAGTGCGCGATGTGACAGTAATGTTGTATGAAATGAGCTCAGTACGAATGAGGTGTACGTAGGACGTGAGGTCGCGGCGCAGGGACAACGGCACTAGTGGCTGGTGCGAGCAGGACGCTCGATCTCTCATCTATCATTCTGGTCGTGCCGTACACTCAGCTTCGCTACGTCACGCTGCCAACATTCCGACAGCCTCTAAATGCTGACCTCTGCCTGACCGCTTTCTACATTAACTACGAGACGATCTCTTTCGCTGAGGTGCACCGTCATCCAAGTCTCTCTCTCGAGTGTGTTTTAATTACAAATCAAACCGAGTCAATAGGGTGACCCTTTTTATATACATTATTCAGAGATGGAATCAATTGATCGTGAGCTAATCTATATTCGTCATTACCCGGGCGGCGCTTCCTTCCTCCGATTGACGAGATTTATTGTTCAACTCGTGCCCAGCTCACTCGAAAATGATAGCTTGTTAATTAATTTTGCATAATGAAAAAGCTCAAGCGAGCGTCCATTGGCTAGAATGGAGTATCGATCATCGAAAATCTATATTTGGAGCCGCGGTGGACGGAATATATACGAAATATACGGGTTTAGTTAAAATAAGTCTTTTTAAAGCATACTGTCAAGTATTTTACACGTAGCCTTTGGACTAGCTTCACTCAAAACGCCGTTAATGCTCTTCGAGTCCAGTACAATAATGCATTCAGGATACTGTTGGGGCTGCCACGCTTCTGTAGTGCCTCAGGCATGTTCGTGGACACCCAGACTGACAGCTTCGCTGCAATGAGGCGCAAGCGAGCAGCGTCCTTGTTGCGCAGGGTGCGTGCCAGTACCAACAGTCACCTGAGTGTCATTGCCAACAAACTGGATTGCCCTTTCATCTGGTACTTAAATCAGCTACATGCTCCTGTAAATATTGGTAATGTCTACTAACATAGTTCTAAGTTTTTTATGTTACTAACATCTTTGTATTGTATTTGTGTGCTAACATAGTTTTTAAGTGGTCATGTGCTAACTAATGTTGTAACATGTACAATTATGGAAGTTTGTTCTGAAATAGTTTATTATTATTATTATTGAAAGTCCAGATCTTTGGAAGGCATACGAGGGGCCGAAGCCAACTCGCAGAGGGCCGTTAGACGCTTTTTAATTAAATGCGGCACCAACCGACGATTATCCCTGTACGCACTATGCAAGTGCACCCAAGAACAACCCCCGGTTGGATATAGGACTATTGCAGGATATATATATATATATATATTTTTTTATCCCCTTTGTTTAATGCAATCTGTCCTGGGACATTCAGCAATAGGTAGATTATGGTTGCTAAACTTGCACGGTGTGAAGCCACTGCCCCATCCGATCAATACTACAGCTCATTCATGCTGGTTATAAGTAAGTCTTGGGGTGCCTTTCTTTTCAGTCTTGTGAAGGTAACTGGGTTTGACATGAGTTCCATTGCGAGTTGATTTGGGTGAACTTTTAACCTGGTGGACTATGTGGTAATATTAACTTTGATTTAATAATAATAATAATAATAACCCCACCGCCGTATCTCTACGTTGACGTCGTGGTGGGGCTTGCGCGCTCCGAACTCTGGGTCTGTGCCGGTAGAGTTTACTTTACCGGAACATGTCTAGGGTGAGGAGCCAGACCAAGAGAGATACAGAAACCCGCAGGGCAGCATGTGGCGAGCTGTTGGGCAGTTGCGACCCCACGGACCCTATCTCCCGGGAGAAGTCATGTTCCTCATCTCTAGCTTGCCTTTATTGGCCGGCTGGAGTGAACACTGACGAAGAACTGAGCTCCCACCTCATTCTTGCCTTTATTGGCCGGCTTGAGTGGAGATTCGCAAGAGCAAACGTGCTCGGAGGAAGGAAGTATTCCAGTAAGTGCTTGTAGGGATCTTGACCATCTTCCGGGCTCTGGGATTGTTCTGAGAGCCGTGGAATACCTCTCCACTCCTCGAGCACCTCAAGACATGTTGCCCCCTTGTCGCTACGTCACTATGTGCTAGCGACCGTTTACGGGGGCCCATTATTGAGTGTGCAAGTCACCCCCTGCCATTTTATCCGTGTGTAAAAAAACATTGATCAGGCAGGGGCCATAGTCCTTCCATAGTTTTAGGTAACCAGTCCATTTTAACCACCCAAACCCATAGTCCAATATCTTTGTTTCCATATCTTGCAATAGTCCTACACCAACCGGGGGTTGTCCTTGGGTGCACTTGCATAGTGCGTACAGGGATAATCGTCGGTTGGTGCCTCATTTAATTAAAAAGCGTCTAACGGGCCTCTGCGAGTTGGCTTCGGCCCCTCGTACGCCTTCCAAAGGTCCGGGACTCCAGGGTCCCGAGATATGTAAAGATATAAAAATAATAATAATAATAAAAAAGCAAAAAAAAAAAGCCTGATATAGTGGTGGTGGATCGAACAGAGCGGCGCACAATGATCATTGACATAACAGTTCCACATGACGAGAACCTCGTGAAAGCCGAGAAAGATAAACAAATCAAGTATCTTGACTTGGCTCGTGAGGTTGTCGACATGTGGGATGTGGACTCAGCGATCATTGTGCCGATAGTCGTATCAGCCAATGGCTTAAGAGCCTCGACCAACATCTAAGGAGGCTCTCGTTGGGCAGCTGGATCAAGGGCTTGATTCAGAAAGCGGTACTTCTGGACACGGCTCGCATTGTTAGGAGGTTCCTCTCTCTGGAGTCCTGACCGCCGGTAGCTTGGACCCTGTTCCTGATACCGGTGGGCTACTATTTTTTATATTTTTAAATGTTGTTATATTTTTGTATTCTAATATTTAAAAATATAATTTATATGTATTTATTCGAATAAAGGAAATAATAATAATAATAATTTTTATTAACAAATGTGGGTACAACTCATCTATCCCAAACAAAAACACAATGTACAGAGTTTTGAATGTTTTAAAGATAGTTAACGACGATGTCTGTGCTAGTATAAACTGTGTGACAGACACCAGATTTCCTCTTTAACAGTTTTTATCTTTAAATCCTTGTGAATTCTCTTGTTTGTGACGTACCAGGGAGCATTTACTATATGTCGCAGTGTTTTTGATTGAAACCTTTGAAGGATTTCGATGTTAGAATTTGCTGCAGTTCCCATACTGCTGGATACCATAGCACCAGATAGGCTTGAGAATGCATTTGTATAAAAGGAGTTTGCTTTCCAGTGACATTTGGGACTTTTTGTTAAGCATCCAGTGTAAGGTACGGAGTTTTTACCCTAGGGCTTTGCGTTTGGTAAATATGTGGTGTCTCCAAGTAAAGCGTCTGTCAAGGTGTATTCCAAGGTATCGTGAGACCTCTGCTTGGGGTACTTCTATGTCATTTAAGGTCACAGGTGGGCATGTTTCTTTACGTGTGGTGAAAGTCACCTGGACTGACTTTGTTTCATTGGCTTTTATCTTAAAATCTTTAAGCCATTTGGAGATCAGCTTGAGGCTTTTTTGAAGTTTTTCAGAGGCCTCTTTCGGGCAGGCATCGGAAGCCAGTATGTCTGTATCATCAGCAAAAGTTCTAGTTAGGATATGTCTATCTAACGGCAAATCGGCACTAAATAACAGGTACAGGGTTGGACCCAGGACACTGCCCTGAGGTACGCCGGCCTGAATCGCCCGTAGATTTGTCATCTCATCTCCTTGCTTCACTAGGAAGAATCTGTTGCTGAGGTAGGAGCGCAGGAACAGGTAGAAATTTGTTGGCAGAGACATTTTGATTTTGGTCAGTAGACCCTGGTGCCATACGCGATCAAATGGCTGGGATATGTCCAGGAAAACAGCGGAACAGTACTCCTTATTTTCAAATGAGGTGTTGATTTTCTCCACCAGTCTATGTACCTGTTCTATAGTCACGTGGCCCTTCCTGAATCCAAATTGGTGTTCAGGAATAAGGTTTCTTTCTATCAGGAGCGGCATGAGTCTCTTTAGAAATAGCGTTTCCAGCAACTTTGAGGCAATAGGCTGATGGGTCGATATGATTTGACGTCATTTTCGGGGTTTCCAGGCTTTAAAATCATGATGATCTGCGCGACCTTCCACTGTTTGGGGACATAGGTGCGCTGCAATATAGCATTAAAAAGGTAAGTAAGAAATACTATAGCGACCTCCGGTAACTGCTTTAGTACGGATGATGTTATGAGGTCGTAACCTGGAGCCTTGTGGTTTCTCAATTTGTTGATAGCATATTTAACTTCGCTGGGAGAACATTTTCTCAGTGGTGGGTCTAGTTGGTGAATAAATGCTCGTGTGGCATTGAAATAGTCCAGTTTACTTGAGCCTTCGTCGGGGTGAGGAGTAAAGACACTTTCAAGATGGTTAGCAAAAACTTCACCCTTTTCGGCGTCACTGTTGGCCCATGTACTATCCAGCCTTCTGATTGGAGGTTGGTGCAGTTGAGGTCTTTTAAGCTTTTGTGTGGCTTTCCATAGAGAGTAGTTAGAGGTCGCAGTCCCATCTAGTTTTTCCAGGTGTCTCTGTACTCCCAAATTTCTAATTTCTTCCAGAGCCTGCTTTAGTTTTTTTATGTGTGCATTCAGTTTTTTCTTGACACTGGGATATCTATTCACTTGCCAGTCCCTTCTTAGTTCGCGTTTCTCAGCAAGTAGATCTTGGACCGAAGTAGGGCAATCGATGCCGCTTTTACCACTTCTATCCATTGGAGTAGCTTCCCATGCACTTTGCTGGATGACGCTATTAAAGTGTTCCACACCTTCTTCAATGTCTTCGTCACTTTTAAACGGTAAGTTGATATTGATTTTTTCAGCCACAAGGCGTTTGAACATATTTCAGTCTGTTTTGTGGTTGCAGAGTTGGCATGGTGGTAAGGTCTATGTAATATGTTTTAAGCTGCAAAAACACTGGGGAATGGTCAGATGACAGTTCCAAGCTAGTTTTACATTCAAAGTTGCCGTCAGTTGGGACTGGTCATCTCTTAGCTGCCACGGGTTATTTTTTATTTTTTTTTGTTTCTATTTGTTGTACCTACGCTTGACGCTTTTAACGTGTAAGTTTTTATTATTTTTATTTTTACATTGTTCTCACTTTTAGTTATAAATACAACATTATAGATGTAACGAATACTTTTCTAACAATTTAATTTACAAGAGCGTCCATGGAGTTTCTTGCCCGTTCTTCTCCATAGGTACCTACGCTTTGGAATGGGAATGTAGTTTCATTTTTCTTACTGACCGACTCCTTGACAATTCAAAAGTGCCTGTAAATGGTATAAATGAAATAAATGATTTGAGTTTGAGTTGAGTTTGAACGTTTTGAATATTCACGCTTTTTGTGATGAAGAAATCTATCAAGTCAGGGGTCTTATTTCTGTCCGTGGGCCAGTAAGTTGGTTCACCAGAAGATATTGGTCTGAAGTTGAGAGAGTCCACTGCCAGGTAGATTTGACGTCCTTTAGTTGTTATAGTTCGGGAACCCCAGAAGGTGTGCTTGGCATTATAGTCTCCGCCTGCGATAAACTTAGCTCCAAATGTAGAAAATATATTCACATAGTCCTCCTTATTGGGTTTGTGTTTGGGAGGGCTGTAGATGGCGGAAACTACAAGAGGGCTTTGGTGGTCTTCAATCACAAGACTTGTTGCTTGAAACATAGCTGTGCAGATTGGCTGTATTTCATAGTGCTTGATGTTTGCCCTGATCAACACAGCACTGCCACCGTGCGCGGTTCCATCTGGATGCATAGTTTGGTAAAATTTGTAGTTAGCTATGTTGAAATGGTTTTTTGTGGTGAAGTGAGTTTCAGAAATAAGTAATATATCAACGTTATGTAAATTGAGAAAAGCTTTCACCTCTAAGGTGTGTTGTGACAGCCCATTGGCATTCCATAGAACAATTGTTAATTGTTTGAATGTTGTTGATTGGTTATCATCTGAAGTAGTAGGTTTGTCATAGCACTTAGTTGTTGCATGATTTGTTGCATCATTACAAGCATTTCTTTCAGTTCTACTGGGTTGGGAATATTGTGTGTATGGCTTGGTTGAGGCTCAGCGAAACCAGTTACGGCTTTAGCGTAGGTGGGTACAGTGTTCGTTTTTGTATGATATGGGATATTTGGTTCAGCTGTTGTCTGATTGGCAGTAGGCTTTTTATCTGTTAAGGGTTGAGTTACTTTTTCAAATGTCTTTTTTTTCAGCGGTGGGTATTTCGATTTTTGCAGGTCTTTGTAGACTTGGCAGCCCTTGTAATTGGCAGGATGATTGCCTTCACATAAAGCACACTTCACATTTTCGTGTCTCCCTTTTACTGGGCATCCTGACGAGGGGTGGTTTTGCGCACATTTAATACACTTTGGCCGTCGGCGACGGTAACTTTTTGTATGACCATATTCTTGGCAGTTCGCACATTGAGGGATTTCGCGTTTGGGTCGTGGTTCCTCAAAAACGACACAACAGTGAAGCAGGTCTTTTATGTTATAGATATCCTTATTGTTACTGTTCGCCTGTAATTCAATGACGAATATTGGCAGGGGCTTTTTAGTCATTCTGTCCTTGATGTTCCAGATATTTGTAGTAATGTGTCCTAGCTCGGATAGTGCTTATTTTATATCATCAGTGCAGGTTGACGGGTGAATTTTCTTAAGAATGACTTTGTAACTTCTTTCTTCCCTAGGTTTGTAAGTATAAAATTCAGTTTCTTTTATTTCTAGTAGTTTAACAATGTTGGTGTATGCTTCGGATATTTTTGGTTGGATTTTGACGCGATCGTTTCGTAAAACTTTGGCAGTATAGTTGTCTTGTGCATTTTCGTCAAGTAACTTGATTAATGTTGCCCACTTTATCAATGAATATTGGAGGTGGTCTGGATATTTTTTGATAATCAGGTCGATTTTCACTAGGACTCTGATGATCTTTCTCTTCCTCTAGTCCTGTGAAGCGGTTTGTTAGATCGATAGGTTGGCTGAGCCAATATGAATCTAGTTTAGATTGTTTATTTTGATTTTCCTTATTTTCCAGGCTGACGAGGGAACGTTTTTTGTTGGGTACTGTGGTCCATTGTTGGTTGTTCCTGTTAATTATTATGTTTGAGTTGCCTCCAACGTTCAACTCTCCATCAGAAAGAGTAAGCGGACGGGTGATGAATAGCCCTTTGTGAAGGGCTTGCTGGACCATAGGTTTATCCTTTTGTGCCATTTTGTTTCACTCGAGTAACATTTTGACTGGGCTTATAAAGCTGACAAGCTGTAAATATTTTCACCCTAAACAAACTGGATTGCCCTTTCATCTGGTACTTAAATCAGCTATATGCTCCTGTAAATATTGGTCTACTAACATAGTTCTAAGTTTTTTATGTTACTAACATCTTTGTATTGTATTTGTGTGCTAACATAGTTTTTAAGTGGTCATGTGCTAACTAATGTTGTAACATGTACAATTATGGAAGGTTGTTCTGAAATAGTTTATTATTATTATTTTATTTTTATGTGTTTACATATCTCGGGACCCTGGGGTCCCGGACCTTTGGAAGGCGTACGAGGGGCCGAAGCCAACTCGCAGAGGCCCTTTAGGAGCTTTTTAATTGAATGAGGCACCAACCGACGATTATCCCTGTACGCACTATGCAAGTGCACCCAAGGACAACCCCCGGTTGGTGTAGGACTATTGCAGGATATGGAACCAAAGATATTGGACTATGGGTTTGGGTGGTTAAAATGGACTGGTTACCTAAAACTATGGAAGGACTATGGCCCCTGCCTGATCAATGTTTTTTATGTACACGGATAAAATGGCAGGGGGTGACTTGCACACTCATTAATGGGCCCCCGGAAAGGGTCGCTAGCACATAATGACGTAGCGACAAGGGGGCAACATATCCTGAGGTGCTCGAGGAGTGGAGAGGTATTCCACGGCTCTCAGAACAATCCCAGAGCCCGGAAGATGGTCAAGATCCCTACAAGCACTTACTGGAATACTTCCTGCCTCCGAGCACGTTTGCTCTTGCGAATCTCCACTCAAGCCGGCCAATAAAGGCAAGAATGAGGTGGGAGCTCAGTTCCTCGTCAGTGTTCACTCTAGCCGGCCAATAAAGGCAAGCCAGAGATGAGGAACATGACTTCTCCCGGGAGATAGGGTCCGTGGGGTCGCAACTGCCCAACAGCTCGCCACATGCTGCCCTGCGGGTTTCTGTATCTCTCTTGGTCTGGCTCCTCACCCTAGACATGTTCCGGTAAAGTAAACTCTACCGGCACAGACCCAGAGTTCGGAGCGCGCAAGCCCCACCACGACGTCAACGTAGAGATACGGCGGTGGGGTTATTATTATTATTATTGAAAGTCTCTTTGAGATATCTCAGGACCCTGGGGTCCTGGACCTTTGAAAAGCATACGAGGGGCCGAAGCCAACTCGCAGAGGCCCGTTAGACGCTTTTTAATTAAATGCGGCACCAACCGACGATTATCCCTGTACGCACTATGCAAGTGCACCCAAGGACAACCCCCGGTTGGATGTTGGACTATTGCAGGATATGGAAACAAAGATATTGGACTATGGGTTTGGATGGTTAAAATGGACTGGTTACCTAAAACTATGGAAGTACTATGGCCCCTGCCTGATCAATGTTTTATTATACACGGTTATTACTATTATACTGTGGCGGTAAGGGTATAACGGGCACTAAGTTCATTGAGTTATTTAAAGAGCTTTATAAATTTACGGCTAGAGTTGTGCGTGACAAATAATGTAGATAGTGGACGAATGGTGCGCTATTGGGTGCGCTTAGTTATACCATGAGCGCGGCACGAGTGGCGAGCGTAGCGGGCTAGGCATGGCTCGGCGCGGCGCCATATTTATTGGTTCGCTTGGCGCGTGGCCCACTTCGCACACTTATTCTTGTAACTGCCCGATAATCCCTTTAGTGACCCATCTCCTCGCAGCGTGTATCTTCTCGGCGAGGTGGTCGCTCGTGTTGTTTAACGTGAAGTGTGGAGCGGGCGCGGAGGTGCCGCCGCCGGTCAGTTGTCACGGCGCGGGACCCTTCAGCCGGATTACCGGAAGATTACGAACGTTGCTAATACTCGTAATGGACTTGTACGAGTCCGCGGAGAGCGCGCTTACTCTCTGTGGAACTTCCGCTCATACATCGCACCTTTAGAATTATAGAGACCTAACTTCTTCAGAAGTTGAAAAACATCACCAAATTAGGTCACTATAATAATATTATAGTGACCTATATTTGACATTTTAAGATTTCAACCTTTCTAAAGAACATCACCAATGAGGTCACTATAATATTGTGAATTAATTGATGATGTCATTAACTGATGATGTGATTGATGATTTCAAATAAGGTCTCTATAATTCTAAAGGTGCGACATGATGCATGCGCGCGACCTTATGGCGCTCTAATTGAATTTGCTAATGCGCGATTTTAGGAAGTTGACGAAACATTATTCAGCTATTAATTTAAATTTACGATTTCCTTACTAATTCTGCTTAAATTATGTATAGTAGCATTCGTATCGGTATTTCCATAAGTGAGTTGATTTCTCGCGGAAAATACCGGAGTGGTAGAATATGCGCATAAATATAAGGAATGTTTGTATATCGCTGCGATGCCTTTCCCTGGCGCCTAGCTCTTAAACTCGGCTATTCTAAATAATGTCAGGTAATCATGGATGAGAAATGACGGCGGATTTTCCTTAACGTACCTACAAGTACATATTATTTACTCTTGATGCCATTTACTAGGGGAGAACCTCACACATTGTTACTAACATTCATTCATTTCGTCATTATGCCACTCGAGAGGTAGTTGCTGAAAATCGCTGTTGAAGATAGGTTCGTCCGAAGTCACAGCATTTTGCTGAGCAACGACCTATTCTTGCACAGATGCGACGCACGGCTTTATTTTACTTGTAATTTGTTGTTTGTTGCAAAGGTAGATAATATCCACTGTGCTAAACATTTAGTTTTTGTTATGTTTGTTTGTTGTCATTTACCAATGTTGCAGTTGCACTACGCAATAGATTATGTAACATATATTGTCTGTGGTCTTGGCCTGTCATCAAGCAATGGACAACAGTCAAACTTTTTTATTTTTGTTGTTACACTTAAGGTTTTGAATATGTTACTTTGTATTAGTATGTGTATTTTGTCTATTTTGCATGTAATGTGCGTCTTGTTTGTATAGAATAAACAATTTTTCTTTACTTTTTTTATTTTTTATTCCATTATTTTCCAGATTTACACAGTGACTTGTATTGTCATCAAAGTGGGGCGCGTAAGTACGTACTAGCTGGTTGTAAAAGCTCAGTTTAAAAGTTAGATCATAAAAAAACATTTTCCTTTCAATTTTACCACCACTTTGTTCCAGATGACAAGCGGACGAGCGAACGATTCTCTTTAATCCGTGAATTATTTTGTATGGCTACTTGTGTAGAAGTGTAGCCATTCAAAATAATTCTCGAACACACCGATCACCGAACAGCAGCGATCCGAAGTAAATAGAATCCCATCAAAAACATTTTCATGTAAAATGTTGCCAAGGCGAGACCATATGGCTCGCATTGTGAAAAAGTTATCAGATCTCATGTAGAGCCAAGCTTATAACTCTACACGCCCTAACTCTACAAGCCCTAACTTGAAACTTAAAACAAGCATAGACAAAAGCCACCTACTGGTATCCTGCACCTGTGAACCCACGTACTGGCCAACAGATCCTAACAAAATCCCGGACCTCCTTGACTTCTTTGTCCTGAAAGGACTACCAAGGCACTATCTCAAGTCTGAATCCTACTACGACAGCTCCTCAGACCACACCCGGTTATATTAACAATAAGCACTATGCTGATAGAATCGGAAACAGTAAAAATGCTTACGTCCAAGCACACCGACTGGGAATCCCTGAGAGATTACATTGACAACAACATACAACTAAATATACCATTAAAAACTCCGGATGACATAGAAGAGGCCACAAAATATAATATATAACAACACTTATTCAGGAAGCTTGTTGGATCAATACCCCGGAGAACAAAATAAAAGATAGGAATAGTAACTATCCACTAGACATTAAAAATGCTCTACTAGATAAACGCCGACTTCGAAGAATTTGGCATCAAAGTAGGCTAGCAGCGGATAAAACTTTATTTAATAAAAAAGCCTTTGGAGACCTGAAAGAAATCCTATACAGTTGGAACAATGAGACTTTGGAACACCAACTCGAGTCTTTAACAGCTACTGCTTCAACGAACTATTCTTTGTGGAAATTCACTAAAATCTATAACAGGCCTCATAATGCTAGGCCTCCTCTTAAGACCACATCAGGATGGGCGCGAACATCTCAGGAAAAGGTAAACGCATTTGCATTGCACCTCGAAAAAGTCCTCACACCAAATCCAGCTATAGACTTGGCAAATGAGGAACTAGTTGATAGCGTCCTACAACAACATTTCCAAATGTCGCCACTCCCGCGCTCTATACGCGAAGTCTGGCGGCTTATAACAAAGCTTCAAGACAAGAAAGCTCCCGGGTAAGATCTCCTCACCAAAGAAATACTGAAACAGCTGCCCAGAAACGCCATTGTGTTTCTTACATCACTCTTTAATGCCATTTTGAGAATCCAGTACTTTCCGCTGGCGTGGAAGTTGTCCCAAATCATAATGATACACAAGATAGGTAAACACAGCTGATTGATGCCTACATACAAAACTGCAATAAACCACCACCTCTCCCATCCTTCCTTACTAAGTATAAATGCAATAAAAAGAACAACATAGTATCCACTTCTATTTTTAATATTGTCTTCACGCTGCCTACCGCACGAACCACTTTGTAAACATCTATGTGTGCGTGAGCGGGGCGCGCGCGTCTATCGCTGTGTGAGTAGCGCTTCAATACCAAATTTTCTCTCGCGCTCGCAATATATCCGACCCTCAATACAAATACAAAAATATTTATTTCTATAAAAAAAGTGTTTTTACACAGTTGGTGATTGGATCCTATTTTTAATTTAATTGGTACAATTATTTAAACTACCAAATGATTACCGATTCTTCTCTCTCCTACTAATTTAATATCAGCTAGTTCATAATTAAATAATCCATTATATTGTGTTTTTTCTTGAAGCTGGGTAAGTAGGTAATTGAAATCAATTATCCTTTCGTCCTTAAACCGGTTGAAAATCATCACGCCTAGTTTTTATTTCTACCACGAATGGTTCATTCGAGTCAATAGCGCATGTTCTCACATGTATAACTTCAACATGAATGATGTAACCCATATTTTGTAACAATATTTTGTTTTAAAAGAGTGTCCGTGGAGTTTCTTGTCCGTTCTTCTCCATAGGAACCTACTACGCTTTGGAATGGGTAACTAGCTTCATCTTTCTGACTGACCGACCCCTTGACTTTTATTTCAAATAAACCAATTACAGGTACTTTTGAATTATTACCTGTAATTGGTTTATTTGAAATAAAAATAAATGCTTTGAGTTTGAGGTTGATTATGGTTAGGTTACTGGATTCGACAATAAAATATAAATATTTGACTGAACTTACTTGTGACGTATATCATCCGTACACCCATTGTGTGTGTTTTTTAGTTGGCTGAAAATAGACAAAAAAATTATAATCTGTACTTATTGACGTACCGGTGGCAATATTGCCACTGCCGGCAATATTCCCAGCATCAATATTGCCGGTGAATTTCTTATTTGCCAGCAATATTGTCATTGGCAACTTTTAAGGATTCCTTACTCAAAGGGTGCCAACGGAGCCGACAATATTGTTAGTTGAATTTAGTTGTGGTATAAATAGATTTAGACTTCATTTTTAGGGTTGGGTTAGTAAGCGGACCCCAAACCAGGACCCGATATGGTAGCACGTAGTGTTCCACGCGCGCCTCTCTAAGACGTAACAGGGGGAGTTCAACACTCCCCCTATGGGACGGGGACTTCAGTGCGCGGGGCGTCACCAGCCCGGGGCAGCGGAAGACACATTCGCACCCACAGCCCCCTGACTCAAGTGTGCGAGGGAACACCGGGATGAATTTAGTCAGTAAGAGTCGGACAGACCCCTCTGCCCGGCCCAGGGCGGAGGACATTCATGAGGATTTCTACACCGACAATAAAAAAGGTAGCGGTCCCTTCCATAGGGCTCGGTCGTAAGCCCGCTCCTATGGAAGGAACATCGGGTACGACTGGGTACTTAGCGGCGAACTCCAACCGGGCGTAGACTTAACGTGCTACGCGGACGACACTCTGGTCATGGTCCGGGGGAGTTCGTAGGGAGGCAGCGTTGCTGGCGACGTTGATGGTTCGTCGGTTGGCGCTGGTGGTGGTGTTGAGCCGCATATGGCGCCTAGGCCTGGAGGTCGCCCTCAACAAGTCGGGGGCTATGATATTTCATGATCCCCGGCGGGCGCCACCGCCCACATCATACATAGTGGTCGGGGGGGCTCGAATTGCTGTCGAGCATACCATGAAGTACCTGGGATTGGTGGTCGACAGCTGATGGGATCTCGGCCCCCACTTCCAGCGGCTGGTGTCCAAGTTGCTGAGCGCGGCTGGAGTGCTGTCAACGCTGCTTCCCAATTTGGGGGGCCCGAGCGCCGCTTGTAGGCGGCTGGATCGCACGATCGATGCCCCTTTACGGGGCCTCCAATCTGGGTCCGGTGTCACCACTTCGTCGACTGTCGGGAGAACACGGCATGGCATACGCTGGCAGAGTGAGCCGCTTGGGAAGACTAGCGCCGTGCCGTCATCTCAGGAGTAGGCAGTGACCTGTCCTTGCCGGCCCTAGTGAATGCGATGGTCGGCAGCGAGGAGTCCAGGGACGCGGTGGTATCCTTCTGCGAAATAGTAATCTCGCATAAAAAGGCGGTGGAAAGGGAGAGATAGATCTCATCGTCTCACCCGGCCCGTAGCAGGCGCACCGGGCGTCGGCGGAGGGCGGAAAACGCCCTCTTCCGGCCCAAACATGGGTCCAAGAGCGACGGATTAGGGGACGTCCATCACCCCCCATACATCAGGATCTGAGGTAGCGGTGCGTAGTGTTCCCGCGACCCCCTGCGTAGGTGTGAGATTTTTATTCAGTAAATGCCCCCCCCCCAGGGTGAAGGAGATCCATGAGGATTTTACACCCATAACAAAAAAAAAAAAGGTAGCGGACCCTATTACTAAGGCTCCGGTATCTGTCCGTTCATTCGTCCGTCCGTCTATCACAGGGCTGTAATAAGGGTGACCCAATTCGAAAAATCCCCAAGTCCTAGTTAGGGATTTTTTACACTAGTAACACAGGTTGATCGGCCGTTTTTTCTCTATCGATACGTCCAACAATTTTTTTGTTATGATATCCCTAGGTGGGTTTTTGAAAACTATAAAAATTCAAATTGACGATACTTTCAGTTCCAAAAATCCCCAAGTCCTATAAATCCCTTAGTCCGTAAGTTTTTACCAAAAAAGGACTAAATTAAAATCAAAATTAATATTTCAAAATCTTGCAACATTATGATGCAGGTTTAAACTTAAAAGTATAGTAGTTCAGAAAAGGAAGACAAAAATATGAACAAAAACAAATTATCTATTTGCTTTGATTTTCAAAAGAATCTGCCATTGCCGGTCACTAATGTAACTGATGAATATTATCTCAGGCAATTATGGCTGCATAATTTTGGTATACATAACTTAAAATAAAATTCAGCAGCTATGTACTTGTTTACGGAAAATTATGCCCTTAAAGGGCCGAACGAAGTAACAACTGCTTTGGATGATTATTTTTTACACCACAAAACCCAGATCAGACCCATTTAGAAATATTTTGTGATAAATGTTTTAGTCAAAATAAAAACAAATTTATTTTTACGTATTTCGATCAGTTGTGTGCGAAAGGCTTGTTTGAAACAATTTCTGTACATTATCCAGTTCCTGGGCATTCAATGATGCCCATTGATAGAGATTTTGCTCTCATAGAAAGACACAAATTAAAACATGAAAAAATATATGAACCTCAAAGTTATGTCAATTTTGTGGTAAACAGTAGAAATGCCAAGTTTGAAGTTATTTGATTTTTAGAAAAGAACCTGATAGAACGAGGGCAAATAGATAGGAGAGGAGGAGAGCGAGAAGAACAACGAGGTAACGAAAGAGTATTTAAAGTTAAAGATTATAAAACTTACTATAATGATAATATTAAACAAACAATACCGGGAATTTCAGGTTGTCGTCGAGTTTTATTTCAAAGACATGCAAAGCCAGCTTTTTCTGATTCAATGACTGGCGATAAATCTAAAGTTTTTTTTTAATAAATAGAGTAGGTATATCTAGGTATCTTCAAGATGTTCCTGCTGATTGTTATCAAGATGCTATTAAAATTAAAGAAGCTAAAATTAATGACATTAAAAAACTTATTCGATTTGTACCACAAGAAAAAAGAAAATTCTATGAAACTTTGATTATGGAACACGCTAAATTAAATGAAAGTCAAATTTTTGAGAAATTGGATGACGAAATAGAGTAACTAGCCTGGTATTTTTAAAGGCTAAATTACTCATTTTTGTTTAATAGAATACTGTTAAAGAAGTTAATTTTGTTTTGTTATATTCCTTAGTCTTTAAAAAGAGGGAAAGATAACCCTAAGTCCTATTAATTTATCATAAGTCCAAAACTATTTTTTTTAAATTAAAGTTATTATAAATGCTTTTTATGTTTTGTTTTATATACTAAAATAAAGAGTATATTGTGTACTATAACTAAACGGTATTTTAATTTCAACATGGCCTGTGGTTTGTTTTCAAAAAAATTAAATATGTTTATTTTTTTTATTACCAATAACTGAAAAAGTGGACTTAGCCATTTCTCGATTTGGAGCACCCGTATCTTTTGCTAGAAAGGTTTACTACCTACCTTGGATTTTCTATATTCATATCAACTGAGGGCAAAGGAGTGAAAAAGCTTGTTGAAGAAAGCTCAGTACGATGTTCAAAAATCTGCGGGTTTGACGAATATCTGTAAAATAATATAAAGATATACAAATATATCGTACTTGCCTACTGTATCGAGTGTTTGTGTTGTTTTGCAAACAATCAAAATAAAATATTATAATTATTGACCTACATTATATCCACACTGGTTGTTTACCTACTAAAATAATTTACTCGTATACCACATTTCTTATGGTTATACACAGCTGATCCTGATACCTCAATTCTTTCAATTTCTTTTGCTTCTAGCATAGTATAATAAAGAGTATTACGTCTTCATAGAGAACGGCCGAAACGACGCGCTCCGAAATCTCGGTGAATACCAGTACGCAACAGTCTCAAGTGCCCTGCCGTTATGCGCATGGACGCGGTAGGTGCGAGATTTATTTACGTGAAATATGGATGTTTGAATTCATCAATATCGAAAAGTATTTTTTTTTAAATTACCAACTGAATCGCCAAATCTATAAAACTTACAATAATTTTTGTTTTTATTTATGTATGTGTTATGTTGGACGTTATATTTATTGAAGCGTAGCGAGCATAACGTCCTTGACTTGTCAAGGACGTTGGTTAAGTACCTGTACTTAGTAGATGATTATCTCACTTTTTCCATGCGATCGGTGCGAGTGAAGAAACAAGATATACCAATACTAGATTCTGCTTGCGGTTTCGCCCCCGTGGATTTTAGAATATAAAAAACCTATTTAACAAAAAAAAAAAAAAAATACCGACCTCCAAAAAACTTTTTAGTTTTTTGCCACAGACTCCCGAAATTAAAGTTATTTTTCACTTTGTAGTGTTTTTTGGAAGTCGTTTTTTTGTTATAATGTTACCTATCCCACAACAATTCGATTACCACTACTTGCTACACCACACAAACAACAGTGACACAAGATATACGAAGTGGATTAAATACGTATTATCGAAGCTAACTCAAAAAGACTACTCAAGCAAAGTTAATAAAAATCGGTTAATAACCATTTATAGCCCGAGTGCATCTCATGACAATTCCAATAAGCCCAAACACGGCTAGGATACATTGTTTTGTTACGGAGTTCCGGTGCATACTTTCCGGCTTCGAATTATTTATTTAAATTTGCTTCATAGTCGCTTAACTATCTTAATCGAGATATCTTATCGCCACCTGTAAAATACTTATCATTGAGGAGTTCCGGTGGCCATTTATGGTCTTCTTCATCAGTTCTACTTCATCGAATGATACTTTCTGAATGCAAATACTTGAGTTGTTGATGAAAATACAAAAATCGCTATATGTATGCCTATAATATTTGAGAAGTTCCCTCAATTTCTCATGAATTCCATAATCAGATCCTAGTTTACTTATTATATTACCACCCTTGGGATATCTCCATTCCAACAAAAAAAGAATCATCAAAATCGGTCCATAAACTACGAACTTATCCGCGAACAAACATAAAGTCGGATCGCCTCGCCTTAAGCCCAGATATTTTTCGCAATTTTTTTGCTGTAAAGGAATATTGTTAATATTTAAGGGTTCATGTGGCGGTATTTTTTATTTTTAGCTTTGAATACGATGTAGCATGTTTTAGAGGTATTTATAGTTAATAAATTAAACTAAAACCATAAAAATAGGTTGTTTAAGTCTTCTTGAGCTTGTAAAATTAAATCATGAATGGACGATCCGAAATAAAATAAACGAGTGTCATCCGCATATAAAGTAAGATGGCCATGTAGTTTAAGTTCTTTTATATTATTTATATATATTAAAAAGAGCATTACATTAGCATTACCTAGAATATATCCCTGGGGTACTCCACAAGTTATAGGTAAAGCATCGCTTTGATAATTATTATCTATTTTTACCAGTTGTAATCTATTTTTTAGATAGGATAAGAACATATTTAAGGCACTGCCAGTGATGTTTATTGTTTCCAGCTTTTTGAGTAGCAATTCATGACTGACAGTATCGAACGCTTTTTTGTGATCAATAAAGATGCCAAGAACTATGTTTGTACCATCTATATTTTGCTTAATTTTGGAAACGAGGTCAACTGTAGCAGTAAGTGTGCTACTTTTTGGTCTAAACCCATATTATTGATCTGATAGGAAGTAGCAAGAAGTTAAATGTTTTTCTAATCGACTGTGTAGAATTTTTTCTAATACTTTTGACAATACAGGTAACACTGAGATTGGCCGGTAGTTGCCTGGGTCCGTCTTTGGTCCTGCTTTGTGAATGGGAGTTACCTTCGCCACTTTCAGGCTATCGGGAAAATTGCCCTCACTCAGCAGTTTGTTAAAGCATTTACACAAATTGTTCGCTATTATATTATTTATGCATTTTATTGCTTTAGTATTAACCCTAGATCACTAAACATATTTCCGAGTTACACAGTCACTAAACAGTAGTCATTTTGACTAACAAAATGAAACGACGATATTTTTACTTAAAATGACATTTATTAATTAAAAAAGTAGGTAACATGAGAGCACATTATGTTATGATTTCTTAAAAATTATAAGAAATTTAAAATGTTATTCCTGGCAGTCTAAGCAGATATGAATGGTATGCTCGCCGCAAATGGCCTTCCCGTAGGAGAGGCATGAGGCACTTTGGTCATCCTGTGCTTCTGGTATGGGCAAAATGCGCAAATTTTTCGTTTATTTGCCTGTGCTTGAGAAGTACCAGCGACAACATTTTGAATTTTCAGGATATCTTGGATACTGGCCTTGATATTGTTTCTCAAAGTTACGGTATTGTACCGTTCCCGCAACCACGGCTCAATGAGATCGTCGGCCAATTTTTGTACGAATGCTCTGCGTTTCAGTGGTATATGTCGTAGCCGTACCATGTTCGATACGTAAATAACATACGCATTGATACTAGATAAGTTCAGCATATTATAAAACTAGCTCTTGCCCGCGGCTCGGCCCGCGTGGATGTCGGTTATCGCGTAAACAAAATAGCCTATGTCCTTCTCCATATCCCTGGCTATATCTCCGTCAAATTTCATGACGATTGGTTCAGCGGTTTAGGCGTGAAAACGTAACATACAGACAGACAGTTACTTTCACATTTATAATATGCATATGTATGCATTGAGGCCATCGGTTTTGCGATTGCAGCTTATTGATCCTTTGGTACTGTTGTAGAAATGTATTATTACGGGCTTTTTTGTGCTGGAATTATAGTACTCGTATACAACAAAAGCAATAAAACTCTCAGAAATCAACAAAATAAAACTTTATTTATACAAGAAGTCAATAAATAAACAAAATTATTCAAAGCTTACCTTGACTCACTTTACACGCGTAATCACTAAACATTAGTCCATGAGACTAATAAATCGCAAAAACTCCGGAAGTAAAGGTCGTGCGGACGCAATGCATGCGCACGGGTCACTAAGACAATGAATTAGGAGAGTACTGAGCGTGGCGGGGCGGGAGAGTGCCGGGAACATATCAAAACAGCGAATGCGTGGGGGTCGTGTCGCCTGTGAGACTAATGTTTAGTGATCTAGGGTTAATACCATCTAATCCTGTACTGCAGTTGGGGTCAAGTTTTGTTATAATTTTTGTAATTTTAGTGGCAGTACATGGATCAAGATTAGAAAGCACTGGATTATTTTCGGAGGGAGTATTTGGTAAGGCGCGTGAATACTCATCGTGAAAAGATCTAGGTATCTCATTTGCTAAAAGGGGGCCTGTAGTGGCAAAGTACTCGTTAAAAATCTGGCAAATATCTATTGGGTCTTTGAACCGATCAGTAGTTTTGAAGGAACACAGTTTTGTTTTATTTTATTGGCTGCTAATATATACACTAGATTCCACATTTTCTTAGGTTTTTACCAGTTGTCAGGAGTTAAAAGAAACAGTTTACGGATTCAATAACTTTTTTTTTTTATCTAGGGCATCTCAGAGTGTAACCACTAAGGTTCCGACTCTTTAGCCGGACTTTCCTGTGGCTGCCTTAAGCTCCTAACGAAACTTAATGGCTCCAGCCAGGGCGTATAACTTATATTTTGAGAGCTAGTTTATATATACAATTTATCTACTGACTAAGCTGTGTGACAAACTACGAACAATATTTACACTAACCAATCACCGATAAACAGGTGTCTTTTGCTCGCGATATAAATACCGCGCGCCGCGTCGCAGCGTTAGTCTTGAGCTGCCCGGTGGTTCGTCACCACCGTAGCAGTCGCGGGGACTACGCCCCATTTTTAACATGCCGAAACCCGGCAAACGCGACCCGTCGGGCCGCGATGCCGGGTCCCCGGAAGCCCGTTCGACGATGGACCGGACGGCGTCGATGCCGGACATCGGCGTCACGTCGCCTGGTGCACCGCCAACCGGGCCATCAACAGGCGAGAAAGGAAGAGGAGGAGGAGAAGGAGCGGGAGCCGCAGTAGGTGCCGGGTCGCCGTCGACATCGGCGCTTGCGCGCGCTGCGCCTACGCCGCCGTCGAGCCGACAGCACACAGTGCCCGTCCGCCCCGCCGCGTTCCGCCCGGTGCCCATACAGGCCCCGGGGCCCGCCACGACAACAAGCCGCGCACCGCATGTGCGCGCCGCGGCCCCATCCGCGCGTGCAACTGCGCCCGCACGAACCTCAGCGCCCGCGCGCTCCGCCGCGACTGTGCAACCGCGTCTAACATCGCTGCCCGCAGGGAAAGCTGTCCCAGCTTCTCGCACCGCCGCACCCGGTCTCCGCCCAGTGCTGGCGGGACCGGTGCCGGCCGGGCGGGAAAAACCAGCAGCGGGAGCCGGCCAACATAGGCCGCCCCCGCTCATGATGTCTAAGGCGCCCGCCTCACCAGCGCCGCCCAGAGTCTCCGCCTGCGACTCCCCCGCCATGCTGTCGGCGTGCTCATCCCGTGCTGGGTCGAGCATGTCGCTGGCCTCGGGGGGATCGGCCGGGTCCGGTCGCGACGACATGTCTACTGACATGACACCGCGGACCGGCCCCAAGCCCAACGCGGGAGGAGCCGCCGCCACATCAACAACACCGCTGGGGTTCGACTTCGAGTTTGTTCTCGAACCACTCGACCAATGACCCCAGCGGCGCAGGAGGAGCTCGGACGAGACCGCGTCGGAGGAGGCGAAAAGGTACTGCCTAGACTCGCCGCGCGCAAGCGCGTCGCAGGGTCGGGGCACGCCTACCTCGCCTTCCTTTGCTGACGCGGCTCGCCAAGCAACGCCGCCGCCACCAACCACTACGGGGGTGAGTACCGCACCCCCACCCACCTCGGTAAAATTCACCGCACCCACTGCTGCCACCTCCGGCGCCGCGACGAAGGAGACGACGTCGAAGAAGAAGCCGCGCTACCCTCCGCTGGTAGTGGAGAGGCTGCCTAATTGGGCCGTCCATTTCAGGGCCATCAGTGCCAAGCTGGGCCGGCCTCCCCATGCTCGCCCGTACGGGAGTGGAGTTCGTTTCACTCCCGAGACGGAGGACGAGTACAGGCTGGTCCAGCGCTATCTGACCGGCCTTGTAAAGGATAGCGGCGTCTCGTGGTTCGCCTATTCGCTGCCAGCGGAGAAGAGCCTCAAGGTGGCCATACAGGGGCTACCGGCAGACACCGATCCCAAGGAGATAGAGGAGGAGCTCCGGACGTTGGGATACCAACCGGAGTATGTGCGCCACATTAAGGGCGCACAAGGACGACCCGGTTGCGTGTTCCACGCGATTATTAAGAAGACCCCAGACGTCCGTGCCATATTCGACACCACCGTGTTCATGTACATGAGTGGTGTCAAGATAGAGGCTTGGCGGGGGAAAAAAGGGCCCGCTCAGTGCCACCGGTGCCAGCGGTTCAGACACAGCTCGCACCAGTGTCACCGCCCGCTCGCCTGTGTTCGTTGTGGAGACGGGCACGCAGCACGCGACTGTCCGCGCCCGCGGGAGGAGCCGGCCACCTGTGCCAACTGTGGTGGCCCGCACCCCGCGTGCAATATCAAGTGCCCCGTCTTCCAGGCGGAGACCCGCAACAGGCGGGCGGGGACTGTTGCCATCATGGCCGCCTCACGCCGGCCCCAAGTGGCCACCGAGAGGCAGGACGAGCAGCCACAAGAGGCTCAAGGCGCGTCGCTGATGGCGGCAGCCAACGAGCCCACGAGCAGAAGCCAAGCCACCTCCTCTGGGCGGAAGAGGAAGAATAAGAAAAGGGGGAAAGGAAAGGGGACGAAGCCCGATCCCCCAGCGACCCAGGAAGCTGCAGCAGATATCCCGAAGGCCGGCCCTGCCTCAATACAGGCGCGGGCTGCGGACTCGGGTAAGAACAAAAAGCAACAAAGGCAAGAAGCCACAAGTGGCGCCGGCGGAGCGCAGTGGCAACACGCGGAACCACAGAACCGGCGGATTAATGAGGAGTCAGTTCAAAAGTTCCCGGTTCTGCCGCGTGGTGGCGCCCCCGGCGCTACAAAATATGAAACAACTAGCAGCAACATAACAACATACGATAAACCAAAAGCCAAACCCGAGTTCACAGCCTGCGCCATCAAACTTTTGATGGACCTCATCAAGGCCATTAGGCAGGGCCTTGATGTAGAGACAGTCATCCTTGACGGCCTGGCCACGCTATTAACGCTCTACCGTGACTAGGCCGTTGAGGATGCTACATTGGAACGCCCGCGGCCTTCGAGATAAGGTCGCCCCCCTCCGCCACCTCCTCAGGGAACAAGACATCGACGTGGCGCTCATAAGCGAGACGCTCCTGGGACCCGAAGATAGGGTTAGGTTCCCGGGATATCTCGTTTACAGGAAGGATGAAAGGTCGGCCCATAACGCCAGGTACCGTGGTCTGGCGGTACTAGTGAGGCGAAGAGTCGTACACCAAGAGCTCCCCTTGCCGTCGCTCAGTACGCTGTACGCGCTGGGTGTTCAGCTGCACATAGCCAGCGAGGACATAGACATTTACGCCTGCTACAAGCCGCCCGCGACTCGACTGGACCTACCAGAGTTGCGGGCCTTGTTAGCACAATCTCAGCGCGCCACCATCCTCGCCGGTGACTTAAATTGTAAGCACCCAGCGTGGAACTCTACCATAATGAATACCGAGGGGAGACGGCTCTTCGCGGACGCGGAAGCCTTCGGGTATGCGGTGTCCGGCCCGGAGACACCCACCCACTACCCGGATAACAATGCTCACATGCCGGACGTGCTGGACATCGTAGTCCACCGGGGGCTACACTGCCAGACCACGCAGCAAGTAATAGACGACGAGTTACAGTCGGACCACCATCCTGTACTCGTCGTCTTATCGGGTATGCCGACCCGACTGAAGCCCATAGCACCACGTCCATTAACGGATTGGAAACAGTTCGAGGAAAAAGTAGAGACCACCACGCCGACTCGGCCTATCACGACCTCCGCGGACGTGGACCGGACGGCGGATGAAGTCACTGCTTGCATACAAGACGCCTTAGAAGCGGCGACTACAACACAGCCGCAGGGGAGAGTGCTATTGCCGCCTCTGCCTGTGCACATCACGACGATGATCGCCGCGAAGAGGCGCCTACGCAAGCAGTGGCAACAGCTCAGATGCCCCACGCTCAAGACGCAGCTGAACCGTCTCGCGGAGAAGGTCAAGGCCGAGCTCAAGGCACACACCGCCGCGGGCTGGGAGGAACGAATCGATGCCACTACGGATAGCTGGCCGTCGGTTCATAAACTCTGCGGCCAGCTCACGAACACCCCAGTCCCGGTGCGCCCATTGCTGAACCGCAACGGGGCGCTTAAGTACGTATCGGAGGACCGGGCGGAGGTCTTCGCCGAACACCTGGAACGTCAGTTCCGCCCAAACCCGACGCGCGACACCGAGCATGTCGCAGCAGTCGAGAAACACCTGGGAGACTACTTCGCAACGCCGATAGCTCCCGATGAAGACCCTATCTTCTTCTCGCCTGGCGCAGTTAGACGCGCCATCCTAAGAACGAAGCCCCGAAAGGCCCCCGGTGCTGAAGGTATCACCAACACAGTGCTGCGCCACTTGCCCTTCCGTATGGTAGCGGCACTGGCGCGCCTGTTCACGGCGATACTGCGCACGGGGGCCTTCCCCACCTCGTGGAAGGAAGGGCGCGTCATCATGCTGCCCAAGGCGGGAAAGAACGTGCTGAAGCCGGAGAGCTATCGGCCGATAACACTCCTACCGACAGTCTCCAAGGTGTTCGAAGCACTCCTGCTGCAACACCTCCTACCACACATTGCGCCGCGGCCGGAACAATTTGGGTTTCGGGCGGAACATAGCACGACGCTCCAGCTGTCGAGGGTACTGCACCTACTCGCAGCCGCGCTAAACAAGAAGGAATACTCGGTGGCAGTATTCCTCGACTTGGAGAAGGCCTTCGACCGCGTATGGCACGACGGCCTTATATATAAGCTGGCCACGTCAGACGCGCCCCGTCGCGCCGTAAAAGTGGTCTCTACTATTCTCTCCAACAGGACCTTCAGGGTGGTGGTCGACGGGGCGCTATCCAACGCCCGCCCGGTGCTGGCTGGTGTGCCGCAGGGCAGCTGTGTGTCGCCAGCGTGTTACTCACGTTACACCGACGACATCCCCACCACTTCAGACGCTACGCTCGCGCTGTACGCAGACGACGCCGCGTACATTACTACCTCGCTCAATGCGAAGTACGCGGCGGTCAAAATGCAGCGCGCGCTTGACCTGCTTCCCGAGTGGCTGTCGAAGTGGCGGCTGTCGGTGAACGTGGGTAAGACACAGGCGATGGTGACGGGTTTTGCACCCCTCCCACCGCCCCTGAAGCTACAAGGAGCCGACGTCGCGTGGTCGCCCCAGGCCAAATACCTGGGTGTGACGATCGACCGTCGGCTCACGATGGGGCCACACGTCCGTAAGGTCGCCGCGCAGGTAAGGGTTGCCCGCAACCAACTCAAACCGGTGCTCTCGTCCCGCATCCCGGCGCGCGTCAAGTTGAGCGTGTACAAAATATACGTACGCTCAATCTTGACGTACGCCGCCCCGGCTTGGTACGCTCTCACGAGCGAGACGAGCCGAAAGCTGCTCCGCGCGCAACAGAACTTAGCGCTGCGGACCATTGTTGACGCTCCTCGCTACGTGAGGAATAGCGTACTACACCGGGACCTCGGGATTGAGAGCCTGGATGAGTTCGTGCGGCACCTCGCGAAAGGCATGTTCGCGCGTGCCGACGCATCTGCTTGGCCCCATGTCAAGCAGATAGCGCCCTGGCACACGCGCCCGCCTGACGCGAGACCCCTGCCCCGCGACCTGGTAGCGGACGACTGACCCCATCGCATCGGACATGACGCCCAAGCAAGCGGCACCCAGGTTACACGCGGCTTGCTTGAGACAATTAATACGTCACAAACCACACGCATTTGTTACGTATTTGTATTCTAGGTTAATATAGGTATGAATACGTAACAAAAACAGACATTCACCTCTATACAGGCACATATATATGCACGTATAGTCGCAACTGCGGTCGCGACTACACGTATTCACCGGGCGGCGCTACACTACAGTACTATGCCGCTCTCACACTCATATTCCGCCTATTACCCGGGTCATGGTTTGGCTAGCTCTGATAAGTGGGCCGGGTATAGGCTACATTGACCTGTAGAAGCGCCATAAAGTCGCCATCTCGTCACTGGTCATCCTCGCCGGGCCTCCCCCAGGTAACTGGGGGTCTCACCTGGCGGGGACAGACCGCCGAGATGTCGTGAAGAAGCGATACTGTGTAACAGTGTCGCGGCGCGACTACAGAAACAATCTCAGATACCCTATCACAGGGCCCGCGTCTGTCACGCGGGCCCAACATCCTTAGGCCGCATTAGGCCGCCACGAGGAGGGGCCCATATTAATGGGCCACCGTGAACCCTCCGCGGACAGGGGGCTATGCCCCGGTTCCGCTAGCCACGCCCCCTTGCGGGGGCGTAGCGACATCTGAGCGAGCGTTAGTCTTAAGCCCGTGCGCAGCGCGCGCGGACGTTGATGCCAGCTGCTACAGGTTTATTAATACAATCGCTGAATTTTTTATAGTAATAATTGTCCTTTATATCTTGCATGTTTTTAGCCACACTTTTTCTTATTGTAATAAAGCCTGCTTCCAGGTTGGTGCTATTTGGGTTCTTCTTAAGTTCTGTCCACAATGCGTTTCTTTGATTGATTTCCTCAATTATGTTTTTGTTTATCCAGTCGTTTTGGGGTAGGTTTAGAATTTTTGTTTTTCTTGTTTTACTTTCGGCTATTGCTGATTTGATTTTCCATTTTTGTATAGCTATCATCTAGTTCTTCGTGTTTCGTTCTTTCTAGAATATTATATAGTTTCGTAAAATCAATTGCTTCGTATTGAGTCCTTGTTTTTCGTGGAGGTTTAGTTTTTTTAAGTTCAACATATATTTGTTTGTGGTCAGACATTGAAGAGTCCACTATTGCCATGTGAAAGTGATCGTCTGTTATGTTGGAACTAACATGATGCAGAATAGATTTTCTATTATTCGATTCTCTGGTACAATATTTTTTGGTGATTTTATTTAGTAATTTATGTCCGGTTCCTTTCACGAGTTAAGTATATTGTTTGGTTTTCTTGTCTTTATTCAATAAATCAATGTTGAAATCTTCGAACACTATTGCCCTCCTTCTTTGTTGAAGTTGGGACTCATATACCTCAAGAAAGTCTATGTAGTTAGTATTGCCTGGGTTGTATACAACGCCTACTTCTAGTGCATACCTCTCCAGTTGTATCCATAAATAATTGTTTCCACCTAAGTATTTGGATTCTATTAGGTTATGTTTAAGATCATTATGGACATATGCTGAAACCCCGCCTCCTCTTGTATCAGTTCTGTGGTTGTAGTAGTGTGAGTAATTATTTATTTGTAGTTCCAAGGCTTGCGCTTCAGTTCTGATCCAAGTTTCAGTTAGTAAAATAACATGAATTGTAGGTAGTGATTGTAGTATACACTTAAGTTCGTCAAATTTTCCTCTTTTGCATGTACTTCGGGCATTAAGATAGAAAAATCTTAATATTATTAATATAATTATAATATATGTTATTTCAAACAGTTTATTATTCCCTTGTATTTCGATACATAACCACAATGCATCTGAGATTTTGTTCCAATACATACAAAATCAAATCAAAATCTTATATGTAACAATACATACAAGACCCAGTCGCTTCCTAACAATTTATAACTGCAATACTTAAATATTTTAAATTGATTTATGTTAATTGTATAATCCATACTAATATTATAAATGTGAAAGTAACTCTGTCTATTTGTCTGTCTGTATGTTACTTACCTTTTCACGCCTAAACCGCTGAACTGATCATCATGAAATTTGGCAGGGATATGGAGACGGACATAGGCTACTTTTTGACGCGATAACCGACATATACGCGGGTGGAGCCGCGGGCAAAAGCTAGTAGTTCAAAATAAATTCATAGCATTTAAAATTATAGATGTTTAAAAACATTCATAGTATATAATTTAAAATTTTCATGCATACATGAATAAATATAAGATGTAGTTTTTTCCCTAGTTAGTGAAATATTAGCCAAATTCAATGTTATAATTTCATAAATTTATCGATTGAATAGAAACATCTATCACAAAGCCAATTATAGAGAGTCCTGTTAAATTCTAAGCTTCATAAATTTCTTATGCCTACAGGTAGTTTATTGTATATTTTAACTGCCATAGTGTAACAGTTTCTATCGCACAATCTAAGCCGATTACTTGGGATGAGAAATGGTTTTTGAACGACTTTTCCTTTAAAAGGTATCAATCACTTTTTAACAAGGACAATAAAGCTTTATCGTCCTTGTTAAAAAGTGATTGATTATTTCTTACGAATTTACTTAATTCAAATATGTATAATGCCGGAAGTGTAAGTAATTTTTGCTGCATAAATATTGGTCGACAAGAATCTGTCCACTTAAGACTGCACCGAGCGCACAGTGGCACCCTCATCGTTATTTCGGTGATTTCTTTTATTTTAGAATGAAAATACAGAAAATAAGCTCGTCAAGTTGTGCTTCACAAGACTATACGTTATTATTACTACAAACAGTAGTTTTAAATTGTTATGTTTTATTGTAATCATTAAAACGGAGTTTCCATTTTATTGATTAACAATTTAAAACTACTGTTTGTATTGAATTTCTCCTGTATCGTGGGTGCGTTTACATACATTTAAACTCACATATACAAACAGTGAGAACCGGAACAACTACTTATAGGTCATACAAATATTTATTCCGTGCGGGAATCAAACCCGCGACACACCACGCGAATTCACCTGCCGACGCTGCTGCCGCTGTGCCGCTCCGCGTATGTTCCGGTCCGGCGCTGTGCCGGCCCGGCGCTGTGCCAGCCCGGCGCTGTGCCAGCCCGGCGCTGTGCTCGGGAGTGAAGAATGTTTGACTAATGGTCCGACAGCCGCCTGACGCCTGCACAGATACCATTGTTAATGTCACTTAGCAAAGTGAAACTAAGCACGTTAGCGGTGAAGCGTGTCATCTTCAAGTTCGTTTACACTTTTGTGAAGACTGCTACAGATTGAGAGCACTCTGTCGCGCCTCGCATTGTGTGTAGCACTGTCGCCACCGCCGCTATATATAGATACCCCGTCGGGCCCAAACCTACGTATTGTGTTGTATTGTACCAGTAATGTTGTTGAATCATGCGATGAATGGGCACAGCGATGCTCAGAGCGTTGCTCATGCGATAGTCGATCATCGCTGAACACAATTACACACTAGTTACACAATTATCAAAACAGGAAATGGATTGTTTTACAGTTTGTGAAATATTCATGTTATACTTACATTCGTATGAACATAGCGGTCGGGGCGTGCGGTGTTGCACTTAAAAAGCGATGGCTAAGGAAGAAATGGAAAGATCGAGCTGAACAGACGTTAAGCGTGTGAGGTTAACAAACACATAATATTCCGTTTTCAAGAAGTATCAAATAACAACAATACACGCGAGACTGGTCGCAGCCCGACCGGCGGCGCTGTCCGGCCCGCCCCGGCCCGGTGCGGCCCGGTCAGGTGCCGCTCGATGCGGCCCGCGGCCTGCCTGGAAGTCATCGTTCCATATCATTTGTCGTCTCCGTTTGCCTCTCATTCCTGCTCAACTGAGTTGCATCATGAGTCCGTTCCGATATATCCAGTCGCTCACATTGTATGTTGCTCGTGTTTACACGTACGTATTATTGTGTTTGTAGGTCAATTTCCATACGGAATGTAGATATGAGCGTAATACCGTTCATATACGTATATCTAGTGATGCTTACGCTTGCGAGGCCCAGGATCGCTCTAAAGAAACATATGTTTCATGAAAGGGTCATGTTGTACGATCGTCGGCGTCGGGTGTTTCGTTAGCACTGAATACGATCACGCTTCCACTTTGATGTAGGTTTCTTACAGTTTTGCAGTAAAAGGTAAACTTTTCAATAACAACTTTTAGTTTTAGTCTGGCTTTTGGTATAGTGTATACTTTTATAGTACGTCGGGAGCGCTGCCGAGCGGAAACCTTTCGATAGCTGCTGATATTAAATCGTGGCTATAAAACTTATTAACTTTTATCGCTTCGAATCGGGGTATGTTCGTACTACAGTTCTAGTAGAGAGTTTTAGTACAAACAAAAGCAACGCTACAGTTTGCCAGTCACCGATGTGAATGTAGGTAGCTAGACCTACTAAATAGTCAATGTAAGCGCTCCGCGCATACCTCCAAATATTACGATGTACGGTTTAGCATCACAATATATGTAGTTCTGGCAGTCAGCCGACTGATGCTCGTGTAAGAATCGTTCATTGAAACTTCAATATCAGCGGCTCGGGGCTGACGGTGGCGGTGCAGGGCGAGGCAGGGTGGGGGACGGGGGACGGGCACAATTCACTCCACGCCGACAAGAAAAGATTGATGACGATTAATCTTTCCTCAGATTTTAATCAATTCCGGCGCGTCCTCGACTCGCTACGGCTGAGTTAGCTTATTTCTGCTTACGTTCGTCCTCGTCGGCCATGATTGTAAGCTTAGTAGGCACGTTACTATGTCTACAGAGCATTGTTTTAATTTAGGTTTGCGTTTTGTTTGCAAAAGTAATGCTCGAGCAAGCGTAATCGCAGTACAAGCACACACATAGACAGAGCGTTTCGCAGATGAGATAGTTTTTTTTTTTTTGCTAGGGCTTCTTAGAGTTAACCATGAGAGTTGAGGCTCTTTAACCGGTCTTTCCTGTGGTTGCCTTAAGCTCCTAAAAACTTAAAGCCTCCAGCCAGGGCGAAAAACTTATAAACTAAACGACTGCGCGCTAAGGGCACCCCCTGTGGGGTACGAACCTCGGCTTAGGGCAGAGTCGGGGGGAGGATGGCAAGGGACCGACGGTGGCTGGATAAAATCAGGGTTATGATTATTATCGGGGAGACAGTTTTGATACTTACATTTCAAATAAACTATGATGCGCTGCCCTCGGCGAGAGTGAGTAGCTCACGACCGCGATCGTGCGACGTTCATTGATCACGTCTCTTGCCCATGAGTATAACACAATTAACACAATGCGATTCTTTGCTCTATTATAATTAAATGATGAAGGTCACGTCATCTGGTCCACACCTTATGGAACTCGTTACAAACCTTTCGTTGTTCGAAACGGAATCACAAGCCGGTGTCATGCCTGTTCATTGTACAACATTCTCGGTACACACAGACATGTGTATCATGACAGCACGCTTAAACCAATACTGTCACTGGTAACGCCATCTCTCAATGTTTATTAAATTTATAAAATGAATTATCAGATGATATTCCAGTCACTCCTTGATAGGTATCAGGATACTCGTCCTAGAATCCACGTACTTTGATCAAGCGTTGAATCTAAATCTGAATTAGAATTTAAATTGTCCGGATCCGCCTCTGTTTCGAATTTCCAGCTGTTCATAGATAACTTACGCCGCTAACGCCCTTAAAAACTTAAAATTAAATGATCTTTCCGACTTTATATTATTACAACTTGCTTTAAAAAAGTTCGCCCTATTATAGAAACGGTTCGTGTCTTCGAGATGACGGAACATAATCATAAAATACCTTCTCTAGATAGCTTCAATTCATCAAAAATCAGTGCCGAATATGTCATAACTAGCTTCTGCCCGCGAATTCATATGCGTGAAATGTCTTGTTTCCCCGACCCACCCCTTCGCATTCGCGCATTGCCTGCCTGCGCTATTACTTCGTTTTCACTTAGCCTCTCAGACATTTTTTTTTTGCTCGGCTGCTAATTGGCCTAGCGTGATGCTACGAGGGCTAATTGATAAATTTCCGAAACGACAAAGAAAAACCTTAATAATCTATTTAAAATAAATTTATTACTACTCAACGTAGTTTCCTTTTATCTCGATGCATTTAGTCCATCGCTTCTCCAATACACCAGTTACAGTGAAAGTAACTATGTCTAATGTCCGTCTGTTTGTTACGTTTTAACGCCTAAACCGCTGAACCGATCGTCATGAAATTTAGCAGAAACATAGCCTGGGATATGAAGAAGGACATACCTAGGCTACTTTTTACGCGATAACCTACATCCAAGCTAAAGAGTTTGTTTGGTTAAACGCGAAGAATTGTCAAACTTAAGTGGCAATGGACAGGGCACATTGCTCGCAGAACAGATGGCCGTTGGGGCCGAAGGGTTCTGGAGTGGCGACCGCACATCGGAAGACGTAGCGTTGGGAGGCCTCCCACAAGGTGGACTGATGACCTTGTGAAAGCCGCAAAAATTCGCTGGATGCGGGAAGCACGGAACCGGTCGAGGTGGTGGTGCTTGGGGGAGGCCTATGTCCAGCAGTGGACGTCTTTCGGCTGAAATGATGATGAATGATGACTGGTTCGTCGAATTTAAAAATTATTTTAGTTTTGTATATTTATCGAGGAAGACTATAGGCATATAACATAATTATCACGCTACGACCCTTAGAGGCCGAACAAAAATATCAATAGTCAAAAAGAAAAGAACGCTAAGAAAAAATGAAGTTATAGCGCGGGCGAGCGATGGGATGCGACGCGATGATTCGGGGGCCGAAATTTCACGCGGACGAAGTCGCGGGCAGAAGCTAGTTATATTATATAGCCTAAAGCCTTCCTCGATAAAATAATGAGCTATCCAGCACAAATATTTTTTTTCTATTAAAAGCAGTTCCTGACACTAGCGCGTTCAACCAAACAAACTCTGCAGCTTTATAATATTAATATAGATACGCAGCCTAGTGTATCTAGCTCGTCAAATGATAACTATGGTAGACTGAATAAATCGCGAAATAGTAAGAGTAATTCCGCCCTTCCTAGCCCGCAATCAACAACGGCAACAACGCAACCCAACGTTTTTTTTTTTAATAAATTAAACTTACGTAGCATGTTCAGAATCTAACAATGATAATTCGCATAAGTGCAATAATATTGAGCACGACCATTATTATTTGTAATAGTGGGTATTTAGCATTAAGTCATTGTTCGTTACGGGCCACGCGCCAGTCTCCGAATATACGTCTATCAGTGAGGTCCATGTTTTATTGTGCTTCCGATAGCTCCTGTAGTTCCCATATTCCTCAGTGGCGACGAGTACAGACGATTCTACGCGACTACGATTGATTTGTGCAATAGTAAGAAAATAGCAACATTAATTAGAAATGTCGATCGGTAAAATTTCAGAGTTCAAAGTCCACGGTGACGATTGGCGGTTTTACGTGGAACGTTTAGAACAATATTTTATAGTTAACAAGATTCCTAACGAATTACAAGTGCCTACATTAAGAACAGTGATGGGGGCGGAGCGTTATGTACTTCTGGTTAATTTGTGTACGCCGATTAAACCTAAAAGCAAAACGTTAACACAAATCGTTGACGTCATGGAAAAACACTTGCAACCAAAACCAAGTGACTTGGCAGAGCGATACAAGTTTCGACATACGAAACAGAAAGAAGGTGAAATTATATCGGAATACGCGGCTATCTTGAAGAAGATGTCCAAAACATGTGAATTCGGGTCCGGACTGGAAGAAAGCTTAAGAGATCAGTTAGTGTGTGGCATAACAAATGAAACCATACGACAACGATTGTTCGCCGAAAGCAATTTGGATTTCGGGAAGGCGTATAAGTTGGCGGTTAGCATGGAGGCAGCAGAAAAAGACGCAGCGGCCGTGGAGGGACAGAGCGGGTCGAGAAGCGAGGGTGCATCCACGTCGTCTGTGACGTGTCAAGCGATGTCAGCGGGCTCGCGGCGGAAGGGTACGGCGGCGGTGGCCACTTGTGACGTCCGCGGAGCGACAACACCGTTTGATACTACGACGTATAGCGGAAGGGGACGCGGGGCGCGCGCATCGGCAGCGCCCGCATCCATGAGGCTGGGTGAGCGTGCGCAGCAACAGCAGTGTCGAGTGTGCGGCGCGCGTCACCACGAGGCAAGCAAGTGCAAGTTCGGGCGTTACGATTGCCGAGTTTGTAACCAAGTGGGACATTTGCGACGTATGTGTCCGAATTTATCGGAACACTACAACGTGGATATGGACGCGTTTCAAATAAGAGATTCCAATGAAAGTGATGGAGCGGAGAGCGATGAGGTAATATTTGTAGATGTTTGTAAATTATCAGCGACGCAGTGTAGTCCTATTTATGTCGAACTGAATGTAAATGGTATTGACATTAAAATGGAATGTGACACCGGTAGTGCGGTGTCATGTATAAGCTGGAAGTGGTAACAACCTACTGTAAAGTAGGTTGTTTAATGGTGTAAAACTTAAGCCTAGTAATTTAACACTAAAGTATTATACCGGCGAGTTAGTAAAACCCATTGGAGTTATACAGCCATTAGTGAAATATAAAAATGGGCATAAGCAATTAGATTTATATGGTGTTGAGAATGGCAAAACACTTCTATTAGGCCGTCAGTGGATGGCAGAACTAAAAATACAATTACCTACAGTAACCTATGATTGTAATAGTAATGATGTTGTGATGTACAAAAACAATGTATTTGATGTGGCTGCTTTCAGCACCAAATACGGGCTTGCCCGTTTCACTGGCAGTACGGTGAGCGTGTGCGTGCGCGAGGGGGCGCGGCCGGTGTTCATCCGCGCGCGCCCGCTGGCGTACGCGCTGCGCGAACCGGTGGAGCGCACGCTGGACCAGCTGCAGCGGGACGGCATTCTTTCTCCTGTGGAGCGCTCTGACTGGGCAACAACCATCGTGCCGGTCGTCAAGAAGGACGGTAACATTAGAATTTGCGCAGATTACAAATTAACTTTAAACAAAGTTATAGAAGTTGACCGTTATCCGTTACCCAGAGTAGAGGAAGTACTACTTCGTTTGAAGGGAGGCCAGTTTTTTAGTAAAATTGCCCTTTCACATGCATACGCTCAATTTGAGCTGGATGAAACAAAAAAATATACAGTGATTAATACTCATAAACGATTATTTATATATACTCGTAATAGGCTAGTATACGGTTTAGCATCAAGTCCGGGCATTTTTCAAAGGCATTTGGAGCAGTTGTTTGCGGATTTTTCACATGTGGGGTTGTTTTTGGATGATATTATAATAACGGGACCCACCAACGAAGCACACATGCGTAATTTATGCAAAGTATTTGATCGCTTAAAAAAATACGGGCTCAGAGTAAAAAAGAAAAATGTGTATTTTTTGCCGAATCAGTAAACTATCTAGGCCACACGATTAGTAAAGAAGGGGTACACACGTGCCCAGACAAAGTAAAAGCTATAGTTAAAACACCAGCTCCTATGAATATTTCTGAACTAAGAGCTTTTATTGGTATGGTGATGTACTATGGAAAATTTATAAGAAATGTTAGTACAATTCAAGCGCCTTTGTATAAGTTGCTTAAAGCAGGAACTCCGTATAACTGGAATAGAGAATGTGAAGATGCGTTCAGTAAAGTGAAGCATTTATTAACATGTAGTGAAGTGCTAATGCATTACACACCGGAGTTACCTATAATTTTAACAACGGACGCGAGCAGTGTAGGCGTAGGAGCAGTGATATCGCACACAACGGCAAGAGGCGAGCGTCCCGTGGCGTACGCATCACGCGCGCTCACGCAAGCCGAGTGGTCCTACTCACAAATAGATCGAGAGGCACTCGCTATTGTGTTCGGAGTTCGTAAATTTCATCAATATCTTTATGGTCGTAAATTTATATTAAGAACCGATCACAAGCCTCTCACTTATATTTTTGGTGATAAAGTCGGTATTCCGGTGATGGCCGCGTCTAGGTTACAGCGTTGGGCGGTGTTATTAGCTGGGTATACTTATGACATTGAATATGTTTCTTCGAGTAAGAATTGTGCCGACGCATTATCACGACTGCCGTGCAAAGGTTGTAACGAAAATGTAATGTTACAAAAAGAAAACACATGTAAATTACGTTGAAATTTTTTTACCAATCACGAGCCAAGACGTTAAGAAAGCGACGGCTGCAGATATAGTGTTAAGTAGGGTTTTAGGTTACATACAATCCGGATGGTCTTCAACCTGTGTAGATACAGAAAGTATCAAACCATACTTTATGAGGCGTAATGAGTTATATACAGAGTGTGGTTGTATTATGTGGGGTTATCGTATGGTTATACCATTATCGTTGCAGAGAAATGTTTTAAAACAACTACATAGCAGTCACATGGGGATCGTAAAAACAAAAAGCTTGGCACGTAGCTATGTATGGTGGCCTAATATTGACGCAGCCGTGGAAACATTATGTAAGCAATGTGAGACTTGTGCAGCGGAGGCGGACGCGCCGCCGCGGGCTCTGATACAGCCGTGGCAGTATCACGCGCGTCCCAGGACAAGGGTTCACATCGATTTCCTAGGGCCATATAAAGGTCTTACCTTCTTAGTTATTATTGATTCTTCTTCAAAATGGTTAGAAGTGTTTGAGATGACACGAACTAATGCATCAAATGTTATAAAGGTTTTAAGAGTTACATTTGCAAGGTTTGGGTTGCCGGAGGAATTAGTATCTGATCAGGGCCCACCATTCACTAGTATAGAGTTTAAAACTTTCTTAAAAAACAACGGCATTAAGCAGTTTTTTTCACCAGCCTACCACCCATCATCAAACGGGGCTGCGGAGAATGCAGTCAAGCTTTGCAAGCGGGCTATAAAGAGAGCGCATAGGGATCGTGTAGATGTCGACACCGCACTACAAACGTTTCTGTTAGCATACTGGAACACCGTGCACGGCACTACCGGGGAAACCCCGGCTATGTTGTTGCAGAGACGTCCATTGCGCTCCAGACTTTACTTACTGCGTACCAACCAGGTCACCACAGACAGAGTCCATCAAGCCCATAGACGGCAAATGGAATCAGCGGGGGAACAGACCGCAGTTTCAGGGAGGGTGATTCGGTTTGGGCTCGTGAATATGGTGTTAGTGATAGGTGGGTAAAGGGTACCGTGAAACGGGTAGACAGTGCCCGTAGATACTCAGTGGTAAAGCATAATGGTCAATCACTAAAAAGACATGTAGATCAAATGCGCCGCAGGTCACGCTTGTCTGATGTTACCTGTCCAGATACTGAGGACAATACAGATCATGGTGGAGAGAGCGTGGTCGAGACACTTAGTGAGGGGTTAGAACGGGTAGTAGAGGTAGCCTCACCAGAGGCTGCTACCGGGAATAAGGGAGGACGTTCAAATCAGGACATTAATATTCCTGAAGATTCTCGGGTTAATTTACAACCGCAATCTCCGCCGCCGGAGAATCGATACTCTAAGCGAACACGTAAACCAGTGGACAGATTTAAAATTGTTTAACTAGTTAAGAATTATTATCAGTTTACATTAGGTTGATATTGCTGCTTATGTTGATGTTCTATAAGTTGTGTTTATTATTGTGTTATTATATAGAGGTACTGTTGTATTGTGGTGGAGGTGTGATATATTTGTAATAGTGGGTATTTAGCATTAAGTCATTGTTCGTTACGGGCCACGCGCCAGTCTCCGAATATACGTCTATCAGTGAGGTCCATGTTTTATTGTGCTTCCGATAGCTCCTGTAGTTCCCATATTCCTCAATTATAAACTAGCTTTGCCCGCGAAATCGTTCGGGTGGAAGTCGTAAGACGACACAAAATACTAAAATACCAGCCACATTTTAATAAAACTTCCCTGTATACTACGTTTGTAGTTTTGGTCATAGCAGTCAAAATATAGGAGTCAGGACTGGTGACGCGAGAGCAAGCGACGTACAGTTCCATGTTCTATGGTAAAGGGTTTGGTTTCCGCACTTAGTTCTTCAGGTGGACCATTGTACATGGGCCATGGCGGCCATCAGTGGTTATTCTAATCAGCCCACCTCCCTCCAGAAGATAATTACGTCTCCCGGTCTGTTTAGAACATCTGTGAAAGATCTGGGTGCCCCGAGGGTTTCTGTTCTAATCTGGGTGACGCCTGTGTAAGCAAAAAGCACATGCACGACGGTTTCCTGAGCCTCCATGCAAGTCCTGCACAGAGGATTGCCCAATATGCCTATTGTGTGGAAGTGTTTGTTTAGCGAGCAGTGTCCCGCGATGGTCTCCGTCACCGAGCGCAGGCCGGTCCTGTCCAGGAGTAATAACCGTCTGGTTAGCCTACCATCTGAGAATGGCATAGCCATCCTGGACTGTCTGCAGGTCGGTGTCGAGGTCCACCAGCTCTTTTCTAGTGAATTATTGAACGCCTGTGTTCCTGCATATACACTAATGGCACAATACTGACACATTTAATGTTTCTCATTGTCATTCTTACAGATTATTCCTGATGAACAGCTATCACTAATATAATACATATAACAGTAAATTGTAATTGATTAACACACGGGAAGTCAAGTATATAAGTATACAGTTCCCCACGGGAGCTCCTACAGTGCGAACGCGATATCTGTGACGCGACTAGAAATATTGACTGTTTACTGAAAACCATTAAAACTAAAATAATATTAACCTATCGTGATGGTACACACGGCTACGCATCAACCTATACTGTTTGGACTTTGGACTACTAGAAGTTGAACGCTGCGAATCGTGCGAGAGGGCGCGATATGTTTTTGTTATTTTGTCTCACTCACGCACATCGAGCACGTGGCACGCGACGCCGCGCGCCGCCGCCGCCTGCCACCACCATGCGGCGTTTAATCCTTACTATACTATACATACAGATACGTATCATGTTATTTTGTAGACAAATTGAGCTCGTATTATATTATAAGTTGTTTTTTTGATTTGCGCTGCGCTTTTGAGTGTGCACTATAATACATTCATTAGCTAGGTATTTATTATTATCATTTTAGTATCACTACATATTATAAAACAAAGTCCTCCGCCGCGTCTGTCTGTCTGTCTGTCTGTCTGTCTGTTCGCGATAAACTGAAAAACTACTGAACCGATTCTCATGCTGTTTTCACCAATGGATAGCGTGGTTCTCGAGGAAGGTTTTAGTATATAATTTGTTAAGGTTTTGTATACATTTTTGTATAAATTAACGATATTTGTTGGAGGTGTCGGAAAAAAATAAGCCGTCTGGGAGCTTTCAACGAAAACGCTGTCTAAACCCTTTGAGATATAACAAAATAATGTCTGGTGGAATTGTGTATCTTATATAGATCTTCAGAAAAGTCCGCGATGGCATATGTCTATCTATTAAGGATAACATACTATATCTATTTTATTGTCTTTTTGTAGGTATTTGTATGCCGAATTTTACTCTTAGAAATACGATTACGATAACAATACGCTATAATATCAGAAGCTATTAGCCAAATTATGTTCGTAGATAAATGTGCTAGCTACTTATGTGTATTTTAAACAATAAACAATAATATTTATCATAAAAACATTACTAAACACGGCGGCCATCCAAAACTGCTGGGCCAATTTTGACGAGACTTTCACTGGCAGATAGCTGATGATATAAGGAGTAACTTAGGCTACTTTTTTATTAGGGTTACAAACAAAATAATTAAATTCAAAAATTCTGGACAAAATCCGATTCAACTTGGGAAGTATTGACATCCACGGGGGCGAAGCCGCGGGCAACAGCTAGTTATATTATATTTCGAGCTTGCGGATATTCATACAAACTTTCAATCAACACCACCATCCGACCACCCATTCCTTTCATTCAATTTTTTCAAAAACACTGAAACACGTATTACTTTATGGTCAACCAAAGAAACAAATACGGATTTTTCTATGTAATCGTTTTTTTTTCAGTTTACTTTTCAAATTTGTTAGATGGATTTAATAATTATTTTACAAAATAAATTGTTCTGTGAGTATAAATATTACCTATATGGCTCGGGAGAGATGCGCCGACGATGCCGCTACTTAACAAAAGAGTGCCGATAACATTGTTTTATTTGCGTGAAACCTATTGGCTTACCTGATATTCTCTTCCTCTAGTATCCTTAAATAAATCGGTGGCTTAGTAGCACAAAGTACTATTATATAGTTAGTGGTGTGACAAAACAATGAAACAGCACAGGTGTTAATGTAATAGTAATTCTACACGAATTCTGTGAAAAACTACCTGATGTAAGTCCATTTTTGATACTAATAAATATTATTAGATTGCCTATATAACTAATATTATTTTGTCTCATGGTGTATTAATTTATGCTATTAAACAACCAGTCTGGAATTATTTCGTGGCACCAATGGGACAAAAAAAAATATATATTCCCGTTCGTCCCACCAACAAAAACGCGTAAATGTAAATAAATGCCTTTCAAGCGTTAACTAATGAGAAACAATTAATTAATTACGTATCTATTGTTACGCGGCCGCCGTGCTCGTTAAAGAAGATGTTCGAAATGGTCTTGTCTTGGATGCAATGAGTCTCTTGGGTAATAACTAAATATGACATAAATAAATAAATAAAAATGAATATTTAAATCAAACTCAAACTCAAACTCAAATTATTTATTTCAATTAAACCATTTACAGGCACTTTTGAATTGTCAAGGAGTCGGTCAGTAAAAAAAATGAAGCTACATTTCCATTCCACAGCGTAGGTACCTATGGAGAAGAACGGGCAAGAAACTCCATGGACACTCTTTTAAATTAAATTGTCACAAAAGTATTCGGTAAATCTATAATGTTGAATTTATAACTAAATGTGAGAACGATGTAAAAATAAAAATAATAAAACTTACACGTTAAAAGCGTCCAGAGTAGGTACAACAAATAGAAAAAAAAAAAGACGTGTGGCACTCGGGGACTGCCGCGGTAAAGCTATTGCATAGCATTTTGTATCAACTTATGCAATTATAATTATTTATTTATTTTATTTATGCAGTATTTCTTTTTCTTTGATATTAATTCAAGTTACACTTTTTGAGCGTGGTGACCGATAAGAAAGTAAAGTCAATCCATAATCGGCCCAGAACTTTGGAGAACCGTTTAAAAGTGGTTTTTATAAGCTATGAAGAACGTTAATGTTTAATGTTAATTCTAGCTGGGAGAATCATAAACACGAGTAAAATTATTGATTTATAAATAAATTGCTCACATACCTCAACAACCTTTCAAAAACTTTTGAATTACGATGCCTGCCATCTAGTGGATAAAACCACCAACAGAGCAACGCTTGTCTCGATTACGAATCACAAGCCACGCCAATGTCACCTCTATTTAGTTAGTTCTACCTGCGATTACTAGATGGCGTTGCGTTGCGCGGTAAATCCACCACAGAGTTTCGTAGAGTCGTACAATACGTCTAATCGCACGCACACAACGCCGTGTCGAAGACTGCCGAACTGAAACGACGTTAGACGATGCACGGCCTTCAAGCCACACCTCCGTGCCCGCCGGAGTGGGGAGCGTGAGGTTTTTTCATTACGGAATTTCTGGATTCGGTCCCCGCGCTCAAGGCCCGCGATAGAAGCTATGCAATAGCTTAAAAATAACCCGTGGCAGCTAAGAGATGACCAGTCCCAACTGAAGGCGCCCGTTCAAATAACCATATAAATATGATATGAATATGGGTTATGAACTTATGACTAAATATTATCTATCGCCGTGCAGCTCGTTGCCACAAATACATAATATTTTAATCCCCGTCCTCCTTTCAATTTATTTTAATATTTAACCACCCTCTCGCAACACCACGATCAGCTGCCGCTGTTGTGGAGTTAATGCGGCGCCATTAATATTGGTGCTCCACGCTAATACGTTTTTAACAACGAAATATAAAATAAAATAAAAAACTTCCGCGGGAACAACAAACATTCATGAAGGCTCCTACGAACAGGTGCGACACGCGACGCGACACACAGATACCGCGTGCCACGCAGTCTCTTTGTGTCGCGCCTGGTTGTAGGAGCCTTGAATCCCGGCCGGGCGACGATGTTTAGGAACTAACTGGCATAGAATAGAAAACACGAGTGAAACTAGCGAATATTTTTGCGTGAACAAAAAAATGCATCTGTGTGCGTAGGCGTAACGCAGCAAATACTGTGATAGGCCGATGCCACGATGCGCAGTCCCTTTCGTACAATTTTCTGTATTGTTGGTAGCGTAGTTATGGGTATATAGGGTGTCGAACTTGATGTGTGGCCGTGTGTACAGTGCAAGTCATGTAAGCTGTCGCTGGCCCGAGTGAAAGGCAACAGTCTTACAAAATGTAATGATGATTGTGGTGGTCTTCCATAAAAATAAAAATAAAAAAATTAAAAACCCCCAACGCAATAAAGAAAAGCGAACATTCAAAAAGTTAAAAATTATAACTACCCTTGAGAAAGAAGAAGATTTTTTTTTTGAATAAACGTAAGTGTAAAGTGTAGGTTATATGAAAAACCTGCCAAGTGCGAGTTAGACTCCCACACGAAGGGTTCCAAACCCTAAACGATACAGAACAAAACAGAACAGTTTTTTGTGTAAAATGAACTTACATTGTAATATAAATAACTAATTGAAAACCAGAAAACCATTCCTTAAGAATCGAATACCTATAAGCGATTCCACATTTTTTTGGAAAACATTTGTTATTGTTTTAAGTTGGGCGGTTACGGTTCACAAATTACAGGGAACAACATCAACAGTAGAAAATGCTATGTAACTTAGAGCCGTGTAAAAAGTTTACAGGTTATAGTAATTTGTGAATCAGATTTAAAAAAAAACTATTCAATTATCCTCACAATAAATCAGCATTGGAAGAACTGCAAAGAATTAGAAATCGTACGAAAACTAAATATTATTGCTGAGAATAAAAGCTTTGTTATTGGGACAAAGATTTTATTCTCAACAATAATATTTAGTATTGTTTTGATTTCTAATTCGTTACAGATAAAAGATTTATCTCAACGTCTGCTGAACGTAAGTGAGGAGTAGGTTATTCAGCACATTGTACGTCATGTTGCAGCATCAGTTCAAGGTTACTAATCTTCCTATAATCTGTTCACTGAAACCATTCCAATGTGCCCAAACATGATACCTCTGCTTTAACTAAGCGAGGAGTTCGGTTTCTGCAGATCTCAGGTCATGCTGCAGCATTAGGTTAAGGTTACCATATTCTTGCAATATGAATGTAGTAATAGAATACCAAATTTCGTAACGATCAGACTCGTGGAAGTTGCTCACATCCCTTCATAAACGAGAAAAGAGCTGATGATCTTCGAACGGCTAAACCGATATTAATAAAACATACCTATGAACACTCATCATTAAATTACCTTTCAATTAAAAAAAAATGAATCCAAATCGGTCCACCCGTTTAAGAGCTACGATGCCACAGACAGACCCACAGACAGACACACATAGCCGTCACACTTATAACACCCCTCTTTTTGTGTCGGGGGTTAAAAAATGTGTTGCGAAAATCAAGGCATTTAGTGACGCCGATTTATGTGATGATTGGCAAGCCACAACGCGGACCCGCCAATCCAACATAGAAGTCGACATGTCCCAAACGACTCCAGAAAAACTGCTGGCTGAAGTTAATGAAAAACTAACAATAGTCTTCAATATGAAAAGAACTCTGGAGGCGATGTCAGAAGACATAAGTTTCTACGCTGATAAGTACCAGGAATTGATCGAAGAGAAGGAAAAATCTGACAAAAAGATTAAAGCATTGGAGCATAAGAACGTGCATTTGAAAACCTGTAATAAGGCACTAGAAGAAATGATAGTTTACTCGGAGGTACGTGAGAAGGAAAAAAATGTAGAAATATTTGGACTAGAGGAACAGCAAAACGAGAATTTAGAGAACACAATTAAAACTATAGCAAGCAAATTAGGAATAGAAGGTGGATTGATACGTGAAGTAAAGAGGGTGGGTAAAGAAATGAAAGTCGAGAAGTCGCAGCGCGAGAAAAATCCACGCCCCGTGATTATCACCCTAGCTGCGCGTGCTAGTCGCGACAAATGGATAGCCACAAGAAAATCCCACCAGCTAACTAATGATGATATATTTGCTAGCGGAAAAAGACAGCGAATCTACATAAATGAGAATCTTACCAAACATATGCGTAACCTGCTATGGACGGCTAAGAACGAGCTAAAGCCAACATTTAAATACATTCGGATACAGAATAGTAAGGTGCTGATAAGAAAAGATGATCCAAACGACAACAAAATCAAGTCGATTCGTACACTTAGCGACATTAGTGCGTACGCAGTAAATAAATGACGTATTTTTTAAAGTGCTGTTATAAATAAATAATTGTGAGTATCCTTTATATCAAAATTCGACAATCATGCCTCACACGTAAGTAACATCTAACATTGAATACAACAAATACATAAGTACAGATAGCTGGCAGGATAACTTACTACAATGTGATAACAATCTGAATATTATACATTTAAATATAAGATCACTCCGAAAAAACTTTAATCAACTACAAGTATTAATGGATACAAGTATTATGTTTAAGTGTTTTCGTGGAGACTACATGACACCATGACTCAGTGCAATACGTCGCCGACCCAACGTATTAACTAGATTGTATAGAAATGTTTTATTATGTATTAGTTTATTATATTTAAGATCATTTTGTGCCTTAGTTGCCTGAAAATAAAGCAATTATTATTATTATTATGACGTTTATTTATTTTTTATCCATATCAAATACATTTTTAAATATTTCTTAAATAATATATAAAAAACATTTAAAAATATAAAAAATAGTGGTCCGCCGATGTCGGGAGCAGGGTCCAAGCTACCGGTGGTTAGGGCTACAGAGACAGAAACCTCCGCACAATGCGAGCCGAATCAAGGAGTACTGCCTTCTGAATCAGGCCCTTGATCCAACCGCCTAACGAAAGCCTCGAGAGATGTTGATCGAGGCTTTTGGCCAGTAGGCCATTGGCCGTCACGACAATCGGCACAATGATAGCTGAGCTCACATTCCACATGTCAAAAACCTTGTGTGTTAAGTCGAGATACTTTATTTGTTTCTCTTTCTCAGCTTTCACGAGGTTCTCGTCATGTGGGATGGTAACATCAACTATCATTGCGCGGCGCGCTAATCGATCTATCACCACTATATCAGGTTTATTGGCAACAATAGTCCTGTCAGTAATGATAGACCGATCCCAGTACAACGTGACATGGTCATTTGCGAGAACTGGGTCGGGCACATACTTGTAATACGGTACCTCAGAATCCACAAGTTTATACTTCAAAGCAAGTTGCTGGTGAATAATCCTAGCTACTTGATTATGCCTGTGCAAGTACTCGCCGTTAGCCAGACGAGAACAACCAGAGATAATATGTCTGATGGACTCACCTGGACGGTGGCATGTCCGACACACGTCAACCGTCCCATCCTTCATAATTCTCCGGTAGTTATTCGTTAAGATAACTTCGTCCATAATTGCACAAACAAAACCTTCACTTTCCCCGAAAAGGTCACCAAAACGTAGCCAGGATACGGACGCACAGTGTGTTATTTTGCCTTAGTTGCGGACATGCCAGTTTTATTTTTTATGGACATAGGTTAAACTTTAATAAAGCATTCTAAAAAAGTCCCGTTTTGATATTTCACTTAATTTAGGAGATAAAAATATATTTGTGAATGGTCAATGACCTCGCTGAAAAAGATTTTCGTCTGTATTTCTTGAATAAAATAAATCTCAACCTCTTGTAAAAATACAGATTAATTGTTGGTTTGAAATATATTTGGTGTCAAAATTTCAAGTCCCTAACATAACAGGAACGAGAGTAAATAATTATTTTCGAAATAAACAAAAACAAATTTTATAAAATTAACTATTTACTGGTCGCATTTTTTTTTTGTTTGCAGAATATACTTATGTATAGTACCTTCAACTCGAGAAAATTGTAAATATTTATCTAGCGAGATCTCGGAGATATTGCGTTTCTAAGTTATTTTTTAATTTCTATGGAAATAGGGGTTGTCACAAACTAGTAAACATTTAAGTCGATTGATTGATTGATTTTTAAAGGTCTTTATTAACAGAAAGGTTTATACAAGTGAACAAAAAGATCTTATTCTAAATGTAAACTAACATAATTCGAGCAATGTTAAATAGGCTAAATCACCTCTATTAACATACAACATGTATGATTGTTAGTGTGACTACTAATTTAAAAGATATTTTATAACTGTACTGTTATGTAGGGTTTGCAGACCCACATTTTTATATTTAAGTTACCCAAGCCCCCATTTTTAACTATTTAGAAATTATCAAATTGTTACAATGAAAAAGTATTAAGAATAATTGGTTAAATATATGTTTAGGAATTTATACATAATTGAATATACAAATTAGTGAGTTAGGTGACAGCAATAATGCTGGACAGGTGGTAAGTGAGCTAACGTTAATCCACCAGGAAATGGTGATGAGGTAGTTTGTACTTATTATAAGTCCTGGAATAAGGTAATCGGTTTAATCTACTCTTGCCAATGAGTGAGACCAGAGAATTACGATGACGTGGATTATTGAAGAGGTAGAATTTTCGGGATACTTTCAGAATGAAATCCTTTAGAGGTGGAAACTTGATGTCATAGTTATAGTTGTATAAGGTTTGTGTAGAGAGGTGTGTTGAATGCTATTTTGAGTGCTTTGTTCTGAACGACCTGCAGTTTTTTGTAATTAGTATCACTAATACTACTCCAGACAGGGGAAGTGTATGTCATACAAGGACGAACCAGTGTGGCATAAATGCGTAATTTAGTTTGAGGGCTCGAGTTAGATTTACGATTAAGGATTGGTTTTAAGCTGTTAAGGGACTTGACTCCTTTGAAACGAAGTTCTTCTATATTTTTTTAACCAGCGAACTTTATCATCTAAAGTTGTTCCCAAATACTTAATTGATTTCTTCCACGGAACGTCATAGCCTTCAATTTTAACAAAGCGGTAGGGAAGTGAGCGTTTTCTAGAGAACATAATAATCTCCGTTTTAGTGGAATTCACTTTAAGCTTCCATTTAGAGAAGTAGTCTAGGAGAAGATTTAAGTCGATTAATTCTATCGATTTCAACTCGTTTTGATGGATTGATTGGAGATGGCAAAGATCAAAGAACTTTGAAAGACTATGGGGGAGGCTTTGCCCAGCAGTGGGACAAAATAGATTCATTAAAAAATTACCAATCGATTAAATCCCTCATTATTATATATTTATTTAAACTTCATGTACAATAGTGATACATAGGCGGACTTAATGTCACAAGGCATTCTCTACCAGTCAACCTTTTTTTGTTTTTTTATTATCCTCTGAATGGTAATATCCTCGTTATCAGATTCAAAAACCATTTCGTCAGTCGTCAGCGAGATATCATTTGCTTCAAACTCTTCGGATTCTGATTGGCTGTAGTAAACAATGGTGCCGATTCTCTTATCACAAAATTCTCTAAACTAGATTAAAAATCACCAAAATTTTGTTTATTCCTGTCAAACGACGATTTTCTATTCTGAAATTGACTAAAGTGACACAACTTAACTACATTTTAGTTTGACAGCACTAAGATGGTACTAAGTTTTTAATTTAGTGAAAATGGCAATTTTGCTAACTAAAATTTAGATTTTCTAACTAAATCTGACTATTTTTAATCGCGATTAAAAAGGTGTGAAATAAAATTTGTTGTCATGAATTTAAATTCACACCAACACCTCGACTCCTGGTGCAAAAACAGTACTGTATATTTTTTATTTTCTTTTGCTTATATCTCGAAAATGGTGCGTCCTATCGCAAAAATAATGAAAATTTCGACCCCCTTTGCAACCGGCAAACCCCTACATACATCTCAACATGAAGGTAATATTTTTTTTTCCATACAAAAAGTTAAAAATTCCATATAAAACGCATTGAGGCTGCTCGCACATGCGCGCCTCGGGCTCTAAAAAAAAACATGATGGGGTACGGCAAACAAGTACAACGTTACAAAGCCAAAAGAAAAGAAAAAAATACCACGTGGAGTCGCGATTATCAAATTCGATTTAGTTGTGTCAAGGTTATTTTTAAATTTAGAGAATTTTGTTTGCAGAATAGCTTTAAGATTCTCATAGCCAAAAGTAAGGAAATGAAGTGATAGTTTAGTTAGTTTAGTTCGGTGTACAAGAGAGTCGGCACCATTGTCTGTTGTTACGCTTAAAAGTTGAAGCGCTGATTTCGACAAGGGCAATTTTTTTAAATATTTTTGACGTGTAACAAATGCTAACGAGGATATATGTATAAGGATCAGATGATGCTAATGCACGGTGAAATAAGTCTAAAATTGTGGTTTTTCTATTCAATTTTCGGGTATGGTGTTGTCTGTCATAGCGCCAATATTTATTTCTAGACTCTCCTGCTCGCTGTAAGGTGCTGGCGTATATGATTTGCCGGCCATGCATTAATATTTTGTGCATAGTAACGGACATATAGAACCAATTCTATTTTTTTACATACTTCGCAGCTATAGATTTACAAAATTCGTCAAATTTTGCAACATCTATTATTAAGCCAGTTGATAGCACTACTAAAATAGTATGCAGGTCATCCACCAGCCATGTCTCTATACCTAAGATAAATAATAATAAATATCCAGTTTCGTAAGCTTGTTCGGATCCGTATTCAGGCGTTAGTCGTCGGTAATAATTGCCACTCGCTGACCAGTATGAGGGTTGGCGCCCTCATGCCCCCCTTGCATTAAGTCCTCTGGTCGGGGTCCAGACGGACATCCCCCAGCAGAACGGGTCAGTGCCTGCTGAGGCAAAGCAGTGCCATGGGTCTTTGACGGCTCCATGACACCTCACCCCCGCTTCTCCAGATATTATGTATAGGAATTGGGTTTTAGCATTTGCCTAACGAGAGCAAACCCCGTCAACCCCCAATCCCACATAATATCCTTCATCGAAGATAGATATTATAAACAAAAGTAATGATCAAAATTCAACCGTAAATATTTTTTAATTTTAACTTTGTTCAAATATTTTTCCATAATTATATACTTAAAGTATGTAAACTCGGCACGTCATAATTTAAACCGGTAATTGCGCTAATACCTGAGTTAAAAAGTAATGTTTGTTTGAGCATTGTATGTTTCACATAGGTTTGTTTGACAACCCTAGCCCACAATTTATAAATTCGATATTTCTGAGATCCTGGGTTTGTTGCACCTGGTTTTTTTTGTGGCGATAGTTATTATAGTAATAAACATATAGGCATAAAAAAAACGCGACCATGAAGAGAATCGCCAGAAATATAATAATTTCAGAATCATAGAAAAAAAAATATTCACGCCTGGGTGAGCAAGATTATTAAAGTTTTCAAGAAAAATTTGGTTCCTATAGTCAATTCCTATCATACCTTAGAACATTTAGTGCAAAAATTAAATCCAAAAACGAGGTATTGCGTTTCTTTGGTTTTTAAGGATTTTTCTCGATTTTCTTAATTTCTCTTAAACTATGGTAGTTAGACCCGGCGGAGTTTTAATGTGGTGGATGTTTGATTCTTAGCTTTTCAAAAAACACATAAAACAAGCATGTCCGCAACTAAGGCAAAATAACACACTGTGGGACGCTAAGAAATCTACATCCGGCTCATGGAGAGCCCGGTAAAAGCGCCCGTGAAGCTCCTTGCTTTGCCATACTTTCTTGCGGTCATCTGTAGTAAGTACCACAGGTTTGCGCCAGTTCTCTTTAGCCATGGACAGCGGGGTGAGCCCCTTGTCCACCGCCACCACATCACGGTGCATACCCACTTCAGCTATAAAAAAATATTCTCGGAGGCTGCACACCTCGCGGTTGTGGAGGGTCTTCGCATTTAAAAATCCTCGGCCCCCGCACTTCCGCGGGATGTACAGTCTCATCACCGATGATCGTGGGTGATGCATCCGGTTTGCAGTCAGCAGTGTACGGACCCTCCTATCCAGGGCGTCTAGTTCGGTCTGAGTCCATTTGAGTATGCCGAAAGAGTACATCAAAACCGGCATGACCCACGGATAGATTTTGTTTAAATTTTGCATAGATATTCCTTATAAGTCCGGTCAAATTACTAGGTATAAATTATCACGCTATTTGCTATGGGGGATGAGCAGTATAATATTGCATTATGTTTTGAGATAGGTCAATAAGGGCAGGTACCGTAACCGTGGTCGCTACAAGAAAACGGTTTTAAGAAACTATCCATAACTTTTAGAAAAAAATTGATCAGCATTAACAGATTATGAAAAAAAAAAAATACCTAGTCACCTATGATTTGTGTTTTGTGTTTTTGTGTATGGTTTTTTTTATTTGAGCTATTTATAAAATTTATTATCAACACAAATCGATCAGGGCTAATATAATTCATTTGTAGACCTATTTTGAAATTAACCTGAGGAAACATTTACAAAAATCGATCATAATAACATACTATTAAATATTTTAGGCTTAAACACATTCAAAGTTAAATCCGTAGTAACAGAGTGGCTACTACAAAAAGACTATACCTACACGGAGTCTCTGCTCACATACATCACATAGTAATGCAACACAATAGTAGTCTTAGCTTTTACATTAAAAATCCACACAATTAGGCATTTACATTCCCCAATCACAAACTCAAAAGTAAACGTATGTAACACGACATTTCTTTTAATTTACTCTACACAACAAAATTACAGAAGCCTATTAACATCGACGCCGTTCATATGTTGTATTAAATCATGTTTAAATAATTATTTGGCTGAACACTGTCTCTTAGAATACAGGCTATCCTAGTCTAAGAGACGGGGTTATACTCGTATACATTTTGTACAGATTTTGCAACTTTTTACGAATTGTAATTATATTAAAAATGTTTTAGGGATTTTTTTGTGAATAAGCCTTTATTATTATATTATTATTATTATACTAGTTAGTATTCACTATTATACTATACTAGCTTCTGCCCGCGACTTCGTCCGCGTTAAATTTATTGTTCCCCCGACCCACTCTAATAGGAATGTAATTCTTCCTCAAGAATTGGGCTGTAAAATGCAAAAAGATTTTTCAAATCCAACTCGCAGTTACAGAGATTAGCGCGTCCGAAAAACAAAAAACCGGCCAAGTGCGAGTCGGACTCGCGCACGAAGGGTTCCGTACCATCCATACAAATCCTTACTAATATTATAAATGTGAAAGTAACTCTGTATGTCTGTCTGTCTGTCTATGTGTCTGTCTGTCTGTCTTTCTGTATGTTACGTTTTGACGCCTAAACCGCTGAACCCATCATCATGAAATTTGGCAGAGATATAGTCTGGGATATGGAGAAGGACATAGGCTACTTTATCGCGATAACCGACATCCACGCGGGCGGAGCCGCGGGCAAAAGCTAGATATCTATAAAAACGGCAAAAAATCATGTCCGTTGTAAATATTATTTATTTCTGGTTTTTTTTTGTATTTGTTGTTATAGCGGCAATAGAAATACATCACCTGTGAAAATTTCAAGTGTCTAACTATCACGGTACATGAGATACAGCCTGGTGACAGACGGACAGACAGACAGACAGACGGACAGCGGAGTTTTACTAATAGGGTCCTATTTTATCCTTTGGGTACGGAACCCTAAAAACTAACTCTTCAGCTTTAGAATAGACTACCTCGCAGAGTTGATCATTATTTTGCTGCGGAGTTATTATAAAACAGTTATATCTCCTAAGATATTCATTGAAATGAAATGATGTAAGGGCAACTTTGTTCAAAATTATATACTTGTGATGAATGACGTATTTTTCTCGTTATTGCAACATTTTTCATTTATGCTCCGCTCCTTTTGGTTGTAGCGTGATGTTATATAGCCTATATTATTTCTCAATAAATGGACTATCCAACACAAAAAGAATATTTTATAATTCCAACCAGTAGTTTCTGAGATTAGCGCGTTCAAACAAACAAACAAACAAACTCTTCAGCTTTATATATTAGTATAGAGTATAGATAATCTGTGAACGTCACTTACTTTTTTTGTAATTAATCTAAATAAGTAACACAGATACTAAACCACTTAAAGTACATACCTTCGATCAATGTACATACGCCCTAAGTTCCGAACCAACCCAACTAAAAAACCGGCCAAGTGCGTGTCGGACTACGCACAATGAAGGGGAACCCTTCACGTCTATCCCATGGTTTGGATATCGTTGGATAGGCCGTATAAAAATATTGCGGGCCTCGAGCCAGTCATTTTCAGTTTGGTTATCCACTCCATAATACAAAAACCGGCCAAGTGCGTGTCGGACTACGCACAATGAAGGGTTCCGTACTTGGAAAGAATTTATCCTAAGAAAAAACTTAACATTGTAGTTGGCAAACATAATCTCCCATACATTCCAACTGCAAATGTAAGTTTGTACGCACAATATCGAGAGATTTAGTATGTAATTTTAAGACCATAGACTTCTTATAGATTTTCCTGTAATCTATAAGTATAGAACTATTTTCTATATTTTTTTCAAAATTTTAGGTTCAGTAGTTTCGGAGATAAGGGGGGAGGAATAGTAAATTTTCGCCTATTTTCACTTATAACTTTAAAACAATTTATTTTAAAATTATAAAAAATATTTTAATATTAATATTTGAGACCCCCATAGTAAGCCCTTTCATTTGATATGTAATACGGTACAGTTTGCAAAACTTTTTTTAAAATTTTCTTGTTTGCTCCCCAAAACTGACCTCAATATTCTTAATTCATTTATTTACGGTTCATGTCCGTATTCGGGTCACTCAAATTGATATGAATACCAAATTTCAACATATTTGGTCCATTACATAGATAAGGATGCGGAATGGTAAATTTTCGTCTATTTACACTTATAACTTTAAAAAAATATATTTTATAATTATATAAAAAATATATTTGAGACCCCTACAGTAAGCCCTTTTACTTGATATGTCACACAGTGCAGTTTGCAAAACTTCTTTTTTTTTAATTTCTTGTTGGCCCCCCAAAACTGACCCTATTATTCTAAATTCATTAATTTACGGTTCATATCCGTGTTTGCGTCACTCAAATTGATATGTATACCAAATTTCAACTTAATCGGTCCATTACATTCGGAGCAAATTGACTGTGATAGAGGGACAGACAGACAGACAGACACACGAGTGATCCTATAAGGGTTCCGTTTTTTCCTTTGAGGTAAAAACGGAACCCTTATAGCCTTATAACCCTTAACCCTAAAAACACGCTTTAATGGTAAACTGGACTAAAAAGTAAAACATAATTTTTTGTATATGAATAAAATAATTAACGAGAATGTTATTGTATAAAAAGCGTGGGGTTCGTACCATATTTTCATACTAACTCTACTTTTAGAAAACGTTCCAATGAAATATTTATAACAACTGATATTGTAGGATCTTTACACCCTTTAATGATGTTATTTTGAATGAGACGCAAGAATACGTAGTAATAACTTTTATTGATTTATTAAATGAACTAGCTTTTGCCCGCGGCTTCGCCCGCGTGGATGTCGGTTATCGCATAAAAAAGTACCCTATGTACTACCCTCTCCATATCCCAGGCTATATCTCAAAATTCTAACTTAATATTAATTTTAATGTGACTCACTATGTGTTTATTACCGAGCTGGTAATGAGTTGAACTATCTAACTAATGTGCACACTAATAGGGTTGAAAATAAAACCACAATAGTGTACTGATCTAAGCTGGTATACTTAATTAAAATTGCGAGACCCCAACCAAATCGCGGTAACGAAACCATAGCGAGATCTATTTCGACGTCAACGCCATCTATCGAGCTTGACATCAAACTTTTAACATTTCACAATAATAACTATGGTTTTATGGTTTCTTCATGAACACTATGTGAATAGAAACCGAAACAAATGATTTAATATAGTAAAAGTACTTATGTTCTGAACGTGAATGAGTCTTTACCTAAAGATAACAAACACAAAATCAAAATACGAAATTTCACTCAAATTCTTAAAGCAATCAATTGTACCAAATACAACACGAAATAAAATTGCGACACAAATAATAATTTTAGAATAATTCACGTAAGTACTAACTTTTCTCAGGGTCACGTTCGCAATTGGACGAAATATTAGACATTTATTTTGTACTTGCAAACACGATCTGGATGTAGAATTCGATTAATCGACTAATAATTGACCGGTTGACATTTTAGCGGGAACACCACTAAACGAACGAAAAAAGAAAACAAAATACGTCTATACTCTGTGGTCGTGTGGCGGTGTGACGCGATGCTTAATGTAAACATTCATCAAGGTTTATACGTGCGTAAATTAATGGATTCAATGAGAAAACGGTTTAATCTTAGAAGAATCTTATACAGAATTACTGAGAAATAAGTGTAGATTTCGTATTGAGTGTTAGTTTATCGAAAAGTGATAAATATGTCAGTGAAAAAGTAACGAAAGTTTTGGAATGCACAAATTTTGATCATAAGGCCGCCGTGTTTAGTAATGTTTTTATGATAAATATTCTTGTATACTGTTTGAAATACACGTAAGTAGCTAGCTTATTTATCTACGAACATAATTTGGCTTATAGCTACTGATATTATAGCGTATTGTTATCGTAATCGTATTTCCAAGAGTAAAATTCGGCAAACAAATACCTACAAAAAGTCAATAAAATGGATATAGTATGTTATCCTTAAGAGATAGACATATGCCATCGCGGACTTTTTTGAAGACCTTTTTATGATACACAATTCCACCATACATTATTTTGTTATATCTCAAAGGGTTTAGACAGCGTTTTCGTTGAAAGCTCCCAGACGGCTTATTTTTTTCCGACACCTCCAACAAATATCGTTAATTCATACAAAAATGCATACAAAAACATAACAAATTATATACTAAAACCTTCCTAGAGAACCAAGCTATCCATTGGTGAAAACAGCATGAGAATCGGTGCAGCAGTATTTGAGTTTATCGCGAACAGACAGACAGACAGACAGACAGACAGACAGACAGACGCGGCGGAGGACTTTGTTTTATAATATGTAGTGATGATAATGAGTGCACGCGATTTGAATGATATTTGTGTACTGAATTATAGACCACGCGTAGCAAGTAAAGTGCTGACACAACGGTGTCAAATTTGTACGTGCTTGCACTGTACAGATATCGAGCACCCCATGCTTTTTATACAATATCATTCATTTTCTCGTTAATTATTTCATTCTTATAATAAAAAATATTTTTATGTTTTAGTTCAGTTTACCATTAAAATGGATAAAGTCAGAAATGAGTATAAAAGTGGAAGCTTGAATGTGGCGCCAGAGACAGAAAAGTTGAAAGGAAGTTGTTGATGAGCAAATGGACTGTATATATTTTAATGATTGGAGGATGATTCATCCCAGCCAGTCGCCAACAGAAGTCGTTCAGCTTGGTATGGGCATGTGATGAGGAGACAGACGTATGTGACTAAAAGAGTGACGAGTGTAAATGTTGATGGATAGAGAGGAAGGCCAAAAAAAGATGGACGGATTGTGTGAGGAGTGATGTGAAAGAGAAGGCGTTACGGTTGACGAGAATGGAAAGAGAAAACGTGTTGTGCCGATCACAAGTAAAGGGCCATTTCGACGGAGAGAGTTTCTCGGCTCGAAGATACCACGTACAAACATTCACGATTGTCGCCCTGCCCCTTGGGCGACAATTGCCTCGCAATAGAATATCTAATATCTCCGTGTAAACAGAACTACAAAGCGAGAATTGTATTTCGAGTTTTTGTGCCAGTCGCTACTATGAGTGCAGTGCGCGAGGGTGTTTCAATTAAACCTGCTCTTTTAAGACAAGAATTAATCAAACAAAAACGGAAAAAAAGATGTTGGGTAAAAAAAAAAATGGATAGCGAAACACTTTTGGAGAAAATTCTCCGTATTCCACAAACACTCGTAATTTCTATAAACAATGAACTTAACACTATCGGCAGTACCAAATTTAATGAATAATACCGTAGTAATCACTTAACTCGAATGACAAATCTCGCACTCAAAACCGGTTCAAACCGATTTGTACGATACTCGTATGAACTTGATAAAATGTCATACGAGATCGTGTATAGACAAGTCGAGAACTCGTAAGCAAAAATCTTCTTACTATATATTTCGCTGTATAAACAGTCGCAGTAATTTATCGCGTAGCGATTAATTACTTGCGAATCTCGTATGACTTAATCGTAGGAGAGAATTTAGTTCTTGCCTGTATGTAAACATTATGATACGATAGTCTTATTGCGATTATAGCTTGCGATAGTAGCGTACGATTTCTCGCCTAGAAACGTTCGAGAAAATCTCTCCATCTAAATGGCCCTTAACATGGGACTTGTTACACCTATGTACATAATTATGTGTTGCTTGTTCGTAGTTTTAAGGTCAGCTACGAGTTACGCGCTCTACAAAAGTGCGAAGCTCGTAGCCGTTCGTAGCGCGTGTTCGTAGCAGCTACGTAGACTGCTACGCCGAGTGCTACGGGAGTGCTACAGGAGTAGAAAACAAGCTTCGCGCGTCGTAGACAAAGGCAATTGTTATAGAAAACATGCAAAACTCCTTGAGATTTGAGTGCGAATCCCTGTAGCAGACGCTTCGATTTTTATATCACACCAACCATATTATAGATTCAGCGTAAGTTCAAGTAATGTTCTTTGAGTACCGATTTATGCAAAATTATAGTAGCGGCACGTTACACAAATGATAGAAATCGAAAAAACCCTCCCTTGTAAGAACCGGGCTCGGGTGCAATTTCGCCCAAATTGGAGTGTTTTTTGTTGGATTATCCAAAAGGCCACGCGAGGCATCCCATATTTTATTCATGGCCTTCTTTAAGAGTCATTACTTTATGTCTCTGAGGCCATTTTGTTCTCTCCATTATCGACATAATTACATAATTTATGGACGGTTTTAGTGGAGACCGGTGCGGGACGAGTCAGGCGGCAGTGGGGGCGGGGGGGTTATCAGGGGTCGCGCTCCGGTGGAAGGGTTATGAACTAGTGCGATATCGTAAAAATAACAGCTTCGGTTAGATTGAGCGCGGCGAGTTCGTATGATGCATGTTACATCGACAGAACGAGGCGAATATGTCTCCAATACAAACAATATCGTGTTGCGTGGCTGCTAAGTGGGCAGGGTGTAACGTAGTGGTTGTGGCATCTCATGAGCTGTGTCAGCGTGACGTCACTGCTGCCGCCGTACACCACGCGCGCGTCGCCTGTGATCTGCCCGCGCAGCACGCTCCGTTTACATTCAATATTTCCGTCAAATATTCAATAACCGTGGAATTACCTCGCGCTCGAAATACGAAGCCTTTTATTATGTGTACGAATATTTTATGGCTAAATATACGATCGAGAGTTTTTATTGAATATCGATTCACATTTAAATCCACGCTCTACTAAGTATGCGTAAAGGTAATCCACACTTAAATTTCATCAGGTTTTAATATTATGAGTTCATAAAATTGTTTATTTTATTTGAATGTATAAGTCAATTTATTTTAATTATTTTCGTTTACTATTGACATGATGTACTCATTAAAATGTTTTTTTTTTATGAGTTGTATTGAAATATGTGGAGGGATGATGACTAAAAAAATATATTTTATTCCGTCATGTAGATTTAAAAAAAATATTGGACACGTATTTTTTCTTTTTTTTACGTAATCAAAACATTACGGCGATACATTGAGTTCAAATGTGGCATGACGTCACTTCTCAGTAGATTTTATACGTAGCTGTGACGTAACGAGCCCCCACTCCCCAAGTTTAATGTGTTTTATCTAAGTCATTTATTATTAATATGATAAAACAAAAAATACGTGTCTAATATGTTTTTATTATCTGATAGACGGACTAAACAGTTTTTCTTTTTTTTACCCAGGAATCGTCCCTATTGCAACCGGCAGCAAATTCGTCATTCTCCCTGAGATGTCACTGCTTGTGGTAGCGTCGGGGGTCGGGTTGCCTACTCCCCTCAAATATGGCGAGGGGGGTAACGGCTGATCTTTGGGTTATGCTCGTGAACGGGTGCTGCTTGTGGTGCCTGGTCGTCTTGCTGACCATGGTTTCGTTACTGTTATAACGTCCTCTGGTAAGTCATTAAATGACATACATGCTGTAGGTCCATTTGTGCAGTCCGATTTATTCTCAATTTTGTTACGGTTTCACGGGCATAGGTTTGTTCTCTTAGGAGACATTGAGAAAATGTACCGACAAACGGCCTTGCATACTTCTCTTATTAGTAATTAACTGTTTATTTATTTTTTACTTCGATGGTCCTAGTTTATCATTTCGAGTTACATAATCCAGCATTGCATTTATGTAAGCGGGCACACCCTTTATCCCAGGAGACCTTTATTTTGGTAATATTTTTTTTTTCCTTTTTGCTAGTAGTGTTGGCAACAATATAAAAATAATGAAATTTAATTATCATTACTTGGCAATAATATTGTGTTATTTTGTAGTGACAACACTGTCACACTTCCTCTTCCCTTAGCCAACTTACAACTAACTTGCACGGTCACGTATTTTTTCCTCTCGTTATTTAATATAAAATAAAATAAGATACTAAGTTTTGTATCAACGGTTGTGTACCCAAAAAGCTGTGCAATAAATAGTGTGCATCAAAGACATCTTTATAAGAAGATTCCTCCTGGACGCAGCCCAAAAATTATTCCTGGCGTGGCATAGCAGGACGCGTGCCCACCAAGTAGTATAGTTTTATTTTCAATCACGTTAGATGAGAAATTACAATGGGCACCTCATATAACATCTCTTGCGGGGCGGCTAAGTTCGGCCGCGTATGCTGTTCGAAAGATAAGATTGTTAACAGATATAGAAACCGCGCATTTGCTATATTTTAGCTACTTCCACAGCATTATGTCGTATGGCATTTTACTGTGGGGTCGGGCTGCTGACATGTAATCCATTTTTATTTTGCAAAAGAGGGCTGTCAGAGCCATTTATAATCTACATCGCCGCGAATCCCTTAGGGAACTATTTAAAACGATTAATATTATGACGGTACCTTGCCTGTGAATTCATTTATGAAAATATTATAATAATAATACCGCCGTATCTCTACGTTGACATCGTGGTGGGGCTTGCGCGCTCCGAAATTTATTTTTTATTTTTATTAAGCCGTCATCACAGGGCGTTTCATGTTTCCTCTGACGTGTTAATCAGAGACTTTTTTTTTTCATTTTTATTAATATAACAGGGTACGGGGTTTCTTAATCTATATAGTTCCTAATTTTACATTTATTTTAGTAGAACCTACTAATTTTTTTTTTTAATTCTAGTGTTCTAATGCATAGGTAGCTTCTTTACTTACTAACAAGTATTTACTTTTACTCTACTTACAATGATTACTTAGCGCTTCGAACTTTAGGTCTGTGCCGGTAGAGTTTACTTTCCCGGAACATGTCTAGGGTGAGGAGCCAGACCAAGAGATATACAGAAACCCGCAGGGCAGCATGTGGCGAGCTGTTGGGCAGTTGCGAACTCACGGACCCTATCTCCCGGGAATTTCACCGAATTTAAATACCAAAAATCGGGAATGGTACTCAGTACTTAAACTTTGCCCTTATGTGTATACTATTAGGGTTGAGGGTTTAAATAAAATAACCAAACTGTATACTGATCTATAGATGGTTCATATTTTTACTAAAATTTACAAGACCCTAGCCGAATCGTTGTAACGAAACCATAGCGACTGCTAATTCGACGCCAACGCCATCTAGTTACGTCATTTACAACTTTGGACAAATACAATTTATTTTGTTGAACTGATGAGCGGCTATTGATCATGCATGATCATTAACATATCGCCCACCAAGGACATTGCTGATGGAATGTCCTTTTTGAACTACACTATTGTTCTGAATTTGTAGCAAACAAATCGATCTTATAACCTATACACATTTTTATAAACATTTTAACAAGATAAAAACTTACGATGGCAAACTTAAACTACTAACATTAAGTTACGTTTGTCGGAAAAGAATAACAAGTATATACTTTCAACAATTGTAAAAAGCAAGTTTAAAAATATACGATTTCATTGTGTAAATGCGTCTAAAAATATCTTAACAATAACAGAGTATATGTAAAATGTAAACAATGTAAAATACACTTAACATGTGTAAAACATCCTTGTATAAATAAAATAAAATATAATAATTCATTGATCTGTAACCGGTAAAATACAAAGTTTCGATGTTGGTCTCTTAATAGTAGAGGTCTTACTGCGCAATGTAACTACACGGGTGATATTATCATCACCGGGATGCTTCTCTTTTACGCGACCTAACAACCAACGAGTTGGCGGCAAATCGTCTTCTTTAATTAAAACAATGTCTCCAATTTTTGGCTCAGGGACCTTTGAAGACCATTTGTACCGGTTCATAAAGTTGGACATATATTCTAAAGTTGCTTCTAGTTCTTATTTCTGTAAATATTTTTGTTTAAATGTGTTGTTTCTTAAAAATCGTCTGCAATAAGCAATAATTCTACCGAGTTTTTGTAATGAGGAATAACGTTCGAACATGGAAAACTCTGGAACTATCGCAATGTGAGCTTTTGTTGATTCTTCCAAGTCAGTATTCATCTCATTTGGCCTTTTGTATCCTATGGATTTTTCTATGAGAAACGGTGGACCGGAAAACCACAAACTATGGTTTATGAGTGCACTTGGTAATATGCCTCTAGAGGCGCAGTCTGCTTGATTTTCCTGCGTTTTTACATGAAACCATTGAGATGCCTTCATGTTGGTCAATATTTTAGAGGTACGATTGGCTACAAATGCCTTCCATCTGCTTGAATGACTGTTGAGCCAAGCTAACACCACGGTAGAATCTGTCCAAGCCTTGATTCTGTCCCTTGAAATATTTAAGATATCTGCTGTTAAGATTTGACAGCAGAACTGCTCCACACAGCTCTAAACGAGGAATGCTAATTTGTTTGACTGGAGCTACTCTGGTTTTTGCAACCAACAACGAAATATGGATTTTGTCTACCACATCTACTATCCGTAAGTAAATAACGGCTGAGTATGCTGTTTTGGATGAGTCACTGAAGCCATGCAGCTCAAGATCATCGTTTGACTTAGTGCCAAGCCAACGAGGTATCCGTAAGTTGCTAAGTTGTGACAACTCTTCATGGTAAGTATCCCATTCCTTAACTAATTGAGTGCTTAGTTCTTCATCCCAACTGCAATCCATAATTTTTGGATGAATGTTTTTGCTATAACCACACTAGGAGCTAACCAGCCTAGTGGGTCAACAATCGAGCTATGTCCGAAATAATTGATCTTTTAGTTACAGATGCAGACGTCAGCGGAGAAAGATTCACCGAATATTGGAATGTATCTTCGTTGCGGTTCCAGGTAAGTCCCAAAATTTTGATTGTGCTATCTAACTTGATTTCTAACCCTTTCTCTTCTTTGTACTCTTTTTCCTCTAATACATCATTTTTTATATTATTCATTTATCCTATTGTGTTGTCCTTATTTTCAGTTGTTCTAGTTCTTTCACTTTATTTTTTCCAGTTTATCTATTCTCTCTAGTATTTCCTGACTGTTGCTGTTCCACTTTTGTAAAATAAATCCACCTTTTCCTAATAATGCTATCATTTGGTTATATATTTCTACTAGCTTTTGCCCGCGGCTTCGCCCGCGTGGATGTCGGTTATCGCATAAAAAAGTACCCTATGTCTTTCTCCATATCCCAGGCTATATCTCAAAATCCTAACTTAATGGTAATCTTAATGTGATTCACTATGTGAATAGAAACCAAAACAAATGATTTAATATAATAAAAGTACTTATGTTCTGAACGTGAATGAGTCTTTACCTAAAGATAACAAAATCAAAATACGAAATTTCACTCAAATTCCAATTGTACTTAATTACAACACGAAATAGAAGTGCGACACAAATAATAATTTTAAAATAATTCACGTAAGTACCAACAATGTGAAAACAAAACGAAATCCTCTGAAATGTCGCATGATACACCGTTTGTGTTGATAAAACGCTTGAAATATCTAATGAACACCATTGGTGCATAACTTTTCTCAGGGCCACGTTCGCAATTGGACGAAATATTTGACATTTATTTTGTACTTGCATCACGATCTGGCTGTAGAATTCGATTAATCGACTAATACTTGACCGGTTGACATTTTTGCGGGAACACCACTAAACGAACGAAAAAAAAAAAAAACAAAATACGTCTGTACTCTGTGGTTGTGTGGCGGTGTGGCGCGGTGCTTAATGTAAACATTCATCAAGGTTGTACGTGCGTAAAGTAATGGATTCAATGTGTAAACGGTTTAATCTTAGAAGAATCTTATACAGAATTACTGAGAAATAAGTGTAGATATCGTATTGAGTGTTATTTTATCAAAAATTGATATGTCAGTGAAAAAGTAACAAAAGTTTTGGAATGCACAAATTTTGACCATAAGGCCGCCGTGTTTAGTAATGTTTTTATGATAAATATTCTTGTATACTATTTGAAATACACATAAGTAGCTAGCTTATTTATCTACAAACATAATTTGGCTAATAGCTACTGATATTAAAGCGTATTGTTATCGTAATCGTATTTCCAAGAGTAAAATTCGGCAAACAAATACCTACAAAAAGACAATAAAATGGATATAGTATGTTATCCTTAAGAGATAGACATATACCATCGCGGACTTTTTTGAAGACCTTTATAAGATACTCGTACATAATTCCACCATACATTATTTTGTTATATCTCAAAGGGTTTAGACAGCGTTTTCGTTGAAAGCTCCCAGACGGCTTATTTTTTTCCGACTCCTCCAACAAATATCGTTAATTCATACAGAAATGCATACAAAAAGTTAATAAATTATATACTAAAACCTTCCTCGAGAACCAAGTTATCCATTAGTGAAAACAGCATGAGAATCGGTGCAGTAGTTTTTGAGTTTATCGCGAACAGACAGACAGACAGACAGACAGACGCGGCGGAGGACTTTGTTTTATAATATGTAGTGATGATGCCTTCTTCTACACTAATGCATCCTATCATTAGATCATCCATGTAAAAGCAGTTTAAAATCTTCTCGGAAGCAAGTGGATAATTTTTGCCTTCATCAACTGCAATCTGACTCAAGGTTTTGACTGCTTGGTACGGCGCAGAAGCTGTTCCAAAAGTCATGGTAACAAGCTCAAAATCTTGGATCACTTAGTCTGGACTGTCACGCCAGAGTATCCTTTGGAACATGCCATTTTCTTCTGCTACCCTAACTTGGCGGTACATTTTAATAATGTCCGCTACAAGTCCTATAGGGTGAATCCTCCATCTTAGAACCGTGTGACGTAAACTAGCCTGCAGTGACGGACCAACCATAAGCGTATCATTAAGTGACACTCATTTGCTGTTCTTTTCAGATGCGTTGAATGCAACACGAACTTTATTTGTGGTCTTGTCGTTCCTAATGACTGCGTGGTGTGGCAAATACACTGCTTCTTCCTTCTAACTATCATCTTCCTTCACATGCCTCATATGTTCTAACTGTAAATATTCAATTATAACTTCTGTGTACTTTTCCTTTAAATCTTCGGTCTTTCCTAATCTTCTTTCTAATGCTTTAAACCTTAATTTAGCTATGCCACGTGAATTTCCCAATTTGCAAGGTGGATCTTCGTCTCTGAAAGGTAACCTAACTATGTATGTATCTGCCATTGCTACCTCTCCTAGTGGTCTCACTATAAAAATCTTCGTATTTCATCTCCTATGGTGTGAATATCTTTTTATAAGTGCTAATTTCTTCTATTTCCCAGAATTTTCTTAAAATAACCTCTACCTTGCAATGCATTACATTTATGGTTTTTTTATTATTTATACAAGTGCCTTCCGGACCAATAGCACCCGACAACACCCACCCTAATTTATTGCTCTGTGCTATCAGTGCACCAGAAGGTCTCTTCACTAAACCTTCCCTAATGATGCAGCTATAAACATCAGCACCCAACAGAATATCGATTTTGTTGGGTGTGTTGAACTCAGGATCTGCTAAACATAGGTTGTTAATACCTAACCAGTCGAAGGTGTCTGAGTTAACACTTCGCTCAGGTAAGTAAGAGGTCCCCCCCGATGGGTGCCCGCATTGTCGAGGGGGGGCTCAGTAGCCTTGGCTTGGACAACCACGGTGAAGCTAAGAGGAACCCGAGGAGGGGCCGCTCATCAGGGCTTTTGCAGATAAGCCGACGACGTAGCGGCCACAAGTAGGTTGCGGTGCCGCTTTGGCGACATCGCAACTGAGGCGGGCCGCGATGTGGTATGGGAGGCATCGCGGCTGAGGGTTGCAGGCCGCGGCGGGAAGGGGCGCGGCGGCGGTGCGCCGTTCTCCCTACCTTCCGCGGCCTTGACGGGGTCGCCACCGGATGATGGCGGACGCAGTGGGGCCGCAGAGGAAGAGGAGTGTCGGTATTGCGTTGGCCGCTCTCCCTATCCTGAGCGGCCGAAAAGTAGTAGGAGGCGGGGCCACTGATCTGACTCGTCGCAGGGGGACCAAAGGCGCCTAGACACGGGATCGTCTGGCGCCTTTGTGCTGGTTTGGTCCCTGGGGTGGTCACGGCGCGCAGTGTGTTCTGGTGCGCCGGTGATGGGGGTTACTCCCCAGAGGAAGGTCCGGTGACGGACGGCCGCGGTGGGTTCGCGGATGATTTCAAGTTCCCGTGTTGAAATTAAAATCCCCTAAGATAATAAAAGAAGTTATTCAATATAATATCATTTAACTTAGTATAAAAATATGTAAGTTGTGTAGTTAATGAATGCCCCCTGTTTTGCTTGCAAATATAAATTGTACAAATATGCAATTTATAAGATACTATGGGTCTGGAACGCTTTAAAATTAGAGTAACCCATAGGTCCTCCGCGGACGAGCACCAGTCAGAGCGCTCCTCCGCAACGAACTCGCGTCGAACAGCAACAAGAACACCTCCACCAAGTGTCTGACCTCTATCCAAGTAATCTCTGTCACGTCTCCAAACAATATAGCGGTCATCAAACAATTCACTATTGTTAAAGCCCTCTTTTAGCCACGTCTCTGTTAAACATATATCATCATAGTTATTTGAGCACACATTCCTAAGGAAACTTGACGTTTTAGTCCGCAAGCCACGTACATTTTGGTAATAAATATTAATTGGCATATTTAAAAAGGAAAATAACTAAAATTGAGAGTAACGCAAATAATGCTGGTACTAGAATAAGCGTATAATAAATACTACAGCGCGGCGGAACTAGAATACGTATGTAGTAAACAAAGTGAGGTGAGGTGTTATGGTTTGGTTTAAACTAATGTGGAATGTTATGCAGATGTCACTACTCACCACAGTAATTAAACAAGATTTCCTACTCAGACTCGCTGATGAGATAATAAACAAGCGAAGATTATAGCGATTTATTAAGTAAACGGTGTAAAATAGGCAAAAGTTGTAACATTCTGCAAATAAACTATTTTTTACAAGGTACGATAATTCCAATATAAAAGTTGTTAGACAGAATGAGCGAAAAGCGACTTTGAAATTAAATAGATAAGATATACAATACAATCGACCGGCAAAGAAAAGTAAACGATTAGCGCAGGTAAACAAAGCTGACGTTACAAAAGCAAGGCGCATCGAAACCGCTAATGAAGTGATTAAGACATAAATACCAGTGTCTGTCAAACCTGACCTACTAGCCAATATAAAATGATGTAAGTATGACAATATTAGAAAAAATAACATATTTTTTTCAAATCCAGTTCTGACATAATTGCGTATGTGGGCGTAGCAGAATTTTTTTTGACCAGAATTCTGCAATTTTTCACCCAAATAAAAGAAAAATCCTTCTCCTTGGACAACATTTTCGCCCTGTTGAGTAATTGCTTATTTTCAAATGTCAGGTGATCATTGATAAAAATTTTGCTAACACCATTAAGACCCAAGTCAGATGCTGTTAATGACTTGTGTTTTTTAGCCGCCACTTTGTAATCGTCCCTCAAATATCGATTATGCATGGATATAATAATGTTTTTAGCATCCTTATTATTACGTTGGGGAATTCTGGCAACATAATTTATTTGATCTTTCGAAACTTCGCAATTGATAAAGAGGTTTTCAGATTCTGTGACCGGGACTCCCTTAATCTCCATATTATTTAGCCGCGACCTCTGCTCACTCTCGCGCATGCTTGATTCCAACCGCCCAAGTCGCATTTCAAAGCCAGAGACGTCCTCCTTAGTTTTTTGTAAGGACTCGATTTGTTTGTCAACGTCCTCCAACTTGACCGTGAGCTCATCAATCGTACCATGGACGTAGTCTAGAGATTTCTGAACTCCAACAATCTCATCCTTCATGCTTTTGAGTTCAGAAATATCCGTTTGGATCGTCTTTACATTTTCTATTAAAAGAGGTAACGATGCTAACTGTTCCGTGAGTTTGCGGAGCTCCTGATGAATGTTTTCTAAATCACCTTGTGCAGCTTTTCCAGGGGGTGGGTTAGGACTAGCCAACCCGGCCTTGCAGGTACTGCACTTCCAAGTTGCTTTCTTGTCCCCAAGCTTGCGATACCCTGCCTCAGTAATTCCGGCACAAGGGAAATCAAAGCTTTTGAGGCAAAGTGTACATTGCACGCCATCCCTGGCTTCGACCTGGCAACGATGACAAAGGAACATAATGAGTGAGCAAAGCGAGTGCTTAGTATGGTGAAAAGTACAAACTTATTAGCGCAAGTATTTAGCAAATAACAATTAGTTATTGTGCACGTAGCTGTCATAAAATTCACGCCGCGTTCTTCGTAAACACACCAAGCGCTCTCAGTAACTAATCAGCGATACGTCACTGACTTACGTCCACGCCGTTCACACTCTTACGCAGTCCGCTCAACTACGACACTCCCGTGCACTTGCCGAACCGGCCGTTGTGACACTATATCCACCGTGATTTGCACTTATTTCCAACAATATTTTAAATCACTTTTGCTTGTTGTTTCTTTTGTGTCATTAATGTTTTATATACTTAGATTATTTTATATTTTGTGAATGTGAGAACGTTGTAGGCCTAGTAGAGTGTAGATTTGTTGGCGGTTTTCTATTTTGTTAAGTATTTGGTAATTGTTGAAAGGCCTACAACGGCTTCCCAGACCTATTATCACTGTTATTTAATAATGTTGTAAAGCCAATTATTTTTAAAAGAGTAACCGTGGAGTTTCTTGCCGGCTCTTCTCCATAGGAAACAACTAATTCGAACCATGCACCTAGCTTCTAACGTTTCATAAGTGCCCATGTAGGTTTATGTGAAATAAAATATTTTGATTTTGATTTTGTTTTTTGTTATTGTACTATGTTCACACTCACTACTACACAGCGTATCACAAACAACAATTTTAACAACAGCGTACAACAATCTTCAGCCAAAGATCACATATAATGTTGTAAATATTTTTTTAAACTGGAGTAACTGACAAGACTATTATCTTCTTGTGAGGCGCGTTTACGGAGTGTGAGAATCTAAACATAAAGCTAGGATCGACACGAGATTTAATTGTTAATTGTACCATGTATTTTGTCATGGTTGACCTATTATCTCCTAATCCTGACACAAACCCTTGAATTGGGATCTTTTTCAGACTAAGATACTGGACTGTGGCCTCTGTTATGTAACAAGCCTGTGAACCTAGATCGAGCAAGGCTCGGACTGTCTGGTAGTCACCCGTCTTTGACGAGGCCTTTATTAGCGCAGTGGCTAATAAAACCTGTCTGGGCTTTGCTACCCTCCCTGTAGACAAGCAAGAGACTATCTGAGTAGCACTAGTGGATGGACTAGCACTATCAGTTGTAGGCTTAGCTTCAGGGTCTTCGCCTTTCTTATCTAAATGAAGCAAGGAATGGTGGCGCTTCTGGCAAACTCTGCAACTGGTGTTTTTTTTACAGTTGTAAACAGTATGGTTACTGCCTAAACAGTTGAAATAAATTTTGTTCTTACCAGTATTCGGTATCAATTGCTCAGCTTCACCAGTAAGATGACTTTTTAAATAATGCAGCTTTTGCACATTACTCGTATCTAATGAATTATTTTTATGAACTAATGACACAAAAATATCGTGAAATGTCATCCATTCTTCATATTTGCCAGAAAACATTGGAATAGCAATCTTGGGCAACTTGACCAGTGAATGGGCAGACTTAAATGCACTACTGTGCTTCATTTAATTAAATGCATCTAACGGGCCTCTGCGAGTTGGCTTCGGCCCCTCGTACGCCTTCCAAAGTTCCGGGACCCCAGAGTCCCGAGATATGTAAATATATAAAAATAATAATAACAATAATATTTTTTTTTATTTGCAGACTTTGAAGTCCATAGTGTTAGTAATAACATGAAATATACATAATTAACTAATATTAGTAACACATAATCAAACAACAAACAATAACTTAAAACATAATAAAAACTAAATAAACAAAACAAGATGCCCGTACTATTTCGAGCCGACCTGTGTGCGCAGTCTCACTCATCGGCCAAGCATCGGGCAGTCCCACCGGTCACTCAATGCCCTCAACATGCTGTGGAAGCTAAAACATGTTCTTTGCAGGAGAGAAGCGCTTCGCTTTCGAATAATGGCGTAGAAATCATCTACCCTCGCATCGGTAAACATACCCGGAGTGCTACAAAACCGCGGCAGCCCCACGAGCATACTGAAGGCATTATACATTATTATCTGTACACGCAGGGCGCTGCATGCCTTCTGCGTATACTTGACCCAGAGGCTGCGGGTGTAGAAAGTCTGACAATAGGATCGAAAAAGCGTAATTTTAACTTCACAACTACACCGTGCAAACCTGCGGGCCAGCATATTACTTCGAAAAGACAACGCCTTGCGCTCCCTCTCTATGTCTAAATCATCACATAAGTCCTCGGTGACCCAGTGACCCAGATACTTAAATTTTGAGACTCGCTTCAAGGCTAGCCCTTGAAGCGAGAGGTTATAGGGCTATTATGTACCTATGTAAGAAAAAAATTTACATCTTTTCAATAAAATTAGTAATACTCGTAGACATAATTTTAATACTTGAAATAAAGATAAAATAGGTCAACCATTTTTCAGATTATCTAATGTACATACAACTTATAAGGGGTACTGTGTTAAATATTACAGTAAAATACCTTCTATTACAATTAAATGAAAGAAAATTTTAAACTCATATTAAAAACACACTTTGTAAACAAGCATATTATATGTATATGCGAGTCGGACTCGCGCACGAAGGGTACCATCCATACTAATATTATAAATGTGAAAGTAACTCTGTCTGTCTGTCTGTATGTTACGTTTTCACGCCTAAACCGCTGAACCGATCGTCATAAAATTTGGCAGAGATATAGCCTGGGATATGGAGAAGGACATAGGCTACTTTTTACGTGATAACCTACATCCACGCGGGCGGAGCCGCGGGCATTATCTATAAAAACGGCAAAAAAATCATGTCCGTTGTATGGGAGCCCGCCTAAAATATTTATTTTTTCTGTTTTTTAGTATTTGTTGTTATAGCGGCAACTGAAATACATCATCTGTGAAAATTGCAACTGTCTAACTATCACGGTTCATGAGATACAGCCTGGTGACAGACGGACAGACAGACGGACAGCATAGTTTTAGTAATCCCATTTTACCCTTTGGGTACGGAACCCTAAAAACTAACTCTTCAGCTTTAGAATAGACTACCTCGCAGAGTTGATCATTATTTTGCTGCGGAGTTATTATAAAACAGTTATATCTCCTAAGATATTTATTGAAATTAAATGATGTAAGGGCAACTTTGTTCAAAATTAAATACTTGTGATGAATGACGTATTTATTTGGATAAGGATTAATACCATGTTTATGAAAACTCCTTCGCAAATAATGCATTAATTTCGAACAAACTTGATTACCATAAAAAAAGGTTATAGTGAGTCAATCTTAAAAGATAGACATATGCTGTCGCGGACTTTTTTTTAGAACTTTTAAAGAGGAACAATTCCATCATACATGATATTTGCGTAACTTAAGCCGTTTACGCAGCGCACGCAACAGAAGCTCTCAAAAAGGAATATTTTTTCCCGTTTTTGCAACATTTTTCATTTATGCTCCGCTCCTATTGGTTGTAGCGTAATGTTATATAGCCTATAATATTTCTGAATAAATGGACTATCCAACATAAAAATAATTTTTCAATTCCAAGCAGTAGTTCCTGAGATTAGCGCGTTCAAACAAACAAACAAACAAACAAACAAACAAACTCTTCAGCTTTATAATATTAGTATAGAAGTATAGATTAGAGGATTATATCAAAGACTAGCTTTTGCCCGCGGCTCCGCCCGCGTGGATGTCGGTTATCACGTAAAAAAGTAGCCTATGTCCTTCTCCATATCCGAGGCTATATTTCTGCCAAATTTCATAACGATCGGTTCAGCGGTTTAGGCGTGAAAACGTAACATACAGACAGACAGACAGATAGACAGACAAACAGACATACAGACCGACAGACAGAGTTACTTTCATATTTATAAAATTAGTATGGAAGTATGGATAAGAATGCTTGTAAACATGCTGGTCCTGCTTCATAGGACAATTTAGAGTCTAGACAAAACCAAAATGGTTGCTAATTTAACTGTATAATTTATAATTTTTATGATATTAATTTTATTTTCTGTGATTCATCATCATCATTTTAGCCAAAAGACGTCCACTGCTGGACATAGGCCTCCCCCAATTTGTTGCCATAATCGCCATGCTTGGCAGGCGGGTTGGCGATCGCAGTATGGTGTTGAAAATGCATACAGGTTGAAATTGAAAACATGCGACAAACCGAAACGGGAGATTGTACTTATCATTATGAACAACTTTTACTTAGGGACCAAAATTGCAATCGCGAAAAAAAAATTTGCTTTTCCCTACATTTTGACGAGTTATGCTAACATAAATGTAGGGGACAGCTGATTTCTTTTTCGCGATTGCAGCTTTGGTCCCTTAGTAAAAAATGTTCATAATGATAAGTACAATCTCCCATTCCGGTTTGTCGCATGTTTTCAATTTCAACCTGTATAGAAATGCTGCTGCCCATTCTCTAGTAAGTCCCTCAGTCGCCTTGTACCTACGACAACCACATTTTTTTGGAAAAATCATATACAATGTTTTTAAATATGTGAGCACCATGTATCTATCGCATTTATTAATTTGTCTGTCATTACTTCACTTTTCATTCTTTTTACCTGTTGTGGTATAATCATTTTTATTCTAGGTACATCGTCTTCACCTATAATCTATACATATAATAAAATCGTAGCGAAGTCAAAACTATACATTGAATATTTCAGTCAATTTCAACAACTCGATTTTTTACCTAATTTCCATGGACATTTTCATTTTCAGGTTTTGTAAAAAACTTTAAGAATAAAGCGCAACATATCCACATTTTATATACATTTTCTAAAAGGGGATTATATAATTATATTACTTATAGAGTTATTTGGACCTCCGAAATTGGCGAGCCACAGAAATTTTATTATTGCCACCGAAATTGTATTGGTGACATCGAATCATTTTAATAAGCATTTATAAAAATATAACGTGGTGTACACATGGCCACAAATCAAGCTGTACATTTCCGTTATAAGCTGATCTTGCATTGAATAGGATTTCAGTACAATGAGAGATCACCTTATACTGGAAATGTAAAGCTTGAAATGTAGCTGTGCGTACTATTGCTTAAATCAGTCTTTCAAAATTAGCAATCAAGCAAGGAACTGATTATGTTTTTTACCCTAAGATGGGGTAAAATTTACTTATATTTATCAAACTTATATTAACAACCTACACAAATTGTAACTAAACTAAAAAAAAATATTATCACTGCAAAAACAGTACAGTTTTAACTTAATAATATTAATAACAGAACTAATATCAAATCCTAGGAATGAAATAACAAATTCTGATTAGCATATGATTAATTTGAAATTAATAAAAAAATCCTAAACAAATTACTTAAATATTTGTGGACATAATACAGTTAAGTTTAGTTCTCAAAATAAAACAACACTTTTTATAATATTTTCTTATTGTCAGAATCTTAAAACCCTATAAGTATTTTTTTTCTTTACACGGTAATCGGCGGTTAGCATTAATTTTGATACCTTGTAAGTATCAAAATGACAAATTAACAACTAATTTAATAATCATAAGAGCAGCTCAATAAAAGTCATCGCTCTGAAAATAAACTACCTATAAGAAAATAATGATGTTAGACATAAATGAACTTTTAGGTAACTAAGATATTAAGAAATATTATTTAAAAAAATAATCACTAACATGACGAAAATCTTCAGGAAATATTTTCATCATCACTATTAAAAATATTAAAATTACTCGTATTTCTTGTAAAAAATTCTTTGGAATATTCAATGTGAGCATCATTATCATTCTGAATGTTTTTTTTTTTTTTAATTTCGATTTTATATCACCGTTAATATTTTCAAAAATGAGGCTGATGGAACTAGATTGTCATAGTCTATATTGTCCAAGTCGTGTGAAGCGTCAGCTGATTTGATGGTCTTATCTTGAGGTATGTTCTTGGTTTTAAAGTAAAATAATTCAGATCCTTTATATATCTGTGAATTGTTGATGGCTTTAAACTGGAATCTGATTGTGATGCAGGTGGAACGACCGTTACATTATCCAGGATTTCAATAGGCAATAAAACCTAAATGTAAACCTAAATGTTTTCCGTGAATGCATTTTATAGGATTGTAAAGACAGTTTTCATCAGTGCATGACAGTGATCGCATTGCAAGAGCTTTGTATGTTTGTCCGATGGCTTTTTTCCGATGATTTTTAAAAGAGTAATCGTGGAGTTTCTTGCCGGCTCTTCTCCATAGGAAACGACTTATTGGAACCGTGCACATAGTTTCTGACGTTTCATAAGTGCCCATGTAGGTATATGTGAAATAAAATATTTTGTTTTTTTTTTTTTTTACTTTGATAACGTTCTCGATCTTTCCTACACGACTTCTCAGCTTTGACAGAGTCACTTTTCATTTTTCTCTTCTTTTTTGCTCTGCAATCCTCTTCTTTTTTAACCTTTCTTGACTATCTTTTTTCTTTTTTGGATTCCTAAAATAAAAGAGGTATTTAAAATACTATTGAGTTAATTTAAACTCTCACATTTGATTATGAAAGGAGGCATGAGCAAAATAATGGGATATACTCGTAAGAGACTATAATGGATTGGATAATGCTATCTCTGTGTAATCTATAACTAGGTTTGTTAAATGAGTTCTGTCAAAGTAATTTCGGCATAACAAATATTGTTTCTTTTCAAAAACCTTCATTAACATTAATACAATAATTGATAGGTACAATTTCTGTGGAGTCGTGTAATTTCCGTGGACATCCTGATGCCACGGAAACCACAGAAATTGGCCCACAGAAATTGAAAACGTGGCTATTTTTTTTTTATTACAAGACTATATCAAGGCTATGACTATTGTTTTCTGTAATCTTAAATGTGTACCAAAGGCTACTTAGCATGCATAAAAGTGATACCTTTATTTCTTGAAAAAATCTTTTTAAAACCTGATCACCGAAATTGCAAAATTTCGTTCCGAGTAAACTAAAATCACGTACTTACATTTTTGGCGGGAAGACGTGGCGATATGGTGCACTACCGTTCTCACTGTGCGTAAGCGCAAGGTTGTCTCTTGCCGGGCAGGGATTTATTGTTCGTTTAAACTCATTGGTGGAAGCTCAGGACGGCGAAACAAAATGACCATAGAAATTAGTAATTTCGCTCGGACAAAACTACCGTTGACATGTGCTCATTAACTGTGAGTCTAAACATTCAAAAATAATTAGCTTCTTTTAGGTCAATTATTACTTGACGCAATGAAAATACTTTTTCCTATATATGTTGGAGATTATCTTCCTGAGAGGTAAATGCTGTGTATGAAAGCGATTGTGGACAAGACACAGAAATTGATAATTCATCATTTACTGATGTTTTTCTTAAAAAGTAATAGTCTTATAAACATCATTTAAGTGGCTTCATTTAGATTCATGTCTCTTTAATACTGAGAATAAAAATCGTTCCATTATTTGTAAAGCAGCACTGCGTTTTCAGCCTAGACGCGTAAATTTTTCGCCTGAGAAATTCACTCATTTTTGAAAAAAAGTAATTGCCACGAGATCTGGGAACGATTCTGATGCCGAAAATATAGATTTTAGAATTTTTGTCTGTTTATGTTTGTCTGAATGTATGTTCCAGCTAAACGCAAAAACTACTAGACAGATTTTGTTCAAATTTTGCATAGATATTTCATATAGGTCTGGTCAAATTACTACGTATAAATTATCACGCTATTTGCTATGGGGGATGAGCAGTATTGCATTATGTTTTGAGATGGGTCCATAAGGGCAGGTACCTTAACCGTGCTCGCTACAAGAAAATGGTCTTAAGAGACTATCCTTAACATTTAGAAAAAAATTGATCCGCATTCACAGATTTTGAAGAAAATGTACAGTCAGCAAGAAAATGGGCAATTTTTACAAAAAAGTTTTTTGATGCCAATCGATCCTGTTTCTTACGAGGATCAAAAAACTCTATGGGACCAAATGTACTAGAAAAGTCAGAAATCGAAAAAAGTTTTCCCCTAGAGGTCGTAGGTGAGACTGAGATGAGAACGAACACAATGTATCAGTGTATGACAACAGTCGAATTATTCCATTACTACTTCGCTGTGTTGAATAGGAAACGAATTTATCAGATAGTTACAGATTTAATCTTTTAAATGATTATCATACCTTATGGATCTAAGCAGTCAATTATGACATTATGCTATTTCAGTCAACTTTCAACAAAGCAATGCAAATCTAATTCGATTCCAAAGAATTGATATTTATGTGCTTCTTTTTAGGGATCTGTACCAAATTGGTAAAAAAGAACCCTTATGGTGCGACTCAGTCTGTCTGTCCGTCTGTCTGTCCCAGCTAGATATCTCAAGAACTACTAATGCTATCAACTTGAAATTTGGAATAATTTTAGATGACGTTTGCCCGACTATTTTGAATGTTGCAAATAAGAAAGTTTTTTTTTTTTTTTGCAAATGGGACTTAACTGGGTGTCCTAAAAATCGAAGTGGGACTACTAGGGTATGTGGGGTATCGTATGAAAGAGCGCTATTTGCACATACATACTCATAAATTTTTTTTTGGCTCCATGTTTTCGACTTTTGACAAAAAAATAATTAAAAAATCATTCCACCCCCTTATCTCCGTTGTTTGCATAGAAAAAATCTGAAATTATTTTATGTGATAGTAGTTTATGTAAAGATTACAGGAAAAATAAAACGATTTCTCTAAATAACACATTTTTCAGAAATCATCAACAAAAATTACATTAGTTCTATATCGGTCAAGAGATGGCGCTGACCTAAAACTGCAATATTGGACACCGCAGTGTTAAAAAAGTTGTTTTCTGGGCACATAACTATTTAGGTACTAATACGAATAAAGCTATACAATTATGACGGTACGGAACCCTCGGTGCGTGAGTTCGACTCGCTCTTGATCGGTTTTTTTTTTACATTTTGTTACTGTAATTGTGATAGTTCGAAGAACTTTATAGGATTTTTTTTTTTTTTTTGGATAGGAAATTATCAAATAACTCTCCCGCTTTGGGGGGAGCGGGAGGGCGTGTCAGACTTTTACTGACTAAAACCTACCTGTGTTACTTCAGTGGCCTTTGTGCCAGGGCCACGGTATCCCTTTCGGAAAAACCCGCAACCCTGGCAGGCATTGGTCCTAGCGGACCCCGTCACAGTTCGTGCTGCATCTATTTGTGGCACGCGTAGAACACAACGCGTCGTCAACCTGGACCTGGGCCTTAATAGACGGCGAGCTGCCCATTGCTTGCCGTCCGCAAGCCCGCGCCTACGGTGGCTGGGAATCGCCAATTGATTCCTGCCGCCCAGGGCGTCTTTTGCGGCGACTAGGGGCATGAGGGTGCACAGACTATCTCTCCCTCGCGCGTTCCACCTCCTCTTTCGCAAGCATTACTGCTTCGCAGAAGGAGGTGACGGCCTCACATGCATTCTCGCTCCGTACCATGAACCATTACAGGACACTGCACGCTAAATAAACAATTCCACACAATAGACATATCGGACAATCCTCTATTACAGAGCTTCTTGCATGGAAGCTGAGGAAACCGTCGCGCATGTGCTCTTTGAATGCACAGGCGTCACCCAGATTAGAACAGAGACCCTCGAGGCACCCTGATCTTTCACAGATGTTCTAAACATACCGGGAGACGTAATTCACTTCTGGAGGGAGGTGGGCTGGTTGGAATAACCACTGATGGCCGCCATGGCCCATGTAAAATGGTCCACCTGAAGGACTAAGTGCGGAAACCAAACCCTTTACGATAGAACATAGAACTGTACGTCGCTTGCTCCCGCGTCACCAGTCCTGACTCTCTGTATATTTTGACTGCTGTGACCAAAACTACAAACGTAGTATTCAGGGAAGTTTTATTAAAATGTGGCTGGTATTTTAGTATATTATGGTGTTTTACGACTTCCACGCGAACGAAGTCGCGGGCGGAAGCTAGTAGTATAATAAGAAACTGTATTGTGTGTATACGTTTCAGAGGTAAAACGGTACAGCCTATAATGGGTAACCTTCCAAATGTTAGAACAAATCTCAGTTTTCTTTTCTATACGTGTGGAACAGTTTTTGCTGGTCCATTCATGATATTGAGTAGGAAAGGCAGAGGTAATCGTTTAACTAAATGTTATCTTTGTTTATTTGTTTGTCTTACAACTAAAGAAGAAGAGGTAGACCTTACGGAATTTATTCAGACAATGGCAAAACATTTGTAGGGGCAAACAATGAGTTGGGTCGAGTACTCAAATCTAGTCGCGAAGCAGTGATAGAGTATGGCAGCACTGAAAGCATTCGATTTAAGTTCAGCCCTGCATATTCACCTCATTTGGGGGGTATATGGGAAGCTGGGGTAAAGTCATCCAAACACCACCTAAAAAGAATAGCAGGCAACGCTGCCTTAACTTTTGAGGAACTTTCTACGTTGTTCACACAAATAGAATCTATCCTTAATTCACTATCTCCTCTCTCATCGGACTTATGTTTGGTTTAGCAAGGGATCATACATATGGGCTTCACTTTTGAAAATTTAAAACAAGTTTTTCTCTCTGTACTGTGTGCGTTTGTTACGAAACTCCTAGCGCTCGTAGCAGAAGCTACGCAATTTCCCAACTTCAATGTGTGGAAGAAAGTGAAGTGGTTTATGAAGTTAGGTAGGTTAATACAATTGAACTCCGGGCGTTTATTACAACGTAACACGTTTCCGTTATGTAATAGATGAGGCTCATTCGCATCCGCCACAGCGACATCATTCAACTGAGTACAACAGTAGTTTATTTGGTGACGTCCCGATTAATTGCATTCACGAGCAGATTCCTAATTCACGTCGTCGGCGGTGGCGCGGCGCGGATTGACATTCTTCCACAACAACAGGGCGACGGGAGTCGTGGAATGCAAGCGTTTATTCTGCATGCGCGCGGTGCACTGCATGCGGCACATGCGCCCACAGAGACGTGTACGTGGTGCGAGTGCCAACTGACGCGTGTGCGGCGTATGGCACACGCAGTCCGCCGAGTGGATGACGCGAGTGATGCTGAGCGGCGAGCGACGTGTGCCCGTGCAGTCAGAGGCGTGCGGCTGTTAATCATCCGTCACTTAGCCCCGGAGCGCCCCGCCCGACCCATTCGTGTTACCTGCTAAGTTTTATTGAAGTTTACGACGTTAGCCGGCGCCGCGGCCGGATCGCTCGGCCGCTGTCGGGCGCGCTCGGCCGTCCTCGATGATAACATACCAATTCAATTACCGCGTACCTCCGTAAATGGATTGCCGGAGAAGAAAAGCGCTTTATTAGATTTTTCTTCATGATATTTTCTCGTATTATCTGGCTGGTAAAGGACTCCATTTGCGGACGAGTGCGCCGTCTAATGAGACTGCTACTGTAGTTCTACCGTCAAGGTTATTAGCAAAGCTGTCATTGAAATATCCGTTCTAAAGTTATTGACTTAGTGGACACAGAATCATTTAGTTTAGGAGAAAGTATACCATAATTAATTATTTTACACTTTCCTTTATCGGACTAGCCTATCAAGTACTAGTAGGCACCCACTGAAGTCGTGTTTCTATGCAAAGTTCAGTGGGCGTCACACTTTCGATTATCCCGAGGTTGCGATAACTTTATTCCTGAAACGGCGAGCTCTAAAATCCTAATTTCGAATATTGCGACACCCTGAAAACTACTGGGTTCAGTAACATAAATCAGAATGTGCGAGGTGAAGCTCACTCAAGCACAATCTATTTGAGTTGTCCGGAAGGCGGGAACAAATCGCAATAGTGTGGATGTATGCGGGCGGCGCGGCGGCGGCGGCGGCGGCGGCGATAGCTGGGTACTGTGTGTACCTGCGTCACTGAGATGTTTCCTTTACATTATACACGAATGAGCGAGTTTCACGCCTCACCTGCGAAGGCTTTGTGTCTGATCTGCGACACCGAACATTTAAATAATTCAGGCTCGTTTGTGTTTATTTACTCACATGCACATCGAATATGTGTGCATGTGATATTATTATTAAGATATTTTCGATATTAAGTATCGGCGTGACTCCTCTCCGCAGCTCACTGTAAACACGCGGTTTATATTGTATTCCCGACAGCTTTCAATGACTTATCATGTGGCGCACCACAAGCCCGCACTCTCGCACACTTGCACAGCCACGAGCCGCTGTTGAGAGCATGAATGAAACTTAAGGCTCGCGCAGACTGGCGCGATATTGCGGACTCGACAGGCAGAGCGACCCTTGTCGCGCCCGCGGTATCGCTCCAGTGTGTGGAAGCCTTTAGCCGTGGCTGTGATATGGAATCTATTGTCTCATTCAATTGCAAACACAACGCCAGCACCGCGGCGTGGCTGCGGACTCCGAGCGGTGGATCAATACCTATTATAATTATAAAGTGAGTGAGATTTGATCGTTGTTTGAGCAGATCAAGGGGATAAAGGTATAGTTATTCATATGCATATGCATATGCATATGTTTCTAATTTTGCGTGTAGGTACACGCAAAATTAGAAACAGTACCTATGTACACACGGCCACAAATCAAGCTATAATTTCCAGTATAAGCTGACCTCTTATTGTACGGAAATCCTATACAACGCGAGATCAGCCGAAACTGGAAATGTATAGCTTGATTTGTGGCCGTGTGTACACGGGCGAACTTGACCTAGAATTGAGTTTTCCAATTCCAACAGCTTCCAATGATTTGCTTCGTTTACGTCATTTAAGTCGTTTATATTCATTGTTGATCCAAAAAAAAAAATGTTATATTTAAAACTATTTATTTCTTTAATATGTTCACGATTTTTACACAAAAAAAAAATTGCGCTTAATCTAAAGTAACAAATAAGATTATGTGCGCTATTAGCTTATAATTAGAGTTGCTCACTTATGTTTATAGGCTGTGAACCTACACGCTGACATCCTCCATTCCATACTTCCCCACAGTCAAGTGGGCTTTTAAAATATTTTTAATTTGTTGAGGTTTTTTGTCTTCTATTTTTTTTTGGCAATTTTATTGGGTGGTTTATTTAGAATGTCAGGAAGGGCGTACGTCCAGGCTCTCTTACCATATTCATTATTAATCTTTGGCAGTTTATATGTAGGCAAGTACGACAGGTTACGAACAAAGTTTGGTCTCTTTTTTTCTGCAGTTTATTCATAAACTAGCTTCTGCCCGCGACTTCGTTCGCGTGGAAGTCGTAACACGACACAATATACTAAAATACCACCCACATTTTAATAAAACTTCCTTGAATACTACGTTTGTAGTTTTGGCCACAGCAGTCAAAATATACAGAGAGTCAGGACTGCTAACGCGAGAGCAAGCAACGTACAGTTCCATGTTCTATGGTTCAGGTCGACCATTTTACATGGGCCATGGCGGCCATCAGTGGTTATTCCAATTAGCCCACCTCCCTCTAGAAGATAATTACGTCTCCCGGTCTGTTTAGAACATCTGTGAAAGATCTGGGTACCCCAAGGATTTCTGTTCTAATCTGGGTGACGCCTGTGCATTCAATGAGCTCATGCACGACGGTTTCCTCAGCCTCCATGCAAGCCCTGCACAGAGGATTGTCCGATATTGTGTGGAAGTGTTGGTATAGCGAGCAGTGTCCCGTAATGGTCCCCGTCACCAGGCGCAGGCCGGTCCTGTCCAGTAGTAATAACCGCCTGGTTAGCCTACCACCTAAGAATGGCCTCCCTGGACTGTCTGCAGGTCGGTGTCGAGGTCCACCAGCTCTTTTCTAGTGGATTATTGAAGGCCTGTGTTCCTGGACATACACTAATGGCACAACACTGATACCTACATTGAATGTTTCTCATTGTCATTCTTACAGATTATTCCTGTCGAACAGCTACCACTATTATAATATAACAGTACGTTGTAATTGTTAACACACGGGAAGTCAAGTATAAGTCCCCTCTTTGAGGAGTGGCTAGAGAGGCGCCACGGCGTCCTCACCTTCCGCCTGACGCAGGTCCTCACCGGACACGGTTGTTTCGGGAGTTTCTTGTTAATAATAAGGCGGGAGGAAACGCCCGGGTGTTACCACTGTGTGGATCACCCGGAGAAGACGGTAAAGCATACGGTGGAGGCCTGCCCGGCTTGGGTAGAGCACCGCCGTGTCCTCACGAAGGCGATCGGTGGCGACGATCTCTCGTGTCCGGTCCTGGTCCAGGCCATGATACGGAGCGAGAGTGCATGGGAGGCCGTCACCTCCTTCTGCGAAGCAGTATTGCGCGCGAAGGAGGAAACTGAACGCGTGAGGGAGAGAGGGGATTATCGACTTTTGACCAAAAAAAATACCATTTCAGGTATATTTTTTTGGTCAAAAGTCGATAGAAATGCGGCCTAAAAAAAAATTTGAGAATGTGCAAATAGCGCTCTTTCATACGATACCCCACATGCCCTGGTAGCCCGACTTCGAGTTTTAAAACCCCCGTTAAATCCTAAATGCAAAAAACAAAATCTTTCTTATTTGCAAAATAGTTGGGCAAACGTCATCTCAAACTATTCCAAATTTCAATTTGATAGCTTTAGTAGTTCTTGTGATAATTATCCAGCTGTGACAGACAGACGGACAGAGACTGAGTTGCACCATAAGGTTTCCTTTTTACCATTTTGGTACGGAACCCTAAAAAGAAGCACATAAATCGAAATCAGATTTGCATTGCTTTGTTGAAAGTTGATTGAAATACCGTACTATGTCATAATTGACTATCAACCCAGCGAAGTAGTAATGGAATAATTCGACTGTTGTCATCTCAGTATCGTTCTTAAGAACTGTATGGGAAAAGTTTTTTTCGATTTCTGACTTTTCTAGTACTCAAACCTCAGTTGGTCCCATAAAGTTTTTCGATCCTCGTAAGAAACAGGATCGATTGGCATCAAAAAACTTTTTTGTGAAAATTGTCCCTTTTCTTGCTGACTGTACATTTTTTTCAAAATCTGTGAATGCAGATAATTTTTGCAAAAGTTAAAGATAGTCTTTTAAGACCATTTTCTTGTAGCGACCACGGTTAAGGTACCTGCCCTTATGGACCCATCTCAAAACATAATGCAATACTGCTCATCCCCCATAGCAAATAGCGTGATAATTCATACGTGGTAATTTGACCAGACCTCTAGGGAATATCTATGCAAAATTTAAACAAAATCGGTTTGGTAGTTTTTGCGTTTACCTGGAACATACATTCAGACAAACAGACAAAAATTCTAAAAACTATATTTTCGGCATCAGAATCGTTCCCAGACCTCGTGGCAATTACTTTATTTCAAAAATATTCAATGTACAGTTTTGACTTCGCTACGATTTTATTATACTATTACTATGTATAGATACAGAGAAATCAGAGGCAACTGCCAATTTAGCTTTGCCGAACACATTTATGATTTTACAATATTTAAATAATATATCATAATCTGGTTTTTATTTATGTTTATCCATACTAATATTATAAATGTGAAATTAACTCTGTATGTCTGTATGTTACGTTTTCACACCTAAACCGCTGAATCGATCGTCATGAAATTTTTTAGGCGATAATCGACATCCACGCGGGCGAAACCGCGGGAAAAAGCTAGTAATAAATAAAATAATAACAATTTAAACAAACATTACATTAATATTTAATTCATTACGTATTTAAAATGTATCAATATTAATAATAAATATAATTTTATGTCAATAATTTAGTAGTCCAGTTCGGATCTGTTCACTGTAGGAAGGAGACGTGTCGTTCCTTATTATCTTCATTACCTAAAAAAACCTATTGTTTGGTTATGCTAATTAGTACCGTTGTGTAAACACACAAGTCACATATTCCAGTGTCATAGAAATTACATTTTGTGGAAAAAAACTTCGGTGCGAGTGCTGACAGTGGACTTGCTGCACCTCCCCTGCGATAAGAGACAATTGCTATTTTTCGTCCTTGTCATCGCTGCGCGTGCACCGAATAGTGTATGTGCTGTTTGTAATGAACTGACAGAAAAGGATTATTTAGAATGCCAGCGTTGTAAGTATAAATATCATTGCTTATGCCTCGATATCTCACCTGAAGATGGAAAGAAGTTTCTCAATGCAAGCCAGAAGTGGATATGCCTCAGTTGCGGTAATAAACAGCCCAAAGGTAATGATCCCGTTCGCCCTACGACACCAACAGGCTTGGCTGATATAACATTTAATGCAACGCGTCGTAAGATCCTAAACAAGCCGGACTTTGTACAAGCATCTGTTACTACTGTTTCTAGAATGCCAGACAGTGGATCGCGCTCAGATATACAGGTTATGATACTCGTACGCGACGAGATGCGTTCTGTTATGAATGAATTTATGAGTGAAATGAAAAACCCCTTGAATATTATTATTAACATAACCGGGATATTTACCATGTTTATTCATTTTTCTGAGTTCCCGATATTAACCCCTTGAATGTTGAATTGCGTGAGCTGAGAGATCAAATAACTGGTTTTAGGGATTCCCTCAATTTTTTGAGTGTACAATTTGACAGTTTAAATGGCGATGTTGTCGCTCATAACTCCACAATGAATCAACTAAAAACTGAAAATGAGCTGCTTCGGTCGGAGGTCAACGTTCTGTCTAGTCGTGTCAGGCAGATGCTTGGCATTGGAATTGGTGTTTTCGAGCGCGACTATGATCATGTCATAGGGCGCTCCGTTCCTACCGCGGTGCATGCGGTGAACTTCAACAATAGGGAAGTTTTGTTTTTTTAGATCTTCTGTGATCTCGTCTAAGGTGGGCACTCGTTTAATGACGCACCTGAAGAGCCTATCCTCAGTCAGGGCGTATGTATAATAAGGCACCTTGCGCTCCTTGAGGAGTTTGGTGAAGGCGCGGAAGTCAGCTATTGTGGGGACTTGGACTTTAATACCCACGGCAGTGGTGCGGGCATGCGTGTAATTAATGCGCTCGGAGGTGCAGGCTTTGGATAGCGTGATCCATTGGCTGATATCGTGGATGTAGAGTGGGGGAGGGGGTGCCTTGGGGGCCGCGGGGGTTGCAGGCTGGGTGCCTGCATTGGAGGATGTACAGCGGCGGGTCCGAGAGGGGGCAGTAGGGGGTTTGGGGGTAGGTGTGGGGCTTCTTGACCGGGAGGTTATCGGCCTTGGATTTGGCTTTCTTCCTCTTCTTTGAGCCTTCTACGACGGTGAAGCCGTCGGTGGAGGAGGAGGAGGCGGCGGCTGCGAAAGAGTCAGCACCAGAGCAGGGCTCGGCTAAATCGTCTGAGTCCGACATGGCAGAGTTGTACCCTATCATGTCGTCGTCGACGGGGGTTGGAGTCAGGGGGAGGGGGTGCTCTTTGGCACTAAGGGGCTTGGGGGGCAGGAGTGCTCGTCGGCACTAGGGGGGCTGCATGGGCTTTCGGAGCTAGCGGGGCTAGCGGACTGCCGCCCCCACCATTCGGATCGGTATTTATAACCGAGCGACGTGCGCGCCCGAGGCAACGTCACAGTACTGTTATCTGTTTTGTAGCGTGATATTTCGATATCTACATACACTACAGGTTACAATATAATTTTCTTTTCTCAAGAACGATGCGTTGCCTTAGAAAATGAGTTAATATGAAAGTTAGGTCTAATGAACATTATATAAAAAGAGCATTATACAATTAGAAAATTATATGAAATGAACGTTATACTAAATGAAATTAGAGAAAATGAAAATTATATCAAATATAACATTAGATAGATAGTAAACATAAAACATTATTATATTCTAAAAAGTTTGAGGCGTGACCGTCCTTCTTATACTTTAAGATAAAGCCTCAAGCTTTTAAGAAAATATTGAAGTTTTATGTTTGTTTATTTAGTACTTTTTAGTTCATGAAAAGCTTGTTTAAAAAAAGGTTTTTACTTAAATTTTATTTTGTATTTTTAGCATTAGGATTTGTTTAACTATTTTATAACTTTCACTTGAAAGGTACTTGAAAAGACAAATCCAGCGAACCCAAAAACGCCTTTACAGAAGTCACGCTGTGAAACCAACCAAGTTGCACTATCCAAGTCAATACTCAATACTAAATACTTTTATTGCATTCCACATGTAGGTATTCTTAGGTGGTAAACTTCATGCCTACTTTAGAATGGGCTATCATAATTGAATGCGTATACAAAATGTCGTGCCTGTGTTGTTGACCGCTGAGGAGCTCTCTCATCTGCAGCGATCCCTGGGTGCAGCACCTAGGTCATGGTGGACTTTAAGACAGGCTATCATAATTGAATGCGTATATTAAATGTAGTGTCTCCGCTGTTTACCGCTGTGGAGTTTCCTTTGTTGGAGCTAATCCTGGGTGCAGCAGCCAGGTCATGGTAGACTTTAGAATGGACTATCATAATTAAATACGAATATAAAATTACGTGTCTGTACTGTTGACCGCTGAGGATTTCCTCGTCTGGAGCCAATCTTGCATGCAGCAGCCAGATCATGGTAGAATTTAAAACGGACTATCATAATTAAATGCGTTTATTCAATTTCGTGTCTATACCGTTGATCGTTGAGGAGTTCCTTCGTCTGGAGCCAATCCTGGGTTAAGAATCAGGTCAAGCATTATATTAAAATGCATTGTCATAGATTTTGAATCAACACGTAAAATTTCAGCTTCGTAGGATAAGAGAAAGTGGTTTTAATTCAACTTGCAAGGTTCCACCTGGACAAACATACATACTCGTAAAGCTTGTAATAAAAAAGGCTGCTAGGAATAAAGCAGATAGGTCGAATGAAACTGACCCCTGAAACATTTTACAAAAAACGGCAATAAACATAATTGATGAACTGCGGGCTGAGGCGCGGGGGCCAGCGTGGTGTTTTTGAGGGTATTTTTTTTTTTTTGACTTCCACCGCAGTCACCGGTGACCGCTAACAGTAGTTTTTCTATTGTGTCTGTTGTCTGGCAGTCAAAGCCTTAAGTTATAAGTCAAGACAGTCGGTTTTGAATTATATGGTTAGTGTCAACTTTAATTAACTTTTGTCTTTAGTAGTAGTGTGTACATAGTAGTTACGGATTTCTCCGTTATAATTTTTCTTGCAAGCTAATTTGTGTGGTGATTTATAGGTCACAGTTAGGTGATATTGCTGACGAGTTATTAATTATTATTTATTCCAGCATGGTGAAATAGTATCGTATTTTATAATTAACGCTATTGTTTCTAGTATTATGTGTCCATCTCCTAATCCGTACCTTGACAGATATTGTCATTTCAGTTTTTAGGGAAACGGGGAATGCCTTCCGTTATACTTGACGCTGAGCAACAACTGAGACACAGGTCACCTCTCATCGAGAGGGAGTGGCTGTAATCTACCACGCGGGCCCAGTACAGGTTGGTAGGTGTCACTGCTGAGACACAGGTCTCTCTTCGAGGGGGAGTGGGCTGTAATCTACCACGCGGGCTGTTTGACTGCATTCTGTTACTAATATTAATCTATCTATAAATATAATAAAATCATAGCTAAGTCAAAACTGTACATTGAATATTAAAAAAAAAGTTATTGCCACGAGGTCTAGGAACGATTCTGATGCCGAAAATATAATTTTTAGAATTTTTGTCTATTTGTCTGAATATATGTTCCAGCATCACGCAACTACCGGACAAATTTTGTTCAAATTTTACTTAAATAATCCCTTTAGATCTGGTCAAATTACTAGGTATAAATTATCACGCTATTTGCTATGGGATATGAGCAGTATTGCATTATGTTTTAAGATGGGTCAATAAGGGCAGGTACCTTAACCGTGGTCGCTACAAGAAAATGGTCTTAAGAGACTTATCCTAAACTTCAAAAAAAAAATCTGTGTTCACAGATTTTGAAAAAAAAATTACAGTCAGCAAGAAAATGGGCACATTTCACAAAAAAGTTTTTTGGCGCCAATCGATCCTGTTTCTTACGAGGATCAAAAAACTCTACCGGACCAATTGAGGTTTGAGTACTAGAAAAGTCAGAAATCGAAAAAAAAAAAATCCCATACAGTTCGTAGATGAGACTCGGACTGAGGTGACAGAGATGTAAACGAACACAATGTATCAGTGTATGACAACAGTCGAATTATTCCATTACTACTTCGCTGTGTTGAATAGGAAACGAATTTATCAGATAGTTACAGATTTAATCTTTTAAATGATTTATCATACCTTATGGATCTAAACAGTCAATTATGGCATATTATGCTATTTCAGTCAATGTTCAACAAAGCAATGGAAATCAGATTTCGATTCCAAAGAATTGATATTTTTTGTGCTTTTTTTTAGGGTTCCGTACCAAAATGGTAAAACGGAACCCTTATGGTGTGACTCAGTCTGTCTGTCCGTCTATCTGTCACAGCTGGATATCTCAAGAACTACTAATGCTATCAACTTGAAATTTGGAATAGTTTCAGATGACGGTTTGACGATTTTGCAAATAAGAAAGATTTTTTTTCTCATCTTGGACTTAACGGGGGTCTTAAAAAATCGAAGTGGGGCTACTAAGGCATGTGGGGTATCGTATGAAAGAGCGCTATTTGCACATTCTCAAACGTATTTTTCAGGCCGCATTGTTTTCGGATATTGACCAAAAAAAAAAAAAACTAGGCTACAGGAAGTTACAATGTTCTGCAGTTGTCACCAAGCTAGGCTACAGGAAGTTACAACGTTCTGCAGTTGTCATCAAGCTAGGCTACAGGAAATTACAACGTTCTGCTGTTGTTTTTGTGACTGTACCTAAATTACCCCAGGCTGATAAAATTTTCGTTTTTCTGAATTATGTTAATATTAGTCTAAAGATCAGCTTCCCCTCACGGGAAGAAAACGTGCCCCTCACTCCGCACGTTCCTGTAAGGCTCGTCACCAGACTTGGACACTCTCACACCGTTATAACAAATGAATTCCCAAAACTAAACTTCCTTCTTCCGACTTAGAAAGCTAGGGAACAAGGAGGGGTTCAAGGTGATGTTAATATTAGAAATTCACAGTTAGTAAACATACGTATTATAATTCTTAATATATGAAGTTAAGAAGACAAGAGGGTATGCAAAAGTATATAATATATAAGGTGTAACGCCGACGTCTCCCCTCTCGCAGGAGAACACTAATATCTGTAATAGAATCTTGATTATGTGTAGCGGTAAAGGGATCGTTACACTTGCGCATAATTTATTATTTATAGCTAAATTAGTTTGTCTGTTATCAATGTATCCATTTGCGTGAGACCGGGAACCGTTTAACAACGTCTGTCTCATAGTACGTGTTCTGTTAGACCTAACATATAAAACCTCTGAGGACACCATACGATTCTAACAGAACACGTTTCCTAAACATTATATAAATGTCTTACTCAACCCTAAGACAGAGTACTGAGACGTTCAGCCGTCATTGAGGAAGACAAGTATTGAGTAGTTCTAAACGCGTACTAATATGTATGACTCCTTTACGATGGTCTAGCCCTTTTTACTAAGATAATACAAAGCTAGCACAAATGTATCGTAGACTCAGTCTGTAGCAAATCTCGTTACGTTCATTCTCGGTGCACACCGAAATGGTATTTCGTCATTTCACATTTCCTTACTCTGCCCCATTTCGAGGTTGCATTTTGCGACTATTAGCGACTATGGTTCCAGATAGCGTGTCTCAATAAATAGTGACGATTTAGTAATAGTCCTACAGAACAGATGGGTGATGGTTTTAATGAGACACGGTCCCTAGCGTTCTTAGAACGCCGACTACCAATCCATTTAGGGGTACTTAGTGATGCCTAACCCCACTCCCGGAAATGTGTGTACGACAAGCTTCACGTGGCAAGGTCTGTGGCCAGACCTTTTTGGAAACAGTAATCATCACGAACATTTAGTTGTTTTATAATGCAATTACAGATCGGCCTTCTAGCCTAATTTAATTTAAATTGAGTATTTACGGTTCTGCCTTCCACATGTGGGCGTCAGCTCAAAGTCAACAGTCGTCAAAAGTCGAGAGCGTCGAAAGCCTTCGCCGTGGTCCTAAAACCAAACGCTTATGACAATATCTGTCAAGGTAAGGATTAGGAGATGATGTAACGTTTAGGATAAGTCTCTTAAGACCATTTTCTTGTAGCGACCACGGTTAAGGTACCTGCCCTTATTGACTCATCTTAAAACATAATGCAATACTGCTCATATCCCATAGCAAATAGCGTGATAATTTATACCTAGTAATTTGACCAGATCTATAGGGATTACTTAAGTAAAATTTGAACAAAATTTGTCCGGTAGTTTTTGCGTGATGCTGGAACATATATTCAGACAAATAGACAAAAATTCTAAAAAAATTATTTTCGGCATCAGAATCGTTCCTAGACCTCGTGGCAATAACTTTTTTTTTAATATTCAATGTACAGTTTTGACTTCGCTATGATTTTATTATATGTATAGATAGATTAATATTAGTAACAGAATGCAGTCAAACAGCCCGCGTGGTAGATTACAGCCCACTCCCCCTCGAAGAGAGACCTGTGTCTCAGCAGTGACACCTACCAACATGTACTGGGCCCGCGTGGTAGATTACAGCCACTCCTTCTCGATGAGAGGTGACCTGTGTCTCAGTTGTTGCTCAGCGTCAAGTATAACGGAAGGCATTCCCCGTTTCCCTAAAAATTGAAATGACAATATCTGTCAAGGTACGGATTAGGAGATGGACACATAATACTAGAAACAACAGCGTTCATTATAAAATACGATGCTATATCACCATGCTGGAATAAATTATCATTAATAACTCGTCAGCTAACTACTCACTCGTCGTAACTGTGATCTATATATAAATCACCATACAAATTAGCCTGCAACACAATTATAACGGAGAAATCCGTAACTACTATGTAGGTATATACTACTACTGAATATAAAAGTTAATTAAAGTTGACACTTACCATATAATTCCTTAGAGAGAATTAGATTATAAATCACTTACAAAGCCACTGCATGAATTGTCAGTATCACTCTCCGACACGTTCCTCACACTGCCTTAAATACTAAATTAGTCCAACCTAGGACTTCGTATCGTTGGACGATTGAAAACTAACTGTACGTTATATCTAATACTCGCTATCTTGCGACAGCCCACTTGGACATCTCTTGGTATTCACCAAGGCTCCTAATTTAACTAGCCTAAACTAGGACTCTCTCCTCTTGTGGTACAGAACCGACTGTCCCTGACTTAAAACTTCAAACTTCCAAATTCCCTAAAAACACAACGCGAGCGCGGGCCTTTCACGCGTTCCCATGCTTTCGGATGTTTATTGCCGCTTTTGTAAAACGTCTCAATTATTTCAAGGGTCACTTTGAGTTCCGTCAGCCCAACATACGCTAACCAAATGTGGCCATTATTCCAATGGTTCTTAGAATTTGCGGAAGAGTCATATTGTTTTACAATTTTAAGGATTAGGATATTTTGTTCGTTTCTTTAGAATTTGTTGAGTTATTGCATTCGACCTGGACCTCAAGTCTGCTATTACAATAGTGTCAGAATGGTCTCGCCATTGTGAGTATTTGACAGTGTTTGTATGGCAAATCTGTCAAAAACTCACAATGAAGAGACCATACTGACACTATTGTAATAGCAGACTTGAGGCCCTGTCAGCTTTCCTTCAAGTAGTTTGTGTTCACATTAAATAGAGAATTTATGTGGCCCTAAGAGGTCCGGACCATTTTCCGGTTTTTAAAATAAATATAATAATTTGTTATTATATTGGAGTACGTGACGGACAGTCACACTTTTATATTACGATTTAAGAGGGCGTACAACGGTCCACTACTGCCACTCCTTTAAAAAAATATTATCTCGTGACTGAGAAGGAATTATGAAAATCGGCTCAATAACGATCCTCGGTAAGTGTGTCTAGAATTTTCTAATACCTTTTATAACGTTTCATATTGAGACACGAAGCAACAAAATTCGATCTATAGAAAAGCGGCCACATTCCTCTATATCGTATTTGAAAACGGCATGAAGGTCCATACATAAAAACAGTACACTGGAACTTGAGTATCAAACGATATTGAAAAATTCCACCAAAATATTGCGATCTTGCGACAGTCGAGCAGTCCTTTGAAAGTTGATATGCGGTATAAATATTGCGGGTACATTATCCGTACAACGTGAGCTTTCGTGACAAATATATAGAGCGGATAATACTGTTCGCTACTCAAAGCGGCGTCGTCAGAGCGCACAATGTGATGCGAAAGAACAATCGCGCGCGTCTTAGCGTAACGCCATCGGGTGGCGTAAGGTCACACCGCACCGCACCGATCACAGCACCGATAACGAGCGGAGCAATTGACAACCTATACTCTCGGAATACGCGCCAAAGTGTGTGTTCATTAATTTAGACTAACACATCTTATATCGTTTAATTAATGGTACATAGGTAGTTGAGATAGGAACCTTACCGAATCACATCAACAATGAATGTAATGTAAACATGAGCGTTCCACTAACGCAGTTGGAGGAATAATAGCTCCCGGTATAGGCGTGTATTTACACCGGGCAATTATAAACAACAAAGAATATAGCATGTTCGCGTTTGTGTTGTGCTCGGCGGCCGACGGGCCTTGTTTAAACTTTAATCACGTATAACTTGGCGCTCTTACACATTTCACTTGAGTTCTAACTTCCCGACGAATACTTTGAGCTGTGGCCCGAGTCACGCGCGGCTCGCTGCGTTCCGACGCGGTGCAGTGTATGCCGCGGACACCTAATGAAATATTTACACTTGCCCCAGCTCGTTGTGTCGCGGCACTATAACAAGTGTGCCATCTGCCACTCCGGCTCCGTTATCTTAGTAACACCTTTCTCTTTCTTATGTTTGTAGCTATAGCTCCGCGGTGACGAAACAATTCTAAACAAATCTGTGACATTGCTTGTAACAACTTGTTATAGCATTTTTTTAATATAAGTACTAGCTTTTGCCCGCGGCTTCGCCCGTGTGGATGTCGATTATCGCATAAAAAAGTACCCATGTCCTTCTCCATATCGTTCCTTAAATACAAAAGTAACACATTTCAAAAAATATCAAAAATTATATTTTTGCATAAAATGCATCTTAAACGATAAAACTTTAATGTTTCGCTAAAACAGCCGTCGTTTTATGATCAAAAACACCCATACACGTACACACGTTAGTTTTGTTTTGTACCGTTTCTGTAACTGAGTTCCGCGCAAAAGTACCCTATTGTCAGTTGTCAACAGTCATTTGGCATTCAGTCATTTTTTCCAGAGTCCATTCGAGGTATGGTTAAGATTGCTTTATTGAAAAATAGGCTTTTTAATTACGCATCTTTTGATACAAAAAAAGTCTACGTAATACACATAGTTTATACAAAAATCATAAAATAATCCAAATTATTTTTACAAATGCCGCTCCTGTATAATTTGCTTATTTTGACTTGTGGTGCTTTTGTATTTAAGGAGTGATATCCCAGGCTATATCTCAAAATTCTAACTTAATATTAATTTTAATGTGATTCACTATGTGAATAGAAACCGAAACAAATGATTTAATATAATAAAAGTACATAAGTTCTGAACGTGAATGAGTCTTTACATACAGATAACAAACACAAAATCAAAATACGAAATTTCACTCAAATTCTTAAAGCACTCAATTGTACCAAATTACAACACGAAATAAAAGTGCGACACAAATAATAATTTTAAAATAATTCACGTAAGTACCAACAATGTGAAAACAAAACGAAATCCTCCGAAATGTCGCATGATACACTGTTTGTGCTGATAAAACGCTCGAAATATCTAATGAACACCATTGGTGCATAACTTTCCCAGGGTCACGTTCGCAATTGGACGAAATATTTGATATTTATTTTGTACTTGCAACACGATCTGGCTGTAGAATTCGATTAATCGACTAATACTTGACCGGGTGACATTTTAGCGGGAACACAATTAACGAACGAAAAAAAAAAGAAAACAAAATACGTCTGTACTCTGTGGTCGTGTGGCGGTGTGGCGCGGTGCTTAATGTAAACATTCATCAAGGTTATACGTGCGTAAAGTAATGGATTCAATGAGAAAACGGTTTAATCTTAGAAGAATCTTATACAGAATTACTGAGAAATAAGTGTAGATTTCGTATTGAGTGATAGTTTATCGAAAAGTGATAAGTATGTCAGTGAAAAAGTAACGAAAGTTTTGGAAAGCACAAATTTTGATCATAAGGCCGCCGTGTTTAGTAATGTTTTTATGATAAATATTATTGTGTACTGTATGAAATACACATAAGTAGCTAACTTATTTATCTACGAACATAATTTGGCTAATAGCTACTGATATTATAGCGTACTAGCTGACCCGACAGACTTCGTTCTGTCAAAAGCTATTTGACTGTGGCAGTTTGTCTACGCGCAAAGGAAACTACCTACCTACCCTACCCTACCTTACCCTATCCTACCCTACCCTACCTACCTATCTACCCTACCCTACCCTACCTACCTACCCTACCCTATTCTACCCTACCCTACCCTACCCTACCCTACCCACCTACCTACCCTACCCTACCCTACCAACCCTACCTACCCTACCTAACTAAAACCTTCAATTTTTTTTTTTTTTTTTTGATAAAATCTATTCTCAGGCCTACCAAATGATGACTGACACGTTATGTCAAACGCCATAAAGTTACATTAGAAGATAGAGTTACCTACTTATTATTACAATAAAAATGTAAATATGGTCGTTTTCTTACAATTTTTTTTTTTAACTTTCTTAAATTTTTCTTACATAAGAACCTTCTCCTGACAATAACAAACACAACAAAAAAATAATTAGCGAAATCGGTCCAGCCGTTCACGCGTGATGCCGTGACCAAGGGAAATAGGGATTCATTTTTATATATATAGATTATTATCGTAGTCATATTTCCAAGAGTAAAATTCGGCAAACAAATACCTACAAAAAGACAATAAAATGGATATAGTATGTTATCCTTAAGAGATAGACATATGCTATCGCGGACTTTTTTGAAGACCTTTATAAGATACATAATTCCAACATACATTATTTTGTTATATCTCAAAGGGTTTAGACAGCGTTTTCGTTGAAAACTCCCAGACGGCTTATTTTTTTTCGACATCTCCAACAAATATCGTTAATTCATACAAAAATGCATACAAAACCTTAACAAATTATATACTAAAACCTTCCTCAAGAACCAAGCTATCCATTGGTGAAAACAGCATGAGAATCGGTGCACTAGTTTTTGAGTTTATCGCGAACAGACAGACAGACAGACGCGGCGGAGGACTTTGTTTTATAATATGTAGTGATTGTTGTACCGGTGACACCGAAAATCCAGAAAGTAAATATTAAATATACTAAATACTTGTGTACCACTAAATTTATAAAAACTATAATATCTTTCCGACGACGCTCACAATTCACTGCTTCCTGCTGTGCTTGCGAAGCTAATTAAATATATAAAAAACAAGTTTTTTGTTTTTTTAAATAATTAGTTTTTTTTTTCAGGATTTTTAGTTTTATTAATCAATATATATGTCGGAGAAGGGTAGGTTTCTCTTATTATCATCAGCCATACTTCAACTACTGTGGGCGTACTGTGGGTAGTGTTGGTTATTGCGCAATAGAAAAACCGAATTAAACTCAAATCAAAAGTCATTTATTCAATGAGTTAGAAGTTTAAAGATTATATAAGACAGTCCCCCAAAACACCCATCCCTTTACCACTTCCTAGTGCTTTAGCTGGGAAGAAGAAGTAGCGGAACAAACTCCCCAGCAGCACAACTGTCTGTTCAGTTAGAAGAACTTGATTCTATACAGTAATGGGTATGCAAAGTAATTAATATTGGAACACGACACAACTATACCGAACGCGCAACAGTTCCTTGACGGTTTCACTGCTTGACCGCCACCGATGAACCTCACTTGTCGAAATGTGCGGCGATCACTTGCCGCCAGTCGAACGTTATGCTGTGACTCCGTCATGCGCCGCTAGGCAGCGCTAGTTGGCGCTAACTACAATAACTCCATCGAACGCAACTAGATGACGCTGGCGTACCGGATACAACAGACTCGTCTCCGACATATATATATAAATATATATAAATTTTCTCATTATTAGCTTTTATTTGATACCAATATTGATGTAATTTTTTTTTAAACCTTCCCCTCCCTCTTTTTGTATTTGCAGATGCAATATTATTTAAAAATTGTATAGCCTATGTCACTCCCACAAATAATACAAATCTAACGACACCTTTGAAGGTAAAATCCATCGAGCCGTTCAGGCTGCAGAGCGTGCCAAACATTTGAATTTGGAGCCAAAAATTCGTTTTTTTGTTTAATTTTTTATTTTGATACTTATACCCAGTGTCACTCTCACAGTAAATTTGAATCTAACAACACCACTCAAGCTAAAATCCATCGAGCCGTTCAGGCCGCAGAGCATGCCAAACAATTATACACACATACATAAATACTCTTAATGATAATATAAGTATTCTTGTATACAGTCAAAATTGTAATAAGCCCAGAATAAATTAAATAGCTTCCTACTTTTTATACCTACCTTCATATTTTCATAATCTTTTCTAAAATTTCATCTTTTGTTCTTTTTATTTTTATTTCTCGCTAACTGTCTTACCCTCCTACCTTCTCAAGTTCTTAACACATTTAGATTCCTCATAAACTCAGCTGTTTCTTGTCACATTCCAGGTGCCATTTGGAGAAACGTTTAAATATGATGACCCGTGGAGCCACAGTTCGTGACATGAGTCACCAACTGAAAGCAACACTGAGGGAGCTGGAGGCATCAAAAAACGAAAGCAAACAGCTGCTGCAGGAAAGAGAGGACAGTGAGGTTGAAGTCAAGAGGATTATTGACAAAAACACTCAACTCAATAGCCAGCTTGTTGAACTTCACACCCAGCACACGGAAATACTTGACCAGCATCACCATCTCCGCCAATTAGTGTCAGACTTCCAACAATGCAGTGACACTCATGACCAGGCATTGAGACGCATATCAGGCCTCGAAGCAGAATTATGCAAAGCACACAACACCATTTCCACCATCAACTCTCTGAAAGCCAGCGAACAGGTTGCCAACACCAATAACCTTTTTGACGTGCTGGTTGGTAGTGTATCCGGACTGAAGCATGAGAAGCCCACCGTTGCTATAGACCTGACTGGGGACGATACCTTAACTAGATGTCCAATTCTAACTAGTAGTCGTAATAAAATTAAGAAATATATTAAAATTAATAAAAATATTAAAAAGTACAAGAAACTCTTGAAGTTACAAAGTGTTTATAAGTTTAACATTAATCTTAGGAAAGAATGTGTCAACTTAAAAAGCCAACTAAATTTATGTAACAATAAGTTGGAAACTAGCAGACATTTGTATGATGTTGACATACTAAACCTTCAAAAGGAATTACTGAGCAGGGAAAATACACTTAAGGAAATATCTTGTAAGTATGAGTCTAGCCAACAAATTTTAAGTGAGCGCTTGCAGGAGGCCTGTGAGTTGGTGGACTTGGTGAAGTAGAATGCAGAGAGGTACGAGTCACTGACAAACAATCTCACTTGTAGTTGTGCTCCCACTCCGCCAGCTCTCATGTCACAGCATGTTGTTCCTGCCGCGTCTCCCATTTTAACTCTTACTGTAGAAACTATTAACACTCAAAGTAATGTTTTGGTATATTCTGATAGATTAGGAACAGGTTTTGGATCATTGTTAAATAACCGCTCTAAACATACCATAGTTAATTATTGTCACCATAACCTGCATTTTAATGAGCTTGTTCATAAAATAAAACATACACAAATGAATGAGCAGACTACTGTAGTTCTTTTAATTGCAAAACAGTCGGAGTTTATCTAAAACGGACATAGTTAATGGTGTCGACACCCTACTTAAATTAAAATTAGGTAAATTAATATTATGTGCATTGCCATATTCAGATAATTTGAATACTGAAGAAAACGATTACATTTTTAACCGACTTCAAAAAGGAGGAGGTTATCAATTCGGAAGATTATTTTTTTTTTTTTTTTTATGTATGTTCGGGCATAACTCCGTCGTTTATGAACCGATTTGAAAAATTCTTTTTTTGTTTAAAAGGATATACTTCCAGATTGGTCCCATTTTCAAAATCCAGTTTTGATGATGGGATCCATGAGGAATTGAGGGAACTCCTCAAATTTTATAGGCATTCATATAGGGATTTTTATATTTTCATCAACAAATCAAGCATTTGCATTCAGAAAGTATCATTTGGTGAACCGAAACTGATAAAGAAGACCACAGATGGCCACCGGAACTCGTCAATGATACGTATTTCACAGGTAGCGATAAGATATCTCGATTAAGATAGTTAAGCGACTATGATGAAGCAAATTTAAATAAATGCTGATCAAAATGGTACCATCAAACTGATCTGATGATGAAGCCGGTAGGCAATGGAACTCCGTAATAAAACAATGTATCCTAGCCGTGTTTGGGCTTATTGGATTTGTCATGAGATGCACTCTTGCTATAAAATGATGTTTAACCGATTTCAAAAAAAAAAAAAGAGGAGTTTCTCAATTCTTGTATATGCATAAGGTGTTAAAAAATTTACTCTACAAACTTTAAGAGGTGCTTTCGATCAATCAATCTGCCTAGCCTTTTCCCAACTATGTTGGGGTCGGCTTCCAGTCTAACCGGATGCAGCTGAATACCAGTATTTTACATGGAGCGACTGCCTATATCTGAACTCCACAACCCAGTAACTGGGTAACACAATACCCCTGGGTAAGACTGGCTGTCAGACTTTTGGGCTTCTGACGACCCGTAACGACTGTCAAAGATCCAGGAATGACAGCCGGGACCAACGGCTTAACGTGCTTTCCGAGGCACGGAGGAGTCACCCATCCATGGACCAACCCCGGCAAGCGTAGCTGACGGATCGACCCGTGCGGCTGTTATTACTTAGCCACGAGCTCCTCAGAGGTGCTTTAGACCATCGAACTGAATAACTTTTACTATGGGACCAGTTTGAAATCGCGAAAAAATAAACAGCTGTACCATACAGTTTAGAACACTAGGTAAACATTACTATGGAACAGCTGTTTTTTATTAATTAATTTAATTTAGCTGGTATTTAATGCACTCGGTTCATGATGTTATAAGATTTCCTGTCACTATTGTGGTATACGAATGGGTGAGGGGTAGGTACCACAACTAAAAAGTAAAAAATATAAACTTTTTACAAAAAAAAAAAAAACCGACTTCAAAAAAAAAAAACAAAAAATAGAAAAATAACTTTAATTTTGGAAGTCGGTGGCAAAAAACGAAAACACGGAACCAAAGACACCGACTTACAAAATTAAAGTTATTTTTCAATTTTTTGTGTTTTTTTTTTTGAAGTCGGTTGTTTTTTTTTTTTTGTATAAAGTTTTTACTTTAAATAATCTAATGCATATTTTGACATGCCGTCATAGTGACCGTTTATTATTTTTTGATACTAACAATTTTGTTAGAGATTTTGTTTTAATTCGGGAACATATGTTTCTTCCCAAGAAAAGTCAACATGTATTGGCTACTTTATTAGCATACAATATACACGCAGTTATTGATATTTTAACTGAGACTAGGTTAAGTGACGAAACAGTACTATCTAGTACTTCTAATAGTACTGTAATAGATTCTTTAAACTTTTAGACTCGACAAAAGAGAAGCATAACAAGAATATTTTACTATATCACCAAAATATAAATCGCTTTTCTGGCAAATTCCTAGACGTGGAATTGTTAATAGATAAATATCATATGGATATCTTATGTTTTTGTGAAACCTGGTTAAGGCCGGATAGGATGTTGTTTAATGTAAATAATTTTTCAGTTGCCATTGCGTACAACAGGTCCTCAATAGGGGTGGTACATTGATATTATGCAATAGTTGTTTCAGACATAAGGAAAGGAAGGATATCACTGCTTGCTCTGTTGATCGCATATGTGAGGTAGCATGTGCAGAGGTTGAAGGCCATACTTTCTTATGTGTTTATAGACCACCAGCCTCAAACTTGTCATCATTTTTAATAATTATGGAAGAAATATTAGCTAAACTTTTTAAAGATAATAGATTAGTTTTCGTTTGTGGTGACCTACATATTGATCTATTAGTTAATTCACCAGATAAATGTAAGTTAATATCATTGTTTAAATCATTCAATTTAAAATGTATATTTAATGAAGCGACTAGAATAACAGCAACCTCAGCTTCATGCATAGACAATGTATTTACTAATTGTAAAATAAAAGAATCGGCCTTAATTACTGGCGTCAGGTCTGACCATACCGGTCAACTTGTATCATTTGACTTACATAAAAAGTTACACTTAGATAAAACTATTAAATTAAGACCGCTCACTAAAAATAAATTGAAAATGTTTAATAATAATGTTTTGAGCACTCTTTTAACAGCTAGTTTTGATTCACAAGACCCAAATATCAACTATGGTACATTATTTTCTACAGTATGCCATGAGTTCAATAAAGCGTGTCCAGTAAAAAAAGTTACAATAAATGCTAAACCAAAATTTTCTTAATGGGCCACTGCTGGTATTAGAAAAAGCAGAGACTTTTTATATAATTTGTACCACGAAAAATCATTGACTTCTGATCAAATCCTTCATAATTATGTCAGGAACTATTCTAAGATATTTAAAAGAGTCTGCGCTTAAGCTAAATCTAAATTAATAAGTAACAAAATTAGTATTTCTAATAATAAAATAAAAGCTGTGTGGCAGGTAATTAACAAAGAAACTGGAAACACAATACAGCGAGATCAGAATGAACTGTCTTTAAAAATTCACAATGAAGCCATTTCAGATAAGTTAGAAGTTGCTGAGACACTAGAAAATTTCTTTACCAACATCCCAATAGAGGTTACGAAATATCTCCCCTCATCATCTATACTAGCTGAATCTCTTCTCAAAGAAAACTTCAGTAAGGATATTCCAAGTTTTGAATTCAAGCGCATTTCTATTGTCACAATTAAAAAAGCATTCAAAAGTCTTAACATGAAAAACACTGAAAACTTATGGGGGATTTCCGTTAAAGTTCTTGGAGATATTATTGACACAATTGCCCCTGTCCTAACAGGAATATTTAATCAATGTTTGGACAGCGGTACGTTTCCAGACATAATGAAGCATAGTAAAGTAGTACCGATTTTTAAATCGGGTAGTAACAGTGATCCTTCTAATTATAGACCTATATCTGTGCTACCAGCATTGAGTAAAATATATGAAAAATTCATGCTAGACCAGATGTTGTCACATTTTAACTCAAATGGGATTTTACATAGTCGCCAGTTTGGTTTCACGAAGGGTAGGTCGACGACTGACGCAGGAGTAAAACTCATCAGTCACATTTTGGAATCCTGGGAGAAGTCCCAGGATGCAATTGGCATTTTTTGTGACCTCTCAAAAGCGTTTGACTGCGTTGACCACAACACACTGATCTGTAAATTACGCCACTACGGAATTCGTGGACAAGCTGCCGATCTTGTTCTTTCCTATCTATCAAATAGGCAGCAAAAAGTACACGTTAACGGGGCGACTTCCTCGGGGTCTCTAGTTAAGATGGGCGTGCCTCAAGGTTCAATTCTTGGCCCTTTTCTATTTCTAGTTTATATTAATGACCGGATCGGATCGGATATAATTCTATTTGCTGATGACACATCTCTAATTTTTAAAATATTAAAGACACGGATGTCTTACATGTCAACGATAGTCTCGCTGTTCTTTCAAAATGGTTCGCAGCTAATAATCTTTTACTTAATGCGAATAAAACGAAATGTCTTAAGTTCTCATTACCAAATGTACCCCAAGTGGGTCTAAATTTAAAACTTGATGGCAAGAAATTAGATGCTATTACGGAAACTGTATTTCTAGGAATTACTTTAGATTCGAAATTGCAATGGGGCGCCCACATTAGAGCTCTTTCAGGTAGATTAAGTTCAGCTGCATATGCAGTAAGAAAAATAAGGCAGTTTACTGATATAGCCACAGCTAGGTTAGTATAATTTGCTTATTTCCACAGTATTATGTCTTATGGCGTTCTGCTGTGGGGATCGGCAGCTGACGTAGATTCCATTTTCATTCTACAAAAGAGAGCAATCCGCGCGATCTATAAAATGGGTCCTCGTGAGTCCCTTAGAAATAAATTCAAAGTAATTGATATACTAACTTTGCCTTCTCTTTATATCTTAGAAAGTATTTTGTATGTTCGCAAAAACTTAGGACTTTTCAAAATAAGAAGCGATTTCCATAATATAAATACACGTAGTAAACATGAAATTGTGATACCCAAATTCAGATTAACTAAAACTAGCAAGTCATTTCTTATAAACAGTATCCGCTTTTATAACAAGTTGCCAAAGTCGGTTACAGAACTTAGCGACGGAAAGTTCAAAACCCACATCAAACGTGTCCTTATCAAAAAAGCATATTATAAGATAAAAGACTACGTTGAAGACAATGAAGTTTGGCAATAATTCCTTCTGCACATGTGGCTTCCCTGGTACCTCATAAACAACATAACTATGTCAATGTCTATTAACTGCTCCCAAGTAACGATGTTTATTTAGAATTTTTATTTTTTTTATTTTACATACTTCCTTGACATAATCTTTTCATTATTTGACATTATTTACCTACAAATCGAATTCCAATTCTTTATTAGTGGCTTTTGTGGACATGATATTTATTCAGATATGTTACTGTAGTTGTAATTGCAAACATGTCATTAATATTTTATATACTTAGATTATTTTATATTTTGTGAATGTGAGAACGTTGTAGGCCTAGTAGAGTGTAGATTTGTTGGCGGTTTTCTATTTTGTTAAGTACCTGGTAATTGTTGAAAGGTCTACACTGGTTCCCCTATCTATTATCACTGTTATTTAATAATATTGTAAAGCCAATTATTTTTAAAAGAGTAACCGTGGAGTTTCTTGCCGGCTCTTCTCCATAGGAAACGACTAACTCGAACCGTGCACCTAGCTTCTGACGTTTCATAAGTGCCCATGTAGGTTTATGTGAAATAAAATATTTTGATTTTGATTTTGACTCTCGACAACATAACCCTCCTTCTGGCGAAGTCGGGTGAAAACTCCACTGATACTAGTAAAATTATGTCTATTCAAATGCATCTGGAAATAAGACGAGTGCGGGGTGCGGGATGCGATGTGCCGGTGCGGCTAAAGTTAGCGTGCTGTGGACGCCGATGGTAATGAACTAATGACCAATTAAAAGCGTTCGACTCGCGGCGACTCCAACTTTGGCTAACACACTTGTCAATTCACAGTTGCATTAGTCCAGGGTACTGGCTTCTGCTTAAATTGCCATTAATAATGTTCACGCGTGAGGAGCGCTGGACCGCGGGTACATCGCGGGTAGTGTGCCCCGGACGCACCGGTACCGCCATGCTGACGGATGAGCTGGTCAATGGTTTAACCGGCGATAACATTATCATGACATACATCATTTTTAAGTAGTTCTTGCCGATACAAAAGCAGAAAAAGCAGAGTTGTTTTGAGTCTTAATTCGTCGGAACACTTATGAACTTACGTTTAGTATAAAATTGCATTTGTTAATATTCTCACCCCCGCATGAAAGTGTTCCTATCGTAGAAGGTAGCTCTGCGTGTAGTACGATAATATTCCTGTCGTAGAAAGTAACTCTGCGTGTAGTACGATAGTATTCCTGTCGTAGAAAGTAACTCTGCGTGTAGTAAACCCATAAGTTGAGCAAACTAATAACATTATTTTGGGTTGTACGGTCAGCTGCAGAGAAATTCACCTCCTAGCAATGAATAAATACATTGCTAGGGGGTGAGATTTCTCTGCAGCTGATTGTACGCGGTTTCATAGCTAATAGTTTTATAGAATTTCGTTTCACATAATTTTTTCTCATATTTTCGTTTCATAGAATAATAATTAATACGCAGAATATTTACTTTGAAGATTTTTAAATCATTGATTTTTGTTTCACATAACGTTTAATGTTAGAATAGTCATATCATAGAATAACAAATCAAATATTCTTTATCCTTAGGTATATTGTTTATTTAATATATATAATAAGAAATTATCTAAATGAACAAAAGAAATTCAGATCTAAATACAGACAAAACAACTTCGGCACCACTCAAGGAGGAATTATATCCCCTCTTTTATTTCTAGTATACATCAACGACCTACCAGAGGCGATTAATGAAGAGTGCGTACTATTTGCTGATGACACAACATTGGTTATTAAAAGCGACGATAACAATTAGTTGGAAAAACGAATTGTCAAAGCATTAGACAAGGCTATCAAATGGCGAGAAAATAATAACTTACAAATAAACATGACAAAAAGAAATATAATACAATTTCAAGCACTCAACACAAACACAGATAGTCTAGACATCCAATATAACGATTCCCCCTTAAACACTGTTAATGAATGTGTATTCTTAGGTATAACCGTTGACCAAAATTGCAGCTGCAAACCACACGTAGATAAAATACTCAAAACAATTGATCGCTTTGTGTATGTCCTGAAAAGTATAAGACGAACGGTTATTCTAAATACCGCAATGGTTGCTTACCATGCTTATGTAGCATCTGCTCTCAGATATGGTCTTATTATTTGGGGAAACTCAGTAGACGTGCAAAGAGTTTTTAAAGGACAAAAAAATGCATCCGTGCAATGTATGGAGCCCACTTTTTAGATAGCTGTCAACCTTTATTTCAAAAGCATAAAATACTGTCTTTACCATGTCTTTATAAATTTGAAATATCCATTTTTGTAAAAAAAATATATAATTTATTCGAAAAAAGCAGTTACAGAATAAATAGTAGAAAACGGCACAGTCAAATTGAAATTACCCCAAATAAAACGCATGCTATTTAAAAGAAATGCTTACTGCATGGCAATTATTATATATACGAGTAACCATTTGCCAAATTGTACTCAAGATTTGCCATTGCCGTTGTTCAAAAGGGTATTGTTCAGACTATTATTAGAAAAAAATTATTACAGTGTTCAAGAATACTTAGAGGATAAATCATTAATAATATAATAAAGTAAAAATAACCTTTAATTCCGCTACATGCAAAAAGGACATAATTTCATTATTAATTATTATTATTACTACAATACAATCAATACAATACAATTAATTAACTATTATGCATTCATATTTTATTCTCTAATTCATTATTATTCATAATTATTAGTAGATTAGTAATAAAAGGTTTATTTTTGGAAATATTTGTACGCCATACTATGGCAGGGTATGCTGGAACCAATATTTGTAACATCTATTGTACCATAACCTAACAAATAAACATTTTTGATTTGATTTGAATAAAAATAAAAAAAGCATATTATATTATAAGATAGAAGACTACGTTGAAGACAAGGAAGTTTGGCAATAATTCCTGCACATGTGGCTTCCCTGGTACCTCATAAACAACATACCTAACTATGTAAATGTCTATTAACTGCTCTCAACTAACGATGTTTGATTTTTTTATATTTTTTATTTTTATTTTTTTTTACATACTTCCTTGACATAATCTTTTCATTATTTGACATTATTTACCTACAAATCGAATTCCAATTCTTTATTAGTGGCTTTTGTGGACATGATATTTATTCAGATATGTTACTGTAGTTGTAATTGCAATCATGTCATTAATCTTTTATATACTTAGATTATTTTTTATTTTGTGAATGTGAGAACGTTGTAGGCTTAGTAGAGTGTAGATTTGTTGGCACTTTTCTATTTTGTTAAGTACCTGGTAATTGTTGAAAGGCCTAAACTATCCTCCCATACCTATTATCACTGTAATTTGATAATATTGTAAAACCAATTATTTTTAAAAGAGTAACCGTGGAGTTTCTTGCCGGCTCTTATCCATAGGAAACGACTAATTGGAACCGTGGACCTAGCTTCTGACGTTTCATAAGTGCCCTTGTAGGTTTATGTGAAATAAAATATTTTGATTTTGATTTTGAATATAAAACTTATTACCAAGAATAACATTTTATCCATGTTCAATTTTTCATCAGCATTTTTTTTGCATTTTGCAGCATGCAAGTGAGCATGCAACATGCAGCAGGCATGGTTTCTGTCACGGCTCTGGCGCTGCGGGGCTCCGGCGGTCCAACGCGAGCTTATCGTCGCAGATGGTATTCACGCTCACCACCGCAGCTTCGGCTTGCTGTCCGCCAGCCGGCGGCGCTGGCGAGCGCTAAAACCACCTGCTCCTCAGCTCGCGGGCCGCCTCGTCCCTCCGCGCCTACGCGGATTTAAATTGCACTCTAAGGGTAGGGCAGACAAGACTACGTGGAGTCGGTTTTGCAGGGATTCGTTTCTGTCACTTACTTATACCGAACAAACAATATTCGTTATAAAATATATTTTACTGTTTGATAAGTTTGTTAAACAAAAAAAATGTGATTAAAAATTCATTGAATAATATTGGAACTTAAAATACAAGGACGAAACAATTCCTGAAATTTATATGAAACATTTTCTGGGAAACGAAATTTTCTGACATTTCTGTCTGCGAATAAACACCATTATTTTGTTTTGTGATTACGAGGCCATAAAGGCGGCAGGGCGAAGTGTTCCGTATGTTGTACTCAGTCATTAATCAGAGCCGAGTGCGAGCGGCGTGGCGCCACTGCGACTGAGCACACTAAGCACTACTGCCGGAAAAAAGCCGCATTAAAACTTTCTTTGAGTTAATCGCTTTGCTTGCGCCTCACCTGGCCGCCGCGGTACGGGGCGCGGGGAACGGGGCATGGGCGGCGGGGAGGGGCACACCATTCAGGAAAACCACCCGCGATTAAATTCGTTTTGTTGAAAAAAATATCGCGGTTTTAACCTGTCTCAACAAGGGTTCGCTTTCAAAAATTGAAATATCTACGTTCTGAAACTACAGATTTTTACTGATACCTAAGTACCTACTAGCAGAAGGCTATTTTTTTAGCAAACGTCCGCGTCACTCGTGAAGTTGCTACATTATTACATTCCTGGCGAATGCGACACAATATTAAATAAGAAAGCTGCCGCGCGGCACCGGATCCCGTCACAAACCCGCACTAATATAAATACCTGGACAAGTACCCCTCCACAGCTTTACAGTTACGCATTCGTAACATCTGCATCAGTATCATACATTCGCTCATTCTGAACGCAGGCATCCTTCAAAGACACATTTACGATAGACGTTCTTGTGTATTTCACACACAGACGACACTTGCAGACTGGTGCCAATTGTTTCGAAAGCTGCAGCCGTCCGCGCCCGTCCCGTGCCATAACGAATGGCTGCCACTTTCAGACAAACATGTAAATAAAATAATCAGTATGCTATCCTAACGAAGAGGAATAATTCGGGGTCAATATATTATCGGAAAAGTAATAGTTATGTCTCGGAAAAAAATGTACGTGTGTAGTTTAAATAATCACTATCACTACATATTATAAAACAAAGTCTTCCGCCGCGTCTGTCTGTTCGCGATAAACTCTAAAACTACTGCACCGATTCTCATGCTGCTTTCACCAATGGATAGCGTGGTTCTCGAGGAAGGTTTTAGTATATAATTTGTTAAGTTTTTGTATAAATTAACGATATTTGTTGGAGGTGTCGGAAAAAAATAAGTTGTCTGGGAGCTTCCAACGAAAACGCTGTCTAACCCCTTTGAGATATAGCAAAATAATGTATAGTGGAATTGTGTATCTTATAAAGATCTTCAGAAAAGTCCGCGATGGCAAATGTCTATCTCTTAAGGATAACATACTATATCCATTTTATTGTCTTTTTGTAGGTATTTGTATGCCCAATTTTACTCTTGGAAATACGATTACGACAACAATACGCTATAATATCAGTAGCTATTAGCCAAATTATGTTCGTAGATAAATAAGCTAGCTACTGTTACGTTGTATTTTTTGTGCCTACCACTAATTGGTTTTGCACATTTGAATCCTTAATAAATAAAGTGGCATTTACCTGAAAACATACGTAGTCAATTATAAAGTTTCCCACAGGAATATTTTACAATGAATTATTCATTCGTTAAACTGTATTTCGTCACTGGACTTTTAAGTTTCACTTTCTGTAAAGAAATCACTTTTCTAAACAGGTTTGCACAATTAATTAGACCAAATATTGTAAATAAGTTTGATTGCAAAATAGAATAACAACACAAATGTCATTCAATCAAACGTCAGCTTCTGTCAGTTATAAGCGACATCTGTTGTCGCCGATTCATGGTTGTAATTTTAATCGATAATAGTTCATTTTAACATATTGATTGGTAATCATCGAAATAATATCCTGTGACCAGTCCTTAATTATTTTCGGCTTTCGGTAATAAAATTAATAATAAACTAAATAACCGAAAACGGAAATGAATTATTTTTTTCATTATAAACTTTTTTCTAGCACTTTCATTGTCAAATGAATACATATTTAATCTGTGAAGTGTCTTTGACGTAATGTTTCTGGTAATTATGCTAATTCTCCCTAATTAATATGGGTAAATTACCCCATTCTAGACAAATTTTGGCATTGCAGACTGCCAAAGATTTGTTTTAATTAGTTTATAATTCTGGATCTGAAGGATTTTTAGTGTTTCAGCGTTCAAACGTCATGTTGGATAGTTGTTAGTGATTTTCAAGAGTTAAGTGTCGTAAGTGATGTGGATATCTTCCGTGAACTGGTAATAGTCTTGCCTGAAGTAAGGGAGATTTTCTGAATGCTCTCGTCCAGTTCCGGTTGGCTTCTAGGCCATAAATATTTGCCGAGTTGAGCGTCCATTCGCCCTTGAACACGCTTAAGAATTGACTGCAATTAATTAAAACTTCTAAAAGGTGAGCTTCGTTGTTAAATAGTGTTTGGAAGAAATCTGTGAGTCCTTCCCTGTTATATATAGGGATTCGTTGCGAAGTATTTGATATTTATTACAGGATTCTTAGCTGCGTCTACGCAGGTTGCTTTCCGGCCGGTCGAAGATATTGCAGTCGAGTGTTTTCTTCCTAAACCAACCGTGAGTATTTCACCAGCTGACTATTTACAATAGATATGCCATAGGAGGTTACTCATGGTATTGCATTAGAATGTTCAAGGCAGTGTATTGAGGTTTTGTTGTGAAGTTGATAGACGCCGCGTGGGTAATTCTTATTCCTATTGTCTCACCACTCAAGATAAGGCAAACAGAAGTCGTAGCTCATTATGTTGTGTTTGCAACAGGCAAAGTTAACCGGCTAATGTTTTAGCCTTTTAGATTTCCTAGCTCGGTCACCTCAAGTAAAGTAAATTAGATTCTCATTATATTATTGGGTCTCCGTATTGTCAATTCCAGGTGAGGCACCTCGAGTGATTCGTCTCGCCGCCAGTATCTAGAGTGGCGTCTGGGGCCTGGACGCGAGACCCATTCCTCGAGTCCGCTCGAAGCCTCTTGCGGAGACGACCGTGCGGCTGGTCAAGTCCGCCTAGCGTTAGCGCAGGCGGGACGTTTTTTTTTTTACCCTTAAATCTATATTTATTCATTTTAATACGGTATACATAAAAACCGGTATATTACTTTTGTCCGGGTTTCAATATTGAGAACCCGGTCTTTATCAGAAATTTAAATTAAGGACCCCGAGTTCGACATCCTCAGTTATCTGAATCTGGAAGAATATTGGACATCTTCGTCGGCTCTGGGATCCGGGATTTAATAAATCCCTGGCGCCCATTTATTAATTGTTTACTTACAAAATAATTGGAAGGTTACACCTTAATAATTTAATCTTTTATTATATTTTAATCTTAAACTTAAAATCGGAACAGTACTGGCTTTATCTACAACTCCCCACGACCTTAGTTCTTTCGGCTGAAGTTTGAGCTGGCTGGCATTTATAAGTGACAGTTATAGTCACCTACCTTTATAAAGGATAACTTAGTATAAGTGTTTGATATAAGAAATTAATTATTAATGCGGTAGAGCTTTAAAGGCTACCGTATATTATTTTAAGAAGGAGTATTCTTTTTAAATATATGTTATTTCAAACAGTTTATTGTTTCCTTGTATTTCGATACGTAACCACCTTGCATGAAGGCTTTGTTCCATTACCTCTAGAGGGATAAAATCTTTTATGTAACACTACTTATGTGTATTTCAAACAGTATACAAGAATATTTATCATAAAAACATTACAAAACACGGCGGCCATATTATTAAAATTTGTGCATTCCAAAACTTTCGTTACTTTTTCACTGACATATTTATCACTTTTCGATAAACTAACACTAAAAACGAAATCTGCACTTATTTCTCAGTAATTCTGTATAAGATTCTTTTATGATTAAACCGTTTTCTCATTGAATCCATTACTTTACGCACGTATAACCTTGATGAATGTTTGTTTACATTATGCATCGCGCCACACCGCCACACCGACCATAAACGAATTTTTTTCGTCTCTTTAGTGGTGTTCCCGCTAAAATGTATTAATACCGGTCAAGTATTAGTAGATTAATCGAAATCTACAGCCAGATCGTGTTGCAAGTACAAAATAAATGTCAAATATTTCGTCCAATTGCGAACGTGACATTTAAAAAAGTTATGCACCAATGGTGTTCATTCGATATTTCGAGCGTTATCTCAGCACAAACGGTGTACCATCATGCGACATTTCGGAGATTAATTCGTTGTGTTTTCACATTGTTGGTACTTCCGTGAATTATTGATATAATGAATATTAGTGTCGCATTTTTATTTCGTGTTGTAATTTGGTACAATTGATTGCTTTAAGAATTCGAGTGAAATTTCATATTTTGGTTTTGTGTTTGTTATCTTTATTATCTTAAGGTAAGGACTCATCAGACGTTCAGAACATAAGTACTTACTTTTATTATATTAAATCATTGTCATTTGTTTCGGTTTCTATTCACATAGTGAATCAATAAATGACTTATGACTTATGACTTAATCACTTTAAAATTAATATTAAGTTAGAAATTTTTGATATAGCCTGGGATATGGAGAAGGACATACGGTACTTTTTTATGCGATAACCGACATCCACGCGGGCGAAGCCGCGGGCAAAAGCTAGTTGTGTATAAGAAGAGGCGCGAGCCTCGTGACGTAGTCACATCGATAACGCGAGACATTATCGTAATTAAATCAGGTGCCCCCCCCCCCCCCCCCTCCCCCTCGAATCCCCATCGACACCCGCGAGCCGGCTGCACTAGCAACTAGTAAGACACAAGCGCGAATTACCAGCTCAGTTATGTGCTCACTCACTGAATGTCACAGAGCTCACAGTGGACATCAACCTAGTGAAGGCGATGCGTGATGTAAAATCAAGTGTTAACCAGAGAATAATCGTAGAGAGCGGCGCGGGGAGGGCGCGGTATCGCCGATGAGGTACCTTTTTATGCATGCAGAGCCACCTCCCGGACACAGATATTGCCTCGTAAATCAGCGCCGTAAACTCTCACTTGTAAAGTTGTAGCAGGCTCGCGGGCGCCGCCACTACGTAAATAAGTAAGACGCGGAACGGCGGGCGGCGCAGCCGACTAATTAATTTATGAGCGGCGTGGAGCGGCGAATAAATAACAAATATATCAACCGTTATATTTCATAAAGCTCAAGACGAAAACGGCCGCTTTTATCGTTATTGTGTAAAGTGGAATTAAAAGTCACCATGCCCGCGTGCACGCTGTGTAAGCTCAGATACACATATTCATGTATAGCACGCATTTGATATATCATAGAAGATGTACGTTATATATGGAAGTCCAACGATGGTGGTGGAATGGTCTACGAGTACAAACAACCTGATCCCTGGCGGTCTGGTCGGGTGTGAGGTCTCCCTGCAGCACACTTATTGGCAAAACATTCATGAATAGCGTGCGTAGACTACGTGCAGTACAGTGTTCTTGATTCTCTAGCACGCTCAGCACGTAGTGGCACGCGCTTGATGTCACTATCACCGCATCGCTGGCACTTCGGCACTAATTTAATATAAGTAACCAGCCGCCTGAAATGTCTTGTCCGTACGAAGACACATAACTGAAGCAGATTATTTTTATCCATTAACACTCTAATTTCCACATCCAATACAAAATTATCTACTCTTCCTTTATGCAGATAACATTTAAAATAATACTAGCTTGTGTCCGCGGCTCCGCCCGCGTGGATGTCGGTTATCGCGTAAAAAAGTAGCCTATATCCTTCTGCATATCCCAGGCTATATCTCTGCCAAATTTCATGACGATCAGTTCAGCGGTTTAGGCGTGAAAACGTAACATACAGACAGACAGACAGACAGACAGACAGAGTTACTTTCACATTTATAATATTAGTATGGATTAGTATGGATATAGTAAATATATAGTAAATATAGTAATATAGTATATATAGTATAGTATATAGTATAGTATATAGTATAGTATATAGTATAGTATATAGTATAGTATATAGTATAGTATATAGTATAGTATATAGTATGGATACTGTACAGCTATATAAAGCTACACGACACACCACCTCTGTGAAACATTTTATCAAGTTACCGCGATCCGTAGTGTCTGCGTAGAGACGCTGCGCCGCGCCGTATAGCTGGTAGCACCGCTGTGGCGTGCGGCGAACCTTTTGGCGAGCGTTTTATCCAGGGTCTCAATTCTGCTAAATGTCATGTAGTTCAATTGCACGTCGTCAGCATGGCAATAGCATAAAATGACACTTTTGGTATTCTGCTCCTGTTAAGAAACTTGAATAGCTGCTACCCAGCCGCTATTGATACATTTCGGAATTCTATTAACCAATGGCGTCACAATAGCGTCAGCACGGCAACATAAATATGTTTTGACGTTTGTACCGATAGCGTTGGCATCGTCGACATCTATCAAAATTGGCCATCGAGAAGCAATTGTGCAACCATACGTTTTCTCTCACATTCTCCAATAAAAAAGTGATAACAAGAATGCTGCATCACATTTTAAGATGGAGATATTTAGAATTGGCCAGCAGGGAGGAACGGCGTTGGGACGAGAGGCTCGTTCATGCCTGAGTTCACTTTGCTTTTTACTTCGATTGCGAGAAAATGTAACAGGCATACAAACACTTCTCACTGTTCAAAAATGTTGCAAAATTGATGAAATTCCCGCCACGAAACTTTTTAAAAGATTATTTTTTTGAATTTTTAACATGTGTCTTTCGACTTGGGGGTAGTTCATACTGCAAAGTCATAAAAACGTTTCTTTGCGTTTTTAAATAATAAAAGAAAACAATTTTATCTAGTTTTAATAAATTAACGATAGAAAACACAGAAGTGATTCAAAAATTAACGCAAATGAAATAAAATAACGACTTTAATCTGCGACGTTTTATTTTGCGTGTGGCTGTTGGGCCTGATTATCTTAGTCTTAATAAAAAAAAGACGTGTGGCACTCGGGGACTGCCGCGGTAAAGCTATTGCATAGCATTTTGTATCAACTTATGCAATTATAATTATTTATTTATTTTATTTATGCAGTATTTCTTTTTCTTTGATATTAATTCAAGTTACACTTTTTGAGCGTGGTGACCGATAAGAAAACAAATTTTTCTTTTATTAAATAAACAAAGAGTATATAATATTAAGAGACGGGAGTCCCATAGATAAAAATGAAAAACGTCGCTTGTATGAAACGTGAGCTAATAATGAATACCAACATAACAGAAATGACACGGACTGCAGACATGACATAAAGCTGCCAACATAATAACAAGATAGGGATGTACTACTACTCACTCGTAATTTTTATCGATATGTTGCTGTAAAAAATTTCGGGTTTTAGGACCCTGACATTTTTACGGTTTAATTCTTAATAAATTTAAGGCAAAGGTCACTTAGGCCAATGGTAACTTTCGATTTGAACCAAGGTTACGTGGTAATTTTCTTATAAAAAGAAACCAGCTACGGCTGTGATTCCACGTTGGCGTAAGCGGGGTTCAGAGACAAATCCCATTGTATAGTGTAGATCTAATCCGAGGTAAACTTGACTATAAGATGAGATTTGCTGTGATGATAATAAAATAAAACAAAACTTTGGACTTAAGTTTTTTTATAATAATTAGAACACCTTTTCCTTTCTATTGATCATTCAATTGGCAATGGTTCAGCAGTTGATGTTGAAGGTACTGAAATGTAGAAAACACGTTGCTTATTAACTGACACATGAACAAGTGAATTCAAATTTAATTCTAATCTTGAATAGTTACTTGGGCTTAGTCTCATTCTTTTTATCACATTTTCATTTGAAAAAGGGTCTGTAATAGACAAAAAAGTATCTGTAATATTTACAATTGATACATTCAATACAGTTAATCAAATAGTAAAGTGAATTTAATAAGTTTAAAATAAACATAAACCTTACCCGCAATAGAACATATTTTCCTGTCTTTTGAACATTCTACTGGCAATGGTTCAGCAGTTGATGTTGAAGGTACTGCAATAAAAACAAAATGTAGTCATTCACTTCTAATTCCAAAAACAATGAAGGGTATCGTAGTTGGGATGAATTAATCCCAAGAACCGAATTAACATTGTAGTTGAAAAACATGTTTCCCCAAACTTTCCAACTGCATAATAATAATGTAAGTGGGATCCTGCCGTTTTGCCGAAAAGATTTTGCCAAAATTTCACTACCCAAACAAATTTTAGCAACCTTTACGCCAATGCAATGTTTGAAATGATTTTAGTACGCACATTTTCATTTGGTCAAATTTTTACTTGGCAGAATATTATTAAGGATAATGTCATTTAGGCATTGGTCTTTAATCAAATGATTTATTACAGCAAACAATCTATAGACAATAAACGTTCGGTCAAATGATTTTCAACTAGTTAGAGTAGGTCAAAACAAGGGAGACCCCTTTTGCGTACTTCTTTGTAAGTTTTTGTGCTTGAATTTGTCTGAAACAAGTCAAATGTACGGTTACTTGTTATTAGTTTATTTATGGAAGTAGTTAGAGTAGGTTAATTATTAAAAAAAAAAATGGTTAGGTTAGGTTCAAACTGTGACCTCCTACGCACGAGCCGAGCGAGCGAAGCGAGCGGTGCCGCGGCAGCGGCCGGCGAGTGCCAGAAACGACTTGTATTAATTAATAGAAAAAAGATATTGTTTTAAGTAGGTTACCCGGAACTGAACTATTTAGATTAGTTTAATTACTTATTTACTGACGATACTAAAAATTTGGCTTATTTGATTTTGCATAAAAACTGTTATTCCAACTGAAATATTTGACTAAATAAAAAATGTTAAAAGTACTAGTTGGTAAACAAGTTATAGTTTAAACGTTCATTTGCCAAACATTAGGTTTGCGTTACAATTTTTTGTGAATAGATTTTTTGCTAAGTAATAATTTGGCAAATGAAATTATGCGAAAATTTTTTTGGGATGTGAAAATTTGTCAAATTCCTTTCGATCAAATAAGGGAGACCCATTTAATCCACTTCGTATATCATGTGTCACTGTTGTTTCAAAAATCAAAATCATTCAAAATCATGTTTGTGCGGTGTAGCAAGTAGTGGTAATCGAATTGTTGTGGGATAGGTACCATAACTAAAAAAAGAAACTTAAAAAACTTTTTAACAAAAAAACAACCGACTTTAAAAAAAAACACTAAAAAGTGAAAAATAACTTTAATTTCGGAAGTCGATGGCAAAAAACGAAAATACAGAACCAAGGACACCGACTTCGAAATTAAAGTTATTTTTCACTTTTTAGTGTTTTTTTTTACGTCAGTTGTTTTTTTGTTAAAAAGTTTGTTTTTAATTTCAACCTACAAGAGTCTGAAAAGGGTGATGAAGTTTTTTATTGAAGTTGTTCATTCGCAAAATTTTGTATTCAAGTAAAAATAATATAATTACACGTGTACTGTTTCTAACTTTACAGTATTTTACATGGAGCGCCTATCTGACCTTCATAACGCAGTTACTGGGTAATACGATACCCCTTGGTAGGAAATGATTTTTGAAAATTCAACCTTTAACGGGGTAAAAAGGAGGGATATTGTTTGTTTGAAAAGTCTTATTCCTTGAGTTTATAAACTTGAAACTTGGCACGAATGCATATCTAATTAAATAATAAAGTTTGATTATTTCAGTTTTTTTTAAACTACCCCATAAAGGGTGTCAAAGTTTGTATGGATAAAACTGATGACTATCAACACATAGTTCAAACCACTGAACGGATTCGGCTGAAATATGGCACACAGATATTTATTGTGACGTAGGCATCTGATAGGAACGTATTTTTGAAAATTCAACCTCTAATGTGGTAAAAAGGGGTCATTTGATTTGTTTGAAAAATCTTAATCTTTGATGGAGGTCGTATACCTACATGACAGTGTAAGATTCGAGTAAAACTGTTTTAGAATATGTCACTTTAAAACTGTTCTGTCTAGGAGAAAAAGTCGTGGTAATAAATGTGTTCGATAAAATAGCCTCTTGATTTCAACAGGTTATGGGCCCAGCTCCAGGCTCCAAAAACGCCTAAAAGCTAGAACACAATACATACCTACGAGTAAGTATCTTAAAAAGGTGTTAGTTGTAAAATTCTCGTCATGGCAGAAGAACATTCAGGTTCAATTTGTGGAATAAGAAAATTGAATGGTGCTGAGGACTTCGCTAATTGGAAATTTGTGGTGAGAAATTACTTAGAGTCCAAAAACTGGTTCAAGGTAATTGAAGCTACAGAGATAACAGCTGATTTGAAAGATACTGACAGGAAGGCACGAACGACGTTATGTCTGTTACTTGAGCCTGCATGTTTCGCACATGTGTATAGTGCGAAGACAGCACGTGAAGTTTGGGTGAGTCTCAGCGAGGCTTACGAAGACAAAGGTTGGGGCAGACGAATCAGATTGCAACGAGAGTTATGGCAATGCCGACTAGAAAATTGCGAAACCATGGAAACATATATTTCCAAAATAATTTGTTTGTCGCAACAACTTGCAGACATTGATGCAAAAATCCCTGACGAGTGGATAATTTCTATATTATTAAGCGGTTTATCGTCAGATTACAACCCATTTATAATGGCGATAGACAATGGCGGAAAAGAAATTAAACTTGAGCAGTTAAAATCAAAGTTGATGCAAGAATCAAGCCGACAGATTGAAAATGGTCAGAATAGAGAGCAAGCTCTAGTTACAACGGCGCAAAATAAAAAGAAGTTTGAAAAGAAAAAGGCATTGATATTCAAGTGCTTCAAATGTCATAAAGAAGGTCATAAGGCATCTGAATGCAAAGTCACTAAGAGAGCGAATCCATGCTTGAGTATGGCGAACACGGTGAAAAAGGACCGATGGTACTTGGATAGTGGCTGCTCGAACCACATGACGAACGATGCCGGAAAATTGTTGAATTACAAAAGACAACAGAAAATTTGAAGATAAAAGTTGCAAGCGGGGAAGAAATGAAAGTTATAGGAATAGGGAATGCCATTCCGGAAGTAAATAATACCACTGAAGTCCTATTAACGAATGTTTATCATGTTCCCGGACTTTCTATGAATTTAATTTCAGTAAGCGATCTTGTAAAGAAGGAGTTCGCTGTAAAATTTGACAAAAAAGGTTGCTCTATTAAAAATAAAACTGACCAAATAGTAGCAACGTGCAAAGAGGTTGATGGAATTTTCGAGCTGATTGAAAAAGAAAATTGTGTTGTCAACTTGACTTTGTCAAATGAAATATTGTCAAATATTTGGCATAGAAGATTAGCACATTTGGGACAAAACTATATGAATTCATTGAAAAATATGGTGACTGGATTGAATTTTAAATCAAGTGATGAAATTGAACCATGTGTTCCGTGCATAAATGGAAAAACTTGTAAGAGCTCTATCAAAAATCAAGGTACACGAGCGAAAGAGGTTTTGGAAATTGTACATAGTGATTTATGCGGACCAATGGAAGAACCATCATTCAGTGGATCACGATATATGCTGTTGTTTATCGACGATTATACGCGTAAGACGCATGTTTACTTCTTGAGAAATAAGAGTCAAACCCTCGATAAATTTCGTGAATATAAAGCGGAAGTGGAGAAGCAGACAGGAAAGTCGATTAAGTGTCTCAGATCTGACAATGGTAAAGAATTCTGTAACAAAGCCATCGATAAGATTTTAAGATCAGCTGGTATAAAGCATCAGAAGACGGTTCCTTATACGACTGAGCAAAATGGTGTGGCTGAGAGGGCGAACAGAACTATCATAGAAAAAGCAAGAACGTTGCTTTGTGAGGCCAAACTTAGTAAAAAGTATTGGGCCGAAGCGGTATGTACAGTAGTATATTTAAAAAATAGAAGCCCGACTAAGGCTGTCATGAATAAAGTACCTGAAGAACTTTGGTCAGATAAGAAAATAGACTTGAGTCATTTGAAAATTTTCGGTTGTCAAGCATATGTATTGAAACCTAAACAGAAACGGCAAAAGCTTGATATGAAGACTGAAGAAATGATTTTCATCGGCTATAGTGAAACTACTAAAGGTTATCGACTGATGAACCCAAAAACAGGTCAGATAACATTCTCAAGAAATGTTAAATTCTTGGAAAATGTTTTTCCTAGAGATGGTACTGACATGAAGAAGAACACAGTCGTTCCTATTGATATAGAGGAGGAACGGATAGAACCTGTGATTGAAAGTGGTGCGTCTAGTAATAATATACAAGATGAAGAAGAGTTTCATGAAGCGGAGTGTATTGACACCGACGTGGCTGCGACGCTTGATGAAACGGTTGCTACCACGAGCAGTACAGCGGAACCAGAACGAAGATACAATTTTCGTGAGCGCAAGCTTGTTATTTATAATGCTATCGCGCAAACTGATGGCGATCCAATAACAATTGAAGAAGCATTGGCAAGGCCTGATTCTGATTTATGGTAAAATGCTATGGATGATGAAATCAAATCATTAAACGAGAATCAGACGTGGACACTGGTAGATTTACCACGGGATAAAAAGCCAATACATTGTAAGTGGGTTTTCAAAATTAAACGAGACAGTGACGGTAAAGTGTCGAAATATAAAGCAAGGCTAGTAGCTAAAGGATTTACGCAGGTACGTGGAATAGACTACAATGAAACGTATTCTCCGGTCGTAAGAAGCTCAACCTTACGATTACTATTCTCATTAGCTGTAGAATATGATTGGCTCATTGATCAATGGGATGTTACAACGGCTTTCCTGTATGGCAAGCTAAAAGAAGACATTTACATGCTTCAGCCTAAGGGGGCGATTGTTAAAGGTCAAGAGGCAAAGGTGTGTAAATTGCAAAGATCGTTGTATGGACTCAAACAATCGTCAAACGTTTGGTTCCATGAGCTAGATCAGGAGATGAACAATTTAGGTTTTGTACAATCGAAAATAGAACCTTGTCTTTATCAAAAGGTGTTTAGCGATGGAAATAGAATAGTGGTAGTCATATATGTCGATGACATTTTTATATTTTATTCCAAAAATAACGAAACCGAGAAGCAGAAATTAAAAAATGGCTTGCTTAAAAGGTTTAAAGTTAAGGATTTAGGTCCTGCTAGACACGTGTTAGGCATGAGACTTAGGAGAGACAAAAGTACGATTTATCTTGATCAAGTACAGTACGTTCTTAATGTTTTGAAGGATTTTGATATGACGGATTGTAAATCAGTCATTACCCCAATGGAAGTAGGTCTCAAATTAGAGAAAGCTTCAGATTCTAGTTCTAAGTTGCCATATCAGATTCTCATAGGTTGTCTTAATTATTTAGCTCAAAGTACTAGGCCTGATATCGCGCACGCTATTAGTGTTTTGTCACAATTTAATTCATGTTACGATGAATTACATTTTAAATGTGCTAAACGGGTGCTTAGATATTTAAAGGGGACGTCGAACTTTGGACTAACTTTTAAGAAAACAGGTAATCTAGAATTAAATGGCTACGTAGACGCGGATTGGGGTGGGTCATATGATAGAAAATCTTGTACAGGTTTAATTTTTAGACTAGGAGATAATATAATATCTTGGGAAAGTCGTAAGCAAGGATGCGTGGCGCTGTCCTCCACAGAGGCAGAATATATAGGCCTCAGTCAAGCATCGAAAGAAGCTATTTATTTAAGAAATTTGTTAAAAAGTTTAACAAAGGGGACTTGTATCAAACCGGTGGTCATTTACAATGACAACCAATCAGCACATAAAATAGCAAAAAATAAGATGAACCATAACAGGACTAAACACATCGATATTAGATTTCATTACGTTCGCGAAGCTATAGTTAATGAGGCGGTTGAGGTAAAATATATGCCTTCACAAGAAATGGTAGCAGATATGTTAACAAAATCTTTACCAGGCCCTAAACTAAAGCAATTTTTAGAAAAATTATCTATTAAGGGGGCGAGCGATGTATGATGTAATGATGTTAGCTAATATTGTTTTTGATGTGATTTTATTTTGAGTTGTTATGATTTGTAATAGATAATTTTATTTTGTTTGTGTTTAGTAATTTTTGTTATAGAGCTGTGTTATGAACAGACTTCAGTAATAAAGATAGATTGTACATCAGTGAAGATAGCTCTAGCTGCATATACTGTGTACTTAGGGTGTGTGCACACTGAGTAGTTTAAGGGTGCGTGCACATGTAGGTAATATGTTAGGTAGGTACTTAATGTAATCTTGCGCATGCATATGCTATAGATTAAGGGTGCGTGATGGAGGTCGTATACCTACATGACAGTGTAAGATTCGAGTAAAACTGTTTTAGAATATGTCACTTTAAAACTGTTCTGTCTAGGAGAAAAAGTCGTGGTAATAAATGTGTTCGATAAAATAGCCTCTTGATTTCAACAATCTTCAGTTATTAATAAACATTAAACTTGGCACAAGGGGGGATTGGGGGATGTCAACGATTGTATGGAAAAAAAAACCGTAACGGACTGATCTATTTCTGAATCAATTCCATTCCATACATTGTAGACGAGCTCTAAGAAGGGCTTTAAAGGGGTGAAATGGGGGGATTTAGATTGTATGTAAAATATATTTTTTTAGTTCATAAACTTGAAACTCAGCACAAATACGTTCTTAATACATAAAACACAAAGTAAACTTTGTGTTTTATAACAAAGTTTGTCATAATTCGTTTATCAAAACTTCCCCTCAAAAGGTGCTCATTCTTTTGACAGAAAAAAAAAAAGGATTACGATTTTATGGGGTTTTTGAGAATTGATCCCAAACAGGGGAATGAGCGGTAATTAAGTTTTTAGGTGAGAATTTTACTGCGTACCTTGAATAACTCAAAAGTTTTTATCTTAAGTTTTGAATTACTCAAAAGTATTTTTAGTACCGGTCATAGGGTACTTTCAATCCCGGTAGTACGTTCCCGTTGGATTTTTTCCGACATCCACGCGGGCGAAGCCGCGGGCAAAAGCTAGTAGAACAATATAACACAAAAACATCCTATAAGTGCAAAACAAAATAAGAAAGAGATCAAACCATTAAAGAAGAAAGAAAGAAAGAAAAGAACTGACCATTACCCAAAAACCCTACAGATATCGTCTTCACACCTAATTCGTTCTGCTTGTTGGAGATCTTCTCTACGAGCTAAGATTCTTCCTTCCCTAGTCCATACGTACTTCCATTTGTTTTGACTCCCTGCCTGTCGAGCGTGATAAAATAACTGGCGGCAGGGCTTTAAATACCGGTAAATTTTCATAACGTTACCTTGTATAGACAGAGTTAACGTTATTATTAAAATAACGGTAATCGATGTAGCGTTATTTATGCGACTATTAATTTTATCATTATTTTAAACGGGTGAGATTTAAGTAGTCGGGCCTGAGGCATGCGGCGCGGCGGGAGCCCGCCCTCGCGCCTCTCTGATGCCTTGCCGATCAAAACGTTGCCTGAATCTGCCCGATTCTGACCCAATATAGCTAAATTAACGTTAGTTATCGTATTTTTGTTAATTTTAATTAACTTTATATTACTGGTAATGTTATCAAGTAACGTTAAATTGTTGTAACGTTAGTAGGTATAGCATTGAAATTTAACGTTAGGTAACGGTTATTGTTTTGTTATTTGGTAACATTAACAAGCCCTAACTGGCAGTTTGTCCGAGTTAGACGTTCGTTAACATAAACTCGATGCGGCGCACGGTGGGCTGAAATTGAAGGAGTGAGTTAGAGCGAGACACGTGTATTGCATCATTGTTTTCATTCGAAAAAAACAAAAGTCCAGCCGACTACCATTTCAAAGTGGAAGAATCGAGTAGGTATATCCAAGGATAATAATCGTATCCAGAGTGGAAGCCCTGCTAATGCTGAAAAAACCAGGCCATTGATTTTCTGAAAGTATTAAATTAAATAGACCCAATGCAAAAAAGCACTGAACAATTTATCACTGTTTACTAACTACTTTATTTCCTTGGTATTTTTTAATAAATGTATTTAACATTCATATGATTCTAGTTATTTTTGTATTTTAAATATTATGTTTATCAGGAAGGAAATGCAAATATACACGCTTCGAATCTCTATAAACAATAGGTACATATTATCAGTAACCATGAGTTAATTCGTAACAGCTTTGTCCATTAGAAAATTTATAACATCCATAATAACAGGGACGCATAATATTGCGACTCAAAGCCTAGAGCGCTGGTTCATACACAGATATTGGCTTCACGCAGCCGGGTAGGGACGAGACCGGCCGTAACCGTGACAATGGACCGGGATTGGATTAAATTAACAACTCCGATATTATATATTTTTGGTGCGCGATACTTCATTAGGACTGTTCTCAGCGTCATTGTGGTAAGTTTTGTTAACGAATCGTGTCCGCGCGCCATGCAAACGACACGACACTTTGTAGTTTTTCATCGTAACAAGCCTATTGTTTCATGCTTTCCGCGTTTCATAAATACTTTGATAACAACTCATAATAGGGTTGCAGTAATGATATGCACACAGCCTCGCTCACAGTTATCTCTGGTCCACAGCAGCACCCTGCCTGCCGGACGGCACAGCTCGCATTCTGCTCTCTATCTCGCACTATCAATGATATGCACACAGCATCGCTTACAGTTCTCTCTGGTCCACAGCAGCACCCTGCCTGGCGGATGGCACTGGTCGCATTCTGCTCTCTATATCGCACTATAATCATATCGTCATGTTTTCTGAGATAGATGTGACGGGCGGGCATGACACGGTTACTATGCTTTTCTATTCTATCATTTGTCACACATTTCTAAACAAAATAGGTAACACGTTGTGCGATTTCACGCGCGACGTGTATGTTAAATTGAAAATCTATCGCAATTTAGGTGAGTTCCGCAGCTTATCGTGCTTACTTATACTACCTATGAACGGGCCTCAATTCTGCTATTTTACCACAAGTTGCTATGTCTCAGACACGCGATTGATGTGCCAACGCCATTGATCTAAAAACGGTATTCTACTAATTTTGATAAGAATATCGTTAGCATATCGCTGGCACGTCGTCAGCATCGCATCAGCTTGGCTATAAACCACAAAACGTACACTATTGTAAAAACATTATACAGCCAAAATTTACTGAATTCCTTGGTCAATCTTAAAAAAAACGGGGGTTTTTGATGTTTTACAATGGTCTGACATCTTCCTTTGTTACCAAAGCTTTCGTTCCGTATTATTATTTTCACTTCTCATGCTCTAAAAGTTCATCTTTATGTCGTACGTAGGCGACATAAAATCGCTTTTCACGTCCTAGTACATAAAGTATTTTTTTAAGCTATCGCATAGCTTCTATCGCGGGCCTTGAGCGCGGGGACCGAATCCAGAAATTCCGTAACGAAAAAACCTCACGCTATCGCTGTCTCGTTTTAACATCTATTCGACTCTATCGCACTACGCTACTCAGCCGCCATAGCTACCGGCCGCCATATTCTTGTCTTGTTTGTTGTCAAGAACTTTGTCAACAAAGCGCTGTTTTTGTTTTTATTCTGTGTTTTGTGGATATTTATCGTAAATTAGAGTTATTGTTGTATTTATGTATGTACGTTTGACGTAATTTAAGTTGCAATGCATTACAAAACGTGTGAAATATGTGTTATAAGATCCGGCCGGTCAGATGGTCAAATGCGAATCTTCATAGCCAAATTTCCTTTGAATGAAGATAGGTAAGCATATATTTTCAATTGTTATGTTAAAAAACATTGATAAGCTCTTACAGAAAATAAATTACTTGATTTAAAGTCCAAAATTTACAAAATTACAAAGTAACCTATCAATATGCTAGTGCTTGACGCATGTTACTTTTTTATCGACTGTCGATATTTTTATTATTATAATATTCCTATTTCATTTAATTTTGTCTGTTATTCTATTAATACTGCAAAACCAAAATAACAAAGATATAAGTTTAAATACACTACTATTATAATCATAATAATGTAATAAAATGTTCCAGCTAGATGTAAAAAATGGGTTAAAGTTACGGGAAAGAAGACTTGGTGTATGTACCCATTGAAAAGCTACATAAATTGGAACATATTTGTGGCAGTCATTTTCTACCAAAGGATTTCAATAAAAAGAAGACACAACTAAGAAAAAATGCTACTCCGTCTGTAGAACTTACTGCAGAACCAATGGCAGATGAGCTGTTCGTTGGATTTCCACTACACATCTTCAAAAGTGAGCAAACAGGTAAGACTTTATTTTTCCAGTCGTAATTCATCCTAACTCACCCTTTCCGATTACTTTAGTAACTCATGTTCAATTATATTTTGCAGAGTTATCTTCTACTTCGACTACTGCAATTCTTGGACTGGTACATCTAGTAAGTTTTTTTTTTTTGGATACTGTACGTCCGAATGAAAAAACGGAACCCTTATGTACCTTCATCTATTGGACCGATTAAGTTGCATTTTGGTACACATGCAAAATGTATCATGTGACATATGAATTGAAAGGACTTGTCAAGAGGATTTTTTTTAAATAATTTAAAAAAAATCCTCTCGACAAGTCCTTTCAATTCATTTTACATTTTTAATGAAAATTATTAAAGAAAATAGATGAAAATTTACCATTTCCCCCCTTATCTCCGAAACTGCTGATCCTAACATTAAAAAAAATACAGTGTACAGTTCTATACTTAAAGATTACAGCAAAACCTTTAAGAAGTCTATGGTCTTAAAATAACATGGTAAATTACTCAATATTGTGTGTACTTACATTATTATTATGCAGTTGGAAAGTATGGGGAAACATGTTTTTCAACTACAATGTTAATTCGGTTCTTGGGATTAATTCATCCCAACTACGATACCCTTCATTGTTTTTGGAATTAGAAGTGAATGACTACATTTTGTTTTTATTGCAGTACCTTCAACATCAACTGCTGAACCATTGCCAGTAGAATGTTCAAAAGACAGGAAAATATGTTCTATTGCGGGTAAGGTTTATGTTTATTTTAAACTTATTAAATTCACTTTACTATTTGATTAACTGTATTGAATGTATAAATTGTAAATATTACAGATACTTTTTTGTCTATTACAGACCCTTTTTCAATTGAAAATGTGATAAAAAGAATGAGACTAAGCCCAAGTAACTATTCAAGATTAGAATTAAATTTGAATTCACTTGTTCATGTGTCAGTTAATAAGCAACGTGTTTTCTACATTTCAGTACCTTCAACATCAACTGCTGAACCATTGCCAATTGAATGATCAATAGAAAGGAAAAGGTGTTCTAATTATTATAAAAAAACTTAAGTCCAAAGTTTTGTTTTATTTTATTATCATCACAGCAAATCTCATCTTATAGTCAAGTTTACCTCGGATTAGATCTAGACTATACAATGGGATTTGTCTCTGAACCCCGCTTACGCCAACGTGGAATCACAGCCGTAGCTGGTTTCTTTTTATAAGAAAATTACCACGTAACCTTGGTTCAAATCGAAAGTTACCGTTGGCCTAAGTGACCTTTGCCTTAAATTTATTAAGAATTAAACCGTAAAAATGTCAGGATCCTGAAACCCGAAATTTTTTACAGCAACATATCGATAAAAATTACGAGTGAGTAGTAGTACATCCCTATCTTGTTATTATGTTGGCAGCTTTATGTTATGTCTGCAGTCCGTGTCATTTCTGTTATGTTGGTATTCATTATTAGCTCACGTTTCATACAAGCGACGTTTTTCATTTTTATCTATGGGACTCCCGTCTCTTAATATTATATACTCTTTGTTTATTTAATAAAAGAAAAATTTGTTTTCTTATCGGTCACCATGCTCAAAAAGTGTAACTTGAATTAATATCAAAGAAAAAGAAATACTGCATAAATAAAATAAATAAATAATTATAATTGCATAAGTTGATACAAAATGCTATGCAATAGCTTTACCGCGGCAGTCCCCGAGTGCCACACGTCTTTTTTTTCTCTACACTTTACGTCTGCGGTAGTGATCCCTGTTTTGTTGTACATTTCTTAAATATTAAATATGCTTGAAAAATACCTAAAAGTTGGTTTGTTAAGGCGACGATAACTGACTTTTAATAATGTTATACTGAAAATCACGTCTTAACGAGTAGTGTTAATGACTTGGAAAAAATATATGTTAAATTAGAGCATTTTCTTAATAACTTAATATGTGAATATTTTAGATTATTCTTATATTTCATAGGGAAATTAATTTGCAAAGATCAGTTCCGCATACGGTAGTTGAACGAACTGACGTACTTTTGTTGATCTCTGCAATTTTAATTAAAAAAACTAGTAAAAAGTGATTGGTAACGTACTTTATTCGTGCAAATCAAAGTGCATAACTCATTGAACAATCTGAGTTAAAACTATTGCGAAACACTCATTTTTTGATATCTAAAAACTTTTTTTTAAAACCACAAACGGAGATTATTTTTTTGCAATTTGTGTTGGTGACAGAAAAAAAAAAGTGATCATTAGACTCGTTAGTTAAATACAACCCCCGTCATACGCTCAGTGCTGTACAATACAGTCTACTTTTTAATAGTTAAGTTAATGTGTAATTGGTCCCGATGTATAAGCACTTAGGAAAATGTAAGTAGGGCATTGACAGAGTCGGTTCGAGCCCAAGTCACGACACACACTTTTTGTATTTTTATATTTTTGTTTTTTGTGTTTTAATTTTACTCGGGTAAATATGCCTAAAGTCGTACGCACTCCACCCACTCCACCGAACCCAAGTACCCCTAATGCTGTTGTTATCGAGTCGGAAGTAGATATGGTAGAAAGCCCGCTCTCCCATATCCAAGATTCGGAGAAAACTGTTTCTTCAAGGGTTAAACGTCCACGCCCAGCTGACTCGCCCCAGGAACAACAACCTAAGGAGCAACTCATTCACTCCAAGACCTTTACTGCGGAAATCATTGATACCATCCGCGTATAGGTACAAAGCATACACAAAGCCTTAACTGAAGAGATAGCCATTACCATCAAAAACTGCGTTACCACCGAACTAGCCAAAATCAATGAACACCTATCTTCACTGCCCGAACTAGCTAAATCAGTTCTATTTATGAGTGATGAGTTCGACCGTATTAGCGCTGAGTTTACCGCTAACAAAGATAAAGTTAGGGTTTTGGAAAAGGAAAACGATAACCTGCGGAAATCAGTTCAGGATTTGTCGTCTAGACTAAATGCACTGGAGCAATTTACCCGACAGTAGAACGTTGAGATTAACGGTATTCCCGAAAACAATAATGAAAACTTAATAAGAATAGTCGTACAACTATTTAACACCGTCTCTAATACCATCTAAGAGCAGGATGTACTTTCTACAAACAGAGTTAGGAAAATGGATACGAAAACTAATCGACCTAGATCAATCCGGTCCGGTTTAAGAATACAGGCATCCGTGACGGTCTGTTGACTCAGTTACGAATTTCAACATAGCTCACAGCGATAACAAGCTGAACTCTCATCAGCTTGGTTATGGGGGTAATAAATGTCCAGTATTTGTATCGGAGCACCTATCCCCATCAAATAAGGAAATTTATGCTGCTGTTTGGAAGGTCGCTAAAGAAAAGGCGTACAATTTTGTTTGGATTCATGATGGGAATATCCTGGTCCGTAAGAAAGAAAAAATTCCGGCAATACAAATTAAGTGCCTCGATGCTGTCGCGCTTCTTTAAAACTGTTTAAACCTGATAAAATAAAAAATATTGTTTGTAATATAACGTACTCTTAAAATTCATGTTGTTAATTGTTGTAAACAAATATTTTCTTTTCCATACACACTCACACAAAATGCTTTTTTTTTAATATTTTATTTACAAAAGTTTTAATCGTTTTTATCGCTAAGTTGTCAAGTAAGTCAACTACCTTTATTAATAGAAGACGCATTCTTAATTTTATTCACTTGTATCCCCTAACTTTGTTCCCTCCAATGACGTTGTGTTATTCCATTGTAGGCACCTTAACGTTAATAGAGTGCCTTGCCATTTCATTCACTCCCTCCTCTCTCCTTCAGAGCAATCTACCAGAAAACTATAATTTGTTTTCTATAATGTAGACGAAATAAACTCCATTTTGGATGAGGTTTCGGTTGCAAAATCCTATCTGTGTGACGTTGAAGACATCTCTACCCACATACCTAAACCAAAACAGTATCTCTCATTTATTCACCAAAATATTAGAAGCATTAGACGCAACCTTCCCTCATTACAAACATTACTCAACAGGAGTAATATAAATTGGGATCTCATCATTTTAACAGAATGTTGGCTGCCATGCACCCAGGTCATTCCTTCTCTTAAGAACTATACGTCACACTCTACCTCTAATAACACAACCCAAAATGAAGGTGTGGTAATTTATCATAATTGTAGCATGAAATTATCTGTCGAAGAACATCTACTGCTTGATGCAAACTGTCTTTCGGTAAAAATAGATATAGACACTGTTATAATAGCAATTTATCGTCCTCCTGCTCAGAAAAATATCTCTGGTTTTTTGAACTCTTTGAACGAACTCCTCTTAAAATATTCATCTACAAAAAAATATCGTGTTGGTCGGTGACATCAATATTGATATTACAGAAAATAATACGGACTCTCGATCTCATAGTTACCTTAATTTGGTGGCAACGCACAGCCTACTCCCAGCCCACAATTTTCCCACACATGGACGTACCTGCCTTGACCATGTAATCCTAAAAATCAAACGAAACGCACTTTGTTTCGTAATGCATTCCTCAGTAACTGTTCATGATAGTAAAAAAATAATCATGATAAAATATCTGCAAAGCAGCTAAAGCTTAATTCATTAGCAACAAGGTTAAATCAGCAGAAAATAAAATAAAGACAGTTTGGAAAATTATTAATAATGAAACGAACAGGAACAAAAGAAGAAATACTGATTACTCACTGGACACTCCCCGCGGTATCATTAGCGATAATATCGATGTTGCTCAGGAATTTGCAACTTTCTTTACCAATATTCCTATTAAAACTACAGCAACTTTAAATTCCTCGCCCACACTTGCTATTGAATTATTAAGAGCGAATGTTTCTGACTGTCCTGTAGAATTTAAATTTAAACATATAAACCCTGTGGTCGTCGTAAAAGCTTTTAAGCAACTTAAGATCAAAATTACCGAAGATCTGTGGGGCATGTCTACTAAAGTTTGTCAATCCATTATTGAGACAATTGCACCCTATTTAGCCTTAATATTTAATTTGTGTGTAGATCAAGGGGTATTCCCGGATTTAATGAAATACAGTAAAATTATTCCACTTTTCAAATCCGGGGACAGCAAAGACACTAATAATTATAGACCCGTTTCGATTTTGCCAGTTTTCAGCAAGGTGTTTGAAAAAGTAATGTTAAATCAAATGCTCAATCACTTTAATTGTAATAACATCCTACACGATCAACAGTATGGTTTCACCAAAGGACGTTGCACAACCGATGCTGGGGTTACTTTATTAAAACACATCTATAAGGCATGGGAAGATGCACAAGATGCAATAGGCATCTTTTGCGACTTATCAAAGGCATTTGATTGCGTGAATCACGAAACACTGCTCTTGAAACTTGAACATTACGGACTGGGTAAACTTGCGCTTAGCTTAGTAAAATCATATTTGAATAATAGATTGCAGCAAGTTCAAATAAACGGTGTTAATTCATTGGGTTTAAAAGTCAAAATGGGTGTACCACAGGGCTCAATACTAGGTCCGTTCCTCTTTTTAGTATATATAAATGATTTACCTTATTTACTGAAAAACCGACCCCAAATGGTGTTATTTGCTGATGACACATCACTGATTTTTAAAGTAAACAGACATGCCCAGGACCTTGACGACGTAAATAACGCTATGATTAAGGTCCATAATTGGTTTACTGTAAATAATTTGGTATTAAATGAGAAGAAAACTAAATGCATAAGATTCGCTTTACCGAACGTTAGAAGTAATGAATGTCACGTTGTATTGAATAAGGAGATACTAGAATTCGTCGAAAAGACGGTTTTCCTGGGGATTACGCTTGACTCAAAACTACAGTGGGGTCCTCACTTAACATCACTTGCAGGGCGGCTAAGTTCAGCCGCTTACGCTGTTTGGAAAATCCGCCAATTAACAGACGTGGATACCGCGAGACTGGTCTATTTTAGTTACTTCCATAGCATCATGTCTTACGGTATTTTGCTGTGGGGACGAGCTGCAGATGTTGATTCCATCTTTATTCTGCAAAAGAGGGCTGTCTGAGCTATCTACAACCTCCGCAGACGCGAATCTCTGAGAGAGCTGTTTAAAAAAATTAACATTATGACGGTACCTTGTCAATATATATATGAAAATATTATGTATGTTCGATAAAATCTACATCTTTTTAGTAAAATAAGTGACAGGCATAATTTTAACACTAGAAATAGGAACAAATTAGATCAACCACGCTTCAGATTGTCTAAAGTACACACTTCTTTTATGGGGTACTGTGTAAAATGTTATAATAAAATACCACTCGATATTCTTCAACTAAATGAGAAGAAATTTAAAACGTGCATTAAACGCACACTATGCAGACAAGCATATTATAAGTTGGATGATTATATCGTAGATAAAAATGCTTGGCTAAATGCTGGTCCTGCTCCACTGCCACTTGGGCTCACTAGATAAAATTTGAATACTTGGAAGTTGCTTCCCCCTTTTTTTATTTTATTTTATTTTCTGACATTACGAACTTAATGTTTATTTTGTTTTTATTTAAGCATGTTTTTATTGATGAATACTCCAATAGATAATAATTATTTTCTTTTTTGGTAGTAAAATTTTATTAATCTCTCAAATACATTGCAAACTATAGTTCTGTATAATTTAGCAGCATTTTTTTCAATTTTGTAAATGGGAATACCATGGAGTCGTTTACTATGTTATTATGATTTATGTTGACTTGAAAGAGCATGGCAGTTGAGAGTATGTCATGCTCACTTAAATGTTTCACTGATGGTGGCGCGTGTGTTGGATCATTCGGTTCCCTACAAAATGGTTGAGCTGGATGGTGCTGATCCATGCGTCATGTTCGTGAACGGGCGCCGTCAGTTGGGACTGGTCATCTCTTGACTGCCAGGGCTTATTTTTAATTTGTAATTTTATATTTTGAATTGTTTTATTAGTTTTTACATTGTCTCACATATAGAAGCAACAAGAATAATGTACCCAGGATTATGTAATATCTTGATTTAAAAGAGTGTCCTTGGAGTTTCTTGTCCGTTCTTCTCCATAGTGATCTACGTATTGGAATGGGCATCTAGCTTCAACTTGCCGACTGTGACTAACTGACCGTCTCTTTGATAATTCAAAAGTGCCTGTAAATGGTTTAATTGAAATAAATGCTTTGAGTTTAAGTTTGAGTACGGCCCTTTTTCTAAATTTGTCAATTCTACCTATGCACCCAAAGAAATTCTCAAAAGTAATTGACTATAGTGGCTTAGATGATGCTATGAAGTCATTGGACTTTTCCCCATTGTATGCCATGAGCGACGCTAATTTAGCAGCTACTTATCTGGTAGATAATTTAACTAATGTCATTTCTCTTCATACTAAGGTTATTATTTATTTATTTATTACACTTACACACACTATTTTTACAGGATGATCCCAATACAATAGTGGTTTGAAAACAAACATCAAATAAATTGAAAAATTAACTTATATAACACTTAAAATCTAAACTTTAAAAATAGAAAGCAATACTTAACTCTAAAATACAAAATCAGACATAACACAGAATATTAACATTTAAATATAACTAACAAAATTCAACAAAACTCTTGTGAATTCACTCAGATTGCACGAAAATTTGTCAATTCTCTAATGCACCTCGTTTAGTACACACAGTGTGCGGGTGAGAGGTGTTTTTGACAGTAGGTTGGTTTTGGCAGCAGGCACGGCCAGCAGTGGCGGTCGCCGCCGCCTCCACACGTACCGGTCAGGCACGCACAGCTTCAGGTGACGCAGAACCCCCGGGTTATGAGCTACTCCACGCAGGAGCTTTAGCGCATACGCCGCAAGTGTAAATTCCCGGCGCACTCTGAGTTCGTTGTACCCCACCATACCCAGTACAAACAGTGTAGGATACATCAGCGGGTAAAATAGGTAAACCCCATAAAGTTTAAAATACAAGTGTCTTATAAATTGTTTTTTTTTTTTTGTAAACGTTGCCCCACACTAGGAATTTCTCCTGTATCGTGGGTGCGTTTACAAACATTTAAACTCACATACACAAACAGCCAGACCCGGAACAACTACTTGTAGATCATACAAATATTTGTTCCGTGCGGGAATAGAACCCGCGACACGCAGCGCAGCAGTCAATTGCTTAACCACTGCGCCAACCGTGCCGTTGATTGAGATTGATAGATTGTTTTTTTGTTGTCTTGTTGTCCCTGTCAGTAACCGTCACCTTTTTATTAAGCCTTGGATCACTCCAGGGCCTCAAGTCTGCTATTACAATAGTGTCAGAATGGTCTCGCCATTGTGAGTATTTGACAGTGTTTGTATGGCAAATCTGTCAAAAACTCACAATGAAGAGATCATTCTGACACTATTGTAATAGCAGACTTGAGGCCCTGGACTCTTGAGATGCTCAATAAATAGAGACAACCTTCATAAAAAGTTAAGAAAATATCCGAATGATGAGTCTTTACAAATAACGTACAAAAGATACCGTAACTTTTGTACAGACTTATTGAAAAAAAAAAAAAAAAAAAAATATACAGGAATACGAGAAAGAGGAGATTCGTAGCGCGAAGCATAATAGCAAACAGCTTTGGACGGTCATTAGGAAAATTACAGACACAGAAAAACCTAAGCCCCCTGCCCAGGAACTCATACAAGTCGAAAACCCCCAAAGGTCTGTCAATGAGGTAAACTACTTCTTTTCCAATATTGGTAAATCCCTCGCTGAGAAGATATTACATCATCACGTAGCTACCCCTACCAGTTTATCATGAGCTCATCCACACTCAATGTATTTTCTTCCCACAGATGAAAAGGAGGTGGACTCCCTCATTTGTAACCTTAAAAACACCTGCTCCAAAAGTGTTGACCCTATTTCTGCTCAGTTCCTTAAGCATTTCAGGAACTACTTGGTTCCCCCACTTACTCAGTTATTCAATCTAGCATTTTACACAGGCACCTTTCCGTTACCTTTAAAAAACCACTCGTACATCCCATCCACAAGGCTGGGAATAGAGGCTGTGTCAACAATTATAGGCCGATCTCCATTCTACCCACTCTTTCCAAATTGTTAGAACGGCTCATGAAGAGCAGACTTTACCGAATACCTTGAACGCAATAACCTCATTTCACAGGGTCAATTTGGATTCAGGGCTGAAAAATCTTGTGCCGACGCTGTTCATGAACTGACAGATCATCTTGTTAACGGGCTTGATAGTAAAAAGAAGGCACTTGTCATATTACTTGACCTGGCCAAAGCATTTGACACAGTCTCTGTACCCAACCTACTGAACAAGCTGGAAAACATGGGAATCAGGGGTCTACCATTAGAACTCTTCCGAGACTACCTATCTGATCGGTTCCAGAGGGTTAAAATAGTAAACTATGTTAGTGATGATCTACCTGTCACTTTTGGTGTACCCCAGGGAAGTGTGATCGGGCCCTCTCTCTTCCTTGCCTTTATTAATGATCTCTGTAACCTACACCTACCCCATGGTAAAATCATATCTTTTGCCGATGATACGGCACTACTTTTCACAGCAGACTCATGGGCTGATCTCTACCATTACGCATAAAAAGGTTTTGATACGGTCCTAGCTTGGTTAAAAAATAATGTCCTTACCCTTAACGTTGATAAATCCAAGTTTATTGCTTTCTCACTCACTAACAATCGCAATAAATTGCTATCCCATTTTCACATTATAGCTCACTCTTGCATTGACACTAATTCTGAGAACTGCTCCCTCCATTAAAATGGAGGTAGTCTTTTGGAGAACGGGACAGGTTAAATTGTTATCAATTTTAATTCCAAGGTATTTAACCTTGGAATTAAAATTGATAACAATTTAAGCTTCCAACCACAAATTGACAGCCTTACGTCGAGAATTCGCAAATTAATCTTCCTATTCAGAAATCTTCGTCACGTAGCTGACGCGGAGGTTATTTGGTGGGTATATTGTGCAAAGTGTCAGTCCTTTCTGACATACTGCATAACGTCATGGGGTGGAGCTCCAAAATCGAACATTTTAAAGCTGGAAAGAGCCCAAAGGGTAGTCCTGAAGGTGGCCAGTTTTCTGCCATACTTGTATCCTACTGTAGATCTTTACAAACACTTTAAAGTCTTGTTGGTGAGGCAACTTTTTGTTTTATACACTGTTCTTAAGAAGCACTCCTCCTTAATATTTGATCCATCCTCTATCTCGGGAAAACGCAGAAAATACGCTGTCTGCAATACTACTTTAGGTCTAAGTACGAGTTTTTCTCAAAGATTTTATACTTTCTTAGGTTCCCATTTATATAATAAAATAAATCGTATTACCACAATCTATCACCTAACAACAAAAGCTTGCAAGAAAGCTCTAGTTGATTGGCTCTATGGCTTAGATTATAAAGCAACTGAGGAATTACTAACTCATCCGAAATAGTCCATAACTCTTATTCCCTACACATATTTAGATCACGAATTTTTCCACTTCTCTTCATTTTTATTTTATTTTATTGTTTCTAATTTGTGAGTCTATCATTGACTTTTATGTTATGCCATATCCCTTCACATAAATAACTACTAAAGAACTGATTATGTTTACATACCTTGTGGTGGGACCCTGGTGATCTGCTATACAGGTATTCCTAGTGCAGACACAAGTCTGTCACAAACTAGTGTCACATAGTTTTTAAGCTTGTCTTTATGATGTCATTGTTTGTGAAGAGAAAATAAATTATTTGAATTTGAAAGATATATCTAACGCGTATAAAAAACTGAGAATCACGCAAAATCTATCAAGCGTATTTTTCTGAAACCTTCACCCTTTTAAAGATAATTTAATTATTGATCTTACAAAAGGTATTTTATTAAAAACACGTACACTAATGTATGTGTTTTAATAAAATACCTTTTGTTTTATGTATAATAAATTAACTTGTACGACTACTTTGAAAGGTATAATATCTTTACTCCGGATCAGAAAGGCTTTCGTAAAAATATGTCCATCAATTTAGCTATTTATGATTTCTTAAGTTTAATATATCCTAGAGTTGATAAAAGACAGCCTGTCTATGCTTTGTATATGGATATGTCAAAGGCCTTCGACTCCGTGGATCATAATATACTACTGAGTAAGCTGGAAACGTACGGTGTTAGGGGCAACACTTTAGACTTGCTAAAATCTTACATAAGTAATAGAACTCAGACTACAAATATTGTCAAAATTTGTCCTAATACAAAACACGAAATGAATTATAAGTCCAGGAGTAGAAAAATGAAATATTGAGTTCCACAGGGTAGTGTTTTGGGCCCACCACTTTTTATTATATATATCAATGACCTACCAAAATCTACTACAGATCATATGGTACTGTTTGCTGATGACTGCACTGTTGTATACAATGATGAAAAAAATATTATTATTAGTTTAAATTAAATAGCTCAATGGTTACAAAATAATAATTTATTCTTTAATATCGATAAAACTAAATTAATGCAATTCAAACAGAAAACAAAAAAAACACTTTACATAATCGAATAGAATTTAACGGTGAAAAAGTTGAATTGACAACTACAACAAAATTTCTCGGCGTTCACTTATATGACAATTTGAAATGGCAAAGTCATATAGAGTTCGTTTGCAAAAAAGTGTCACAGTTATCTTATAGTTTATACATGCTAGCGAAAAAGGTCAATCATTGCTCGTTGCTTATCATAGTGTTTAGATTTAGAACATAAAGGATTTATATAAGGAACATTAATCGAAATATAATACTATTTCAACTACGTGCAACTTATTGCATTGAAGACATCATCAGGCGTTTATTGTTGTGATGGTGAATTAATTATAAGTCTACCTACATACTTTTATGTTCTTTTCTTTGCTCTCGGAATACATACGCATTTTTACAGCTCCAGTCTATATTTTAATTTATCCTGCCTAATCACACATCTCAACACATAGTAATGTTGCTTCTAGACTCAGATATGTAATAATATTCTGGGGAAATACTACCAACTGGGATAAAGTTTTTAAATGTCAAAAAAGGTGCGTGCGAGCAATGTGTGGTCTCAGCAGAACTGACAGCTGCAAGGAATACTTTAAAAAATTAAAAATACTTACCGTGCCATCTTTATGTATTCTTGAAATGACCTTGTTTATTAGACATCATCCATCACTATTTACATTAGAGCTCAGGTTGCGAAATAGAAGTCATTTGTATAATAACATTACCAGTCAATATAGAACTACCCTCTTTGGGAAAGTGTATTTGCTATGACCACGAAGATCTACCATAAAATTCCAAATGACATAAAAGAATGTGGCAATATTAATGTCTTGAAAAAATAAATTGTTCCAATTTCTTATGGACAAGTGTTATTACTCTGTAGATGAATTTTTATCGACTAGAACTTTTTGAACGTTTCATGTCCCTTGACGATAATTTATTGTCGCTGATTGTCTTGTGTCTGTCATGCATGACTAATAGTAGGTAATAATATAATTTGTATTTAATCTTAAATGGAATTAGAATTTTAGACTTATATTTTTATTATGTTATTGTATCATTTGTATGCCCAAGTGGCTGATCATGGAATGAACATTATTAGTACGTAATTATGTAATGAACACCTGCATTTAAACCCATGTATCACAAATAAACGATTTGATTTGATTTGAATTAATAATGCGTCTTATTTGGGACAGTGCTCCTGGATGGGCGAGTCCTATTACTGGCTGGACGTACGACGCGTTGCGTGAGCTCAGTACAGAACACGCAAGCTAACGACTCAAGGTCACTGGCATATATCGGGGCCTTAAACGTTGGCTCCCTTGGCTCTAACCACGATGATTTTATAGCAGCAGTGGAAAGGCATTCATTCGATGTATTAGCAATTAACGAGACTTGACTACGTCCGGGTGAAGATGGACGAGCGCCCGCTGTTCCTGGTTTAATTTATTTGATTCTCAAGTCATCATAAAAACAAAAAAAAACACGCGTATAAACACACGTGCATGTATTATTCATCTGACAATTTTTAATTCTTATCTTGAATTTTTGTAATGTTATTTTAATAATTATATAATTAGATTAACAATAATATAAATATTTGCACACCTTTTTAGGTTATACAGAGTACTTTATATTTATTTATAACATCTGTTTATACCTGTATTAAGCAAATAAATAATTTGATTGGATTTGATTGACGAACAGACGGACAGACGGACAGACGGACGGACGGACGGACGGACGGACGGACGGACATGGCGAAACTATAAGGGTTCCTTGTTGACTATGTGACTGTACCTAGCTTACCCTATGCTAACAAAATTTAAAACTTGTATAAAAAGCACACTATGCAGCCAAGCATATTATAAGTTGGGGGATTACATCGCTGACAAAAATGCTTGGCTCAATGCTGGTCCTGCTCCATAAGGGCGCATAAACCAATTGATTAGCATTTGAAAATATTATTGGAGCTGCTGAAGATTGTAAACTATTTTTGCATTGTATAAACTCAATCTCCTTGAATTATATAATTGCATAGCACAGGTGTGAGTACTATGTACTATAGAGCTACCATTTACCGGGTAATATGTCTTTTATTGACTTGAATGTGCCCTGGCGGCTGAGAGTATGTCATGCTCACTCAAATGTCTCGCTGGTGGTGGCGTGTGTGTTGGATCATTAAGTTCCCTTCAAAATGGTTAAGCTAAATGGTGCTGATCCATGCGTCATGTTCGTGATCGGGCGCCGTCAGTTGGGACTGGTCATCTCTTAGCTGCCACGGCTTATTTTAATTTTTGAATTGTTTCTATTACGGACGCTTCTAACGTGCACGTCTTTCTACATTGTTCTCACATGTATAACTTCAACATGAAAGATGTAACCCATATTTTGTAACAATATTTTGTTTTAAAAGAGTGTCCATGGAGTTTCTTGTCCGTTCTTCTCCATAGGAACCTACTACGCTTTGGAATGGGCAACTAGCTTCATCTTTCTGACTGACCGACCCCTTGATCATTCAAAAGTGCCTGTAATTGGTTTATTTGAAATAAATGCTTTGAGTTTTTCGTTTTTCCTAATCTATACATATAATAAAATCGTAGCGAAGTCAAAACTGTAATATTTTTGAAAAAAAAAGTAATTGCCACGAGGTCTGGGAACGATTCTGATGCCGAAAATATAGTTTCTAGAATTTATGTCTGTTTTTCTGTTTGTCTGAATGTATGTTCCAGCTAAACGCAAAAACTACCGGACAGATTTTGTTCAAATTTTGCATAGATATTCCCTAGGTCTGGTAAAATTACTACGTATAAATTATCACGCTATTTGCTATGGGAGATGAGCAGTATTGCATTGTGTTTTGAGATGGGTCAATAAGGGCAGGTACATTAACTGTGGTCGCTAGAAGGAAATGCTCTGTAAAGACTACCTTTAACTTTAAAAAAAAAAAATATCTGCATTCACAAATTTTGAAAGAAATGTACAGTCAGCAGGAAAATGGGCAATTTTCACAAAAAAGTTTTTTGATGCCAATCGATCCTGTTTCTTACGAGGATCAAAAAACTCTACAGGACCAACTGAGGTTTGAGTACTAGAAAAGTCAGAAATCGTAAAAACTTTGCCCATACATTTTGTAGGAATGATACTGACATGACAACAGTCAAAGTATTCCAATACTACTTCGCTGGTTTGAATAGGAAACGAATAAAGCAGATAGTTACAGATTTAATATTTTAAATGATTATCATACCTTATGAATCTAAGTAGTCAATTATGACATATTACACTATTTTAGTCAACTTTCAACAAAGCAATGCAAATCTGATTTCGATTTCAAAGAATTGATATATTTTTGTGCTTCTGTTTAGGGTTCCGTACCAAAATGGTACAAAGGAATCCTTATGGTGCAACTCAGTCTGTCTGTCCGTCTGTCTGTCACAGCTGGATATCTCAAGAACTACTAAAGCTATCAAATTGAAATTTCGAATAGTTTTAGACGACGTTTGCCCAACTATATTGCAAATAAAATGTTTTTTTTATTGCATCTAGTAATTAACGGGGGTTTTTAAACTCGAAGTCGGGCTACTAGGGCATGTAGGGTATCTTATGAAAGAGCGCTATTTGCACATTCTCAAACATTTTTTTAGGCCGCATTGACACAAAACATTCCCCCCTCTCTCCCTCACGCGTTCCGCCTCGTGCTTCGCTCGCATTACTGCTTCGCAGAAGGAGGTGACGGCCTCCCATGCACTCTCGCTCCTTACCATGGCCTGGACCAGGACCGGACGCGAGAGATCGTCGCCACCGATCGTCTCCGTGAGGACAGCGGTGCTCTACCCAAGCCGGGCAGGCCTCCACCGTATGCTCTACCGTGTCAAAGTCAAAGTCAAAGTCAAATAATTTATTTCAAATAGGCACGAAGATGCACTTTTGAACGTCAAAAATTACATGAATAGTTAATTGATTCTAGTTGCGCCTTCCAAAATGTAGTTATGTATGGAGAAGAATGGGCAAGAAACTCCATACTTACTCTTTTAAAATGTAAATGTCCTCCGGGCGATCCACACAGTGATAACACCCGCGCGTTTCCTCCCGCCTTATCCTAAACAGGAACCTCCCGAAACAACCGTGTCCGGTGAGGACCTGCGTCAGGCGGAAGGTGAGGACGCCGTGGCGCCTCTCTAGCCACTCCTCAAAGAGGGGACTTATACTTGACTTCCCGAGTGTTAACAATTACAATGTACTGTTATATTATATTAGTGATAGCTGTTCGCCAGGAATAATTTGTAAGAATGAAAATGAGAAACATTCAATGTAGGTATCAGTGTTGTGCCATTAGTGTATGTCCAGGAACACAGGCCTTCAATAATTCACTATAAAACAGCTGGTGGACCTCGACACCGACCTGCAGACAGTCCAGGGAGGCTATGCCATTCTTAGATGGTAGGCTAACCAGGCGGTTATTACTCCTGGACAGGACCGGCCTACGCCTGGTGACGGGGACCATCACGGGACACTGCTCACTAAACCAACACTTCCACACAATATCGGACAATCCTCTGTGCAGGGCTTGAATGGAGGCTGAGGAAACCATCGTGCATGTGCTGTTTGAATGCACAGGCGTTACCCAGATTAGAACAGAAACCCTCGGGGCACCCAGATCTTTCACAGATGTTCTAAACATACCGAGAGACGTAATTATCTTATATAGGGAGGTGGGCTGATTGGAATAACCACTGATGGCCGCCATGGCCTATGTGCAATGGTCGACCTGAAGGACTAAGTGCGGAAACCAAACCCTTTACCAAAGAACATGGAACTGTACGTCGCTTGCTCTCGCGTTAGCAGTCCTGACTCTCTGTGTATTTTGACTGCTGGGACCAAAACTACAAACGTTGTATTCAAGGAAGTTTTATTAAAATATGGCTGGTATTTTAGTATATTGTGTCATGTTACGACTTCCAGGCGAACGATGTCGCGGGCAGAAGCTAGTTATGTTAATATTAATGTAAAGATTAGCTTCCCCTCACGGGAAGGGAACGTGCCCCTCTCTCCGCACGTTCCTGTAGGGCTCGTCACCAGACTTGGACACTCTCACACCGTTATAACAAATGAATTCCCAAAACTAAACTTCCTTCTTCCGACTTAGAAAGCTAGGGAACAAGGAGGGGTTCAAGGTTATGTTAATATTGGGAATTCACAGTTAGTAAACATATATTATAATTATTAATATATTAAGCTAAGAAGACAAGAGGGTATGCAAAAGTATATAATATATAAGGTGTAACGCCGACGTCTCTCCTCTCGCAGGTGAACACTAATATCTGTAGTAGAATCTTGATTATGTGTAGCGGTAAAGGGATCGTTACACTTGCGCTTAATTCATTATTTATAGCTACATTAGTTTGTCTGTTTGCAATGTATCATTCTCGTGAGACCGGGAACCGTTTAACGTTTGTCTCATAGTACGTGTTCTGTTAGACCTAACATATAGAACCTCTGAGGACACTATACGATTTTAACAGAATACGTTTCCTAAACATTATATAAATGTTTTACTCAACCCTAAGACAGAGTACTGAGAAATTCAGCCGTCGTTGAAGAAGACAAGTATTGAGTAGTTCTAAACGCGTACTAATATGTATGACTCCTTTACGATGGTTTAGCCCTTTTTACTAAGATAATACAAAGCTAGCACAAATGTACCGTAGACTCAGTCTGTAGCAGATCTCGTTACGTTCATTCTCAGTGTACACCGAAACGCTATTTCGTCATTTCACATTTCCTTACTCTGCCCCATTTCGAGGATGCATTTTGCGGCTATGCTTCCAGATAGCGTGTCTCAATAAATAGTGACGATTTAGTAATAGTCTTACAAGAACGGACGGGTGATGGTTTTAATGAGACACGGTCCCTAGCGTTCTTAGAACGGTGACTACCAATCCAGTTAGGGATACTTAGTGATGCCTAACCCAGCTCCCGGAAATGTGTGTACAACGGGCTTCTCGCAACAAGATCTGTGGCCAGACCTTTTTGGAAACAATTATCATCACTAACGTTTAGTTGTTTTATAATGCATTTACAGATCGGCCTTCTAGCCTAGTTTAATTTAAATGTACTGTAAGTATTTACGGTTCTGCCTTCCATATGTGGAGCGTTAGCTCAAAGTCAATAGTCGATAAAGTCGAGAGCGTTATTGCTCAGAGTCAAGTATAGCAGAAAGCCTTCGCCGATTGCCTAAAACCAAACGCAAATGACAATATCTGCCAAGGTACGGATTAGAAGATGGACACATAATGCTAGAAACAATAGCGTTCATTATACATTACGATACTATTTCACCATGCTGAAATAAATAATCATTAATAACTCGTGTGTGATATCGCCTAACTGTGACCTATAATCACCACGCAAATTAGCCTGAAAGAACAATTATAACGGAGAAATCCGTAACTACTATGTATACACTATTACTAAATATAAAAGTTAGTTAAAGTTGACACTTACCATATAATTCCTTAGAGAGAATTAGATTACTAATCACTTACAAAGCACTGCACTGCTGTCTCGTGGTCCAAAACCGACTGCCTCGATTTATAATTTCAGCGTCCTCAAATTCCCTCAAAAACACCACGCTGGCCCACATTCCGATCCTTTCGGAGAATTATATTTATTGCCGTTTTTGTAAAACTTCTCAATTGTTTCAAGGGTCAGCTTGAGATGCCTCAGCCCAACATACGCTAACCAGATGTGGCCATTATTCAATTGGTTCTTAGAACTTGCAGAAGATATTTTGTTCGTGGTCTTTAGAATTTGTTGAGTTATTGTATTCGACCTGTCAGCTTTCTCCTAAGGAGTTTGTTTCCCATTAAATAGAGAATTTATGTGATCCTAATTGGCCGGAAACATTTGCCGGTTTTAAAATAAATATAATATTTTGTTATTATATTGGAGTACGTGACAGACAGTCACAACTACGGAACCCTAAAAATGGGAAAAGTGTACGTATAACCCGTAGAAATATGCTATAATGCTGATTTGGTGGCTTTAGGCTCGCGCTGGCGAAATTCGGGTTTGCAGAACCGTTCGGTGCATGCCAGCACGATGTCATGTACGCATGTGTGTCGTCCCGCGCTAGACTAGGAGTTCACATGTGTTTGGGGATACGGCGAAAGGTAGGCTTATGAAACAACTCTGCTTAACAAAACGTGGTGCGTGATGTGTTCTGACTTTATGGTGGTCTAACTACGCTACTGAAACTAGGTAACTTAAAAGTGAAAGCGAACCACTGTTAAGACAAAATAGTGATGCCTTGTGTTATATAAATTTAATACCGACAATCTTGTACTCTTGGTAGAGTCAATTTAATAATTTATAACGTACGAATGTATGTTTGGGGAAAAGTATAACCCATTCGAAACACGACACTCATAAAACGCAGCGGTCCCCACTACGATTCACTGCTCTACATTCTCGAGGTTCACAGACGTGGTCAAACTTACGCTCAATTAACTTTACATCTATCTCCAGTCGAACAAAAATATGGAGCTTAGTACGTCAATAACATGTTATCTTTAGTAGTTTTTTTAATACGTTGCCCCGAACTAGGAATTTCTCCTGTATTGTGGGTGCGTTTACAAACATTTAAACTCACATACACAAACAGCCAGACCCGGAACAACTACTTGTAGATCAAAGACAGACAGAGAGACTCTTAGAAGTCATCTCATAAAAAGCAGCTCGAAATGTCTTACGTATACCATATAATACCAGTTTTAATATCACGCATTCCCTACACAACCATACACCCACGCACTCCAATACACCCACATCCACACACCCACACCCACACACCCACACCTACACACCCACACCCACTTCCACACCCACACACCTACTTTGCTGTCTAATTGATTATTTATTTTTGTTTTTTCCATGTCTTAAATTGTTGTTTTTTTATTTTAATCTTCCATCCCAACATTATCATCATTATCTGTTAAGTAGATGTTTGTATTACTGTGTCCTGTCCGGGTAGTTTAGAGGCCTGGAGACCTGTAACACAGGTATTCCTAGTACAGACTCCAATCTCCACAACATCAATGTATTTTAGAATACACAATTATGTATTGTACTAATTTGTTATTATGTGGTGGAGAAAATAAACGTTTTTATTATTATTATTATACAAATATTTGTTCCGTGCGGGAATCGAAAATGCGACACGCAGCGCAGTAGTCAATTGCTTAACCACTGCGCCAACCGTGCCGTCAATTGAATTGGCAGACAGACTCTTGAGCTTCGAATTCCTCTTCGATATTTATTCACGTATCATTGAACGCCGCCGCTGAGCGCAGGAGCCGCTCTTAACAGTAAGCTATTTTAATAAAACTGTCCATTTGCTTTTAGGTGCAAATTTCTCATCAGAGGCGCCGTGACGCGCGACACGCCGACACGACGCTAATGCGACAGGCTGACGCTCGCGACTTAGCCAACTGTTCACGGAACAAGCGATAATGAGTAAGGTCATTGAACCAGTCTTTCAATCAGGCTGACTGCTTGTACACTCACACTGCTAATCAAATGAAAAAACCGGCGAAGTGCATGTCGGACCACGTACAATGAAGGGGAAGTTGGGATAAATATTGAGAGATTTACCATGTTATTTTAAGACCATAGTCTCCTTATAGACTTTCCTGTAATCTATAAGTATAGAACTATATATTCTGTATTTTTTTCAAAATTTTAGGCTCAGTAGTTTCGGAGATAAGAGGGGAATGGTCAATTTTCGTCTATTTTCAGTTATAACTTTAAAACAATTGACAAATATTTGAGACCCTCACATTTGATATACGAGTATCACACGGTACAGTTTGCAAATTTTTTTTTTCTACTTTGCCCCCCAAAACTGACCCTAATATTCTAAATTAATTTATTTACGGTTCACGTCCGTGTTTGGGTCACTCAAATTGATATGTATACCTCAACTCAAACGGTCGATTACATTCGGAGCAAATTGGATGTGACAGACAGACAGACAGACACACGAGTGATCCTATAAGAGTTCCGTTTTTTCCTTTTGAGGTACGGGACCCTAAAAACTTCCTTGGCCCGTTTGCTTATCAAATCAAATAATAATAATTATAAGGCTTTGGTTTTTTTATAGACAAACAGTGCCGTTCAGTTTGTCATAGATTCATGCTTTTGCACTTGTAAACAGTATTCAGTTAATGAATAAATAACGTCTTTTGAATAAGAATAATTCACGAAAGTTTACGCTTTGCTACGACGTAGCAAATTTCATCGCTACGCGTGCTACGCAACTGTAGTACGATATTGTAATCCCCGCTCACATTAGTCAGCGGTGTATGGGATACACTGTTGTGCTGCGTGTGGCAGGTAGCAGTAAGTTACCGTTGTGTAAAGTATCAGCCGGCTGCAGCTACTGCGAGCTGTAACCTGGGCGCAGTAGGCAGCTTGCCTTGCATGCTCATGCTGGCGGCACCGGATCATTCCTCGACATTGGTTCAGTTGGTTAATGTACTGATGTGCCTTTTTTATCCTGCATCGTCGTCTGACTGACGACTATGCGTAACATTTTATTGGAAACATTAATAAAAGCTCTGTTATTTATTTATTTAAACTTCTCACACACAATAAGGTACAAAGGCGGACTTAATGCCATAGGCATTCTCTACCAGTCAACCAAGGGTAGTGAAGAGATAAGATGGCAGGTGCTCTATTTAAGAGGAGATAATAATAATAATAAAAATATTAAAAAGATAACAAATAAAATAGATACACAAGTACATAAATCAATGAATCAATGAGTTTCATTGCTCGGTTTTTGCCTGCTCGTCTGTGCTTACTAAAACTATAATAATGATTGACTTTATGAAAAAGCAGATAGTGGTTGTGTATTTTCGCTTGTTAAGCTGTCTCTTATTAAAAGCGTAGACCTAGCGATCTCGACTGGTTCGCAGGCGACTGACGGAAGGGGGTCAGCTATTAATGAAGCCGCCTGTCTGACGGCGGAACACGACACATTAGCGATCAGAGTCGAGTGCACTAATGTGAACACGTTTTTTTTAGATAAATACTCGTACTCAAACTTTCCTAATAAAGTTAAATATTTTAGTTTCAGTTAATTCAATATAGAGCTTTATATATTGTTGTTTCTTTTAATTCATGTACGATAGGTATTAGTGAATTTCAAGATGCACAGGTGTATATCGACAATCACCAATTTCGATGGATTCGGACAAACACCTGTGAATGACAACATACACCGATGCAATTCTGTGTATCTTAGATTCAGCACGCCAGTGTTACACGACAAAGTATGTGAAAAGCAAGAAAGTCATACATGTGCTGATTGTATGTATTAGGGCGCAGTTCCACCGCGGCGCATGCTGTGCACGGGCACGCGGCGCATTTTAGCTGCGTGGATTCACATGTTTGACCACGTAGGTCTACGTTTCCACTGCAATACACACTTTACATGAGTATTAACCCACGACAGTAGCGTGGCCCTCCACGGTGCACGGAGAGGCTACGCACGTGTTCTCTGCAGTCCACGGACACGTTATGCATGAATTGACGTCACGTGGCGTGCTCGAATATTTTGCCTACGTAGCTCAACGCCATGCACGCTTTACACGTGGTACCAAGCGTGCGTAGCTTCACAGCGCTGCGATACAGCTGTACATAGTGGGTTAATAATCGTGTGTAGTGTGTACCGCAGTGGAAACGTAGACCCACGTGGTCAAACAAATGAATCCACGCAACTAAATTGCGCCGCGTGCCCGTGCACAGCATGCGCAGCAATGAGATACACAAGCCGTGTAGCACATGCACAGCGTGCATGGCGTTGACAGCGTTGAGCTATATAAGCGCATATTTGAGCAAGCCACGCATGTATCAATGACGTCAATTGGTGCTTAGTGTGTTCGTGGGTTGCAGTGGACACAATCACATGCATTTCCTTGCAAAGCGAAGCTTAACACACGTGCGTAGCCTCTTCGTGCGCCGCGGTGGATCTGCGCCTTTACTCATTATCTCAATTAACAATGGTTCCCAAATAATTTCCATTTTTATGTATTAAAATAAAAATCGATACATTGAATGACAACATTTTACGGCGAATGACCTAAATCGTGATGAAAAAACAAAAAACAGCCGGCGTTCATAGATTCATAAGACGTTACCACGTCAATATAACAGTCCCGCAGCGAGTAGTGTTGCCCAAATGCAAGACCAAGGCGAGACTTAGCCAGTCTTGGTCTTGGTATTGCGCTTTCAGTCTTGGTTTTGGTCTTGCTCTTGCAGCAGAAGTCTCGCAAGTCTTGCAAATACCTATTAACCTATTGCTATTTTTTAAACACGCTAGTTTAGATCTTAAAACGACGTAACAGAGTAGGTACATGTTGAGCTTAAATTGACATGGCATAGTGAACCACCAAATTAATTAAATTAACTTGACAATAATTTAAAATAATAAATTTGTCGTCAGTTCCCAAGTAGCACAGAACTGCATTATAAGTTTTCACATGAGGCCCACTGCGTCAATCTAAGCATTTATAACGACTTATTAGAGTTCACTCGGGCTGCCACAGCTGTATAGAAAAAAACGAGGCTCCAAATAACGCTTTTTTCTGTACTGTGATTCTAATAAGCACCACACACACGCCACAGATATCACTGTTGTTGATCTATTAATAGTGCAGTGATCTATCAGTTGCATATTGTGTTCACAAATAATGCAGTTTTCTGAATAAAAGTCCATGAATGTACTTTAAAACTGTTGCATTTTAAGAGAGAACAGATGAACTACCTTATCGTAAGCAGTTACTTTTGAAGTTATTTAACAAAGATTTAATGCTTTATGCTGCATATATAGAAACTTTTGCGCTATTAGTCAGGTGTTACTATACACTCGAATATCAGCATTTATCTAGGCCAAGATAGAACTTTTATGCAGTTACCATAGAAATATCAAAAACAGGAGAAGTGGCAAGGCGGCGTGTCTGTGTCCGCTCGCAATGATCAAAATGCTCGCAAAATAGGCAAATGGCGGTCTCCGCGAACTAGTGCGCTTTCGACCGTGATAGTGACAAACTATAAGAATGCCGTGTTATTCAGTAATTTCTTGTAAAAACAGAAGCCAAAAAAAAAATGTTTGTACATCATGGAATCACTTACCATAAGTTAATTACTCGTACAAGTATTTAACTATATTTGTCTTTAAAATCATGAAAAACGACAAGTCGTAAAATATTTCTTGCTTGTACACACAGCTCATTATGTCCTAACCCCTCAAGTTTTAAAATGCTACACTGCTACAATATTGAATTCGTTACGAATAATCTAAAGAATACTTCAAATAGAGTCTACTAGTTCAACTTGGATTCGAACCATCGCATTACCGAATGTCGTCATACTCACACCGGCAGTTCGACAGACAAGCCAGCGAGCCCATGAGAATTGCGATGAAATTGTTATCCATTATCGTCCAAGTAGTTTATCTTTAGGTCTCTGTCTAATTGATGGATGTTATCATTTGAGGGTATCTATTAATTTTACTTACTTACGTTTTCTTTATAAAATTAATCCATACCTTCAAAATAACTACAACGTTGTTTAGGGACCCGTTTGTGTCAGTTGGCAAAACATGTAATGACTAATGATAACAGTGTATTATCAAAATTTTCCAATAAAAAAATAAAAATATACAAAGAACTTTTACAAATAGAAAAAAAAAATTAAACAAAATATAAATAAAAAGATTGTAAAGATAAAAATTATAAATTATTATCTTTACAATATATATATTTTTTTTGTACAATAAGATCAAAATTTTGTAAAATAATAAATAGCAATAATAAATATTGTTATTAAATTATTTTATTTTTCTTGATTTATTAATTAATTCTGTATATTAGAAAGAAAACACATATTAATGCATTATATGCATTAATAAAAGTATTAACTTTTTATAGAATAAAAACAGTATTTAAAACAGAAAATACTTATTTATTCACTAAAACAATACATTAATAATTGTAATAACATGTTTTTGCAAAATACAAAAACCAACTTGGGCCTATCACGGATTTGAACGCACATGTCTTTTGGGGGGGTAAGGACTAAACTGAAATAACGTAGTACACAAAGCTCCATTAAGCTTTGTGTACTACGTTATTTCTGTTTTCATACATAACAGCGACTGTATTATTTTTGTAATAAATACGTTGCAACTTAACCACTACGTAAATATGACGCTAAGTGACTGGACAACGCAATGTAAAAATCACAAAACGATAATTTGTGTATGCGGTTCATCGCGTAGTACGGCCGCATTGTTTTGCCGCGAGCTAATGATGTGCTTGTGCAGATCCATACTAACGTAGGCTATCGACAATAATGTCGATTGTCTAATGAATACTCGTATATTGCTACTCGTATTATAGTTTATTCTTCAATTTGTCAACCGTTTTAACCCGGTTGGAAGACCCATGTGAAATAATGTTTAGTACACATCTTTATTTTCTCATATTGTTTATTTATGTTTAATTATAAATGTGAAAGTAACTCTGTCTGTCTGTCTGTCTGTCTTTCTGTCTGTCTGTCTGTATGTTACGTTTTCACGCCTAAACCGCTGAACCGATCGTCATGAAATTTTGCAGAGATATAGTCTGGGATGTGGAGAAGGACATAGGCTACTTTTTTACGCGATAACCGACATCCACGCGGGCGGAGCTGTGGGCAAAAGCTAGTACAATAATAAATGAAAGAATCGATAACTTTTCGATTTAGTCAATCATTAGCGTATATGTAAAATAAATGGCTTTTGCACAGCACAACGATAGAGCCCGATGTTTTCGTGTGAGTGAGTTGTACGGTGCATGGTAAATGCGCGTTGTGTTTGAGGCGATAAGGTTTATAATTGACTAGCTTTTGCCCGCGGCTCCGCCCGCGTGGATGTCGGTTATCGCGTAAAAAAGTAGCCTATGTCCTTCTCTACATCCCAGGCTATATCTCTGCAAAATTTTAATTACTACACAATCCATACTGGATTGTGTAGTAAGTTACGATTTATGAATTGCGAGTGTGTGCGCGACTTCGTAGCTATTGCTTTTCTTGAACTGCATGTGTAGTTGTGGCGAGTGGAAGGGATAGACTGGTGACACCGGGTTTCTTTACATTTTAGCTGCCGGGGCATATCTCCTTCTTTCTTATATCTATGGCAGTTACATAGCAGCGAACATGTCAGCCATTCTGTCTTGGGCTGAATAATTGAACTTGTGTAGGCATTTAATCTACTGATTGAATTATACAAATGTAACCATGAAATAAATATTTATACACCAGGGTTTCTTGACGTATTTAGTGACGTTTTACCAAATGTGTAAAGCCAAAGAATATTGGATGAGACGGGTTCCATATGTAATATTTATGATGAAAAACTTACTTGGACAGATTGTCCCAACGATTCAGACACGAGTGACTGTGTTATACATGATTTAGAAAAATCGATTAAAATCAATTGGTCAATAAAAAAAAACCGGCCAAGTGCGTGTCGGACTACGCACAATGAAGGGTTCCGTACTTGGAAAGAATTTATCCTAAGAACAAACTTAACATTGTAGTTGGTAAACATAATCTCCCATACATTCCAACTGCAAATGTAAGTTTGTACGCACAATATCGAGCCATTTACCATGTAATTTTAAGACCATAGACTTCTTATAGATTTTCTCGTAATCTATAGGTATAGAACTATTTTCTGTATTTTTTTTCACATTTTTAGGTTCAGTAGTTTCGGAGATAAGGGGAGGAATGGTAAATTTTCGCCTATTTTCACTTATAAATTTAAAAAAAATATTTTAAAATTATAAAAAAAAATATTTGAGACCCTCATAGTAAGCCCTTTCATTTGATATATTACACGGTACAGTTTGCAAAACTTTGTTTTTAATTTTCTTATTTGCCCCCAAAACTTACCTCAATATTCTTAATTAATTTATTTACGATTCACGTTCGTATTTGGGTCACTCAAATTGATATGAATACCAAATTCAACTTATTCGGTCTATTACATAGATAAGGGGCGGGATTGGTAAATTTCCGTTTATTTTCACTTATAACTTTAAAAAAAAATATTTTAAAATTATATAAAAAAAATATTTGAGACCTTCACAGTAAACCCTTTTATTTGATATGTCACATGGTACAGTTTGCTAAACTATTTTTTTAAATTTTCTTGTTTGCCCCCCAAAACTGACCCTAATATTCTAAATTCATTTATTTACGGTTCATATTCGTGTTTAAGTCACTCAAATTGATATGTATACAAAATTTCAACTTAATCGGTCCATTACATTCGGAGCAAATTGGCTGAGATAGAGGGACAGACAGACAGATAGACAGACACACGAGTGATTCTATAAGGGTTCCGATTTTTCCTTTGAGGTACGGAACCCTAAAAAAATTTTTTATATATATATATATTTTATTTCAAACCTACATGTGCACTCATGACATATCAGAAGCACAGTTCCAATTGCACCAATTGGTCGTTTCCTAAGGAAAAGGGCCGGCAAGAAACTCCAAGGTCACTCATTTTATCTTAATTTAAGGGCTATTTAGTATTTTTCGCTGGTCACCGCAGAAGACAGATTGGCGACACCGTCTGAATTATTCTTCTTCTATCTTATTTTGAAAAGCACGTTCTGTAAATAAAAATAACAAAATCATTCTTATATTATGTAGGTACTAGCTTCTGCCCGCGACTTCGTCCGCGTTAAATTTCTTGTTCCCCCGACCCACCCCGTCGCAACACATTGCCTGCCCGTGCTTTTAATACGTTTTCGCATAAACTTTCATTTAAAAAAAATGGTGTTCTAGTTAATAGGAATGTAATTCTTCCTCAAGAATTGGGCAAATTTTTTTTTTCAAATCCAACTCGTAGTTCCAGAGATTAGCGCGTTCAAAAAACAAAAACCGGCCAAGTGCGAGTCGGACTCGGGCACGAAGGGTTCCGTACCATCTATACAAATCCTTATACTTACTAATATTATAAATGTGAAAGTAACTCTGTCTGTCTGTCTATTTGTCTGTATATTATAAATATGAAAGTAGCTCTGTCTGTATGTCTGTCTGTATTTTACGTTTTCACGACTAAACCGCTGAACCGATCGACCTGGGATATAGAGAAGGACATAGGCTACTTTTTTACGCGATAACCGACATCCACGCGGTCGGTGCAAAAAAAAAGGGGCAAAAAAATCATGTCCGTTGTATGGGAGCCCCCTTAAATATTTTTTTTTTCTGTTTTTTAGTATTTGTTGTTATAGCGGCAACAGAAATACATCATATGTGAAAATTTCAACTGTTTAACTATCACGGTTCATGAGATACAGCCTGGTGACAGACGGACAGACAGACAGACAGACGGACAGCGAAGTTTTAGTAATAGGGTCCCATTTTACCCTTCGGGTACGGAACCCTAAAAACTAACTGTTCAGCTTTAGAATAGACTACCTCGCAGAGTTGATCATTATTTTGCTGCGGAGTTATAATAAAACAGTTATATCTCCTAAGATATTCATTGAAATTAAATGACGTAAGGGCAACTTTGTTCAAAATTAAATACTTGTGATGAATAACGTATTTATTTGGATAAGGATTAATACCATGTTTATGAAAACTCCTTCGCAAATAATGCATTAATTTCGAACAAATATGATTACCATAAAAAAGGTTATAGTGAGTCAATCTTAAAAGATAGACATATGCTGTCGCGGACTTTTTTTTAGGAAATTTAAAGAGGATCAATTCCATTATACATGATATTTGCGTAACTTAAACCGTTTACGCAGCGCACGCAACGGAAGCTCTCAAAAAGGAATAATTATTCCCGTTTTTGCAACATTTTTCATTTATGCTCCGCTCCTTTTGGTTGTAGCGTGATGTTATATAGCCTATAACATTCCTCAACAAATGGACTATCCAACACAAAAATAATTTTTCAATTCCAACCAGTAGTTCCTGAGATTAGCGCGTTCAAACAAACAAACAAACAAAATCTTCAGCTTTATATATTAGTATAGATATAGATTATTCAAGAAACGAATATTATATGCAACAGGATTCGGCGATCTACTTATGTATAACGAACGTAGAGTAAGAACTAAAAAGGGAATTAAATGGTTTTAGCAAAACCACAGCGGCACCCTAAAAGCTTGAATCCATAAAGGTGGTACATCTGGGCCTCAAGTCTGCTATTACTATAGTGTCAGAATGGTCTCTTCATTGTGAGTTTTTGACAGATTTGCCATATAAACACTGTCAAATACTCACAATGGCGAGACCATTCTGACACTATTGTAATAGCAGACTTGAGGCCCAGGGAGCCAAGTCTACTAATGTACAAACGTTGCAATGGTCTCTTCATTGTGAGTTTTTGACAGATTTGCCACACAAACACTGTCAAATACTCACAATGGCGAGACCATTGCAACGTTTGTAAATTAGTAGACTTAGGCCCCTGGTTAACAGCCTAAATGTGAACCACTAAGGCCTGTGTTCACCAACATTCAAACCACCGGTTAGGTATTTAAACAGTTGGTTTATGTCAAATTTCCTATGAAATTTTGAGTAAACAACTGATTAAATATCTAAACAGTTGATTTAAATGTTGGTGAACACAGGCCTAAAACTCTTCACATCGATCCATAGCTGATTTGTTTCTCACAAGTGATTAACTATTTTACTAATACAGATGTTCAATTTCTGACGATAGAATAAAGTGTTTATTAGTGTATCACCTTATTATTTAAGGGGTTTATTCATAAACGTTGCTTAAAGTTAAGTGACGTTCAAACGTCAAAAAAGTATGGTTAAACAGTCGCTAATCATTACTTAAGTTTAAGCAGCGTTTATAAATAAACCCCTTCATGTCTGTATATTTTTGAACAAAATAAATTATTATTATCATTATTTCCTTTATTCAAATAAATACATATAAATTATATTTTTAAATATTAGAATATAAAAAATATAAAAACATTTAAAAATATAAAAAATAGTAGCCCACCGGTATCGGGAACAGGGTCCAAGCTACCGGCGGTCAGGGCTCCAGAGAGAGGAACCTCCTAACAATGCGAGCCGTGTCCAGAAGTACCGCTTTCTGAATCAAGCCCTTGATCCAGCCGCCCAACGAGAGCCTCTTTAGGTGTTGGTTGAGGCTCTTGGCAATTAAGCCATTGGCTGATACGACTATCGGCACAATGATCGCTGAGTCCACATCCCACATGTCGACAACCTCGCGAGCCAAGTCAAGATACTTGATTTGTTTATCTTTCTCGGCTTTCACGAGGTTCTCGTCATGTGGGACTGTTATGTCAATAATCATTGCACGCCGCTCTATTCGATCCATCACCACTATATCAGGCTTATTGGCAACAATAGTCCTGTCAGTGATGATGGATCGATCCCAGTACAATGTGATATTGCCATTTTCGAGAACTGGGTCGGGCACATACCTATAATACGGCACCTCCAATTCCACTAGGCTGTATTTCAGAGCAAGTTGCTGATGGATAATCCTGGCTACAAGGTTGTGTCTATGCAAGTACTCTTCGTTAGCTAGACGAGAACAACCGGAGATAATGTGTCGGATTGATTCTCCCGGACGGTGGCATGCCCGACAAATGTCAACCGTGCCATCCTTCACAATAAATCTCCGATAATTGTTCGTCATGATAACTTCGTCCATAATTGCACAGACAAAACCTTTGGTTTCCCCAAAGAGGTCACCGAAACGCAGCCAGGCTACGGACGCTAGGAAATCTACATCGGGTCCATGTAGGGCCCGAAAAAAGCGTCCGTGAAGCTCCTTGCTCTGCCATACCCCCCTGCGATCGTTAGTGTCAAGTACTAAAGGCTTGCGCCAGTTCTCTTTAGCCAAGGAGAGCGGGGTGAGGCCCTTGTCCACCGCGACCACATCTCGATGCATCCCCACGTCGGCTTCTTGGAAATATTCCCTGAGACTGCATATCTCGCGATTGTGGAGGATCTTAACGTTTAATAAGCCTCGACCTCCACACTTTCGCGGGATATACAGTCTCATTACCGATGACCGTGGGTGATGCATTCGATATGCAGTCAGCAGCGTACGGACACTTCTATTCAGGGCGTCCAGTTCGGTCTGAGTCCATTTGAGTATGCCGAAAGAGTACATCAAAACCGGCATGACCCAACCGTTGAAGGCGCGCACCTTGTTTCCGCCTGATAGAAGACTATTTAATACTTTTTTCAGGCGGCCAATGAAGCGTTCCTTCAACGATTGCTTCATGTCAGTAACATTGATGCCCAACGCTTCCGACATACCCAAATACTTATAGGTTTCGGATGCAGAGAGGGCTCTAAGGTTTATGGAATTCGAGAGTTGGGTTCCCATGGATTCCACAATCTCCCCTCGCTTTACATGCATGACCGCACATTTATCCACACCAAATTCCATCCTGATGGCACTACTGAAAGTTTCAGTTACTTTCAGTAGCTCCATCAGTTGCAAATTGTTGGGGGCAAAGAGTTTTATGTCATCCATGTAGAGGAGGTGACCTGACCACCTCTCCTCATCCGATAGCCTAGACCCGAACCCTCCAGCAATGTGCTTAGAGGATTCAAGGCTAAGCAGAACCTTGCATTCTATATAAAGCACGTTGAGGCTGCCCAGCTCCTGTGCGCCTCCGGCCAGAGTCCGTGTCCGTGAGTTTCTGCCTGGTTTCTGCAGCGGTTGGGGCCATTTTACGAAATGAATAAGAAAGAAACTAAAATAAAATAATTTTAAAACTTCCCGGCTAGTATCGTTGAATTAATTTGAAAATTTCCGTCAAAATGTCAAAAAGGAAAAAGGCAAAGGTATCAACAGGATAATGCCGGATTCCGGATAAAAATGTCAAAAATAATTCTAATCTTTATAATAAAAAGTATATTGTTAAAAATGTAGTCATTTTCTAAGGAAAAAAATATTGATTTTTGTTTATTTAGCTTGAAAACCACAAAATAATTAAACTGGTAATCGACCGGTAAAATAGCACAACTCTATTGTCATCAATCGCCATGCGTCTTTCGTTCACGAATATTGTCTACAATTCCGTTGGAAACTGATGAATCCGAAATTACTAGGGAGTAGGGTTCAGTCCGACGTGTCGGACTACTAACGGACGGGCCAGTTACTTCGTTGACGGACTTAGGGAGTAGACCCCCTGGGTCCTTACCGGACGGCGAACTGCCCATAGCTCGCCGTCCGCAAGCCCGCGCCTACGGTGGCCGGGAATCGGCCGATACCGATTCCCGCCGCCCAGGGCGTCTCCTGCGGCGACTAGGGGCGTGAGGGCGCACAGACTGCCTCTCCCTCACGCGTTCCGATAATATAATTATCATCTCGCCCGACAACTTTAAACGCTGTAGTGTTCGAATTTGAGCCAGTGTGAGAATGTATCTATACAAGAAACTCAGAGCATTCAATTTATACCTACCTACTACTGAGACATCTTCAAGGTCATTTAATTTTATCCTCCTGTGCCAAGCCTACCAAAATAGGTAAAAAATTTGTGTGCCTCTGTCCGTACTCTGTGGCGGCGAATGCGGCGCTCAAACAGTATCAAATGCTGAGATACACTTGCTGCACAGTCTTTGATAAACCGCGGCATCATTGTCGGTAAATTATCAAATATGTAGGTAATACACCGACCGACCAACGGTTTATTTGCGGAACGGTCAAATTTTCCCAATCAAATTTGACAGATTGTAGTAGCTTGATGTGCTGGCGTCTGTAACATAACATTGGCTGGCGTAAAAACTGTTACAAGACCTACTCGACTCGCTGTTAGTTTTAAATTTTGTTGAATAGAGGAATAATATAAACTTTGAACCATAGGTACATAATGTTTGTATAATTTTGTTGGCTACAATTTTAAGCACATACCAACCTACTAACGTTAGTTCTGCACATTAGACTTATACAAGCATATTATTATAGGTAGACCTACAAGGTATGAACTTTGCTAGAAAGTTATGCTAGGTACATTTTTATCACATGGGAACATATATATTTTTTTTATTCTATTTTTTTTTATAGAAAGTATAATCATAAACTGAGTATGCCACCCTCATCGGTACAAACAATTGCCTCTTTACTAGCTTAAATAAAAGTCTTGCATCCTTTGACAATGGGAATGCTATATTACACCTTCCAACATCCAGTGACTTGGATAACAATGCGATTCTTTCGGCCTCATTCCGGACGCACTCCATCAGTATATGGTAAGTGTCTTCCACTATATTACACTCCGGACAATTTGGTGAAGCAACTTTACCCATGAGAAACGCAAAACTGTTCATTGGAATGTGTCCCGATTGAAGCCGCAGAGCTATTACAATTTCCGGCCGACTCATATTTGCCTGGTCGAACCATGAACAACGAGAATGTGTTGGTTGGATCGTCCGATACCAGATTCCTTTACTCAGTGACCTCTGATCGAAGTGTTCGTGCCACATTTTATTGCATTCTTCTTTAACAACACACAAAAAATCACTGTGCACGGGAAAGTGTGGACAAACCAATCCATCAACACAAGCATCTTTCGCCAATCGATCCACTACTTCACTATCTTCCAAGCCAACATGAGCCGGTATCCATTGCAGTACTATATTCTTATTCTTAGAAATAAGTTTACAAATAGATTTACTCACGCTGTAGGCAATCGGAGTACCCCGAAAACTCGAGGTACACCGAGCCAAATGTTGAAGAGCGCTTCTCGAATCACTAAACATAACATAATTGCCGCTTTCAAATGAGTCAATGTAAGATAATGCTTCATCTATTGCCACAAGTTCAGTATACATTATATTGCATTTTGAGTTTACCTTTAATTGCACTGCAATTTTAGTTTGTGGATCGAAAAATGCTGCTCCCGAACCTACTTTGTCTTTGGATCCATCTGTATTTATTTTGTAGAATCCCGAGTACGTGCTATTTAAAAATATGGTACATATCTCACTGAGTTCAGCATTTTGATAGTATTTTTTGCCGTAACCAGACCCAATCTAGGAAATATGACTTGAGACAGATCAATCCTGTAAACCCAAGTGTCCAATGAGAACATTTCAAGCTTTGGGCTCGTATAGACAGGTAGCAAATCAAGAGATTCATGAATTCCGACTAACAACGGCACCTTTCTTCTCCAGTGTGGTTGTTGACAATGTGCTTGTAGTTTTCTAACACAGCATTAATATCATTATCAGCGTATGATTTCATTTTGAGCCGAATTTTACCTACCAGATAGTATCTGCGAAACCTCAACGGTTGCAGGTTTAATTCATTTTCCACCGAAGCCACCGATAACTCCTAAACAAATGTTTTGGACCCTGTCTAATTTACTTAGGTGAGTTTCACAGCTACTATTATAAAGGAAACACGCGTAATCGATTCTACTCCGAATTGTTGAGATGTATAACCGCTTCAGATGTTTAGGATGTACGCCCCATCCAGATCCAGAAAGAACTTTAAAAACATTAACTAATTTTAACACCCTTTCTCGAGTCTCATTGATATGCTTAGCCCGCCTAAGTGATCGGTCAAGCCAAACCCCCAAATATTTTACATTTTTTACCACTGGCAGAGATACCTTATCACAACATATTATAAAACAAAGTCCCCCACCGCGTCTGTCTGTCTGTCTGTCTATTCGCGATAAACTTAAAAACTACTACACCGATTCTCATGCTGTTTCCACCAATGGATAGCGTGATTCTCGAGGAAGGTTTTAATATATAATTTGTAAAGTTTTTGTATGCATTTTTGTATAAATTAACGATATTTGTTGGAGGTGTCGGAAAAAAATAAACCGTCTAGGAGCTATCTACGAAAACGCTTTGAGATATAAAAAATAATGTATGGTGGAATTGTGTATCTTATAAAGGTCTTCAGAAAAGTCCGCGATGGCATATGTTTATCTCTTAAGGATAACATACTCTATCCATTTTATTGTCTTTTTGTTGGTATTTGTTTACCGAATTTTACTCTTGGAAATACGATTACGATAACAATACGCTATAATATCAGTAGCTATTAGCCAAATTATGTTCGTAGATAAATCAGCTAGCTACTTATGTGTATTTCAAACAGTATACAAGAATATTTATCATAAAAACATTACTAAACACGGCGGCCATATGACCATTTGTGCATTCCAAAACTTTCGTTACTTTTTCACTGACATATTTATCACTTTTCGATAAACTAACACTTAATACGAAATCTACACTTATTTCTCAGTAACTCTGTATAAGATTCTAATAAGATTAAACAGTTTTCTCATTAAATCCATTACTTTACGCACGTATAACCTTGATGAATGTTGAATGTGCCACACGACCACCACAGACGTATTTTATTTTCTTGTTTTTTCGTTCGTTTAGTGGTGTTCCCGCTAAAATGTCGATTATTCGAAATCTACAGCCAGATCATGTTGCAAGTACAAAATAAGTGTCAAATATTTCGTCCAATTTTGAACGTGACCCTCAGAAAAGTTATGCACCAATGGTGTTCATTAGACATTTCGAGCGTTTTCTAAGCACAAACGGTGTATCATGCGACATTTCGTTTTGTTTTCACATTGTTGGTACTTACGTGAATTATTTTAAAATTATTATTAGTGTCGCATTTTTATTTCGTGTTGTAATTTGGTACAATTGATTGCTTTCAGAATTTTAGTGAAATTTAGTATTTTGGATTTGTGTTTGTTATCTTTAGGTTAAGACTCATCAAACGTTCAGAACATATTACATATTAAATCATTATCATTTGTTTTGGTTTCTATTCACATAATGAATCACTTTAAAATTAATATTAAGTTAGAAATTTGAGATATAGCCTGGGATATGGAGAAGAACATAGGGTACTTTTTTATGCGATAACCGACATCCACGCGGGCGAAGCCGCGGGCAAAAGCTAGTTAATTTTTAAAGTAACTGTCTCTCTAACGACACCGTTCTTAAAAATACAGACACTGCTTTCAGAGGGGATATCTCTAGACCCAAATCAAGAAGAAGTTCAGTGATCTTATTTAAAGCGGGTTGAAAACGTTTTTGGGCGGATGAGACATCACTGCAAGTGGTATTCAACACAAAATCGTCCGCATACTGCGACAGAAATACGTCCCCACTGCTATGACATACATCCATGGTTGCTATATTAAAAAGTAAGGCTGACAATGGATCGCCTTGTGCCAATCCCCGACCGGACGTACGACTAATGACGTGGTTACCCACTGTAATTTTAAGGTTTCTCAGCTTGAGAAAGTTCCAGATGTAACTACAAATCCTGGATCCTACACCCAATCGTTGCATGATTTTCAATAGACCTTTTACGTCTACGTAGTTATATGCGTTGTTAATATCTATGAAAATAGCCACCGTAATAAGTTTTTTAGAAAAGCCAATTTGAATGCGGGATACTAAAACAGATAAATTATCTACAGTTGAGCGACATTTTCTAAAACCTGTAGTATTATTTGATAAAAACATATGTTTTTCGATGAACCATTCAAATCTGTTCATTATAATGTTATGAAAAACTTTACAAACGCATGAGATCATTGAAATAGGACGAAGAGATGATAAACTTTGGGAGTCTCATCCTGGTTTAGGAATGGGCATAATTACAATATCGCGCCATTGTTAAGGAACAAAACCCGAAATAAAAATCCTATTGTACAGTTGAATTAATATATTTTTACCATTTTGTGGTAACCTCTTGATCATGGAGTAAGAAATATTGTCGCCTCCAGGTGTAGTAATCTTTAGGTCGGACACATTTTTGAAATTCTGAGGGAGTAACAACAACATCAAGTTCAGAGTTAATCATGTCGAAAGCCAGGTCGCACGGGGATACAAAGTCGGCGTTAAACTAAGAAGCAGATTTGTAGCTTTGTGTTTCTCTACGTAATGTGTTGAATATTTGTGTCCCTTCAGCCACTTCATTTTACGCCAAACGGTAGATTGAGTTGTAGAATAATCTAATGAAGAATAAAAGTCGCAGAACCCTTTACCTTTAGCAATGCGAATCATTTTCTGTGATTCGCAAATCTTACTTTGCAATGTTTTGTAATTTTGAGGGTTTGAATTACGTCTGAATTTAGATAACGCTAATCGACGCTCAGCCACACATTTAGACAACTTAGGCTTCCAATAAGGTTTAGGTAAAAAATTACTATCTGGATTTAGGTTTATCTTGACTGAAGGGATACAAACATCGGCGGCCAAGTTCAAATAATCAATGAATCTGTCGTAATCGCCCTGTAAGTCCCTCGATAATGTAAATCTAAAAAAAGGGTGTTGAGTAGCTTACTGTATGAAGCCCAATCAGCATTTTTGAAATTCCTACGAACTATAGCAGAATTACTAGGCTGAAAATTTGAAGTTATTTTAATAGCCCTGTAATCACTGCCTAATGTCTCGTTCATGACGGACCAGTCGAACATCAAGGCTATATCAGATGATATCAAAGAAATTTTGACATTCAAAGTTACCCATTTTTATTCGGGTTGGGTTTCCATTATTTAAAGAAATAAAATTATTGTCCATTAATGCTGCAAAAATTTTAACGACCCTACGATCCGTTTTATTTGACCAATTGGTGTCCATTAAAATCTCCGAGAATGATCGTATTTTTAGTAAAGCATCCCAATCGTTTTGATACTCACTTCTGATCGACGGGGGACAATAAACAGAAGTAATATTTTTAATGACGCCACAGTTGAATACTTTTATGCAAACCAATTCGATACCTTGCTTACTGAGTTGAACTTCGTACATTTGAGATTTCATTGATTTATGAGTAAGAATTGCAACCCCTCCATAACCATCAAACCTGTCTTTACGATAGATTATGTAGTTGCTCAGCCTCATGAAACTTTCTGTATCCAGCCATGTCTCACTTATCGCTGCGATGTGTATATGCTCTTGATTTAAAAGTTGTTCCAATAAAATCAGTTTCGTTTTACGGTTTGAGCATTCCATTGTAGAATGTTTAGTTTGATACTATTTTTGTTGTTATCATTAAATAATTCAAACAATTTATTCATCATACGCCAATCCGACACGTTATCAACAACCACTCAAATCAGCCATTCTACACAACATTGATTCGCCATTTTTATTCTTTCCCCTACAGTACATCTCTTCAAAAATACGATCTCCTTTAGTCTAGCTAAAAGCTCGTCAAAATGCATCGCTCTTTTTTGAGATACCTCAGGGCCATCGCAACTGCTTGATTCCTTCAAATCCTCCATTTCCTCCTCCGATGGTAACCAGTTTGTCCAATCATCTTCTTTAGCAGCCCGTGTCTTTTCGTGTGTTTTAACACTTTTTTGCTCTTTTGTAGTGGGTGGACTATGAACAGTCACTTTAGATTTGATGACGTCTGCAAATACAGGTGAACTTGATCTCTCTATGGGCTCGATGTTATTACGCAGTTGTTGAGACGCCTTCACTCAACATCGCCGCGCGCTAGCGGCAGTGAACGAGGGACGCGGGGACAGCGGGGAATCAGCCGGCCGAAGGCCGAGCGCGGGCCCCCACGCCACACCGCCACGGCAGTCAGCTGTTGCTCGCCTTTATGCACGGCTGCGCTAACGCATTTTAAAACCTCTCGTTTTCATATATATAACCGACCGTTGTTATTTAATTTCTTTTTATTCTTCTTCATCATTATACTTGTTATACAGTCCGCTATCTTTTCATTTTGCTTCACCACGACCTATCGTCGCGATCATTGGTCCTTCTACCGTTAACGTTTTGAACCCAACATAAAAACGGAAATTTTCAACATTTAAATTCAACGGTTCGTCGGTTCGAGAACAAAAAAAAATCTTCATCTTCGAGCTCAAGTTCATCAAGAGGTCATCATTTTTCTACGTGTCATCACCTGCATTTGGTCATCGTGAACGTCGATACGGCAACAGCCGTCTTCATCGAGTTCAAGCCAACGGGCGGCGCAAGAAAAGATCGTCGAAACTTGGGGCAAGAAGACTTTCAAGGCAACTTTACGTCAACATTCGTCAACTGGCATCGGGAATATTCCAGGGTCTACTTATCGGAGACACAGTCGTCAGCTCATCATCAGAGGTTGACAGCATAAAACCGTGAGAACGTTCCAATTCCTTTGTTTCAACATTTTACCTAATCCTCTTGCTTAATTTCAACTTATTTAATAGTTACATTTCAATGAGTAATTTCGTCAATCCATTATCTTCAGCCTATCAACTTGTTTAAACAGTTTCCTTTGTTTTATACAGTACACAGTTTTAAATAAGCCATTCATAACGGTAATTTTGATATGATGTTAATTTGATATTTTAATTCAATCACAGTTATTATTTATTACATTATAATTCATAATCATATTCATTGCTATTTCTGACTAATATATTTTACATTAATCCATCTAATTGAATTGAATTTACCTTGATTTTTGTGTAAAGAAAACATTGCATCATTCGCATAGCATTACTCAGCAGATTCGATCGGAAACGCCTAGCGCTTTTGTAATAGCAATTTCATTTCTTACTGCTTATAACTCACATGTCTACTTTGCAACTTATTGCTAATCGTTTATTTTAAGTAATTTTCACTTAACGTTAAATATTTTTTTTTTTTTTTACTTTTTCTGCTACCTTCTCTTTCTTACTGCAACTGCTAAACTTTCAGTGTCATGGCTGATATGAAAAGTTTTATTAAGAAGCGAGCTTCAATTAAAGCCAAGCTTACGCAGTTCAATTCTTATTTAAATGTTTCTAAGTCTTGCGAAAAGTTGAGTGAGGTACAAGTCATCGAAATTGAATATCGGCTTAATATATTTGAAAGCTTATATGAGAAATATGATACATTACAGGATGAATTGGAGGCGTTGGTGGATGACCCCAGCGAGCAATATGCGGAACGCGAAGATTTTGAAAAGCTGTACTACGGTTTGGTGGCTGCTGCACGCCAGCTGATCACCGGCGCAAGAAAGATTCTTCAGGGGGACTCCGCAAGCGAGGTGGATTCTTGTATTACTAGTATACACAAACACAATTCAATTCGTTTACCCAAAATTGACTTACCCCAGTTTTCAGGTAACTATCATGATTGGCTGGAGTTTAGAGATACATTTGTTTCTATAGTGCACAGCAACACATCCTTGGATAAAATAAACAAGTTACACTATCTACGTGCTTCCTTAAAGGGTAGTGCTTCTCTTGTTGTTGATAACCTTGACTTCAGGTCAGAAAACTACGACGCTGCCTGGAAGTTACTCTGTGAGAGGTGTGACAACAAAAGATTGCTTGTCAACAATCATGTGCAAGCACTCTTTAACGTTCAGCCTATAGATACAGAGTCAAGTAAGTCACTACGTTACATAATTGACACAACAAATAAAAATCTTAGGGCTTTGGCAACTCTTGGTCAACCCGTTCAAAACGCCTTTGTCGATGTGCTTATCATTTACGTAATGACCAGTAAGCTCGACCACGTTACAAATCGTCAGTGGGAAGAACACAGAAACACTTTTTCCGAACCACCTACATTATCTGCGTTCACTAGCTTCATAAGTAGCAGGGCAGACTTACTGGAGACAATTGAAGAGTCTAAGCCTATATCAACAGCTAAAAATGAACACTCCACACCTGCGACCAAATCTAAGAGCAGTGCTGTGCTAGCTGACAAGTCATTAAAACCATTGTCATTTCCAATGTGTCGTCAAGATCATTTTATTTTTGCATGCGAGTAATTTAAAAGCCTCTCTGTACCGGCTCGTATTAAAAAGGCTCAGGGTTCAAATGTGTGCATGAATTGTCTTCGTCCAGGTCATGATGTCTCCAAATGCAAATTAGGTCATTGTAAATATTGTCGTCAAAAACACAACACTTTACTACACATTGATAGTGATAATGTTCTTCCTAGTGCACACAACACTGCATTATCAGCTAGTCAATCGTTTACATCTCGAGTAATTTTACTTTCTACAGCGCTCGTGAGGGTGACCGACGCTGACGGTAACCACCATACAGCACGAGTCTTGCTGGACAGTGGAAGTACAACAAATTTCATCTCGGAGGACTTTGTTCGTAAGCTACATGTTCCTACCTACATTACCAAGTCCAAGGTAACAGGTATAAATTATCATGTTTTTAGTTGTACTCAGGGGTGCTCAGTGTCATTAAAATCAATTGATGATAGTGAGTACGTACTGAACATTGACTGCCTCGTATTGCCGAAAGTATCAGCATCAGTTCCTAATACTTTTGTTGATACTAGCAATATTCGTATACCTACGAACGTGCGTCTTGCTGACCCCACTTATTATGTTCCGTCTTCAATCGACGTCCTTGTCGGTGCGGAAGTCTTTTGGGGTATCATAGGCACTGGCCGTATCGCATTAGGTACTCATATGCCCACTTTGCTTGAGTCAAAATTAGGTTGGCTCATTTCGGGTGCTTATCATCAATCTGATTCCTCTTCTCATGTTTGTATGCACACTAACAACTTACAAGTAGATTTAGATCGGTTTTGGGAGTTGGATTCTGTGTCGTCTATACATAAACACTCTGGTGAAGAGAGATCGTGTGAACAACATTTTATAGATACCACATATCGTAATTCTGATGGGCGATTTGTGGTAAGTATTCCCTTCAAAGAGTCACTGGACGAAGTCCATTGCTGGTGTGATTCCACCATCGTCTTGGGATGGTTATCTACTTCACCAAACCAGTTAAAGACATTCGTTCGTCATCGTGTTTCAGAAATTCAGGAAACTGTAGGAGGAGAGGCTTGGCACTATGTTCCGTCAGCTGAAAATCCCGCAGACCTCGCTTCGCGTGGACTTAGAACTGACAAGCTGTTGTCGTCTTCATTGTGGTGGTCAGGACCACAGTTTCTTAGCAAAAATATTTCTTCATGGCCTCAGTTCCCTGAGTCAAATCAAAATAATTCTGGGTTACCGGAAACAGTCGCATCTTGTCATGTTTATAATAACATTATTGAAAGTCCTATTACTGCGTTATTTTCAAAATTTTCAAGTTTTAGCACATTACAGCGTGTGATACGTCATACGATTCATATTTAAATGTAATAAGAAATCAGTTGAGTCTGGTTCATTAACTTTTACTGAACTTAACAATTCTTTAAACCTATTATTGAGACTTAGTCAAATGGAATCTTTCCCGGAAGAGTATCACTTACTTAAATCAGGTAAACAGTTACCAGCAAAGAACAAGCTATTATCTTTGTCACCGTTCTTTGATACTCTTTCTAACCTAATTCGTGTTGGAGGAAGATTAAACAACTCATTTTATGATTATAATATTAAGCATCCAATTCTATTATCTAGTTCGCATATATTTTGCATTCTCTTATTCAGCATGTTTCATGTACGCCTTTTGCATGCTGGGCCACAGCTTTTATTAGCCACTGTTCGTCATCACTACTATCCTATTGGAGGTAGGAACTTGGCTAAAAAGATCACACATCAATGCGTAAAATGTTGTAGAGTCAAGGCCAACACAATTCAGCCTATCATGGGCAATCTTCCAGAGCAGCGTCTACATTTAGAGTTTCCTTTTTTTGACACAGGGGTAGACTACGCCGGTCCCATCATGATAGCTGACCGGAAAGGTAGAGGATGTAGGCTCATAAAATGCTTCATTTGTGTGTTTGTGTGTCTAGCTACAAGAGCCATCCACCTCGAACTTGTGTCGGACCTTACGAAGGAAGCTTTCCTAGCTGCATTAAACCGCTTTATTGCTCGACGGGGAAAACCCCGTAACATCTTTTCCGACAACGGTACCACCTTTGTCGGTCCTTTCAATGAGTTGGCCAGGCTGCTTTCGCAAGACTTAAATCTCAAAAACATCGACCCTGGCATAAAATTTTCATTTATACCTGCGTATACTCCACACTTCGGAGGCCTATGGGAGTCTGCAGTTAAATCCACCAAGCATCACTTACGACGCATTTTGGGTTTAACAAACCTTACCTTTGAGGAGATGGCTACTTGTTTAATTCAAGTTGAGGCTATTTTAAACTCAAGGCCCTTAACTCCACTGTCCAACGACCCTTCCGACCTCGCTCCTTTAACCCCGGCACACTTCCTTATTGGTCGTTCTCTAATTATGCTGCCTCATCCACAGATCCAGAACGCCAACGTCAACAGCCTACAAAGATTTCGCCGCATCGAATATTTGAAGCAACATTTCTGGGCTCGCTTCTCCAACGAATATGTTCTGTGGCTACAGGAGAGAACCAAATGGTGCCGGTCGTCTAGCGAGCTCAAGGAGGGAACATTGGTCATCATAAAGGACAAAACCTTACCTCCTCTTATGTGGCTTCTAGGACGCATCACACATGTTCTCCCAGGCAGAGATGGCGTCGCGAGGGTCGCCGACATCCTTACAAGAAAGGGTGTCATCCGGCGCGCCTTTAACACCATCTGCCCGCTGCCGGTTTCTACTGTTGAAGACACTTCAACGGGGGGAGTATGTTGAGACACCTTCACTCAACATCGCCGCGCGCTAGCGGCAGTGAACGAGGGACGCGGGGACAGCGGGGTATCAGCCGGCCGAAGGCCGAGCGCGGGCCCCCACGCCACACCGCCACGGCAGTCAGCTGTTTCTCGCCTTTATGCACGGCTGCGCTAACGCATTTTAAAACCTCTCTTGTTTTCATATATATAACCGACCGTTGTTATTTAATTTCTTTTTATTCTTCTTCATCATTATACTTGTTATACAGTCCGCTATCTTTTCATTTTGCTTCACCACGACCTATCGTCGCGATCACAGTGGAGGAAATAAATTAGCTATGTTTGTGACGCTAATAGGTTCCGTCTTTTCTCTGTGTGGAGAGGTGATACATTTAACGATAAGGCCTTCCTATAAGTACAATTAAACTCTGCCCTGAGCTCTTTGAGTTTCTTTTCTTTTAAATATGCAGGGCAAATTTTAGACAATGCCATGTGTTGTCCGCTACAGTTTAAGCATTCGAAACTTTGGATATCGCAGTTTGAGTGACTACTACCACATTTTGGGCACAATGTATTCTTAGATGGGCACACTCTTGCTGTATGCCCGAACTTCCAACAACGTGAGCATTGCGACACGGGGAACACAAATGGCTCCACCTTAATCCTCAAACCATCTGCGTAAACATATACTGGTAACAAATCTCCTTTGAAACACAGCCGAACTGCTTTACTCGTAATCTATAAATCTTCTGGTGACTCATTCATATTACGCCTCTTTAGTCGTTGCAATGAAACCAACTCAGAGATCTCTCTGGGCAAGTTATACAACTCTTAAGGTCATCTTTAGCTAGGTCGAGATCCACATCTTTGATGACACCTTATGAATAGGTTTTGATATCTGGTCTACTAAATCTCCAGCCCCTATCTATAAGATCTTTACAAGTTTCCAGCTTAATTACGCTCACCTCGTTTGTACAATCAATACGAACCATGTAATTAGTGATGTATTTTACCTTCGTTATATCTTTAATACCTTTTTCTTTAAATAGTCTTGCAAGAGCAAATTGTCTTTGTAGCTTTTCTTTAGAGGAAATGTAAACCTCAACATTGCTTTTTTTGATCTTCTTCTCCTTATTTTGTACTAATATCCATTCTGTCTCATCGTCATCTCTGTCTCGTTTTATCGGTCTCATCGAATCTTCATCTGTGACCACGTCCATATTAAATTGCTCCACCACATTTTGATCCGCATTAGAATTGTTGCTGCTAACACTCCATGAATCAACATTTTCGTAAAAAATTTCATTAACCTCCATTGTAAACAATTATTCTAATAGACATAATATTCTATTAGTTAACGATGCGCTAGTCTGCTTCAAGGTCACCGACGATAACCGAGAACAACAAGCTCATTAACTAATGAGGTGTGAATATCGGTTACTGCACGTTTCCGTTCGAAACGAATGCCGCCGCGAAACTCTGGGGAACATATTTATGAGTAACACGCTACTCATTAAATAGTCGAAATCGAAATATAATAATCAATACAATAACTTTTAGCGTTATGACGATACGGTTTTGATACTGGGGAACGTCTATCAAAATCGTGATTGAAACCAAATACCTACTTAATAACGCCCAAATCTCAGTTTGACTTAACTGCGAGACGCAAGAGTCGCGCAGGCATAGTCTTGTTCTTGTTCAAATCTTGCACGGTTCAGTCTTGGTCTTGATCTTGCTACAATAAGTAAGTCTTGGTCTTGTTCTTGCGAAAATGCAAGAATAAGCGAAAAATTTGCGATGTTTATGGACCTAGTGCAGTGTCTGTGAGAGTAGCACAAATTTGGTTTAAGCGTTTTCAATCCGGAAATTTTTCTGTCATGTCGCTCTGGTCGCCCTATTACGGATAAAATGGATGCCATTTTTGAAAAAGTGGAGCAAGATCGGCATATCAGTAGTTACGACGTAGCTGAAGAACTGGGAATTGACAATAAAACAGTTTTGGCACATTTGAAAAAACTGGTTACACAAAAAGCTCGATATTTGGGTACCTCACGAGCTCACTGACAGAAACCTAATGAACCGTGTACTCATTTGTGATTCTTTATTACGACGTAATGAAACCGAACCATTTTTGAAGAAGCTGATAACTGGTGATGAAAAGTGGATCACGTACGACAAGAACGTGCGGAAAAGGTCGTGGTCAAAAGCCGGTCAGGCTTCACAGACTGTGGCGAAACCCGGGTTAACTCGCAACAAGGTGATGCTGTGTGTGTGGTGGGATTGGAAAGGCATTATTCATTATGAGCTGTTACCACCAAGCAGGACAACGATTCTGAACTCTACTGCGAATAACTGATGAGATTAAAGCAAGAAGTTGAGAGAAAGCGGCTGGAATTAATCAACAGAAGGGGTGTGGTTTTTCATCATGATAACGCTAGACCTCACACATCTTTAGCTACTCAGCAAAAATTAAGAGAGTTTGGCTGGGAAGTGTTAATGCATCCGCCGTATAGTCCTGACCTTGCACCTTCAGATTCCTACCTGTTTCGGTCTCTTCAAAATTCTTTAGGCAGTGTCAGGTTAACATCACGAGAGGACTGCCAAAACCACTTGCGCGATATTTTGATCAGAAGTCCCAAAATTTCTATAGCAATGGAATCATGTCCCTACCTCCAAGATGGCAAAAAGTTATCGAACAAAATGGTACCTACATACTATAGTTAAATGTAAATAAACTATATTAAAAAATGTTTTGAATTTTCTTAAAAAATGCGAAGTAACTTTTTCCCCAACCTATTACGTTTCGGTTGATTGAAACAAATGCCGTGTATAGTCGACCAGTAGTAGTCCGTGGTGGAGGTGTGCCTCGCCCGCGCCACGCTACACATTCCGGGCACACAGACGGCGGACAGGCATTCCCCGGTATTCGGAACACGCAATTGGAACGGCTCCCGTCACGGCTCGGTTTTAACGTGCGCCAAATTAATTTCAAACGAAATGATCGTTCCCTCCATCGTCGGCAAACACTTCGTTGTTTAACGACGCGATTGATTTCTCAAGCGAATGTACGGAGTAGGCTTGTAGACAAAATATCGATGTATCGATATATCTACCCGTTATTTTAAGACCTCGCACATATTGTTTGATGTATACTCATGTTTGTAGAATAAAATATATTCTATTCTATTCTATCAGATTCAGATTCAGATTCAGATAACTTTATTTGCTCAAACATGTGTGTACATACAATAAATTATAAAATAAATGCATGCAAGGTGTTATAAGTAGGTACATGGAGTTGTGCTAACATGTTTACCATATTTTCATGGTGTGCAAATATTAATATGACTTTATAATAAAAAAATAAATAAAAAATATAACAACATTCATTCATATTGATATGCTGACTTATAATAAACGAAATTAAATTGATTGATTACATAATTATCGATATTTTATGTTCGATATATCGATATTTTTTGGCTATATTTATTATTTTGATATATCGATATAAAATATCAAGTATCAAAAATGTATCAAATACAAAATATTTCCAAAAGCAACACCGTTGTGTCCGCTGCCTAAAACCCCTGGAGTTCAAAGCCGTAAAAAAGTAGTTTTTTTTTTTTTTGTCTGTGTCTGCTTGCTCGGAAAATAAATAATTTTAATGCATTGCAAGTGAACCTAACTATGAAAGCCAAGAGCTACGCTGTTCTGGATAAAAAAAGGCAGTCATAAGGATTGCCAACAGAAGGGAAAACTCAAAACTTTGTACTAACTGACAGTCTGGCGCAACACGTCACGAGCTTGTCGCGCAATTCGGTGACGCAAACCCATAAGTTTTTCCCCAACCTGAAATAGCTCAACGTGGCTAAAGAAGTTTAAATAAAAAAAAAAAAAGACGTGTGGCACTCGGGGACTGCCGCGGTAAAGCTATTGCATAGCATTTTGTATCAACTTATGCAATTATAATTATTTATTTATTTTATTTATGCAGTATTTCCTTTTCTTTGATATACTTTCTATATACTTTCTTTGATATACGGAATTTCTGGATTCGGTCCCCGCGCTCAAGGCCCGCGATAGAAGCTATGCAATAGCTTAAAAACAAAATAAATAAGTGCTGAACGTCGTAAAAGTGTATAACTACGTAAACAAAGTCAAATACTATTCAAATATAAGCATAATAACAACTTTAAAATAGACGAAAGTGTTGAACCTAAAGTAATTTTAAATAAAAAAAGAGTGACAAACTGTTTTGACAGCGAAAAAATTCCATGTACATGAGTCATTTCCAACCGTCTAATCCAGTTTAAAAATTGTTCAACTGGAATGGTATCAAGTATTTGGCAAGCTTTAATTAAGTCATTGTAGCCTTGCGGTGCAACAGGGGAACTGAATGTACTCGTAATCGTCTGGTCGTGAGTTCAAACCCCCCTATCAACAATCACTTTTTGTGAAGATCATAATTTTATAAACTAATATTTATAAGAATAAAATACGCAGTACACAGACAAAGGAACTGCCAGAAATTATTAGATCACTAGAGGGTACTGGTGTAGTAAAATAACCGTCGGAGTGGGGAGCGTGAGGTTTTTTCGTTACGGAATTTCTGGATTCGGTCCCCGCGCTCAAGGCCCGCGATAGAAGCTATGCAATAGCTTAAAAAACAAACAATTGATTTTCATAAAGTACAAATATTTTTAGAAAATGTCACCGATATATCAATTTTTTCTTTTTCGATGTATCGAATCGAAATCCATATTTAAAAAAATAATATCGGTTCGATTATATCGATACTTTTTGGCACTTCTTGCATCCCTAGTACTGAATGCTGGTCCTGCTCCACAACCACAGCTAGTTGATTAACATTTGACAATAATGTTGGAGCTGCTGAAGATTGTAAGACTATCTTTGCATTGTATAAACTCAATCTCCTTTGTATTATATAAATGCATACGTTGTTGAAGTTTCAGCCGATATGCATAAAGCCCTTATCCTACAATCAAGGCTTTTTGTAAATTGGACGTCCTGTCCTGTCAGGGACTTTACATTAGTAACAAGGTGTTATAAATGCCAGCAATATGGCCATGCAGCAAAAACTTGCCGAGAGGTCATTTCGACGTGTGGTCACTGTGGTGACGCAGGCCATTCAGTGTCCGAATGTGCGAAGAAAGCTGATATTCCAAAATGTGCAAGTTGCTCACGATTTAAAAAGCCCAGTGACCACAAAACGGGTGACGCTGAATGCCCTGCAAGGAAAATAGCAGAGATCAGGTATATTAACTCCATCGATTATGAGGGCACCTAGTGCGTCATACTCGAGGCCAGACTTACGTTTTACTTGTTGTTGATTCAACAATATACCTGACCACTGCGATGTTCTACTTACCATCGATTGGTTGCTGGCTAAGCACATTAGCTGATCGCTTTAAAAATCAAATGTAGCATATAAGGTGATTTATGCAATATTTGTTTTCAACCTAGTTATTAATACTGCAGACGCAATCATAACCGTGTAACTAAGTGCTAACAACTTTTTCCGTAAATAATATTATAAATTATCTACATGTTTAAGACCTTAATTATTAGTATTTAAGTATATATTAACAAAATTAACTAACTATTGCACTATTCATAAAACTTATGTTTAATATTTGTTAAGAAATCAGTTGTCCTAATAGTAATTGTAAGAACGAATGCCGCCTGTGATACAGGTTTATCCTAATACAGGCATCATACTTTGTAATACCTACATACATTATTTCTAAGATTTATACTGTACTAGCTTTTGCCCGCGGCTTCGCCCGCGTGGATGTCGGTTATCACATAAAAAAGTACCCTATGTCCTTCTCCATATCCCAGGCTATATCTCAAACTAGCTTCTGCCCGCGACTTCGTCCGCGTTAAATTTCTTGTTCCCCCGACCCACCCCGTCGCAACACATTGCCTGCCCGTGCTTTTACATCGTTTTCGCATAAATTTAATTGAAAAAAAATTGTGTCCTAGTTAATAGGAATGTTATTCTTCCTCAAGAATTGGGCTGTAAAATGCAAAAAGATTTTTTCAAATCCAACTCGCAGTTCCAGAGATTAGCGCGTTCAAAAAACAAAAAACCGGCCAAGTGCGAGTCGGTCTCGCGCACGAAGGGTTTCGTAGGTACCATCCATACAAATCCTTACTAATATTATAAATGTGAAAGTAACTCTGTCTGTCCGTCTGTCTGTCTGTCTGTCAGTATGTTACGTTTTCACGTCTAAACCGCTGAAACGATCGTCATGAAATTTGGCAGGAATATAGCCTGGGATATAGAGAAGGTCATAGGCTACTTTTTTACGCGATAACCGACATCCACACGGGCGGAGCAAAAAAAAACGGCAAAAAAATCATGTCCTTTGTATGGGATAAATAAATAAATGTTTTAAATAACCCCCCCTTTAATATTTTTTTCTGATTTTTAGTACCTATTTGTTGTTATAGCGGCAACAGAAATACATCATCTGTGAAAATTTCAACTGTCTAACTATCACGGTTCATGAGATACAGCCTGATGACAGACGGACAGACAGACAGACAGACGGACAGCGGAGTTTTAGTAATAGGGTCCCATTTTACCCTTTGGGTACGAAACCCTAAAAACTATCTCTTCAGCTTTAGAATAGACTACCTCGCAGAGTTGATCATTATTTTGCTGCGGAGTTATTATAAAACAGTTATATCTCCTAAGATATTCATTGAAATTAAATGATGTAAGGGCAACTTTGTTCAAAATTAAATACTTGTGATGAATAACGTATTTATTTGGATAAGGATTAATACCCTGTTTATGAAAACTCCTTCGCAAATAATGCATTAATTTAGAACAAATTTGATTACCATAAAAAAGGTTATAGTGAGTCAATATTTTCTTAGAAAAACTTTTTTTTTGAAAATTTAAAGAGGAAAAATTCCATCATACATGATATTTGCGTAACTTAAACCGTTTACGCAGCGCACGCAACGGAAGCTTTCAAAAAAGAGTAATTTTTCCCGTTTTTGCAACATTTTTCATTTATGCTCCGCTTAATTTTTCAATTCCAGCCAGTAGTTCCTGAGATTAGCGCGTTCAAACAAACAAACAAACAAACAAACAAACTCTGCATCTTTATGTATTAGTATATTAGTATAGGTTTATTTTAATTTGATTCACTATGTGAATAGAAACCGAAACAAATGATTTAATATAATAAAAGTACTTATGATCTGAACGTATAATGAGTCTTTACCTAAAGATAACAAACACAAAATCAAAATACGAATTTCCTCTCAAATTCTTAAAGCAATCAATTGTACCAAATTACAACACGAAATAAAAATGCGACACAAATAATAACTTTAAAATAATTCACGTAAGTACCAATAATGTGAAAACAAAACTAAATCCTCCAAAATGTCGCACGATACACCGTTTGTGCTGAGGAAACACTCGAAATCTAATGACCACCATTGGTGCATAACTTTTCTCAGGGTCACGTTCGCAATTGGACGAAATATTTGACATTTATTTTGTACTTGCAACACGATCTGGCTCTAGAATTCGATTAATCGACTAATACTTGACCGGTATTAATACATTTTAGCGGGAACACCACTAAACGAAGGAAAAAAAAAAAAAAGAAAACAATATACGTCTGTACTCTGTGGTCGTGTGGCGGTGTGGTGCGATCATTGACATATATATTACTGCGTAAGGACTGGGCGGACCGCATGTTATAATGACGCCTCGAACGTGGTCCCAAAATGGTCTTCCCTATAACGAAGTGAACTAGAACGCGTTCGGCTGTCTTCGGGAGTGGTCGTAAAATTTTACAAGCAAAAATGCCAAGTTGTGTCGTGAAGGGTTGCGTGAACTACGACAAAAAGCACAATAAAACAATTGATAACATTTCATATCACCGATAAGTTAAAAATATGTAATTATATCAACTTCTAACATTATTTAAAACAATTTTCTTTCTAATTTGTCTCAACGTTTGGCAAAGACGACGCGAAGCCGCGTAAAAGTGCGACATAACTTTGCAGCGGCGCGCGTTTTTATCCGATGAAATGAAAAGATTTATTATTATTACTATATGATTTAATTATGTATAAAATTATTTTTATTGTTTATTAAAAGCAAATTAAAATGTGTTTTTATGTACTTACTGCTAAAAAATCTGTAAGTACAGTGAAATACGTATTTATTTTGCAGATTTCCTTCTGATTCCGTGCGAAATAAAGTTTGGAGTCGTGTCATAAGTTAAACTAATAAGTTTAAAAATATTGTTTTATTCGAAGGCCAATGGAAATTTTATAACACAAACAAACTGCAATAAATATAAATTTCGAAAAATAGAAGGATTTTTTTTATTTCTTTGTACCTCGAAAAATACCCGCTCTTACAAGTTTACGTCTAGGAGCAGACCACGCCGATTGACATCGTAGTTCATAGTAGTTCTAATAGATGGCGCTAGTGTTTTTGTATGGCGACCGTGTCCGGCAAACGTTCGGACGACCGTATCTTTACTATTTATATCAATGGGTGCGATGTTTATTGTAAACATTCATCAAGGTTATACGTGCGTAAAGTAATGGATTCAATGAATAATCTTATACAGAATTACTGAGAAATAAATGTAGATTTCGTATTGAGTGTTAGTTTATCGAAAAGTGATAAATATGTCAGTGAAAAAGTAACGAAAGTTTTGGAATGCACAAATTTTGATCATAAGGCCGCCGTGTTTAGTAATGTTTTTATGATAAATATTCTTGTATACTGTTTGAAATACACGTAAGTAGCTAGCTTATTTATCTACGAACATAATTTGGCTAATAGCTACTGATATTATAGCGTATTATTATCGTAATCGTATTTCCAAGAGTAAAATTCGGCAAACAAATACCTACAAAAAGACAATAAAATGGATATAGTATGTTATCCTTAAGAGATAGACATATGCCATCGCGGACTTTTCTGAAGACCTTTATAAGATACACAATTCCACCATATATTATTTTGTTATATCTCAAAGGGTTTAGACAGCGTTTTCGTTGAAAGCTCCCAAACGGCTTATTTTTTTCCGACACCTCCAACAAATATCGTTTATTTATACAAAAATGTATACAACAACAAATTAAACAAATTATATACTAAAACCTTCCTCGAGAACCAAGCTATCCATTGGTGAAAACAACATGCGAATCGGTGCAGTAATTTTTGAGTTTATCGCAAACAGACAGACAGATGGACAGACAGACAGACAGACAGACGCGGTGGAGGACTTTGTTTTATAGTATGTAGTGATTTTTCCAATTTTTATTTTTGAATAAATTTTATTATTATTATATTATTATTTCCTTTATTCCATTTTTATACATATAATTTACATTTTTAAATATTTCTATAAAAACATACAAAAATAAAAACATTTAAAAATAAAAAAAATTGTAGCCCACCGGTATCGGGAACGGTCCAAGCTACCGGCGGTCAGGGCTCCTGAGAGAGGAACCTCCTTACGATACGCGCCGAGTCCAGCCACCTAACGAGAGCCACTTCAGATGATGGTCGAGGCTCTTGGCTATTATGCCATTGACCGTATATTATTATTATTATTATAGCACAGGTGTGAGTCCTATGTACTATAGAGCTACCATTGACCGGGTAATATGTCTTTCATTGACTTGAATGTGCCCTGGCGGCTGAGAGTATGTCATGCTCACTTAGATGTCTCGCTGATGATGGCGCGTGTGTTGGATCATTTAGTTCCCTTCAAAATGGTTGAGCTGAATGGTGCTAATCCATGCGTCATGTTCGTGAACGGGCGCCGTCAGTTGGGACTGGTCATCTCTTAGCTGCCACGGGTAATTTATTTTGTTTATATTTGTTGTACCTACTCTGGACGCTTTTAACGTATAAGTTTTTATTATTTTTATTTTTACATCGTTCTCACATATAGTTATAAATTCAACATTATAAATGTAACGAATACTTTTGTGACAATTTAATTTAAAAGAGTGTCCATGGAGTTTCTTGCCCATTCTTCTCCATAGGTACCTACGCTTTGGAATGGGAATGTAGCTTCATTTTTCTTACTGACCGACTCCTTGACAATTCAAAAGTGCCTGTAAATGGTTTAATTGAAATAAATGATTTGAGTTTGAGTTTGAGCCGCAGTGACCGACGACAAGGCGTGGCGTGGTGCTGCGCGGTGCGATGCGATGCGACGCGGTGCGGTGCGGCACTGCTGGCCTGTGTTACGTAACATGTTGCTCAATTTGTTTAGCATAAAGGGTTAAGCACACACCGGCACCGCTCGCCGTCCGACTCACCTGCGAAACGATAATTAATATTTATGCAAACATCGGAATTTATAATAATACAAAGATTTTCATTGGCGCGTGTCTCGATGAAGCAATCTCTATGTAAATATTCGGAGAGCTCGCATGGTTCCAGTCGTTTGCGGGAGGAGCAAATTCAACAATATTTCAGCGAGTCATTTTTGTTTAATCGGTTCAGAAAATGGAGTTATGTAGTTAAAGCGGAAATTACTTTTTATTCGGGAATCGAAATAATATTATGGTGTGCTGCTTAGCGTGTAAGGGTGTGATATGATAATTTGGAAGCTTTAAAGTTAATATTTTTTTTGAAATGGGAGGCAATTCAGAAAACTAATGATAACATAAACGGAATACAGTTTGACGTTGCAGTTACATATCTGTCATAGATGACAGATATGTATTTTGGATGTAGACATCCAAAATTTAATTACACCACTCGATAACTAAAGGGTTATAGAATTCGTTACGTTGCCGTTACGTGAGGACTGTGACGCATCGCGCACGGCGGAGGGTGAAGCGCCGCCATTCGTCGCTGCGTGAGCTATAATTTCAGTTTAGTATAAATTTAGTCTCGGAGAAGCTACGATTTACGTTTGAGTTTCAATAGACAGCCCTCCGCAAACTAACAGGGTGCATTGAGCTCCTTACTTTGAATCATATTCCACCGGAAATTTGTTTTTTCAGTTACTATTCCTTCATTTCAATGTAAAATTACATTCTGTGTACGCAGCACTCCATTTATGTAAATAAATAATGAAAGAAAGAATGAAAGAAAAAGTATTTATTGTGACTCGCACAGGAAGATCACAAACTAATAAACACACAATCACAAAAGTATTTAAAAAAAAAACAGAGTCCTGTACGAGGCCCAAAGGCTCCTATAAAAAATGGAAAATGGGCTAAAATAAAAAAATCTGCAATGTATGTTGAAATACTCTAACGAAAGACGCGCGAAATCAGCTGTTCACTTTCTGCCTAGCTACAGAGGTCATCGAACTCACTCGCTGCGCTGCCGTTTGCTACGTGCGTTTTGCCACGGTAACGATACATTGCATGTGAGGTAATAAAACAAATCAGGTTTACTGGATTCCCATACCGTTCCTGAAATAATTTCATGTACCGGTCATCTTAGTATGATATACTGAATTCACCCCATCTGTCTGCGGAGGGCTGTCCCTTACACCCTGTATATGGAGTTAAATAAAATTTTAAAAAATCGGCCTATACTCGTCAAAAATCCATATTAAAATGTAGATATCGTATACGGTTGGAAAGAGCTTCTCAATAACAATCCAGTGATACCCATAAAACACCATATTATTATGACAGAGTGAAGCGATGCTGGGATTGTAAAAGAATGAAAGCGTCCGAGCGGATCAACGACGGCGCCAGTATTTCTGCAAAATTACACGTATTCACGTATTCACCTAAAAACACGGCCGTGTCCACGACACAGCCACATCCCGATTTTTAAAGTAGTGAAGGTAAGTAGCGCTCCGTGACGGCTGGTCGGCGTGTCGCGCCAGTCCGCGCGCATCTCGCAGCCGCCTAGCGCCGCGCCGACACCGGCAACCGCGGTTTTTACCGACTCGTCACGCAGCATTTGTAGTAGACAGCGCGCGGCCGCCGCCGGTAACTCGTTCGTTTGTGCAGCCGTCCGTCCACGTGGTCTAAATCTCGTTGTAATTTGGAAGCAGTTATGTAGCTTTCGGTATGAAAATACATAATATTATGGCGAAAGCATTAAATGTGCCCGTGAGGAAGAACGAATATAAAAACTTTTTAACAAAAAAACCACCGACTTGCAAAAAAACCTTCAGCTCGACGCCGCTACAGCGTCAGCCGAGAACAGCCGGTACCCTACATCGCCTGGGCCTTGTAGGCCGCTGCTGGCTCCCACGTGGCCACTACAGTCACTGCCACCGCTCCACCTGCACCGAGGGCGGTGAGAGCCGTGCCACGTGGCCACTACAGCACGCTGAACCACCTCCACTACCTGCACCGAGGGCGGCGAGCGCCGTCTGTTCCCCGCCTACACTGCCTCTGCGGTGCCAACTGGACGGTCCAGACTAGGACAGTACCTTCCCTTCTATTCTCTGCCAGTGAAAGAACTATTAAGCCTACGAGCGTACGAACCTACACCCTCAGACTGTGATCCTATAAATAAACATGATATATAAGTGGTATCCGTCTCTTATTTCTTACCACCTAATCCACAACGTCACAGTACCTTAACTAAAATATGAAAAATAAAAACCTTTTAACAAAAAAATAACCGACTTAAAAAAAGCGGCTAAGTGCGAATCGGACTCGCCAATGAAGGGTTCCGTAGCATGGCAGCAAGCGTGGTTTACGATTTATGACGTATTAAACAAAACTACTTACTAGATCTCGTTCAAACCAATTTTCGGTGGAAGTTTACATGGTAATGTACATCATATTTTTTTTTTGTTTTATCATTCTCTTATTTTAGAAGTTACAGGAGGGGGGGGGACACTCATTTTACCACTTTGGAAGTGTCTCTCGCGCAAACTATTCAGTTTAGAAAAAAAAAAAATGTAGAAACCTCAATATAATTTTTGAAGACCTACTCGTATCCATAGATACCCCACACGTATGGGTTTGATGAAAAAACTTTTTTTGAGTTTCTAGGGAACCCCCAAAATTTATTGTTTTTTTTTTCTTTCTATTTTTGTATGAAAATCTTAATGCAGTTCACAGAATATATCTACTTACCAAGTTTCACCAGTATAGTTCTTATAATAAATAATAATAATAATAAAACGTTTATTTCGACCAACAAAGGATCATAGGACACAAAGATAACAAAATAAAAAATGTATATATACAATTAAAACGACCACCTAAACATATCACATACTTCGATTGCTCCGTATGTGAACCATACAGCAATGGTTCAGGTACTGACAATCGAACCTCTGTGCGAATGCCCTCAGGATGCTGTTGGAGCTAGCCCGAACCCTGCGCATCAGGGATGTGCATCGTTTCCGCATAGTAGAATAGAAACAGTCTAGTTATAGTTTCGGAAAAAAGTGGCTGTGACATACGGACGGACAGACAGACAGACAGACATGACGAATCCATAAGAGTTCAGTGTTTTGCCATTTGGCAACGGAACCCTAAAAACCACTAAAAAGTGAAAACTAACTTATTTTTTTGCAATATTTTGCAATATTTTCTCACTTTTGATATTTTGTCTCGCCATTGAACGTTTCGTTTTACGTAAAATGTTTTACTTCATATTAATACTGAAATAAATACGTAAATATTAGTGATTAAGATACTTTTTATATACATATTATTTCTATTTACATAGGTATTATATTATATTACATATATTTTGCTGATTTAAATTAGTGCTATTAAATTAACAGAATAATTTACCGACTATGTTCTATGTTCTATGTTAGAGGGTTTGGTTTCCGCACTTAGTCCTTAAGATGGACCATTGTGCGTGGGCCATAGCGGCCGTCGGTGGTTATTCCAACCAGCCCACCTCCTTCCAGAAGCCAATCACGTGAAAGGTGTTTATAGCCCACTTAACCCGGTCTTCTGTTACTATGTGGTGGGCTTTAGACCAGTCTCGGTCCGTTGGGGTCCATTCCGATTCAGCCTCCCATGTCTTGTCCTCTAGGAGTTTGCAGTCTGGGAAGTGAGTCTCAAGGAGAACCTTACAGGTTTCAAGGTCAGTTATCGTGTAGGAGTTATCGGGTTTTTTCAGCGCGCCCAGAGTCCGGTCCTGATCGGTAGATAGGATCTTCCTTACTCTTGCTGTTTCATTATTTGTCTCGATGGATTCACAGAATTTCCGCCACGCTGTTCTTCTGGCAGTTCTGATCTGCTTTTTATAAGTGTATTCACCGACTATTGCCGTTAGTTGAAACCAAACGTAAAACGACGCCATTTTGTTGTCACTTCACGTAGTCTGTTAGTGAGGCAAATAAAAACTTAGGATGCAAGAGCGAGCGAAGCGAGCTCTGGTCTTGAGGCACTCCGACTCGGGTTAGGTTAGAAGTGGATGGCGGGGTCAAGTGAGCGAGCGAAACGAGCGAACAGACCCCGCCATCCCCTTCTCCCCTTCGTGGTAATTTTTTTGTAAACCACCCAGAAGTAGGAGCCCCGCAGAACGGAGCTCCGTCGACCACGCCTTACTTCGAGACGTCTGTTATCGAAAATACCTTTGACCTCAGAGCTTGTCACAAAGTAATATTCCAAGATTTGAGTATATTTTGGTTTGACCTTGACTTTTAGGGTGTTGACCTTGACCTTGAAAATTTCATTTACTTTATTATTGTTCGGAAACCAATTTAGACCCGCTCCGTGTAGATAAAAAAAAAAACTCATAAAGGGGGGGGGGGCTTCGCACTTTTTCCTAGACAGGGGGGTTCTACACCCTAGTGTAACGTTATACTAAATGAAATTAGAGAAAATGAAAATTATATCAAACATAACATTAGATCATATGAAATAAGGTTAAATGTTTTTATAACATACTAGCTTTTGCCCGCGGCTTCGCCCGCGTGGATGTCGGTTATCGCATAAAAATGTACCCTATGTCCTACTCCATATCCCAGGCTATAGGTATCTCAAATTTCTAACGTAGTATTAATTTGAATGTGATTCACTATGTGAATATAAACCGAAACAAATGATTTAATATAATAAAAGTACTTATGTTCTGAACGTCTAATGAGTCTTTACTAAAGATAACAAACACAAAATCAAAATAAGAAATTTCACTCAAATTCTTAAAGCAATCAATTGTACCAAATTACAACACGAAATAAAAATGCGACACAAATAATAATTTAAAAAAATAATTCACGTACTTACGTGAATTATTTTTTTAAATTATTATTTGTGTTATTACCAACAATGTGAAAACAAAACGAAATCCTCCGAAATGTCGCATGATACACTGTTTGTGCTGAGAAAACGCTCGAAATGTCTAATGAACACTTGTGCATAACTTTTCTTAGGGTCACGTTTGCAATTGGACGAATTATTTGACATTTATTTTGAACTTGCAACACGATCTGGCTCTAGAATTCGATTAATCGACTAATACTTGACCGGTTGACATTTTAACGGGAACACCACTAAACGAACGAAAAAAAAAAAGAAAACAAAATACGTCTGTACTCTGTGGTCGTGTGGCGGTGTGGTGCGATGTTTATTGTAAACATTCATCAAGGGTTATACGTGCGTAAAGTAATGGATTCAATGAATAATCTTATACAGAATTACTGAGAAATAAGTGTAGATTTCGTATTGAGTGTTAGTTTATCGAAAAGTGATAAATATGTCAGTGAAAAAGTAATGAAAGTTTGTAATGCACAAATTTTAGTCATATGGCCGCCGTGTTTAGTAATGTTTTTATGATAAATATTCTTTTAAACTGTTTGAAATACACATAAGTAGCTATCTTATTTATCTACGAACATAATTTGGCTAATACCTACTGATGCAAAGCGTATTGTTATCGTAATCGTATTTCCAAGAGTAAAATTCGGCAAACAAATACCTACAAAAAGACAATAAAATGGATATATATATCCTTAAGAGATAGACATATGCCATCACGGACTTTTTTGAAGACCTTTATAAGATACACAATTCCACCTTACATTATTTTGTTATATCTCAAAGGGTTTAGACAGCGTTTTCGTTTTAAGCTCTCAAACGGCTTATTTTTTTCCGACACCTCCAACAAATATCGTTAATTTATACAAAAATGCATACAAAAACTTAACAAATTATCCATTGCCACGCTATCCATTGGTGAAAACAGCATGAGAATCGGTGCAGTAGTTTTTGAGTTTATCGCGAACAGACAGACAGACAGACAGACAGACAGACGTGGCGGAGGACTTTGTTTTATAATATGTAGTGATAGTGATGAAAATTATAGCATATGAAAGTTATGTCAAATGAAATTAGACTATCTGTTATTATACCAAACATTACACACCCCTTGTTTATACCTTATAGTTGGCGTTGGCGTTTCTTTCGTAGTTTCGTTTTAGCTTTTTACTTTCTTTTTTAACCCCCGACGCAAAAAGAGGGGTGTTATAAGTTTAACATACTCCTTCAGGCCCTGGAAAGTTAAGCTCTGCGGCTGTATTGGAACGCATCCATTTTTATCTTTAAAACTCCTACCGATCGATTTATCATCAAACTCGATGAAAATAAGTTTTGGAAGTTCCCCTTCTTCCAATTGGTCTCTTCGAAGTCCATTCCATTCCAGTTTTTTTATTATTCCCCTTCTTCCATTCACTAAACCCTCTGATACTTTTAAATTCATCCGCAACATTACCCGCGCGCCTATTGCTATTTTGATAGAACCAACTAATCCACCTGTATAGTTCGGATTTCAGGGAAAGGAACAAAGATTGGGCTTTTGGCCATAAGTAGCGGGTTCCCTAGATTCATCACGAGCATGTATCGTATAAAGCTTCACAGTCCTGGGCATTAGTGCCACCATTTTCTCATTATGATCATTTACGAGTTTGACTGTAGGGAAAATACGCACCGCTTCCTCTTCAGCAAAATCGCCTTTCAAGGGCACACGGGTGGTCCCCTTATTTCGCAGACAGAAATTTCATAGAATTTCGTTTCCCAGAAAATGTTTCATATAATATTTGGTCCTTGTATTTTTAGTTCGAATAATATTGTTTCAAAGACTACTTGAATGAAACATATTTCACAGAAACACAATTCAACGAATTTTTAATCGCTTTTTTTTGTTTAACAAACTTATCAAACAGTAGAATTATTTTTTTAAGAAAATTGTTTGTTCGGTATAAGTTAGTGACAGAAACGAATCGCTACAAAACCGACTCCACGTAGTCTTGTCTGCCCTACCCCTAGAGTGTAATTTAAATCCGCGTAAGCGCGGAGGGGAGAGGCGGCCCGCGAGCTGAGGAGCAGGTGGTTTTAACGCTCGCCGCCGCGGCTGAGGCTGGCCGGCCTAGCCGGCCAGCAAGCCGAAGCTGCTGTGTTGAGAGTGAATGCCATCTGCGACGATAAGCTCGCGTGGGACCGCCGGATCCCCGCAGCGCCGGAGCCGTGACAGAAACCATGCCTGCTGCATATTGCATGCTCGCTTGCATGCTGCATGCTTGCTTGCATGCTGTATGCTTGCTTACATGCTGCATGCTTGCATGTACGCTGCATGTTGCATGCTTGCAAAATGCAAAAAAAATGCTGTTGAAAAATTGAAAATGGATAAAATGTTATTCTTTTTAATAATTTTTATATTAAACTAGCTGACCCGACAGACTTCGTTCTGTCAAAAGCTATAGTATAAACTCCACTACTATACCCTACCCTACCCTACCTACCCTACCTACCTACCTACCTACCTACCTACCTACCTACCTACCTACCTACCTACCTACCTACCTACCTACCTACCTACCTACCTACCCTACCTACCTACCTACCTACCCACCTACCTACCCACCTACCTACCTAACTACCTACCCTACCCTACCCTACCCTACCTACCTACCCTACCCTACCCTACCCTACCCTACCCTACCCTACCTACCTACCCTACCCTACCCTACCCTACCTACCTACCTACCCTACCCTACCCTACCCTACCTACCCTACCCTACCCTAGCCTACCCTATCTACCTACCTACCTACCTACCCTACCCTACTCGACCCTACCCTAATTTTTCGTAAAAACCATTTAAAAAAAAAAAGTTATAAAGCTATAAACCTCACGGAGCCCGTGACCTTTCCAACGAATGCAAAACCGTGGAAATCGGTTCGTGCGTTCTGGAGTTATAACGTCAGGAAGGAAAACCTGACTTATTTTTATATAGTAGATAAACAATCTATGGTTAAAGAATATTTGAATTGTTTTTCTATGATATGACTATTCTAACATTAAACTTTATGTGAAACAAAAATCAATGATTTAAAAATCTTTGAAGTAAGTATTCTGCGTATTGATTATTCTATGAAACGAAAATATGAGATTTTTTTTATGTAAAACGAAATTCTATAAAACTATTAGCTATGAAACAACGTACAACTAGGGCACACGACCTCTTTCTAGCAACATTTCATATTGCTCCATAAACTCAAAGCATTTATTTCAAATAAACCAAATACTTTTGAATTGTCAAGGGGTCGGTCAGTCAGAAAGATGAAGCTAGTTGCCCATTCCAAAGCGTAGTAGGTTCCTATGGAGAGGAACGGACAAGAAACTCCAAGGACACTCTTTTAAAACAAAATATTGTTACAAAATATGGGTTACATCATTCATGTTGAAGTTATACATGTGAGAACAATGTAGAAAGACGTGCACGTTAGAAGCGTCCGTAATAGAAACAATTCAAAAATTAAAATAAGCCGTGGCAGCTAAGAGATGACCAGTCCCAACTGACGGCGCCCGTTCACGAACATGACGCATGGATCAGCACCATTTAGCTTAACCAAAGATAGTCTTACAACCTTCAGCAGCTCCAATAATATTTTCAAATGCTAATTAATTAGTTTATGCGCCCCTATGGAGCAGGACCAGCATTGAGCCAAGCATTTTTGTCAGCGTTGTAATCCCCCAACTTATAATATGCCTGGCTGCATAGTGTGCGTTTTATACAAGTTTCAAATTTTGTTTCGTTCAACTGGAGTATGTGGGGAGGTATTTTATTATAACATTTTAAACAGTACCCCATGAAGGATGAGTCTACTTTAGCCAGTCTGAAACCTGGTTGAACTAATTGGTCCCTATTTCTGGTACTATAATTGTGTCTTTCACCTCTTTTACTGAAAATATTTAAATTTTTCCTTACGTACATGATGTTTTCATAGATGTATTGACAAGGTACCGTCATGATGTTAATATCTTTAAACAGTTCCCTTAGAGAATCGCGCCTGCGGAGGCCATATATTTCTCTGATGGCTCTTTTCTGTAGAATAAAAATAGATTCGATACCTGCAGCCCGTCCCCATAGTAAAATACCGTAAGACATGATACTATGAAAGTAACTAAAATAGACTAGCCTCGCGGTATCTACGTCAGTAAATTGACGGATTTTTCTCACAGCATATGCTGCTGAACTTAGCCGCCCTGCAAGAGATGTTAAATGAGGACCCCATTGCAGCCTTGAGTCGAGCGTGATCCCTAGGAAAACAGTTTTATCGACGAATTCTAGTTTCTCCCTATTCAATACTATGTCACAATCACTACTTTTAACATTCGGTAAAGTAAATCTTATGCATTTCGTTTTTTTCCTATTTAATACTAAATTATTAGCAGTGAACCAATTTTGGATCTTCAGTAGGGCGTTATTTACGTCGTCAAGATTTGATGCACGTCTATTTATCTTAAAAATTACGGAAGTATCGTCAGCAAATAACACCATTTGTGGTTGGTTTTTTAATAAATGGGGTAGATCATTAATATATACTAAAAAGAGGAAAGGAACCAATATCGAGCCTTGTGGCACACCCATTTTTACTCTTAAGTCGAGTGAACTGACTCCATTTATTTGAACTTGCTGTTGTCTATCATTTAAATAAGATTTTACTAAACTGAGCGCAAGTTTACCTAGTCCGTAATGCTCCAGTTTCAAGAGTAAGGTTTCGTGATTTACGCAGTCAAATGCCTTGGAGAACAACTCAGTTACATAGTCAGTGATTTCTTCTTTTTTTACCTTAGAACTATTACCTACAAATACAGTAATGTTGGTTTTAGGATTGTATGTTTTTGATATTACTGATGCCATTATTCGTTTGTAGGTTGACCCTGGCATACAATAATTTTGATTAGAATAACACAGGTTGTTACTAATTAATTTACCTAAACCTCTTCCTATACTATCTGAGAACATAACTGAATGATAAAGATCCTGACTACTGGAAGATGGACAACTAACAATCTCAGGCCGTACCACATGAGATAGATCTTGTACTATATCGGATATATCTTCGTTGAGGATACAGTCTTGAGAAAAACTCTCAGTCTGGGACAGGTCCTCCGTTGCCTCAGGCTGGACAGAATCAGGGATTGAAACCTGACAAGTACACTGACACATAACTAACTCATTAGCAGCAAGAATATGTTCTTTAATTTGGTTCTGAGAGCTCACATATTTAATGTAAAGGGAACTAAGCCGGCCCTCAAGTGCCTGTATGTCAGACTGTAAGCGCTGTGTATTAATTTCATAGATTTTTTTGCTGTCTTCTAATTTGATTTGATAATTTTTTAATTTATGGATTAGATCAACATGCTCTTTTCTCTGTGGAATATTTTTAGAAAAGTGTTTATGTTGTTTCCTAATTTGATTACATTTTTTAAGTATTCTATTCAGTTTAGCATATTTTTGATTTTATTATGACTAACTTTATAACCAACATTCTGTTTCAGCAAGGAATCCTCAGTAAGGTCAATACTTATAATGGAATTAGGGTTAAAATTACTATTTAATAATTCATTACACAAGAGGCTAGTTTCTTTAACCTGAGTACATTGTTTTTCTTTCTCTAAACGGATAATACGACTATTAGCATGAATTAATTCATCTTCTAGGTCCCTAACTTTGCTTAAAGCCTCCTCATACAAGTTATTACAGTTGCTGAAACCATCCGAGACCACCTTCAGTTGGTCGCGTTCATCAACAATATTCAGATATTGCTGATTTAGGACTACTAGCTCCCGTTTAAGGCTTGAGTTTTTGTTAATTATCTTCTTGACTTCCTCCTCACTTTCATCATTCTCCTGTAACAATTGTTGACATTGGAGTTTCGATGCTTCAAGGTCTTGGAGGGCCGTTCTCAATTTAAGCTCTATATCCAGAGCAGTAGCCTTACAGGTCATCACAGGCATGGTTTCATGGTTTGAAAATGGGAGAAGTTAGTGTTGTTCAGAAGAGAAATGAGGTAAGCTACTGAATTATCTTGAAGAGCTATTATCAAAGCTATATTATCAAATTGAATGATTTTTTTTTAATGCTTTTATCCCCTTAAGATTTTACTTTTCCTAATGTGGGTAGGTTGCCTAGATTTTTTAAGTTTTTATTCGATATTAATTTATAACAACGATGCAAAATTAACAATCATGAACGTTTTTATTGTTGTATTTTATGTTAAAGAACAGATTGAGAATAACCGAAATCTTCGCTAAGTTTCGTTTTTACGATGTAAACAATGCGATTTAAACTCAATTCTGAGTGATAAATCAGCGAACTATATATGATAACACCTAACGAGGATGTGTAAAAGAGTTTAAGTAACGATTGTGTGCTATTAAAAAGTGAAAGTAAAGCAATACTCCCCGTTTAAATCCTTAGTTCGAACGTCAGCTGTTTATTTTAGGTTACCGGTGTGTAACCAAACACTGTGTTTTACTTTATATATTTACAGGAAAACAATAATCCTGAGTATTTATGCTATTATATTACGTTTACACATAAAATTACACCTTAATTTTACTTAATTACTATTAAAAAATAAAAAAGGAGCGAGGAGCTCGTACCTAATCTTCCTTTCCATACCTAACTTACCTACTCGAAGGTTATTCAAAATATCTATAAATTGGCAGTCGTTTTGTTGTCGCACATTGGTTTGCAACTCGCAAAGCCCATTATAACTAAGTTTAAAAAATTTAAAATAAAAATTAAGTTTTAAATTTTAAAAACCCCCAACGCAAAAAAGAAAAGCGAACATTTAAAACGTTAAAAATAATTACAACTCTTGAGAATAGACAGAATAGTGCAAAAATGTTAATAATACAAAAATAAATAATCCCACGCCGCTTGAAAGAAGTGTAGGTTATACGAAAAGGAATAAATAAAATCTGAAAATCTACCAACTTAAAAGAAGGTAAGTAAGCAAGAACAAAAACCGTCGGGGCTGCCATTCCTTGCCCTGAAATGGAATAAATGATTGCAATTCTACTGATTATGTGACAAACCATTGTATTTTGTAATTGCAGGACAGTAAGTGGCAGCCCCCGACGGTTTTTGTTTAAGTGTTACGGTGACAACTCACCAGGGGGCGTTGCAGCAAATATTGTTTGTGCACATCCATGTTACCATTTTTCTCCAAAACAAATAGTTCGATTTTGATTCAGTTTTCAGTGATAGGTTTGGGTTCAATTGGTGCATGTTCTTAGATAGGTGTTACTGTGACAACTCACCAGAGGGCGCTGTAGTAAACATTTGTTTGTGCAAAACCAAAACTACTAATCCGGTTTTGATGCAGTTTGTGGTTCTTAAATAGATGTTACGTGAGGGTTCTTAAACAGATGTTACTGTAGTAACTCACTAGACGGCGCTGCAGTTATATATTTTACATTAGCTACTACATATTAAAGACATTTATGTCCAAAAACTACTAGTCCGATTTGATGCAGTTTTCATCAGAGATGGCTTCGAGTTTAATTGTTGTACGTTCTTAGACAGATGTTACGGTGACAAATCACCAGAGAGCGCTGCCGGGCAAAGTATATTTGCAAGTACTTATCTAATGTACATATACTGTAGCAAAGGCGTATCTTCCATAGGGTCATTCAGGCAAACGCCCGGGGCGGCGCGTTATATACATAATATCTATGCTCTTTAAAAAGTTTAAAATAAAAAGCAAAATTAAATTTTTTGAAAAACGCGTACGAACGACGACGATCGACGTTTAAAAAGTCATTGAAAAAGGATCAAATAAGTAGTAATAAACTTACTGAAAACCACAAGAATATCCGTCGGTGGCTGCCATTAAATGAACTAGTTACATGCCGGCAGACTCGGCCGAAAACAAAAAATCCGTATGATATGGAGTACGGGGTCAAACCTGCAGGAAGGTCTGACTTCGCCGACACTTCTGTCTGTACGTGAATCAGCTTATTCGTGAGCTCAGCGGCACTATGGTAGGCTGTTCCATTGACGGAACACTCGTCAATAACATAGGTTATGTTGAAGACTTGGTGCTGCTGGCCCCATCGATCAGCACCCTCAGGAACTCATGTCGGTTTGGGAGCAATATGCAGAGGCCCAGGGCCTCAGATGTAACACAAAAAAGAGCGAGTGTCTGTTGTTCAAGGCAGGCACTAAAGACTATCGTGAAGTGCCGCCTATCACACTCGGTGAGACTGCGTTTGAACGGGTAAAAGCTTTTAAATATCTGGGACATTGGGTCACTGTAATGCAGACGGACAATGTTGACATGGTGAGGGAGCGTAGGGCGCTGTCAGTCAGGAGCAATATGTTGATCCGTTGGTTTGCAATATGCGCGAGGGATGTAAAAACTACTCTGTTTAGGGCATACTGCCAATCCTTTTACACCTGCAGCCTGTGGGTCGACTACACGCAAAAGGCTTACAGCGCCTTACGTGTCCAGTACAACAACGCATACAGGGCGCTGTTGGGGTTTCCACGACACTGTAGCGCAACAGGAATGTTCACAGAGGCACGTATACATGACTTATATGCAATCAGACGATAAAGGGGTCGCCTCCCTGATGCAGCGGTTACGGGGCAGTGCCAACAGACTCTTGGTCACTGTGACCGATATGGCGGAAGGACTAATACTCAGGCACTGGACCAAAACATAAGAATTGCCTTTAAATCGTGACTTGAAATAATATTGTAATATTGTTCTTGTACCTATTGCCTTTTTGATATTGATTTAGTGACATTATTATTATTGATTTTGATATTAATATTAATTATTTTGACATTATTAATAATTATTACCAAAATTTGCCAAATGCATGTACTAGCACTAGTGTTTAAGATGTGTATTTAATTACTAATATGATGACCCGTGGAGCCACAGTTCGTGACATGAATCACCAACTGAAAGCAACACTAGGGAGCTGGAGGCATCAAAAAACGAATGCAATCAGCTGCTGCAGGAAAGAGAGGACAGTGAGGTTGAAGTCAAGAGGATTATTGACAAAAACACTCAACTCAAAAGCCAGCTTGTTGAACTTCACACCCAGCACACGGAAATACTTGACCAGCATCACCATCTCCGCCAATTAGTGTCAGACTTCCAACAATGCAGTGACACTCATGACCAGGCATTGAGACGCATATCAGGCCTCGAAGCAGAATTATGCAAAGCACACAACACCATTTCCACCATCAACTCTCTGAAAGCCAGCGAACAGGTTGCCAACACCAATAACCTTTTTGCCGTGCTGGTTGGTAGTGTATCCGGACTGAAGCATGAGAAGCCCACCGTTGCTATAGACCTGACTGGGGAGGATACCTTAACTAGATGTCCAATTCTAACTAGTAGTCGTAATAAAATTAAGAAATATATTAAAAATATTAAAAAGTACAAGAAACTCTTGAAGTCACAAAGTGTTTATAAGTTTAACATTAATCTTAGGAAAGAATGTGTCAACTTAAAAAGCCAACTAAATTTATGTAATAATAAGTTGGAAACTAGCAGACATTTGTATGATGTTGACATACTAAACCTTCAAAAGGAATTACTGAGCAGGGAAAATACACTTAAGGAAATATCTTGTAAGTATGAGTCTAGCCAACAAATGTTAAGTGAGCTCTTGCAGGAGGCCTGTGAGTTGGTGGACTTGGTGAAGTACAATGCAGAGAGGTACGAGTCACTGACAAACAATCTCACTTGTAGTTGTGCTCCCACTCTGCCAGCTCTCCCATTTTAACTCATACTGTAGAAACTATTAACACTCAAAGTAATGTTTTGGTATATTCTGATAGATTAGGAACAGGTTTTGGATCATTGTTAAATAACCGCTCTAAACATACCATAGTTAATTATTGTCACCATAACCTGCATTTTAATGAGCTTGTTCATAAAATAAAACATACACAAATGAATGAGCAGACTACTGTAGTTCTTTTTATTGGAAACAGTCTGAGTTTATCTAAAACGGACATAGTTAATGGTGTCGACACCCTACTTAAATTAAAATTAGGTAAATTAATATTATGTGCATTGCCATATTCAGATAATTTGAATACTGAAGAAAACAATTACATTTTTAGTTTAAATAATCTAATGCATATTTTGACATGCCGTCATAGTGACCGTTTATTATTTTTTGATACTAAAAATTTTGTTAGAGATTTTGTTTTAATTCGGGAACATATGTTTCTTCCCAAGAAAAGTCAACATGTATTGGCTACTTTATTAGCATACAATATACACGCAGTTATTGATATTTTAACTGAGACTAGGTTAAGTGACGAAACAGTACTATCTAGTATAGTGTACTATTAGAAAATAGTACTGTAATAGATTCTTTAAACTTTTAGACTCGACAAAAGAGAAGCATAACAAGAATATTTTACTGTATCACCAAAATATAAATCGCTTTTCTGGCAAATTCCTAGACGTGGAATTGTTAATAGATAAATATCATATGGATATCTTATGTTTTTGTGAAACCTGGTTAAGGCCGGATAGGATGTTGTTTAATGTAAATAATTTTTCAGTTGCCAGTGCGTACAACAGGTCCTCAATAGGGGGTGGTACATTGATATTATGCAATAGTTGTTTCAGACATAAGGAAAGAAAGGATATCACTGCTTGCTCTGTTGATCGCATATGTGAGGTAGCATGTGCAGAGGTTGAAGGCCATACTTTATGTGTTTATAGACCACCAGCCTCAAACTTGTCATCATTTTTAATAATTATGGAAGAAATATTAGCTAAACTTTTTAAAGATAATAGATTAGTTTTCGTTTGTGGTGACCTACATATTGATCTATTAGTTAATTCACCAGATAAATGTAAGTTAATATCATTGTTTAAATCATTCAATTTAAAATGTATATTTAATGAAGCGACTAGAATAACAGCAACCTCAGCTTCATGCATAGACAATGTATTTACTAATTGTAAAATAAAAGAATCGGCCTTAATTACTGGCGTCAGGTCTGACCATACTGGTCAACTTGTATCATTTGACTTACATAAAAAGTTACACTTAGATAAAACTATTAAATTAAGACCGCTCGCTAAAAATAAATTGAAAATGTTTAATAATAATGTTTTGAGCACTCTTTTAACAGCTAGTTTTGATTCACAAGACCCAAATATCAACTATACATTATTTTCTACAGTATGCCATGAGTTCAATAAAGCGTGTCCAGTAAAAAAAGTTACAATAAATGCTAAACCAAAATTTTCTTAATGGGCCACTGCTGGTATTAGAAAAAGCAGAGACTTTTTATATAATTTGTACCACGAAAAATCATTGACTTCTGATCAAATCCTTCATAATTATGTCAGGAACTATTCTAAGATATTTAAAAGAGTCTGCGCTCAAGCTAAATCTAAATTAATAAGTAACAAAATTAGTATTTCTAATAATAAAATAAAAGCTGTGTGGCAGGTAATTAACAAAGAAACTGGAAACACAATACAGCGAGATCAGAATGAACTGTCTTTAAAAATTCACAATGAAGCCATTTCAGATAAGTTAGAAGTTGCTGAGACACTAGAAAATTTCTTTACCAACATCCCAATAGAGGTTACGAAATATCTCCCCTCATCATTTATACTAGCTGAATCTCTTCTCATAGAAAACTTCAGTAAGGATATTCCAAGTTTTGAATTCAAGCCCATTTCTATTGTCACAATTAAAAATGCATTCAAAAGTCTTAACATGAAAAACACTGAAGACTTATGGGGGATTTCCGTTAAAGTTCTTGGAGATATTATTGACACAATTGCCCCTGTCCTAACAGGAATATTTAATCAATGTTTGGACAGCGGTACGTTTCCAGACTTAATGAAGCATAGTAAAGTAGTACCAATTTTTAAATCGGGTAGTAAGAGTGATCCTTCTAATTATAGACCTATATCTGTGCTACCAGCATTGAGTAAAATATATGAAAAAATCATGCTAGACCAGATGTTGTCACATTTTAACTCAAATGGGATTTTACATAGTCACCAGTTTGGTTTCACGAAGGGTAGGTCGACGACTGACGCAGGAGTAAAACTCATCAGTCACATTTTGGAATCCTGGGAGAATTCCCAGGATGCAATTGGCATTTTTTGTGACCTCTCAAAAGCGTTTGACTGCGTTGACCACAACACACTGATCTGTAAATTACGCCACTACGGAATTCGTGGACAAGCTGCCGATCTTGTTCTTTCCTATCTATCAAATAGGCAGCAAAAAGTACACGTTAACGGGGCGACTTCCTCGGGGTCTCTAGTTAAGATGGGCGTGCCTCAAGGTTCAATTATTGGCCCTTTTCTATTTCTAGTTTATATTAATGACCTTCCTTACATGATGGCTAACTTATCGGATATAATTCTATTTGCTGATGACACATCTCTAATTTTTTAAATAGATAGAAAAGACACGGATGTCTTACATGTCAACGATAGTCTCGCTGTTCTTTCAAAATGGTTCGCAGCTAATAATCTTTTACTTAATGCGAATAAAACTAAATGTCTTAAGTTCTCATTACCAAATGTACCCCAAGTGGGTCTAAATTTAAAACTTGATGGCAAGAAACTAGATGCTATTACGGAAACTGTATTTCTAGGAATTACTTTAGATTCGAAATTGCAATGGTACGCCCACATTAGAGCTCTTTCAGGTAGATTAAGTTCAGCTGCATATGCAGTAAGAAAAATAAGGCAGTTAACTGATATAGCCACAGTTAGGTTGGTATACTTTGCTTATTTTCACAGTATTATGTCTTATGGCGTTCTGCTGTGGGGATCGTCAGCTGACGTAGATTCCATTTTCATTCTACAAAAGAGAGCAATCCGCGCGATCTATAAAATGGGTCCTCGTGAGTCCCTTAGAAGTAAATTCAAAGTAATTGATATACTAACTTTGCCTTCTCTTTATATCTTAGAAAGTATGTTGTATGTTCGCAAAAACTTAGGACTTTTCAAAATAAGAAGCGATTTCCATAATATAAATACACGTAGTAAACATGAAATTGTGATACCCAAATTCAGATTAACTAAAACTAGCAAGTCATTTCTTATAAACAGTATCCGCTTTTATAACAAGTTGCCAAAGTCGGTTACAGAACTTAGCGACGGAAAGTTCAAAACCCACATCAAACGTGTCCTTATCAAAAAAGCATATTATAAGATAAAAGACTACGTTGAAGACAAGGAAGTTTGGCAATAATTTCTTCTGCACATGTGGCTTCCCTGGTACCTCATAAACAACATAACTATGTCAATGTCTATTAACTACTCCCAAATAACGATGTTTATTTAGAATTTTTAATTATTTTTGTACATACTTCCTTGACATAATCTTTTCATTATTTGACATTATTTACCTACAAATCGAATTCCAATTTTTTATTAGTGGCTTTTGTGGACATGATATTTATTCAGATATGTTACTGTAGTTGTAATTGCAATCATGACATTATTATTTTATATACTTAGATTATTTTATATTTTGTGAATGTGAGAACGTTGTAGGCCTAGTAGAGTGTAGATTTGTTGGCGGTTTTCTATTTTTTTAAGTACCTGGTAATTGTTGAAAGGCCTACACTGTCCTCCCATACCTATTATCACTGTTATTTAATAATATTGTAAAGCCAATTATTTTTAAAAGAGTAACCGTGGAGTTTCTTGCCGGCTCTTCTCCATAGGAAACGACTAATTGGAACCGTGCACCTAGCTTCTGACGTTTCATAAGTGCCCATCCATGTAGGTTTATGTGAAATAAAATATTTTGATTTTGATTTTTGAATAAATTGGATTTTATGATCTAAAAAATAAAATAATTTATTTATTTATTTTATTTTATAAGCCGCCATGTTAGATTTTATGTGACGTCATCTGTACATCTATATGTCGAAGAACGGAAGGTTTCTCTCGTTGGCATCAGCCAAATTTTAACTACTGCGGGCGTACTGTGGGTAGTGTTGATTATTGCGCAATAGAAAAACCGAATTAAACTCAAAAGTCATTTACTCAATCTAAGGTGAGAATCAAAATTACATAAGACAGTCCCCCAAAATGCCTATCTCTTCACTATTTCCTAGTGCTTTAGCTGGGAAGAAGAAGTAGGGAACAAACTCCCCAGCAGCACATCTGTCTGTTCAGTTAGAAGAATTTGATTCTATACAGTAATGGGTATGCAAAGTAATTATTTATGGATACAACTAGAGAGATATGCACTAGAAGTAGGCGTTGTATACAACCCAGGCAATACTAACTACGTAGACTTTCTTGAGGTATATGAGTCCCAACTTCAACAAAGAAGGAGGGCAAAAGTGTTCGGAGATTTCAACATTGGTTTATTGAATAAAGAAAGGGAAACCAAACAATATACTGAACTCGTGAAAGGAACCGGACATAAATGACTAAATAAAGTCACCATAAAATATTGTACCAGAGAATCGAATACTAGGAAATCTATTCTGGATCATGTTAGTTCCAACCTAAAAGACGATCACTTTCACATGGCAATAGTGGACTCGTCAATGTCTGACCACAAATAAATATATGTTGAACTTAAAAAAAAACTAAAACCCCCGCGAAAAACAAGGACTCAATACGAAGCAATTGATTTTACGAAACTATAATATTCTAGAAAAAACGAAACACGAAGACCTAGATGATAGCTATACACAAGTGGAACACTAAAATCAAATCAGCAATAGCCGAAAGTAAAACAATAAAAACAGCAATTCTAAACCTACCCCAAAACGACTGGATAAACAAAAACATCATTGAGGAAATCAACCAAAGAAACGCATTGTGGACAGAACTTAAGAAGAACCCATTATACAACGTTTTATATACATACCTAATTATTGACATTATTAAATATTATATACAAAATGACATGAATATTTACTTTGAAAAGTATTACATATATTACTTTAATTATTGTGAATGTGAGCACTATGTGGGTCATTTGTTTTCTTTAAGATTATCTCTTTTTCCTCTTTCTTAAGTAGTTTTAATGATGGTCTGGTATTTTGAGTACTTTATGCGGCCTACCCAAATGTCCTTTCTTTGGTATTGTTCGTCGAGTCGTTGAGCTCCTTAAATCCTGAGTTGAGCTACACGTTTACTGACAAATGCTTGCACTGACTGGACAGGTCCACTCAAAATTGTGTGGTTCTTTCCTCAATAGACCATTTCAGACACGGATCTACATGGTCCTCACATGATCTGACCAAGATTATGTCTGGACTTTAAAAGAGACTTTGACCCCTGAGTTTGTTTCGCCATTTCTTCTCAGGGATAGTCAGATAGGAAATGTCGACTTCCTCAAGCTTAATTTTATATTTTTTATATGACGTGTAAAAGTGATTCCGATATCCTATTTACAGAATAAACGATTTCATTTCATTTCATTTCCCAAATACTCGTAGCACCAACCTGGAAGCAGGCTTTATTACAATAAGAAAAAGTGTGGATAAAAACATGCAAGATACAAAGGACAGTTATTACTATAAAAAATTCAGCGACTGTATTAATAAACCTAAGAAAATGTGGAATCTAGTGAATATATTAGCAGCCAAATAAATAAAACAAAACTGTGTTCCTTCAAAGTCAAATCATTTATTTCAAATAGGCACGAAGATGCAATTTTGGACGTCAAAAATTACATGAATAGTTAATTGATTCTAGTTGCGCCTTCCAAAAGGTAGTTATGTATGGAGAAGAATGGGCAAGAAACTCCATACTTACTCTATAAGATGTTAACAATAGTTTGTATACATTAATTAATAATTATAGGTGAAGATGATAAAAATGTAAATGTTCCTCCTTTATATACAGATTATATAAGAGTAATAAAGCAGCAGAGTACAGAAATGTGGAGTGAATACTTTAACCAAAGGTTAAGAGAAAAGGGAATTTGATACAAGACCATCCAACCACAGCCTCCAGTGTATAATAGGACAGATCAAAATATGCTTAGCAGAAGGGATTTAGTTATGGCGCTAAGACTTCGTTCCGGTCACATTCCATCAAAGAAGTTCGGTTTTCTGATGAAAAAGGTAACATCACCCAACTGTGAAGAATGTGGAGTAGTCGAAGATGTGCAACATATTTTGATGGAGTGTGTGCGGAATGGGGCTTTGAGATTTAATTTGCTTGGCCCTATAAATATGTACGATATTGGAGAGTGTAATGCTATCCTGGCATGTCCTTTATCAGAACAAGCTAGGATACTGCACAAACTGGCATTATGTGTTTTAAAGTAAGTGTTATATGTTTTTAGGTTTAGTTGATTGTGATGATGTTACAGGGTGACGTTATCGCTCAGCGATAAAGCCCTTAAAATAAAGAGAAAAAAAAAAATATTTTGCTAACATAGTTTGTAAGTATATTGTTACTAACACTTTGAGTCTTGTTGCTTGAGTAAATGATTATTATTATTTTTATATATTTACATATCTCGGGACCCTGGGGTCCCGGACCTTCGGAAGGCGTACGAGGGGCCGAAGCCAACTCGCAGAGGTCCGTTAGACGCTTTTTAATTAAATGAGGCACCAACCGACGATTATCCCTGTACGCACTATGCAAGTGCACCCAAGGACAACCCCCGGTTGGACTATTGCAGGATATGGAACCAAATATATTGGACTCTGGGTTTGGGTGGTTAAAATGGACTTGTTACCTAAAATTATGGAAGGGCTATGGCCCCTGCCTGATCAATGTTTTACTATACACGGATAAAATGGCAGGGGGTGACTTGCGCACTCAATAATGGGCCCCCGAAAACGGTCGCTAGCACATAGTGACGTAGCGACAAGGGGGCAATCCCAGAGCCCGGAAGATGGTCAAGATCCCTACAAGGACTTACTGGAATACTTCCTTCCTCCGAGCACGTTTGCTCTTGCGAATCTCCACTCAAGCCGGCCAATAAAGGCAAGCCAGAGATGAGGATCATGACTTCTCCCAAGAGATAGGGTCCGTAGGGTCGCAACTGCCCAACAGCTCGCCACATGCTGCCCTGGGGGCTTCTGTATCTCTCTTGGTCTGGCTCCTCACCCTAGATATGTTCCGGGAAAGTAAACTCTACCGGCACAGACCTAGAGTTCGGAGCGCGCAAGCCCCACCACGACATCAACGTAGATATACGGCAGTGGGGTTATTATTATTATTATTATTATTATTAAACACCTAGAAACCCATACACGAGTAAACCACTCTAACGCCACGGCTCTCTAGCCAACCAGCAATCACATTGCTCTCACACATCCATCGCATGGATCAAAACTTAGCACATCCATCAAGTGGATCGCTCGTGTGCATCAACCACTGACTACACACTATGGTCTATCTAGACCCAGACCTCCGCCAGAGCTAACCGCCCAAGCAGCACAAGCAGACACCGACTTTTACCGGACTATGGCTACGAAATGGCTACTGGTACGGTCTAACACAATACGGCCGATAGAGAACTCTACTGGCATACTTTCCATAACTTAGGCTTGCTCATCACCACTATGATTACTCTTTACTTCGACTGGTACATGACTTACTGGCATTTTTCTTAACCTATCGTGAACGTATTAGTAAGTACGGTTAGAATTTAAAGCTTTTAGCGTATAGCGGTCACTATCCAAAACTTTCGCTACCTTAAACGGATCTCTGATCTAACTTAGTCTGATTTTGCTCTTCGTTTTCTAATAACATGAAATTGCGAACTGAAAATTTAGTTATAGCTGCGTTTGTACTCTCAAATTTAGCCTTGTCATATTTCATACTACGTTTAATATTTTTGGATGCAATCTCGCGGACTTCATCAATGTCGACTTCGGTATCTACACTACACATCAATGATAATGGTTTCGCAACTTTGCCAATTAAAAGCTCTAGAGGTGAAATCTTTGTCACGTGGTTTATGGTACAAACTAAACTAGGATAACTTATGAATTGGAACTATCTAGTTTCGAGATTACCGAGACCAAGCACAACGATTTCACATTATATAATCAAAGAAAACAAAACCTCAGGTATCTCATTCATGGTCAACAACAATCACACACTATTCGCCACGGGAATACCGAGTCAACCCTTGACTCTATGGTCCTTGCTTCTAGGCAAAACCCGACTACACCATCCAGAGCTACCGCATAACGCTTACCCACAGATTACTCATTGAGCAGATACTGATTTCACTCAATGACCAGATATCGATTTCTACGGGCTACGACTACGATACTTTGGTATAGTCTCCGATCCACTGAACTGAGAACCTGCTGTTTATACAAACTAAAGTGATGTCAACTCAACATCTATTTCGTCTACAATCTCAATTGGTACTTGGCCCTCGGGCATCTTCCGAACACGGTCATAACATGAATGGACATCCTATACGATCGCCGTTGCACTGTACAGTTCGGATCAATTAATTTTATTTTCAAATCAAATCAAATCATTTTTATTTCAGGAATACACCCATATAAAATTTACACCAGGGCACTATGGAAAATATAGGTCGGTATCGGATCAAAAATCTGTAACTTCATGAATTTTTGTCGTATCGTGATGAAATTTGGCACAAATATGCAGTAAGGTTTGGAAATTTTAATGCTGTGTAGTTTATAGTGTTTTCTTGTATATCTATGTATGTTTTTTTGCATAGAATGAAAGAAATGGGAAAAAATCACGAATAAAAAAGGTTAAAAATTTATTTCAAGTGGAATTTAAGTTTATAATGACTACAAAGATTAAACCATGGTTAATTACAACAAGCAAAGTAAACAAAATATATATATATGAAAACAATTTACTAAATTAAAATCATATTACTAATAGGTACATCCTATACTCTGGCTTCAGGAAATGGTGTAGCTAGGTACAAATATAAGTAATAACTAAATATAAATATTATTTTTAACTTATACCACTTCAGGATCAGGGTCAGTAAATGTGGGTTCACTTTCAGGTGCCACGTTTAAAAGACTTAGTGCCTCCTCTTCAAGTTCTTTCACATTTCTTACGTACGGTTTTCTCAAACTTGTTATATATGGATCTGACTTGTATAAAAGTGTTTTAAAGACATCTTCATTTGTAGCAGATCGGGAACATTTTCTGGCATGATGAAGTCGTATGTTTCTGTAGTCTTTGTTGCGAGACTCTTGTGCGTCTTCCGATAGCTGTCCAATAGGAAGCACCGCAAAATGTTTGATAACGTTTTCCCCGTGTATGAGTATTTTATGAACGGAGGATGGCATATAATACTAATCGTAATTACTTACATAGATTCTTGCAGTTTCTATTTCATATTCCCCAAAATTTTCAGGGTCGATCATCATTCCAGAAGAAAGAACTTGCAAGATAATGTATAGGCGTTTAATCAATGCCTCATCTACTCCTGTTATTTCCGATGAGCAAGTTATAGAAGAATCTTCGTGCGGTATTGCCATCGTTGGTATTCCCGCTAACTTGCCGAGGTTTTTCGACGATTAATCCCAACTCCTCCCTGAAACGTTTTTGAACAAGTTCTTTCTTTTCTTTTTTTAATCTCTTATTTTCCTCAGTTGAAGCAGACCAAGTCTTAAACGAAAGATTATAGGAAATATGCAATATCATTTCCATGCAGCGAATCCAGGCGTGTAAGGTGGACAATCCGTATTCGTTTTCAGGTCTGGCAGTTACTTTCGATAGGTCATTCATTAGCCGTGGAGTAGCCCCACATGTCGTGCATGTGGAACCAGATGGAGTATCTGTAAGGACCTGAGCCACCTTTCCATCGATCATCGTTAGAAATAGTTCATGCTTCACATTTACTACAACACCATCTTTGTTTATAAGTGTTGCTTGTGCAGCCCTAATTTGTTTTTTAATAACATCGACAACTGCCTTGGTTTTTTCTGGAGTTTCCTTACAAAACTCAATAGAAATGGGTCTGCAAAAACGGACAGATGAAGGTACCGGATTTTGCCAAATTCCCGATCCCGATTGTACATCAACTAATCTGATGGGGACTAATGAAGTGATGAACAAATTGGCATCTGAAATTGTTTCCGACTCTTCTGCAAGTATTTGCTTGTATTGGCTTTGACCAGATGAACCATCACATCCCCATTTACAATAAAGGATCAATGTTCTATGTTGTTTTTGGAAAACAGAATCGATTTTTAAAATTCTAGCAGCAGTATGATCCAATAAATCTTGGATATTAATCACTTTAGCATAAGTATTCGTGATTTCCATTGTAGAAGATGGTGGATAACAGGATCTTTTTATTTCTTGTATTTTGTAGTAAGGCGGGAATATATACAACACTTTCGTTCATTGGTTAAGTTTTTCAAGTACATATATTGTGCTTTTGTTAGATCCAAATCTATAAAAGTGTTGCATATCTGGGTAAATTATAAGCGTGCACTTGTACGGGCATCGGGCCCGCAGTTCAAATATACGCTCGGTTCGAACACACGTCTTTTATTTAGCAGTGGCGACGAGGATTAAAACAATCAACTTTGTTCGGTGCAGAATAGTTATATAATTAATGATTAAACGAACTTACCTGTACGTGAAGTTCTATCATAATTATACAAAGTGCATCGTCCGAAGAGATTAGTAACCTGGAAAACGTTGAAATATATGTAGTAGCACGTTAGTGACACCACTCTTACACTGAATGTTTAGAGTCCTTTGCCTTTTTTTTTTTTTTTTCTTTGCTCGCCACCCCAGCTTCCCGGCCCTTCATTAAGTTTAGAGTTTGAAGCCACCATGTTCTGTTTCCGACATTTCCACAGCAACCAGGGAGACATTTTGGGTTGGGTGGGTGTTACTAATCTCTTCGGACGATGCACTTTGTATAATTATGATAGAACTTCACGTACAGGTAAGTTCGTTTAATCATTAATTATACTCGTGCATCGTCCTCGAGATTAGTAACCTGGAAAACGTTGAAATATATGTAGAACTTGAGAGATAGCTGAGGAAATGTTGACTACAAAAGTAAAGATAATTGTGTATGAATCAAATGCTATAATTATTATTTCCATAACATAATTAGTATCACAATTACTTCTTAATCATAGATCACAGTTTTTTCTTAGTCATTCATCACAATTTTTTCTTAATTATAAATCACAATTTTTGTTAATCAGGTAATCATGTACTTATCAGATAGCACTGCCGTGGCAAGCGCTGTTTCGGTAGGATTAATAATCACTCGATTATAAAATTTTCCGAAAACGTTAGAGCTTCCGCTCCAGCTTGCAGTGTTGCGGATTAAATCAATGGACACCCCGCATTGATTTGCTTTGGAGGTGGCAGCGTGCCTCGTACTATGTGCGGAAAACGTAGAGGTGTCAATCCCGCTATCTTTTAGGACGGATTTAATCCACCGGCTTAAAGATTGCGTTGTTACTGGCTTATGCGGTTTCCTAAAGCTAATAAATAGATTTACATTTTGCCCACGTATTTGCTTGGTTTTGTTAAGATAGGTTACTAAGGTTTTGCAAGGGCATATCTCGGGTTTCGTCTCATAAAAGGGTAAGCTCAAAGTTGGTTGTTTTGAGCCCGGCCTGGAAGTCTTAATATGGTCGGGTATTTTTACAATAATTTTGGTGGAAAGGATTTCTATATTGTTAACGTTGATTTTCGCTAGCGTTTGCATACGTTGTGCTGACGTAATGGCGAGAAGGCTAACACATTTTTTGGTTAATGTTTCTAATGGCAAATTTTCATTTGGAAACTGTTTGCTTAGAAACTCTAGTACAAGAGAAGTGTCCCATGTGGTATTGTACTTAGGCCGTGGTGGACGAAGCCGATAAATTCCCTTGAAAAATCTTGTGATGCGATCATCTTTTGATATGAGCGGTCCTAGTATAAGGGCCAGGGCGGACCTACATGAATTCAAGGTGCCGTACTGGTTTCCCTGATTGTATACTTCTGTGAGAAAATATAAAATGGTAGGGATTGACGCCTCATAGAACTCGACGTTGTTTTCACAACAAAATTTAAACCATTTTTTGAGTGCTGTGTCATATTGCTGATAAGAATTTTCTGACAACGAGGCCATCATGATGTCAGCTGTGGATGGCGGTATCCTGCGTCGCAGTAGCGCTGTCCGCACAATATTCCGGCAACCAGGGTAAGGTTGTCTTGTATGTTCCGGTTGCTGGAATGTGAGATAATGACATTATCGTTAGGTTTGAATTCCAGCGTTTCTGACACCAGCAGGCGTTGAAATATCGGGAACCACGGTTGGGTAGGCCATTTAGGAACGACCATAATTCCTGACGCTTTGTCGGAAATGATTTTTCTTAGTGTTTTTAGTATTATCGCGAAGGGAGGGAAGGCATAAAAATTAATAGTTGTCCATTTGATTGTGAATGCATTGACTGCCCAAGCGTCTGGATCGCGATGCCAAGACACGTAACGAGCACACTTAGTGTTGACCCTACTTGCGAATAGGTCCACTTGAGCACAGCCGAATTTTTCAACTATTGATTGGAAAGCAGTGTCTGCCAGTTCCCATTCTATATCTGGGTGTACTCGACGAGACTCTGCATCCGCAATTTCGTTGTCTGCTGATTTTATATATGAAGCGTATATGAAGATATTGCGAGATTCACACCATTGCCATATCTCTTTAGTAACCTGTGTGAGATGTGGGTATTGGATGCCACCCATGCGGTTTATGTACGCAATGGCCGTGGAGTTATCTACTCGAAGAAGAATTTGGCAGTTTTTGAGGTTTTTAGCGAATATTTTAAGACCAAAGTAAGCTGCCAGTAGTTCTAGCTGATTTATATGGATTTTTCTCTCATCTCGCGACCATACCCCGCTGGCTCTTTCGCTACCGCACGCGGCTCCCCACCCCGTAGTTGAGGCGTCAGTATATATTTCTTTGCAGTATTCGTCGATTCTTATTTGTCGGACAGAGGTTTCGATCGATTTTATCCACCATTTAAAAGAAGTTTGCAACGAATCATGTATATTCATGTATTCATTGTAATCTCCATGGTTTTTTAGGTTCAGGTATTTACACCTTTCTAATTCTTTAGTGTAAAGTATCCCATATTCGATTGCTGGGCATGCCGATATAAGTAGTCCTAACAATTGTGCAAATTTCCTAATTTTACATCTTTTACGATTCATCATCTTTATTAGCTCGGTCTTTATGTTTGATCTTTTTTCATTTGGTAATGATATTTGGAATTTTTTTGAATCTATTATGTAGCCAAGAAACTTGCATGATTTTGAAGGAGTGAGATTGCTTTTTTCCTCATTAATAATGAAGCCCAGAGATGTTAATAATTTTCTAGTAACCATGATATTGTCTAAGCATTCTAACCGAGTTTGTCCCAACAAAAAAATGTCATCCAAATAAATTGTTGAGAGATATCCGCATGCTCTAAGTAGTTTTATTACTGGTTTCATTATCTTAGTGAAAATGTATGGAGCTATGTTCAACCCGAATGGCAAAACATTGAACTCATAAAGCTTTCGATCAAATTTGAACCTAAGGTACTTACGAGATACAGGGTTGATTTTTATTAAATGATATGCGTCTTTTAAGTCGAGATTGGCCATGAAACAATCTCTTGATACTAACTTTACCGCTGTTCTTAAATCTTCTATCTTAAAATGATCTGTATTTATAAATTTGTTTAGTGGTTTTAGATTCAATATGAACCTCATTTTGCCATTCGGTTTGGGACGTAGGAAAACACTTGAAATGAATTGTCCATTACACGGTTCACACTCCGATATTGCTCCGATTGTTAGCAAGTTATTAATTGCTTCATTGAAATGAACTTTCTCAGATGGTGTGTGTTGAACGACTTTTGGGTTACATATTTGCTCCACTGGTTTGTTGAATTGTAGTGTATAACCACTAACCCATGACAGTATAGTTTGGTCTTCAGTGATGAGAGACCATTGAGCATAAAAAGAAGATAATTGTCCAGCATACTTTACCGGATTTATCTGCGGCGGTTGAACTTCGACGGATGTCGCGATGTTTTCGACGAGTTGCCCTGCGTCGTGTTGCGATTGTATCGCGCCGAAGGGCCCGGCACCGGCGGGGGAGCTGCTTCGCGACCTCGCTGTGCTCCTTGCTGTTTGCGTACTGGGGCCGGGCTCCTCCAGTTTAAATTGTTAGCTGGAGGAAACGTTTTGGGTTTTGACTGTATCTTATTCTTTATTTCAGTGCCGGACTTCGTTACGGCTTTTGCTGATCTAATTGTATCCGCTAGGTTTTCACCGAATAGGTATTTGTCGATTTTTGTGTCTATAAGGTGGTCTTTCAGATCTTTTTTAATAGAAAATATGGCGAAGTTTCGCCTGGTAACAGACTCCGCATATTGTATGTTGCACAAGATGCGGCATACATCCATCAGTTGTTTTAGACGCTCTTTATTTTTGTTTTTGTCTTCAAGTTCTTTTGTGAGTATTCTTGCTAAACCTGAAATTGCTGTAGCAAGTTGACTTTGACGGCCTTCGATGCCCCTGTCTCGTTTCAGTACGGTTTCTGTTACCGCTGCCTTTATTTCTGCGTTTAGTAAGGGTGCTCCAATTAAAACGCTGTTGGCAGGAATAAGGTACCGTTCGGTAAGCTCTTTGCGTGTATCCTTGGTAAGTCCCAGAGTAGCTATGTGTTGCAGCCTCGTAGCTAACTCTTTATGTATGTCAGTACCATAATTTACCACCGCAGAAGGATCGGCCCCCAGAATGTCCAACACTTCTGGATCCAGGTCCTCAGCCGAGGGGTCGTTTGAGTCAGCTAGACCTTCATCCGTCTCCATGACCGGGTCTACTTCCAGAACCTTTTCCAAAACCAAAGTCGGCTGAGATAGGTGGTCATCTGAAGTGGACGGTTGTGAGACCTCTTCAATAGGTTTGATGCACACGCTTGGTGGTACAACCTGTTCCAGTGGTGCTGTCTGTGGACTGGCTAACAATGCGCCAACTGAAAACAGATAGTCATCCTTTATGACATGCCAGCAATGCAGTCCCAGAAAACCGTACTGATGGGCTGTGTTTGTGTGGCAGAGCACTGTGAAGCAACCCAGCGATACGGCCCCAGAAGCCGCTCTGATAGGTGTTCAGCACTATGATTGAACGTCCGTGGACAGATGACACAGATGTTGGTAATGCCATTTAACAGTTGTACTGATACATTAAGAAAATTGAGCCAGTGAAACAGTCCCATAAACTGATCTCGTTGGCTAATGTGAATCCGTCTCACAACAAATGTTATGAGTAAGTTATCCTGAAACCACCTGGCGATACGGCCCCAAAAGCCGCTCTGATAGGTGTTGGATACTCTAGTGTACTTATTTTACGTTACCTGGCGATGCGGCCCCAGAAGCCGCTCTGATAGGTATTGGGTACTTTAGATGCTTTTTTGCGTTTTAATGTAACCAAGCAACGTACACGAACACTGGTTTGTCTGCCGACGATATTGTTAACAATGCCGTGTAAAATGATTAATATACAGCATCCATCAACTTTACGTAAAAGTAATTATAATTGCGCAATTCTACCGGGGCATTTTGACAGATTGTCATTGTGCAAAAAGTCCAGTGATTTTTAGGTTAACTTTGTAAAATGAATGTAGGCTTATTTGGTTATCTAGGACAGCACATAAATTACTGTAATAATAAAGTACCTTGATCTTGGTCGTCCTCTTCCTCCGTATCGGTCATTGTAAGCGCAATAGGCGATTGATCCCGGCGTGACCGTTTCTTAAGTTTCTTTTTAAGTTTTTTTATTTTCCAATATATGTATTCTGCTTCCAATTTCCTTTTTGGCATCTTGAATAATCTTGATATCTATTTCACTTTATTTTCCTGAAAATAAGTTACGAGTGGTGGCGCACTGTGACGTGAATGAAGGGCCGGGAAGCTGGGGTGGCGAGCAAAGAAAAAAAAAAAAAAAAAGGCAAAGGACTCTAAACATTCAGTGTAAGAGTGGTGTCACTAACGTGCTACTACATATATTTCAACGTTTTCCAGGTTACTAATCTCGAGGACGATGCACGAGTATAATTGTGTCGTGTAATCGTGGACAATCGTTACAATGTCTGTGGGCAAAATCAAAGATTTTGATGTGAAAACCGGTAACTGGTCAGCATATGTGGAGCGGCTAGAAATGTACTTTGTGGTTAACAAGATAACGGACGATTTAAAGTTGCCAACTTTAATCGCGATAATCGGGGAACAGGCTTACGAATTGTTGTCTACATTAGCGAGTCCCAGTAAGCCATCAAGCTTATCATATACGGTCGTGGTGGGTCTACTGCGTGCACATCTGCAGCCGACACCGTCAGTCTTGGCAGAGAGGTTCAGATTTCGTCAAAGACGGCAAGTGGCAGGCGAATTGATAGCGGACTACGTGGCTGACTTGAAAAAGATGGCTAGGTACTGTGAGTTTAAAATGAACTTAGAAGAAAAGTTACGGGATCAGTTTGTGTGCGGTCTGCGGAGCCATTTTATTCGGCAGAGGTTATTCGCAAAAAATAATCTAGACTACAACAAAGCGCTACAGTTAGCCAATACCCTGGAGGCAGCCGAGCGGGACGCTGGAGCTGTTGAGGCCTCGCGAGAACAAGTTCCGGACCGGGAACTTAGCGAAAAGATGCACAAGTTAGGAATCAAAAATTGTTCAGGATGCGGTGGTAATGGACATAGCCCGCCAAACTGCAGGTACAAAGATTTTGAATGCAGTTACTGTGGAAAAATTGGCCATTTACGAAGAGTATGCATGAAGAAGGAATTCGATCACCGTATGACATCGGCTAATTCAAACTCCAATGGGACGCGAGGAAGGTCACGCAGAGGTCGCGCGCTCGGTCCGAGCGGCCACAGCGCGGTGGAGGACGGCGGGAAGCGACGCAGGGGCGCGGCAGCGGCGGCACGCGGGACACGCGACCGAGCAAGCACCGCCGACGCGGCCTGCGACGCTGCCGGTGCAGCACACTGGCTACGCGAACCAGCAGCGGGTGACAGTTCCGGGGAGGAACGGGAAGTGTCGGGTGATGACGAGGAGGTAATGTACCAGATGTCTTTAGCGAAGTATAGAACGGTGTGTATGACAGTTAATATAAACAATAAACCCTTAAAAATGGAAGTCGATACAGGATCGGCGTTATCTTGCATAAGCTATACAACATACACTACATTGTTTAAAGATTTACCTTTGGAAACATGTAAATTAAATTAGTAACCGAATACTTTTGTAACAATTTAATTTAAAAGAGTGTCCATGGAGTTTCTTGCCCGTTCTTCTACATAGGTACCTACGCTTTGGAATGGGAATGTAGCTTAATTTTTCTTACTGACCGACTGCTTGACAATTCAAAAGTGCCTGTAAATGGTTTAATTGAAATAAATGATTTGAGTTTGAGTTTCAAAGCTTTGTTGGTTGATAGGTACCCGGCTCCAAAGATAAAAGATTTATTTAGTGGCCTGAGTGGTAATCATTATTTTACCAAGCTAGACCTATCACAAGCTTAAAATCAGCTAGTTTTAAATGAAACGTCTAGGAATTACACTGTCTACACACATAGAGGATTGTTTAAATACAACCGATTAGTGTATGGTCTCTCTTCTAGTCCTGGAATTTTTCAAAAATTTATGACAAATCTCTTTAAAAAATTTCCCGACGTAGTAGTATTTTACGATGATATTTTAATAAAAAGTAAATCGTTGGATTCACATTTAAAAAGTGTAGAACAAGTATTTCGTATTTTGGAAACGAATGGCTTAAGAATTAAAAAAGAAAAATGTGAGTTTATAGCTGACCAAGTGAGGTATTTAGGGTTCATAATAAATAAAAAAGGAGTTCAAGTAAATCCGGAAAAGTTAAAACCAATATTAGATATGCCCCATCCGACTAATATATCGGAATTAAAATCGTTTTTGGGCATGGTTAATTTATATGGGAAATTTATAAAAAGTTTAAACACTCATAATAACCCTCTTTATGACTTGCTCAAAAAGGGAAGACACTGGAAATGGACAATGACACATACAAAAGTGTTTAATACAATTAAAAAACTTCTGTGTAGTGCAGAAGTTTTGACACATTTCGATATGTCTTTAGAGAGCATAGTAACATGCGACGCGAGCTCGCGGGGGCTAGGCACGGTGCTGGCGCAGAGCGCGCCCGGCGGGGCCGGCGGCGAGCGAGTGGTGGCGTACGCGTCGCGCGCACTTACCTCCGCCGAGCAACACTATAGTCAGATTCATAAAGAAGCTCTCGCGATAATATTTGCAATGGACAAATTTCACCAATATTTGTTTGGGAGAAAGTTCACTTTGCGTACGGATCATAAACCGCTGGTAACAATTTTTGGACCGCATGCCGGTATTCCCAACACGGCAGCTAGTCGACTACAGAGATGGGCAATTAAATTATCGGCTTATGACTTCAATATAGAGTATATACGCACGGACAATAATACAGCGGATGTTTTGTCTAGCTTAATTAGTAAGCATAAGGAGGGGGTTTGCAGAGAAGAATTATACACCCCAGAACAAACATATTTACATTTTGCGGCAGAAGCGCTACTCTTAGACTCACATAAATTAAAAAAAGAAACGGCTTCGGATAGTATATTAAATAGAGTAACTAGATATATAAATGACGGATGGCCAGACGATGTCGAATTGAGAGAACTAAAACCATATGTAAATAGAAAAAAGGAGTTATATTTAGAATTAGGTTGTGTAATGTGGGGACATAGGGTCATTATTCCAAACTCGTGCAGAGATAAAGTAATAACGGAGCTTCACGAGGGGCATATGGGGGTAGTGAAAACAAAGGCGTTGGCACGGAGCTATGTGTGGTGGCCGGGCATAGACGAGGCTGTAGAAGCAGCGTGTCGTGCCTGCACCATATGCGCAGCGGTAGCTGGCGCTCCTCCAGCGCACGCACCGCGCGCCTGGCCATGGCCGGAACGTCCATGGACCAGAATACACATTGACTTTTTGGACCCAATTGCGGGGCAAACTTATTTTATTGTAGTGGACGCTCATTCAAAGTGGATAGAGGCAATTAAAATGAGTAGCACTACAGCGAAGGCCGTAATAAAAGAATTGCGGGAAATGTGGGCGAGATTTGGTTTGCCGAAACAAGTGGTTAGCGACAATGGTCCACCTTTTTTCATTACTGAGTTCAAACAATTTTTGATCACCAATGGGATTGAACAAATTTTTTCAGCCCCTTATCACCCGGCTTCGGATGGGGCGGCGGAAAACGCCGTTAAAATATGTAAACGCAATATTAAAAAAGCAATTAAGTCTAAAACAGACATACACGCTTCTTTGTGTAGATTCCTACTGGCTTATAGAAATACACCACACTATACAACCGGTGAAAGTCCGGCAAAGATGTGCATAGGGCGCAATTTGCGCATGCGTCTAGATTGCTTAAAACCAGATCAGAAAGAATTAGTAAAGGCTCGCCAGAAGCAGGCGGAAAAGTCAGCTGGGGGAACGGTTAGACAATTTACATCGGGGGACGAGGTCTGGGTTAGAGACTATCGGGGCTTTGATAAGTGGACGGCGGGAACAATAATAGAGAGGACAGGTAGTACGGATTACAAAGTTAGATCTATCAAGGGAACCGAAGAACACAGACATGTCGACCAACTAAAGCTTAGAGTGTCAAGAGATGTAACTAATATAGTAAAATTAACACGTACTAATGACAGTCAACTTGTACGCGAAAGACCCGTAAAACGTTTCCGCCCTTCGTTAATTTTTCCAGTAGACAATGACCAACAGTCCGGTACAACGATCGGGGGACCGAACCCGCCCGCGCTCTTGGTAGCCGAGGGCGCATCACCAAAACCAACCAACGATACGGACATTGTGTTAACAGCAACCCCGATAAAAATGTCCAGCGTGCCCAATGTGCAGGAAATAGATAACTATGGCTCGAACAATAATGATGATCCTAATGAACCGACTAATGTTCGGCGTGTACGTAAACCAGTGAGACGATATGGTATAGAGGACTGTTACAAGTAGATAATGAAAGAGCGTATTTAATTAAGCTTTAGAAAATAGTTTGTTATTTGCATATTTTGGATATTTGTAATAGTCTAAGAGTAAGTAAGTTTTAGTAATTAGTTACAACTGTTATCATTGTGTTAGTAATAAGTATTGTAGAAATTAAGGGTGAAGGTGTTGCATATGTGGGTAAATTATAAGCGTGAACTTATACGGGCATCGGGCCCGCAGTTCAAATATACGCTCGGTTCGAACACACGTCTTTTATTTAGCTCAATGCTTCCGTATCGGAAAGAATCTTCATCTGGTCTGAGTCGTTCCACTTACTTGAAATATCTAATTTCTTTTGAGTGTCAGCGGTTCTTAATTCTGCGACAAGATGAGCTTCTGTGTACTCACATAAAGCCCGTAGTCCCTGCACATAGGCGTTTTTTATATGCTCGAAGCCATATTCTTGGAGTAGAAGAGTGTTTTTCCTCTTCTTGGTAGATTCTGAGGAGTGTCCATAAGCGACGCATGCTCTTCCTCGTTGGCCAGATGTTGATGGCGTAGAATATTGTTCAGAATCCGATAAATTTAACGAATACATTAAGTCCAACCAAGTACAATTCTTCTGTAAAAATGTTTCTTTTTTCCGAGATGCCAGGGCCCAGCGCTTGTTGAAAATAGGAAGAATGTGCCTTTGTATGTCACTAATTATAAAACACAAGTTCTTTTCAGAAACATTGAGCTTTTCCACTAAAACTTTGGATAATGATTCCATGGTCTTGCCGCCCTCGATATAGGGGATTATGAAGTCTCGTTTGGTATAGCTGAAGGAAGACATTTTAACACTTCACAATCTGCAGAAATAATAGGCGTAGATGAGATTTGCTTCACTTGAAGTTACACTGATGTAGATGGTTCGAATAGTTTTTGCTACTCTTTATATACTCATTTTACAATATCGAATTGGTACCTACATCATTATTATCTTGTAATATCCCACGCAAACCGAGTGCAAATTTGATAAGGTCCCTTTGTTATCACGAAATAATGAAGAAAATATCCAAAAAGTTCCATATTGTTCATGTGAATGGTGTCAGTGTTAAACCGCAAAAGATACCAATTTTCGGGTTCTGACTTTTATCAGTTTTTTTCTCTTATCTTCCAAAACCGCAAATATCCGCAGCTGATTTTTTTTGAATTCTATTTATGAATAGTTAGACTACTAGTCAACATAAAAAGTAGCGCTTGGGAAAACGTGGGTAACACTGACAATCTTCGACGAAAAAAAATATAAGTGAAAAATAAGGTATGTCACTTTTTAAGTAATTACTGAAATATTTTTCTTTACTTTTAAATTCATTAAGCTGTATCGCAAAAAGCATAAAATAATCTTTCTAAAAATTTATAATACTGCATATCTGTACCAAGTATTTTTTTCACAATATGGTATTGAAACATGTATACGCAAGGACTTGAGTTTGGCACTTCTGTCTTCTATGTATTTCTATCTATGAAAAAAAAAAAATATTTCGCGTATTAAGTGAAAAAATCCTAATGAATATTATAATTTGACTATTAGAGAACCTAATAAAATAGCCATATTAGTCAAATTATGATATTCGTAAAAAAGCATTTTTGATATGCGCTTGTTCTACCATTTTGCATAGTGCAGGGGCCCAAGTCTGCTATTTGCTCGTCTGACAATGGGATCGTGTTGGACTGACAAATTTATAAAAATTTGTCGATCCCATTGTCATTTTGCTAAAAGTTCGTAATCTGCTAAATTCATAATGGTCGATCATTGGAAAAAAAAATGTATATATATACAATAAAAAAAAAAAAAAAAAAAAATTAATATGATATTATATTGGGAAAATTTCTAAATTATAAGTTTACCCGTTAACTCGCGTAGTAGACATACCGGTAAATAAATGCTTTGATTTGAGCTTGAGTTTTTGAGTTTGAGAATTTGGGTTTGAGTTTTAGGGTTTGAGTTTTCGAGTTGGGGTTTTAGAGTTTGAGGTAATACATACGTGAAAATCGATATTGCAATAGCTCAGTTTTCTTCGCACCTATAATGTTCGCATCAATAGCATGAAAATCAGCTTGTTGTATATGACCATTTATAACCGAATTTACTACAAGAATTCTATGCAATGATAACTTTGTCGCAGACATACAAATGGAAAAACTCTAGGTTTAATATTTCACGTCCTATCATAATATTACTTTGCAATTGTTGGGAAGTACATGTACCAAAATCTCAAGTTGATGTTCGCTAATCATTACGCTACATAAGATGAGCTCAATACACGTGTTTAACCAAAACCAGTCATCACAACAACGTCATTAACTCGTTTGCCACTTATGAGTCTATACAACCTCAGCGCTACCTCACTCTGTATCTCGCTCGCACACTATTGCTACCGGTCACGCGAGTAAGCGAGACAGGGCGGCAGGGAAAAGGCTCCAAGGCGCTGATAGTTTAGTTAATTTCGTTTTACGATGAAAATAATGGTCATTAAAAAAAGTAAATAACACAAGACCTGCTTTATAGTTAGTTCAGTTAATATGCAAAGTTTCATTTTCTAATTTGAAGTATTTTTTGAATACCAGCGGTTTATTGTTCGGTTTGGAGGTAACTTTGGATTTTTTTTCTATAGAGAAAATTTTATGGAATCGTGTTTTCGGCTAACATACGAGTAGTACTTAACATTAATCCTCAACTTTACCATATATTTATTTCAAAATTAATGCTGCAGTATTTTCGACATAACGGAGGATCATGCTAAGCCATTTGAGGTAGTATAGGCCCTTAATTTGGCTGTCCGTAGTTAAATCCGTTACTAACGAGCACTCAGCACCAGAATCGTAAACAAAACAATACAGCTCACCTTTATGTTCTCATGTGCCTGAGGGTGATTGTACAACGCTAACATCCACTCGCCATACTCTGCATGTAGCACGTGCTCCACCATCTGCTTGGCTGCCACTGTTCTTGCACCCGGCCGTGATATTTCTTGGTCTCCCACACTAGAAGCACACGAAGGGCTTCGCTGATGACTGCTTGGCTGCTTGGCTCGACACTGAAACTTGTAATCGAAAGCGATGTAACTACTCAATTTAGCACGTTAAAATAAAATTTACGTTAAAGGGGGTATCTTCAAAATAATTGAAATATCTCGGAAACCAAACATCCTAGCCCAAAAACCTCCCCTTGCGCACCCTGCACTTGGATGGTACTATCTTGTAGACCAATAAAATTAGTGTTACTTTCAGCATTTTCATTTTGCGCCTGAACCAACACGAATCTCGATTGTGATGTCGGAGAATGGAAGGTTTCTCTCGTTGGCATCAGCCATATTTTAACTACTGTGGGCGTCCTGTGGGTAGTGTTGGTTATTGCCCAACAGAAAAACCGAATTAAACTCAAAAGTCATTTACTTTAAGCTGAGAATCAAAATTACATAAGACAGTACCCCAAAACGCCCATCCCTTCACCACTTCCTAGTGCAGCACATCTGTCTGTTCAGTTAGAAAAACTTGATTCTATACAGTAATGGATATGCAAAGTAATAATGTAGGAACACGACACAACTATACCGAACGTGCTACAGTTTCTAGACGTCTTCACTGCTTGACCGCCACCGATGAACTTCACTTGTCCTGCGTGCTGCGATCATTTGTCGCCGATCGAACGTTATGTGGGTGTGTAACATTTGATATAATAAAAAAAGTTCTAATGATCATAAGACCTAATTTCATTTTACCTAATTTCATATGGTGTAATGAACAGTTTATATAATGCATATTTGAAATAATATCCAAAATCTATAAGAAACGTTTAATATAATTTGGAAATGTCTACTTTTATTTTTGCAAAAACTGATTACATTTAATAGTAGTAGTCAATAGGAGAAAGAGGAGTATTTTAGTTTTGAGGAGCTCGTGGCTAAGTAATAACAGCCGTACGGGTCGATCCGTCAGGTTAAGCTACACTTGCCGGGGTTGGTCCGTGGATGGGTGACCATCTTTACATACCGAGACTCCTCCGTGCCTCGGAAAGCATGTTAAGCCGATGGTCCCGGCTGTCATTCGTGGATCTTTGACAGTCGTTACGGGTCGTCAGAAGCCCAAAAGTCTGACAGCCAGTCTTACCATGGGGTATCGTGTTACCCAGTTACTTTTAGTGGGTTGTGGAGGTCAGATAGGCACTCGCTCCATGTAAAATACTGGTATTCAGCTGCATCCGGTTAGACTGGAACCCGACCCCAACATAGTTGGGAAAAGGCTAGGCAGATTGATTGATTTAGTAGTAGTTAATAGGTTGAATCTGTTCCAAAACCGAATCGGGGCTCACCGACTTTACGTAGTCTTTTGGATCCTACCCTAGAGTGTATATAAAAACCGGAGGCGTGGAGGGAGAGCAACCCCCGCCCGCTGCGGCTCGCATGGGGTGCCTATCCTTTGTTACGTAAGGGCGAAGGGGTTGCACTTCCCGCAGCGCCGGAGACGATGCAGAAGCAACTTTAATATTTTGTGGTTAGGTTACAATTTAATTTGCTTTTCTCAAGAACGATGCGTTACCTACCTTAGAAAATTAGTAAATATGAAAGTTAGGTCTAATGAACATTATATAAAAAGAACATTATACAATTTGAAAATTGTAAGAAATGAACGTTAGACTAAATGAAATTAGAGAAAACGAAAATTATATAAAATAAAACATTAGATCATATGAAATTAGGCTAAATGTTTTTATAGCATATGAAAATTATATCATACTAGCTTATGCCCGCGGCTTCGCCCGCGTAAATGTCGGTTATATCGCGTAAAAAAGTAGCCTATGTCCTTCTCCGTATCCCAGGCTATATCTCTGCCAAATTTCATGACGATCGGTTCAGCGGTTTAGGCGTGAAAACGTAACATACAGACAGACAGTTACTTTCACATTTATAATATTAGTATGGATGAAAGTTATGTCAAATGAAATTAGACTATCTGTTATTATAACAAACATTACACACCCCGTTATGTTGTACTCTCTGTCATGCGCCGCTAAATAGCACTGGGGTTTCGATTAGTCAAGACTAGATAGCGCGAACTTCAATAACTTCATCGAACGCCACTAGGTGGCGCTAGCGTACCGGATACAATCCGTCTCCGACATATACAAATAAATAAAATTGAAGTGTGCGTTTGTAATGTCAAAATAACATCTTTTTACTAAATTAGAGTTTATACGGTACTTATAACAAAAAAAAACACTAGGTACTTTCTTTTCGTCTGTTTGTCGGTCTGTCTGTTTGTTAAGGCTAATCTCCGAAACGGCTGGACCGATTTTGATGGAAATTTCACTGGTTGATAGCTGATGGTATAAGGAGTAACTGAGTACTTTTATTTTAGACTAGCTGCTGCCCGCGGCTTCACCCGCGTGGCTTTTTTCTAAAATAAAAGACTAGCCAAGCGGGCGAGGCCGCGGGCTGCAGCTAGTATACTCTATAACCTGCGAATCAACATGAAACTTCCAACGATACCTCGTTTATCAAAAAACGGCAAGTAGTTTCGGAGTTGCTAGCTGCTGCCCAGGGCTTCGCCCGCGTGGTTTTTAAAACTCCTTAAAACATCAGCTATCTGCCAGTGAAAGTCCTGTCAAAATCGGTCCAGCCATTTCGGAGATTATCCGGAACAACTAGACAGATAGACAGACAAATAATTTAAAAATATATTATTTTGTCTCTTCTTCTTTTCGTGTGGTTAGTGACTAACCTGGTGTCAGAGTTTGTATGCCGTCCATGGGCTTTTGACTTGGCACATGCCGTCGAGAAATATCTCTTAGGGATTTTTCAGGTGGTTTCCTCACGATGTTTTTCTACACCGTTTTTATAGCAAGTTCCTCGTATAATTACAATACGCACATGAATCCGAAAAGTCAAGAGGTGCGTGCCTTGGATTCGAACTCGAAACCTATGACTTGGCAGTCCGTCGACTGACTGCCAAGTCATAGGTTTCGATAACTGCTGTTAAATTATACCCAAAGTCTCAAATTTAGATAATTTATGTAAACAAAGGGGATAACATAACAAAAAATATAATATCTTCGTAATGGTAATTCACAAAAAAGAGGTTTCATTTTCTCTTAAGTATTGATTTTAAGAAATAATAATTAAAAAATAATCATACCGTAATTATTTTTACAACTCTCATTCATAGATTAATATTGTAAGTAGCATATCTAGCCACATTTTGGATTAAAAAGGCTGTAAACAGGGGCCTTACTCCCGAAAACGATTCGAGTTTGATTTTGATTCCGATTCGATTTCGTTTCTGATCCGAACTCGAATTAAAACTTAAAACTGACCGAAGTTAGTTTCACTTTGAACCACAGCACGATCGTGCGCTAGTGTTGGATTTAAGAGTATGGATCGGCATTTATTTCGAACCCAATTCGATTGATTCAGAACTCGATGCTGTTTCGAGTAGAAATCGATTTTGGGAAGCGTACGTCTAGCACTGGACTTAAAAGGGCTGATTATGACGATCATATGCCGTGTCTCCGACATACTACACAAAACATTGTTTGGCCACGGTATTTTGTTTGCATAGTTCTTATAATTAATTCACTTTAATTTTAGCGAAAACTATTAACAAAAAAAAAATATGATAAAATGTTTTTCACCACTGTCCTGTCATTTTGACAGTGACATTTCTTGACATTACTTTGTTTACATAAATGATCTGAATTAGAGACTTTGGTTATAGATAGGCTATAGATTTTTGAGCCGTATTAATCTGATAGTTATGTTTGTATGGGTATGATGACAGTCATCTTATACCACTAGATGGCGTTACTTCTGGTATGGTGACGATCCATTTATTTAACCCCTGACAGAAAGTAAGTATAATTATAAGTTGTAAGTAATATTTTAGTCCTAGCCTCGTCGCTTCGGGATGATTGATTGATGATTTTAAAAGTCTTTATTATTAACAGAATATTACAAAGCGTATACAATAAGATCTTATTCTAATTGTGTACAACTATATAAATAACTAGTTCTTAGGCTAACTTACTGTTCGGGCGCCTCCGGCAAACTTCGTTTACAAACATTTTACACTGGGTTTACTACACATTATATTCTATAAAAACATTCTATAATAGAACACAGTAATATTCGAAGGCAAAAAAGACTTAGTAGCACTGACTCTAAACGCATACCACTACTGTTTACCTACTTAAGGTAATTGCACTCAACTTATACAAAAGAAACGAATTGAAGTGCAGGATCAAAACATTACAATTGTATAATATAACATAGATTTAAACATTTATCATCTATGAGTCAAAACAAAGAAATGATAATTCTTAATTAATGTGGGTAATTTGCGTAGCTTTTCGCCGAGTATGCTTATTGCGACCGGGTGAGGGCAGCACGGTCGGTCCGGTGGTAAGTAGTTATTGTTATTCGCTCAGAAAATAGTGATGTGGTAAACGATAACGATTATATGAAGTTGAATACGATAAGTTATTAGACCTACTTTTACCTATAGATAAAATTAATGGGTTATAATGTTTGGGATTTTTAAATAGATAGAATTTTCGAGCTGATTTTAAGATACAATTTTTAATCGTTGGTAGTTAAATTTGTTCGTGAACTCGTTTTAAGTTTATACGAAAGGCAGTGTTAAATGATATTTTGATTGCCTTATTTTGAACAACTTGCAACTTATTGTAGTTTTTATCCGTCAGGCTACTCCAGGCTGGCGCAGCATATTTCAGACATGGTCGGACAAGGGTGGTATAAATGCGTAACTTAGTGGCAGCGCTTAACTTAGACTTTCTGTTAAGAATAGGTTTTAACGCATGAATAGCCTTCAGACCCTTTTCGCGAAGTGCATCAGTATTTTCACTCCAGTTAATTTTGCTATCTAGAAATACACCGAGATATTTGACCGAACGGCTCCAGGGTATGGAACAATTTTTGAAGGTAATGCGCCTGGAAGGCAATGATCGTTTACGCGTAAAAAGAATAACTTCCGTTTTACTGGAATTTAATTTTAGTTTCCATCTGGTAAAATACGTGTCAAGTAGGTTTAGTGCAAGTTGAAGCCGCCCAATTATTAAGTCAACATCTTCTGAAGAAGTATATGACGCAGTGTCATCAGCATATATTGCGAGATGAGTTCTAGGTTGCTTAGGTATGCCATTAAGATACAAAATGAAAAGAAATGGTCCTAAATTTGAACCCTGTGGTACACCAGACACAATAAATTTCGGCATAGAACAGTGTTCACCTATGAAAACTTTAAAATGGCGATTAAATAGATAGTTTTGGACTATTTTGATTAGTGAGAGAGGAACGTCGTTAACAAAACGCTTGTGAAGTAGTCCTTCATGCCAGACAGTGTCAAAGGCTTTTTCTACATCTAGCATCAACATTCCGGTCGATTTGCCTTCATTTAGGTTGTGCGCGATGTGTTCCGATACCCTGGCCAACTGCTGAGTGGTGGAGTATGCCTTACGAAATCCAAATTGCTCTGGTAGCAGTAAATGTTCTGTAACTTTTAAGAGGCTACCGAGCGCACAGTGGCGCCCTCATCGTTTGTTCGGTGATATCTTTTATTTTAGAATGAAAATGCAGAAATTAAACACGTTAAGTTGTGCTCCACAACACTATACGTTATTATTACTACAAATAGTAATTTTAAATTGTTTTGTTTTATTGTAATCATTAAAACGGAGCTTAGTGGCCACTATTTTATGACTCCGGCATTTAATGTCGCCATGGATTCTTTTTACAGCAGCCTCAGTTTCAAGATTGCTGGTCCATTGATGAGTGAGACTCATATTATCAGCAAATGCATCGGCAAGAGCTTCACACTGCTCCGATATTGAGGACGTCGCTTCGGGAGTCGGCTAATCAAAATAGGAAGTTAACAGCGGCTAATGAAAACGCCAAACAGACCTCGCAATAATTAATGTATGCTTTTGTAGAAAGGGTAGCTGCTCTTTACTTCCTATTTTGACTAGCCGACCCCCGAAACGACGACCCTTTGACCAAAATATTACCTACAACTTATATTAAACTTAAAGGGCCAATACACACCATTCCATCCTTACCATTCATTCATTCATTTTCTTTCTTTTCCATTATTACATTTAGAGGTTTTTGTTTGTATCGGGGGTTTTTAAATGTTTTAATTTAACTTTTTTATAGAATAAGTCCAAGGATTTTATTTGCGAATTGTTATAGTTAGAGAATTGTAAAATTTTAGTTTTCGATATATTAGCAGTTAGATTTTTGTCATTTAACCAGTTCATTATTGATTCCATATTATTTAATGAATGTTCGTAGTTGCTATCAGAGTTTCTCGGTACAATAACCGAAATATCGTCAGCAAATAGAATGCAGTGATGTGATGTTATTTAAGGAATTTCATTGATGTAATTAAGGAAGAGAAAAGGGCCTAGTAGGTACACTGCTTTGGGGAACACCGAACTTATTTGTTTTAAAAGTTAACCTGAATGGGGTAGACCCAATTTGATCAATTAATTGTTTGACACACTGTTGTTTTGGTAGTTTTTATTCCAATCTAGTACTTTGTCTCGGAATCCATATAGCTCGCATTTATTGAGTAAGATTTTGTGATCTACGAAATCAATGCTGTGCTCATGTCAAAGAAAATGGCAGCAACTCTATTACGCTTATCGATTATTCTTTAATTTTTTGAATTAATGAGAATGCAGCAAGTTTTTGATTTATCTCTTTGAAAGCCATTTTGATTATTTACTATTATTAAGACGGTAAGAGTTTAGATCTTATTCATAATGAAGACAGTTAGTGTTGAAAAGTTCCAAATATACACAATGTTCTAATGAAAACAATGAAATAGTATATTTTATATCGAGGGACTAAACGAAGCCATAATATACCAGAGGTGGTTTGACTCCCGAGCGTGTGAGGGAGTCAATGAAACCGAGGGTATATTAAGTTGGCGTTTAGTCTCGAGGTGCAAACTGTACTTTTCACTTTGAGTGCGAGAAAAATAGTTAAAACCATTTAATAAATATTATTCCTCCAGTCTATAAAACTTTCGTAAGTTTTTAGGTAAATCTTCCGAGATTTTGGCGGCAAAAGATTATCTATTATGTCTTTCGCTCTTTGCTCGACATCAAACTCTTCACTTTCACTGGACATTCTTAATAAATTTATTTAAAACCGAACAAAACTGGCTGTTTGAGTTTGTCTATGTCACACGAAGGAAATTAAAAAACTAATTACTTTTCACTCCCTAGAGACTAAAGTTGTCACTTTAGTAGGGCTATATTGGCGTACTTTTAGAGCATGAGAAGTGAAATAGAACATTACTAACTTGTAAAATTATATTTCATTGTTTTCATGAGTTCAGAGGGTATATTTGGAACGTTATATACCTTTGAACATTCCTTCATCTGCCTACTAGTCTTTTCGCAACTATGTTGGGGTTCAAGTCAAAGCGTTGTTATAATGGCCCTTAAATAATGAGGCGCGGCGCTCGCATCAGCCGCACTAGACTGCATCAGCCGCACCAGCCCGCATGGCGAATACAACATTGTCATTGAGAAGTTAGTTGTTCTGTTGCGACAGTTTGCGCCGCGCGCAGATACCGCGCAGAACGCTCCTGACTCTAAAATAGAGCAATCGATGAGCCGAACGCCGAATACAACGAAACCGCATATCACTGCCGACGATTTGATACTCGCAAAAAATCCGACTCCAATAAATAAAAGCCGAACATTTTTTTTTGGACAGCGATGTTTGCGGTTCACTGTAGCAGTGTAAAGTTTCTGGATTTGTTCTTGTGAGCCAATTCATTCAATTAGATTCGAAAAGTTTTCATACAACTATAATTCACGTTTACACCACCGCCTCAGGGTGAAAATAATATCTAACTCCTGTATCAAATTGTCCGTAACAAAATAAGGAAGTGGTTTTTGTTTATTTAGTCACCGCCGGCAGCTGCGTGCCTCCCCGCGCGCCTGTAAATTAGATCACTTTAAGGAATCTCATTTGTAATGTCCCGAGAAAAAAGCAAAATTTACAAATTATTTGTAGATACCTAAAATCTATTATAATACTAGTTAGTTGAAAGCAAGTGGTACGTAAACAAACGCTAGCTATATTGTGTCTACTGTGGAAATAGAGCAGACGACTTACGACTGCAGGACCGATGGACACCGACCACATGGGAGCGGGAAGTTTCCTTCATTCCAAGCAATATCGCCGCGTGCATGGACACTAGCGCGGTATGCTCGTAGAGGTTTATATCGACACGAATATTCGCCCTAACAGTCAACATTCCGACGAGCTGTGCCGCTACGTGCCGCGTGTCGCACACTCCGCACTATCGCCACGTCAGGGATGCTAACGCGCGGACCAGCATCTCGATTTTATTTGTTGGACGCCCGCCAGCCACTGCGGAATTAAGAAATTATATCTGTACGAAGGTATGTGTGTGTGGTAATACTCCCGGGTAGGTACCTATGTCCTGGCACACGACAGTATCGAGTTAATTGCTTGCACAGTTACGTACCACACACGTTAGAATGTGTTTCTGTGTGTGCGCTCTCAAATGAAAATAAAATTGGGAATCAAACGAGCTTACCTGTTAAGCGAAGTCTTGATTCTAATTTTATGAATAATGTCAATAATTATAATTTAAATAAGGTGATCATAAAATAAAGTTATACATCATGTCTGTTTAAAATTGAAATAATCATCTATTGAATAAAAACATCTGTCACAAAGCCAATTGTTTAAAGTTTTATTAAATTCTAAGTTATTCATTTTTCTTATTTTTCCGGTAGTTTGTTATAAATTTTCACCGCCATGGTGTAGCAGTTCCTGTTACATAACTTCAATCTGCTTCGAGGTACTACCAGAGGTTTTTGGACTATTTTACTTTTAAATTGGGCTTTATCATCCTGTTCAAAAAGTGATAGGTGGTTTCTAACGAATTTACACATTTCAGAAACGTATAGGGATGGAAGTGTAAGTAAACGTTTATCAGTGAACATTGGTCGGCACGAATCAGTCCACTTCAGACTGTAAATTGACCTTATACATTTTTTCTGGGCTATAAAAGCTCTCTGGGCGTCTGTAGAGTTTCCCCATATGATTATCCCATACCTCAAAACTGAACATACATGACTGTGGTATACCATTAATGCTGTTTCTGTTTTTGTAATTTATTTTTATTTTACGTAGTGTGTATACGAATTTGTGATTTTTTTTACAAACAAGATCTACATGAGATTTCCAGTTACAATATTTATCAATATTTATTCCTAGAAATTTTATTTCATTTACTTCTTCAATGATGTTATTATTATATTTTATCGGCAAGTCTATATTGTGTTTTTTATTTATTTTGTTATTATATGTCAGGTACCTCATGAATTTTGTCTTATCGGTATTTATTTCTAAATTATTTACAATTAACCAGTCATGTATACCCTTTAGAGCTTCATTGGTGACGTTTATCGCCTGATCTATAGTAGTTTCTTTAGTTAAAACAGTGGTATTGTAGCGTAGCTACCTCTTTAATATATTATTTATTTAAATTATAAGGTATATTTAATAAAGTATATTTAGTAAGAAGTATTGTATAAACAATAACATAAAAAGTAGTACTTACACTAAACTAATACATTATATAACTATACGCAATACGCACTTAAATCTAATATATATAACTAATCACTTAATTAAAACCTAATATTATATAACTTACGTTGTAACACACATTAAAAATTAAGACATCTGTACAAACAGATAATTTTGATATTAGATATTTTTTATGTAGCTTTGTGGAATGCAGACCGATCACCTGAGCGCGAGCGACCGCAGCTTGAATACCTATCTTTTTCACACTCGCGGACCTCGCGGGAGTTAGTCGTGAACCGTCACTGGACTCACGCGCATGTCGCTCACGTTCCGGTAAACATTCAACTAGACGTGCCTAGCTTGAGTACCTAGTGCTTATCGCAGACTTATACTTAGCCGTGCTATTTAGTTTTAAACTGTGCTTATTACTTTCTTTCTGTGCTCTGCATTTCGCCTTCTATAGTGTATCTGTCCTGTGAATCCTATAACTTCTAGACAATACATTTCTTCCTTTCCGTAAGTTGTTGTGTTTGCTTATTTACTGCAACCCATACTGCTTCAGTATCATCTGCGAATACCCCTATCAGAACAAATGCGTCACCGGCCTCAAAATATTCTCACATTGCGGAACCATTTCTTATTCTTGCTACATTATTTTGGCCACTTACATTGTAGCTGAAGTCTATCCAGTAACACAACACGTTCATTAACTTGCGCGTTGCGCGTAAACACAGAGCCAATAAGAGGTTTTTTTTTTCATTTCTATTTTGACAATGGCATTTGTTTAAAGACTTGACTCATTGCCTTTTTTAGCGATTTCTTGACAGAAGGAATGCATGATCTCAACAAAAAACACAAATCTTTAAAAAAATAATTTTCTTTGGTAAGCAACTGTAAATTAAAATGATTTTGTGTGATTTTAGTTTATCATAAAATAAAGTATTATTTCCACATTTTTTTTTTTCTTGTACACGCTGGGCCCAAAACTGGGCAATCTCCTTTGTTTTTTCAGTTACTATTCCTTTATTTCAATGTAAAATTACATTCTGTGTAAGCAGCACTCCATTTATGTAAATAAATAAAGAAAGAAAGAAAGAAAAAGTATTTATTGTGACTCGCACAGGAAGATCACAAACTTATAAACACACAATCACAAAAGTATAAAAAAAACAGAGTCCTGTACGAGGCCAAAAGGCTCCTATAAAAAATGGGCTAAAATAAAAAAAATCTGCAATGTATGTTGAATTACTCTAACGAAAGACGCGCGAAATCAGCTGTTCACTTTCTGCCTAGCTACAGAGTTCATCGAACTCACTCGCTGCGCTGCCGTTTGCTACGTGCGTTTTGCCACGGTAACGATACATTGCATGTGAGGTAATAAAACAAATCAGGTTTACTGGATTCCCATACCGTTCCTGAAATAATTTCATGTACCGGTCATCTTAGTATGATATACTGAATTCACCCCATCAGTCTGCGGAGGGCTGTCCCTTACACCCTGTATATGGAGCTATATAAAATTTTAAAAAAATCGGCCTATACTCGTCAAAAAGCCATATTAAAATGTAGATATCGTATACGGTTGGAAAGAGCTTCTCAATAACAATCCAGTGATAACCATAAAACACCATATTATTAAGACAGAGTGAAGCGATGCCGGGATTGTAAAAGAATGAAAGCGTCCGAGCGGATCAACGACGGCGCCAGTATTTCTGCAAACTTACACGTATTCACGTATTCACCTAAAACACACGGCCGTGTCCACGACACAGCCACACCCCGATTTTTAAAGTAGTGAAGGTGAGTAGCGCTCCGTGACGGCTGGTCAGCGTGTCGCGCCAGTCCGCGCGCATCTCGCAGCCGCCTAGCGCCGCACGGTGGATCGAAAATCGGCTGTAGAAGACATAGGATCTCGATGCCTTAAATGTTATTTTTTTTGCTGGAAATGACTTCTGCCGATCATTACTGTTCTATAAAATGTCATATGAAGTAATTGTGTGCACAAATGGAAGAGTTATAATTTTTATAAGAAAAAAATGTATGGAGCTGACATGAAAAATGAGGATACCTCTGGAATCGCTAGGATGGCCGTTATATCCTTGCACACTGTTATAGTAGTATTTATTTGTGAATTTTTGACATACTTAATATTGCGGCATCACTTGCGATTTTTTTTTTAATATCGTCAAAATTAAAAAATTAAAAATGTTTATGATATGTACATTTTAATGCTTAAATATGGCTATACCAAGTGTAACTTACAATATTTTTTATGCTTAGACCAAAACATTCTAAGAAATCACAAAGTCGTATTACCTACTTATTTGAAATGACATGGTAATTATGAATTACATAATATGTAATCTTGTCTAATGCCTCAAGTCCACATTAGCTAATGATTAATAAAACTTAATACCTATATACCTGTTAAAAGGATACGTACCATAATGAGGGTAATTAGATAAACGTGATCATTAGTCAATAACAATAAATGGTAAACTATTGTATGATTAAAAATACACACACACGCATACATGTTCGTGAACGGGCGCCGTCAGTTGGGACTGGTCATCTCTTAGCTGCCACGGCTTATTTTAATTTTTGTGAATTGTTTCTATTACGGACGCTTCTAACGTGCACGTCTTTCTACATTGTTCTCACATGTATAACTTCAACATGAATGATGTAACCCATATTTTGTAACAATATTTTAAAAGAGTGTCCATGGAGTTTCTTGTCCGTTCTTCTCCATAGGAACCTACTACGCTTTGGAATGGGCAACTAGCTTCATCTTTCTGACTGACCGACCCCTTGACAATTCAAAAGTACCTGTAATTGGTTTATTTGAAATAAATGCTTTGAGTTTGAGTTTGAGTTTGAATAAAAGAAAAACCACCTTGCTGTGTTCCCGTCGTTAGTTGTGCCTGATCCTTATTTAACGATGTCAATCAAAAGGTTGAGATCATCTTTGAATCGATCTTGAATGAGTTTTTTTCGTGAATGCAATAACTCTTGATGACCTTCTCCTCTTGCAGACCACTTTTTGAAGTCGAGACGATACGCTATGTGTAGAAGACATTCCATCACATTAATGCGGGCATGAAGTGATGATAATCCGAGCTCATAAACACCAGAAGAAATGGTTTTTGACGCAATGACATCTAACTTATTCATTTCTGTAGGCTTAGCCAAACACAGGTAGCAGGCCGCATTTGACTTAGCTTCAGACAGATATGTACAAATTTTGCCGTCAATCATCGTCATCATTAATTTGTGACTAATTTCATGTCCTTGACATTTTGAGGGAACGAGAGCTTCAATTTCGTTATCCATTGCAGTTTTTTCATTTATGACAACGTCTTTGGTTTCTTTCACAAAACTAAACTGGACTAGACGGCAATACCTAGGTGAGCAGGGTTTTGGATTCACCCATACGGTATCACCGTCAGCTGTCAACTTTAATGGAACCAAAGAGGTCATAAATATGCTGGAATCATCTTGACCACTCTCTATGTTTTCCTTATATCTACTTTGGTTAGATGCACCGTCAAATCCCCACTTTGATATTAATATCAATTGTTTATCTTGTATCGCATCAGGACTACGAATAGTTTAAAAAATTCTGTTCACTGTTAAATCTAGTAACGCTTGTAGTGCAATCTTAGCAGATGAATCCGTTACAGTCACAAATGTCTTCGGAGGGTAGCACTGTAGCTTAGCTTTTTGCACTTTATAGTAAGACGGATATATCTCCTTTGAACCTTCTCGAATAGTCGTTTCCCTTAATGTGATATATTGCCATTTCGATAGTTTTAATGAAAGTAGCAAACCCAGTGCTTTTTCTGGTGAAAATATTGTTGAAGGAGCTGGTTTGTTCAACATTTCCTTGATTTTTGCTGCTGCTTCTGGATTTTGGAGCATATGTTCAATAACAGATGCAGTATCCTCACGACCATCTCCTTTCAAAAGTGCTGCAGCTGAATAAGCTACTTCATTAGGGTCATCGCCTATATGTTCATCAGATCGTCTCTTCTTCTGCTTGTTACTTAGATCTTCAAACGGCTTTCGAGATCTTTTTGTCATCGTTGAAGTTGATTTCATTGTTGAAGTTGATGGTACAGGTTCAGGTACAGGTTCAGTAGAAATATTTTCACTTGTTGATTCTTGAATGAGCAAATTGGTTTGCACGCAGTTTGGCCAGTCAATATTTGCCTCAAGCCAATTACTGTAATCACGTCTAAAAACTTCACTTTTCCTGTGGGATCGTAACCATCTCTTTTGAACTGCCCGTGTAAATCTTCGACAAAATTCTTTCACGGTAACACTGTCTTCATCTGAAAGGCTACTCGTAGAGCCCAGACGAATAACAAGTGTGTTGAACAATATTTCATGATCGAAAGACGAAGCATCCTGATTGCTCAGAATAAAAAACAATTCCAAAAGATGAACTACAAGTCTACTCTTAATAATTTTTTCAAATATTTTGGACAGAATAGGAAGCAAAGAGATAGGCCTATAGTTTTTTGGATCTGTTTTAGAGCCCTTTTTATGGAGTGGGATAACTTTTGCTACTTTTAACTGTTCCGAAAAGATACCTTCTGAAATGCATTTAGTGTTAAAAATTGTTAAAGGTTCAGCTAATATATCTAAATTTTCTTTAATTACTGCTATTGGTATGTCATCATAGCCACATGATTTCTTATTTTCCATAGTATTAAATATTTTCACCATCTCATTTGGAGTAGGTAACAGGCGCAATGATCATGTCATTTTCAACTCTTTTAGTGCTCTGTTCAAGAAATATATGGGGATCCAGATTCTTAATATTACTCAAAATATATTTGTAGTTTAATTGATTTACTAATACGTTTGCAATATCTAAGGGATTGTCCATAATTTTGCCATGAAATTTAAGCAAGAGAATTTCAGAATTCGGTGCTTTTGATTTATTCGTGCTTTTATTTATAACTTTCCAAACCTCTTTACTCAAATTACACTAACACGTTTTATTCTTATTATTGGCTAAACACAATTAAAACAGCCATAATATCTAAATTACAAGTATTCCAGTAAATACACCACTTGTCTTCACAAAATTCTCCATCGGAATGTGTCCTCGCAGCGGCTCGACATTTCAATCAAAAATGGGGTCGTCGTTGCGAAGTCATTACACATCTTTTTTTTACAAATTGCAGATAACATTGACTAAAGTAACAAACTATGATTTGTTAATTAGTTTTTCTATTTTTAGAACTCGATTTTAACATTGAATTAATTCTATAAACACACAAAAAAATTATCTAAACATTAAAAGCGCGCCATATTTTCCGCTTGCCACACAGTAGTTCAACAACTATTTGTTAAACAATAATTAAACAGAAATTATTTTAAAACTAACGCATATCGCTTATTAATCAAGAAATGAATTTAGAAATAGATAACTTGTTTTTAAACCTAACTTTAAATAAAGCGACAGTTATGGTTTGCTGTTGTAATAACCGTAAATCATACTAGTAACACGGCTTTTTATATTGAAAAGTAGCAAACTGATTACGATAATGGAAACTAAACTAATTTTAAACCTCTTCAGTCAGATTTAATTGTTACATTTGAACTTAGTTAATATTTTTGAAGTTTACTTTAGCTTTGCGTCGACATATATTTTTTAAGTTTAACTCTATGATTCAATAGTACTGCTTAGGGCAAAACGTTTTGCCGCGGGAAAACAACCATTAAAATTTCAGCTTGTATAGTAGTGGTCTATGGGCGCAGCCGGCTGGCGAGGTGGCGCAGCGCCCCAGAATAATTATAATGGCGGCGCACGGTGGATCGAAAATCGGCTGTAGAAGACATAGGATCTCGATTTCTTAAATGTTATTTTTTTTGCTGGAAATGACTTCTGCTGATCCTTACTATGTACAAAAATGACACCCGAGTTAATTCTGCCCAAAAACGAAGGAAATATATTTTATTTACGAAAAATTTGTATGAAGCTAGTATGAAAAATCGAATTATCTCCTAAACGGCATGTTTAACCGTAATATCCTTGGAGGTGGTCATAGTGCTAATTATTTATGATTTTTTGGTTGCCGATTTGACGAAAAATTTAATGCCGTTTTTTTAAAAAAAATCGTCAAAATATTTTTATTTATTTTTACATGTAAAACGATCCCTTTTAGTGTCCAAGTTAAAAAGTTCGATATGTTATTAACCCAAATATTAAGAACACAAAACAAGAAAAATTTAATAAAAAAATTGCTGTTTTTTGACACATTTTTATTAATTTAAATAAAAAAAGCATTTTCATGACCTCCTTGGTGCCACTTAAACTGACAGATGGAGACAACATCTTATGGACGAACCCAAAACCATGCTCAGTTTTGTATTGTCGTCCAGTTCAGTTTACTTTTGTAAAGGAGAGTGAAGCAGTTGTCCTTGAGCTGAAAAAACAAATGGATGAAGAAATTGAGGCCCTTATCCAGAGTGCAATAATAATATTAGGGTGACTCATGAACTAATGATGACGATGATCGACGCTAAAGTTTGCACTTACCTTTCTGAAGCTAGATCAAATGCATCGTGCTACCTGTGCTTAGCAAAGCCTACAGAAATGAACCGCTTAGATGCTGTAACATCAAAAATTGTGTGTTCTGACCTGTATGAATTTGGCTTGTCATCCCTACACGCCCGTATAAATTGTATGGAATGTCTGTTACACATTGCATACAGGCTCGACTTCAAACGGTGGGCAGCGAGAAGTGATGAGCACAAAGAAATGCTACAGACAAGGAAGAAAATAATTCAAAATAAATTCAAAGATGAGCTCAATCTGTTGATTGATATAGTAAAACAAGGCTCGGGAACCACCAATGACGGGAATACTGCAAGAAAATTCTTTGAGTTTCCTAATAAAACCGCAGCTATAACCGGTTTGGATGAAGACCTCATCAAAAGATTTGCTGTAATTTTACAAGCAATTACATCTGGAGAGCAGGTCGATATAATAAAATTTAGAGATTATGCCCGCAAAACAGCAGAAAAGTACGTATTATTATACGACTGGTACTACATGTCGTCAACCGTTCATAAATTATTAATCCATGGGGCTGACATAATTGAGAAAAATAATATTGTGCCGATTGGGACTCTCTCGGAAGAAGCCTCAGAGTCTCGAAACAAAGATTTTAGGAGGTTTCGAGAACATCATTCGCGGAAAAGAAGCAGGCAGGATTCCAATCAAGACATTTTAAATATGCTTGTTGTTTCTTCGGATCCTTTGCTAAGTGCACAAAGGCCTAAGTTAGATGCCAAGAAAAAGCAGTGCTTTTTTGCTGAAACTCTCGACTTAATTCAATTTCAGGAAACTGAGTTCGAGTTTTTGGATATATCCAATCTGGATGCTGACTCAGAATTGGAGTCTGACAACGAGAGTGATAAGAAAAATTTGTAAAAAAATTATATATGTACTTATTTGTAAATTTGTATTTGAGGGTGTTTGGGTTTTTTTTTTTTTTGTAATATTTAATGATATTTTGTCTTTTTTTTAATTTATTTTACTTTATTTTACAAATGCTTAGTATCAATTCCTTAAATTAAATTATTTTGTATATAATATAACTTTATATGTTACTTAAATAAGAGTTTGATAATCTTTTTTCATTTAAATTAATAAAAATGTGTCAAAAAACAGCAATTTTTTTATTTAATTTTTCTTGTTTTGTGTGTTCTTAATATTTGGGTTAATAACATATCGAACTTTTTAACTTGGACACTAAAAGGGATCGTTTTACATGTAAAAATAAATAAAAATATTTCGATGTTTTTTTTTAAAAAAACGGCATTAAATTTTTCGTCAAATCGGCAACCAAAAAATCATAAATAATTAGCACTATGACCACCTCCAAGGATATTACGGTTAAACATGCCGTTTAGGAGATAATTCGATTTTTCATACTAGCTTCATACAAATTTTTCGTAAAAAAAATATATTTCCTTCGTTTTTGGGCAGAATTAACTCGGGTGTCATTTTTGTACAGAGAAATGATCAGCAGAAGTCATTTCCAGCAAAAAAAAATAACATTTAAGAAATCGAGATCCTATGTCTTCTACAGCCAATTTTCGATCCACCGTGCGGCGTGCGGCGGCGGCGGCGCGGGTGCGGCCTCATAGATTGTTAGTAGTCTATGGGCATGGCTGGCTAGCGAGGCGCAGCGCCACCGAATAATTATAATGGCAGCGGGCGGTGCGGACGCGGCCTCGTAGATATATAGTAGTCTATGGGCGCGGCCGGCCAGCGAGGCGCAGCGCCACCAAATCATTATAAAAGTCGTCGGGTAACGCATCACTGTCACTTCGGGCTCTTGTCTGCCCCCCTCCCCTGCTTCTTCCCACCGCACCTCAACTCCCCCGGTTCCCGGTAACGCTCATCAATCCTGAGACGGTCGCGGCTACTCACGTTCCTATTTTAAGTAACTGAGCATATGGAGCTCTTAGCTCAGCGGAATACAAGTGTGATTTGACGGCTCTTTATCAACATAACTATAAATGTATTACGAATATCAACAATCTAAGCTTCATAAACAAGCTTCAGGAACATTAAGAAACACAATGCCCAGAAACATGCCATTGTGGATTTCGAGGTGCCGCATTACCAAATGGTCAGATCACGCTCTTCTGGGACTAATCTCACAGATCAATTATCACTGACGGGTTTATTACTGCTAATTAAGCCTAAGACCTCGCTCATGAGGTTACCAGCATGTGGAATATGGACTCGGACGATTATTGTGCCGATAGTCGTGTCAGTAAATGGTTTGATAGGTGAACGGTTTCGAAAAACAAAACCTAGAGAAGCTATCGTTAAACCTCTAGGTCAGGAGTCGGATACACAAGCCAGTAGCTGACACGGCACGCTTTCAATCTCTAACCTATCCAAACTCCGGATACCTCTTTTTTTAAACCCCGACAGAAACGGAGGGGTGTTATAAGTTTAACGTGTGTATCTGTGTGTCTGTCCGTGTCATCGTAGCACCCAAACGGCTGATCCGATTTTGACTATTTTTATTTTTTTGTTTGAAAGGTGACTTGATCGAGAGTATTCTTAGCTACGATTCAAGAAAATCGGTTCAGCCGTTTGAAGAATATCAGCTCTTTTCTAGTTGATGAATTGACGAAATTTCAACCCAATCTGGTATCTGGGTTGAAATTTGGTATTTCGTTACTTCAGTGATATTAAAAAAAATTGTAAGCCTTACGGGTGAAACATGTACGTACGAAATATTAATATTGTGACATTCTGCATGCTTAATTTGCATGTATACACAAGTTTTGACAAATAAAATTATCTTTATCTTTATCTTTAAAATAACATTGTAACTTTGAACTGCTGCTGCAGCATCACCTATAATCCAACTCCCTTAACATACAGCAGAGGTATCATGTTTGGGCTCCTTGAAATGGTCTCTAGGAATAGGTTATAGATAGATGGTGACCTGGGGCTGATGATGGAGGACTGGACAAAATGGTCCCCACGCCCAATAACAACCAAACATATTTATTTATTTATTTATTCAGGGACAATAAACAGCTACAATATGTGTTGGAACAAAGAAAAGATAATACAAAATATGAACAATATTGCAGCCCACTACATTATCCGCATATTAACAAAAGAAAATATGAGTAATAAATAATTAATAATTGATTACATCACATTAATGATAATGAATCATGCAAAATAGAAATTACAATTAATTGATTGCTTGGCAACGGAGTAGATAATAAACACTAAAAAGAAATAAATTATAAAATCTAGACTAGTGTACATTCCTAATAACATTAACGGGTCATAATAATGTTCATAACATTACATTTAAATTTAGATTTTGAGCATACTAAAATATCAATGTCAACAAAATTACGATTGTAAGATTCAACCATTCGACGGATAGGGCAGCGCAAACCAAAGTTAATTCGACAGGCATTGACAGCAAATAGGGTACCTGCACGGGTACTCGTACTACGTATATTGACAGTGCGTGGAACCATATAACATAGTTTGCTCGTGAGATCGATACAATCAAAATCACCATGAACAATACCATACAGTACAGCAGCCTCTAGATACTTACGTTTAGATTCTAGGTTGACTTGCTTATATTTATCTAGTAATTGAGAGTACGATAAATACGCTTTATGGCATCTGTAATTCATGGCTCGTAGAAACTTACGCTGAACTTTTTCAACCTAGTCTATGTATTTCTGGTAAAACGGGTTCCAGATAGGGACGGCATATTCTAATTGTGATCGTACAAGGGTCTTATATAGGTAAAGATATGTGGAGACCCGCTTGAACTCAGTGGACGATCTCATAACGAAACCATACATCTTAAATGCTTTATTCACTATTTTTTCTACATGTTGGTTTAGGGACAACTTATCATTAAAGTTACAAATAAAAAAGACGATGACGTGCCTATTTTGACGGAGGTGCCGCTTGCCGGAAACGGTAACAAGAGCCGAGGAGGCTCCAGTCCCGAAAGGGACTTGATGTGCGTTGAGAGCACAGGCGCACTAGAAAACCGGAGAAGGTGCCGATCGTTTTGGTCGAGCAGATGGGTGCTAGTGCATCCGGAAGGATGAGGTCGGCGAGCGTGGCGAGTGTAAGCTCGGGACGCTCGCAGACTGAAGAAACTGGTGGGCCTATTATGGCGGAGGTACCGCTTGCCGGCAACGGCAACAAGGGCCGAGGAGGCTCCAGTCCCGAAAGGGACATTAAGTGCAGGGAGAGGACACGCGGGCGCGCCTCTAGATCTGGATCTAGATCCAGATCTCGGAAGCGCAGCCTCTCCTCAAACGAGGAAAATCCGGAGGTGGCCGGTAAGGTGGCATCGGAACGGAAGGCCAGAGCCCGAATGGTGCCATGTGGGGCCAACGCTCGGATGCCGCCGGAGCGTGATGGGCGGGGTCGCTTTAATGTGCCAGCTCCAGTGGAGCGTATGGAGGCCGCGGAGAGCGACCCAGGGCTGACCATGGCGGACTGGAGCGGGGGCTCCACTATGTCCCTGCTTGGCGAAAATCGCGCGGAGGCCGCTGCCGCTAAGCGGGCGCAGCAAAGGGCTGTCGTGGCTGACGAGGTCAGTGAGTTGGCCCGGCAGGCCCGAGAGCGGCGCTCTGCCCGGATGGCCGGAGGGAGCCCTACGGCGGTGGCGCTCGTCGCAAGGTTTTAGACGGCGTGGACGTCGTCCTGAGGGTTGCCACCAAATCGGGCAACTTGAAGGGCACGTTTACGCGCGCTCTGAAGGAGGCGGCTGAGGGCATCCGGGAGACGGTTGAGGTCCTCCCCAACAAGCAAAATAATCCTGGAATGCTCTCTCCGATATAGTTTTGGTGGTTGCTACTGCGCTTTTAACAGCATAAATACATGCTGTTGTTACTCAAGTACGTTTTATCCTATCATTTGTACTTATATCGGTATATAGGATCATATTTCCTGACAAATTTAGGATCAATACTCCTATAAAAGCATGAAACAAGAGTAATTGCACTCAGGAGTAATTACTCCGGTAACTCAGACTTATATGCGCCTATAAGATAACATCTGCGGACCATTTAAATCTTAATACTCCTGTAGGAGCATGTACCAGGAAGATATGCAATGAGGAGCAATTACTCTTGTTATTTTTACTTATAACTTCATATAAGCTAATATTTTGTGACCAATTTAAGTAAATTAAAGTTAAATTACTGTAAATCATTTATGTATCTGGTTAGGTTTTACATAAACTTAAAAGTAAGTTTAAATGAATTTCATACCCACATTTTAAAACTAATAAATCACCAAGAATATAACAGCACTCGGTAGGATAAAATGTTCTCTATATCGATCTATCGTATGCCGTTTTAAACCTAGACATATTTATATAGGCATTCCACAGTAATGTTATTTCAAACAATTCTGGTTAAAACTCTTAAGAAGCCCCTTTTGCTTGTTTAAACTGATGTTTAACCTAGCACGTAGAACAAACCCTTAAAATACTCCTTTAACTTCAAAGACATTAAATTATACGTTTGTTTAACTTACTTATCTATATCTAAATATCAATCGATTTTCATCTGGGCATTGCGGAACCCTAATCGGTAACAATGGCGAATCTTTTTCGGTTTTGAGAAAACCCAATATAGAACCAATATACTTATATTGGTAGGTACTATGTCACACTTGTTTGCTAAAAATACTTATTTTAGCACTATGTCATACTTGGAAATGCTCACCAAGAAAATGGCAGCTGACTTCATAATATTTATTTTATATTAATTAATACTAAAATGTAAATAAGCAAATTTCAAGAGGCGCTTTAATTTTTTTACCAAAACCATAATAGATTTCACAGAAAATTCACATTCCCCTGCGAATAAGCTATCTATAAGACTAACAATTTGACAACAATAAGATTTTGTTTTTCTACTAAGGTTGACATTAATAAATTCTGGTTCATATAAATACTTCTCTCAAGACGTTTAAAAAAAAATAAAAAAATTACAGAGCACACTTCGACTGTTCAGATATATATTATAGAAGCATTTCTAGGCGCGTATTAATCTCATTTTTTACTATAACTTACTTATATTGAGATCTATAGGAGTAATTGCATTGGCATTTCAGCGGTCTAATATAAATACGTTATAAGTAAAAGTAGACTTATAAAGTGGGCCCTTTTCGAGACTTATATGCGAATATAAGTCTCATATAGTTTAGTTATAAACCACTTTTTGCTAGTTGGGTCGTCAAGCGTACTGGCACGGAGGAGACGGCGAAGCTGTGGGAGGAGAACGGCCGTCTCCGATCCGAGCTAGAGGACCTCAAGCGGCAGTTTGCCGCCCAAAGGATAGCTTCCGCGGTCACCGGGTCTTCTCACGTTGCGGCCCCGTCGTTAGCTCCATCGCCTGCCTCGTCGAATCCTGCACTTGTGGATGCGGAGGTCGAGAAGATCGTCCGCATTTGCATGATGCAGTGCGGAGACATGGTGGGTGCCCGCCTTGAGGCCATAGAGGCGAGGCTCCTCCCGGCAGAGTCCGTCCGCCCTCCGCTCGCTGGGGACAGGCGAAGGAAGGAGGGGTCTGACGTGGGAGGCCCGACGGCCATGGCGGCTGAACCGGGCCGATCCGGGCGGAAAGCGGCCCAAAAGCCCACGCCCCAGATGGCCACCTCCCGCACAGCGGCACCTCCAACGGCACCTCTGGCGACCACGCCTGGGCCTACCCCGGAGGCCTGGACGACGGTCTTAAAAAAGGGTAAGGCGAAGAAGAAGGCACCGCCAGCACCAGTTCCCGCTGTGGCACCGGCACCCCAGAAGGCAAAGGGACCGCCTAAGGTCAGAGAGCCGCTCCGCGGCTGTAGTTATAACGCTGCAGCCCGGAGCCGTTGAAAGGGGCGTCACTTATAAGGCAGTCCTGACGGAGGCGAAAGCCAAAGTCGCGTTCCCGGACCTTGGCACAACGTCCGGCTTCAGTATGAAGCCGGCGATGACGAGGGCGCGGCTGCTTGAGGTGGCGGGAGCCTCCAGCGGAGAAAAGGCGGACATCTTGGCCGCCAAGCTTAGGAAGGTACTCAACCCGGAGGACGTCCGGGTGTCCAGGCCGATGAAGACCGCAGAGCTGCGCGTCGATGGCCTGGATGACTCGACGACCCCGGCTGAGGTCGTGGCGGCCGTCGCCGAGGCCAGCGGATGTCCGCCTGGGGACGTGCGGACGGGCGACATTCGCGCTGACGCTTCCGGGCTTGGCACGATTTGGGTGCGGTGCCCGGTGGCGGCGGCAAGTAAGGTCGCCGACGGGGGACGTTTGAGGGTGGGGTGGGTTGCAGCGAGGGTCAAGCTGCTGCAGCCCAGGGCTATGCGGTGCTACCGATGCCTGGACATTGGGCATGTCCGGGCGCGGTGCACCGCCGAAACGGACTGCAGCGAGCAATGCTATCGCTGCGGCCAGCTCGGCCACAAGGCGGCCCAGTACTCCGCGGCGCCAAACTGCAGCCCCTGTACAGCTGCAGGGAGGCCCGCTGGGCACAGAGCTGGCGGAAAGGCCTGTGGCGCACCCACCCAGAAACGGCGGAGAGGGGGTGCCAAGGCTGCCGGGGGCTCTTTACCCCCCCTCAGCCTGGTAGCTCGTCAGCTGACTCCCGGCCTAGGAATGGTGCGGAGGGAATGGACTGCGCATAAATGGCGCTGTACCATTTCCTCCAGGGCAACCTCAACCACTCTGCCAGAGCTCAGGATCTCTTCCTCCAGAGCATGGCAGAGTGGTCGATTCATGTGGCTGTGGTCGCCGAGCCGTACTTCGTCCCCCCCCGGGATAACTGGGTGGGAGACCTTGACGGTTTGGTGGCCATCATTGGCGGGGCTCTTGTCAACCCGTCCCGAGGTCACGGCTGGGTAGCCGTCCTCGTCGACGGCATTGGCACGGTTGGGGCATATTTTTCGCCCAACAAGAGTCTCGCCGACTTCGAGAGGTTCCTTGTCGAGTTGGGTGCCGTCGTGGGCCAACTCCACCCTCGCCCCGTACTGTTGCTCGGAGATCTCAACGCCAAATCTGCGGCGTGGGGATCCCCGGTGACCGATGCTAGGGGTGAGGTGTTGGAGGAGTGGGCGGTCACGACTGGCTTGACCGTCCTAAATCGGGGCTCGGTCTACACGTGCGTGCGGCAGCGGGGCGGCTCTATAGTGGACGTCTCGTTCGCTGGCCCCGCTGATGCAAGCCGTGTCCGCGACTGGCGGGTCGCCGTGGAGGTGGAGACGTTGTCGGATCACCGATACATCCGTTTCGACGTCTCCGCCCAGACCACTGGCGGCCGTGGTTCGCCAGCCCCGCGAATGGACGGTCCGCACTGGGCGCGTAAGCGTATCGACAGGGAGCTTCTCGAGGAGGCCGTTATTGTACAGGCCTGGAGCCGGGAGTTGGCAACGACCGGACCCGTCGACGTCGAGCAGGAGGCGCTGTGGTTCCGCGGGGCGATGACGCAAATTTGCGACGCGTCGATGCCCCGGGTCCGAGCACAGACAGGAAGGCGCCAGGTGTACTGGTGGACTGCCGAGATCGCGCAGTTGCGCGTCGCGTGCGTGGCGGTCAAGCGCCGGTACACCCGATACCGGAGGAGACGTCGTCAGGTCCCTGACGAAGAAGCCGCGCTGTATGAGGTGTACCGCGTGGCGAAGGAGACTCTGGGGCTGGCCATCGGCGAGTCGAGGACGCGAGCCAGGGAGGAGATGTTGGAGACTCTAGACGGGGATCCGTGGGGGCGCCCTTATCGCGCAGTCCGGGAAACTTCGAGCCGCGGCGCCCCCACTTACGGAGAGTCTCCAACCCGAGCTGCTGGAGGAGGTAGACGCAGCCCTCTTCCCGGCAAGAGCGGAGCATACTCCGCCGCCGATGGCTTTGCCCACAGCCGCAGAGTCTACAGAGGAGAACGCCATCAGCGTCCCAGAGGTGACACAGGCAGAGATGAGGGCAGCTGTGATGCGGCTCCGGGCCAAAAACGTGGCTCCGGGGCCCGACGGGATCCACGGCTGCGTGTTGGCCCTCGCTCTGAAGGAGCTTGAGCCCCAACTGAGAGGACTCTACACAGCGTGTCTTGAGCGGTGTCCCGGGGTGGGGTGATGTTGGCGGTGTCCTTGGACATCTCTAACGCCTTCAACACCCTGCCCTGGAGTTGCATTCGGGAGGCACTGCGGTATCATCGGGTACCTCCCTACCTCTGCCACATCGTTGGGGCTTATCTGTCCGAGAGGTGTGTCACCTACGTGGGACGTGATGGCGTAAACCAGCGCCGCATGTCGTGCGGTGTTTCACAGGGCTCGGTCGTAGGGCCGCTCCTGTGGAACATCGGGCACGACAACTTATCATCAATCAACACACCAAGATCTCTCACAATAGATACATTACTGAGTGCTGTATCGTGCAATGAGTATTCAAAGTTAATAACTTTTTTTTTTTTGTGAAATTGATGCAATTGCACTTGGAGAGACTAGGGTATAGTTTATTGTTTAGACAGTAGTCAGTGAGACTGTCTAGATCTTGTTGGAACAGTCCACAATCCTCTACAGTCTGTATAGACCTAAAAGCTTTTAGATCATCAGCGTACACAAGAAACTTAGTATTTTTAAACATTTGTCTATGTCATTAATATATAGAATAAATAATAGCGGTTCCAGGATTGAACCTTGTAGAACACCCGACGTTATATGCACTGCATCAGACTGATGACCATTCACGACAACCTTTTGTGTTCTATTTTTAATATAGGATGAGAACCAGCGAAGCAAATTTTCTCGTATACCATTAAACGCAATCTTATTCAGTAGGATAACATGGTCAACCTTGTCAAAAGCTTTTTTGAAATCTGTATAGACCGCGTCAACTTGCGACTGCCTGTCTATGTTTTCAAAAAGATAATTGGAAAAAAATCATAAATTTTAAACAGTCGAACGTCGCTGAACAAACCCATGTTGCTCTGGGATGATGACGCTGTGTAATATTGGATAGATTTCATTATGTACGAGTCTCTCAAAGAGTTTTGACAAGGTCGATAGAATCCAGATAGGCCGGTATTGCTCTACATCATGTTTTGAGCCATTCTTGTGTACAGGCGCGATGTTAGCCTGTTTCCATTCATCCGGGAAAACACCCTCGCTTAAACATTTATTGTAAATAATAATCTTACAGATACTGCAAGCGGTGGCCTTAAAGAACAGGGCTGGGTACCCATCGGAACCTGCTCCTTTGGATGGATCCAGTAATGTTAACTCTCTAAGTATTTTGCCTTCTTCAATATGCAAGTTATCAATCAGGCTAACACGCTAACAGCGTTTTTTTCGACTTTTTGTCATTTTGCTCGGCTCCTTAGGGACGTATCGTGATGTTAAATAGCCTATACATCTATTTATATATATAGTGAGTTAATCTTAAAAGATAGACATATGCTGTCGCGGACTTTTTTTAGAACTTCTAAAGAGTAACAATTCCATCATACATGATATTTGCGTAACTTAAACCGTTTACGCAGCGCACGCAAAGGAAACTGTCAAAAAAGAATATATTTTCCCGTTTTTGCAATATTTTTCATTTATGCTCCGCTCCTATTGGTCGTAGCGTGATGTTATATAATCTATAATATTTCTCGATAAATTGACTATCCAACAAAAAAAAATTTTTTTCAATTCCAACCAGAAGTTCCTGAGATTAGCGCGTTCAAACAAACAAACTCTTCAGCTTTATATATTAGTATATAGATATAATATATATACATTATATATATTATTTTTTTAAACGTTGCCCCACACTAGGAATTTCTCCTGTATCGTGGGTGCGTTTACAAACATTTAGACTCACATACACAAACAGCCAGACCCGGAACAACTACTTGTAGATCATACAAATATTTGTTCCGTGCGGGAATCGAACCCGCGACACGCAGCGCAGTAGTCAATCGCTTAACCACTGCGCCAACCGTGCCGTGAAATCAATATTATATATATATGTATAATATTTTATATTTTTTCTCCTACTGTTTACGTTAAAAGCAACAGAGAGATCCTCGCTTGATACTTCATTTTAGAAACTGTGTGTAAGAAATAAATCTGAACATTCTGCTTGCATTAATCAATTATCTTACATGTAAAATGAATTCGGTAGATTTTCCACGTCCTCGATTTGTACAAGTTCTACGCGAAAAACTGTACTCGGTTTGGTAATGTAAAGTCTAACACAGCTTCCGCACTTTGTTCAATATATAAGAAATATTGTGTAAAAATACGTCCTCGGAAGGGCGTCGCAGGGCTTATATAAGGGGTCCTCGGTTGGCCTACACAAAGTCCTCGTATGTGCATCGCTAGTCACATTTAGCTGTGTATTTCAGGTCCTCAGTATATTAGCCGCAATTCATACGAAAAAAAATTGAGATAGTATTATCCCAATAAGCTCATCACTATAGATTTACTCATCTGTCTCTTTCTATCTTATGTAAAAAGGCCAACGAGGTATATAAACCAGTGTTTTGGAGGGTCCTCCGTTCGTTCAAGAATTAACCAGGTCCTCGTAAGGGTATCTGTACAAACAAGGGCGTGTGTCTTGTGCATGGTGAATGACACTGAGTATCATGTAACGGTGCCGAATAAATATTCTATTTCCTCATAGTCGAAATTTTCTAGCCAGTGGATAATCGTTTTTTTGAATTGGTAGTTATTTAGATTTTTAAGTTGTTTGATCCCCTTTTCTTTTCCGATTTTGTTGTAAAGACGTGGGGCAACATAATAGTAGTGTTTGCTAGCTAAGACGCTCTTGGTACCTTCATCAACTGGGCAACTATCAATCCTTTTCGATGAGATAGGCCGATTCGGGATGGCATACCGGTGGTATCTTCGCAGGCATTGGTAAACAAAGATCTTACGGACGCTAAGTACTTTGGCTTTTCTGTAGACTTCAGTCGTAGGCGTCCGGTATCTCAGTGATAGAAGGACTTTTAGCACCGCACGCTGAGCTCGCTCCAGCTCGATCATGTGAAAGCATGATTATTAAAGTATTTTAGTTTTCTTGATTTTTTAATTCTTTATAAATATTACTAAAACTAAATAGAAAAATACTGTATTAAAAAAAAAAATGCATGACAGAAATGCAGTAAGCATGTTGTACCCAGGAATTGAACATCCAATATTGCGCACGGCAAGCGGTCTCGAGACCTTTGGTCTATTTAGACATTATAATTAACATCGTAAATAGTAACCCTATCATTGCTTATCGTTACACGCAATAATAAAAGTATTAACTTTTTATTGAATAAAATCAATATTTAAAAAACACTTAAAAAAAATTATTGCCAGTCATAAGGACTGCCGACAGAAGTGAAAACACAAAACTTTGGAATAACAGTGCTTTTGTACATATAGCTCATGGAAAGCGTTCGGTGACGATGACGCGAATTCCATGATTTTGGTTCACCCAAAAGTACACATATAAACACAGAATACTTATAGCTCATGGAAAGCGTTCGGTGACGATCGCAAACCCATAAGTTTTTCCCCTACCAAAAATCGCTCAACGCGCCTAAAGAAGTTTTCACTTCAAAAAAAACTTATTCATTCACAAAAACAATACATTAATTTCATGCATTATTTACATTAACATGTTTTTGCAAAATACAATAACCAACTTGGGCCTATCACGGATTTGAACGCACATGTCTTTTGGGGGGGGTAACCACTTAATGGACCTGTGTGTACGTTTGCTTATACCATCTTACATTTAAGAGCGCTGTCTCAAGTTCACTAGCGCCACTCCTTTAAAAAAATATTATCTCGTGACTGAGAAGGAATTATGAAAAATGGCTCAATCAGCTGCCTCGGTAGGTAAGTGTATCTAGATTTTTATAATACCTTTTATAAAGTTTCATATTGAGACAAGAAGCACCAAAATATGATCTAGAGGAATGTGGCCGTTTTTCTTAAGATATTAAAGCACTGATTGGATTAGATTTAAAGAGTTTATTAAATGTTCTTCAAGTGTAAAATGTCTTAAAGTAAAATGTTAAGTAAAATGTTATGTTAAAATGTTATGAATGCACCCGGTCCGTTTGATGTCTGGTAATGCACTGATGTTCGAGTATAATGACTGCTGTAAACTGCTGCGTTAGCAGGTGTTCGGTTGCTTAGACCGAACATATTCCGGGGCGGCAAAGATGCAGTTGAGATGAGTGTATGATAGTAGTAGTAGTTGAGATAATCTTAATGTCTCTAGTTTTTATTTAAGATTGGTGAACACGCTTTATTTTGTTTTTTAACTACACCCACTTGCACTGCACTTTGAACACTGGACTGACGGTCAGCCTCGTTTAGTCGCGCACAAGCACTAGCACTCGCGTCGTTACTTTGTAGCTCAATGTCTGGGGAGATAAGCACGCGTCGCATACGGCGTCGTCGCCACCGCCACAGGAGCACGGCCGTGCCGGCAGCCGCCTCCAGCACGAGGATGTAGCTTACCACGTAGTGATGGATGTCATTACTGACAACATCTCATCTAGTTCTACGTCGCTGTTTCTTATCTGTTTGATTTGTTTGTAGATGTTGAGCAAGTCATCATTTAATTCTTCCTCCTCAGTTTGGTTTTCGTGGGCCTTCACCATCGGTATGCTCACATTGATAATATTGTTTAGTTGGTCAATCTTGGGTACGTAAGTATTTGACTGTACCGTTATGTTGTTGTCAAATTTTGTGTTTGCATGCAAGGTAAAATCTTGCCCTTTGAGAACACAACCCTGTCCAAGGTATATTACTCGTATTCCTACTTTGAGTTGTTCGACTGTTCTCCACAAATTATTTTAATGGAATAGTTGTTGCAGCAGTGATATAAATACTCGTACTCAGAAGGATCGTTCAACGGTACCCACATGTTTGAACATAATGTTTGTTCAACTTTACATTGGTTAGTCTCATGATTGAGATTGCAATAATTATTGTTGTCACTGCCTAGATGGTAAACAGGCTTCTTTAGCAAGCACATATATGTCTCTTGCTGAGTGAGACATATTGAAAGGTCTTCGTTGTTTATCGGCAAGTAGGAGTCCTTTTTCAGATTCACTGCCATGTATTCTGATTTTGGCAGAATGCTTGTCATGTCCTTACCGAATTGTTTGGGAATCGGTATCACTTTGTATAACTTTCTTCCAACGGCCACTAAAACTGCGCTTGCACAATCCCTGTTACTTCCCATCCTTGATTACGCTGATGTCAGTTATCTCGATCTTACTGAGGCACAACTAGATAAACTTGAGCGACTTCAAAACTTTTGCATTAGATTTATATTTGGCCTGCGCAAATATGATCACATTTCTGAGTTTCGTACAAAGCTCAAGTGGCTTCCCATACGTCTTCGCCGGAATTCGCATATCTTATTTCAGCTCTACAGTATTCTATTCAATCCTAAAACCCCCTCTTATCTTAAAGAACGTTTCAAGTTCCTTCATGACACACATAATAGATATCTGAGGTCATCGGAAAACTTGTGACTAGAGATGCCAATGCATTCCACTAGTTTTTATGACAAGTCTTTTACAGTTCAAGCAGTACGGTTATGGAATGCCTTGCCCGTCTCGATGTTGAATGTTGGTTAAAAATCACTTCCTCTCTCCTTAAACATCATCATAACTTAAAGTTCCTTGCTCTTGTATCATGTTTATTATTGTATGTATATATATATACTAGCTTTTGCCCGCGGCTTCGCCTGCGTGGATGTCGGTTATCGCATAAAAAAGTACCCTATGTCATCTCCATATCCCAGGCTTATATCTCAAATTTCTAACTTAATATTAATTTTAATGTGATTCACTATGTGAATAGAAACCGAAACAAATGATTTAATATAATAAAAGTACTTATGTTCTGAACGTCTAATGAGTCTTTACCTAAAGATAACAAACACAAAATCAAAATACGAAATTTCACTCAAATTCTTAAAACAATCAATTGTACCAAATTACAACACGAAATAAAAATGCGACACAAATAATAATTTTAAAATAATTCACGTAAGCACCAACAATGTGAAAACAAAACGAAATCCTCCGAAATGTCGCACGATACACCGGTTGTGCTGAGAAAACACTTGAAATCTAATGAACACCATTGGTGCATAACTTTTCTCAGGGTCACGTTCGCAATTGGACGAAATATTTGACATTTATTTTGTACTTGCAACACGATCTGGCTGTAGAATTCGATTAATCGACTAACACTTGACTGGTAAATACATTTAAGCGGGAACACCACTACACGAACGAAATAAAAAAAAGAAAACAAAATACGTCTGTACTCTGTGGTCGTGTGGCGGTGTGGCGCGATGTAAAAATTCATCAAGGTTATAATATGTGCGTAAAGTAATGGATTCAATGAGAAAACGGTTTAATCATAGAAGAATCTTTTACAGAAATACTGAGAAATAAATGTAGATTTCGTATTGAGTGTTAGTTTATCGAAAAGTGATAAATATGTCAGTAAAAAAGTAACGTAAGTTTTGGAATGCACAAATTTTGATCATAAGGCCACCGTGTTTAGTAATGTTTTTTATGATAAATATTCTTTTATACTGTTTGAAATACACATAAGTAGCTAGCTTATTTATCTACGAACATAATTTGGCTAATAGCTACTGATATTATAGCGTATTGTTATCGTAATCGTATTTCCAAGAGTAAAATTCGGCAAAACTACCTTTTGGAAGGCGCAACTAGAATCAATTAACTATTCATGTAATTTTTGACGTTCAAAAGTGCATCTTCGTGCCTATTTGAAATAAATGATTTGACTTTGACTTTGATTGCGATGAAACAAACACTAATCACTACTCCGAGTTATACACAATATTTAAGTATAAAAGTTAACCATATTGGTTTGGTACTTTTTACGTTGAACCTGTTCAAACAATATCGGACAGAAAAACAGACAAAAATTGATGAAATAGCATCTGTTGGTCATTCTTTAAAACCCTTCTTTTTTTTTTTGGAAATATTTTCAATGTACAGAAACTCCTCGTCTACAGATTTATTATAATAATATGTATAGTGTAATGTTCAATGGATCAATAAAATACACTTTGCCAGATCGCACAAGTGAGGTAGTAGTATATACGTCTAGCGCACGTCTGCTCTCGCTCACGGTTAGTGATCGACTCCCCGAGCCGCGCGCGCCGCCCAGGCACATACACTACATCCCTTCTTTAATTTATAAATGATTGTAACAATAACTTAAACAACAATATTAACAACGAAAGAACAGAATAGATTTAGTAATATAAATTAATGAATCAGGCATACAAACATTATATCAACCACAAAGTAACAGACGGATTATCATTTTAATTGCATAAAGGTTTATTGCAATAATTTAGTCCTCATTGTTCAATGACCCACAAGGTCCTTATTATCATTGTCCATAACTTGCCAAGAAACATTAATTTTCTTTAAATGTACTATATTCCGACGGCCATCGGTGACTCCCGTCACTGTGTGAGAGGTAGGGTTATAGTTAGGTGTCAATTTGTTATCCATAGTTATATTTTTTTTTTTTTACATTACCTTTTCCCCTATTCCTAAATTAGAATCACTAGCTCTTCTTTTTCTATCCCCATATTCTTTCCCTTTTTCTTTCATTAGCATATCCCTATCTCTCACATCAGAATCTATGAGTAGGTATATGTTCTTCATTTGGAGTGAAAAGAACTTTATCTCAAAAGCGGGCAATATGTACATTTTTACATTAGCTTAAAATACTTTGTTACAACATTAATCTCTTGGATAATTTCTCAAAGTTATCAATTTTACCAGTGGAAAGAAACAGAACATGAATATTCCTTTGATTAAACACAATACAATAATAGCCATATCATAACACAAACAGAACAACATAGTCATTAGTAATAATCAAGATATACGTGAACACAGTCCATCTTTCATCACAGTTCTAGCAAAAAGTAAAGTACATCCAACATTGCCGCCATTTTAAACCAATCCTAGACGGTCATACATAATTGTTAAATAACTTCTAACATAGGTAATAATTTACAAACCGTATGTAGTGGAACTATATTTTTTTTTTTTTACATATTACGATTATTTAGCAATATAGTATGTATTTATTTGTAATCTTTAAGTAAAATCGAATAATATAATAACATAAACTGGATGTTGTGAATATCGTTTGAAACACCTTGTTACTTTAAAATTACTTATTATTATATTAATTATTACTTAATCATATATTGTATCGCTAAGTAAATAAACATTTATATTGATTATTCAAAAACCACAAATCGTGACTTGTTCAGAAACTCTGGAATAGTTTTTTGTTTAACAATAAAAACCATTTATAGAAAACACATAATATGTCTATGAAATATCAATTAAAGAAATGCAAATACCATAATAATATATTTTTCAACACACTTGCTCGTAAAGTGGCTAGGGTAGGGTAGGGTAGGTAGGTAGGTAGGTAGGTAGGGTAGGGTAGGGTAGGGTAGGTAGGGTAGGGTAGGGTAGGTAGGTAGGTAGGGTAGGGTAGCGTAGGGTAGGGTAGGTAGGTAGGTAGGGTAGGGTAGGGTAGGGTAGGGTAGGTAGGTAGGGTAGGGTAGGGTAGCGTAGGGTAGGGTAGGGTAGGGTATCGTAGGGTAGGGTAGGTAGGTAGGTAGATAGGGTAGGGTAGGGTAGGGTAGGGTAGGTAGTTAGGTAGGTAAGTACGTAGGTAGGTAGGTAGGTAGGGTAGGTAGGTAGGTAGGGTAGGGTAGGGTAGGGTAGGTAGGTAGGTAGGGTAGGGTAGGGTAGGGTAGGTAGGTAGGGTAGGGTAGGGTAGGTAGGTAGGGTAGGGTAGCGTAGGGTAGGGTAGGTTGGTAGGGTAGGGTAGGGTAGGGTAGGTAGGTAGGGTAGGGTAGGGTAGGTAGGTAGGTAGGGTAGGGTAGCGTAGGGTAGGGTAGGTAAGTAGGTAGGTAGGGTAGGTAAGTAGGTAGGTAGGGTAGGGTAGGGTAGGGTAGGTAGGTAGGGTAGGGTAGCGTAGGGTAGGGTAGGTAGGTAGGTAGGTAGGTAGGTAGGTAGGGTAGGGTAGGGTAGGGTAGGGTAGGTAGTTAGGTAGGTAGGTAGGTAGGTAGGTTAGGTAGGGTAGGGTAGGGTAGGGTAGGGTAGGTAGTTAGGTAGGTAGGTAGGTAGGTAGGTAGGGTAGGTAGGTAGGTAGGTAGGTAGGTAGGTAGGTAGGTAGGGTAGGTAGGGTAGGGTAGGGTAGAGTAGTGGAGTTTATACTATAGCTTTTGACAGAACGAAGTCTGTCGGGTCAGCTAGTCTTTTATATAGATAACAGTAACACTACTGCAGAGCCTTAGGGTACTTATTAGTATTTGCGTGCCCATTAGAGCATTTCGGATTCAGCATGACCTTTGACGTAAGCGTAAGTATGACTAACTAAATATACTAAATAACTTTATTCGATTACGTTACTTTACTATTACTAGGGAAATTGACTTTATCTATTAACATACTAGGTTTATTAACTGGTCAGCAATAAATATGCCAGTATTTAAGCCATTATTGATGCTTACACTAACGTTTCTCGGTCTTTTCTCACATTCATTGATTCTTTAGGCATGGTCGTATGTGCGAATAGTATTTGCGTGACCCTGATATTTCTGTGTCAAAATGCAAACAATTGATCGTAGTAAAACCAGTGACCCAATTAAAATAGTATCTACTGATTTTGTTTTATATTTACAATAAGTGGGTATGTACATTATTCATTCCTGTAATTTTTGACGTTCAAAAGTGCATCTTCGTGCCTATTTGAAATAAGTGATTTGACTTTGACTTTGACAGAAAAGTTAAGTATGTCCAAGATTTATGATTGGTATAACTGACTGGCTGGAATAATTGGTTATTATTTTTATTTAAAATAAGAAGCTTGCAAATAACTCAAGTATCTTGTTGTTTAAATGAAAGCACCTACTCAATAATAATAATTAACAATAATTTACTGTTTGCATTATACATTAAAAATAATTGCGTACTATTCAGGCATGGCCCTTTGTTTTGTTGTAAACAACACTCACTGCATGGCCTTTATAACATTTACGCTTATCAGTTGTTTACATCAATCGAAACAGTTTTTTTTTTCCGTTACTTTATTATACGAAACTGAGGAAACAAAGTAATCATTAGCTGTAAACGTAAACATCTAGCTTGACAACGATTTTTGTTTTTCTATGGGTTTGCTCTTGACTCTAGTCTAAGTCTGGGTGACTGAGACAAAGTCTACGATGGAATGAGCGTACCCAGAAAAAGCCTGTTCACTCTCACTTTGAATAGATTATGGTTGTATGCATTATTTATTTACGTGAAGGTAGGTACAGCGTGACTACGTTCTGTTTTCACTTTAGTATCCAAACTATATAATTATACGAAATATAGTCCCTTGATTGATCGTAAACAACTTTTAACGTGCCATAGTTTTCAGCGTGCATTCTCCCCCTTTTTTGGTAAATGTTTTCAGTACTTACTTTTATCCTCGTCGCCACTTGTAATGTTCAATGGATCAATAAAATACACTTTTCCAGGTCGCACAAGTGAGGTAGTAGTATATACGTCTAGCGCACGTCTGCTCTCGCCGAGCCGCGCGCGCCGCCCAGGCGCATACACTACATATAGATATAGAAGATATAGATTTGGTAATTTTATCTTCTAACCTCGAGAGAATTGTACCCTAAAAGAAAGTTCGAAGGGTACATAAACAGATGATATCCATTAAAGCGTTTATACTCGTATTGATACCTAAAATAAGCCTTTTGTACCATGCTTGACACCATGTTTGTGGTCAGTACGTGGCCACTCTGGCCACTGACACGGGTGCCGTGCCACACAGTATTACTAGCTGTATGCGGCAAACGTCTGCAATCTTAATGTAAATCTGAATATCAGATTGTGTGAAGAGGCTTTCGGCGGCGGCGGAGGCTCGATATCCAACTGCGGATGAAAAATAATGACATCCGCAACATTGATATCTCTGCGTTAGACGGCGCGGGCGGTAATGTCTTGATGGGCCATCAGATACCGACACCGAGATACCGCGAGTTTGGCTTACACATTCATAATTCAGTCATTTGCAATGCCAAAACGTTAAAAGGTACGAACGTTAATAGGTACTAATGCATAGCGAACGTCAGGTCACTATCCAACATGGAAAAATTGCCGGCAAACAGTGTACTTGTACCGCATAAAAAGAAACGAATGGAGGCGACCTTTTTACCCATGTAAGGGTTCATGCAAACTAATTTAATTGTTATCTTTTTTATTTAGAAAAAAATAATCTATTTTAAATCATTTATTGTTAAGTATATTTTTTATCTAATTATTTGATTGATTATTATAATATGAATTTTAATAGCTAAAATATAACTATTATTAATATTTTCGGCAGGAATCAAATTAATAACTTAATTGAATTGTATTAAAATGTCAACAGTAGGTAAAATTTGAATGAAATTTTGAAGAAAACACTCTGTTCTTGCTAAAACTTTTATTTCGCATAACTGTACTCTTTCACAATCAAACGAGGACTGCCTCTGCAATACATTTTACTATTAAAAACGACTTTTGCCCCCACCTAGAAATAACGATAATATCATCATTATTTTCTAAGTGTTGCCAAAACAAAATAATACATTCGGTTGCCATAATGAAAATACATTTAAAAGTTTGTTACAATAAATTTGTACTTGGACAGTGTTGGCACAATGGTTATTATAATTCGGTATTAAAATAACACATTGTTTTAAATTAAATCCATGAAATCACGACATTCGGCCATCTAACGACGTGCTAACTCCGAAGCACGCAATATCACGACAATCGGCCAACAATATCACGCACACTGACGACCAGATTCCACAAGGTAGTGTACCTCCACTTTTACACTATCCATACTTAGTAGTATAGTAGTTGGAGAAGGGTAATTTTTTTGTCAAACCTTGAGTGCTAACCCTGCGAAAATCGTTATAAATGAGAATCTGGGTCTTATAGTTCACAGTCTGCAGCAACTTATAGATGCAGTATATCCTTACCTTGAATATTTACTTGATAGAGACATTCATTGGCTTTGTTCAAGGCTATCGTCTCACCCAGGAACGATACAGTCAATGAAATAAATAATCTAATTTTATAAAAAGCCCCCGGCCAAGTCAAAATCTACAAGTCCATTGATACAGTGTGTAATACCGAGGATTCAGTCCACTATCCACCCGAATTTTTAAATTCCCTTAACCCATCTGGCCTGCCACGGCTGCCACCTCACGAACTGTTATTGAAAATCGGAACGCCTATCATGCTTTTAAGAAATTTAAGCTCACCTAACCTGTGCAATGGCACAAGGCTACTAATAAAAGATTTAAAAGATAACTTAATTGTGGCGACTATTCTCATCGGACCAGGGGCCTAAGTCTACTAATTTACAAACTTTGCAATAGTCTCGCCATTGTGAGTATTTGACAGTGGTTGTATGGCAAATCTGTCAAAAACTCACAATAAAGAGACCATTGCAACGTTTGTACATTAGTAGACTTGGCCCTCTGGAGCTGGCCAGTTGGCGCACATCCCGAGAATCCCAATGATTCCCACAGACCTGCCTATATCGTTTAAGCGTCGACTATTATTTATTTATTTATTTATTCAATATGTCTTCGAGCTAACAGATTTGACATCCAAAACACTCATACGATTAATTTTCTTACAATTCAATATTATGGCTTAATATACATATTACACATGTTAACAAGTCCCAGGGGCAAACATCCTCTTTGGTTGGCATTGACCTACGAAAATAATGTTTTTCCCATGGGCAATTATATGTTGGTCTATCACGAGTTGGATTATCCGAAAAGGAGATTATTTTGCTACCGGAAAATAAAACAACTTCAAACATTGTTTACAAAGAAGCTTTAAATTAAATAGGTAACCTAATAATACCTACCTAATAATAATAGGTACTTACTTACATTTTATATTATTAACCGATGGTTTGTATTTTTTATAGAGAATTTATATTACTATCCGTGTTGTGACGGATTTAAAATACATCGTCGTGAAAGGCAACTAAGGGACTAACCTTGGGCAGACAAGATCACTTCGGTAATCTACTATACTATTGATCCAGTCCCAAAAATTCTTTCACTAATGGAAAGCTTCAGTATTGCTGAGTGTCATAATACAGTGTCAGTGCTGATTTTATGTTAAAACGACATTTTCCGCGGACAAAGTCGCGGGCAGAAGGTATTATTAATATATTTAGTTTCCAAGTTGTCCAATGCCATGATAATCCTATCGAGGAGTTGCCTCGACCGAAGGTACCACGTGCATCAGCCCAACTACTATTAACTATGATTTACATATTAACCATCTGGCAAATACGCTACAATGATTGCTACATAATCATGAGACTACATAATATCTACACCCACCGCTCACTGATCTTATCCAGGCAAAAACAATGTAAAGAATTCATAAAACTACTTGCGATTTTGCTGAGACTTGGCTCGCGGTTCATCCCACTTCTGATATTTGAAGAAAACACTCTGTTCTTGCTAACACTTTTATTTCGCATAACTATACTATTTCACAATCAAACGAGGACTGCTATAATTAATGGAGTATTCTTACTTATATACGATTAAACGTATACGTTTTAAAACAATAAATTATGTTCCATGGCCTAATGCATAAAATATTAGCACAATACCTAATTATAAAAAAATCACTGCATTGTATACCAATTAGCCAAGCGTATTACCCAAGTATTCATGCTTGCATGAAATAAGAGGCTTTAAAAAAAAATTGCAGTATTGAATTATATGTAATAGTAACACTGTACACTGTAATACTAATGTGTGTACTGGCTTTCGTACTCAGAAGTAAGTATAGGTACTTCTTAATTTCGTATAGCTGTGTATGTATTTGCATGAAAACGTTATCAAAAGTTAAAAAGTAAAGTATATAACTCATTAGTCTCTGATATTATACCTAATAGGTAGTCAATCGACGAGTCGTGTGGTTCATTTCAGACCTTGTATGTTCAGTGAACAGCCGCGACTCGAGTTCCTACGTCTGCTGAAAAGTTACGACGAAAATAAAGCATGTGCACAGCACTGTACGTTCTGCGACACTATGAAAAACACTAATAAATTAAGCTCCTCCCGCGCCTTGCACCCCCCCGGATACCCGCCCGCTTTCGTCTTAATACAGCCTAATTGCAGACACAAAACGACTTGGAAATGGATTACAGATAGCGAAAATTGTCTCCGGCGAAACGAAACTTTCCTTGTGTGACGAAGGCTGTTATTAAAGTTTTAATGAAAATAGACAAGGGTTATAATTTATTTTAGAGGCCATTTCGAGTCGCAGTTGATCTCAGTAAAAATTAAATGTAAGGCAGACACGAGCAGCTTTTGAATTATAAAGCAAAATTGCTGCTTTAAATCAGCCGGTGAGTCTAGAACAGTTTAAATGTCTGGTATGTACCGAGAGTGAAATTGCAGCCATATAAGAGATTCAAGTCACCGGCGATGTAATAAGAAAGTCGTGCTGCAGACACACATCCAGAAGGCGTGGCGTCACGCGCGCGTGGAACAACTCCATCAGCGCGCAGTGTGCGTGCTGCTGAGTGCTCAGCCGCAACACAGCGACTATTTGTTTCATGATCGCGTGATGCTAGTGGGTCTTCTGTATCGCCACACGCAGGTACCGTGTTCTGCGCTAACAATAGTCCGAGGCCCGCTCTGCACCAGCCAGTCTCGTCGCATTCCGGACATTTGCTACCATTTCTTTTCTCCCGTCTAATATTATACGGCATCGATTTCACAGCATCGGTGCTACCATTCCCAATCATAAACTAGGTTACATTTGTATTGTAGCTGAACGTAGAGCTGCCATATTTATTTTGGGGGAAATTCGCTGAATTCCTCAACAATCGCTTTGTAGCTGTAAACGTTCGGCTCGAGAATTTCCACAGGAAAATACACAAAATATTATTGTCGATTCCGTAGGGTGGCAGGTTAGGGACGTGTCGCGATAGCTCTGCTATTGTAGGCTCGTCTCGACAAACGAACTGAGTGGAAAATTGCATTTCACTATGTCAACGTTTTAGCTGGAGGGCGCGCGAGGTGCGGGGCGCAAGGGGGAGTAGCGGACGACGCTCGCCGACGCCTCTGCAGATTGCCGCCCGCGATGACCCATATACCCAGTTTTTAACATGTTTGCGTGTAGTACTGCCCGACTCCCGGCATACATTTCGCTGCACGTGCTCTCCGGGCAATCGTATCCTCAATCATATCCTCTATTCCTATTCTGCTGAGAGCACTCCGTGTAGCGTGTGTACTAACTACTATGGCCTCTGATTCTATTGAAACTCTGAAGCACGCTAGGCCAGCTCAAGGTCAAAGTGTTACCATGGACGTGCAGCCTACTGTACTTATATTCCGATTGCTGAGAGAACGCGTTCTTGGCACCTGTCAGTTATATTATGCATACAAAAGAATATGCTAAAAAAAACAAAGCTAAAAAGCATATTCTTTAGTCATGTTCAAATGAAAGGTGTCAGGAACGTATTTTCTCGGCGGGGGCGCCGCCGCCGGGCGGCCGGAACAAAGTTACTCTTATGGTTCCGTAGTCAACAAGGAACCCATACAGTTTCGTATCCGTCCATCTGTCTGTCTGTTTGTCCGCGGCTTAGCGGTATGAACGCTAATGCGGAAATTACAATGAGTGTCCGGTGGCGAAGCATGCTTCTATGTCGTGTTAAATTATTCACGCTGACGAAGTGGTGAAATAAAATCTTAATTTTTTTTAGGGTAAGTACCACGCGTAAAATGGGGATGATTTTTTTTTCTCGGCTATCCCATGGTGTTGTTTTTGGATATGTGAAAAAAATCACGACAGTTGTATACATATATAAATAACGAAGTTAAAAGGAAAAATATCACAACTAAGTAGGCTTTATAAGGTAACGAGTAATAGTTGACGAACTTACATTTGTAGTTGGAATGTATGGGAGAACGTTTTTTTCAACTACAATGTTAAGTTTGTTCTTGGGATAAATTCATCCTAATTATGGAACCCTTCATTGTGCGTGGCAAATGGCCGGTTTAAAAAAATATGACCCACAAAGACCTTACGTAAATCAATTAAAAAAAAAATATATATATATATATACTATATTCATTCCAAAACAGTTAAGTATACGGTTGGCGCAGTGGTTAAGCGATTGACTGCTGCGCTGCGTGTCGCGGGTTCGATCCCCGCACGGAACAAATATTTGTATGATCTTCAAGTAGTTGTTCCGGGTCTGGCTGTTTGTGTATGTGAGTATAAATGTTTGTAAACGCTTCCACGATACAGGAGAAATTCCTAGTGTGGGACAACGTTTTTTATTTAAAAAAAAAAAAAAAAAATATAGTTTATTGCTTGGGTTGCATTGGAGTAGCTTAATTAATCCCAAGCCTTTTTGTCATCCAAGTAATCTTTGTGGCGGCATCTACATCGCCACGGATTTATGTGACGTCAGATCTTTGATGCGTAGCTCGCAACTACGCATCAAAGATCTGACGTCACATAAATCCTGCATAGTGCAGAGTTTACCCCACTATATCGCCATATGCCAATGCATGACCAAAATGTTGATATTTTTGATATTTTTAATAAATATCGTACTTACTCTTACAAAATCAGCTGCCATTTCTACAATTGGTGACTTGTTCTCGTTTTGTTTTTTTTTTTTTATGTTACTCCTGAATATTGTATCAAGATTTTTTATTACACTCTAATATAACATTGCAAAAAATACTTATTCTTAAATTTTATCATTTTTTATACAAAATTATGCGATTTTGGCCACATATCGAAAAAAATATATATATGACGACACTGCAGTAGCCCATTATTTTCAAAAATTGCCTTTTTAATGCAGATTCTAAAATGGTATAATAATAACCAGTATCGTGATAAAATACAAAGTTATCGATGTTGGAATCTTAATCCTTTATAGGACGGCTCATACAAAGTGGCCAGTAAATTGGACAGTCACTTCAATGTCGATATCTCATAGATTTTTATTTACATATTGAACCTTATGATCATTTACGACCCGTATTAGAGCACACTGGCCCGTCAACTGGCCAGCGTTTAAGGCGACGCGCGACGATAAGTGCCAGCAACCTCGAGCGAATGGGCGGAGCATAATGCGTCACCCCCGCGACCCCTCAATGTACGCTCGTAATTTCGTCGCGGTAACCATACGTTTAAGTAATAATTGTGTCCATACATGAATAGGAAATACTAATTAACCTTTTGACCGCCACAGTCATGTATAGATGTCAAACCAAAATGTGCCCAGCAAGCCACGGTCACGACTACATACAGACTTTTAAGGCTCCTACAAACAGGCGCGGCACGCGACGCGATACAAAGGCACCGCGTGTCGCGTAGCGTGTCGCACCTGTTTGTTGCCTTTATACGTAAATCTGTAAATAAAGCTCATAAAACTCTTTTTTCTTTGCTAATTATGTTCCTTCACTCATCCTTATTTATATTAGTAGAACTTCTTTATTTATATTTCATCTATATTAGCATAAGATGACAAAAACTCGAAAGGATGAATTCGTAATTTGGCGCCGAGGGCACGTTTTTGCTTTTTTGACATGGCAGTCAAAACGTTTAATATAGACATACCTACTTAAAATAATAACAGAAGATGACACAAACATAAAACAAAGATGTGTGATTTGTGTACGTGTATGACCAGATGTATGAACGTTTGTAAACGAAGTAAGTAAAATAGGTATGTAAGGATCGTAGCAGTTGGAGTTAGAGAGTTTGTGTGTATGTTTGTATATTTATGTACAAAGATTTAAAAATATCAAATTAAATAAAAATATGTGAATTATAGAATTAATTATATTTGATTAAATTTAAAATTCTTCAAAATTGAGTACTTAATTTATGCGATGTATGTGATTGTTTGTATATTCGTCAATAAATGGGATGCCGTTTGCAGTCACTTTGCCATCTTCACTAGCTAATCGACGTTCTTCATTAGCAGTTTCATTCATAGAAATGGCAATTTCTTTCTCCCAAAGCTCATTTACTGTGTCCATTCTTTTAGTAAATATGTTATGGGGTAAATCCATTGCGAATAATAATTCATTTAGCTGTGTTTTGCCACATCCTATTGTTATAGCACCCGCAACTGTATTAATATTTATATCAATTTCAAGGTCATTGCAACAAATGATAAACGTTTTGTTACAGATATTGCATTTTAGTTTTTAATTAAAAACTAGCCCTAATTTACGTTTAGCTATAATTTCTACAGATTTCAAACAACAGCATATTCCCATGTGAGCATACTTCTTGGTCTTTAAATTTTTATGTTATATTTATTATTCGCTTCCCTTGTACAACATCATTTTTCTGAAAAAACTCATTAAGAATTGTGCACTATAATCTGATTTTCTTTCTATGAACAAAAAGTATTATTAGGTACATTATATTACATTACATTACAGGTACTATATATCTCAGGATAAACTTTGTTTGTTTAAGCGTCTTCTACTCATGCATGCCATTTTACCACACAATACACACAATTTGGTGGAAAAATTATTTATACTAAAAAGTTTTTCTATACAAATATTTAAATGGGCAAACTATCCGGGAATTATAATAATAAATTGTTTACCTGGCAGAGACTGAGTCCTCATTTTCTGTCTCTATGAGAAAGGATTCGTCATCAGCAAATGTTCTATCAATTACTTCAGAACCAAGAAATAAGCAGTACCTTTTGTAACGATATGTGGAACGTGAATCAAACAACAAGCTCCAGTAATGACTGCCATATTTAATAGTTCATTCTTATACCACCACCAACAATATCAATGTACCCACGCATCAATATCATCACATCTTCCTTCCTTAACAAAAGAAAATACAAAAACAAAAAAAAAAAAAAAAAACATTAATATACACATCTTAATTCATTAGCTAGTAACAAATCAAAAGAATATTTATATATATATAAATAGGTATGTATATCATCATAACAATGTAACAAGCATAATCATCTAATGAGCACTCATAAATATAAACATTAACAATATTATTAATCCCAATGCTTACAGTAAACAGTAACATCGTTATTACTGTGTCGTAAACTTGAGTATTTTTATTTATTATAATGATTTCTGAATTCATATAATATTTTTATTTTGATATTTTGCTCAGGTAGAAAAAATTAATAAAAAATAAACACATAAGTAGTGGCCTACACCATGTAATAAAATGATAAATATGTATTCTAAAGTAACACACACAATTGTTATCATTAAAACAAACTTTATTCTACATTTATATCTATTGTGAATATCAATACTGTGTTGCTGTTAATAATACAGACGGTGTTTACATAGTAGTGTATTGATATTTTCACGGATACCCCCATCTATTCGGCGGCCGCACCGTCCTGCCAGAACGAGTAACATAATTATTATTAGAAGACGACTCACGATGTTCATTTCTATGACACGATGAATTTTCACAATCATAATCAAACTCATAGTCTCGAGGAGGGCAGTGTCTGTACCAGTGATCTGCTATCATGTGCCTTCTATTCCGTACAACTACTTTTCCATTATGTAAACGAACAGCGTATGACCTATTTCTCAGAATTCGCTCAACTACGCCTGGTACCCAATAGTTTTTAATTGTATCAAAATATCTTACATTTTGATCAACCTGTAACGGAGTTAAGTTTTTACTACTTTTATCATAAAATTCTTTTTGTTTTATTTGCCTGTTTAGTAATTTCTCTTTTACGTTATTATGCACCTTTGGTGCCAATAATTTTATAGGTGTCGGAACAATACTTCTTAATTTTCGACTTTGTAAAATTTCAGCTGGCGATGCTAGATCACCACCCAGCGGTGTATTTAAGCATTCTAATAATGCTAGACGATAATCCGTGTTGCCTTCTGTTGACTTTTTAATGATATTTTTTACTGTTTGAACTGTGCGTTCAATTTGCCCATTCGATTGGGGATAGTAAGGTGATGACGTCACATGAGTAAAATTCCAATCTAGTGCAAATTTCCTAAATTCAAATGATATGAATTGTGGACCACAGTCTGACATTATAGTATTAGGTATTCCTTGACGGCTAAATATATTTTTTAAATGATTAATTATGCTCCCCGAAGTTGTACTGTGTAACTGGATTAACTCGAAATATTTACTAAAATAATCCACTAACAGTAAGTAGTTCAGACCTTTATATTGAAATAAATCTACACCAACCTTAGACCATGGTCTGTCAGGAATCTCGTGACAATTAAGCTCTTCTTTCTGATTATTTTTTCTATGTGTTAAACAAATATTACAACTTTGTATCATGTTTTCTATATCATTGTTTATACCGGGCCAAAATATTATTTCTCTAGCTCGTAATTTGCATTTTTCAATTCCCATATGTCCAATATGAATCTTTTTTAACATCTCTTTTCTCAATGCTTTAGGTATAATTATTTTATCCGATTTCCAAATTAACCCATTAGCTACAGTAATATCCTCTCTAAATTTCCAGTATGGTTTTATATTATCCTTTATACTATCTTTATTTTCAGGCCAACCTTGTAAAACATATGTATTTAATTCCATCATTTCTTCATCTGTTTCTAGTTGCTTCTGAATGTGTATGAATTGAGCGTCCGTAAGATATTCGCATTTATTTTTCACACTATCGATCAATACGCATACCTCATCCGTGGCGCTACCTAAACCGGTTTGTGACGCACCTTCGCTCACATGCGACGTCGTTTCGTAAGCACGAGATAACGCGTCAGCAATGTACAAGTGTTTTCCCGGTCTGTAAACTAATCTAAATGTATAGCGCTGTAATCGCAACAGCATCCTCTGTAAGCGAGACGGAGCATCTACAATCGGTTTTTTAATAATGCTGATTAAAGGTTTATGGTCCGTTTCTATTGTTATATCCGAACGTCCAAAAATGTATGCATAAAATCTCTCACAGGCGAAGACGGAAGCATACAATTCTTTTTCAATCTGTGCATACCTTTGTTCCGTTATAGTTAAAGCTTTAGAAGCATAACATACTGGAAGCCCATTTTGCATTAAGCACGCACCTAACCCTGTGGAACTGGCATCCACTGATATGACTATTGGCTTTTCCAAACTATAATATTGAAGAACAGGCCGTTTCGTTAAACACGTTTTTAAATAAGTAAAACACTGCTCATGTCGGTCATCCCAATGCCATTCTATTTCTTTTTTAAGTAACTCTCTTAGTGGCAATGTTTTATCTGATAGATTCGGAACAAACGAGCCTACATACGTAATCAATCCAAAAAATCGTTCTACATCTTTCCTGTTCTTTGGTACTTGCATGTTTTTTATTGCTGACAAATGAGAATCATCAGGACTCAATCCATCTTTTATAATACGATGACCTAAATATTTTATGTCCTGTAAACCAAACTTACACTTATTTATGTTTAATTTTAAATTTATTTTTCTACATCTTTCTAGTACTTTCTTCAAAATTTCATCATGTTTGTTTTGATCTGAGGCAAATATTAACAAATCGTCAATATACATACATACACCTTCAATATCATCAAAGTGTTCATATATCTTCTTATGAAAAACCTCTGAAGCCGAACATATGCCGTAAGGCATTCGCAAGAATTTAAATCTACCAAAAGGTGTGTTAAATGTACAAAACTTACTACTTTCTCCTAATTTCACGTTCCAGAACCCTGATGAAGCATCTAATGTGCTGAAATACCTAGCCCCAGCTAATTTTGACACTATTTCATCTATAGTTGGTAGCTTGAAATGTTCTCTCATGATAGCCTGATTTAATTCTTTCGGATCCAAGCATATTCTTAGGTCTCCGTTTGATTTTTTTACCACAGTTATACTGCTAACCCAATCAGATGGACCCTCTACTTTTGCTATAATACCTTGCGACTCCATTTCTAATAACTTTTTCTTAACGTCCTTGCTAATCGCAAATGGCAATTTACGAGGCGCATGCACTACGGGGACGGCATCGTCCCTCAGTTGTATATTATATTCTCCCGGTAAACAACCTATACCTTTAAAAACATCTTTATAATCTATATTTATCTTTGATTTGATATCAGACCGCTGGACAGACATAACCCTCTTAATTAAGTTTATTTCTACACATGCATTACGTTCTAATATAGGAGTACTATTTACATCTGCAATTTTAAACTCCAATAAATACAACTTATTCTTATGATATACTTTTAAATGTGTTTTCCCTACGACAGTAATTAAATCTCCTGAATAACCACTCAATTTAGTATTAGTTTGCAATAATTTATCAACAGATATTCCTAATCTGGACATGAAACGCATCGGTAGCACATTAACGTCTGCGCCCTTATCCAACTTGAAGTTTATGCTATGTTCATTAATTTTCAAATCTATAGTCCAATCACTCAAGTCTTTATTTAATGCAAATATTACCTTTTCATCTGATGCCTCCACAAAGTACACACCACACACTTTTGCGAAATGATTCATTTTCGAGCAGCGTAGACACTTCTTACCATACGCCGGACAAGCATTCCTTTCATGCATACTACCACATCTGCACACTGGAGCGTCGTGCGCGGTCTGTTTTCCGGCTGTTGCATCTGACGAGCGACGTTTGCGGCGCCCCCGCGCCCACCGCGCCAGGCTACGCCTCCTCGAGCGTATCCACCACGAGATCGCATTGCTCCTTTCATATTGCCGTCACATGTTCTTGTATACGATGCCATTCCATATCCTACTTTATTATTTCGCCGTAATGCCCATACCTCGTTCTTGTCTTCTTGTATATTACTTTCCTGATCAATACTGTAAACTGCTTCCTTTTTAATGTTCTCTGAATACATTCTTGATACTACCGCTGCTCGACATATCTCCAATGCTTTAATCAATGTTAGGTCCCCTTCACGTAATAATCGTTCTCTAATTGCTGGACTTGTTACTCCACACACAAGTCGGTCTTTTATGAGATCGTCATTTAAATTTCCAAACTCTCAAGTCTTGGATAATTTCCGCAAATCAAACACATATTGGTCTATTGACTCATTTTGCTGCTGATCTCGTGTAAAAAACTTGTGCCGTTCCACCGTTAAATTTTTCTTCGTTTTAAAATGTTCATCTAATTTTTTACACGCACCGTCTAACGTTATTTCCTTGCTTTGTTCTAATATTTCGCGGCATTGCTCGCCTACTATATGCAGAAAAATGTTGAGTTGTATCACTGGTGTTTTGGTCGACAACTCACACGCGTTGAAATATATCGTGAAGCCCTTCTTCCATCTATCCCAACAATCACTCAGCTTGCCTGATGCCACATCAATCGAGTTCTCATCAAATTGGAACGGTGACGGCGGTGTTAACACTGTTTCCATTATTGCAATTAATTATGTATACTATTTTATCGTTTATTTTACTTTACTCACTCACTGCTAATTAGATTCTATTGTACTTTATAAATTACCGGCTGCGCCATGTAACGATATGTGGAACGTGAATCAAACAACAAGCTCCAGTAATGACTGCCATATTTAATAGTTCATTCTTATACCACCACCAACAATATCAATGTACCCACGCATCAATATCATCACACCTTTGTACTGAAATAATTATAATTATGTCGTATCTCTATGTTAACTGTGTGTACATAAATAATAAAATAAATAAATAAATAATTAAAATGATAAAACGAAACAACCTAGGTGTGAATTTGTATAGTGGCCCACATCAAGCTACTCGAAACTTGGAATCGCGATTGTCAAATTCGATTTTAGATGTGTCAAAACAATTTTTATATTTATTGTTTTTTGTTTTTCAGAATAACTTTTAGATTCTCATAGCCAAAGCAAGCAATTTTAGTGATAGTTTAGTTACTTGTCACAAAATTCGCTAAACTAGACTAAAAATCACCAAAGTTTATTCCTGTCAAACGACGATTTTCTATTCTGAAATTGACTAAAGTGACACAATTTAACTATATATTAGTTTGACAGCGCTAAGATTGCACCGAGTTTTTAATTTAGTGAAAATGGCAATTTTGCTATTCTGAATTTTTCGATTTTCACCTAAAATTTAGATTTTCAGACTAAATCTGACTATTTTTAATCACGATTAAAAGGTGTGGAATAAAATTAGTTGTCATGAACTAAAATTCACACCAACACCTCGACTTCTAGTGCAAAAACAGTACTGTATATATTTTTTTCTTTTTATTTGCTTATATCTTGAAAATGGTGCGTCCTATCGCAAAAATAATGAAAATTTTGACCCCCTTTATGAAATCTCGGAACCCCTAAAACTCATCATGTAGGTAATATTATTTTTTATTTTCCATACAAAAAGTGAAAAATTCCATATAAATAAATAATAAATAAAATAAAAATAAAAATTGTTTATTTGCACCTTCAAGTAATACAAAAAACGGTTTATAGAAAAATAGGTACTTAAGGTAAGTAAGGTTGTATGTTCGAGTTGCAGCCAATACCTAAGCTAAGATAACTTAATATCTTGTAATTATAGGTATCAGCGCCCACCCTCGTTATCATCACAGGCGATGTTTATGTGCCTACCTTATGAAATAATTTAAAATTAATGAGAAAAACACCTTGTAGCTGCCACAATAGTTATGAACTGAACATAAGTGAAGGTATTTTAATATTTTAATTACAGGAATAGGTTTGATATAATGTTGATGAGTTTACGTTATATAGGTAAGTTAAGTTTGAATTTTTATATACTAAGCACAAGAATTAGGAACTGTATTAGGTGCAAAACTAGAATTAAATTAAAATTAACAAAGAAACAAATTAAAACTTAATTAAAAATAAAACAGATAAACGGATAAACGTGAGTAACGGTATTTTGCTGGTGAGTGTGGGGATGAGTGCGAGTGTGAGAATTCGTGTATGTTTTTATGTATGTATGTGTATGTGTGAGGGTGTGTGTATGTATTTGAGAATGTGTGAGTGTGTGAATCTGTATGTATTTGAGAATGTGTGTATGTGAATCGGTATGTATTTGAGAATGTGTGTGTGTGAATCTGTATATATGTGTGTGAGTAAAAGGAAAACAAGGATATAGAATTTAATAAGTACATTAACGTACTAGAATTGCATAAATAAGTATATCAGTTAAGTCTATGTCATCTATTTATCTTGTCAATCTAAACAAAAATTAATAATGAATAAACATTTTTGATATTTTCTTTTTATAAACCAAGGATATTATACAAGTATGCTAAAAAGTATAGTAAGTATATAAAATACGTTTAGGCTGCCTCGGATACGATGCGAGCCACCGGCTCTAAAAAAAAATCATGGGGTAGGGCAAACAACGTTGCGAAGTCAAAAGAAAAATAAAATACCACGTGGAGTCGCAATTGTCAAATTCGATTATAGTTGTGTCAAAGTAATTTTTAAATTTAGAGAATTTTGTTTGCAATAGCCAAAAGTAATGAATTTTAGTAATGGTTTAGTTAGTTTAGTTCGGTGCACACACGGCCACAAATTAAGCTATAATTTCCAGTTTAGGCTGATCTCGCACTGTATAGGATTTCCGTACAATGAGAGGTCAGCTTATACTGGAAATTTATAGCTTGATTTGTGGCCGTGTGTACAAGAGAATCGGCCCCACTATCGATTCATTAAACTTTTTTTTCTTCAAAACTAGGCGGTATCCTGTGACATTTTGTCAAAGTGTTCTACATGAAGAAATCTACATAATTATATGCTAAAAATTTTAGAGCCCCAAAACAGCGGGCGTAGTTGTAAACTAGTGAAGCCAATTATAAAATTAATGCTATTCTAAAAATAAATATTATTATTTTATAAAAATATGTGAGCTACGAAAAATCTTCTGATAAATAATTATGTTTAATTAACACTAAAATCAGAATAATAAATTTGGTATGCATTAACTTGTCAGCGATAATTTCCTCATTTTCATTTTCAATATGCGGAGATGCCTTTTTCTCCTGTTCTATGCAGCCGGAGCTACAACATAAATGTATTTTTAGGTAAATATAGGCACCGGTATGAAAGTAAAGGGATGGGCGAAAGTAGGAAGATAGTTTTGTGCACGACGTTCTGTAAATCCGTAAAACAGACGTAAAAAATTACATCTCCACAGCTGAGGTCGATGTACTTACTTACCAAGAACAATACCCCACAACTATGTCAACAATAGCATTCTACTATTTTTTTAAATTCTAATCCGGACTGTCCCCACAACGATGTAGTGTGGTTACAATACTCTCCTCGGCTCTGCATTTACGACTGGAGAATCTTTTTTACTTGATATTCTCCTAAAACAAAAATAAAATAATTATTTAAATAAAATAAAAGTATGTTTACTAAAATTTAATCATATATTTATTTGAACATATTATTTAGGTACACTAATTTAAACTTTCGATAGAGATTAATGATAATTTAATTTCGATTAAAATACTTTACTTACCTCAGAACTCTATTTTTTCCAGTATAAGTCATTTATTTTATAGTAATTTGGATTTACCAGCCATTTTTAGCACGAAACTTAAAAGCGAATAAAATTTTAATCCGAGCGACGACGTCCGCCCGTGACAGTGGTCAGCGATGCACTGCCGCCCGTCGCCCGCAAGAGCCCCCGCTTCAACGCGAACTAAGTTTAATCGAAAAAACAACCCTCCTTGATTTATCAAATACGATACTAATAAAAGCCGTATGCTAAAGTTTGGATACTTAAATTATCTTTTAGTTGGTGAAAGTTTCATGAAAATACACCCGATAGTTTTTGCGTGATTATCGTTTTTTTGTCCGCGTTAGACACTAATTTAAAAATTAATTACACTATGTTATAAAAACATAAATTCAAATATTCACATATCAAATTACGAAGAAAATTGTCTAGTATAACATATATTTTTTTCAAAGAAATAGCACTACTCGTTTAGACGTGATCATCAGTATAAAATCATTAAAAGTCGGTTATCGTCGCCTTAAGTTCGTCGCGCGATTGACCAAATTCGCGCCTTTTTTCAAGATGGCCTGTGAACTGGCCACCGTGCACCCGCGCAAGAAAATTTGTTGTCATCGCAAGTATACGTTATGTGTTTACTAGTTGTACAATAATAAAAAACCATATTTTCTTGGAAATCAATATGAATGTTTTGGTTTTTTCCCGTCGTTTTTTTGCAGGTGTGTAGGGACTTATGAAAATCGTGATATAATAGTTTTGCATTATAATTTCTTCATTTTTTTTTTATTGACACACACTTATCGGGAGTTGGGAGTCACTAGATGAGGACCAGTGGAATGATCTCGTGGGTATTATAGATGACCAGGCCACAATCATACGTGGTGATTCTGATGCTGATGATTGTTTCAACGAAAGTGTTACTTTTAATACCAGCATCCTGAGCACACGTAGTAGAAGTCAAGGATCAGGTTCTGGAACATTGTCTTCATCACTACCACCACAGGAGTTTTTGTTTCTGCCACCACCACCTACCCCACTATAGAGATGGCGGTAGAGATGGCGGCGGCTCTGGAGGTGGCGATAGTGCCACCTCCAGAGCCGCCGCCATCTCTACCGCAACCGCTGCTTTCGCCGAACTCGACCAGGTATCACGAGTAAATTTTCCCCGAAGACGGAGGACCTCGAGGCATCTTATAATATATCGTGGAAGTCATGACGATGGTGGATGAAAATCAGTTTTTTTTTTTTATTGAAGTTGCGATCGTCAATTCCAACATTATTTGTTAGGATACTTAGTCGAAGGCTCATCCTGGTGGTACAAAACCAATGTCTCACTTGATGTTTCGGGGTAAACTAGCTGCTGAGTTTATAGGTCAGGAGATACGAATCAACCTTTGCTTCCTTTTCGAGAAAATGAAGAGAGCGATCATAAGCTTAGTACCGCGTCTAAGCCCAAGAGAAGTGTCTATGAATGCGTTCAATGTGATGTAGCCCTGAGTGTAGAATGTTGTGTACCATTCCTTATTGAAGGGCTTATTAAAAATCGTAGGTGATCATTCAAATGACAATATAAAATATTTGATGACGATAAGAAAATTTAAAAATTAAAAAGTCATGTTTTAGAAGAAATATTTATTATGTTAACTCTTATTTGTGATTAAAATTGATTAAGTAGTATAATATGCTCTATTATTAAAGGCTGATTAGGAATAACAACAACAACAAGTGCACTACACGTTCCATTCGTTAAAATGCCTCCAGAGCTTCTTGCCCTTGAATACCAAAATCTCCCTTGCTCAAACTCTCATACAACCCATCATTGACTACGCTGATGCCTGTTGTTTGGATGCCACTGAGGAGCTTTTAAATAAACTTGAGCGTTTACAAAATATATGTATTCGTTTTGTTTTTAACCTTAAAAAGTATGATCACGTTTCTATCTATCGCAAGATACTCAAGTGGCTCCCTATTCGACTTCGCAGGAACACTCGAATATTGTGTCAGTTATATAACATCCTTCACAACCCTAAAACGCCATCCTATCTGCGACAACGCTTTTCCTACGATCGTCCTTCGGATGCACCTTGCAGGTCGCATCTTAGAAATCTCCTTAGACTCCCTCCCCACTCATCCGACTTCTACTCCTACTCATTCACTGTGCACGCGGCTCGGTTGTGGAATTTACTGCCACCTGACATTAGGGACTGCCAAACTGTTGCAGCCTTTAAAAGAAGAGTAAAGGATCACTATCTTTCTACTTCGTCATAGTTGCATATTATTATGTATTTATTATTTTCCACTACATTGTAGTTCTAAGTATATATTTGAGTGATATTTATTTTAGAAGTATGTATGTAAGTATATTCTCTTATTGTATGTTTATAAGTATTTATACTAGTGTATAGCTATTTTGATTTTATGTATATATTTTTTTTTTCCTTTTTTTTTCTTCTACACTTACACACGTTGTCTACATCTCTATATCTACTTTCCTATCGCAGGTATGCTGGAAGAGATTTCATTAGAAATAAGCATCACCTTTGTACGTATTTTTCTGTTCCTTTCTTCTTGTCTGTTTATATGTGTGTACATAAATTGTTAAATAAATAAATAAATAAATAAACATAATTAAATTGTTTTTTTATATTCCTTTTACAAAAATGAAATAGATTTCGTCAGTGTCCATTTTACTGGCCAGTGATCTTGCAGTGATGGTGAGTGACGTAGAACGTTCAATGGCCAGTTTACTGGCCACAGGTTTTTTTGAATTTTTCTGAAAAATTACGATTATCAAGTTTTTTTTCTAAGACATGTCATTATGATTTATGACACAGAACATATATGTATCACAAAATATTAAGAATTCCAAAAAAGATAGGGCGTGCGTTAAAGGGCTAAAGGAGAATTTTCATACGGTTTTTTTTTTTTTTTTTTTTATGAAATTACTTTAACACAAATCTGGCTAAAGACCCAAGAGCTAGACTGACCCAACACTACATCGAAGACATTTCGGACATCAGCTTGTACGAGATTAGGATGGCTCTGAAGCAGCTCAAAAACAACAAGGCGCCGGGTGAATATGGAATTACGGCTGAACTACTAAAGGCTGGCGGAAAACCCGTTCTTAAGGCCCTCCAGAAGCTGTTTGCTTCCGTCATACTCGAGGGAAAAACGACACAGGCATGGAACAGAGATGTAGTGATACTTTTCTTTAAGAAGGGCGATAGTGACCTCCTTAAGAGTTATACGCCCATCTCACTTCGGAGCCATATCTATAAGCTGTTATCAAGAGTCATCACGAACCGTTTCGCGCGCAAGTTTGACGACTTCCAGCCTCCCGAACAAGCCGGATTCCGTAAAGGCTTTAGCACCGTAGACCACATACATACGCTGCGGCAGGTTATACAGAAGACCGAGGAGTATAACCTGCCTCTCTGCTTAGCGTTTGTGGACTCCGGGAAAGCCTTCGATTCGATCGAGACATAGGCTGTACTGCAGTCTCTTCAACGGTGCCAGATCAACTATCGGTACATCGAGGTGCTCAACTGTCTGTACAAAAATGCCACTATGTCAGTCCGACTCCAGGACCAGACCTCGAAACATATCCTTCTGCAGCGAGGTGTGAGGCAGGGAGATGTTATGTCTCCGAAACTTCACCGCTGCAATGGTGACTGTCTTCAAGGTTTTGGACTGGAAAGGGGTTGGCATCAACATCAATGGCGAGTACATCACTCACCTTCGGTTTGCCGACGATATAGTGGTCATGGCTGAGACTATGGAAGACCTTAGTACAATGCTCGCTGACCTCAGTAGAGCTTCCGAAAAAGTGGGTCTTAGAATGAACATGGACAAGACAAAGGTCATGTCAAATGCCCATGTAACACCCACTCTCATGAATATCGGAGACGCTACACTCGTGAACGAGTATGTCTACAGTTATGGACGAGTATGTTTACCTAGGACAAACTGTCCAGTTAGGTAGGTCCAACTTCGAGAATGAGGTCAATCGTCGAATCCGACTCGGCTGGGCAGCTTTCGGGAAGCTACGCAATATTTTCTTGTCCCACATACCGCAGTGTCTCCAGACGAAAGTCTTTGACCAGTGCATGTTACCAGTGATGACTTATGGCACCGTGGTCGCTCACAATGAAGGCCCATTGTGAGCGACCACGTTTCAGTTAGAAGGCTAAAAGTCACCCAAAGGGCAATGTAGAGGGCTATGCTTGGCGTTTCCCTACGTGATCGAATCAGAAATGAAGAGATCCGCAGGAGAACCAAGGTAACCGACATAACTCGAAGAATTGCCAAACTTAAGTGGCAATGGGCAGGGAACATTGCTCGCAGAACAGATGGCCGTTAGGGCCGAAAGGTTCTGGAGTGGCGACCGCGTACTGGAAGACGTAGCATTAGAAGGCCTCCCTAGGTGAACCGATGACCTTATGAAAGCCGCAGGAATCCGCTGGATGCGGGAAGCATGGAACCGGTTGAAGTGGCGGTGCTTGGGGGAGGCCTATGTCCAGCAAAGGACGTCTTTCGGCTGAAATGATGAATGGTGATGATGACTTTAACACTGCTGTAACTAATTTTAGACTCGAACAGAATGAGAATTTCCTTAAAATTTGATCATTATGGGTTTGTTGACACAATAAAAGACATTAGTAATTATACAAGATGTTTGAAGTGGGCTCCTTCAGCTGCTATGCACGCTCTACACCTTCTTATGAAGGACCGTTTCAATCAGCGCGCAAATTCTGCCAACGATAATTATTTCGTCAGCAGCCGAACGTATGCGTTGTCGCAGCTATTCAACTGATTTCTTCTTAATAAACCATCTCCTTTAAGCAGCCCCAGTAAAAAAAAAGTCCAATAGGTTTAAATCTGGCGAGCGAGGTGGCTGGCGGGCACGCGTCATGCTATGCCACGCCAGGAATAATTTTTTGGGCTGCGTCCAGAAGTTAATCACCAGTTAATCTTCAAAATAATAAAGAAGTCTTTGATGCACACTACTCGTATTTATTGCACAGCTTTTTGGGTACACAACCGGTGACACAATACTTAGTATCTTATTTTATTTTATATTAAATAACGAGAGGAAAAAATACGTGACCGTGCAAGTTAGTTGTAAGTTGGCTAAGGGAAGAGGAAGTGTGACAGTGTTGTCACTACAAAATATTACAATACTAGCTTTTGACCGCGGCTCCGCCCGCGTGAATGTAGGTTATCGCACAAAAAAGTAGCCTATGTCCTTTTCCATATCCCAGGCTATATCTCTGCCAAATTTCATGACGATCGGTTCAGTGGTTTAGGCGTGAAAACGTAACATACAGACAGACAGAAAGACAGACAGACAGAGTTACTTTCACATCTATACTAATCTATACTAATATATAAAGCTGAAGAGTTTGTTTGTTTGTTTGAACGCGCTAATCTCAGGAACTGCTGGTTGGAATTGAAAAATTCTTTTTGTGTTGGATAGTACATTTATTGAAAAATATTATAGGCTATATAACATCACGCTACGACCAATAGGAGCGGAGCATACATGAAAAATGTTGCAAAAACGGGATAAAATATTCCTTTTTGGGAGTTTCCGTTGCGTGCGCTGCATAAACGGTTTAAGTTACGCAAATATCATATATGATGGAATTGTTCCTCTTTAAAAGTTCTAAAAAAAAGTCCGCGACAGCATATGTCTATCTTTTAAGATTGACTCACTATAACCTTTTTTTATAGTAATCAAATTTTTTCGAAATTAATTCATTATTTGCGAAGGAGTTTTATCAACATAATATTAATCCTTATCCAAATAAATATGTTATTAATCACAAGTATTTAAATGTAAACAAAATTGTCCTTGACATCACTTGATTTCAATCAACATCTTAGGAGATATCATAATTTTAAAATAACTCCGCAACAAAATAAGTAGAAAATTCATTATTTAAACAACTCTCTCTCTTAGGTGACGCAGACGAAGTTGCGCGGGTCAGCTATATTATAAAGCTATACAGTACAGTATAAAGAAGAGTTTGTTTGTTTGGTTGAACGCGCTAATCTCAGGGACTAGATACTGGTTCGAATTGAAAAAATATTTTAGTGTTGGATAGCCTATCCAACACTAAAATATACATTTTTTTTTTTCTAAGGATCGCAGCCTATAGGCTATATATCTACGCTACGATCCTTAGAAGCCAAGCGAAAAGAACGGAAGTCAGAAAGAACGCTAAGCGATAACGAAGTTTTAGCGCAGGCGAGCGACGGGATGCGGATGCGACGACGCGATGGGTGGGCCGAAATTTCACGCGGACGAAGTCGCGGGCAGAAGCTAGTTTATAATATTAGTATGGATTATATGATGAAGTTTCAGTTTGTTGTCTTAGGTATTTTAATTTAGTTTCAGTTTAATTTTAAATTATTTATTTCAATTTTATTTTTCATTTTAATTTATTTTCAATTATTTATTTTAATTTTATGGTCATCTTAGTTATTTATTCCAATTTTATGTTTCATTTTCATTTAGTTTCAATTATTTATTTCAATTTTATTTTCATTTCAAGTTTTTACTTTTTTATTATATATTGAATGCCTTAATTGATCGCGTCATGACTAACATAGTTTTAAGTAGTTTGTTGTATTACTAACAAAATATGGACAAAAATTTGTCTGAAATAAATGAATTTTATTTTTTATTTATTTTATTATTGCCAAGTAATGATAATTAAATTTCGTTATTTTTATGTGGTTGCCAACATAAGTTGGGGGGGGCCTACGCCAGTAGGATTACATGAAAAGTTATACTAAGTAAGTAGACTAGACTTTACAGAACAAATACTTACTGAGTTATTTTTAATAAAGAAGTTATATCAACAAGAGGAACATTTACAGAATACAAATGATTGTGCATAACCTAAAGCCTAAGTACTTAACCTAGAGTACAAGTTAAAGTTAAATGCTTATACTAAAGTTTAACCTTGTATAGGCAACACGCAGACCTTTGTGATGGACCTATTGTGCTTATATCTATTAGCAGTTTTAACTTCTACGGCGCGAACCTTTCCGTCCTTTCCAGGAAATACATTGGTAATACGAGCCATGGACCATTGCAAAGGTGAGGTGTTGTCATTGCGTAATATTAGGTTGGGGAAAAAGTCTTTTCGCATTATAGTATGTAAGAACTTGGCTGGTTTTGGTATCATTGAAAGTTTAAATTTTAAAGAACATAATTCCAAATTCAAATTAGGAAAATGTGTGATTTTCATTTGTTTTTCGTACTGTCAAGAGGAGTGAATCTAATGAAGAAATTCGATACATTTTAAAATTTTACTACAAAAAAGGTAAAAAAGAAACCTAATGAACCGTGTACTCATTTGTGATTCTTTATTACGACGTAATGAAACCGAACCATTTTTGAAGAAGCTGATAATTGGTGATGAAAAGTGGATCACGTACGACAAGAACGTGCGAAAAAGGTCGTGGTCAAAGGCCGGTCAGGCTTCACAGACTGTGGCGAAACCCGGGTTAACTCGCAACAAGGTGTTGCTGTGTGTGTGGTGGGATCGGAAGGGCATTATTCATTATGAGCTGTTACCACCAGGCAGGACCATCGATTCTGAACTCTACTGCGAACAACTGATGAGATTAAAGCAAGAAGTTGAGAGAAAGCGGCCGGAATTAATCAACAGAAGGGGTGTGGTTTTTCATCATGATAACGCTAGACCTCACACATCTTTAGCCACTCAGCAAAAATTAAGAGAGTTTGGCTGGGAGGTGTTAACTTTTTTGGTAATATTCCCCTTAAAACTACAGAAACTTTAAATTCCTCACCCGCGCTTCATGCTGCTTTACTTAGAAAGAATGTAAAGGCATGCCCTTTGGAGTTCAGGTTTCAACATACAAACCCCCAGGCTGTTATAAAAGCTTTTAAAGATCTTAAAATTAAATCAACAGAAGATCTTTAGGGAATGTCTGTAAAAGTCTGTAGGTCTATTATCGAAACCATTGCGCCCTATTTAGCTTTCATATTTAACACCAGTATAGACCAAGGAGTCTTTCCAGATCTCATGAAACACAGTAAAGTAGTTCCATTGTTCAAATCCGGTGATAGTAAGGAACCTAACAATTATAGGCCTGTGTCAATTCTTCCAGTTCTCAGTAAGGTGTTTGAAAAGTTGATGCTCAGTCAAATGTTACGTCACTTTAATAAAAACTCCATCTTTCATGAACAACAGTATGGTTTCACCAAGGGGCGTTGTACAACTGACGCCGGTGTCACCCTAATAAAGAACATTTTTAACGCTTGGGAAGAAGCACAAGATGCCATTGGAATCTTTTGCGACCTCTCTAAGGCGTTCCATTGCGTAAACCATGAGACACTTCTGCTGAAACTGGAGCACTACGGAATTAAGAATACCGCTCTTGATTTACTAAGATCATACCTGACGGATAGGAAGGTTAAAGTTCAGGTAAACGGCGTAAACTCATTAGGGTCTGAAATGAAAATGGGCGTTCCTCGAGGTTCGATATTGGGTCCATTCCTCTTTTTAGTTTACATTAACGATTTACCCCAATTACTTCAAAACCAACCGAAGATGGTGTTATTTGCAGATGACGCATTGATTTTTAAAATAGATCGACGGTCACAAAAACTTGACGATGTGAATAACTCTATTCTTCAGGTCCGAAATTGGTTTATCGTAAATAATTTGGTACTAAAAAAAAAAAAAACAAATGCATTCGATTCAAGTTACCTAATGTTAGAAGTAGCGAATGTGACATCATATTGAATGGAGAAAAACTGGAATTTATAAATCAAACGGTTTTCCTAGGAATCACGCTAGATGAGAAATTACAATGGGGACCTCATATAACATCTCTTGGGGGGCGGCTAAGCTCGGCCGCGTATGCTGTTCGAAAGATAAGACAGTTAACAGATATAGAAACCGCGCGTTTGGTTTATTTTAGCTACTTCTATAGCATTATGTCGTATGGCATTTTACTGTGGGGTCGGGCTGCCGACATTGAATCCATTTTTATTTTACAAAAGAGGGCTGTCAGAGCCATTTATAATCTACATCGCCGCGAATCTCTTAGATAACTATTTAAAACGATTAATATTATGACGGTACCTTGCCAATTCATTTATGAAAATATTATGTATGTAAGAAAAAATCTACATCTTTTTAATAAAATCAGTGATAGGCATAATTTTAATACTAGAAATAAAGATAAAATAGATCAACCATTTTTCAGATTATCTAAAGTACGGTTGCATATTAGAAAATCAAAACTTTCCTGAGCAAATTTCAAAAGAACAACGTACAAATCAACAAAGTTTAAAATAACGATGGTCATTTGATCAAAAGTTCAGCTGAGCAAAGTCTGGAACATCAATGTTTAAATTATTTATTACACTATTGACCAAATCGTTTGAAGGTCAAAATGGTGAAAACGTACCTGCGAGCAATTTGGAAGTAGCGCAGAAATGTTTTTACCATTGTCTGATTAACTAGTCGCAGGCATGATTCGTCATTTTGAACTGAGTGAAATAGGTTAGGTTAGGTTAAAACTATGACCAACCGCGCGCGAGCCGAGCAAGTGAAGCGAGCGGTGCCGCGGCAGCGGCCGGCGGGCGCTACTTCCAAGGTGCTCGCAGAAATGTTTTCACCATTGTGTTGATTTGATATTCTAAAATTACATCTAGCAACTTTTGATCAGTCGTTCATTTGATGTCACATACATTGGGATTCTAAAATTTTTCTAAATAAAACATTTGGTCATTTAAATTTTGTTATTTCGTTTATTGTTCTTTTGAAATTTGCTCGAGAAAGTTTTGATTTTCTAATATGCAACCCTAAAGTACATGCATCTTTTATGGGGTACTGTGTTAAATGTTACAATAAAATACCTTCTGATATATTACAATTAAATGAATGAAAATTTAAAACTCATATAAAAAGCACACTTTGTAAACAAGCATATTACAAATTAGAGGATTATATCCAAGATAAGAATGCTTGGAAACATGCTGGTCCTGCTCCATAGGACAATTTAGAGTCTAGACAAAATCAAACTGGTTGATAATTTAACTGTATAATTTATAATTTTTATGATATTAATTTTTATTTTCTGTGATTAATATAAATTTAACTCACACACTTATTATATGTTATTTTTTTTTTTTTTTTTTTGAAAATCATATACAATGTTTATAAATATTTAAGCACCATGATACTATCGCATTTATAAATTTTTCTGTCATTACTTCACTTTTCATTCTGTTTACTAATTGTGGTAAGTAATTTTTATTTTTATTCTAGGTACATCGTCTTCACCTATAATTATTAATTAATGTATAAAAACTATTGTTAACATTTTAAAAGAGTAAGTATGGAGTTTCTTGCCCATTCTTCTCCATACATAACTACCTTTTGGAAGGCGCAACTAGAATCAATTAACTATTCATGTAATTTTTGACGTTCAAAAGTGCATCTTCGTGCCTATTTGAAAATAAATGAAAATAAATGATTTAACTTTGACTTTGCTTATTAAAAAAAATTGAGCAATATGGAATAAGAGGGCCTGCTTATAAATGGTTTGAAAGTTACTTGAGGGGTCGACAACAATGCACAGAAATAAAACAAAGTTGTACAAACACGAATACCCAAAAAACTTTTACGTCAACATACTTGCTATACCATTATGGTGTACCACAAGGCAGCGTACTTGGTCTGTTGCTATTTCTCGACCTGAGACGCATAAGGTCGAATTTCGAGATCAGAGCAAAATAACTTTAATAGTCAGCTGAAACCAGTATCTCGCGCTCTTTCTAAGCATAAAACAATCATAATACTATCTCTTTTGTTCTGATGTTATACAAATGCATAAGGTCGAATCTGTCGAATTTTTTAATTTATATCGTGGAATAAGGCTTGATAGCAACTACAGTATTTATGCTTAAAATTTTGGTTTAATTATAAGGTCGAACATTGACTTCAGCTTTAATGATTTTAAATTATTTTACGCGTAAGGAAGGGACTATTTTGACATTCGACTTTATCCTACAAGGATTGTTGGTAAAAATAATACGTATTGTCCTATAGACCTTTATGCCTCTTGAAATTAAATAATCAGATGTCGTACCTTGAGATATAGTGTTATGCCTCGAAAATTTTATTTATTTGGTTAAGGTCTACAAACATAATTAGCCCTTATGCCTTTAAAAAGTGCTACTTTATCGTCGTACAAAAATGCCTATGCGAAGAAGAAACACTATTCCATTGATTTCGTGACCGCACACCGACGCGATAAAATGACATCGGACATTATCGCTGGCATGGCTGTTTTCGGCGCCACGGTGGCTTGACCTATCAGCGCACAGCACCGAGCGCGTTGACGGTTGTACCGAAATATTTTCAACACCAACTTCAATTTAAGCTTCTAACTACCGTCGGTCGACACTTGTGATGATTGCGATGCATTTGAGAGAAAGCTATTAGATGTTGTGGATGAAGAGCTGAAAAATAATATAGAAAAAGAAAAGGAAATTCATGCTAAGACTGCTAAAGAAATATTGAGAAATGACAAAGAAGCAGAATCAAGTTCAGATGAAAATAAGTATTGATGTTTTTTTTATTAATTTTTTTGACAATGGGTTTGCTCTTGACTCTAGTCTAGGTCAGAGGTGACAGAGACAAAGTCGACGATGGAGTGAGTTTACCCAGAAGAAGCCTGTTCACTCTCACTTTGAATAAATTAGGTTTGTATGCGTTCGGAAACACAGACGCAAGCAGAGAGTTCCACTCCTTTGCTGTGCGCATTATAAATGAAGTTGGAAAACGCTTAGTGCGAGTTGGTGGAATATCAACCAGGTAGTGGTGGTAACTTGCAGTGCGTCTAGATGTCCGATGGTAGAAGGGGGCCGGTGGAATGAGGTCGTGGAATCATGGGCACACTCGCCGAAGTACAATCTGTAGAAGACCGACAAGCAGGCAACTTTGCGGCAGCTTGGCATCCACCAGTTTTACGTCGCCAATGAGCCTCTTAGCTCTGCGTTCCACTGAGTCAAGCGCAGCAAGTCGGTACTTAGCTGTTGTATTTGATTTGCAGAAGTGTTTGGCTACACCGAATTTAATTGGAAATTGATTTTACCGTTATCTGCGTTTCAGTTCCAAGTTCCCTAACCATCATGTACCAGTGCACATAACATTTTAATTGATTTAAAATACCCAACAAACACCTAAACATATAAGCAGTAATATAAATTACCTTGACTTAGAGTTTGACGGGTGGGCGGTGCATTCAGGTGTTTGGCGCTTCACCGCCTTTTTCTTAGCCTGCTTTTTTATCACCTCGGCTACTGCAGCTGTGGACCGTGGGGATTGGTATTCCAATTCCGAGTCAGACCTGAAATAGAACACACTAAGATTAATTCTATAAGCAAAATCAATAATTATGGAGCGTAAAGTTTCAATGGAATATAGCTCGCTAGAAGATGACATGGACGGAATGATGGTGACAGTTACATCAGCCCGCAGGCAGAAACCAGGTCCGTAGCTGAGTACCGATTAAACATTAAAATATTCAATAAACTTAGTAGTACTTACTCACATTTTATGTTTGTAGGATGACGTAATATGTAACGAAAAAGGTAAGTGGATCACTCAAAGATACTGGAGCGAATGTAATTATATGATCGAAATTGATTGGTTATATACATAAAAAAAAACCATTTCAGCAATATTTACCTCATATCAAAATTAAACCTTAACTACATGTCCTCACAGGTGTATAAATAATTTATGATACTTACGACAAATTAAACCGTATTGATTGAAAACCCTTCTGTCAAATTGCAATTTTATCGTGAGAAACGAAATACAAAACCAGCTTTAACCCTCACCGACAAAAGTGAAGCCGATACCAGGCTGTTACTTATAATAAATACAATAGGTATTATAATAAAGTATGTATGTTTGTTTAATAAACCGTATTATTTAACTCTGCATAACAACATAAATCAATCTGAATTTTTTTTAAAAAATCTGCAAGTTAAGATGAGCCGAAAGTAAAATATCCTGAACACATTTTTCTTAATTTTTTGTGCAGAACAATACATGTAAGCGAACCCATGTCAAAAAGTAAGTTCACAGGTATGTTGCAGTAAACTTAAAATTGTTATAAAATCATCCAACGGCTAAAACGAACTTTTAATAATCATTTTATGCAAAGGTTCAGTACTGATATTAAGAATTATCTTTCAAACAATCCTAGATTGATAGAACTAACACCTTATTATAAAACATAAAATAATAAACAAAAGAGAGAGAAATAGGAAATCCTATAAAAATCAAATTTTAATCGACTGCAACATGCGCGGCGATTATCTTATAATGTAATTGTTGAATACATGGAAATTACTCACTCACACATACACCTCACGTAACATCGATAAAGTTCGAATTCAGCAAATTTACTCAATGCAATTTTGCAGTCCGAGGTTTTAAAGACTCACTTACACCTATACTGTGAAAAATTTATACGATCGTTTCCGACGCCGTCCAGGGGGCCAAGTCTACTAATGTACAAACGTTGCAATGGTCTCTTCATTGTGAGTTTTTGACAGATTTTCCATACAAACACTGTCAAATACTCACAATGGCGAGACCATTGCAACGTTTGTAAATTAGTAGACTTATGCCCATTTTCACCAACCTCCCCTAAACTATACCCTTGGTAAGAATCCCTTAGGCTAAGGTATCCCTTAAATGCATCCCGTACCATAATTAATTTTCACCACGCTAAGGGACACCTAAATAGGGACTACTTAGTTACGTGACAGATTTTTTTTATCATAGTTATTTCAATAACCGTACTCAGAACAAAAATAAAATATTTACATTAGGAACATGTTTTTACAACAACTACGTTATAAAACATTATGTCAACATTGAAAAACCAACATTGTTGTGGGGTAGGTACCATAACTAACAAGTGAAAAAATATTTTAAACAAAAAAAAAAAAACAACCGAGTTAAAAAAAAAAATCGGTGGCAAAAACCGAAAATACAGAACCAAGGACACCGACTTCCGAAATTAAAGTAATTTTTCACTTTTTAGTGGTTTTTTTTTAACTCGGTTGTTTTTTTTTTTTTTTCAAAAGTTTTTTCCCTTTTTAGTTATGGTAAAAATAAAATACCTTTTATAATGACTGAGAAAAGAAAACGTGGTCAGAATTTTACTGCTGCGGACAAGGAAAAGCTGGTAAAATTGCTTTTGGACCACAGAGACATAATTTTAAATTAAAAAAAAAAACGGATGGAAGCACTAACGAGGCGAGATTCACCTACTAGATCTATTAGGTGAATTTCGCCTCGTTACATTATAACAAATATTCAAGAACACGCAACCTGTCAAACAACTTGAAACTAACCCTTAGGCTAGGGATCGGTTAGGGGCTGAACATTCGGGCCCTTAAATATAAAGGATCCCTTAAGAGTTTAGGTGTCCCTTAAACGTCGGTGAAAATAAAACTTGCGTTAAGTGTTACCTAAATTGGCTTAAAGGTTACTTAAAATTTAGGGTTCGTTGGTGAAAATGAGCATTGGGCCCCAGGCGGTTTACAAAGAGTATAGCACAATAAATAACCACGGGACGGCGCAAGAACCGTTTCGAAGGCGAATGTATGAGTGTGAAAGCATCTTAATTAATCAAGCGCAACGCGGAGTAACAGCAGAGCAACGGGTAGTTGATTGTTAACGTGTAAGTGTTAGCTGTATGAATTATTAAATTAACATTTGGTTGTCCTTGGTGCCCAATCTGGGATCATGGAAATAGAATGAGCGTTTCATTTCTTGCTCTGTGAAGAGACAAGAGTCAATCTAACCCAAATTTTAGTTTAATGTTTACGGTATCCTACAGTTCAGATGTCCTTAGTGCCCAATCTGAGGTCATAGAAATAGAATGTGCATGTGCCTGTAGGTGCATGCTATTTCTTGCTTTGTGAAGAGACATGAGACAACCTGTCCTGAAACTTTTTGATATAAAACTAGTCAAGTAAAGTAGTGGATATGTGTGAAACTTGTTGTTATAAAACTTGGTAACTAAAGTCGTAGTTTAGTGTCCAATCCGAGAATCTGCAGCAGTTGATCGAGGTAAGCCATCGGTAATAATATTATACGGTAACGGTAAGGTAATACTGCGTTTTAGAACTAAAATAGTGGAATAGGCACCGAACCAGTATTTTACTCCACTATGTAAGATTTCTACTCCACCTTCCGTTCCATCGGGTGGAATAGGCGCCGAACCAGTATTTTACTGTAATATGTAGAATTACATTTATATTATTGGGCATTCTACTCCACCGAGAGTGACGAGGCGAACGGAGTGAGCCGATGGAACGGAAGGTGGAGTAGAATGCCCAATAATATACTACTCATATCCCGATACCCCGACAGTGACCGAAACGAGTCCAGAAAAAATATTTTAGTCGTAAGGAAATCTCCACTTTTTTTGTCTCTGTTCTTTGAACTTTAGGTATAATGCTCACCTATTTCCGATCACTGATAATAATGAACACAGTCGTGCGCTCCTGGCGCTGTCGTGTCACGCACAGAACACATAACTAACGGTAAATGTTCTGCGGTGTGACCTACTGACAACTGTTGGCAATGATGGAGCAACCAAAACGCCACTCAGTGATGTTGGTTGCTCCATCAGCAAGATGCATTATTCCACTCATCACATCATTATTAATTTTTTTCTCTTCTCATTATTTGTTTCACTCGAAGGGTGGATCAATTTAAGTACCTGGGGCATTTATTTACGACCGACCTCAAGGACAATACTGGCATGGAGCGGGAACGGAGGGCTTTGTCAGTGCGGGCCAACATGCTCGCACGCAGGTTTACGCGCTGTTCGAGGGAGGTGAAGGTATCGCTCTTTAGGGCGTACTGCACGTCTCTCTATACGTGCAATCTGTGGGCGTGGTACTCGTGTGCGTCATACGTAACCCTCCGCGTCCAGTTCAACAACGCGTTCAGGGCGGTATTGGGGCTGCCTCGCTATTGCAGCGCCTCAGGTATGTTTGCTGAGGCCCGTAGCGATTGCTTCCACGCTACCATGCGCAAGCGGGGCGCATCCCTGGTACGTAGGGTGTGGGGCAGCACCAATGTCGTCCTGGCGATGATCGCGGACCGGATGGACTGCTCATACATACGGCACTGCTGTGATAGACATGTGTGTTTTATTTTTATTATAGTTTTTATTGTGTTTCTGTATTTATGTGTACTCCAAATCTGAGTTAAGGTTGCTCGATTTTTTTATTTTTTTATTATGACTTGAGAAAATAAAGATAACTAAATCAATATCTTCAATATATTAAATGGTCAATATTCACTTTTGAAGAGGCTCTTAATGGTAAGCAGGGTAAAAATTGAATTTATGCCTACTTCTGATACTTATGTTTCATGCTGATTATAGGTATTCAAACGCAATGTGATGTGTTACTGAATAAAAAAGATTAATTAATGATCTTTCCAGGCAACTATCACAAGCTGACGATCGATCCCTGCCTGTCCCCGGGCTGGCAACACGCATGAGGCGTGACTCGTGCATTGTGAGGTGACAACTATGCAAAGTACGTCGGTGATGGATGGCTGGCGGGCGCGCCTCTCCGGCGCTGACCCCACTCTAATCGCGGCCAAATCTTCACAAAAAGAGAAACGATTAGCGCGCCCCCCCTTCCTCCCACGCCTCTCATACCCGCACCCTCCCGCGGGGCTCTATAATAAAACAAGTTATGATAATGGCACACCGGCGATGCCACGCAATATTGCAAATTCCTTTTATTTTTCATTCCTCCACAAGTTTTGATTAATTTCGACAAGAAAGTCGGCATTATCCCTCTTCAATGATATAATTAAATTCTAAAAGTAAAGAAACTCGGCCGTCTGTTTGTTTGTTAAGCTGGTAAGTTTCGGGAGGGAGAAGATTCCGGCGAGACCTACATACAGATCATATTTAATTATATTCGATGGTCACGCTGCGACCGAATATTGTCAACTCATTAACTTTGTATTATTGCAGGATCCGTAGTGCGCCATGTTGGAGCAGGGTGGTGTGATCGGTCAGCAAGTAGCTCGGGAACACGGACGTTTGAAAGCTGGCTACAACCCGTTCACTTGCGAGAGCTGACGACTTCCTAACTGAAAGTGTAAACTATTAGATAACACTTTTACTGTAACCCCGAATTAACAAAGACATTATTCTAAATTAGTGAAATAAGTTCAGCAGCAGTTCAAACTATATGCGAATTATATTGTGATTCCGGACATTATACTTACAAGATTCCTATTTCGTAAACAAACACGGTACGAAAGTCACGAGTTTTCGCATCAATCACACACTTTAAGTTAGGCATGCGCGTGCCTACTGATCTAAAGTTAGGCACGAGCGTGCTTATTGATCTTTGCAAGAAACTCACAAGTACCTAGTTACGGTATACCTAGATTACGGCAAGAACTGCTTCGAGTTTTACATTAAAACAATTTTTATCCAAATATAAATGTTAGCATGCTTACGTCCGATACGCGCGGTGTCAGTAATCATCACGATCGTGTTAGTCGACCACCTGCCGCTATGCGCTCACAGAACACTATACTCCTTAGTATGCGCTGCTGACGACATTCGGACTGTCATCTCTGCACATGTCTACTGACACAGGAACTAGGCGCACACGACAGCTAGAGCTCGACGACTGGACGCAACGACAGGCTGCGGCCAACTATTTTCATATTATATTTTGTTCAAGGGTACTTGGCATTATAGTATCAGTTTATTACAGATATAGTTAATATATCACTCTACTTACGTTTTTCTTTCCATTTATCATACTTTTTATTCGTTTTTCATCATTTTACATAACTGTATTCTTTAAACGACATTTACGTCAAACGTGACAAACTGAAGTCTACTTATTTCATAGATTTTCTTACCAGCCTATTCAATGAAGGTTGCATTACGTTTGTATTTTCAAAAAAATCATTTATATTATTTTGGATACTTAGATAAATGATTGGTCTCGCTGCGCTCAACTACCGCCGGTGTACTTGTCAAATGCGGCAACAAATACTACGCCGAAGTCGGCGTACCCGAGCTAGTCATACTGCAACCTGTGTGTGACGTGTACGTGCCAAATGTTTTATTAAGTTTTGGACATAATCCGAAGTAAAATGCCAGTTTGCGTAGTGAAACTGTGTAAAAATAATACTACAAGAAATAAGAAGGACACTGGCATCACATACCATCAGTAAGTATCGTATAATTTCGAAATTTTAACATAAAATAACATAAACCCAAACGCCATTCAGTGTTGCCGCGTATACAAGAATCAAGATCCCCGTGGTTGAGATTTTTATAATCTGAATTTATTGTTTTTGTATTTTATTATATAACCTATTTAATTTATCTAATCTAGTTATTATACACTTAACCTAGTTCTATAAATTGTTTAATGTTTAAAAATACTATTAAAAATGAGGCCTAATCATTGATACCTATACAAACATACCTACCTTCCATTTTTCTAAAGAAGAAACCTACGTCTAACCTATACACAAATATACTTATACATTTGCTTTTAATTTATTGTTCATTTTTAAGTATTTTAATTTAACTAATAGACCACAGCAGAAAATATTTTTCCCAATAACTCGGGTAACAGTTGAGCAGCTGGTATCACACAATGTCAACTGACAATTGTCAAGTGACGATGACTTACACACACCACAATAATGAGTTGCCGCATTCACGGAGCTATTGTTTTTAGATAGCGCGGTATCTAGTCGAGTGCAGCGAGACCAATCATTTATCTAAGTTTGGATAATCTAAATCTCTTTTTAGACTTAATTACGTTGTCTACTAAATAACGAAATTCTAAATTATAAATTATACTGCCGTCATAAAGAAAAAGGGCACAACTAACGATTTTTCCGAAATTGAGTTATATACATATTCGGAATCAGAAAAAAAAGACCCATCTGCCAATATTTTTTGTACAATTTTAGGAACAAGATAAACAAAAATACCGTCAGCTCAAAAGGCACAACTGAGCCAATTTTTAAGTTATTGTACGTAAAAAGAGCACATCTGACTTATAGTACGTCAAAAGGTCACATAATGCATAAATGCGGCTTTTATTTGTACCACCATAAATTAAAAAAAAAAATTGTATTAGTATTATTTATTTAGTTGAAAAGGCATAATTAACCTGCGTTAAATATTAAAGGCATAACTACCACAGATGTGCTCTTGGATTTAAAGTTTACCAATTATAAAATGTTGATTATTTAATAAATACCAATAAAATAAAAACTTATTTTTCAATAATCGTATCGGAATCGTGAAAATGAATTTATTTTAATTCATTAATTTCAGAAAAATAATATTATAGTCGATATTTTTCGCCAAAAACCAATAATTTTAAACTCGATTTTCTCCATATTTATAAAATGTTAGATGTGCCCTTTTTCCTTATGACGGCAGTATAAGTTTCAGAATTTGTCAAGGTGGTTTTATACATCTTGGCCGACTACACCTGGCTCGTCAGATGGTGTTACAAACGCAGGTAACCTACCAGGATACTACGGATCAGCGGAAACAGTGACGTCACCGCCAATCTGATAGTTGTTAATGTTTGGTTAATTATTAATTAGTTATTGATTTTATTACTCCTTATATTTATTTTGTTTAATTTTTAAATCATGCCGATGTATTGAATTGTATTTTTTTTGAGTTAGCAACATTGATTTGTACGCACTTATAAAATACTTTGTAACCGTCTTTCGCGCCCCTGTTCGCTGTGAAACGCCGAATAAACTATACTCAAAGTCTCAAATTCAGATAATTTATGTAAACAAAGGGGATAACATATCAAAAAAATATCTTCGTAATGTTAATTCACATAAAATGGCGAAAAAAAAGGTTCAATTTTCTTTTAAGTACTGAATTTAAGAAATAATAATTCAAAAATAATCATACCGTAATTATTTTTATAAATTTCCGGTTTGAAACAAAGTTATTAAAAAAAGCAGATTTTCTGGTATAAAATATTTTATGATACTGGTAACAATGCAGGAGATCCAAACATTTTCACATTTTTTACATCTTCAACAACACTAATATTAAAACTCTCTTTCATAGATTCATATTGTACGTAGCATATCTAGCCACATTTTGGATGAAAATGGCTATAAGCTGTTTCGAGTGGAAATCGATTTTGGGAGGACTACGTCTAGCAGTGGACTTAAAAGGGCTGATTATGACGATCATTGGCCGTGTCTCCGACACACTACATAAGATATTGTTTGGCAACGGTATTTTGTTTGCATAGTTCTTATAATTATTTCACTTTAATTTCATAGAAGATTATACCACAAAAAAAATATATATATTAAATGTTTTTCACCACTGTCCTGTCATTTTGACAGTGACATTTCTTGACATTACTTTGTTTACATAATTTATCTGAATTGGAGACTGGGTATACATACAAGTATTTTGAGCCTCCGTGTTATTTCTACTCTGCACATACGCCTAGCCTCAGCAGACCCACATATAGAAGATACTACTGAAACACCCTCACACATCCCCTTCGTCACAATGGCTGGCAGGTAAGAGGACATATAATATATTATGTCAGCAACAACTTCAAATCGAAAATGGATTTTTCGAAGAGAACTGAGTATTCAAGAACGTCCAGATTTCCCTATAAAAGGAGCCTGGAGAGGCAATTTCATCAGTTTACGTCTGGGTTCTGATAGTGAACCATCTCCACTGCGGAGGGTCTACTGAGGACTATCAAGTTCACGATAACTTTAAAGTGAACAGTCTTGGGGTCGCCGATGCTCTGACGCGTCCCAACACTTCTCTGAGTATACTTTTCGACACTGCGGAGATTGCGGTGACATCTTTTCATCGGAGCTGCCTTGACTTCTGTTCCTTGGAGCTGCCCTGTCTACTGGATTGCAGAGCTTTCCTGACGCGGAGCTGGGAGTGTCTTCCAAGTATCATAAATCTCATCTTCCTCCTTCTTTCCTCCAGAGAGTGCGTGCTAGGTAGGACCTTCTAATGTTTAATATAATTACTGTATTTTTTACCTTCCTCTATAAAGGACATCGACCATTTCCCATACATCGTTGGGCCCACAATTTGATGAACAGTTACAAGTTCCAAATTAGTGTCATTTGTTAGATAAAAATATCAACTTTAAGCTGTCAAAGTTTCAGTTGAATTGACAGTTGCATAATCAAGATATATGGGTTTGAATCTAAGGTTAGGATATATTAGAATTTGTGTTATTTAGTAATGTTCAGATGACTAAATAACACAAATTCTACGTACACAAATTCACGTTCTTGTAAACTCTTGCGATAGGTTTCCATTGTATAAAATAAACCGACTTAACACAGTGAACGATATACAGCGGAAAATGCATTAAATATCTAATGTACCTACTTATAGAAAAAAATAAAACAAATATTTTTTACAAATGTGTCTTCTGTTGCATTGGAAACACTAATCTAAGACTCAACCAATGTAAAAATATTGTAAGATTTATCTTTAATGTGTATTAAGGTAGGTACATTTATCTATTTATATATCCTAATAATCTCACATGCCATGTCAGATACCTAGTTTTTAGTGGGTAGATACCTAGGTAAAGTATAGTGTGGAAATAGATTTAGTTTTAAATAAAGAAAATAAACATTTTGTAGGTAGTCATTTTCCTTTATTCATTAATTAATATTAGTCGTTCCGCCTTCATAAACAATTGGAATAGAATCTATGTAGTGTGAAGGGGGTAAAATATTTTTTGGTACCTAGCCCAACTCAAGTACCAAATAACTGACATAACATGCGCACAACAACCTAATGTACGCCTTCCTACTATACAATTACAATATTTCTTGCCTTACACTTAAAGAACTGTCAAGTAAAATGTATACAAAATGTGTTTTTCTATTAATGCCTAGAGTGATTTTTTCCTCTTAATAACCAAGTACTGTTTGAAGCCAAACGCTCTTAAAAGATCATTATCAACCTCCCTCCACACTTCTATTACATATGAGCCATCTGCCCTTACGTGTTCCCCATTATAGGAACGAGCCATTATTATATATTATTGGCTATTTGGTATGGTCCTAAGGAAACTAATACTAATTCGCTATATGTATGTAAGCCGTAGAAAATCTGTTATAACATTGCTATTGACTGGTTTTGGTCGAAATTCTGCTCTTTAAATTATTTTGTACAACATAGTCTGCTAACCTATTTTCCCTGTACATGTTTTCATTTGTTATTTGGACAATTTCCCTGGCATCATCCCGGTTAGGTAAAACAGGATGAAACGCATTTATAAGAACAGCAGTGCTTTTGCATCAAGTGCTTTGATGATACATTAAAATACTCTTGCCTAAGAAGCTTAAAATCTCTTTTGAATCTAGCATTTACTACTTCCATTACCCAATGACCTTGATTTGCATGCTTCAATCAATGAATCAATCAAATCAATCTAAATAGGTATTTTATTTCACATAAACCTACATGGGCACTTATAAAACGTCAGAACCAGCTTCTATTGTCGACAATTGTGTTTACCCTTTTGTAACGAAGCAGGTTAAGTAAGAGCAAGGCAACCCAAAATCCCTATTATCCAGAAAAAATGCGTCACCAGCCTTAAAATATTCTCACATTGCGGAACCATTTTTGAATTCTTCCTACATTATTCTGGCATCTTACGTTGTAACTAAAAAAAATATTTTTATATGGTTAGCAACTGTAAATTAGAATGTTTTTTTTGTGATTTTGGTTTATCATAAAATAAAGTAATTTTTCCACAATTTTTTTTTTCTGTAACACACTGGGGCCAAAAGTGGGCAATCTCCTTTATTAAATTGTTCGGTCTACTTTAACCTTTTATTTGTTAGGAATAAGTAGACGTGACAGCATCAAGTTGCAGAGTGGCAAAGACAGGCTACAGTCGCAAGCTCTCTCTTGTTTATGAATAAATGACTATGACTATGAACTATGACTATCTCGCTACTTGTCACAGCGCCTAGATCAGGGATCACCAATTATTTTTATTGGAGGTCCGTTTAAAAAAATAATATGACAGTCGTGGTCCGTTTAGTAGACGATTACTGCAAGTAGCAATCAAGATTAAAAATATCAATTAAGAAATAAAACGAAAATAAACATTTTTTACTAAGTAATAAACAAATATTAAGTACCTAATTACAAACATTTATTAATTGATTAATATTAATGAGAAAAATTTAACACGTAAGCGTATTTTAAATTACTTTTAACTATTTGTTTGAAGTCTGGAGCCAATTGGTGACTCCTAGACGGTTCACGGTGCACGCGCACACCAAATGACAGTCGGATGCGCTTCGACTTCTCGTGATAAGTACCGAGGCATATGCAACTCTAGAGGATGTGCATGATCGTCTCTCTCGAATACTCAAAAAAAATAATTGCTTTCTGAACGACGACCGACGTCTGGACAAGACGCAGATGCAAAGAATAATTCTGCGTCTTGTTGTAACAACTAGACGCAGCGACAAGACACAGTTTGCGCTGGCACTGATAGTCGCGGTCGTGACGCAAGTCGCCCACAATTCCACACTCCACTCTAGCGGTAGATCTGGCGTCGTTGACAGACACCATCTTAGCGAATTCTTCAATTTAGTTGGGTAATCCTAGGAATTGCGGGTGATCTCCCTCATGCGCGAGAGACGCTCGCCGTGGATGTGCGGCGGGGTGTGTGTGAGGAGGGTGTCGGGGGCCTGTGATATCGGATCACTAAGCGCATGCGATAAAATCGACGACTTAGTTCAAAAACATCTAATACGAAACCGCAAGGTGCTTTTAAAAGGACAATATGGTAATCTTTGTTCCTTCAGTCGACGCGAGGATGGTCGCGAGCCCGAGTAGGATGTAAGTACAAGCGCGACAATCAGCTGAGTGGCAGACGACGATTTTTACCGCACATAACAATAATAAAGCTGACATGGTTCAAGGAGACAGGTCGAGAGGAGACGAGCTCGGTCTTCAGTCAATGCGAAGCTAATGACGGCACTGCTTGAGACACGACACACCACAGCCGCAACCGTTACACTCCAGTCAGACTTAGCAACTAGGTTACCAGACGCGCTACAATACCAGTGACCAGATACCGATGCATATACACAAGAAAGAGTATTCTATTCAAAACTAGTGTTAGCAATTGCTTGGTGTGACGAAACAAGAAAAAAAAAGACGTGTGGCACTCGGGGACTGCCGCGGTAAAGCTATTGCATAGCATTTTGTATCAACTTATGCAATTATAATTATTTATTTATTTTATTTATGCAGTATTTCTTTTTCTTTGATATTATTTTTTTTTTTTCGTTACGGAATTTCTGGATTCGGTCCCCGCGCTCAAGGCCCGCGATAGAAGCTATGCAATAGCTTAAAAACAAAATAAATAAGTGCTGAACGTCGTAAAAGTGTATAACTACGTAAACAAATTCAAATACTATTCAAATATAAGCATAATAACAATTTTAAAATAGACGAAAGTGTTGAACCTAAAGTAATTTTAAATTAAAAAAGAGTGACAAACTGTTTTGACAGCGAAAAAATTCCATGTACATGAGTCATTTCCAACCGTCTAGTCAAGTTTAAAAATTGTTCAACTGGAATGGTATCAACTATTTGGCAGACTTTAATTAAGTCACTGTAGCCTTGTGGTGCAACAGGGGAACTGAATGTACTCGTAATCGACTGGTCGTGAGTTCAAACCCCACTATCAACAATCACTTTTTGTGAAGATCATAATTTTATAAACTAATATTTATAAGAATAAAATACGCAGTACACAGAAAAAAGAACTGCCAGAAATTATTAGATCACTAGAGGGTACTGGTGTAGTAAAACTGTCGGAGTGGGGAGCGTGAGGATTTTTCGTTACGGAATTTCTGGATTTGGTCCCCGCGCTCAAGGCCCGCGATAGAAGCTATGCAATAGCTTAACAACCGTAAAACGGCAATAATATCCTAAATTAATTTCAAAAGTAGGTAGCATAATTTGTGAAGTCTGTGATAGTTATAGAATCTCGTAATTATTTTATGAAAAGAGCGTTATTTACAAAACTACGCCTTCCACCTTGCAATCGCCGTCATTGTCCTGCTACTGCGGGCGCGTAATTTCACTCGCCGTGATATCAAAGCTCAGCAAACAATAGACTCGTTCCCTTCACGACAGTTGTTGTGAAAACTGCTCAACGAGATCCGCCGCTCAACGGAGAGTGTTTGACGTAAGGCTTGGCAAGTCGAGCGCCTCCCGAGAGCGCACTCGATTCATTAGGAGCGCAGGAGTTATGCGAGAGGGAAAGTTGTGAGCTTCTTCTATATAATTCACGTTGTGTCGATAGCTGCGCTGAATTATTGATGCGATGATCGCCGAGAGCTTCACACTCCGCTCGCAACTTATCTCTGTTGCTAAAACTGGTTTATAACATTGTTCGAAAGCAACTTCACTAATCTACTTGTCGAAACTTGGCGTCTCTGCCATTCGAGTGATTTCTTTTGTTCAAAGTCCCAGTTTCAGCTTAATATAAATTCGGTGGCACGTGTAGTGCTACTGTGCTATTCTACACTAAACTACGCTCTATTCAACAAGCTTTTTAGGAATGGCACCCAAGATCTATAACAAAATATCCAAATCAATAAAAAAAAAGTTAGCACACACAGTTTTATTAACATAAAAACATTTATGATACACTACGAATGATTGCCTACATCTATGATGCCTACCTTGCAGACAAATTATTATTCACTTATTAATTTTATTTTATACTAGCTTCTGCCCGCGACTTTGTTCGCGTGGAAGTCGTATGACTCCATAATATACTAAAATACCAGCCACATTTTAATAAAACTGAATACTACATTTTAGTTTTGGTCACAGCAGTCAAAATATACAGAGAGTAAGGACTGGTGACGCGGAATCCAGCGACGTATTTAGTTCTATGTTCTATGGTAAAGGGTTTGGTTTCTTCACTTAGTCCTTCAGGAGAACCATTGAACATGGGCCAGGGCGGCCATCAGTGGTTATCCCTTAAGGTACACTGACTATGCAATAGATGCCGCATCCGGAAAAAAAATATAAAATATACTTTGATTGAATCTTATTTCCATTATTCTTCTGACATTATTTATATGTATGACTAGCTTCTGCCCGCGACTTTGTCCACGTGAAACTTCGGCCCAACCATCGCGTCGCATCCCGTCGCTCGCCCGCGTTTTAACTTTTTTTATCGCTTAGTGTTCTTTATGACTTTTTTTCTTTTCGCTTGGCTCCTAAGGATCGTAGCGTGATGTTATATAGCCTTCCTCGCTAAATGGGCTATCCAATACTAACATATTTTTTCTTGCGCGTCATGCACACGTGAACTCAAACATACCTACCTACTTATTTTATTACGGAGTAATTTTAAAATTATGAAATCTCCTAAGATGTTGATTGAAATCAAGTGATGTCAAGGACAATTTTGTTAACATTTAAATACTTGTGATTAATAACATATTTATTTGGATAAGGATTAATATTATGTTGATAAAACTCCTTCGCAAATAATGCATTAATTTCGAACAAATTTGGTTACAATAAAAAAAGGTTATAGTGAATCAATATTAAAAGATAGACATATGCTGTCGCGGACTTTTTTTAGAACTTTTAAAAAGGAACAATTCGATCATCTATAGTCTATACTAATATCATAAAGCTGAAGTGTTTGTTTGTTTTTTTGGTTGAACGCGCTTATCTCAGAAACTACTGGTTCGAATTGAAATATTATTTTAGTGTTGGATAGCCCATTTATCGAGGAAGACTATACGCTATATAACATTACGCTACGACGAATAGGAGCGGAGCATCAATGAATAATGTTGCAAAAACGGGGAAAGTTCTTTTGAGAGCTTCCGTTGCGTGCGCTGCGTAAACGGTTAAAGTTGCGAAACAATCATGTATGACGAAATCGTCATCATCATTTCAGCCGAAAGACGTCCACTGCTGGACATAGGCCACCCCAAAAGGGGGGGAATTTGCCATAATCGCCACGCTTAGCAGGCGGATTGACGATCGCATTATGGTGTTAAAAACGCATAGAGAACGCTGCTGCCCATTCTCTAGTAAGTTCCTTAGTCGCCTTTTACGACACCCACGGGAGGAAATGGGGTGGTGCTATTCTTTACGTCCGGCACAGAATAGTTCCTCTTAAAAAGTTCTAGAAAATAGTCCGCAATAGCATATGTCTATGTCTGTCTTTTAAGGTTGACTCTATAACTTTTTTAATGGTAATCAAATTTGTTATAACATAATGCATTATAATGAAGATGTTTTCATAAACATGGTATTAATCCTTATCCAAATAATAATAATGTAATAAAACTGAAGTTTGTTTTTTTGTTTGTTTGTATGAACGCGCTAATCTCAGGAACTACCAGTCGATTAAAAAATGGTAAACTCTGTACCAACACTGATAACTAAGCAGTTTTCATCCTTAAAAGGCGGCTCGAGTATTGTGACATAAGTTCCAATTTATAAAAATTGGTAAACCATCGTTCTGATTTAAATAAAATTAAGAATAATGGTAGCCATTTAATTGAATTTTTGGGGTGTCTTCATGCAGTCTACATTCAGTCAGTATGATAATATCAGGTAAAAAATTTAGCCCGGACAGAAAATCCGTGAAATTATAAAAGTTTTTCATTATACTCCGTATAAATTTTGGCTAATTATAGTTAGCTGGTCAGCCACCGTCGGGCCCTTGCCATCCTCCCTCCGCCTAAGCCGAGTTTCTTACCCCACAGGGGGTGCCCTTAGCGCGCAGTCGTTTAGTTTATAAGTTTTTGCGCCCTTGCTGGAGGCTTTAAGGCGAGGTTGTTCAAGTTAACCTCTAGGAAATGTAATTTTGATGGCATTTGATACACGTGAAAAAATAATATGTTGCTTTTTAGACCTTCCTGTAGGTACGTCGGGTACTCGTTACATAATTGGACAAAGTTCACTCGATAGAAAAAAAATCCAAACATACCCTTATTTTGTAGATTAAAACTCATTTCATTTCAATACTATACTACTTTATGTATTGAAAATTACATCAAAATAAACGTCTATGATGATGTAATGTCTGTTGGGTTTAAAATTGTTAATATCGTAAAACATATAATTTTTAACCCAAAATTAACGAAGTTCACGGTACAATTTACTCGCGCCCCGCTGCCATCTCGCCGCTCAGTCCCGAGCGGAACGCGTTGGAGGTCGGACGTATGCCAATTTTTGCGAACTCGCTACCCCCGCTAAGTTCTGTTACCGGCTAAGCCCAAATTATCTTACTATAATAATACATGTAAAAGGTTTAGTTTTTAGATAGTTGTAATATTATACGTAGTTATACTCCATTTGAAATAATTTTAGACTAAGTAAACCTTTTTACAGTCCGTTCAACCGATTTTGACTTCTATTCGCGCGCTATTTGATTTGACGAATAAAGGCTCCTTCAAACAGGCGTGACACGCGACGCGACACAAAGAGACCGCTAGTCGCGCGACACGCGGTGTCTTTGTGTCACGTCGCGTATCGCGCCTGTTTGTAGGAACCTTGAGCGCGCGCAGTGATAGAGTTGGCCGTCAAATGGGATGGTGGACTTTATTTTTATTTTTAAATGCGCGTCACTTATAATTTAAAATCCGAGATGGTGGCTGCGAAAATTTTCAAATCTTTCATTATGGGTGTCGTTTTCATGGTTTTCGAGGGTACTAAAGCCGATGGTGAGTTCAAAATTAAAATCGAAAATGGCAGCTTTGAAAATTTTCAAATTTTCCATCATGGGTGTCGTTTTCATGGTTTTCGAGGGTGCTAAAGCTGAGTCAGATATCAGAGCTGCCATCAAGCACTTAAAAAATGGAAAGGCTACGGGCTCTAATAGTATCCCAATCGAGACTATTCGAGCATTGGGAGAACGCGGCGTTCATATCTTTCACACCATCTGCAATAAGATATGGCTGGCAGGAAAATGGGCGTCAGAATGGGCTCACACAATTTTCATTCCTCTTCACAAAAAGGGGTCCACCAAAAAGTGTATCAACTACCGCCTTATTGCTCTGATCAGCTACGCAAGCAAAATATTGCTACACATTCTCAACGAACGTTTGAAAGCACACTTGTCGCAAAAGATTGCACAAGAACAAGCTGGGTTTGTGAAGGGAAGGGGAACTCGGGAACAGATTCTCATTGTTCACCAAATAATCGAGAAAGCACGAGAATTCAACAAGCCAACCTACATGTGCTTTGTTGATTTCTCATAAGCATTTGACTCTGTGCAATGGCCAACCTTGTGGAGGACGCTGTTAAAAATGGGCACACCAAAACACCTTGTGCACCTTCTTAGAGAACTCTACGAAGGAGAAACAGCATCAGTACGAACAGACGACCACATTTCGGATAGCTTCCATCCCAGTGCAGGTGTCCGACAGGGATGTATTGTATCGCTACTCCTATTCAACACCTACACAGAACTCATTATGCGAATCACCCTCGATGACTGGACTGATGGTGTTGCGATTGGTGGCTACAAAATTGCGAACCTACGATACGCTGATGACACAACTTTGTTTGCGACTAGTGCTGAACATATGGAGGAACTACTTCTTAAGATGGAGCGCGTAATCCTTACGTTTGGATTGAAGATAAACAGGGGTAAGACCAAAATGATGATCGTAGACCGTAGCAACAATAACTCGCCAGATGTGACACAGATTGTGAACTGCGGTATAGTTCAGTCCTACGTATACCTTGGTGCTATGATTGCGAACAATGGCAGCTGCGTGGATGAGGTGAAACGGCGCATGGCTATAGCTAGAGGAGCAATGGACAAGCTAAAAAAAATATGGAGAAATCGCAACATCAATAAAGCTACTAAGATCAGGCTCGTATTCCCCATATTTCTGTAAGCAGCTAAGACGTGGACATTACGAGAACTGGAAAAGAAAAAAGTAGATGCTCTAGAAATGTGGTGCTGGAGAAGAATGCTTGGGATTTCGTGGACAGAATTCCGCACAAACGTGTCCATACTCCAAGAACTCGGCATCAAACAGCGTCTACCAGCACTAGTACAGCCTCGAATACTGAAGTTCTTTGGGCATGTCTCGAGACGGAATTATGACTCCATAGAGCGTGTAGTGGTACAGGGCAGAGTAGAAGGAAATAGGCCACGTGGGAGGTCACTGATTAGGTGGACCGATCAGACCGACCGACAGAGGTCAAAATAAAAATACAAGATGGCGGCTGCGAAAATTTTCATATTTTTCTTCATGGGTGTCGTTTTCATAGTTTTCGAGGGTGCTAGAGCCAATAGTGAGGTCCAAGGAAACAACACCTATGATGAAAAATTTAGAAATTTTTGCTGCCAACATCTTGTATTTTTATTTTGACCCCATTACCGTTATCAGTACTCTCGAAAATCATGAAAACGATGGAAATTGTGAAAATTGGCACACGTCCGATCTCCAACGCGTTCCGCTTGGGACTGAGCGGCGAGATGGCAGCGGGGCGCGAGTAAATTGTGCCGTGAACTTTGCTAATTTTGTGTTGAAAATTATATGTTTTACGATGTTAACAATGTTAAACCCGACAGACTTTACATCATCATAGACGTCTATTTTGATGTGATTATCAATACATAAAGTATTGAAATGAAATGAGTTTTAATCTATAAAATAAGGGTATGTTTGAATTTTTTTCTATCGAGTGAACTTTGTCCAATTTTGTAACGAGTACCCGACGTACCTACAGAAAGGTCTCAAAAACAACATATAATTTTTTCACGTGTATCAAATGCCATCAAAATTACATTTCCTAGAGGTTAACTTGAACAACCCCGCCTTAAAGCCTCCAGCCAGGGCGCAAAAACTTATAAACTAAACGACTGCGCGCTAAGGGCACCCCCTGTGGGGTAAGAACCTCGGCTTAGGGCAGAGTCGGAGAGAGGATGGCAAGGGACCGACGGTGGCTGACCAGCTAACTATAGTTAGCCAAAATTTATACGGAGTATAATGAAAAACTTTTATAATTTCACGGATTTACTGTCCCGGCAATTTTTTTTTAACTGATATTATCATACTGACTGAATGTAGACTGCATGAACACACCCCAAAAATTCAATGAAATGGCTACCATTATTCTTTTTTTTTATAATCTTTATTTTTTTAAAGGGTTTTATCACTTAGCGATAATGTCACCCCTGTAAAAGAAAACAATCAACAACTTACAACTAGACAATGGGTAATAAACAGTTATTATTATCATTATGACCTACATAATAGTGTTGTCCCTATTCGTTTTGGTAGATAACTAACAACAGTCGACACAACATCCCAGCCTCCTCCGACAAAGGGGACGCTAAGATGCTGTTACATGCCCCCACTTCAGATCCCACATCAAGCGAATATTGTCTATGGTGTATGTTCCGGTCACATTCCATCAGCACGTGGTAAATATTCTCAATCACCCCGAAAACTTCGCAGTTTGGTGAGGTACTTTTACCCATTGAATATTTGAACTTATTGGATGGGATGTGGCCCGAACGCATCCTCAACAGAGCCACTATATATCTCCTATCTACCTCCCCTCCTTCAAACCATGGGCACCGAAGCGGTTCAGACTGGATGGTTTTATACCAGATTCCCTTTAACTTTGATCGTTCATCAAAATATTCGTGCCATCTTTGTCAGCATAGATCTTTGACATGACCAAGCCAATCTGAGTATAACGGTGTGCATGTGTAATTAATACCCTCATATGATGCTTGTTGGGCTGCTAAGTCTGCTTCTTCGTTACCCATGATTCCAATGTGTAAGGGAATCCATTGAATGGTGACGGTTTTATTCATAGACTGCATCTTACAAATTGAGTCCAAAATAATTATGGCTATCGGCATCCCTCGAACACTCGAGGGTACTCGAGCCAAATGTTGGAGGCTGCTTTTTGAATCCGAAAATATGACAAAGTGCTTTTGATCTATAATCAGTAAATACAACAGGGCTTCAGAGATAGCTACGAGTTCACAATACATAATAGAAATCTTGGCATTAATTTTGAATTTAGCTTTAGTATTAAGTTGAGGATCAAAAAAAGCAGCTCCTAAGTCTGAACCATCCTTGGAGCCGTCTGTAAATATTTTATAGTGTCTACTAAACTTATCATCTATCATTTTTACACACGTATTGTTAAGATCCGTTACATTAATCAGTCTTTTTGCCGAACCCTTAACTGTATCACATATTACATTAGATAAATCTATATTGGTTACCCAAGTGTCCAAGGAATAAATATATAGCATCGGGCTAGAGTACAAAGGCATTTCTGAATAAACTCTGTGGACATCTACTAATAATGGCAGTTTTTTTTCCACCAGTACAAACCTTGGCATTGGTCGGACAGCTCCTCTAAGGTACTTATAAGAATATTATTACGAACCGATTTTGATCTTAAATAAAATTTTCCTGTTAGAAACAGTCTTCGAATAAATAACGGTTGGAGGCACAGCTCACTTTCCATCACATGGATAGGCGTGCTTCTAATAAATCCTCCTATGTTTCTCATTGCTTGATTTTGCACTTTGTCAAGCTTAAGAAGATGACAGTTGACACAGTTTCCGTACAAAAAGCAACCATAATCCATTCTACTTCGAATTATAGCTATGTATAGCCTTCTTAGATGTAAGGGATGTACACCCCATTTAGTACCAGCTAATATTTTAAAAATATTTAAAGAACGACAAACTTTTTCCCGGATTTCGTTTACATGTTTACCCCACTTTAAGGAACTGTCCAACCACATTCCAAGGTATTTGACATTATTGACTTGTTCAATAAGGCTGTTATTAACAGTTAAGTGGATATTATTACTTCTTCTCCCTCTACTAAAAAGGCACACCCTTGTTTTCTTATGGGAAATATTTAAACCTAAATCTGTCATCAAACCTTGAAAAATATCTAACGCGTTTTGTATATGGGATACTTAATCGGATAATCTCTTCTCTATGTCATATAAAATGAAGTCGTCAGCATATTGCGAAATGTAAACATTAGTTATGCTTCTACAAACATTAATTGTGGCCGCATTAAATAATAAAGGGGATAAAGGGTCTCCTTGAGCAATGCCTATACCAGTAATTCGACCTATTTGGCTATTATCCCGCAGTTCAATGATTAAATAAGAACAGAGCCTACTCCCAAGTTATCCAAAATACCCAAAAGAGACGTCAAGTTTATGTTATTGTAGGCATTTTCAATATCTATGAAACAGCCAACAGCTGTCACACCTTTAGATAAACCAGTTTCAACCAGTGTAACCAACCTAGATAGACCATCGTAACATGACTTAAATCTTCGGAAGCCCTGGTGTCATGGGGTGTCATGGGATAATAAAATATTTTTCTCCAGAAACCATTCAAGCCTACGTGTTATGATGGTATGAAGTATCTTACAAAAGCAAGATATAAGCGCAATAGGTCTAACATCCGCACATGAGCCTGAAGCACCTCCCGGCTTCGGCATAATAAAATAAATAATAAAAAGTTTATTACGGAACAATAACACAAGACAAGTACAACAAGTAGAACGATGCTAAAAGCTGTGTAAAAACCGAAGAAGTGCCGAAAAAAGTTCGCGAGCGGACACAGTGAGTTTCGTGTGTCGGGAACAGAATCGAGTTGCGAGTGACAGTGGTAGCGGTACTGAGTGCAAAAAACGAACAAGAAAGAGGGTAGACCGTTTTGTCTGCTCATAAACACCCACCCGCAGTGACTTCAGTTTATCCGTGATCATGGTGCTTGCAACAGCGCCGAAATATCGGGAACTCATAACAATGAATAAACATGGTAAATATCCCGCTTATGTTAATAATAATAAGTAGAACGATGATAGCCGCAAAAGTATAAACTGTGGCGCAGCTATCAACACCCCTCTCCAGATACAGAATGGAATGACGTTCCATACAAAATAGGTAATTAAGTTAATTTAGATTTAGATAACTAATAATAAAAACAAAAAATAAGTTAAAAATAAACAGTACAGGACATAGTATAATTTGATTTGGGATGAATTTTGACGTTTAGTTAATGTGGTGAGTGTAGAGTGAATGAGTGTGTGGGTAAGTGTTAATGAGATGTGCTGGGGGTGCTTGTGGTGTTTGTGGCAAGTGTGTTGCGTGTGGTTTTGTTGGGGTGTGTAAGGGAGTGACGTGTATTTTACACTTCTACGATTTTCTCTGTTTCATCGTAACTTTGTGATTTTAACCAGGAGTTAAGTTTCATTTTGCATTTGCTCTTGGTTAATGGGTAGATGTGCAAGCTTTTGTTTAACTTGTTGTAGATTTTTGAACTTAAGTGTTTGTAGTGACGACTTGCAGCTACGGTTCTACGAGACTCAGTGTTACAAACCCTATTTGAGCGGTATAGGAACAATTTTAACTTTTTTCCACTGCTCTGGTACGAATCCGGATAACATCAACTTATTGTAAATGGAAGTCAACATAATTTTAGCTATATGGGGAAGATGTTTTATCATAGAATATGAAATATTATCATGCCCTGGAGCTGAATCTGTTTTTTTTTATTGAGTTAATTACTTCCTGTATCGAAACCGGATTGGCCAATTGTATGTTACAAGAGGTAAATGTAGGAGTTGGTGGAAATACGTAATCTGGGGCCAGACTTCGCAACAATCCTTCGGCTTTACCTTGGTCAACAAAAGATTGAGCTGATTTGTACCCTTTGATCCACCTCATGCGCTTCCACATTTCACTTGAAGTAGTTACACTATCTATGTCATTGCAAAATCCCTGAAAGGATTTATTCCTGGCTTGTCGTATTAGCCTTTGCGCCTCACTCACCTTCCCTTGCAAAGCTTCAAGATTTTGTGGGTTGGGATTGCCTCTAAAAGTTGCCAGTGCAACGCGTCTCTGCGCAACAATATGTGATAAATTTTGATTCCAATATGGTTTTGGTATGAATTTGTCTGACTGAAGAGGATTCTCGCTCACTCTAATCGTAGGTATATATTGGTCAGCTGCAGCGTTTACAATATCTATAAATGTATTATATGCAGATTGATGATCTAAAGGTAGCTCCGAGTTTGTTAATTCCGATTCTATTTTCCGAGCATAACCTTGCCAATTTGCTTTCTTAAAGTTCCTCCGTTTTTTAAACATATCTGATTTATTATTTTCTAAACAAGTCTTAATTATCATATGGTCACTTCCCAGGTTTTCATTCATGACCCACCATTTAAATTTTAAAGCCAAATCTGTCGAAACAATTGTTACATCTGGGGAAGATTTCTGTACAGTCCCATTATCCAATTTCAAACGTGTATGTGTGTTGTCGTTAAGTGTACATAGGTTGTTGTCCATGACAGAATCAAAAATCTGATTACCTCTTGTATCAGTTCTGGAAGACCAGTTTGAATGGTGGCCGATCAAATCACCTGCAACGAGAGTTTTGTTTTGTGTTATAGAAAAAACTTCATCCCAATCACTTCTACACGTGTGCACTGACGAAGGGCAATATATAGAAAATATATTCTCCAGATGAGCGCAGTTGAGTAATTTTATGTGTACAATTTGGATTTGTGAATTTGGAATATTTACGTTACATTGTATAGCCTTAATAGAATGGTGGGTAAAAACAGCTGTACCTCCATATCCATCATCACGATCTGCCCTGAATATATTGTATCCGCTGAGTCTGAACATACTCTCTGGGTCAAACCAAGTTTACTGAGTATTGCTACATGAATTTTCTCTTGATTCAGTAAAGCTTCAAACCCCGTAATTTTCGGTCGAAAACTCTGGGCATTCCATTGTAGAATATTGATTTTTAAATATCTGTGTTTGTTGTTATCCATTGTTTTATGTTAGATAAGAAAGGCAACTCCGTTATGTAATCCATCGTGAACGATGTAAACCAGTCAAAGATCACTTTTGCACAATCTAATACTTTATTTTCCAGACTGATCCCGCTATCCCAATTTTTTTCCTTTAGTTTATTCCATAACCATTTCCAACTCTTTTCCTTCTTTTTGTTTAAATTATCAGTTCTTTCTGTTTCTACGTGAAGTATTTCCGAGTCACTGTCAGAAAGTGCCGCCCAATTAATCACTGTATCTGTTTTTTTTTATTCTTCGGGTTGACCCCATCCTTTTTGTTACTGTCTTGTTGTGTTATTTTAGACTTCTTCTTTGCTTTAGAATTTAAACTTTCCGTCTTTTTTAATAAGTTAGCATATGTATCTTGGGGTTGTGTTATAAATACCATTTCTATATTTGTATCTTGACTTAACACTTGGTGATGTTCCTTTTCCGTTTCCTGTTCTTTTTCTTCGGAATTCTCCTCATAATTTGGTTCTGGCGGCACGTACAATATTAAAGCTCTTTTGTATGTGCAGTTAAACTCTGCCATCAATTCTCTTAACCTTCTTTCTTTTAAATACATTGGGCATGTGCGAGATAGCGACATATGTTTCCCGGAGCAGTTATTACATTTATAGGCCGTAGTGTCACAATTTGGGTGGGACTTACTACATTTTGGGCATATATGCTTGATTGATGAACACACTCTAACTGTATGCCCATATCTCCAACAACGTGAGCATTGCGTGACGGGGAATTGGAAAGGATTCACTTTTACCCTAGTATCAAAGATGTATACGTATATAGGTAAGGAAGATCCTTTAAAGGTTACTCTGACTGTTTCTCCAGGTTCCTATTGTCCACTATTTGTGTTGCGCCGCTTAAATCTTTTAATGCCTATGATCTCTGTTTCACAACTCAATTCCTCCAGTATTTCTTCCTAATCAAAAGTTTCTGTAATCTCCAGAGTTTTCTGACATCTAAGTCCTTTTTCTTTCAAACATTTTGACTCAATTAATTTATTCGCACTCTCTTCGTTACTAAACTGAATAAGAATCTTAAACTCATTAACATATTATAGACTTTTTATGTCCGGAATATTTTCTGTTTTCAATAATTTTGCAAATCCAAACTGTTTTGGTAACTTTTCTTTAGACGTTATGCTAATTTCTATTTTATCTTCAGGTATTCTTATCTCATCATGAACATGACTAGTTCTGGCAAAACGTTTACCCCCTCTCGTAATGTTTGTCCACATTTCATCTTGATCTATCTGTCTAATTCTTTTACTCAATCTCACTCCGTCACTTTCCCCACTATTTTGTATAACTTCTTCTGTTAGCTCCATATTCTCACTATTACTGTTACTAATAATCTCACCACAATATTCCATTCCATTATTCACATTAGCTGTCTCAATTGATTGGTCGTATTCGAGTTCGCTGCTATCCATTAATGATTAGCATTTTTAAACGATGAATCATTCGCGCGGTCGAACGATGTGAGTCGACACCGGTTCGAAATCACACAGTATGCGCGTCTAACGTTGACAAGCGCCCGCGCGCAACTGACCATTATTCTTAATCTTATATATAAAATTCTCGTGTCACAATGTTCGTTCCCGTACTCCTCCGAAACGGCTTGACCGATTCTCATGAAATTTTGTGAGCATATTGAGTAGGTCTGAGAATCGGCCAACATCTATTTTTCATACCCCTTAGTGATAAGGGTTGTCCACCCTTAACATTTTTTTGACAGAACGAAGTCTGTCGGGTCAGCTAGTTTTATTTAAATCAGAACGATGGTTTACCAATTTTTATAAATTGGAACTTAATGTCACCATACTCAAACCGCCTTTTAAGGATGAAAACTTCTTAGTTATCAGTGTTGGTACAGAGTTTACCATTTTTAATCGACTGGTAGTTCCTGAGATTAGCGCGTTCATACAAACAAACAAAAAAACAAACTTCAGTTTTATTACATTATTATTATTTGGATAAGGATTAATACCATGTTTATGAAAACATCTTCATTATAATGCATTAGGTATGTTATAACAAATTTGATTACCATTAAAAAAGTTATAGAGTCAACCTTAAAAGACAGACATAGACATGCTATTGCGGACTATTTTCTAGAACTTTTTAAGAAAAACTATTCTGTGCCGGACGTAAATAATAGCACCACCCAATTTTCTCCCGTGGGTGTCGTAAAAGGCGACTAAGGAACTTACTAGAGAATGGGCAGCAGCGTTCTCTATGCGTTTTTAACACCATACTGCGATCGCCAACCCACCTGCCAAGCGTGGCGATTATGTATATGGTTCAAATAGACAAAACAATTATATTCATATGCTTAATACTCGTAAGCATATGCATTTCTTAGTTAGTCATTATAGTGACAAGCTTGTGTTGTTTGACACCAACAGTTTTGTGGAAACTTTAAGGTCGACTAGGGATACTGTGTATCTGCCTGTTAGTTTTAGACACATAATAGCAAATCAAATCAAATCAAATCAAACGTTTATTTGCCAGAAATACATTGTTTTTGTAAAGGTAAGATCTTATAACCTAGGTGTCATTGTATTCTGCCTTCAAGCAAGCGTGCAAATTTTTATCAAGTTTACATAATTTCTTATTATATTAGTATTATTCTTATATAAAATTACCATGCATTTTATTCACTATTAAATGTTTTAATTTATATTGTTACTATTATTATTACACAAATTTTCAATTTTTATGTTCAATAAATTCCTTAATACTATAAAAACAACACTTTAGAAGCCATTCTGTCAGTTTTGTCTTGAACACATTACCCTGTAATAATTTAATTTCATTCGGTAAGTTATTATAAACTAAAATACACTTTAAACACATTTTTCCTATAGATATCTTTATGACAGGGTGGTTGATGCAGTAGGTTGCGAAACTTTGCCCTTTTTTGTCTAGTCCGGACCTCACTAAGTTGTTTAAAGTAGTGCATGTGTTTTTTTGTAAAGATACAGATATCTTTTATATATAAACGAGGAATTGGAAGAATCTTACATTTTTGAAATAAAGGTTTACAAATATCTAGGAACCAAGCCTTGTTAATAACACGGATGCACCGTTTTTGAATTTTAAAAACTCTGTCGGTATCGGTCGAGTTTCCCCACATTATTAATCCATAGCTCAGTACAGATGACACATAACCATGGTAGGCCGATAGGGCCGCTTCCACAGAAACATTTTGTCTTAATTTTTTTAATGCGAACACAAACCTATCAAGTTTCAGACAAATTGAGTCTATGTGCCTTTTCCAATTTAGATGTTTATCAAATCAAATCAAATCAAATCATTTATTTGCATAGAATGTAGGTATTGTATAATGAAGTTGTTATAAAAATATAGTGAGCCAGGTACATTCTGCCTGATTTTTGGCATGCAAAATTTAACAAATAATGTCACTATCAATAAGCTCATAAGCAAAATTAAGAAATAGATAATAAATTAATAAATCATTTTAACAAGTCCAGATCATGCACAAAAAATGTTACAAATAATGTCAATAATATAAAAATTGTTTAGATGTCACTTAAATTGTTTAGATGTCATATAATAACCTAATAAGTATTGCCTTTTCAATTTTTTTTGATAAAATAGGAACTATAGTGATGGGCCGATAGTTGTTAGGGTCTGACTTATTTCCCTTTTTGAAAAGTGGTTTCACGGTACACATTTTACGCTTTTCAGGAAATACACCTTCTAGGAATGACAAGTTTATAATATGAGCCAGTGGATGACATATCCAAATAGCACAAGCTTTCAAAGTTTGTGTTGTGACGTCATCTTGTCCACTAGTTTTGCTATTATTTAGAGACATTATGATTTTATACACTTCTAATGCATCTACAGGATTTAAGAATATTGTATTTAGATTTTTATTTTTTTGATTAAGTTTAATATTATTGGAATTTATAGGCTGATTAGATATAAAATTAATAAAGTAGTCATTAAATATATTACAGATGTCTACGGGATTATTGTATGTCACATTATTAAGATTTATTTCGTCAATGTCATTTTTATAGAGACTATTATTAGATATAGTTGAGGATATTGCATTCCAAGTAGCTTTACATTTATTCTTATCCTTTTGTATACGCCTTGTATTAATAAGTTTATGTGCTCTCTGTGCACATCGCTTAAAGATATGGTTATAGACTTTATAGTTTTTCTCATTCTGTTTTTTATTTATGTTACATTTTTTTAAATTTTAGATATAAATGACGTTTAGTTTTGCTAGATTTCTTGATGCCTTTTGTTATCCAGTTTTGTATCGCTGGTTTATTATTAACTTTAACCTTTATCACCGGAAAACACAGATTATAATATAATATAAATGTTTCATAAAAAGTATTGAAGGCTTCTATTAAAGTATCTGAATCTGAATGTTTCTGAAAATGAAAGAGAAGACATACATTCACAAAATTTCTCGAGGTTGTCTGAACAGTAGTCGCGTTTCAGTTCAGTCCAATATTGTTTTTTGTTTGTTAGCCTTTATAGTTACCATCTGTGCTGTTTCATGATCAGAAAGGCCGAGGTGATGAATTTCTGACTGAACGTTTTTTATGTTACTGGCGATTTGGTCAATTCAAACTCAAACTCAAATCATTTATTTCAATTAAACCATTTACAGGCACTTTTGAATTGTCAAGCAGTCGGTCAGTAAGAAAAATTAAGCTACATTCCCATTCCAAAGCGTAGGTACCTATGGAGAAGAACGGGCAAGAAACTCCATGGACACTCTTTTAAATTAAATTGTTACAAAAGTATTCGTTACATCTATAATGTTGCATTTATAACTAAAAGTGAGAACGATGTAAAAATAAAAGTAATAAAAACTTACACGTTAAAAGCGTCAAGCGTAGGTACAACAAATAGAAACAAAATAAAATAAAATAACCCGTGGAAGCTAAGAGATGACCAGTCCCAACTGACAGCGCTCGTTCACGAACATGACGCATGGATTAGCACCAGTCAGCTCAACCATTTTGAAGGGAGCTAAATAATCCAACACACACGCCACCATCAGCGAGACCTTTAAGTGAGCATGACATACTCTCAACCGCCAGGGCACATTCAAGTCAATGAAAGACATATTACCCGGTCAATGGTAGCTCTATAGTACATAGGACTCACACCTGTGCTATGCATTTATATAATACAAAGGAGATTGAGTTTATACAATGCAAAGATAGTCTTACACTCTTCAGCAGCTCCAACATGATTGTCAAATGTTAATCAACTAGCTGAAGTTGTGGAGCAGGACCAGCATTCAGCCAAGCATTTTTATCAGCGATGTAATCCCCCAACTTATAATATGCCTGCCTGCATAGTGTGCGTTTTATACAAGATTTAAATTTAGTCTCATTCAGTTGAAGTATGTGGGGAGGAATTTTATTGTAACATTTTAAACAGTACCCCATGAAAGATGAGTCTACTTTAGCCAGTCTGAAACCTGGTTGAGCTAATAGGTCCCTATTTCTAGTACTATAATTATGTCTTTCACCTCTTTTTCTAAAAAGATGTAAATTTTTCCTTACGTACATGATGTTTTCGTAGATATATTGACAAGGTACCGTCATGATGTTAATATCCTTAAACAGTTCCCTTAGAGAATTGCGCCTGCGCATATTTTATATGGCTCTGATGGCTCTTTTCTGCAGAATAAAAATAGACTCGATTTCCGCAGCCCGTCCCCAAAGTAAAATACCGTAAGACATTATACTATGGAAGTAACTGAAATAGACTAGCCTCGCGGTATCTACATCAGTAAATTGACGGATTTTTCTGACAGCATATGCTGCTGTAGTGGGGTATCCAATATTTGCGAGGATGAAGAAGTTTTATTACACGAGTTTTGTTTTTTCCTAAGTGTGATATTAGTAATAGGTAGTTGATCACTATTTGGGCCTCTTTTGATTTTAATGCACATTTTGCATCTCCATTTATTTTTGCTTCGATGTCCTTTAAGCGATATGTTAACTCTGGATAGCCCTCACAATCAAATTCGTACCTTTTTTTGCATACAGAACATAGAGCAGTGCTTTTTATTATATTTTTTACAAATATTACAAGTAACTTGTGCTGACATCTTGCGGTCACTGCTTACTGTATTTTTGTTTAAACTGCAAGACATTTTTCAAATTATTTAAATTCTCAAAAAGGACAGTACGTATTACTTGGTCCCGAACTTGCGATACATGCATTGGCTACCCTGTATCGTAACCACCAGGCCAATTCGACTATACAATAGTTATGCTAAAATTGGTTATCATAAGGTACATTTAGCCAACGCTTGACGCACCGCCGTTGTTATTATCGGTTTTGAATTTATTTACTGCAACCTTCACAAAGTATTTAATTACGTTATTATGTTCACTTTTATAAACCTATTTATTATTCCTTAATTATTACAACTGTTATTACACTTTGCAAGACTATTAGCTTTTTATATAAACTCAGACATTAGTAGTATGTCAAAGTCTTGTGTAATTAATACCACAACAGTTAGTAGTAATACTAATAATAAGGTGGTGAGCCTGAATAAATGTGGCTCAAATGCTATAAATATGTATACAAATTGTACGAAGGAGGTTCCATGTCCCTCACTCACTATGAGCTCACTGCCTGGTGATGACATTGAAGTCTTGGGGTTAACTCCGGATAGTCATTTAAACTAGTTTGTAAGACAACAGAAGGCACCAGTACGAATATTCTTATACTTAACAACAACAAGGTGTCTTCTCGCTCAAAAATAAGTAATTATAAAAAAGGAGATCAGCAGAATGCCTTGAAATTATTTCGTCAAAATATTCAAGGTATTTCTTCCAAATTATTAGAAATTGAAATGTTTTTGGAAAAAAACAAAGTTTGAGATTGTTTGTTTTACTGAACATTAGTTAAAGGATTACTAAATGCTAATTAATTATGAGAACTATAGTTTGAGCAGTTGTTTTAACCGTAAATCCATGCTGCCTGGAGGTTCTCCAATCTTGATAAAAAATTGTTTAAAGTCTATGCAACGTAATGACATAGTTGGTTTATCAGTTGAACATTGCATCGAGTTGTCCTGTGTTGAGCTAGATAAGCATGTTGTAGTGTGCGTGTACAGACCCCCTAATAATCAGAACTTTTCTTTATTTGAGTCAGTAATGGAAGATGTCCTAGTGAAACTTGCATCCAGTAACAAAGCCGTAATTATTTGTGGTGATTTTAATATTAATATTCTGGAAAATAATTCAAATAGCAGTAGATTATTAAGCCTTTTTAAATCGTTCAATTTATCTAATGTTTTATAGAACCGACTAGGGTAACTCCAACTTCTGCTACTTGTATCGATAATGTCTTCTGCGATTGTGATTATTTAGATAAAGCCATCGTAAATTATTTACCATCTGATCATAGTGGACAAACGGTAACTTTTAAGTTTAAAACACCTTTGCAAAAAGTGCAAATTCAATTTAGACCAATAACAACTGGCAAATTAAATAGATTCAATACTCGTAGTACCCTAAATAATAAGTTAAATGTTCTGAGCCATAATATGGACGACGCAAATAAATTGTATGAGGATTTCTTTTCAGTAGTGCACACTGAATTTAATCAAACTTTTGAAAAGAAAACAAAAAATATTTGCCCTAATTTTATATTTAGTGACTGGGCAACTAGAGGTATTAGGATAAGTAGGAAAAGACTGTCCGAGCTGTATGGCCTTAAGCCATTTATTAACACTGACACTTTCAACAAGTATGTTGCTACATATTCCAAATTTTTTAGAAATACCTGCAAGATAGCTAAAGCCTTATGCATTAGCCACAAAATCAAATCAGCTGAAAATAAAATAAAAACAGTTTGGAAAGTTATAAATAATGAAACCGATAGAAAGAAAATACGAAACACAGATTTCACATTGGAGACTTCACGTGGCGCCATAAGCTCCAATTTAGAAGTAGCTCAAGAATTTGTACATTTCTTTACTGATATACCATCTAGAACGACGGAATCTTTAAATTCCTCACCCGATGTCTCAATTGGTTTATTACTCGTAAGAGCGAACGTTCCAGGCTGCCCGGTTGAATTTAAATTTAAACATATAAACCCTATGATAGTTATAAAAGCTTTTATAGGCTGTTATTTAAATCATTCATGGACATATTACAAAAATGTGAATATATATTTTTGGATGGATGTTTTGGAAGAGCCACAGAACCTGACACTATCCATCCGAGCTTTGTCTCATGTAACTTGGGCTGATTTTTGCCTAAATTAATAGAAGCACTGCCTAAAATATTCCAAAATATCTCAGCACCAACCAGTATGTCAATCTCTGATGGAACGTTGAATGATGGATCGGCCAGATTTAAATCGAATGGTATGGGAATGCTACTTATGTCGACTAAAGTAGACGGCATTAATTTGGTAATTGTAGGTAATATGAAACAATTGGTGTCTGTCTTATAGCTGCCGCTGCACGATTCAATGGTTAGGTTGCAAGACCGTGTACTTAATGTAGTATGACTGTTAATACCTGTCACCGTGGAACTCGTGCTACGTCGAGGAAGTCCTAGCTTATCACATAGTTTCTGCGTAATAAAATTAGCAGTGCTACATCGTTTTGTTAGATGACCATTACGTAAACAGTTAAAACAAACTTTAAATTCTTTAACTTTTACTATGCGTTGTTCTACGTTTAATTTTCGGAACCCTTCACAAGTGTATAATAGATGGTTTTTATTACATAAGGGACATTTTGTTATATATTTTTGATTTGAATTATCGGTTTGATTAGTTGGTAATATTAATGATTCATGTTTGTTTCCTACTTGATTGTTATGGGTGTTAGTATTATTTTCTATATTAAGTGTGATTTTGTTATGTTCTAATGTCTCCAATAAATCAGCTTTTTTACTTATAAAAGAACAAAATTGAGAAACTGTTGGTTTTGTTGGTATGGTATTACGATGAGTTTCCCATTCCCTGCTGACGATAGGATCTAATTTAATTGCCATCATATAAATAATCAGCTTATCCCAATTGTCCATGGGCTCGTTCATTGTATTAAGGGCTCTGATATTTTTATTAATTAGATCAATTAAACGACGCAAAGAAGTGGATGATTCTAGTGTAATACAGTCGACATTGAACAAAGCCTTAACATGGGTATCTACTAAAAGCCTACTATTATCAAAGCAGTCGCATAGTAACTTCCACGCCATTTGATAATTATCACCTTTAAAATCAATATTTTTTATTATTTTCAAAGCATCGCCTTGAAGGACGCGCGGAGGTAGTGGAACTTACTAATGGCATCTATGCAACTACTGCTATGGATTAGTGACAAATATGTATCTTTATACTCAAGCCAGTACTGATAACCACCATCAAAATTTGGCAAATCGATTTTACGTAAGCGTGTAAAGTTACGTTGTTGGAACGATTCACCTGAGTGTTTTTTCACCGAGCCTGTTACAGACCCGCCATCATCGCTCTCGTTACTGGCAAGCAGGCCGTGCGCCTGCGCTACGAGTGCGTGATAACGGTCCTCGAACTTTGCTCTCCCTGCATACGCCTCGTTAGGATCATCCGAGAGCACCTCGATGTCCACCTGTAAATTGTCGAATTCATCGTATGTAGTTTTTAAACGGCTCTCCAACTCTAAGCGTTGAATGTCAGAAATGATTTTGCAACTAACATGTAATTGGTGTGTAAGCTTTGCCTTAATAGCACTTCGCTTTCTCAACAATAAGTCTAAAGAGGCCATAGCGTAATCCAGTAAGAAAAGCAATAGGTAATACTCGTATTAACACTCAATTGATTATGTGTAGCAAAGTTTCGTAAAGAAGTCGGCAGTTAATTATGTTTGAACAAAACACATATAAAATGTGAATGAACAGCCGCGTGACCTTGCTGAATGTCACGGGGACCGCTCAGCTGTTTCGATCATATACGCGCACGGCTGATCATGCACTCAATTAACGGTAAATAGCTTGGGGATTTAGCAGTGCACAAAGCAGAGTGAAAGAGATAACTATAATGTCAGCACATATTGACTCAAATATGAACGTGAAAACGAGAAATATTTTGAATTTAACGGAATAAAAACACTTAGAAGTTTGTTTGAAAAGGATAAAGAAGGAAAAAATTGGAACGAACTCACCCAATACCGAATCTTTATCCACAAGAAACCTGTCCAAAAATTCTTCCAAGCGATGACTCAGCGTAAATCGTAGGTATAATCCAGTCGATGTAATAAGCGCCGGTGTCGTTATCAAACTTGATGAAATATATGTAGTACTAGCTTTTGCCCGCGGCTTCGCCCGCGTGGATGTCGGTTATCGCATAAAAAAGTACCCTATGTCCTTCTCCATATCCCAGGCTATATCTCAAAATTCTAACTTAATAATAATTTTAATGTGATTCACTATGTGAATAGAAACCGAAACAAATGATTTAATATAATAAAAGTACTTATGTTCTGAACGTGAATGAGTGTTTACCTAAAGATAACAAACACAAAATCAAAATACGAAATTTCACTCAAATTCTTAAAGCAATCAATTGTACCAAATTACAACACGAAATAAAAGTGCGAGACAAATAATCATTTTAAAATAATTCACGTAAGTACCAACAATGTGAAAACAAAATGAAATCCTCCGAAATGTCGCATGATACACCGTTTGTGCTGATAAAACGCTCGAAATATTTAATGAACATCATTGGTGCATAACTTTTCTCAGGGTCACGTTCGCAATTGGACGAAATATTTGACATTTATTTTGTACTTGCAACACGATCTGGCTGTAGAATTCGATTAATCGACTAATACTTGACCGGTTGACATTTTAGCGGGAACACCACTAAACGAACGAAAAAAAAGAAAAGAAAATATGTCTGTACTCTGTGGTCGTGTGGCGGTTTGGCGCGGTGCTTAATGTAAACATTCATCAAGGATATACGTGCGTAAAGTAATGGATTCAATAAGAAAACGGTTTAATCTTAGAAGAATCTTACACAGAATTACTGAGAAATAAGTGTAGATTTCGTATTGAGTGTTAGTTTATCGAAAAGTGATAAATATGTCAGTGAAAAAGTAACGAAAGTTTTGAAATGCACAAATTTTGATCATAAGGCCGCCGTGTTTAGTCATGTTTTTATGATAAATATTCTTGTATACTGTTTGAAATACACATAAGTAGCTAGCTTATTTATCTACGAACATAATTTGGCTAATAGCTACTGATATTATAGCGTATTGTTATCGTAATCGTATTTCCAAGCGTAAAATTCGGCAAACAAATACCTACAAAAAGACAATAAAATGGATATAGTATGTTATCCTTAAGAGATAGACATATGCCATCGCGGACTTTTTTGAAGACCTTTATAAGATACATAATTCCACCATACATTATTTTGTTATATCTCAAAGGGTTTAGACAGCGTTTTCGTTGAAAGCTCCCACGGCTTATTTTTTTCCGACACCTCCAACAAATATCGTTAATTCATACAAAAATGCATACAAAAACTTAACAAATTATATACTAAAACCTTCCTAGAGAACCAAGCTATCCATTGGTGAAAACAGCATGAGAATCGGTGCAGTAGTTTTTGAGTTTATCGTGAACAGACAGACAGACAGACAGACAGACAGACAGACGCGGCGGAGGACTTTGTTTTATAATATGTAGTGATAGTGATGTAGTGATGATAGTGATAGTGATAGTGATAGTGATAGTCCAGTTCTTGTTCTTCTTGTGTTCTTCAATCGACTTCAGTAGAAAAAACCGTTGATCCGGTGACGCAGCGTAAAGTTTGTCAGGAGTCCAAAGTTCACCAACGTCGAGTCGTAATGCCAGTAGCCGACGAAGTTGGTTCTACCAAAACGCGACTTTATGGAGGCTCGAAGGATCATTTGTTAGGGACCTAACTAAGGACTTGAATTATTAAGCAATGGACTGTATTTTAAAGTTAATTTAATCCAATAGATTGTACAATAAGATATAACGGCGTTGGTAAATGTATGGAGTGCGCGCGCGCGCCGTCGTCCGAGATCGGTAGTGAAGAGGTCCGACCGCCCGCGTCCCGCACGCCGCCGCCCGCCGCCTTCCGATGTCTCACGACAGCAGCCGAAGATTACCGGAGGCGCCCGAACAAACGTATTTATTTGGATAAGGATTAATAATATGTTGCTAAAACTCCTTCGCAAATAATGCATTAATTTAGAGCATATTTGATTACCATAAAAAAAGGATATAGTGAGTCAATCTTAAAAGATAGACATATGCTATTGCGGACTTTTTTTTAGGACGTTTAAAAAGGATCGATCCCATCTACATGATATTTGCGTAACTTAAACCGTTTACGCAGCGTACGCAATGGAAGCTCACAAAAAGGAATAATTTTTCCCGTTTTTGCAACATTTTTCATTTATGCTCCGCTCCTATTAGTTGTAGCGTGAAGTTATATAGCCTATAACCTTTTTCGATAAATGGACTATCCAACACAAAATATTTTTTCAATTCCAAACAGTAGTTCCTGAGATTAGCGCGTTCAAACAAACAAACAAACTCTTCAGCTTTATAATATTAGTAAGTGTAGATTTGTTGAGATACAATTTTTTTCATTACACGTACCGAATAGTACATAAACGGTACAATTTATCTGGAAACATGTTTTTTTAATTTTCCACTGTTACGCGGCCAGGGAGTAAGTATCACACGATTTTCCATCGGGAATAATTACGAACTATACAAGCTTTCATCTCCTATTAAGTTTCTTTAGGGGATGAATTTTCAAATATAATTCATAAGTGCTCACCTTCGTTATATAAGGTAAATTTGTGCAAAATTTTAAGTAATATATAAGTCCAGACCCAGCGCAGTTTAGCTCTAGACCCAGCGGTTGAGTCTGTTAAGTTCTCTGACAGTGAGTGAATGAATAAATGAAGTTAAGATTTTTATTAAGTAGTTATGAAACAGAAAGTAAATGGCCGATCATTATTGTATCATTTTGAGGGCACCCTTCAATGTAATTATGAACCGTAGCGGCAGCGTATGAGATAATTATGAAGCGCATGAGTATCTGCACGCTCGATATGAAGATTATGAAAAGGCTGCGCTGTATATCCGCTACGCTCCTTGCGTAGCAGATATGAAGGCGCAACGCAGCAAGTACCAGAGGTAGCGCAGCACACACAGAGAGGCCGCGTAGGTTTTTTTTTTTGGCAGGCGTGGGAAATCCTCATGGACGCCCAGACTGCCTCACTAATGAGCCAGTCTGGGCAGTGCCGGACTCCTACCGGCTAAAACCACACTTCTGCCTTTCCAAGTGTCTCCCTGACATGGTCAGAAACCTTATCTTTAAATTGTTTTATTTCGCTGTATTACTGTAAAGTTCTACTAAAAAAATATTTTAATCTTTGTTTGTATATTATGTTATCTTGAAATAATCATATAATTTACTTTAAAAAAAAACTATTTATTTATTCTATGCTTTTTCTGTATATCCAAACTAATATTATAAATGTGAAAGTAACTCTGTCTGTCTGTCTGTATGTTAATTTTTTACGCCTAAACCGCTGACCCGATCGTCATGAAATTTGGCAGAGATATAGCCTAGGATATGGAGAAGGACATAGGCTACTTTTTTACGCGATAACCGACATCCACGCGGGCGGAGCCGCGGGCAATAGTTAGTATATCTATATATTAAAAGCATAGCTTTATTTATCCTTCTTTCTTAAAATTACCCATTTGGCTAACAATATGCAATAATCGAATAAAATATTTATTTGTTTTACAATTCTCATTAATTCAGCTATTCTGTTTATTTCTACCTCCAGTTTCGTCTCCGCATATAAACGCTCCGTGAGGAATGTGAGGGACTGTCTCCAGCGCATCAGGCTCACAGATGCACGATGGGCTCTCCTTACACCTGACGCGATTCAGGTATTCGGAGAACCCACCATGCCCCGTCAAAATCTGTGTGACCACACCGGTTGGCCTCATCTTGGTAACGATCTTGAAGGCCTCAATTGCGTCCGGAAGGAATAACAGTATTAGCATTTCTTTGAACCTCCAATGCTGTGTCACCGTCGAAGATTATAACCACGTCATCGGCGAAAGCCTGGCAGTGATTTCCCCGCTCTTCCGGCCCCCTCAGCAAAGAGTCCAACAGTAGGTTCCAAAGGATCGGACCGCCAATCGACCCCTGTACGCACCCTTTGCTTGTGTTCCTTTCACACTCTACTCCGGCGTACCTAATTCGGACACACCTACCAGCCAGGTAGCTGTCTAGCATCCGTCTGAGATTCACCGGGCACTTTTCCTCAGCCAGTCTGGTTCTGATTGCCGGCCACCATGCGCTGTCGAAGGCTCCCTCTATGTCAAGTACGACAACAGTGATCAGCTTCTTTTGGTTCAGCTTTGTTTAGATATGTTGAATCATGGTGTAGAGGGAGTCCTCGGTGCTCTTCTGGGGCATGAAGCCAAACTGACAAGTACTCAACCGTGGGATCAGATGCCACTTCAGCCTTGCTATCAGCAGTTTTTCGAGCATTTTACCTAGGACTGGCAGGAGGCCGATGGGCCTGTAGGATTTTGGGGTGGTGTAACAGTCCTTTTCCGGCTTCTGGAGTATCACTACTGTGGCCACCTTCCAGACTCCGGGGAAATGGCCCTGCTCGAGGCACTTGTTGGCCAGTGCAAGAAACATCCCCGGGTCCCTGAATATGGCTTGGGCACAGATCTCCTGGTTTGTAAACGGTAGATCATGGTGTTCACCATGCATCCACTGGTATACACGACTGGCCGCTTCTCGCATCCAACGGTGGTCTTCATTATCTTCCTCTTCCAGGTCTTTGAGGTTTCTACCCCAAAGACACTTCGGCATTACTGCTGGCGGGGACCAGAAGGTCCTCGCCAGCAGTGATGCCGAAGTGTCACTCCATCCTTCACCAACGGCAAGTCCTCATGTCTTTTAGCAGTCCGTCCTATAACCCTGTAAATGCTCCCATACTCCTTCCTTGTCCTGCCTTTCACAAAACTCCTTCCAACTTGTGATCTGTGCTTTTTTGGCTTGGAGCTCATAATCTTCTTTTGCTTCCAGGTACTCCTCGACGACCTTCGCTCTTCGGACTGGTGCAGCGCATCGAATGCAGCGTCTCCTGGTGCTAACCCATCGATTTAGAATACCCTAGATACACTATCACCTACAAATCCAAGTCGCAAAAGTGTCCCATCTCTAAGTTACAAGTGTGTGCGTCTACTAAGGCAAATCTAAAACACATAATGTACTTAAGAACATTTCAATTTTCCTTACATACAACCTTATATGAATGGAATTAAGGTGTGGTTTCGAGTGCGCGCGATGGGCAGTTATGACATTACAAAATTAGACCATCGCGCAAGTCGTAAAATTTTATTGCTCTCAGCTGTAGGTAAGATAATTTTAAACGATACTATTCCTTAAGCAAATGATTATTAAGTCAAATTCAGTTTACGCCGCGTGACAATCGTAACAAATGTTTGCTTTGGAACAGAAGGATAATGGAGTGGTGTTGAAATTTTACTCAGTACTAACTATACCCAGTCTCAAATTCAGATAATTTATGTAAACAAAGGGGATAACATATCAAAAAAAATATTTTCGTAATGGTAACTCACATAAAATGGCGAAAAAAAAAGGTTCCATTTTCTTTTAAGTACTGAATTTGAGAAATAATAATTAAAAAATAATCATACCGTAATTATTTTTATAAATTTTCGGCTTTAATCAAAGTTATTAAAATAAGGAGATTTTCTGGTATAAAATATTTTATGATACTGGTAACAATGCAGGAGATCCAAACCTTTTCACATTTTTTACATCTTCAACAACACTAATATTACAACTCTCATTCATAGATTCATATTGAGTGTAGCATATCTAGCCACATTTTGGATGAAAGCGGCTGTAAACTGTTTCGAGTAGAAATTGATTTTGGGAGGCTTACGTAACGTCTAGCAGTGGACTTAAAAGGGCTGATTATGACGATCATAGGTCGTGTCTCCGACACACTATATAAAATATTGTTTGGCAACGGTATTTTGTTTGCATAGTTCTTATAATTAATTCACTTTAATTTCATAGATGATTATTTACAAAAAAAAAATAATGATAAAATGTTTTGTACCACTGTCCTGTCATTTTGAACGTGAAATTTCTTGACATTACTTTGTTTACATAAATTATCTGAATTAGAGACTTTGGGTATAGGTGCTTAACCGTTAAAATAAAACAGGTTGAGGTGGTTAAAATTAACTTATTTTTATTTTATTTATTAAGACAATTTAAAAAGATTGATAGGCACACAACATACGTATGTTGTGTACTCAGTAGTCACAATATTTTATGTAAAAACTTACTGCAAGACATGGAATAACCCTTTCTTTACTTTCCGAAAGCGTTTCTTCGTATAATACATTTCATTTTCTGAGAAGTGACAAGAGCAAACCACACTAGAATCATTTGGCTTTTTTTTTTTTTTTTACTATAATTTTCCCCTTTCCACTTTATACAAGTGCTGCGCGAGTGAAAAAGCCAACTGCGTAGCGTCAAATGAAGAGACGTATTGAAATTAATTTAAAAAAAAATGTTTTTAATGAGTTTGAAGGCGTATTTTGCCACAAATTCACTACATTATAAAACTATTATCTAGTACTTACCGAAAATACGATATGCCATCCCTTTTCAACGTGGTTAAAGTATTATTTTTGCACTTTTTTACGGAGGTCTTTGGCGTGTTCACCCGATAACGAAGCGCGCGTTACTGAGAGTGCAACTGTGCTTAGAAGTAATTTAAGCACAGTTGTATCGAGACACATTTCAAGCGTTGACAGTGTATCTAGGGTATTCTATATCGATGTGCTAACCTCGTTCATCATAACAGAAAGCTCGTTGGACCACCACGGTATCGTAACTATATCATTATTTTTAATTTTCGCCAAAGTTTCTTCACATGTTTCGGTAATGGTGCCTATATAATTACTAGCTTCTGCCCGCGACTTCGTCCGCGTGAAATTTCTTGTTCCTCCGACCCACCCCGTCGCATCACATTGCCTGCCCGAGCTTTTACTTCGTTTACGCTTAAGCTTTCATTTAAAAAAAATTGTGTCCTAGTTAATAGGAATGTAATTCTTCGTCAAGAATTGGGCTGTAAAATGCAAAAAGATTTTTTCAAATCCAACTCTCAGTTCCAGAGATTAGCGCGTTCAAAAACAAAAAAACCTCCCAAATGCGAGTCGGACTCGCGCACAAAGGGTTCCTTACCATCCATACTATCCATACTAATATTATAAGTGTGAAAGTAACTCTGTCTGTCTGTCTGTATGTTACGTTTTCACGCCTAAACCACTGAACCGATCGTCATGAAATTTGGCAGAGATATAGCCTGGGATATGGAGAAGGACATAGGCTACTTTTTACGCGATATCGGACATCAGCCGCGGGCAAAAGCTAAGTAGCTTTTGCCCGCGGCTATAAAAAAAGGCAAAAAAATCATGTCCGTTGTATGGGAGCCCCCCTTAAATATTTATTTTTTCTGTTTTTTTTGTATTTGTTGTTATAGCGGCAACAGAAATACATCATGTAACGGAACGTTACATGAATAATCATGTTTTGTTTATGATTTGCTAAATAGCAATATATTATAAATCAATGCTTTGTTCTTTGTTTGTGTACGACTTGGAACGCGCCGGGTACGTGCGGTGCGGGGCGTGTGTTCGGATAACGGGGATAATGAAGGGCATTGCGGTCGCGCAGGTGAGAGCAGTCGCTTCTAGGCTGATGTCAGAGTGGACGTTTGACTTTGCGTCCTGTCGAGCGCCCTAGCCGACCGACCGTTAATTTCTAGTTTGTTTATTATATACAACCTTTAATAAGTGCCAATTAAGTTATAGTGGTAATCCCGATTTAGGGTAAGTTTGAATAGCACACAAATTACGCACATCATAATCATGTCATTCTGTTGCCAATCATTATTCTGTGTATATTATATTATTTCTTGTTATATTTCATTTACTGCTGCTGCTGCTTATTTCATCTCATAAAATAAGCACCATTTAGGATTAGCCTCAGAAGTTGCTAATAATGCTGTATCATGCTACTTAATTTTCTTCTACCTTCAAGTGCAACATTAAATTAAAATCTAAATTCTTAACGTTTTAATTGATTGATAATTATTGTTTTTTACTGTTTTCTTTTTGCTCAGGCTTGCTTAATATGTAAACTCCGTTCTGGCCAGTACCACCACGTCAATACTACTACAAATAAATAGGTATTCTCTTCTCGTTGTCGTCGGTGGTACCCCAGCACGGAAGTTAGTAGGCCGAATTCTAATCAGCTGAAACGGTGGTTTCCAGGTTTCATGTTTACGCCTAGCTGTCAACGGTTTCGCGTCCAGCTTCCCACGTACATATTGACGCTTCGCCACTGGTGTGCTGAGCAAGTCGGACGGTCGCGCCGTTTTATATAACAGTGACGTCGCCGTTCAGCACTGCACTCAACTTCGGCCAATTTCCATCTCGGGCCAGCAGCGGGATATTGCCTGCAACTACAGGGGAGTACCTATCCCTGCAGAAGTGTCAACAGACGTCCGTAACCCACGACCTATAAATTATTCGTGTGTCTCCGGCTTAACCGGCTTGGTTTTATCAATAAATACTTATTTTTATGGTACACGCCCGTTCTTTTATTCAGTCGCCAATTGTCAGGTGGGAATCGAACGGGTGGAGGCTACAATCATCTGTGAAAATTTCAACTGTCTAACTATCACGGTTCATGAGATACAGACTGGTGACAGACGGACAGACAGACAGACAGACAGACAGACAGACGGACAGCGGAGTTTTAGTAATAGGGTACCATTTTACCCTTTGGGTACGGAACCCTAAAAACTAACTCTTCAGCTTTAGAATAGACTACCTCGCAGAGTTGATCATTATTTTGCTGCGGAGTTATTATAAAACAGTTATATCTCCTAAGATATTCATTGAAATGAAATGATGTAAGGGCAAATTTGTTCAAAATTAAATACTTGTGATGAATAACGTATTTATTTGGATAAGGATTAATACCATGTTTATGAAAACTGCTTCGCAAATAATGCATTAATTTCGAACAAATTTGATTACCATAAAAAAAGGTTATAGTGAGTCAATCTTAAAAGATAGACATATGCTGTCGCGGACTTTTTTTTAGAATATTTAAAGAGGAACAATTCCGTCGTACATAATAATTGCGTAACTTAAACCGTTTACGCAGCGCACGCAACGGAAGCTCTCAAAAAGGAATATTTTTTTCCGTTTTTGCAACTTTTTTCATTTATGCTCAACTCCTATTAGTTGTAGCGTGATGTTATATATCCTATATTATTCCTCAATAAATGGACTATCTAACACAACAATATTTTTTCTATTCCAACCAGTAGTTCCTGAGATTAGCGCGTTCAAACAAACAAGCATACAAACAAACAAACTCTTCAGCTTTATAATATAATAAATAATAAATAATAATAATAAAAATAATAAATAATAATAATAATAATAAATAATATTATAATAAGTATAGATTAACGCTATTTTATAAATCAATTTTTTTTATTTCTGTTAAGTTTAAATTGTAATCTGCTCTTAATTGCTATTTGCTTTTCTTGTGTTGTAAAGTCTGGTGGTTCTTTTAACATTTGTCCCTTTTGCTTTTTGAAGATAAATTTTGAAAGCAATACCGTTGTGGTCCGAGCTCGTGATGGCTTCCTCAACTCTCCAGTCTTTCACCTGGTCCAGCATTTCTGCTGAACACGCTGTTACGTGAACGAAGCTGGAGAATCCCTAGTAGCATTTTCCGTTGGCATTTAGTTGGGCCACTTTCAGAGGTATGTGGCCCAACCAAACGCCGACAAAAATGCTACTAGGAATGACTTTCCACCCCTGATGGTGTCAAAAGTTGGCATGTTTCCGACGTTGAGGCCGCGTAGGTTGCCAACGATTATGGCTGGACCAACATTATAAGTCAACCTGTAATAAAATAATCGATTTTCATACATGATTACATGAACCGCATACATAAATGGATGAACTCGAACATATGACTTATTGAAACATTTATCAATGCATAAATTCATGGACTTATGCATTAGTTAGTTAGTTATTTACAGAGTAAAGCTCTAACAATATTATGTCCCGTTAGTGTTGGGTGATTCACAATTTTTCATCCAGTCTGTTACAGAGTTGAAGTGCACTTTAATAATTCACAAATATTGTCGGCGTCGCTTTCAATAACCATTGGCCGGCCCGGTCCGGCGTCGCCGTTTGCTTCACTCGCCTCTAATTCGCTTTCCGTGTCGCGCGCTCACCTGTGATAGCGATCACAGGTGAGCGCGCGACACGGAATTTAACCACTTATAAATTAATGAGCTCCTCTCCCCTGCCGTCGCCCCCGTCAACCAGTGGGAGTAGCTACTGCATAATATATCGTTGACCAACAATTGAATAACACCCATTACGAATAATATCCGTGTAGTTCATCAATCTATGTGTCTACGAACTAATTTTATAAAATTCTACCGCTCTGGCAGACCTCTTCAAAATATTTTCAGAGGTCAAGTACGTGGCCAGTACAACCTAATAAAGTACCAAGTCTGTGGAAAAATGAGTAAAATGGCGGTGCATTGAACCACGTAACATGGTTATAATATGCATAAGGTTGGCAAAGAAAGGAATTGTGAGAAACTGTCATTGTGGTGGTGTAGGTATGAGGAGCACTAGCAGTACTAGGTGTACTATGACACGTGCGAGCAGAACCTACATGGGTGCTAATGGGGCGCGTCCTCCACGTTCTCGTTGATACATAATCGAGGAATATTAACTTCAGTATTATGAGAGTTATCGCTAACAACTTGAATGTATTTTGCCCTCTAGCTTAAGCACTACAATATAAACATGCATTTCACAATAATTGGATGATCAAGTATAGGTTATTAAATAAATAAAATTATTTGACCGATTAAATAAAATAAATTAGCTGCAAAATGCTTTTTTATTTATTTATTTTTCATTTGTTAATGGGCGCCTATTTAAGGGTGAAGGCCTCCTCCAACTTTTGCCATTCCTGTCTGCCTTGGGCTATTCTAGTCCAGATGGGGCCGGTCACGGCCACAATATCGCAGCGCCAACGGTGCCTGGGTCTGCCTCGGGTGGAGAATCCTCTCACTCCAGCGTCCATCTAATAACCTAAGCAAATAAAGAGATCATTCATTCACTTATGCTTTTGTTTTTCTGTCGATTTCTATTTATAAAAAAATCCATTTAGAACAAGCACATCTAATCTACCTACTTGACTCACGATGTAACTAAACTTTACAGGCTACGAATACAATAAGATCACAGAAGATCTAATGTTGATAGCTTCAATTTGACGCTCGGATTGACTTAAGCTGAATATACACGTATACTTATTCAAATAAAGTGACTATACCGATACCGGTATAACATTTTGTTCGAATCACCGTATGTCAAGGACGAGCTGCTGTGATAAAACTGAGCAGGTGTGCGGTGCGGGGCGCGTGGGGCGGGTATGGGGAGATAGCGGTAATGTACAATGTGATACGGAGCAGAGCAGATCACTCGCCGCGAGGGGGTCGTAAAAATGCGGTACGTTATCGAGACGGCACCTCCGTGCCACGTAAGTATTGAACTTATGCATGACTTAAAAAACCGAACTATAACTAAGACTTAGGGCTGGTGTACTGGTGTTAGCATAACTATCGTGCCTGGATTTACAGAGTTGCAAAAAACATAATTAGCAAAAGTTGAGTTCATGACGTGATCCTGTGAACTGATCCTAACATACTGTGTAAGTATGACAGGTATAAAAAGGGACATCAGTCTGATCGTGTTGTTATTGCACTTTTGCACAGAAAAGTTGATTTCGTTCATATTTCAGAGTTGGTCCCATTTTTTTTTTTTTTACAACACTACACTCACATCCCTTCTCTTACCTGTTTGTAGGCAATTTTCATGAAAAGGTACTGTTTTCAACCCTTGCCAGCTTTCAAATCAAACTATTAACAGGCACCTCTGAAGTAAAATTTTGTGACATACCTTGTTAACTTCTTAAGTGAAAATTTTGATCTTGGCTGAATAGCCACGGGGTCGTTACACATTATTTTACATATTCATGTATCGATGGCATCACTGCCTCTCTTTCTCTATGATTTAGTGTGCTTGCTGTGCAATCGTTTGTTATTTTAGATAAAAAATAAAAAAATAGATTTTCTCAGTTTTATTCGTTAAGATGCCCTAACTTTAATTGGTTATGGGCCCAGGAAGCTCTGAAAACTGAAGAATAAGAAAACAGTAGAAGTCATATTTTGCATTTTCGAATAAATCACTTCAAAATGGAACGAACTTTGAGTGTGGATAAATTCTACGGAAAAAACTTCAGGCAATGGAAATTTTTGATAAAATGTGCCCTGAAAGCGAAAGGAATCGATATTTCGATACAAAGAACAGAAACAAATGTGAATGCATGGGTAAAAAATGACGGCATGGCTATGTACGTTATCACGTCGTCGATGGTTTTAAATCAAATAACCCTAATAGAAAACTGTGAAACCGCTTTGGAAATTATGTCGAAATTAGAATCCATAAGTGAAAAAAAAAGTGAATGGAACAAAATATTAATTCATGAACGGTTTTATTTATTTATTTATTTAAACTTTTCACACAATAAGGTGCAAAGGCGGACTTAATGCCATAGGCATTCTATACCAGTCAACCAAGGGTAATGAAGAGATAAGATGGCAGGTCCTCTAATTAATAGGGAGGAGAGGAGATAACAATAATAATAAAAATATTAAAAGATAACAAATAAAATACGTATAAGTTTGTAAACTTATAATAGACATACATACATATTAAAACTAACATCTTTTTGTACTTATGTTCACAAATAAAGATTTGATTTGATTTGATTTGATATTACTACAACGTATACCTACTTATTATATATAATATATATACACCGTGGCATTTTAATCGTCTTACAACGGCAGCCCACTTCATGTATCCAATGACTACTAATCATTCATTACAAAAAAAAAAAACAAAACATTTACATTTGAGTAAATTCAAAAATTTTAAATAGCATTAATTATGTATGACGCATGACGTAGTTTGAAACACCCTGTTACTACCGCAGTCCGAGCCTTACGTTCCAAGGGCTGCGCGGAATGGAGCGACGACATTTTTATCCGAGTTCATTCACCCTAGTGTAAAAATGTGTTTCTTACTATTGCAACCTTAATGTTCTCGGTATGTATGTATGTAGTAGTTTGTAAGGATTTAAACTCCACTTAATTCCAATTCTTCCTTCATACTTGTACGGGCTTAGGACCGCCAGAAACATTTTTCTTAATAAACACCCAAACTAAGTTGTGTAAGATAGATAGGTAGGTACATACTAAGTGCAGATTATTAAAAGAGGTACGATTTAAGTTACAAACATACGGCCGATTTCAATAACTGATAAATTTGTTTCCGTTCGACCCTATTGAAGATAGAGACTTATGTATCTTAGGTAGATACCTACCCACATTAAATCCAGGATTTCGATCTCTAACCTGGCAAATAACAAACAAAAGATAGTTAATGAAATTGGCAGTAGGTATGTAAATTGTTTCCGGCATATTTAAAAAATTGGAATCAACTGAATTATTTACACTAATTACTAATAACGTATGTACAAATGATCACTTTTTATTTACATAAGCAATTATGTAAGCTTTACCTGTATTGTAGCAACTGTTCGAATTGCCTACCACTTTTTTCAATACACAAACAGGCACGTTTTTGAATATTGTCTTTTAATTTATTTAAAGTCACTCTGTTGTAGTGTGCAGCTCGCCTAACCTTATATTTGTAACTGCACACACTAATTATTAGCATTATTACACGAATCGTTGACTTGAATAGTTCTCTTTTATTTCGCCTACGTCACTCCAATACATGGCGACCCTTAACCAGCAATTAAAATTTTGCAACTTACGTGAAAGCGAGGATGTCTGTAGTTGAAGAAATCATGAAGATTTTTACTGATAGAAGATTTTAAAGACGGAAAATTAGAAGAAAGAAAGCGAAGAAGATTTTACAGAAGAATTTGTTTGAAGAGATGAAAACATTAAATAAGAAGACAGAAAAGGAACGTTGCTGATGGGTGCCGGGATATGCAGGGCGCTGGGAGATTGCTCAAGCCTTGTGACGAGAGGATATGCAGGGCGCTGGGAGATTGCTCAAGCCTTGTGATGAGAGGATATGCAGGGCGCCGGGAGATTAATTGTACGGGTCCGATGTGGAGCAGCTGAGATAGGAGCATGCCACGTGAGACGTCGTGACCTACATATACGTTGTCAGTAAAATACGAAACTACTGTAATGTAAGTTTTGCACTGCTAACATTATTTTTATTTTTTAAATGTTATATTCTACAATTTCATGTGATTGTAATTAGATCATGCCGTATTATTTCATACTTTGTATTGGGGATTAGGAATGTCCCAACAATTGCAAGAATTGCACGCTAAGCTAAAATATTTTAGAGAATATTTAGTGAAACTAGGTCCAGATAGGCGTAAACAAGATTTAGCTTTTAAGAAACTAGTAGAGGCAGAAAAAGAATATAGTAAACTGGATTGTATTTGGACTCAGTTGAACCAAGAAGTTAAAGATCGCAAGTTAGGCAAAGAAACTTGTGAGGTTTTCCAAACATTAATACAGGAGATACAATCAAATTTTCAGAAAATAAAGTGTTTACTTTCTTTAGTAGATAGTAGTAGCCAAACTAGTTCTAAGGATTTTGTAGAGTATTCTGATTGTGTTACAAAAATGGCAGACGCGTTCGATATTAAGACTGCAATTTCTCTGTTGCCTATGATGAATGGCCAGGAGCAGGTGACAAACCAGCTTATTGATGGTATCTTACTTTACAGTTCACTCATTAATGATGCCAGTAAAATTCAATTAATGCAGTTTGTGTTAAAAACGCGTCTCTCGCCTAGTGCAAAATTGCGTCTTAAAACTAATTACGCAGATATAGAAAGTTTGGTAGGAGATATTCGCATTAAATTGTTACCCAAAAAGTCGCCGGTAGCTTTACAAACACAATTGTTTAAGGCTACTCAAGGCCGTAGGAGTATAGAAAAATTCGGTACAGAGATCGAGGAGTTGTTTGTGAATCTCACGATCGCTCAGGCTAACGATAAGCGTGATGCCTATGAGGTTTTGCGACCTGTCAATGAGAAGACTGCAATTAAACGGTTCAGCGATGGTTTGGCTGACAAGCGGGTCAGCACCATCATTGCCTCACGACAGTTTGCGTTGTTGTCTGAAGCTATTACGGCTGCGGTAGATGAGCAGTCCATGTCTGTCCAGCCACAAGATCAGGTTATGCAATTTAGGGCTAACCAAAACTATAAACGTGGAAGCTTTAGAGGTTCTCGAGGCCCAGGAAATAGACAGTTTTATAACAACAATAGAACATATAATCATAATTATAATAAAGATAATGAAAATAGGACAGGTCAAAGAAATTCATACAATGTAAATCGAGGTATATACTCAGGTGATCAGCGTCAGCATTTTCGCGGACGTCCGGTGCATTATCAACGTGTTCAGCATAATGCGCAGGAGTCCAATTTCCAAGACAACTTGTGCAATGAGCGCGCAAATAGTCATGAAGGCCTAGAATTTTTTCGTACCTAAACGGTACACTCATTCAATTTTTAGTTTTAGTAATTTTTGTATAATTAATTGTCAATTAAAAAATAGAAATGATTATCTTAATTTACTGATTGATAGTGGAGCTAGCTTATGTGTACATAAGTATGAATGGTTGTCGCGACATAGGGATTTATTGAATTTAGTAGAACAGGATAAGATAGTTATTAAAGGAATTAGTGGTAATTTAGAGCCTATGGGATATATTTATTTAGATATTCTAATTAATAATGTGACTTTTCGACAAAAGTTTTACATTTTTGAACACTTATCTTGCGCAGCAGAAGGTATACTCGGGCAGGATTTTTTTGAGCGATATAACGCGGTATTAAATTATAAAAATGGAACTCTGAGTTTAGAAACCCGAGACCAGCTTATTATTGTTCAAGTTAATAGGAATTTATTTGCAATTCCGCCTCGTTGCGAAGTAATTAAACACATTCCGACGTCACACAACAGTGATTGTGTCATTTCGTCAAAGGAAATTTATAAAGGTGTGTTTACAGCGGGTGTAATATCGAAGCCACATAATGGACTTATTCCTGTTAGGATATTAAATACGACTGATAAGTTGATTAATATAAATATTTCAGATTTAAGTATTAGCTGCCTAAATAATTTTTATGTTTGCAAGTTTGACGACGATAGTAAATCTGTAGAAAGAGTCAGAACTTTGCTTACTACTTTGCAATTACATACCTATTTAAATAAAGAGGAACAAGGAAGCATTGAAAACGTATGTGCCAAATATGCCGATGTTTTTCATTTGCCAGGAGATAAGCTCACTACAACTAATTTAATAGAACATTAAATTAAACTAAAAGAAAATACGTCACCAGCGTACGTGAAGCCTTATCGATTGCCTAAAGCATTGAAAGGCGAGGTACAAAGACAAATAGATGACATGATTAAAAACGATATCATTGAAGAGACTATTTCAGAATGGTCAAGTCCAGTTCTATTAGTACCTAAAAAGACAGATAGGTCAGGAGAAAGGAAATGGAGACTTGTAGTAGACTATCGCCAACTCAATAATAGGATACAGGATGATAAATTTCCGTTACCTAACATCACTGAGATTCTAGATTCGTTATCGAATAACATCTATTTTTCAAAATTAGATTGCAGTCAAGGTTACTATCAGCTGTCTTTAGAAGAAAAATCTAGGAAGTTTACTGCGTTTACAACAGACAAGCAGTATCAAATGAAACGATGTCCAATGGGACTTAAGACATCGCCTAGTGCTTTTGCTCGCCTCATGACAATAGCAATGTCTGGGTTAAATTATAAATCATGTTTTTTTATATCAAGATGACTGTATTGTCGTAGGAAATTGTCTTGAAACGCATAACAAGAATCTTATAAAAATTTTAGAATGCCTAAGAAGAGTAAATTTGAAGCTAAATCCGCAGAAGTGTGAATTCTTACGTAAAGAAATCGTTTATTTAGGACATAAAATCACTTCAGAAGGAATATTTCCCGACCCATCAAAGGTAGAATGACTGCAAAAGTACCCAGACCCGCAGAATGTAGACGAAGTAAAGAGGTTTGTTGCATTTGCTAATTATTATAGGCGTTTTATTCCAAAGTTTGCTGAAATAGCCTATCCTTTGAATGCGTTATGTAAGAAAAATGTAGAGTTCGTGTGGAGTGATGAATGCGAGCGTGCATTTCATAAGTTCAAACAGATCTTAATTAGTCCGACTATACTTGACTATCCAGACTTTAGCGACAATAATACTTTTACGTTACAAACTGACGCATCAAAACTAGGATTAGGCGCCGTGCTGTCTAATAGCAATAGCAAGGTAGTCGCGTACGCCAGCCGTAACTTGAAACCAGCTGAGACGCGATACCCTGTGATTGAGGTAGAATTACTTGCTATTGTTTGGGCAGTTCGACATTTTAGACCTTATTTATATGGGAAAAAGTTTTACATAAAAACAGACCATAAGCCGTTGATTTACTTATTTAATATGACCGATCCATCAAGCCGGTTGACAAAGTTTAGATTATATCTTGAGGAATATGATTTTGAAATTAGCTATGTCCCAGGACGGCACAACGCAGCTGCAGATGCATTGAGCCGGATACCTATTACATCCAACAGTTTAAAGGATATGAACATGCAAGTAGTATCGGTTATGACAAGGGCACAGACTCGAAGGGGACTCGGAGGTTACGAACTGACTGAGACAACAATGACATGACTACTGAGATATCCCCTACTCCAAGGCCTGATCAACCTAAGGTAGTGGAAATCCTCAAACGACCAATTGATAGCGTCGAATTGATATTATATAGTAACAAAAACACGACAAATGAGATAGAAAAATCAAACCATTTGACTAGTGATAATGGTAACTGCAAATTCGTGCCAGAAAAATCAGCAATTTTCGTGATATCTCGATCGTTATCGACAGTAACTGTGTTAGCGAGAGAATTACAACGTTTTTGCAAGCAAATTAAAATAAATGAGCTCATAATAATTGAAAGCAAGCGCTGCGAAATTTTTGTAAACAAATTTATAAAGGAAATGAGTCATTTAAATGATATTCCAAAGCTACTTGTTATTAAAGATTTGACAAGAGTTACTGACCAAGACACGAAAACTGTGATCTTGAATGACTTCCACCTGTTACCCACGAGTGGCCACGCGGGAGCAAACAGAATGTTAAATAATATTAGGAAGTACTATTATTGGACAGGAATGACTAATGACGTAACAGAATACGTAAAGAAATGTAGAAGCTGTCAGATTCAAAAGCATTCCAATAGGCATACGAAGGAACCGATGATCATCACATCCACGGTATCCACTGCTTTTGAAAGAGTTAGTTTAGATTTAATGGGTCCATTAGATGTAGATAATTTAAACCATAAGTATATTCTGACATTACAGTGTGATTTAACAAAATACGTCGAAGCTTACCCATTAGAGAAGAAAGATACTGTTTCTGTAGCTAGGTTATTTGTAAACAATTTCATTCTGAGATATGGTATCCCTAGACAGATAATAACAGACCAGGGAACAGAGTTTATGTCATCAGTATTTACTGAGATTTGCAATTTGTTGCATATAAAAAAACTGCATTCAACAGCTTATCATCACGAAACTCTGGGAGGTTTGGAAAATACTCATAAGGTTCTAGGAGCTTATCTTAGAATTCAGTGTGACAATAACAAAACAGATTGGAGCAGTTGGCTACCATTCTGGTGTTTTTCTTTTAACACTACAATACACTCTGAGACAAAATACACTCCATTTGAGTTGGTATTTGGGAAAAATTGTAATTTACCATCTAATATTGCAAAAGATTCATATGTTGATCCATTATATAACCCTGATTCTTACCCTTTGGAGCTAAAATACAGACTTCAAAGAGCACAAGCTGAAGCTAGAAATAATTTATTATTCAGTAAGGAATTAAGAAAAAATAATTTAGATAAAAAAGTAAATGAATCAAAATATAAAAGTGGAGAATTAGTTTTAATTAAAAATCAAGTAGGAAATAAGTTAGATAAAATTTATTTAGGACTATACAGAGTCATTGAAGATGTATCACCAAATGTAAAATTTTTAAAAGATGACAAAGAGTATGTTATTCATAAAAATAATACAAAACTGTTTGTAACTTAGTATTTTGGTAGTAATAAGATATTTTTTTTTTTGTAATTGTAATGTTTAATTAAAAGAATATTTTTAGTTTTAAGATGTTTTGTTGTTAATTCAGATTTAAAAAAAAAAGGGGGAGGTGTAGTGTGCAGCTCGCCTAACCTTATATTTGTAACTGCACACACTAATTATTAGCATTATTACACGAATCGTTGACTTGAATAGTTCTCTTTTATTTCGCCTACGTCACTCCAATACACTGTCTTGTTTAACAATATCAAAAGCAGCAATTATTTGCTGTTTTAGTTGTTCTAAACTGCCTGCTTCTTCGGTGTATACTAGTCTCTTTACTTCAGACCACAAAAAAAAGTCTAATGGTGTCAGGTCCGGGCTTCGAGGTGGCCAAGCCACGGGACCGCCTCGCCCGATCCACCTGTCACCAAACTCGCGGTTTAGGTACTCTCGCAATGATCGAGTAGTGGTACGGGTGCAATCCTTCCGCTTGTAAAACTGTCCATACATAATAGTGACTGACTCCGAAATGTCTGGCAGCCACTCTGGTACTCCGTCGCGGGTGACGTTCAAAATATTCCAATATGTTCTCGTCGAGAACAGGTGAATATTGTGGACGGCCCCGAGCTTGCGCATGCGGTGGGATGCAAAACTGGCCGTAATCAATCAGCCGTTGTGTTCCTGCTAAAATGACTTCCAGTCCTGGCACTTGCGGGTTGATCACACCTCGGTTACCTAACATTTCAAGATTATTAGGCGCAGCGTATAATCTCCTTGCTACCCGTAAATTATCACCACTTATCGCGTACAGGCGTACCATGTGTAGGTACTCGATATTCGAAAATTGATAGTTCCTATCACTCATTGTGAAGTAGGTAGGTACCTATTCACTCTGCGCTTAGTTAGTAGCGATCGCGAACAACGGTTGATAACCGGTAACGCGCGCGCGCACTTCCACTTTCGGTATTCGGACGCAACTGAGACACTGTGAGAGTGAGCTTCACCTATTTTTTTCGTTAAAGGGGTGGGGGCGTGGCACGCGCCGCATAGCGTTAGAACATCTCATTGGATGACAGTCCACGTGGACTATGCTAGATTGGCTTACGATAATTTTGTCTCATAGAAAATGGAGATGGAATGATCTACTTGCTCGTGTGCTGGTTAGGTATGTTATACCGTTTAATACGTAAACATTATTAACAGGATGTTCATAATTCTAATGCATTATTTATTTTTCTTTGTACCTATTATCTAAATAAAAAAAATATTATCTTAATTAATGGTAACAATTTTTTAATCACGCCTAGAGGTATTTTATGTCGGATACATTGAGTGGACCACCTTTGTAAGATGACTAAAATGCCACGGTGTATATAACGGAGAACTGGGACCATTCGGATTTTTAGACCACTGCTAGGCTCACTCATTGCAAAAATGAATACACACAATTTATCCACTAACACGTTTTATTCTTATTATTGACTAAACACAATTAAAATAGCCTTAAAATCTAAATTACAAATAGAAATCGTACTCACAAGATATTCCAGTAAATACACCACTTATCTTCACAAAATTCTCCATCGGAATGTGTCCTCGCAGCGGCTCACCATTTCAATCAAAAATGGGGTCGTTGTTGCGAAGTCATTACACATCTTTTTTTTACAAATTGCAGATAACATTGATTAAAGTAACAAACTATGATTTTTTAATTAGTTTTACTATTTTTAGAACTCGATTTTAACATTGGATTAATTCTATAAACACACAAAAAATTTACCTAAACATTAAACGCGCGCCATATTTTCCGCTTGACACACAGTAGTTCAACCAACTATTTGTTAAACAATAATTAAACAGAAATTATTTTAAAACAAACGCATATCGCTTATTAATCAAGAAATTTATTTATTTAGCAATAGATAACTTGTTTTTAAACCTAACTTTAAATAAAGCGTTAGTTATGGTTTGCTGTTGCAATAACCGCAAATCATAACACGGCTTTTTATATTGAAAAGTAGCAAACTGACTACAATAATGGAAACTAAACTAATTTTAAACCTATTCAGTCATATTTGTTACATTTGAACTTAGTTAATATTTTTGAAGTTTACTTTAGCCTTGCGTCGACATATACACGCTGAAATTTTAATGGTTGTTTTTCCGCAGCGAAATGATTTTGTCTTGGTAGTACAATACATTTATAAAAAAATAAATAAAAAGGATTAAAAAATGGCAGATTTAGAATTGTGATAAACGAAGCTCGAAAGCGATCTCGAACCAATAGTATTAACAGCGCGTACGCCCGACTGCGCGAGGCAGGCGCGAGCGACGCACGGTCGTTGACCCTCGCACTACAGCTGATAACTACCTACTTACTCCTGAGTTAACGAAAGACAATTTGTTATTCCAATTTTACCTTCATACTTTTACGGGCTTAGGATCGTCATAAATACTGTTTTTTACCAACAACTTACTGAACTCGAAACTAAAAAACAAGAAAGAAAGAAAGAAAGAAAAAGTATTTATTGGGACTCATACAGGAAGTTCACATTTTAAACTAAACACAACAACAAAAGGCTCCTATCTCAGCATGATGCTGCGACATTTAAAAATAAGTGTCGCAGCGCTGGTATTCTGATTAAGTTTATTATCTCCCAAAAAATAATTTTCGGAATTAGATAATGAAGTATTGGCGCAATTAAAAACTAGAAATCAAAATGCATGAAAGTATCTTTTGTACAGCTTCACGCATCTTTAATAATATTCCAGGGCCTATTAGAATAATTACGGATATGAAAAAAATTAAAAAGGATCTCCATGAACTGTTAGTAGACAAGTGCTACTACTCTTTAAAAGATTTCCTATCAGACAAATCACTTCTCCAATACAGTCCCCCTTAGTCATGATGCGTTCAGTGTCCCACTGATATGTATGTACCTACCTAAATTCGATCGGTTTTATTATTATAATATTTTTAAATATTCTATGTAAAATCTTAACAATTTGTAACAATAATGTAAATGTAATTTCTATGTACCTAATTGTGTGTGTGTTTCTATTGTATTCCATAAGGGCGGGACATAGCTGATCACAATAAAAAAAAATTAAGACCTGTATTATGTACCTACCTATGATCCACAATAAAGATATTGATTGATTGATTGAGAAACCAACTTATTTACAATGATTTTAATTAACTAACCTACTTTTAAATGTTTGCTATTTACAAAGATACTTACACTTCCGGTAACGTAGTAATTGTTCGAACTGCAAGCCACTGTGTTTGATACATAATCGAGCACGTTTTATTTCATTTCTTTCAATTTTAATAAAGTGTCTATGTCACGTCTTACAATATTAAAACCGTCCAGTATCGCAGTCGCGAGTTGCGAGTTCTCCACGATACACCAAGCGCTTGAGCTCAGACAGTAAAAGTCCAACGGAGTCAGGTCCGGGCTTCGGACGCACGGCGCGCTTACAATGAGCCAGGCACCCGTCATGCTGGTAGCACAGATTGTCCACGAGCACCGTCAGCGGAACGTCTTCTAATAAATCCGGGATAACGCTACGTAGCATTTCCAGGTAACGAGCCCTAGCGTACAGTTGTACCATAGCGACATACTCCAAATTGGAATAATTATAATGCCGATCGATTTTTGCACGTTTCGCATCGCACGATGCAAGTACGACGATCGCCGCGGGACTACTGAGAACTGAGCGAGCAGGCGCGACGCGCCGGCGCCGGTGCGGGGCGGGGGTGCGTGGGCGCTCGCCACGTGCGTGCGGACTACATTATGCCGTATCACTACGCGCAGCAGCTTATTTTGCTCTGAACATTTACAAATCGTTCTTCGCTTTGTCGGCATCGCGCAGCCGCGCATGCGGTTCGAGTAGTACTACGTCATGTCTAGTGAACTACTATTGTTTCTCACGCTTTCAAGTTGATGCATATTTTTTAAATTATTTTAAAACAAAAACATTTATATTTTTTAAGTTTAACTCTATGATTCAATAGTACTGCTTAGGGCAAATCGTTTTGCCGCGGGAAAACTACCATTAAAATTTCAGCTTGTATATATATACAAATTCAAGGGGAAGAGATGATTGGGTTGCTCTACACTATTTGTTATGAAAATAACTCTGCAATTTCCGCTTAAATGCATACCGACTGGTGGCCGTCCTGATATCCAGAGGAAGCGCATGCCAGAGAAGAATAGACTGAATATGAAAGGAAGAATGAACAAAGTCAGAAGTATGAGAAGGACAGAGTAGGAGAAGATTGTTGGAAGAACGTAGATTCTTAGCGTGTGAAGAACATACGTACATTTAGATATTGAAAGTGAGACTTAAGATAAGAAGGAGGGGTGGGAGAGTTGAGAAGGAAGAAAAGCGTGGTCAAAGCACACAAATTTCTTCTCTGGCGAATAGACATCCATTTGACTTTATAGCTCGACACATGGTCATATTTCCGCAGGTTGAATATGAACCGGATCCCATTGTTGAAACCGCATTTAAGTCAAAGTAGCACACGTCACCATAGTCGATGATAGGGAAAATCAAAGTTTGCACAAGCATAGTTTTCGTCTTAGCGGGCAAAAAGTTCAAACTCAAACTCAAATCATTTAAACTCAAACTCAAATAATTTATTTCAATTAAACCATTTACAGGTACTTTTGAATTGTCAAGGAGTCGGTCAGTAAGAAAAATGAAGCTACATTCCCATTCCAAAGCGTAGGTACCTAGGGAGAAGAACGGGCAAGAAACTCCATGGACACTCTTTTAAATTAAATTTTCACAAAAGTATTCGTTACATCTATAATGTTGAATTTATAACTAAATGTGAGAACGATGTAAAAATAAAAATAATAAAAACTTACACGTTAAAAGCGTCCAGAGTAGGTACAACAAATAGAAACAAAATAAATTAACCCGTGGCAGCTAAGAGATGACCAGACCCAACTGACGGCGCCCGTTCACGAACATGATGCATGGATTAGCACCATTCAGCTCAACCATTTTGAAGGGAGCTAAATGATCCAACACACACGCCACCATCAGCGAGACATCTAAGTGAGCATGACATACTCTCAGCCGCCAGGGCACATTCAAGTCAATGGAAAGATATTACCCGGTCAATGGTAGCTCTATAGTACATAGGATGCACAACTGTGCTATTATGTATTTATATAATACAAAGGAGATTGAGTTTATACAATGCAAAAATAGTCTTACACTCTTCAGCAGCTCCAACATTATTGTCAAATGTTAATCAACTAGCTGTGGTTGTGGAGCAGGACCAGCATTCAGCCAAGCATTTTTATCAGCGATGTATTCCCCCAACTTATAATATGCCTGCCTGCATAGTGTGCGTTTTATACAAGATTAAAATGTAGTCTCATTCAGTTGAAGTATGTGGGGAGGAATTTTATTGTAACATTTTAAACAGTACCCCATGAAAGATAAGTCTACTTTGGCCAGTCTGAAACCTGGTTGAGCTAATACGAGTAGGTCCCTATTTCTAGTACTATAGTTATGTCTTTCACCTCTTTTTATAAAAAGATGTAAATTTTTCCTTACGTACATGATGTTTTCGTAGATATATTAACAAGGTACCTCAGGTTCCTCAGTCGATACAGAGATCGCAGAGTACCGTTGGCCCTTTGGCTAACACTAGAAACCTGGCGTTGCCAGCTAAGTGTCGAGTCAAGATGCAAACCGAGATCTTTCCAAGAAAGATCTCTTCTTCTTTCTTTTTGAAAGATCCCAAGAAGGTGAAGATGCCTATTATTTTCAATGGTACCATTGAAAATAATAGGAGGAAGAGAACTGAAAGCTACCCTACCCATCATACGCGAGCCTCCAATTACAATGGCCTGACACTTTGAGGGGTTTACTGACACCCCAAAACTATCAGACCACTTCTTAACAGTATCTAAGTCTCGGTTTACATCAGCTATAGCGTCCGATAAACATTCTACCCGCCCAGCAGCATACAGTTGAAGATCATCAGCATAAAGATGATACGAACACCGAAGACAATGAGTTATAAAATTAATGAAGATGGAAAATAACAATGGAGAAAGAATACCGCCTTGTGGAACACCAGCATCCAGATCACGCCAACTCGACGAGCTCTTGTCAACGCGAACCGACTGCTGACGTCCCCGAAGATAAGAAGAGAACCATTCCAGGGCCTCGGGTGAAACCATAAGATGAGAGAGGATAGAAAGGAGAATATCATGACTGACGGCGTTAAAGGCATTGGAGAAATCAATTAATACCAAAACGGTAACGTTGGTATCTTTTACCAGTATAAAATATCACCAAGTGACAATGTGGCACAACATATTGCAAAAGTTGAGAATCTCGCCAAACAGCTCAAGGAAATTGGTGAAAGCATCAGTGACACTGCTATAATCACGAAAATATTGGGAACTCTGCCTCCTAATTATAGATTACTTAGGCACGCATGGATGTAGCTGGATCCTGAAAAACAAAACTTGAATAACTTAACGGCAATACTACTCGATGAGGAAGCTAATATTACTTGTGAAGAAGAACAAGGAATGGCTTTTTTGATTGCTAATACTAAACTGAAGAAAGAATCAACCAAAAATGAACCTTGTACAAGTAGTATGAGCAAATAGAAACCTGCGAAGCATCTTTTTGAATGTTACAACTGCGGAAAGAGGGGGCACTTCACCATCACCAGAGAATGTCGTGCACCAAAGAAAGTACATAAGAAATCAGCTCAAAATAAGAATACCATGCTAGCTTTTAATGTAGCTGATGAGTCAAATATTTGCAGAGGTACAGAAAAAGACACCTGGATCTTGGATAGTAGCGCTTCGGCCCATATGATATATAGACAATAATTTTTTGAAGAATATACAGCTTGTACTCAGAAATCATTGACATTGGGAAACAAAGAGTCCATAGAAGTATGTGGAATTGGAAAAGTTTTAATAAAAAGATGTATCAATGGACAGTGGGAGCTAAGTATGTTACATGGAGTACTGCATGTGCCTAACTTAAGAAGAAATTTATTTTCTGAAGGCATGATAACAAGAAAAGTTTATTCCATAGTGAAGAAGGACAGTAGTGCTCTAATTTACAATAGTGATGAAGTTGTGATGTGTGCAAAAATGAATTTGAACAATTTATATGAACTGGACATTGAAACAGTTGTTCCTGACACATGCAACTTAGTGCAGAAAAATAAAAGTGATATTAAAAAATGGCACGAGAGATTAGGACCTTTAAACTTTAAAGAATTAAAAAAAATGAGCGTGAACAATATAGTTGAAGGTTTAAATAGTGAAAAAAGTAATGAAACTGACTTAGTGTGTGAAGCATGTGCTTATTATTATTATTATTTATAAGACACACTAGCAGCTAATTAGCTGATGCGTGTGTTTCAAATAGCTTGGAGATATTTAATCTGTCCAATCGGTTCTTGAAGCAGTTTAGTGTGGGAGCCGTCACAACATTATGGAAACAATCTCGGTTCCCATTCCAGAAATCAAGTCGGGCAGAACTACAATCTGGTGACCTAGTATATAGTGACGTCTGTGATCCAATGAGTATTACATCGGTTCAAGATATGAGATATTTTTTTTATTATTCAAGGATGCAGCAACCAGCTACAGACATGTGAAATAAAAGCGATATTCTTGAATATTTGAAGAAGTATAATGCTATTGTGAAAAACAAATACATGCATAGTGTAAAATCCTTGCATACAGATAACGGATGTAAAAACATTAATAATGCATTTAAAGACTACAAAGGTAAAGAAGGAATTGTTCATGAATGTACTGCTCCATATACCCCAGAACAAAATGTGCGTGCAGATAGAGAAATCAGAACAATTGTATAAAGTGCACGATCCATGCTGTATGCACGTGACGTCTTTTTGGATTTATGGGCAGAAGACATAAATTGTGCAGTTTATTTGCTTAATAGAACCTCATCTAGCCAAACATCAGACAAAACGCCATTTGGATGGAGATGGTACATGGCTCTGGTGGATATTTTTTTTTATAATTAAGCAAATTTTGCTTAGTTAATTTAGAAGTATTGTTTTGATAAAACAATAAAACGATTGAGGATTAAAGTTTTCCGATTTCAAAAGTTGAAAGCCGTAAATGGTACATGCATGACCCATGGGTCATGCATGTACCATTTACGGCTTTCAACATTGGAAATAATCGAAAATACAACAATTACTACCGTAGTGATTGTTGTATTTTCGATTATTTCCAATTTTACCATGTTTAATTTAATTAAAGAGTAAGATTTGGTTAATATAAAACTAGAGTTCTAAAATTTCCTTATTTTCACCGATCCGATGAATCTAGAGTTAGGTCAGAATTGGCCGAGTGGAACAGATACTGTTGTTGATGTTTGGTTGCAGGTTAACACACGAGGACGTGTGCTAGCAGGATGGCCGTGTCGGAGACGAGTTGTGTCCGGTACGCCAGCGCCATCTGTTGGCGTTTGATGGAGTTGGTGAATTCGCGCCATCTGTTGGCGTTCGATGGAGTTGGTGGATTCGCGCCATCGGTTCTTGACTAATCGCGACGCTAGCGCTGCCTAGCGGAGCATGACAGAGTACGACATAACGTTCGACCGGCTATAAGTGTCCGCCGCACAGTCGACAAGGGGAGTTCATCGGTGGCAGTCAAGCAGTGAAGACGTCTAGGAATTGTTGCGCGTTCGGTATAGTTGTGTCGTGTTCCTACATTAATTACTTTGCATACCCATTACTATGTAGAATCAAGTTCTTCTAACTGAACAGACAGATGTGCTGCTGGGGAGTTTGTTCCATCGCTTCTTCTTCCTAGCTAAAGCACTAGGAAATGTTGAAGGGATGGGCGTTTTGGGGGACTGTCTTATGTAATCTTTAAAGTTCTAGCTCAGGTTCAGTAAATGACTTTTGATTTAAGTTTAATTCGGTTTTTCTATTCCGTAATAACCAACCCTACCCACAGTACGCCCACAGTAGTTAAAATATGGGTGATGATAACGAGAGAAACCTTCCGTTCTCCAACATATATATAAATATAAATAAATAAATAAATAAATAAAGAATTATTATTATCATTTTTATATATTTTCATATCTCGGGTTACTGGTTACCTAAAACTATGGAAGGACCATGGCCCATGCCTGATCAATGTTTTATTATACACAGATAAAATGGCAGGGGCTGACTTGCACACTCAATAATGGGCCCCCGAAAACGGTCGCTAGCACATAGTGACGTAGCGACAAGGGGGCAACATGTCCTGAGGTACTCGAGGAGTGGAGAGGTATTCCACGGCTCTCAGAACAATCCCAGAACCCGGAAGATGGTCAAGATCCCTACAAGCACTTACTGGAATACTTCCTTCCTCCGAGCACGTTTGCTCTTGCGAATCTCCACTCAAGCCGGCCAATAAAGGCAAGAATGAGGTGGGAGCTCAGTTCCTCGTCAGTGTTCACTCCAGTCAGCCAATAAAGGCAAGCCAGAGATGAGGAACATGACTTCTCCCGGGAGATAGGGTCCGTGGGGTCGCAACTGCACAACAGCTCGCCACATGCTGGCCTGCGGGTTTCTGTATCTCTCTTGGTCTGGCTCCTCACCCTAGACATGTTCCGGTAAAGTGAACTCTACCGGCACAGACCTAGAGTTCGGAGCGCGCAAGCCCCACCACGACGTCAACGTAGAGATACGGCGGTGGGGTTATTATTATTATTATATGTTTACATATCTCGGGACCCTGGGGTCCCGGACCTTTGGAAGGCGTACGAGGGGCCGAAGCCAACTCGCAGAGGCCCGTTAGACGCTTTTTAATTAAATGAGGCACCAACCAACGATTATCCCTGTACGCACTATGCAAGTGCACCCAAGGACAACCCCTGGTTGGTGTAGGACTATTGCAGGATATGGAAACAAAGATATTGGACTATGGGTTTGGGTGGTTAAAATCGACTGATTACCTAAAACTATGGAAGGACTATGGCCCCTGCCTGATCAATGTTTTATTAAACACGGATAAAATGGCATGGGGTGACTTGCACACTCAATAATGGGCCCCCGAAAACGGTCGCTAGCACATAGTGACCTAGCGACAAGGGAGCAACATATCCTGAGGTGCTCGAGGAATGGAGAGATAATCCACGGCTCTCAGAACAATCCCAGAGCCCGGAAGATGGTCAAGATCCCTACACGTACTTACTGGAACACTTCCTTCCTCCGAGCACGTTTGCTCTTGCGAATCTCCACTCAAGCCGGCCAATAAAGGCAAGAATGAGGTAGGAGCTTAGTTCCTCATCAGTGTTCACTCCAGCCGGCCAATAAAGGCAGGCCTGAGATGAGGAACATGACTTCTCCCGGGAGATAGGGTCCGTGGGGTTGCAACTGCCCAACAGCTCGCCACATGCTGCCCTGCGGGTTTCTGTATCGCTCTTGGTCTGGCTCCTCACCTAGACATGTTCCGGTAAAGCAAACTCTACCGGCACAGACCTAAAGTACGGAGCGCGCAAGCCCCACCACGACGTCAACGTAGAGATACGGCGGTTATTATTATTGGTTGTGTTCTAGGGCAATAGTGTCACCTAGGAATGATACTGCGGTCGACTTAATACGCGATCAAGTAGCAACGTTATCGCGAACACGTCGAGCGTTCGTATGGGCGCGATGTGTGACGTCTGGAGGTAATATGTCAGTGATCCTCTTTTTATTGCGCGTACGGTGCCGATATGCGCCGCCGCGCCCGAAATAATCAAGTGAAGGCGGAGTGCCTACTCGCCTCGCAACTGTGCTGCTACGATATTGTTATAACTTGAATTGTGGCAATGATTATGTGGGTATGTACTTGTCTGAGAAAGAAACAACAACATCAGACAATAAAAAAAAACTTTGCTATAGTTTAGTGCAAATGTTGCATCACTGGAGATTAGACTATAAAACACAATGTGGGTGTAACGACACCTGAGCAACGAAACTCTCGTCTGATAAATCTCATTGATGTTTGAGTGAGGACGTGCGGGGCGAGGGCCGTGAGACGCAGGAGGGGCGGCTGATGGGACTCGATAACACTCGAAGGTGGCACTCGAGCACCGAGGGCCAATTCACACAATATCCTCTTGAATTTGTGCTCTGCATTGTTTCAACATCTTGATTTTGTTAATGTAACGGTGCGCGCGACGTCGCAAACTGGGCCCGATTTAATAAAAAATAGACATTGATCCTAGAGCGCTGATATTTTTTCTAATGTTGCGGCAGTGATAACAAATAAGACAAAAAAATATTATTGTCGTACCTCAAATAATGTTTCGTAGATTTTTTTGTATAACTGTAAATGATGTCGAATTGGCAATAACACAGGGTGTTTGACAGAACGTTGAACATACGAAAATGGTGGATAGGTGGGGTCATCTGCTACTTACTCAGCCCTAATTTATTTGGCCCTGGCCCACTGGATATTTAAAATATTATTTTTTTGCTTTTTCTAGTTTCACCACTTTCTTAACTTTAAAGTGCATTTTTATTAAAAATGGGTAAAACAGGCAATATTTTTGTTTCTTTTTTTTCAATCTTTAATGTTGGCAGATTCTTATACATTTATTGCTTTATTCAGATGTTAGCTAGAAAAAAAGTTATGAGTCCTCAAACTTACAGAAAGATGTAAAAAATACTTAAATCTTAACTTCAACTTGGATTAAAAAAAAAAAAATATTGAGGAGTCCCAATTCTAGGAAAACATTCCTAGTGTGTGACCTTTCTAATCTACATCTACACTATCTACACTATCTACACTTCTACACTAATATTATAAAGAGGAAAGATTTGTACCTATTTTTGTATGTTTGTAATGAATAGGCTCAAAAAGTACTGGGCCGATTTAAAAAATTCTTTCACCAATAGAATGCTACATTCTTTCAATTTGACATAGGCTACATTTCATTTTGAAAAAAATTAGGGATCCTTGGTAAAATTTGAACAATGTAACCGAAGGTGTAGAAAAATTAGTCTTAAAATGATAATTGTCTACCCCGTGCGAAGCCGGGACGGGCTGCTAGTGGTATATAATTTGCTTTTATAAAAAAATCCTTTAAGAGTTTTTTCATAATTTTATCAAATAAGAAATTTTCGATGAAACTCTACCTTTACGGAAAGTGAAATGTTTTGCGAAATTAATTTAATTCTGCAAGGTTGGTAAAAATGAAATGATCGACGGCTTGCCAGTAGCAGTGGTGCAAATTGATATTCACTATTCCCTTGGGATGGTTACACAAAGCAGGTAGAAATTTTGTTTTACTCTTGCGCAGTCATAGCGTATTTTTTCTCTCTCATTCTCGTGGCACCGTGACGCCTCAAAATGAATTCTTTTATTTTATTCAGTCGAGACTTAACTGCTTCTGCGATCTCACGTGCCCGTTACGCCTACGTTTGTTTTTGTTCACTTCGTTTTGTTTTATTGTTATCACTAGTTTTGTAACCTGTTAGTTAAGTTTTTTGTTATTACTATTACCTGTTGTTATTGGTAAAGAAATGGCTGCTTTTACCAGTGAAGAATACGCGGACATGTTGTTAGCGTATGGAAACGCTAATACTAATTCGCGTGAAGCGCGAAGGATTTATCAAGAGCGTTATCCCAACCGCCGAGTACCCAGTCGTCACACGTTTGCGAGTACTTATCGACGTTTACGACAAACCGGTAACCTGAACTTTCAAGAACCACGAGTGAATGCAACACGACCATTGACGAACAAGGTCTTGCCGAGTTTGACGCGGACCCTACCAAAAGCATGAGGCAGATAGCTTCAATACTTGGCCTAAGCATATGGAAAGTGTGGTCTGTTCTCCGGGCAGATGGTAGGCATGCTTTTCACTACACTCCAGTGCACGGTAACATTTTTACACATTTAAGCCGTTTACGCACTGCATCTGATACGATTTTGTGGAATGTAGTAAATTCCCATATAGCGCTTTGTGGTAGCCGTTACGAAATAATTCGACACTATGTGTCCACACTTATTCATTCTAGTAACACTTTTTGGTCGCTGAGTGTACTTAGTTCCGTCGCTACGACTAAAAATGGGGAACAGTCGACACAGTAACATTTGGTTTTAAAGTTACGTTGCTGTGTGGTAACATTGTTCTTAGTCTGCAACCACTTCTCAGAAATCATTCGTTCGTTCATTCGTTTTCGTTCTCTTTTTGTTCTGAGACTGACAAGTTAAAAAATAATAAGAAGAAAACATCAGCCATCACTGTTTATCAAGGTAAATTTTTATTCATATTTTAATTTGTTTATATTGTTCAAATCTATATGGGAAATGAATTTCATTGTGTAATTTGTTCATATAGTTTGAAATTTTCAATGCGCCACCATAAAATTGTGATTTAACCTGTGTAGTATAATTTAAACAATAGTTTGTAAAAACTATTAATAGTTTTACTAACAAGTTTTTACATTCCCAGAGCTTGGAAGCTTTTGCTGTAATATATTTAATAGTAACTATATGTTATGGAACCAAAAATGAACCACAAAATTGTTAAATAATTCAAAAACGTAATTTTATTTAGAGAAAATATTCTAGTCACAACTGGTCAGGAAGTTACTAGATTATGTCGACATATGTCGACGTGAAACCAGAAGTAGTTACAAAGTTACCGAATTCACAAAATGGTTTATTGCTTCCAGCGATTCTCAAACGTTTGGACAGGCCTGCATATTATCAAATTATGTTTAGTATAGTACTAACTAAAGAGGGCTCGTCTCACCTTATATCGGTTGTGCCTAGTACATGGGTACTGGGCAACAACAAAGACTGTCCTGTTTTGGCCAAGGACGAGAAAAAACAGCGACCTTGAACTATTAAGGAGAGATGAAAAAAGTGTGCCTTCGGAGAATTGGAGAAAATTAAAATGTGTCGTGAAACTACAAGGCATAGCTACTTTTGCTGAAGGAATTAGATTAGAGGAACTGTATTCAAATTTTGAGGATACTGAAGATGAGGAGAGGTAAGTTTTACGACGTGTTTTATTCGACAATAATTCGACGACGTGACGCGCCCCCCTACCCTATTTTAAAATCCGCGGCCCTGTGTACGTAAAATGCAGTAGTGGGGCGCGTCACTTCAGAAGTTTAGACTGGAAGAGCTCATGGACAATGTTTAATAGAACTGAGTGCGCGAAGAGTGAGAAAGAGAGGTACGACCACGAGTCGGTCGGTCGAGTCCGTCTAAGGTCAGTTGAGCTGCGCGCTTCCGAAGGAACGCACGCACGTCATAAGACTGTGGTACCGATAAAGCGATGTAATTTATTACGTTTACTAGACTGAGTGTAGATCAGTGCTTAACTATTGGATTCTATTAATTTCAGGTTATTATGGCGTAAGTACTTTTACACGTTACAAAGAGCATGTAAAATACCACATGTTTGATATAAAATGGTATTTTTAACAGTGTTTTTACGAACTTAGTGATTTTGAGTTTTCTATAATAATTTAAAAATACTTACGCTTTTTTTCAAACTAAACTATTATTAATAAAGTATTTCATGTCTTGATTGCATTAGAATCAGTCTTCTCATTTTAGATGTTGTTGAATTTAAATTTTGTATAGAGACGTATACGACAGTATGTTTGACATCAGGTAGGTAGGAAGGAGCGCCGCGCGGCGCGTCTTTGCCTTTACCCGGCTGCCTTGCATTTACCTTATCAATCCGGTACCTTTATGACGTCTTTACTCACGACGCTCAGTCACAACGAAAACTTAGGGCCCAGTATATTTTCTTAGTAAAGAAAAATAAAAACTACTTACAGACTAGTAAAGTGATAAATAATAATAATATAGCGTTCGTAGAGATAGGTATTGCCAGTAATTTTTCCGCCAAATTTGCTCGGTCACCTTAAACATCCATATTTTGTTCGTTTGGCCATCTCATGAAATATCACCTTTTAAATAATTATTATTTTTACAGATACCACAAAAATCGTGAAAATAAAAGAAAACATCCGGCTGAAAAGTCAATTGTGGAAGAATTACAAAATTTTAGTACTGATTTTGAAATGATGGAAGATAAAGAAACTAAAAAAGATAACGATAATGTTACGAATAAAACAAAAATGAATGAATACGACTCAAATATATATTTCAATCACGCCAGTACCAGTTATAATACTATTGATGATACCGAAGCGACTGAAACTGATGCTTCAAAAATAATAGCAACGAATGAGAATTTAACAACAATACCCGAAACTGAGAGTCAAACTGGTGAAACTTTAATCAGTTTGAGGTTGATTGAATTCAATCAAATCATAACAGAGAACAGTGGGTTACAAGCAGAAAACAAAATTCTCAAAGAATCTAATCTAAAGTTCCAAAATCGTAAGTGATTCCATTCGACGTACTACGCCGGTTTTTTTTGCTTGTAGGTGCGTTTTGCAAATAATATGACTAGACTAGAAAAAATAAATAAATATTAATATTTTTTCTAGTTAAAGAAGAAACCGACAGAGGCTTTAAAGCAATACAAGTACAACTGGACAAATTATATGATATTCTGAAACATAAACAATCTAATATTGAGACTGTTAGTGCTGCTGGTTTTCCGTATCAACAAAGTTTGATGAGGAACTAGCTCAGAGGAATATTGAATTTCCAATTAATTCTATAAAAAACTTAGAATTACTAGAAGATCAACTCATTGACGCGGATTTCGAAAAAGTTTTGGTATGGATATTGTTATTTTAATACTATAAAATATTTATCACGGTTATAATGGGTATAATATTTGTTTTTATTAATATTTCAGGTCAATTTTTTTTCTAGAATATGCGGTACGAGTGGAATGTTAAAAATATCAAAGATTGGATTACAGTTAACGAGATGTTTATTCACGGACGAACTCCTTAACCAGTTAACCTGGAAAGGAATTAAAGGCTGACCCTTTATGAACTACATCAAAACAAGAAATATGTTTTTTTAAATTATACATTTGGCTGACAACTGTTGCTCTGCAAAGGATTCTGATGCATTTTTGCAGAACAGTGCGATAAAACATAGTGGCTAAAACATCGAATAAAACATAGAATCTTTTCGGTTCTTTACTCATTTTCAACTGCAATCATTTGATCACTTCTCGAAACAGTTTGAGAAACAATGTCTTATTGTGACTTTTTTATTCACATTTCAGTAATATATTGTTCAGTAATAATGACGTAACATTACGACACCTCGTGTAAATATAAATTTTAAGTTATTATTCTAGTAACATGGTGACCACACCGCTACCACACATTTTTACTGGATTGTACACATGTTACAAACTAAACACCAAGTGTTTAAAAATAAGTCTACACAAATGTTTACGTTACGTGTGAACACAAAGACTACTTAAAGTTACTGAAATGTTTTCCGGTCAAATTTTGTACGAACTATTAACACACATAGAGAACAAACCCCACACAGTCACCATGTTTCGTAACAGTTACGAAACTGTTGCGACTTGTTACATCTTTAACATATCTGCGACCAAAAAGTGCTATATGGGTTATGAGACAGTTTAATTGATCGTTCTATTTTAACCTTGATTTCGTCACTTTATTTATTAGTTGATTTGCCTCATGTCGTTTTTAGCGCATTCAATTCTAATTTCAAATTAATTCGAATAAACTATTCCTATTCGGCCGCATTCACGTAACATTCAGGCGGCCAGCGCTTACAGGATTCAGTTTTGCAGGTAGTCAGCGTAGGTAAACTTGCCAGCGCTTATCGCTCCTTTTCAGAACAAAGTATGGATAGTCGCACGCTCTTTCGTGAATGTGGTCTTACGTCTTTATGGCTAAGCCATAAGGCCAATTAGGTACTTAAAAATTGAAGATAATTTAATTTAGATAATTGTAGAATTTGAACTCTGAGGAAGAAAAGATTATATTCTAAAAGATTATATAGAAGAAGATATTGAAATCAATTCTTAGACGTGTTTTGTTTGTTCTAGGTCTTGATGACAGTGATTTTGGGAGACGTGTGCAATTTTGTCGCCATTTGCTGTATACCGATGTGGACGACGTAAACTTTTTAAAAAGTATTCTGTGGACGAACGATTCAAAATTTGACAGAGAAGGGATTGTCAATTATCACAATCTTCACCATTCTTCCAGAGGAGATTCAGTTTGAATGTCTGGACAGGAGTGATTGGCGATAAGCTAATAGGGCCTCTTTATTTGCCCGACAACATCAATGCGAACAACTACTTAAATTTTTTGGTAAATGATTTACCACCATTAGTGGAAGAAGCGTTCCAAGTAGACATAAACAGGCCTATTGTCTATCAACACGATGGCTGCCTAGTTCACTGGAGTCTGATTGTACGTGAGCATTTGGATAACTGTTTCCAAATTCGTGAATTGGCAGGTGAGGACCAATTCCCTGGCCTCCGCGATCGCTCGACCTCACTCCGGTCGATTTTCACGCATGGGGAAGGGCAAAGGAACTAGTTTATTATTCTACAGAAGTAGAAAGTCGAGAAGATTTGATAAATCGAATTAATGCTGTTTTCGAAGTTACGACAGGAGATGCTGCTGCGCACAACAACTGTAGAAATCAGACGTTGATGCCGCGCCTGTATTGTAAATGAAGGGCGTCAATTCGAACATCTGTAATTTATTAATTAAATAAATTATTTAAAATAATATTTAATTGTTTCATTAGTGCGTTGGGGATGTTCGCGTTGTTTCGCACTGATGGCTTTCATGCCGTCACTCGCAAAAGGGCGGTATCCCTGATCTGCAGAATGCGTGGCAGCCGCAACGTAAAAAAAAACTAGACTGACAGACTGTGACAGTGTAAACAGACTGTGTAGACTGTGGCTGACAGGGTGTCATCTCCGCTGTGGAGGTCCCTTGTTAATTCAGTCATTTAATTATAATTTTGATTTTAATTATTTATTTATTTTTTAATTTTGAATTTTGATCCTAATTGTGATTTTAATTTTGATTTTAATAAATATGTGTGTTTTATATGTAATTTAATATGTAAACGTAATATAATAGCATAAATACTCAGGATTATTGTTTTCCTGTATATATATAAAGTAAAACACAGTGTTTGGTTACACACCGGTAACCTAAAACAAACAGCTGACGTTCGAACTACGGATTTAAACGGGGAGTATTGCTTTACTTTTACTTTTTAATAGCACACAATCGTCACTTAAACTCTTTTACACATCCTCGTTAGGTTTTATCATAAACTCAAAAAACTCAAAGCATTTATTTCAAATAAACCAATTACAGGCACTTTTGAATTGTCAAGGGGTCGGTCAGTCAGAAAGATGAAGCTAGTTGCCCATTCCAAAGCGTAGTAGGTTCCTATGGAGAAGAACGGACAAGAAACTCCATGGACACTCTTTTAAAACAAAATATTGTTACAAAATATGGGTTACATCATTCATGTTGAAGTTATACATGTGAGAACAATGTAGAAAGACGTGCACGTTAGAAGCGTCCGTAATAGAAACAATTCAAAAATTAAAATAAGCCGTGGCAGCTAAGAGATGACCAGTCCCAACTGACGGCGCCCGTTCACGAACATGACGCATGGATCAGCACCATTTAGCTCAACCATTTTGAAGGGAACTTAATGATCCAACACACACGCCACCACCAGCGAGACATTTGAGTGAGCATGACATACTCTCAGCCGCCAGGGCACATTCAAGTCAATAAAAGACATATTACCCGGTAAATGGTAGCTCTATAGTACATAGTACTCACACCTGTGCTATGCAATTATATAATTCAAGGACATTGAGTTTATACAAAGCAAAAATAGTTTACAATCTTCAGCAGCTCCAACATGATTGTCAAATGTTAATTAACTAGCTGAGGTTGTGGAGCAGGACCAGCATTCAGCCAAGCATTTTTATCAGCGATGTAATCCCCCAACTTATAATATGCCTGCCTGCATAGTGTGCGTTTTATACAAGATTTAAATTTAGTCTCATTCAGTTGAAGTATGTGGGGAGGAATTTTATTGTAACATTTTAAACAGTACCCCATGAAAGATGAGTCTACTTTAGCCAGTCTGAAACCTGGTTGAGCTAATAGGTCCCTATTTCTAGTACTATAATTATGTCTTTCACCTCTTTTTCTAAAAAGATGTAAATTTTTCCTTACGTACATGATGTTTTCGTAGATATATTGACAAGGTACCGTCATGATGTTAATATCCTTAAACAGTTCCCTTAGAGAATCGCACTGAATATATACACACATAAATAGTTCACTGATTTATCACCCAGAATTGAGTTTAAATAGCATTGTTTACATCGTAAAAACGAAACTTAGCGAAGATTCAATTAATCTCAATCTGTTCTTTAACATAAAATACAACAATAAAACGTTCATGATCGTTAATTTTGCATTTTCGTTATAATTTAATATCGAATAATAACTTTAAAAGATCTAGGCAACCTACCCACATTAGAAAAAGTAAAATCCTAAGGGTATAAAAGCATTAAAAAATTTCATTCAATTTGATAATATAGCGTTGATAATAGCTCTTCAAGTCAATTCAGTAGCCTACCTTATTTTTCTTCTGAACAACACTAACTTCTCCCATTTTCCCTTTCATTTCCAACTTTATTTTATTTGTCTGTCTAACTCGTTCTCACTGTTTCTTTATTCTAATTTCAGTAACAAATTCTGAAACCATGCCTGTGATGACCCGTAAGGCTACTGCTCAGGATATGGAGCTTAAATTGAGAACGGCCCTCCAAGACCTTGAAGCATCGAAACTCCAATGTCAACAATTGTTACAGGAGAATGATGAAAGTGAGGAGGAAGTCAAGAAGATAATTAACAAAAACTCAAGCCTTAAACGAGAGCTAGTAGTCCTAAATCAGCAATATCTGAATATTGTTGATGAACGCGACCAACTGAAGGTGGTCACGGATAGTTTCAGCAACTGTAGTAACTTGTATGAGGAGGCTTTAAGCAAAGTTAGGGACTTAGAAGATGAATTAATTCATGCTAATAGTCGTATTATCCGTTTAGAGAAAGAAAAACAATGTACTCAGGTTAAAGAAACTAGCCTCTTGTGTAATGAATTATTAAATAGTAATTTTAACCCTGATTCCATTATAAGTATTGACCTTGTCGAATTGTATGTTTTCTGACTGTTTGTTTTGGAACGTAACTTGTCAATGTCATTCTTATGTCTTACTACTTTACTCCTGTCTCTCGACTCCTTGACTCTGTGTATGTGATAGAAATTAATATCCTTCTAATATAAATTAATCTTGTATTTTCCTGATATTTTCTACACGAAATATAAGGCGAAATACCAACCGCAGCTGTGTGTTTTTCTTATTTTCACCGACATTGACACTGCCTGGATAATCCCAATGATTATAGACCCTACTGAAGATTCCTTGCTGAAACAGAATTTTGGTTATAAAGTTAGTCATAATAAAATGAAAAAATATGCTAAACTGAATAGAATACTCAAAAAATGTAATCAAATTAGGAAACAACACTTTTCTAAATATATTCCACAGAGAAAAGAGCATGTTGATTTAATCAATAAATTAAAAAATTATCAAATCAAATTAGAAGACAGCAAAAAAATCTATGAAATTGATACCCAGCGCTTACAGTCTGACATAGAGGCACTTGAGGGTCAGCTTAGTTCCCTTTACAATAAATATGTGAGCTCTCAGAACCAAATTAAAGAACATATTCTTGCTGCTAATGAGTTAGTTATGTGTCAGTGTACTTGTCATATTTCAATCCCTGATTCTGTCCAGCCTGAGGCAACGGAGGACCCGTCCCAGACTGTGAGTTTTTCTCAAGACTGTATACTCAACCAAGATATATCTGATATAGTACAAGATCTATCTCATGTGGTACGGCCTGAGATTGTTAGTTGTCCATCTTCCAGTAGTCAGGATCTTTATCATTCAGCTATGTTCTCAGATAGTATAGGAAGAGGTGTAGGTAAATTAATTAGTAAAAAACTGTGTTATTCTAATCAAAATTATTGTATGCCAGGGTCAACCTACAAACGAATAATGGCATCAGTAATATCAAAAATATATAATCCTAAAACCAACATTACTGTATTTGTAGGTAATAGTTCTAAGGTCGAAAAAGAAGAAATCACTGACTATCTAACTGAGTTGTTAAAGTTAAATTGTAGTAAAATAACATTGTGTGCTTTCCCATATTTTGAAAAATTGACAAATAGACAAAACAATTATATTCATATGCTTAATAAGCATATGCATTTCTTAGTTAGTCATTATAGTGACAAGCTTGTGTTTTTTGACACCAACAGTTTTGTGGAAACTTTAAGGTCGACTAGGGATACTGTGTATCTGCCTGTTAGTTTTAGACACATAATAGCAAGACTATTAGCTTTTTATTTAAACTCAGACATAAGTAGTATGTCGAAGTCTTGTGTAATTAATACCACAACAGTTAGTGGTAATACTAATAATAAGGTGGTGAGCCTGAATAAATGTAGCTCAAATGCTATAAATATGTATACAAATTGTACGAAGGAGGTTCCATGTCCCTCACTCACTATGAGCTCACTGCCTGGTGATGATATTGAAGTATTGGGGTTAACTCCGGATAGTCATTTAAACTAGGTTGTAAGACAACAGAAGGCACCAGTACGAATATTCTTATACTTAACAGCAACAAGGTGTCTTCTTGCTCAAAAATAAGTAATTATCAAAAAGGAGATCTGCAGAATGCCTTGAAATTATTTCATCAAAATATTCAAGGTATTTCTTCCAAATTATTAGAAATTGAAATGTTTTTGGAAAAAACAATGTTTGACATTGTTTGTTTTACTGAACATTAGTTAAAGGATTACCAAATGCTAATTAATTATGAGAACTATAGTTTGGGCAGTTGTTTTAACCGTAAATCTATGCTGCGTGGAGGGTCTCTAATCTTGATAAAAAAATGTTTATAGTCTAAGCAACGTAATGACATAGTTGGTTGAACAGTTGAACATTGCATCGAGTTGTCCTGTGTTGAGCTAGATAAGCATGTTGTAGTGTGCGTGTACAGACCCCCTAATAATCAGAACTTTTCTTTATTTGAGTCAGTAATGGAAGATGTCCTAGCGAAACTTGCATCCAATAACAAAGCCGCAATTATTTGTGGTGATTTTAATATTAATATTCTGGAAAATAATTCAAATAGCAGTAGATTATTAAGCCTTTTTAAATCGTTCAATTTATCTAATGTTTTTATAGAACCAACTAGAGTAACTCCAACTTCTGCTACTTGTATCGATAATGTCTTCTGCGATTGTGATTATTTAGATAAAGCTATCGTAAATTATTTATCATCCGACCATAGTGGACAAACGGTAACTTTTAAGTTTAAAACACCTTTGCAAAAAGTGCAAATTCAATTTAGACCAATAACAACTGGCAAATTAAATAGATTCAATAGTACCTACCCTAAATAACAAGTTAAATGTTCTGAGCCATAATATGGACGACGCAAATAAATTATATGAGGATTTCTTTTCAGTAGTGCACACTGAATTCAATAAAACTTTTGAAAAGAAAACAAAAAATATTTGCCCTAATTTTATATTTAGTAACTGGGCAACTAGAGGTATTAGGATAAGTATGGAAAGACTGTTCGAGCTGTATGGCCTTAAGCCATTTATTAACACTGAAACTTTCAACAAGTATTGTAGGGGACTCTTCGAATGAAACCAGTGGTCGAGGTACTTCTTCTTTATTCTTGCTTCTTCAAGTGACGGTCGCCGACTTACTGCAGTCTTTTTTTTTTTTTTTTTTTTTTTTTTTTTTTATCTATGGCATCTAAGAGTGTAACCACTAAGGTTCCGACTCTTTAACCGGGCTATCCTGTGGTTGCCTTAAGCTCCTATCGAAACTTAATGCCTCCAGCCAGGGCGTAAAAACTACAAACTAAATGACTGCTGCTCGCTAAGGGCACCCCCTGTGGGGTACGAACCTCGGCTTAGGGCAGCTGAGTCGGAGGGAGGGTGGCAAGGGACCGACGGTGGCTGGATAAAATCAGTGTTTTGATTATTATCCTGGGAGTTTGGATTACTTGCTGCTCAGCTAAAACGCGTGCTGGCGCTTCACTTACAGTCAAGGGTCGGGGAGGACTATTCGTTAGTCGGGGATTTCGCGCGGGGCCTCGGCGGCGAGGTCGGAATGACGATCGTGTATTGTGTGCTCTTATCTTGCGAACTGTACTAGTTTCCCTACGACTCTCCTGGAGGAGAGTAGTGGGGTCGTCTGGGTCGGTCAGTGCATGCCTTGGGCGGCGGGTCGAACTGATTCTAGAGGGGACATAACTTGCGGCCTTCACAACTAGAGCGTTGCGATGAGTGGCTGCTGAATCAAAGAAGCGCTTTGAAGCGCGCTTCATGAATTGGGCTATCGTGGGGATTTTGAGTTCTACGTGGAGATTAGTGTTACGAACGAACCAGGGGGCTCCCGTGATTTTACGTAAGACCCGGTTCTGTAGGGTTTGCATCTTATGGATGAGATGGGGTTTTGCGTGTGCAAAGACTGGACTCGCATAGGTCATGATGGGGCGGATGCACGCGGTGTAAATGCGCAATTTGCACTTGAGTGACAATTTGCTTTTTGCATTTAGGATGGAGTGGAGCCTATAGAGAGCGAAGGCTGCGCGAGCGCGTACCTTCTTTAGGTGCTCAGAAAAGGAGAGATGGTGGTCGAGAATCACACCCAGATATTTAGCTCGCTTCTCCCAAGGGATAGGCTTGCCGAACATGGTGATCGGTCGGATACTAGGGGGGCGCTGGCGCGGTTTCGTATAGAGTACCGCTTGACTTTTGTCGGGATTAACCTCTATGCGCCACTTTCTAAACCACTCACCAAGCTTGTTGGCTGCGGTCTGGAGAGTGCTAGAGATCCTATCGTGACTGGTCCCTCTGCAATAGATGGCCGTATCGTCTGCGAACACAGCCAACTGAGCCTGTCTTTGCTTCGGGATATCGCTGGTGAATAGCGTGAACGCGAGGGGAGAAATCACAGAGCCCTGAGGGACGCCTGCGCGTAATGGGTGGGGGGCGGAGAGAGTACCGTCTATGCGATAGCGAAAGGAGCGATTCGACAAAAAGTCTCGTAAGATGAGCACGAGACGTTCCGGCACACCGAGTTGGTACAGCTTGTATAATAAGCCGTTGTGCCAGACTTTGTCGAATGCCTTCGCTATGTCAAAGAAGAGACTGCAGTCTCACAATGGCGCCTTATTTATACAATTTTGGCTAATGAACAATCATACAACTAGCGCCCTCTACTGGACACGCCCATATTACGTAATTTATTGTTGACCAATCAGAGCCAAGCAAACAAAATGCGACACTAAGCTTTAGTGCATCGAAACTTTACCGTAACGAGGCCCGTTATACTTTCTTATTTAACTTTCCCTTGAATTCAGGTACCTCGCTATGGTAAATTCACAAAAACATATGACAAAATACTAATTAGAATCTAACTAGACTAACTACAAGCATTGGGATTATATTCCCTATAAAATGACACTAATTAGACTCTTATAGGTCTTATACAAACTAAATTAGAGACACATAAAAACATCGTTCATATTCACTATACTTACATGATTCTAAGTTCTAGTTATTCTAAAATATAGCTCTATTTGAGAGTCTTAACACTTTAAAACACTTATTCACACTCGATGATGTCTCTTATAGGAGTCTTTCACTTTATAACACTTAACTACACTTATTTACACTGATTAAGCGTCTCTTTAGCACTTTAGCACAGAATGTCCATGTTCACTAATCTCACTACGTTGAGCCTCCGCGGACGGCGTCGCCAACAGTCTCCCCCTCGGTGTCTTGCACCTCAGCTCGCAGGGGCGACGTCGCTGGCACGATCACGACCAGCCGGGATGCTGGCCGCCGCAGTACGTCCGCCGAGGTGCGGACGTCGACGATCCAGGTTCTTCCATCTACCCCGGGATCTCGCCGCGTGGCCACGAGCAGCGTGGCAGGGTGTGGTCCACCAGCAGGACAAGGTCGCCGACGGTGGGATCCCGGTAATGGGGACCCTGGAAGTACCGGGGTGAGAGCGTGGGTAGGTACTCTCGCACCCATCTGGCCCAGAAGTGGTCGGCCAGGCGCTGGGATGTCCTCCAAGATGGAGAACCGATGAGCTCGGAGTCGTCGAATGAGCCGAACAAATGGGCTCCGCTGGACCTCCCAGTAAGGAAGTGGTTGGGAGTCAGTGCTTCTTCTTCATTGGGGTCGGTGTTCACGGCGAATAGTGGCCGTGAGTTGAACACATGTTCGGCCTCAAGCAGCAGGGTGTGCAGAACCTCTTCTCTCGGTCTTCTTTCGTGGGGCGTCGCTGCCAGTGCGGTCTTGACGGTGCGCACCAGCCGTTCCCATGAGCCGCCCATGTTTGGGGCTCCCGGGGGGATGAATCTCCATACTATGCCGATCTTGTTGGTAGCCGCTTGAAAGGCCTCTTGAAGTTCGCGACTTGCACCTATGAAGTTGGTGCCGTTGTCGCTCATGATGACTTTGGGAGTGCCTCTTCTGGCGATCATTCGTCTCAAGCCATTATCATGGAGTCGGTCGTCAGTGATGCGGCCAACTCTAGGTGAACTGCGCGCGTCGTCATGTACGTAAACAGAGCGCCCCATCTCTTCTCAACGCGTCGTCCCACAGTGACCAGTAGTGGGCCGAAGTAGTCCAAGCCCACACATGTGAAGGGAGGGCTCGTCCTTGACAGTCTTTCTTGTGGTAGGTTGCCCTGGGGTGCCAGTTCCGGTGCCTTCTTCTTCAGCTTGCACCACCCGCAGTCTCTTGCTGTCGCCTTGACAATGTTTCTCAACCCAGGAATCCAGTATCTTTGCCGCAGCTCGTTCATAACTGTCTGATGATTTCCGTGGTTCAATCGCTCGTGCACATGTTTCACTAGCAGTTGAGTGATTCTGTGATGTTCATCCAACACGATAGGGTTCTTGTAGGCGGCCGTTAGATACTTAGCCGCGCCTATGCGGGTCGACAACCTTATCAAGCCATCTTCAATCTTGATAGCGAAGTTCTTGAGCTTGTGAGCGTGGTCGCTCTGTCTTCTTAGGGCGGCTAACTCTTCTGGGTAGCTATCTTCCTGGACGCGTTGAATAAGAAGTCGTTCGGCCTTCTCGACGTACAGTGCCGACTTCTGACGAAGGTTCAATTCTTCGCTCCTTTTCCTCATGACGAACGGCTTCTTGTCCTTTTTCTGTGGCTTCTTCCAGGCTGGATCACGTTCTTTCTTGGTGTTTCTTCTGGTGCTGAGTGTTTTGTGAGCAATGCTTCTTTTGAAAGCGTCCACAACCCGTAGGAATCTTGCGTAATCTTGTAAGTCGCGTGCAACAATCTTGTCCACCGCGAGAATCTTCCTGGCTCTGGAACGATGGTAGGCGCGACTTTTCTCGCGCTCAACGTGACGGCGTTCGGCTTCTCTTCTCCGGTGTCCTTGACGGGTTCCTTATCTTCTTGTGGCCATTCTTCTTGACCTGCGTAAAGGAATGACGGCTCCGTGAACCATCGATGTTCTTTCCCGAAGTCTTTGGGTGCGTCTCGTGTAGCGTCGTCCGCCACGTTATGCTTCGTAGGTACCCATCGCCATTCTCTGTGTCTGGTTAATTCTTCGATCTCGGCGAGTCGATGCGCGACGAATGGCTTGTACCTTCTGGGGTCCGACTTGATCCATGCTAGCGCCGTCTTCGAATCTGACCAGAAGTGTCTTCCTGTGACGCGTAGGTCCAACACTTGCTGTACGTTCGTGGCGAGTCGACTACCCGAGAGACAGGCTTGCAGCTCCAACCTAGGGATCGATGTGGGCTTCAGTGGCGTCACTCTTGCTTTCGCCGCCAGGAGCTTCACTTCCACTCGTCCGTCGACGCGCTGTGTGCGCCAATACACCGCGCACGCGCGGGATACTCAGGCCCACCAATTTCTTGAGATCTTGTAGCCATTTGGACCATTCTTCTCTTGCAGGTGGCACTTTCTCGTCCCATTCCACGCCGCTTCTCCAAAGATTTTGCAGCATGATCTTGCCTTGGATCGTGATGGGAGCAGCCAAGCCGAGCGGGTCAAACACTGTCATGACTGCGCTCGTTGCTTCCCTCTTCGTAGGTGCGCGCCTGCCGTCGATGGCTTCTTCTGGAGTGTTTCTTAACGTCAGCGTGAAGTGTAGACTATCTTCTTTCACGTTCCAATTCAGCCCAAGGGTCCTCTCCACCTGGTCCTTTTGCTCACCCAGTCGAACTGTACCCGCGCTATCCCCGGAGTGAAGTTCTTCTAGCACTTCTGGATGATTGCTCGCCCAGCCTCGCAGGAAGAACCCTCCTTTCTTGTGCACGGCGTCGACTTCACTGGCGACTCTTCTTGCTGTCGCCACGTCTGGATAGCTTGCCAAGTAATCGTCCATGTAATGGTTGCGTGTGATCGCTCTTGCCGCCTCTGGAAACTGATTCTCAAACTCGCTGGCGTTCTTGTTCTTGACGTATATCGCCGTACATGGATATGACGCGGCCCCGAATATCAATGACGTCAACCTGTATTCCTTGTCTTGCCACAGGAATCGAAGACTGTCTCTGTCTTCCTCGTTAATCTTCACGCGCAGGAACATTTCTTCGATGTCCGCCACCACAGCTACTGCACTTTGATTGCAGTAGGTCGGGTCCGGCTAGTAGCGCGTCATTGAGTGATCTTCCATTCGACTTAGCCGCAGCGTCGAAGACCAATCTCATCTTCTTCTTCTGTGGGTGGACGACCGCGAAGTGTGGCAAGTACCAAGTTCTCGGGGAGGTAGCTTCTTTCTTGGCCTCCTCTGCATACTCGCTGACGATCAAGTTGTTGATCTGTTCTTCATATTTCTTCTGAAATTCTTCATCCTTTAAGAATTTCTTCTGTATTCCTTTCAAGCGTCGCGCAGCTGTCGTCTTGCTTTCAGGTAGTTGCTCATCTTCTGTCTTCCAGATGAGCCCCGTGCTGAATCTCCCGTCTGTCAGCCTTTTCGTAGTGGCGTCCAGGACTTGTAGCGCGCGTTGATCGATGTCATTAGACGGCTTCTTGGCGGCGATTCCTAGCGCCTCGACGTCGCTCGTCCTTGGCGCTGGGTTGTGTGACGAGATGATTCACGACTCTGACTGGAGTGCTGCTGCTTGACCGTACTCCGTGTAGTACCCATCCCAGCTGCGTTCTTGAGGCGACTGGCTTGCTGCGATGACCATGCTTGACCTCTTGCGAGACGATGAGATTCCAGTTGTCTTGACCTATGAACACCGACGGCTTGGCATTGGGGTACTTCAGTTGGTCTTGCATTTCTTCTAGATGCTCGCATCCTTCCAGGTCCTTTTCGTTGACTTCTTGAGGCGTCAAGTGCAGGTTCTTCACAGTGTACCCGGACAACTTCTCGATATTACGGCTGAACATACCGCGAATCTTGATGTCAATCTTCTTAGATTTCTGGTCCATGCGGTGGCCGCCTACGCCTTCTATTCACAGCACCTCTTCTGGCCCTTGTGCCCCGATCTTCTTTACGACGAAGTCTTCAATCAATGTGACCGTAGAACCTTCATCCATGAGGGCGTAGACGCAGGCGTTTCCTTCTGGTCCCATTAATTCCACAGGAACAATCTTCAGGTACGCTCTTGATATTGTCCGCGCCGCGTTGACCGTGGAGGCTATCGTCTGGGCCGTTGTTTCTTGAGTCGGCTGCTTCGTTGTCTCTTCGTAGTGCAGCAGCGGATGATGACCCTTCTTGCATTTGCCGCATGGTTTCGCTTTGCAGTTGAATCTTCGATGCCTTCCTTCCAGGCACTTGTAGCACAGTCCAGACTTCTTGGCTTGCTCGGTCGTGTCTTCAGTCGCCGCGGTGCCGTCGGTCACTGTCTCAGACGTGGCACCTGACGTTGTTTCGCCGCCGCTGGTTTCTTCTTCAGTATTTGACCTCGTGCTATCTCCTTTTCGGCTTCGCGTCATCATTTCTAGCTTCGGGACGAGTGACTTCTAATTCAATCTTCCCAGCAAATCCCGACGAATCTTCAATAGGAAATCTTCCTGCTTCCAAGTCGCGACGCACCTAAGGTACTTTTCTTCCGTAGCGCAAGTAGCGGCGGGCCCGCTTGCCTTGAAGATTACGTACCCTAATCCAAAGTCGTGCTTGAGCGTGGATTCGACGCGGGGTTCCGATGAAATGATGGACGCAGCAATGATTCTTCTAGATCAGCTTCTCTTGTCGTTGTTCGTGGCCAGTCGTTACTTAGTGTGGTCGTTTAACGTTTTATGACGTACGATTTTGACGAAACTGCTGAGAAACACACGTTTTTGACTCTGTATAAGAAATAAACACGACCACACGTAAGACTGACCAGACGATAGCACGATTCTTCTATTCTTCAACAGCGGCGGGACTCTTGTATTCTTCAACAGCGGCGGGACTGCATTTTTTCTAGCTTCAGTCTAGAATCCGGCTCGAAGGACCATGAATTGTAGGGGACTCTTCGAATGAAACCAGTGGTCGAGATACTTCTTCTTTATTCTTGCTTCTTCAAATGACGGCCGCCGACTGACTGCAGTCTCACAATGGCGCCTTATTTATACAATTTTGGCTAATGAACAATCATACAACTAGCGCCCTCTACTGGACACGCCCATATTACGTAATTTATTATTGACCAATCAGAGCTAAGCAAACAAAATGCGACACTAAGCTTTAGTGCGTCGAAACTTTACCGTAACGAGGCCCGTTCTACTTTCTTATTTAACTTTCCCTTGAATTCAGGTACCTCGCTATGGTAAATTCACAAAAACATATGACAAAATACTAATTAGAATCTAACTAGACTAACTACAAGCAATGGGATTATATTCCCTATAAAATGACACTAATTAGACTCTTATAGGTCTTATACAAACTAAATTAGAGACACATAAAAACATCGTTCATATTCACTATACTTACATGATTCTAAGTTCTAGTTATTCTAAAATATAGCTCTATTTGAGAGTCTCAACACTTTAAAACACTTATTCACACTCGATGATGTCTCTTATAAGAGTCTTTCACTTTATAACACTTAACTACACTTATTTACACTGATTAAGCGTCTCTTTAGCACTTTAGCACTGAATGTCCATGTTCACTAATCTCACTACGTTGAGCCTTCGCGGACGGCATCGCCAACAAGTATGTTGCTACATATTCCAAAAAAAATCGAAATACCTGCAAGATAACTAAAGCCTTATGCATTAGCCACAAGATCAAATCAGCTGAAAATAAAATAAAAACAGTTTGGAAAGTTATAAATAATAAAACCAATAGAAAGAAATACGAAACACAGATTTCACATTGGAGACTTCACGTGGCGCCATAAGCTCTAATTTAGAAGTAGCTCATGAATTTGTACATTTCTTTACTGATATACCATCTAGAACGACGGAATCTTTAAACTCCTCACCCGATGTCTCAATTGGTTTATTAAGAGCGAACGTTCCAGGCTGCCCGGTTGAATTTCAATTTAAACATATAAACCCTATGATAGTTATAAAAGCTTTTCGGCAAATCAAAATCAAATTAACCGATGATCTATGGGGAATGTCTATCAAAGTTTGTACATCTATAATCGAGACTATAGCACCATACTTAGATTTAATATTTAATTTGTGTGTGGATCAAGGAGTCTTTCCGGATTTAATGAAATACAGTAAGGTTATACCACTTTTTAAATCAGGGGACAGTAAAAACACTAACAATTATAGACCAGTATCCGTGTTGCCGGTATTCAGCAAGGTGTTCGAAAAGGTGATGCTCAATCAAATGCTTAATCATTTTAACACCAACCATATCTTACACGATCAGCAATATGGTTTCACCAAAGGACGTTGTACGACTGACGCCGGTGTCACCTTATTAAGACACATATTTACAGCATGGGAGGAGGCCCAAGATGCCATAGGAATCTTTTGTGACTGACCAAGGCATTTGACTGCGTAAATCACGAAACCTTACTCTTGAAACTGGAGCATTATGGACTAGGTAAACTTGCGCTCAGTTTAGTAAAATCTTATTTAAATAATAGACAACAGCAAGTTCAAATAAATGGAGTCAATTCACTCGGCTTAAGAGTAAAAATGGGTATGCAACAAGGCTCGATATTGAGTCCTTTCCTCTTTTTAGTAAATATTAATGATCTAGCCCATTTATTAAAAAACCAACCACAAATGGTGTTATTTGCTGACGATACTTCCTTAATTTTTAAGATAAATAGACGTGCATCAAATCTTGACGACGTAAATAACGCCCTATTGCAGGTCCAAAATTGGTTCACTGCTAATAATTTAGTATTAAATGGGAAAAAAACTAAATGCATAAGATTTGCTTTACCGAATGTTAAAAGTAGTGATTGTGACATAGTATTGAATAGGGAGAAACTAGAATTCGTCGATAAAACTGTTTTCCTAGGGATCACGCTCGACTCAAGGCTGCAATGTGGTCCTCATTTAACATCTCTTGTAGGGTGGCTAAGTTCAGCAGCATATGCTGTGAGAAAAATCCGTCAATTTACTGATGTAGATACCGCTAGGCTAGTCTATTTTAGTTACTTTCATAGTATCATGTCTTACGGTATTTTACTATGGGGATGGGCTGCAGATATCGAATCTATTTTTATTCTACAGAAAAGAGCCATCAGAGCAATATATGGCCTCCGCAGGCGCGATTCTCTAAAGGAACTGTTTAAAGATATTAACCTCATGACGGTACCTTGTCAATACATCTATGAAAACATCATGTACGTAAGGAAAAATGTAAATATTTTCAGTAAAAGAGGTGAAAGACACAATTATAGTACTAGAAATAGGGACCAATTAGTTCAACCAGGTTTCAGACTGGCTAAAGTAGACTCATCTTTCATGGGGTACTGTTTAAAATGTTACAATAAAATACCTCTCCACATACTCCAATTGAACGAAACAAAATTTAAAACTTGTATAAAACGCACACTATGCAGCCAAGCATACAAAAATGCTTGGCTCAATGCTGGTCCTGCTCCATAAGGGCGCATAAACTAATTGATTAGCATTTCAAAATATTATTGGAGCTGCTGAAGATTGTAAACTATTTTTGCATTGTATAAACTCAATCTCCATGAATTATATAATTGCATAGCACAGGTGTGAGTACTATGATCTATAGAGCTACCATTTACCGGGTAATATGTCTTTTATTGACTTGAATGTGCCCTGGCGGCTGAGAGTATGTCATGCTCACTCAAATGTCTCGCTGGTGGTAGCGTGTGTGTTGGATCATTAAGTTCCCTTCAAAATGGTTGAGCTAAATGGTGCTGATCCATGCGTCATGTTCGTGAACGGGCGCCGTCAGTTGGGACTGGTCATCTCTTAGCTGCCACGGCTTATTTTAATTTTTGAATTGTTTCTATTACGGACGCTTTTATCGTGCACGTCTTTCTACATTGTTCTCACATGTATAACTTCAACATGAATGATGTAACCCATATTTTGTAACAATATTTTGTTTTAAAAGAGTGTCCATGGAGTTTCTTGTCCATTCTTCTCCATAGGAATCTACTACGCTTTGGAATGGGCAACTAGCTTCATCTTTCTGACTGACCGACCCCTTGACAATTCAAAAGTGCCTGTAATTGGTTTATTTGAAATAAATGCTTTGAGTTTGAGTTTGAGTTTAAATTTTGCAAAACATTTCGCTTTCCGTAAATGTTTAAAGAGTTTCGTCGAAAATTTCCTACTTGATAGAATTATGAAATAACCCTTAAAACATTTTCTTATAAAAGCAAATTACATATTGTATTAACTTACTACTAATTGATATCAATTTTATTTTCTATGATTAATATAAATTTAACTCACACACTGACTTATTATATGATGTTTTTTTTTTTTTTTTGGGACGTCATATACAATGTTTGTAAATATGCGAGCACCTTGTACCTATCGCATTTATTAATTTTTCTGTCATTACTTCACTTTTTATCAATCATGTCATTAATATTTTATATACTTAGATTATTTTATATTTTGTGAATGTGAGAACGTTGTAGGCCTAGTAGAGTGTAGATTTGTTGGCGGTTTTCTATTTTGTTAAGTACCTGGTAATTGTTGAAAGGCCTACACTGTCCTCCCATACCTATGATCACTGTTATTTAATAATATTGTAAAGCCAATTATTTTTAAAAGAGTAACCGTGGAGTTTCTTGCCGGCTCTTCTCCATACATAACTACCTTTTGGAAGGCGCAACTAGAATCAATTAACTATTCATGTAATTTTTGACGTTCAAAAGTGCATCTTCGTGCTTATTTGAAATAAATGATTTGACTTTGACTTTGACACACTAGGAATGTTTTGCTAGAATTGGGACTCCTCAATATATATATATATATTTTTAATGCAAGTTGTAATTAAGATTTAAGTATCTTTTACATCTTTCTGTAAGTTTGAGGACTCATAACTTTTTTTCTAGCAAACATCTGAATAAAGCAATAAATTTATAAGAATCTACCAATATTGAAGATTAAAAAAAAAACAAAAGTATTGCCTGTTTTACCCATTTTTAATAAAAATACTGACACTTTAAAGTTAAGAAATTGGTGAAACTAGAAGAAAGCAAAAAAAAATTTTTTTTTATATCCAGGAGGTCTGGGCCAAATAAATTACGGCTGTGTAAGTAGCAGATGACCTATCCACCATTTTCGTATGTTTAACGTTCTGTTCGTTCTGTTATAACTGTGAGTATAATTACTTAAACCCAAATGTTTGCATGTCACAGTATTATGACTAAGTGTTATGGATCTGTATTTATTTATGTTAAGACTGAAATTGTACCAACACTTATGGCAAATAAATTTATTTGATTTGATTTGATTTTTGATTTGAAATGATTAATATTCCTTAATTATAGTAATTTAATGTAAAACAAATATTTTACCTATGATATCATTAATAAAACAGTACCTTTAACTCACTTTTTTTTTTTCATTTTACTGAACAAAACTCAAAATCAATTTTACTGAACCACATAACTCTTGAACGGGCAAGTATGGACGCGCGCTGATAATGTAGAATTATAGTCAACAAGCCAAAGAATAAGAATAGTTTTAAAGCAAGACCTGTCAAGACTTGGCCAAATTTTAGCAGTTTATGTTTCATTCCATACAACAAAAATTGAAATTATTTTTTCCGGGCAAACTATCAGTTTTACAGAAAAGAGTTTCCTAACAATTATTCATCAAAATTACAGATCTTTCGATAGGTATAAAAAAAATGGACTTTGTAAAAAAAAAAACAATGTCCCTCATATAGCAGTTTCGATCCACCGTGCGGCGGCGAATGGCGGTGGCGGCGTGAGAGCGAGCTCGGTTACATCGAACGAGGGGGGGAAGCGCTGTAATAAATCGTACACTGTAAGTCGAGGATTTACACGACAACGCACGCTATCGGCCCCCGGGTGCTCCGCCGACACGTGTGATGTCTTCAATGAATCACAACTGCGTAGCCCCGAGGCGGTCGCCACTCGCCGCCCACAGCTACACACACGAGAGTAAAACCGTCCTAACAAATGTTACTACATTATTCAAATTCTGCCTCCAAATATTTCAACCTCCAGTCTTAAAAATGAACTGTGAACTTTACACAAATATACGAATCTCAAGCATTTTTTTAGTTTACGAGTATGTCGGTGTTTGAACCATAAAACAACAACAGATTACGAATAGTTGGAACGGGAACTCTTCGTAATTTTCGAGTTGAGTGAAGTCAGATATCCACCTCAGATTATTAATTGCAATGTTACCGAGTTTTGAACGGTCTGAGATGCTCAGTTGTGTCGTTATTAGAACATACCTATGTCTAGCCACTCATCTACGAAACATACGCGACGGCAAGTTCGTCGTATTTACGCCTGCAATGCTTTTTATATCACAGATCAGGCCGATATTACGATGCGTAATTTATCGACTGGTGTATCACTCCGCTGAAATAAATCATCAGTGTTCGTTCCGGACTGATGCGGAAATCAGTGTAGGGTGCGGGTCGCGTGACGTGTTCGAGATGCTGCTGCACGCGTGACGCGGCACGCAGCGCCGGCTACGTAACGCACGCGCCGCGTCGCATCTAGGTCAGGGGCGGGTCGTAAACCCCTCCTCTCTCTCGCCCGCGACCCCCCACCCACCAGAGGGCGCGGTGGGAGACCGCGATCTTGACGCGACACTCCCGGAAGTTGCGCGAAATGACCCACTGCCAGCCATCCTGCTTACCTTCGCCTTGAATTACTTACCGATAGCGAGCGGAGCGGCGGCTGTGGTGGCGGTGGTGGCGGCGCGGCGGCGTGATGGCAGCGCGACGGCTGCGTGGCGGCGGTGCACGGTATGTAAAATGACCTCCACGTCATTCATAAAATTATAAATTAACGTGTAATTTAGCGTTATAAATTGAATGTAGAAAAGTGAAAAAAAAAATATATATATATACTTGTATTTGATGTAAAATTGGCACGCGGCTATTTTACTCTTGAGTACCGTCTCCGGACATACGCTGACTGTACTCAGGTTCACCGAGCTAGCAGAATGCATGTCTATATTAACATCCAGATCGTTAGATTCTGAGTCAGGTTCTTGGAAGGTAGACCAGAAGTAAAAGGAAAAAAGCTCAGTGATACCCTCACCTGTGTCCACGGACGAATCCATGTAGTGTAATACATTAGGTAATGTATTACCACTTCTTTTGCCTTTGATATACGACCAGAAACATTTAGGGTTTTTGGCGATTGAGGATCATCAAAACAAACCGCCCCTAATTCCTTAGCTCGGTTTCGCAAGAGGGAAAAAGAGTGGTAATCGGATAAGTTGCCGTAGTTTTTGTATTTGTTATGGTATTTGTGTTTTTCTTTTAGTATTTTTACTAAAGCACTAGTGTACCAGGGGAAGTGTGTTGATATCTTTAAAGGTTTAACGGGAATATACAAGTCCCTGAGCTCGTATAGCTTGGTATAGAAAAAGCTGAGGGCTTGGTCCGGGGATCCGGCAGACAATAACATATTCCAGTCCATAAGATCTAGTGCAGACGTAATTGCATCGTAATCGCCTCGATGAAATATGTATTTAATACTAGGTTTCTCAATGAGCTTATGAACTTCAACGAAATCAGCGTTAATAATCAACGGTTTGTGGTGTACATCAACAGGCACCGCCAGGGGATCACCACAATCATTCACTTTTATTGCGCTATTTGAGAAAACAAGATCCAATAATCTACCGTTGACGTTACGCTCACCATTAAACTGGGACAAGTTACACGCATTTATTGTGTCAAAGAAATCCAAAACACACCGAACGGACACATTCTCAGGATATAATCCAGTACCATCGTCAGACTGCTGCCATTCCACATCGCCGCCGAAGTTAAAATTCCCTGTTATTATAAATGTATCTAAAGGGTGGGCGGACACTAAGTTGTTATGTTTATGGTGGAAGTTTTGTAATTGAGTTACCAATATTTTCTTTGCACAAATACAAGCCACCGATTTTGATGTTGTAACTTACCGCTGGTCTAGATCGCTTCAGGACGATGGATACCCATACATCCTCGGCCGTTATTTCTCGTTGATGAAGGGATGTGAGCAACTTCCACGGGTCTGATCGTTACGAAATTTGGTATTCTATTACTTCAATCGTATTGCAAGAATATGGTAACCTTAACCTGATGCTGCAGCATGACCTAAGGTCTGCAGAAATCAAACTCCTCGCTTAGTTATAGCAGAGGTATCATGTTTGGGCTCATTGGAATGGTTTCAGTGAACAGATTATAGGAAGATTAGTAACTTTGAACTGATGCTGCAACATGATCTACAATGTGCTGGATAACCTACTCCTCACTTACGTTTAGCAGACGTTGAGATAAAGCTTTTATCTGTAACGAATTAGAAATCAAAACAATACTAAATATTATTGAGACAAAGCTTTTATTCTCAACAATAATATTTAGTTTTCGTTCGATTTCTAATTCTTTACAGTTCTTCCAATGCTGATTTATCGTGAGGACAATTTAATAGTTTTTTTAAAATCTAATTCACAAATTACTACACCCTGCAAACTTTTTACACGGCTCAAAGCTACATAGGCCTGGCCTTTAGCAAACGTTGTTTTGCCTAAATATACATCAGCCTTTTCTACTGTTGTTCCCTGTAACTGCCCGTATTTGTGAACCGTAACCGCCCAATTTAAAACAAAAACAATTTATTATATACGGATCCCTTCATTGTGCGTGATCCGACACGCACTTAGCCGGTTTTTATGTTTAATTTGAAAACCAGCAAGTGCGTGTCGGAACACAGCATAGCGAAGGGCCCCGAAGTTGGGATAAAATGTTTACACGTGCAAAGTATTGATCGACTCCAAAGTAAAATGTATTTCATGGTATTTCTATGATAAACTATGAAAAAAAAAACCTTTTTGGCGGTTGCATCTGAAAACATCCAATACACCACAAACTACTAACTAAAATGAAGAGGGGCTCGTGGCTTAATGATAACCGAGCGCACGGGGCGAGCGAAGGATATTATGGACATTCCGAGACCCCTCCGCGCCTCGCAAAGTACGATCAGCCGTTACGGGTGATCCAAGTCTGACAGCCAGTCTTAATAAGTGGTATCATGTTACCCAGTAACTGGGTTGTAGAGGTCAGATAGGCAGTCGTTTCATGTAAACGACTGGTATTCAGCTGCATCCGGTTAACCAAGATAGTTGGGAAAAGGCAGGCAGATGACGATGGAGTAAGACGAAGGAGGCCACCTTAGCCGCCGCTTAGCGAGCTTTACAGGGTGTAGCTGGTGTCTCGGGGTAGGGGCGAGGGGGGCGTGTGGCGCGCTCCCAGCGGATACTTAGCCGGCGACACTGCGCCCATATCTTAGAGCCAACTATTGTCGGCCCTACGAACCACGACGTTGGTGATAAGAGGCGCGGCGTGGTCGGGGCGCGGGGCGGGGCGCGTCCGGAGCAAGCCGTCGATAACGACCCTCGCGTCGTATTGTGGCACTCCAGATTACCGGCAGGAGTTTATCTCGAGGTGAGAACGAGCGCCGCCTCATGCCGCCATGTGACGCCGTGCGCCTCCAGCGACCACTCCTCTCCTGGGTCATCGATTACTTCTGCCGCTGGTAACGTGTTCCTGTTAATTACATTAGTATAATTTTATCAAGCTTGACGACTGCACAAATATATCACAGTATAGGGGAGCGTAATTGCACACTTTATAAAAGTACTGACTTTCTCGTTGAGCGTCACGTGACGCTCGAGTTCCGGCGGCGAGCTGTCTGCGCGCAGTGATCGCATCAGGAACACGCGGCACCACTGCCATGGAAGCCAATGGCCTCGAGGAGCTCAGTAGCTTTATAAGCGAGCGATCAGGGTGTTAAGAGCAACCACCACCGGTTTTCTTCCCACTTTCAAAGTAGCGAGAACATAATACCTGCATAAACGGCACACATGGTGCTAGTTCGACCGAACTCAGAGTAATGCTCCACATTGCTAAAATCCTGACAGCATAATCATTTGTTGGACGTAGAATTTCATCATGTGCTACGTCGTAGCACTCGACATGTGCTACGACGTAGCAGTAACCGTGTGCTACGACGTAACCCTCGTCAGGCTCTACGGCGTAGTACTCATAAATCATGATGTTCTAAATACCCCAATGGCGACACCGGTGGTCCAAGCGGACTACAAGCGCGGTCATAAATAGCTTACTTTATTAAACGAGATTTTTCTGAAGGGTAAATAATTAAAAATACTTCACAAATGTACATTAATGCTTTATTTATATAATTTAATATATAATATACAATAAACTGTACAATATGTACCTACTGTTTATATTTAAATTTAAATAGTCAATATTTGAGATTTATCGTCCCTCGTTCGGAAATACATCTGAACGCTATAATGGGCATTTTTTTTATATGTTGTAATTGAAAAACCATTTCGAATAATAGCGTTACTGATCATTATTGACTAATTAATTTTGAAAAATATTCATATTTTATTGATATTTTTGATAAAATATGGTTGACCTTCTTTGCCCTTCAGCTTTGGTCGTACAGTTTTGTATCGTTGCCTCAGAAAATAAAAAGTAAGTGGCAAGTATTTTTTACAGCCTGTCAAGTGTCAAATTATAGTTTAAATGTCAAAAATAAAAACAATAACTTTTTACAAATATTATTCCTGCGACTTGCCTCTCATTACATTATCTCAACACTCGACAATCCATACTCAATATTATAAATGTGAAAGTAACTCTGTCTGTCTATCTGTCTGTCTGTCTGTCTGTATGTTACGTTTTCATGCCTAAACCGCTGAACCGATCATCATGAAATTTGGCAGAGATATAGCCTGGGATACGGAGAAGGACATAGGCTACTTTTTTACGCGATAACCGACATCCACGCGGGCGGAGCCGCGGGCAAAAGCTAGTATTTAATACATTGGAAAAGTTATGGAATACAGGAAGTGCTTTGTTCCAACTTGCAGCAATAATAGTAATAATAGTCCAAAGAAAATTTTTGTTCGTATTAGAGAAGATTTGCGAGTCAGCTTTAACAAAAGTATCGCTCATTGTGGTTCAGGAAAACGAGCAACAATGTCGCCGCGTCGATTGTTAACATAGTCTTACAAGATATACCTTCAAAAACCACTTTTCGTTTAAAATTTGCAACTGTTTTTGTAACTATTTCGACGTATTGAGACTTTGACAGGTGTGAGATGGATGACGTTGTGTTGACAGATTTAATTTTATTATTATGTACTAGTGAGGCAACGGCAGTAAACTTTTGTGCCTTTGATGACGTCACCTACCTTAAAAATCTCAAAATAAAATATTCAAATTAGTTTCTCAAAATGCCCTAAATTTTCAAAAAATTAAATTAAATAATAGTTAAAAAATGTAGACAATCCCCATTAAATATGTATTCTTTTATATATTATACACTAGCTTCTGCCCTCGACTTCATTCGCGTGGAAGTCGTAAGACGACTCAATATACCAAAGTACCAGCCAAATTTTATAAAACTTCCCTGAATAATAAGTTTGTAGTTTTCGTCACTGCAGTCAAAATATACAGAGAGTCAGGACTGGTGACGCGAGAGCAAGCGACGTACAGTTCCATGTTCTATGGTAAAGGGTTTGGTTTCCGCACTTAGTTCTTCAGGTGGACCATTGTACATGGGCCATGGCGGCCATCACTAGTTATTCCAACCACCCTCCTCCCTCTAGAAGATGATTACGTCTCCCGGTCTGTTTAGAACATCTGTGAACGATCTGGGTGCCCCGAGGGTTTCTGTTCTAATCTGGGTGACGCATGTGCACTCAAAGAGCACATGCACAATGGTTTCTTCAGCCTCCATGCAAGCCCTGCACAGAGGATTGTCCGATATGCTTTTTGTGTGGAAGTGTTTGTTTAGCGATCAGTGTCCCGTGATGGTCCCCGTCATCAGGCGAAGGCCGGTCCTGTCCAGGAGTAATAACCGTCTGGTTCGCCTACCATCTAAGAATGGCATTGCCTCCCTGGACTGTCTGCAGGTCGGTGTCGAGGTTCACCAGCTCTTTTCTAGCGAATTATTGAAGGCCTGTGTTCCTGCATATATGTACACTAATAGCCTTAGTAGCACTGTTTGTTGGCATTTAGTTGGGCCACTTACAGAGGTAAGTGGCCCAACTAATTGCCAACAAAAAATGCTACTAGGGAGCACAAACACTGATACATTGAATGTTTCTCATTGTCATTCTTAGAGATTATTCCTGACGAACAGCTATCACTAATATAATATAGCTGTACATTGTAATTGATTAACACACGGGAAGTCAAGTATATAAGTATGTCGGAGACGAGTTGTATCCGGTACGCCAGCGCCATCTGTTGGCGTTCGATGGAGTTGGTGAAAACGCGCCATCTGTTGGCGTTCGATGGAGTTGGTGGATTCGCGCCATCGGTTCTTGACTAATCGCGACGCTAGCGCTGCCTAGCGGCGCATGACACAGTCTACGACATAACGTTCGACCGGCTATAAGTGTCCGCCGCACAGTCGACAAGTGAAGTTCATCGGTGGCGGTCAAGCAGTGAAGACGTCGGGGAATTGTTGCGCGTTCGGTATAGTCGTGTCGTGTACCAATATTAATTACTTTGCATACCCATTACTGTATAGAATCAAGTTCTAACTGAACAGACAGATGTGCTGCTGGGGAGTTTGTTCCATCACTTCTTCTTTCCAGCTACAGCACTAGGAAGTAGTGAAGGGATGGGCGTTTTAGGGGAGCTCTCTTGTGTAAATTTAAAGTTTGAGTTAATGCTGAATATCAGCCTAGATTGACTTTTGATTTGAGTTTAATTCGGTTTTTCTATTGCGCATAACCAACATTACCCACAGTAAGCCCACAGTAGTTAAAATATGGCTGATGATAACGAGAGAAACCTTCCGTTCTCCGACATATATATTATATTATTATTATTAATATTATAAAGCTGAAGAGTTTGTTTGTTTGTTTGTTTGAACGTGCTAATCTCAGGGACTCCTGGTTGGAATTGAAAAATTTTTTTTGTGTTGGATAGTTCATTTATCGAGGAAACTTATATATAACATCACGCTACAAATAGGAGCGGAGCATAAATAAAAAAGTTGCAAAAACGGGATATTTTTTTCCTTTTTGAGAGCTTCCGTTGCGTGCGCTGCGTAAACGGCTTAAGTTACCCAAATATTATGTATGATGGAATTGTTGCTCTTCTAAAAAAGTTCTAAAAATAAATCCGCGAAAGCATATGTCTATCTTTTAAGATTGACTCACTATATCCTTTTTTTATGGTAATCAAATTAGTTCGAAATTAATGCATTATTTGCAAAAAAGTTTTGTCAACATAATATTAATCCTTATCCAAATAAATATGTTATTAATCACAAGTATTCAAATGTAAACAAAATTGTCCTTGACATCACTTGATTTTAATCAACATCTTAGGAGATATCATAATCTATACTATATATATATAATATTATATAGCTGAAGAGTTTGTTTGTTTGTTTGGTTGAACACGCTTATCTCAATAATAATAATAAGGTACTAGATTATATGGAAAATAACATGAAGTAAAGAGAAAGCTTCCAGGAACTCTCCTTTCCTGAAACAGGACACGTCCAAAATTGAAACAAAAAATAACGACTGACAAACAAAAATGACACACAAGGTCTCTGATCATGTCAGAGGGACACTGAGCAAAGGCAGGAGTGGGTTTTAGCCGGTAAGAGTCCGGCACTGCCCAGACTGGCTCACCAGTGAGGCAGTCTGGGCGTCCATGAGGATTTCCCACTCCTGGCAATACAAAAAAAAAAAAAAAACATAGGCTGACGGGAAATTGCACACGTTTAAAACTAAACGGGAAATAATTGGGAATGAGGGAAATTCTGGGAATAAAAACAACCTCACTGGCGCCGCAACCTATTAAGATTTCGGCTACGATGACGTTGTGTTGGAGATTGGTGACTATGAGCCGAGTACCGTTGCAAAGTTTAGGAGGACTTAAATTACTGAGAAGTATTAAAGGCACACTGACTTCAAAAAAAATATTGTGGGCTGGACGACCAGGTGTGTTAAGCCCAAAACAAACGAAACACTTTTATTTAGGAGTGGGCGTTGCGACGACGAACCGTTTTCAAAAACCGTTTTGTGTTCTGCGACGATGAAACCGTTTTACGTACTGGGTTCAAACAGTCTTCGTTGCACAAACCAGTCTTCGAATTATATAGTGCGATTTTTTGTTTTACGTCTATGAAAATACAGTCTATAACGCAATTAGTCAACTATCTCGTCCGTCGCGTCGTCGTCCGTTCGTTTGCAAAACAGTCCTTGCAATAAAAAGTGAACTTTATGTCAATGAAATACAGTCGATAATGTATTACCAGTTGTCAATGCGTCTCGTTCCGTTCGTTTGCAAAACTGTCCTTACAATAAAAAATGAACTTTATGTCAATGAAATCCAGTCGATAATGTATTACCTTACCTTACCTACCAGTTGTCAATGCTGTCGACCCACTGCTAGTTTTATTATATCGACATTGAAGAAGTCAAGATCAAGGACACAGAACTCTCTTCTCTTCGAAAATAAGGTTTATACATGAGCGAGCGGGTCATTCTTCCACAGAAAATCTTGACACCGCGATTCAGAAAATGACGTTAAAAGAACAACGCCATCTATCGAGCACAAAGTGATACTGTCAAAATATTACGCCTTGGAAAACGTTCAAACACTGTAAGCTATGTAGACTTAAAAAAACATTATATTAAAGAATAAATAGTTTTTAATGGAATGCATATTTATCATTATTGTTTCATGTTAAATAAATTAAGCATATATAAATTAAGTATAGCGCCACCTAGAGCACTAATACTAAACTATTTAACAACGCATTTTGAATACTTTAATTAGCCTAACCTTTGATTGGGTCATTGGGAGTTATTAATCTATTCACAATGTATCGAGTTAAGTTTGCGCGCGCAGTGTTCTAAAATAACCACCTTAAAAAAAAAGACGTGTGGCACTCGGGGACTGCCGCAGTAAAGCTATTGCATAGCATTTTGTATCAACTTATGCAATTATAATTATTTATTTATTTTATTTATGCAGTATTTCTTGTTCTTTGATATTAATTCAAGTTACACTTTTTGAGCGTGGTGACCGATAAGAAAACAAATTTTTCTTTTATTAAATAAACAAAGAGTATATAATATTAAGAGACGGGAGTCCCATAGATAAAAATGAAAAACGTCGCTTGTATGAAACGTGAGCTAATAATGAATACCAACATAACAGAAATGACACGGACTGCAGACATGACAAAGCTGCCAACATAATAACAAGATAGGGATGTACTACTACTCACTCGTAATTTTTATCGATATGTTGCTGTAAAAAATTTCGGGTTTTAGGATCCTGACATTTTTACGGTTTCATTCTTAATAAATTTAAGGCAAAGGTCACTTAGGCCAACGGTAACTTTCGATTTGAACTAAGGTTACGTGGTAATTTTCTTATAAAAAGAAACCAGCTACGGCTGTGATTCCACGTTGGCGTAAGCGGAGTTCAGAGACAAATCCCATTGTATAGTCTAGATCTAATCCGAGGTAAACTTGACTATAAGATGAGATTTGCTGTGATGATAATAAAATAAAACAAAACTTTGGACTTAAGTTTTTTTATAATAATTAGAACACCTTTTCCTTTCTATTGATCATTCAATTGGCAATGGTTCAGCAGTTAATGTTGAAGGTACTGAAATGTAGAAAACACGTTGCTTATTAACTGACACATGAACAAGTGAATTCAAATTTAATTCTAATCTTGAATAGTTACTTGGGCTTAGTCTCATTCTTTTTATCACATTTTCATTTGAAAAAGGGTCTGTAATAGACAAAAAAGTATCTGTAATATTTACAATTGATACATTCAATACAGTTAATCAAATAGTAAAGTGAATTTAATAAGTTTAAAATAAACATAAACCTTACCCGCAATAGAACATATTTTCCTGTCTTTTGAACATTCTACTGGCAATGGTTCAGCAGTTGATATTGAAGGTACTGCAATAAAAACAAAATGTAGTCATTCACTTCTAATTCCAAAAACAATGAAGGGTATCGTAGTTGGGATGAATTAATCCCAAGAACCGAATTAACATTGTAGTTGAAAAACATGTTTCCCCATACTTTCCAACTGCATAATAATAATGTAAGTACACACAATATTGAGTAATTTACCATGTTATTTTAAGACCATAGACTTCTTAAAGGTTTTGCTGTAATCTTTAAGTATAGAACTGTACACTGTATTTTTTTTAATGTTTGGATCAGCAGTTTCGGAGATAAGGGGGGAAATGGTAAATTTCCATCTATTTTCTTTTTTTTTAATGTTAGGATCAGCAGTTTCGGAGATAAGGGGGGAAATGGTAAATTTTCATCTATTTTCTTTAATAATTTTCATTAAAAATGTAAAATGAAATGAAAGGACTTGTCAAGAGGATCTTTTTTTAAATAATTTAAAAAAAGTTCTCTTGTCAAGTCCTTTCATTTCATATTTCACATGATACATTTTGCATGTGTACCAAAATGCAACTTAATCGGTCCAGTAGATGAAGGTACATAAGGGTTCCGTTTTTTCATTCGGAAGTACAGTACCCAAAAAAAAAAAACTTACTAGATGTAGTCCAAGAATCGCAGTAGTCGAAGTAGAAGATAACTCTGCAAAATATAATTGAACATGAGTTACTAAAGTAATCGGAAAGGGTGAGTTAGGATGAATTACGACTGGAAAATAAAGTCTTACCTGTTTGCTCACTTTTGAAGATGTGTAGTGGAAATCCAACGAACAGCTCATCTGCCATTGGTTCTGCAGTAAGTTCTACAGACGGAGTAGCATTTTTTCTTAGTTGTGTCTTCTTTTTATTGAAATCCTTTGGTAGAAAATGACTGCCACAAATATGTTCCAATTGATGTAGCTTTTCAATGAGTACATACACCAAGTCTTCTTTCCCGTAACTTTAACCCATTTTTTACATCTAGCTGGAACATTTTATTACATTATTATGATTATAATAGTAGTGTATTTAAACTTATATCTTTGTTATTTTGGTTTTGCAGTATTAATAGAATAACAGAGAAAATTAAATGAAATAGGAATATTATAATAATAAAAATATCGACAGTCGATAAAAAAGTAACATGCGTCAAGCACTAGCATATTGATAGGTTACTTTGTAATTTTGTAAATTTTGGACTTTAAATCAAGTAATTTATTTTCTGTAAGAGCTTATCAATGTTTTTTAACATAACATTTGAAAATATATGCTTACCTATCTTCATTCAAAGGAAATTTGGCTATGAAGATTCGCATTTGACCATCTGACCGGCCGGATCTTATAACACATATTTCACACGTTTTGTAATGCATTGCAACTTAAATTACGTCACACGTACATACATAAATACAACAATAACTCTAATTTACGATAAATATCCACAAAACACAGAATAAAAACAAAAACAGCGCTTTGTTGACAAAGTTCTTGACAACAAACAAGACAAGAATATGGCGGCCGGTAGCTATGGCGGCTGAGTAGCGTAGTGCGATAGAGTCGAATAGATGTTAAAGCGAGACAGCGATAGCGTGAGGTTTTTTCGTTACGGAATTTCTGGATTCGGTCCCCGCGCTCAAGGCCCGCGATAGAAGCTATGCAATAGCTGAAAAGCCGGCCAAGGGCGAGTCGGGCTCGCGCACCGAGGGTTCCGTACCATCATATATCCGTAGCTTCATAAGCTTCATTCGTATAAGTAGGACCTAAATAGTTATGTGCCCAGAAAAAACTACAACTGTGCTTCACCCAAAGCAAACTGCGAGTAGGTAGGAAGGAGGACATTTTGGTTGTGAACCGTGAAATGTTTTTAAATTTTCATCGGCGAGGCCTATATTCGTCAGAGAATTTTAACTTCTCTGATGAATATAGGCCTTGCCGATGAAAATCAGCGCCATCTATTGACTACTACCACTTACATAAACTTCTGTCACATAGAATAATTTCAGATTTTTATTTATGCAAACTTTGGAGATAAAGGGGAAAAGCTATTTTTTTACAGTTTTTGTTAAAAGTTGAAAACAATGCGAACTAAAAAAAACACAAAAAGAGAAAAAGAGAGAGAGAGAATTTTAACACTGCGGTGTAGAATATTGCAGTTTTAGGTCATCGCTATCTCTTGACAGATAAAGGAACTAATGTAATTTTTGATGATTTCAGAAAAAGTGTGCTATTTAGAGACATAGTTCTATTTTTCCTGTAATCTTTACATAAGCTTCTATCACATAGAATAATTTCAGACTTTTCTCTATGTAAACTTCGGAGCTAAGGGGGGCGGGCGGTTTTTTTTTTAAATTTTTCATCAAAAGTCGAAAACTATGCAGCCTAAAGAAGAAAGTTTTTTTTTTTTTTAGAATGTGCAAGCAGCGCTTTCATATGATACCCCACATGCCCTAGTAGCCGTATTTCGAATTTTTAAGACTACCTTTCAGTCCCTGTTGCAAAAAAATTAAAAACCTTTTTTGTTTCTTATTTTCAAAATAGTCGCGCAAATGTCATCTAAAACTATTCTAAATTTCAAGTTGATAGCATCAGTAGTTCTTGAGATATTCAGCTGTGACAGACATTCAGACAGACTGAGTCACATCATAAGGGTTCCTTTTTACCATTTTGTATGGAACCCTAAAAACACTATCTCTCAAACCTACTTATAGTATCATTAGGTTAGCAGTTGTCGTTACGTGTTTCAAGTGAATAGTTAAATTCTCAAAGATTTTAAATTGATAATACCTATCTTTTGATAGAGTGAAGCGATTGCGATGAAACAAAAACTAATTACTAACCCGAGCTACACACAATATTTAAGTATAAAAGTTAACCATATTGGTTTGGTACTTATTACGTTGAACCTGTTCAAACAATCATAGACAGACAAACAGACAAAAATTCCAAAAAATTATGAAATGGCATCTGTTGGTTATTCTTTAACACTCCATTTTTTTTTATATTTTCAATGTACAGGAACGCCTCGTCTACAGATTTATTATATGTATAGATATAGATATAGATAGAAGATAGATATAGAAGATATAGATGAAATTCTTAATTAATAAATATTGATGCTTCGTCAACTTAGCCTCAACAAAAAGGGATAAGACCTCTTCCGCATTTATATTTAGTCTTAAGCTAGTAGTTAAATACTAGCTTAAACTACTAGTTAACTAATTTACTAGTTTAATATTAGCTTAATTAAGAATTTAGGAGGAGGATAAGAACTCCTCCTAAGCATTTACATATATTTAGTCTTAAGCTAGTATTAAACGTATCAGAACGTATCTTTCCTCGGGCGTCCGCGTTCACAAGATGGCCATGGCTGGTTCACGTTTTCTTGAATGCACTGCTCATTACTTCTTACTAATTCGACACATTCAATTTCATATAACCAATCTGAGTACTTATGCAAAAATTTTGATTTATTTCTAGAGACAATTTTCCAAAATCTATCAAGACTTACATACATTGAGTATCTTACTATCTAAGTTCCTAATGTCTAGATTCTCCACCTCATCCAGTGAAGCTAGAATAGTTTCCAACACGTGTTGATATTTCTGAGGAATACTTCCAGTTACGACATACCAAATCTCAAAGAAATGCATCTTTGAGAAAGTACATTTAATCAAAGTACCTGAAAAAAAAAATTAAAATATTTTACGTATGTTTCGTAGACCGTGCTTCGCCTGAGCCTACGCAGTAGTAGAGGATATATAGCAACTAAAGTCGCAAAAGGACGCAAAAAACATTTTATATTTTCAAAACAGACAGTTCAATCTTAAATTTAAGATATGTGAGAGTATTCGACTATGGTTGAAATTAGTTGTAAGTTTATGTGAAGTCAACAATAAGTTAAATATTTGGTAGAAATCCTGTGTGGCGTAGCACGTAAAAACACGTCGTAATAAGTCAAATAAAATTTAAAAAATATAACTTAATAGTAAGAACATATCTTGGAAATCCATGTCACAAACACCACTCAAAAACAATTCAATTCTGAGAATTAACCGTTACACCAACAATATGTGCTAATGAGTTACTGATAAGGCGAGCGCAAGTTAATAATGTGTTCATTTCGGAGGTCGAAAAATAAGTGATAATTAAGATATTTTTTATTTTTTATCTAGGGCATCTCAGAGTTAACTTTTAGAGGTCGTGACTCTTTAACCGGTCTTTCCTGTGGTTGCCTTAAGCTCCTAAAAACTTAAGGCTTCCAGCCAGGGCGCAAAAACTTCAAAACTAAACGACTTCGCGCTAAGGGCACCCCCTGTGGAGTACGAACCTCGGCTTAGGGCAGAGTCGGAGGGAGGATGGCGACGGTGGCTGGATAAAATGATTATTATTAGGGGAATTTTAAACTACAGGCTCAGCTAAGACGCGGGCTGGCGCTTCGCTTACGAGCAAGGGTCGGTGAGGACTATTTAGTCGAGGATTTCGCGATGGTCCTCGGCGGCGAGGTCGGAATGACGGTCGTGTATTATGTTTGCGAGCTATACTTGTTTCCCTACTGCTCTCCTGGAGGAGAGTTGTGGGGTCGTCTGGGTTGGTCAGTGCATGCCGTGGTCGGCGGGTCTTACTGATGCGAGAGGGGGTGTAATTGGCGGCCTGCACAACTAGAATGTTGCGGTGAGTGGCTGCGGAATCAAAGAAGCGCTTTGAAATGCGCTTCATGAATTGAGCTATAGTTGGGATTTTGAGTTCTAAATGGAGGTTTTGGTTTCGAAAGAACCAGGGGGCTCCCGTGATTTTATGGAGGAAACGGTTTTGGAGGGCCTGCATCGTATGAATGAGATAGGGTTTTGCATGTGCAAAGACTGGACTCGCATAGGTCATGATTGCGTGGATACACGCGGTGTAGATGCGCAATTTGCACCTGAGTGACAATTTGCTTTTTGCATTTAAAACGGAATGGAGCCTATAGAGAGCGAAAGCAACGCGCGAACGCACCTTCTTTATATGCTCTGAAAATGAGAGATGATGATCGAGTCACACCTAGATATTTGGCTGGCTTCTCCCAAGGGATAGGCCGACCGAACACGGTGATCGGTCGGAAGGGGGGGAGGGGGGCGTTGTCGCTAGGCGATGGCTTCGAAAAGAGAACCGCTTAACTTTTGTCGGGATTTACTTCTATGCGCCACTTTCTAAACCACACGCCAAACTTGTTGCCTGCGGTCTGGAGAGTGTTAGTGATCTTCTTATGGTTACTCTCTTTGTAATTTTCTTAGATTATTTTCTATTTTGTGAATTTGAGAACGTTGTAGGCCTAGTAGTGTGTAGGTTTGTTGGCACTTTTCTATTTTGTTAAGTACCTGGTAATTGTTGAAAGGCCTACACTGTCCTCCCATACCTATTTATTAACAATGTTAGTTGATAATATTGTAAAGCCAATTATTTTTAAAAGAGTAACCGTGGAGTTTCTTGCCGGCTCTTCTCCATAGGAAACGACTAATTGGAACCGTGCACCTAGCTTCTGACGATTCATAAGTGCCCATGTAGGTTTATGTGAAATAAAATATTTTGATTTAGATTTTTTTGATTTTAATAGATGGCCGTATCGTCTGCGAACAGAGCCAACTGTGCCAACCTACTCTTGGGGGTATCGCTGGTGAATAGCGTGAAAGTGAGGGGAGATATCACAGAGCCCTGAGGGACTCCTGCGCGTATGGGATGGGAGGAAGAGAGAGCTCCGTCTATGCGATAGCGAAAGGTGCGATTCGGCAAAAAGTCTCGTAAGATGAGCACGAGACGGTCCGGCACACCTAGTTGGTACAGCTTGTATAATAAACCGATGTGCCAGACTTTGTCAAACGCCTCCGCTATATCAAAGAAGATCGCTCCGTCATACGACCGCGTTGGAAACCAAAGCTGATGTCTTCTACGATACGGTGGACCTGATGGGTCGAGGCATGTTGGGTTCGAAAATCAAACTGTTCGTTGGGGATAAGGCCCTTAGTCTCGGCGTAGTCTCTGAGATGCTCATAAATAAGCCTCTCATAGAGTTTGCCGAGAACTTTGAGCAGACTGATGGGTCGGTAGCTCGCGGGCTCCGCCTTGGGTTTACCGGGTTTGTGGATGCCGATAATGATGGCCTCTTTCCACGCTTGTGGAAAGATGTTACTGCTCATGGCACCATTGAAGATGGTGGCCATTAGCTTTATGGGGTGGGCGGGGAACAATTGGAGTATCTTATTGGTGATTCCATCTGAATCAGGGGCTTTACGGGGCCACAGAACCTTGATGAGTTTGTGCACTTCGTCTGAAGTGACGGGAGGCAGAGGATACTCAGGGTCTTCAATGGGCGGGAGGGGCTCTACGTTCGACTTCAGCGTCGACCTCAGAGAGGTGAACTTGTCTACTGGTTGAGAGCTGGGCGAGCACTGGGCCTCTAGACTTTAGGCTAAGCATTCTGCTTTGTCGATGTCATCGAAAGCGATAGACTTGTCAGGGCGGATCAGTGGGGGCATGGTGGCTGAACTTCCTCGGGGGTTGATTTTCTTTTGGAGTTGCCAAAAGGCCAGGTGGGTCGGCTCTAGTTCACCCAGCATCTTGTACCAGTCGGCGTTACGCAGCTCATCCACACGTTTCCTTACAGCACGCTGTAAGTAGCGCATGTGGACTTTGTTCACCGTACAGGGAAAGCTGCTATATGCACGGACAGCCGCGTTCTTCTCATCCAGCAGTGCACGTACATCATCCGGCAACTTCCCGCGACGGTCTTCCGTCGCTGGAACTTCCCTTGAACAAACGTTCAGGACAGATTGTACGTGATCTGTGAATGAGTCGATCGCGGCCGTCGTGTCAGCGATATAGTCAAAGAGGTCGGGGATAGAGTCCAATTGGGGGGACGTGTTGGTTTTCAAGCTTTCGCTTACTCGCCTCCAGTCCGTTACCCTTTTGGTGAGCAGGGGGAGATTGGGGTCGGGGAGACCTATGCGGGATGCCAGCTCTACAAAAACTGGACGGTGGTCAGTCAAGCTCTTGTAACGCCTCTATGGAAATCAACCGTAGATTGATGTTCTTTAGAAGCGCTATGTCGAGCACGTCAGGGGTAAAGGTGGTACTAGAGGGGAAGTGAGTGGAAGTCATCGGGGTGATGACGTCGAAATTAAGGATGGGGCAGAGGTCAAACAAATGTTGGCCCCTGGGGGTGATCCTAGTGCTATCCCAGGCTGGATACTTGGCATAGATATCACCCGCTAAGATAACGGAGTCACTCAGACCCATGAGTATTTGGAGGTCGTCTGTAAGTAGTTGGAAGTTATCTACCGTGATAATGGGGGGTTGATAGGCCGATACTAAGTTGATCGGTTGGTGACCTGACATGCCGAGACGGTAGATCGAAAAGCCCCAGATCCAAACCCAGATCGAGACTTCTAATAGTGACGAAAGGGAGAGGAGGATCTATGGGCATACAATAGAGCTCTGTTTTGTAATAGATTAGAGTACCTCTCCTGTGACAATGCGACCTGTCGTTGCGAACTATGTGATAGTTCGCGATTGACGGGTTACGGTGCCGGAGTTTTAAAAAGGTCTCTTGTATGAGGAGGACGTCTATTTTATGATCGCCGAAGAATTCGGCGATCTCTACGCGTTGGTCTTCGATGCCATTGGCGTTGAAAAAACCTAACTTGAGGGATCGGGGTTTGAGTCTAGCGGGGGACGGATTTCTGGTTACGCATTTTATATAGCCTGAATCTGGTATAAGTTACCGGCGTTGGTAGTGGCAACGATTTCATCGGCCATTCTCCTAGCGCGGGGAGTGAGGAAGACCGTGAATGTGGTTGAGGTCACATTGAAGGGATCCAGCGGGTTTGAACCAACCACGGGAGTGGTTCTTGGTGGAGCGCGCGCATTCAGAGCAGCGGGGACGGCTTGAGGAGCGGGTGCAGATTTGGTGGGGGGCGCGGTTAATTCCGGGGTCGGTTGCGAATTACGGATGCGCGGATCCATTAGAGAGGGGATTGCCTGAGGGGTGGATCTAGCCGTTAGGCTTGGGAAAGCCTGCTGGTGTTACAGGTAATTCCAGGGACTGGGTCTCTGGGGACTCAGTCTCTCTGGAATTTGATATGAGGGGATTCTAGACAGGCATTCGCAAGTCTGGCGAACGGCGGCACGCTTCGTCAGTCTAGAGGATGAGGATTTTGGGGCTTTAGCGCTACCCCGGTAGTTGGCTGGGTGACCTGCCTGACCGCATAGCATGCAGCTAGGTGGCTCGGTACATAGGGAATGGTCTTTAGGGCGAGAGCATTCCGCAGTGCCATGCTGACCTAAGCACTTTACGCACCTGGGCGTCGCATAACAGTGCTTCTGCGTATGCCCGTCGAGCTGGCAGCGATGGCACTGCGCAATGACGCCGGACTTATGGGGCTTTTCGATTTCGAGACCTGAGAGGTTGCAGATCGACTTGATCTGGATGATGGGATTGAGTCCCTCAGAGGGTGGGCAGATCACAAGGACCATATCAAAGCCCTCACCGCATCTAGCGCGATGCATGCGGTGAATCTCGTGAACGAGGATGGATAATTAGGTAAAAATGAGTGACATATTTATATTTTTTGTAGCTTGTATATCGGTAAATCGTTATAAGTCATTAAAGTGGGGGTAACTGATGATGGAATTTTTGCATTTATGACCTAATGCGGTACCACCGTGCGCTGTGTGCGTCATTCTCTACGGAATTTTATTGTATGGCGTCGTACCCATGATAATCAACGCCGTAGATTATCTTGGATACTACGGCTACGACGTAGCACTAATCATGTTCTTCAGTGAATACTCGTCATCTTCTTCAGCAAACTCATGATGTCCTAAAGCGTAGAACTTCAAGTACTATGGTGTAGTATTTCTGATATTCTTCGGCGACTTTTATTCTACGAAATAGTTAATTTATAATGTGTTATCTATGGCATAGTACCCACTATAGCCTACGGCGGCGCCGTAAAACATAAGTGCTACTCATATTCCACGGCGTAATACTCAAGGTGTTCCATGGCACTCGTCATGTACCCAGTTTTGTTCGTTCTTAATGCATAAATATCGTGAGAATCGAGTGTTTTTAGAAGCCGACCGGCCGAAAAGGCTGGGCTAATAGATGAAGATGAGAATCGAATAATTTTCGCTTTTAAGCGTTCCTAAAATGATAATACAGGAACTCTCAACCTCATGGTACGTCTGTGGGCTTGTCACAGCTACTTGTTTTAGCAACGAATAATGCTATGACTTGAATTTTGGAACAGTTTTAAATGATGCTTGCTCACCTTATATTGCAAGTGGAAGAAGAATTGTAAGAGTATTTGTTTTGTTCATTGGCGCAATGCTATTGCCACAGGCCAGTAAATGGGCATTTTAAAGCTATGGTGATATGGGGTTTTTCTTTATATGCGTCATAGTTTTTGATTTTTGATTTAAAAAATCTGTAAACGTAACAGCCGCTCTTTATCCTATAAGTTTATGTAAATATTGAACCAAAAATAGAAGAATATTTCTAACTGTTATAGTTTTTCAGCCAAAACCCTTTACAAACAAAATAATTAATGCGCCTTCGACAAAATATCAATTCTCATCAATGTAAATTCAAACTCCATTCGCCTTTTTTTATAAGTTCATGACTAATAAATTATTTAATTGTAAAACAAGCACAACAGCATCCAAGCATCAAGCAGCATTGCATTACGTCCGCCTCTTATTCAATAAAGAGATAACAAAACGATGCAATGTCATTACAATTAATAAAAAACGAAGTAGGTATGTTGTCAGTATTCAAATTGAATTATAACTTACAGTACAGAAAATCATAATGGGGAAATTAGCATGCCTGAGATGAGGGTTCTCCATGATGTACAAATATAATTAAAAGAAAAACGGTTTTAAATCAATGGTTGATTAAATAATTCATTAACTCAAAACAAAAGTATTTTATCTACATCAAAAATAGTACCGTAATGACAAATTTTTGGCACGAGTACAGTCGCCGTCAGATATATTGTAGCAGACAAGGTGACCAAATACTTCTGAACAAAGTAAAATGTCAATAAGTTCCATGCCATTATTTCTGTATTTATAGGTAATAGTACTAATGTAAAAAAGGATGACATCACTGACAATGTCACTGAAATCTTGAAGATAAATTGTCAGAAAATAATATTGTGTGCTTTTCCATACTTTGAGCACTTGTCAAGTAGGCAAAATCATAATATACATATGCTAAATAACCATATGCGTTTATTAGTAAATCACTATAGTGACAAACTTATATTTTTTGACACCAACACTTTTGTTGAGAAATTAAAATCGACTAGGGGTACTGCGTATCTGCCTATTAGTTTTAGACGTCAAATAGCATGGCTATTAGCTTTTAATATAAACTCAGACATAAGTAGTATGTCGAAGTCTGCTGTAATTAGCACCATAAAAATTAGTAATAATACTAATATTAAGTTGGTTAGCCATAATAATTTAAACTAGTCAGTAAGACAACAGAAGGTACCAGTAACTATGTAGTTAATCTCACCATCAACAAGGTATCTTCTAGCATTCAATCAGTTAATTGTAAAAAAGGGGCTAAGCAGAATTCCTTAAAATTGTTTCATCAAAATATTCAAGGTTTTTCTTCCAAACACTTAGAAATTGAATTGTTTTTAGAAAAAACAATGTTTGATATTATTTGTATAACTGAACACTGGTTAAAAGATTACGAAATGCTCATTAATTATGAAAACTATAGTGTGGGCAGTTGTTTTAACCGAAAATCCATGCTGCGTGGAGGTTCACTAATCTTAATCAAAAATTGTATAAAATCAAAGACTCGTAAAGACATAGTTGAACTATCGGTGGAACACATCATTGAACTGTCCTGTGTTGAGCTAGATAAGCATTTTATAGTGTGCGTATACAGACCTCCAAATTATCAAAACTACTCTATATTTGAGTCAGTAATGGAAGATGTTTTAGCAAAACTTGTAACTGGTAATAAATCAGTTATTATTTGTGGTGATTTTAATATTAATATTTTGGAAAGTAATTCAAATAGCAGTAGATTATTAAGCCTCTTCAAATCATTTAATCTGTCAAATGTGTTTTTGGAACCAACGCGAATAACTACGGGTACTGCTACATGTATTGATAATGTTTTTTGTAGCTGCGACTATTTAGATAAAGCCATTGTAAATTATCTCCCTTCTGATCACAGCGGTCAAGCTGTTACTTTTGAGGACAACACACCAGTACAAAACGTGCAGATACAAACTAGACCAATAACATCGGGTAATTTAAATAAGTTTAATAGTACTTTAATTAGCAAATTATGTGCTCAGGGCCTAAATATGATCAATGGTAATATTATGTATGAAGAATTCTTTTCATTAGTGCAAACAGAGTTCAATAATTCTTTTAAGAAGAAAACTAAAACTATTTGCCCTAAGTTTTTATTCAGTGACTGGGCAACTAAAGGCATCAGGAAAAGTAGGGAAAGATTGTTTGAACTGTATGGCCTTAAGCCGTATATTAACACGGAAACTTTTCGTAAGTATGTTGCTACTTACTCTAAAACATTTAAAAATATCTGCAAAGCAGCTAAAGCTTCATTCATTAGCAACAAGGTTAAATCAGCAGAAAATAAAATAAAGACAGTTTGGAAAATTATTAATAATGAAACGAACAGGAACAAAAGAAGAAATACTGATTACTCACTGGACACTCCCCGCGGTATCATTAGTGATAATATTGATGTTGCTCAGGAATTTGCAACTTTCTTTACCAATATTCCTATTAAAACTACGGAAACTTTAAATTCCTCGCCCACACTTGCTATTGAATTATTAAGAGCGAATGTTTCTGACTGTCCTGTAGAATTTAAATTTAAACATATAAACCCTGTGGTCGTCGTAAAGGCTTTTAAGCAACTTAAGATCAAAATCACCGAAGATCTGTGGGGCATGTCTACTAAAGTTTGTCAATCCATTATTGAGACAATTGCACCCTATTTAGCCTTAATATTTAATTTGTGTGTAGATCAAGGGGTATTCCCGGATTTAATGAAATACAGTAAAATTATTCCACTTTTCAAATCCGGGGACAGCAAAGACACTAATAATTATAGACCCGTTTCGATTTTGCCAGTTTTCAGCAAGGTGTTTGAAAAAGTAATGTTAAATCAAATGCTCAATCACTTTAATTGTAATAACATCCTACACGATCAACAGTATGGTTTCACCAAAGGACGTTGCACAACCGATGCTGGGGTCACTTTATTAAAACACATCTATAAGGCATGGGAAGATGCACAAGATGCAATAGGCATCTTTTGCGACTTATCAAAGGCATTTGATTGCGTAAATCACGAAACACTGCTCTTGAAACTTGAACATTACGGACTGGGTAAACTTGCGCTTAGCTTAGTAAAATCATATTTGAATAATAGATTGCAGCAAGTTCAAATAAACGGTGTTAATTCATTGGGTTTAAAAGTCAAAATGGGTGTACCGCAGGGCTCAATACTGGGTCCGTTCCTATTTTTAGTATATATAAATGATTTACCTTATTTACTGAAAAACCGACCCCAAATGGTGTTATTTGCTGATGACACATCACTGATTTTTAAAGTAAACAGACATGCCCAGGACCTTGACGACGTAAATAACGCTATGATTAAGGTCCATAATTGGTTTACTGTAAATAATTTGGTATTAAATGAGAAGAAAACTAAATGCATAAGATTCGCTTTACCGAACGTTAGAAGTAATGAATGTCACGTTGTATTGAATAAGGAGATACTAGAATTCGTCGAAAAGACGGTTTTCCTGGGGATTACGCTTGACTCAAAACTACAGTGGGGTCCTCACTTAACATCACTTGCAGGGCGGCTAAGTTCAGCCGCTTACGCTGTTTGGAAAATCCGCCAATTAACAGACGTGGATACCGCGAGACTGGTCTATTTTAGTTACTTCCATAGCATCATGTCTTACGGTATTTTGCTGTGGGGACGAGCTGCAGATGTTGATTCCATCTTTATTCTGCAAAAGAGGGCTGTCAGAGCTATCTACAACCTCCGCAGACGCGACTCTCTGAGAGAGCTGTTTAAAAAAATTAACATTATGACGGTACCTTGTCAATATATATATGAAAATATTATGTATGTTCGAAAAAATCTACATCATTTTAGTAAAATAAGTGACAGGCATAATTTTAACACTAGAAATAGGAACAAATTAGATCAACCACGCTTCAGATTGTCTAAAGTACACACTTCTTTTATGGGGTACTGTGTAAAATGTTATAATAAAATACCACTCGATATTCTTCAACTAAATGAGAAGAAATTTAAAACGTGCATTAAACGCACACTATGCAGACAAGCATATTATAAGTTGGATGATTATATCGTAGATAAAAATGCTTGGCTAAATGCTGGTCCTGCTCCACTGCCACTTGGGCTCACTAGATAAAATTAGAATACTTGGAAGTTGCTTCCCCCTTTTTTATTTTTTTTTATTTTCTGACATTACGAACTTAATGTTTATTTTGTTTTTATTTAAGCATGTTTTTATTGATGAATACTCCAATAGATAATAATTATTTTCTTTTTTGGTAGTAAAGTTTTATTAATCTCTCAAATACATTGCAAACTATAGTTCTGTATAATTTAGCAGCATTTTTTCAATTTTGTAAATGTGAATACCATGGAGTCGTTTACTATGTTATTATGATTTATGTAGACTTGAAAGAGCATGGCAGTTGAGAGTATGTCATGCTCACTTAAATGTTTCACTGTTGGTGGCGCGTGTGTTGGATCATTCGGTTCCCTACAAAATGGTTGAGCTGGATGGTGCTGATCCATGCGTCATGTTCGTGAACGGGCGCCGTCAGTTGGGACTGGTCATCTCTTGACTGCCAGGGCTTATTTTTAATTTGTAAATTTATATTTTGAATTGTTTTATTAGTTTTTACATTGTCTCACATATAGAAGCAACAAGAATAATGTACCCAGGATTATGTAATATCTTGATTTAAAAGAGTGTCCTTGGAGTTTCTTGTCCGTTCTTCTCCATAGTGATCTACGTATTGGAATGGGCATCTAGCTTCAACTTGCCGACTCTGACTAACTGACCGTCTCTTTGACAATTCAAAAGTGCCTGTAAATGGTTTAATTGAAATAAATGCTTTGAGTTTGAGTTTTGAGACACTACAAGTTACCATTAATATCTAAACATTCATTACTTCATTAATATCTGAGCAGATGCTTGTCAATAATTTCTATACACACAAATAACCAAAAATATCTGAACGCAGATGATAGGTAACAACAATATACGTACCTATATGAATTAAATTGGTAGTAAAAGAAACGATTAAGTTTTCTGAAATAGAGTTTAGAGTTTCGACCTCAACCAATTCAATATTGCATATGGTCTAACTCAAAATAGTTTCGGAACTTGTCTTATTACCTAATAAGACAAGTTCCGAAACTATTTTGAGTAAGTAATTTCCTTTGTGACAAAAACTCAATTGTAGTTCGCATCGTGCATAAAATGTAGATCGCGGCACGTAAAAAGTTTGTGTACGGTATAGAGGCGTGGCGAGTGCGTGGCGGTGCGCGACGGCGGGCGTAGTGGAACGCGCGGCGGCGCGAGTGCGGCGGCGCGCGGCGCGCGGCGGGGCGCGAGCGGCAGTCCCCGGCGCGCCCCCGCCACACGCGCACGCCTGCTCGCCGCGCCGCTCCCCACGCCCGCGTGAGCCAGCATGCCCGCCGCCCGAGCCGCGGCCGCGTGAGCCGTCCCGAGCCTTTAGGACACTGTGCCCCACTAATAATGAATTAACGTTTGGACTCGCTCACCAAAACCTTTCGTTAAGGACCCGCTTCATCTCGATCTGGTAAATCTCGATTGTTACATTTGAGTTAACGGATAGTGTTGAGAAGCGCGCGTGACTGCCGTGAGTGGTGCAGCCGTCCACGTATGCACGCGCGCGCGTGTCGCCTGCACGTTCTCGCGCCATCTGCTCGACTTCTCCAAATCTTGATCACTAATCGAGTGCAAAAGTTTTTCCTTACGAGCAAATACTCTCAGTGAAACAATTATTATGATAATAAAAATTGTGAAAGTCGCATCATCATCGTAAAGCAATAAACGGTGGTGTAAAAGTTTAGTGATTCAGACGTTTCGGGGCTAGAGAGAACTGCAGACATGGCTGAAACCTGAATATCAATACCTAGTGGAGCTCTTTAAATGCAACGCAACTTGGTGGTAAAGTAATGTAAGAAGAACGTACAGCCTGCATTATCGATGAGTGTAGTGCGCGAGATCTCCTGGCGATGCCGCGGGGATCACGCGCTGGTAGCGGCGCGGCGCTTGCCGCCTGTCGCCTGCAGCTGTATAGACACGTTGCTCATCAGATTATGTGTTGACAGACCACTATCTTTAGAGTCATTATCGATGTGCATAGTCCGCGAGATCTCCTGGCGAGGCCGCGGGGATCACGCGCTGGTGGCGGCGCGGCGTCTACTGCCTGCAGCTGTATGGATACGTTGCTCATCAGATTGTGTTGACAGACCACTATCTTTAGAGTCATTTCTCTAGACTGATATTACTAGCCAGTAAAATATTACTAGCCAAAACTATAAAACGAAGTAATGAGAACTATCAAGTTTCATTCGCTGAACTCTTAGAGTAGCTTCGGCACTCCCGGTGTTGGATGTCAACGATTGTTGAAGTAATATTCATAATCAGTGCAGTCTTTTATCAGCAATGTTGCTTTTGCTTGAATCAGTTCGAGCCCTATCAAAAGCGAATTTCAGATTACAAGAAACGATACACGACACCTAGATAGGTTCGCCTTAAATGTTAATAAAAAAAAAAAACCAGCCCAGTGCGTGTCAGACCACACACAATGAAGGATTCCGTAGTTGGGATGAATTTATCCCAAGAACAAACTTGACATAGTAGTTGAGAAATAAGTTCTCCCATACATTCCAACTACAAATGTTTTGTACGCACAATATTGAGAGATTTACCATGTTATGAAAATAGACTTCTTATATGTTTTCCTGTTAAATCTATAAGTAAAGACCTATTCACTGTATTAAAAAAAAAAATTGGCTCAGTAGTTTCGGAGATAAGGTCAATTATAATGGTCAATTTTCATATAATTTCATAAATAACTTTCAAATATTTAATTAAAATTATAAAAAATATGTATCTGAAATCCTTACATTAAGCCCTTTCATTCGATATGTCACACGATACAGTTCGCAAAACTTTAATTTTTATTTTCTAATTTGCCCCCCAAAAGTGACCCCATATTCAAAACATTTATTTACATTACACGTCCGTGTTTGGGTCACAGCAACTTAATCGACCCAGTAAATTCGGAGCAAAGCGGCTGTGTAAGAGGGACAGATAGACAGACAGACACACGGGTCCTATCCATTTTTTCCTTTTGAGGTATGGAACCCTAAAAATAATTGGCTATTACAATATTTTTAAATTGTGGTGTTAATAGGTATTATAGGTACAGGAAATTACAAATATTTGTCAGATTGTTAACTGTAACAAAACTATGTACAATATTTGTTAATAAATATTTGTACTTTGAGCTCAAAGTAAAATCGATGCGAACTGCAAAGAACCAAGTCAATGTATGTTTAACCCATATCTATAAAATATAAATGTAGTATTAAAAGTCGCTTTTAGTGTCTGCATGATTTTGATGATGTGAATGTTTCTTCTTAACTACTCAATGGATTTTGATGCGGTTTTTACTATCGTTTAGAGAATTTATTTGACATTTATCTACCTATACCTATTACTTAAATATAGCATAGAAATTTTGATGTTTTGGCATGTCGCCACAATAGTATATAGCACCCGTGCTAAGCAGGGGCGGGTCGCTAGGTGCGTCTGATTCATAATGATGTTGAAAGTAATCTCAGGGAAGCGGCTCGCTCTCTCATCGACTGCATCCACGATTGGTTTGTGGTTTAATTGATCGATGTAATTCGGCTTCTACTCCCTGATGTTATCGGCGTCTGTCTGCTCGACGGACTCTGCTGACCAATCTAACGGTGCGTGCCACAAAAGCTACTTATACTATAAACTAGTGACCCGCCCCTTCTTAGCACGGGTACTATCTACTGATGTGGCGAATTCTCTAAATGATGGCGAAAACCGCATTAAAATTCGTTGCGGAGTTTAGGAGAACAACGCGGTCACACAGACAGACACGAAATGCGACTTTCATTTGTAATATGTTTACATTTAATAAAGCGGTAGATAGTTTTTTTTTTTCGTATGCAAAAAGTGTATTATGTGAAAGACATATGTGATCATTCAAAAACTATAGATATAATAATAGCGTACGTGTTATTACTATTACTCGGTGCACAGTTCACGGCAACACCAGTTGGTCTGTTTTGTACAAATCTCACCGTGAAGACTCAGGTGAAGTGAGCTTAAAGTGAGCTACCGTTTCACCTGATGCTAGAGATTGACACTATTGTCAGCTAGACCGGAGGTATCGCCGACCCTGTGCCCGAGTGATAATGATTTTTTTATTATTAAAAAAAAAAAAAGAATTTTAAGCGTAGGTTCACACGGCTACATATCAAGCTATACTTTTCCAGTTTACGTTGATCTCATTGTATAGGATTTCCGTACAATGAGAGGTGAGCTTATACTGGAAATGTATAGCTTTTTATGTAGCCGTGTGTACGAACAGTCGAACAAGCTATTTGTATTCAAACAGCTAACTTCCAACAACTTTTTAACCGACATCAAAAAGAAGGAGATTATGTATTCGGCGAGTTTAATCAATGTTATGAGCCTGCAGTGAGTAGTCAATTCTTTTACATCACTCTCTTAAGTAGGTACTTATGCCTTAAGCTAGAAAGTTATTATGCCAAAAATATAAATGAATGCGTGCTCCGCACAGGCATTTGGCAATAGGGAACAGACACACGAGAGCGCCATCGCGATCACAACTGCTGCGACGTGGGGCTGCTTTACAGCAGCCGACAGCGTCGTGTGTGTATAACTTGACCTGAACGCATAGGACCACTAAGGACACTGTTACCTACGTTTCCGTTCGAAGTCACGTTCCATAAGTGCAGACACGTCTTAGTCGATCCTAAGAAACGTACTGTGAAATTCATCTGGAACTGAGCGAGACACGTTCCAGTATTATTGAGCGCGTACTAAAGTAATTCATCGCACCGGCCTTCTCACCCTTTACTAAGACAATACAAAACTAGCACAAACGTACTGCAATCTCCTTGTCTAGCAACAGAGAGTTGCTTGTAATTTGGATGTCCAAGCATCGTGTCTCGCTAACTATTATTTTTTGGTATCAGTGAGAGGCCCGAAAGGCAGGTGTGATTAACGAGATACTACTGCTAGCGTTCCTTAGAACGGCTATCAATCCAGTTTAGGGTACTTGATGAAGCCGTTAGTCAGTCCATAGGGAGAAGATCACTTATGTTTGGTTGGTTTTCTGTGCGTAAACGACTACGAGGAGGAATATAGTTCAAATTGGCTCTAACGCTTTGCGAGTATCAATTCGGTTCAGCCTTCCATAAGCGGTGGGACTGCCTGAGCACAGTACTTGGTAGAGTACTTGTCTACAGTCTGTTGGTAAGTGTCACACCCTATAGAAAGCTTTCGCCGAGTCCCTAGAACCAAACGCAGGTGTAAAGCCCCCGACATAGCACTGAAAGGAACAAGAAGGGATAGTCAACGCTCACCCAATTATTCATGCAACACTTACTTTAATAGGCACTAGACTCATTTATTTATTTATTTACTAGCTTTTGCCCGCGGCTCCGCCCGCTTGGATGTTGGTTATCGCGTAAAAAAGTAGCCTATGTCCTTTTCCATATCCCAGGCTATATCTTTGCCACATTTCATGACGATCGGTTCAGAGGTTTCGGCGTGAAAACGTAACATACAGACAGACAGGGTTACTTTCACATTTATAATATTAGTATGGATTAACTATGGATGACTTACAGCTAAAACAAACAATAAAAATAGTATGTGAGACTGACAGCCAATTAAAAGTCTTCACTTGTAAAAAAACCGGCCAAGTGCGAGTCGGACTCGCACACGAAGGGTTCCGTACCATTATCTATAAAAACGGCAAAAAAAACCCGTAACCTCCCCCCCCACCCTTTAAATTTTTTTTTAAATTTTAATTTAATTATTTATATTTAAAATCAATATATAACGAAATATTCTGTGAATATTTCAAGCGTCTACCTGTTGCCGTTATCAATATCGAGCAAAAAAATCACGTGTGTTGTATGATAAATAAATGATAACTGATAAAGCCTCCTTAAAAAAAAAAAATATCCTGTTTTTTTGTATTTGTTGTTATATCGGCAAAAGAAATACATCATCTGAGAACATTTCAACTAACTATCACGGTTCATGAGATACAGCCTGGTGACAGACGGACAGACAGACAGACAGATGGACAGCGGAGTCTTAGTAATAGGGTCCCGTTTCACCCTTTGGTTACGGCACCTTAAAAACAGATTGGAAAGAAAGAGTGTGAACAGCACAACACACATACCAAAAACAGAAAAGAAAAAAAAAACAGTATAACATTCAAGCATAAACTAAATTCACATTCCATATTCAATACAAGAATAAAAACCTGAACATACAAAATCTTAAATAAAAAAGCCAAGGCTCAGGCACTTTCTGGCAGAGGACACTTCTGTTATGAAAGGATCAAAATCATGCCGTTTACACATGATGATAAAGTTTCACGCACTATAAATGAATTTTGTCTGTAATTAGTAGAGGTAAATGGAACACGAAACGGTGCGTTCCATCGCTTCGACCTTCCGGAAACGTTAAAATAAAATTTGGATAGAATATCGAAGTTATTAATAGAATTATTGAAAATTTTAAATAATGAAATACAGTCAGAGATTGCTCGCCGATTAATTAGGGGTAATATATGATACTTCTTACAGAGGTTGAGGTAATCTTCAGACCGGTTTGTAGGGCACTTTCTGATGATAACACAAGTACTTGATGAACCTTTTCTGGATGCTCTCTATACGATCAATGTACTTGTGATAACATGGATTCCAGATTTCAGACGCGTATTCCAAGTGGCTTCTAACAAAAGTACAGCAAATAATTTTGAGTGAAGCACCTGGACAGCCCCTAATATAACAATATTGTACTATGACGTATTAAATAACACCTTCACCCTTACTATCTCTCCACAGAAACTTAGTCACTTTGCTATCGAATGAGTCCTGGTCCTAACTCTGCTAGCCTAGACTCCGCCGAAAGCTCCTTGTCGTGGACTGTTGGCTGTTGACTTAATAAAGAATTGTCTTAAATTTCAAAAGTCCATGCCAGCCCATGTTCCCGAACTTTCGCCGTTGAAGGCCGTTTTTTTACAATTTCTCAATTGCTTTAAGAGGGCGCTCACCGGTCCACTAGCACCACTCCTTTCAAAAAATATTATCTCCAGACTGAGAACGAATTATGAAAAACGAATTAATCAGGAACCTCGGTAAGTGTACTTGTTAACACAAACGGGATATTTACCATGTTTACTATTTGATTTGAGTTCCAGATATTTCGGTTGTTGACTGTTAATAATTATGTTAGTGACCATGACAGTTTAAAAAGTTATATCTCGGTAAGTGTGTCTAGAATTTTCTAATACCTTCTATAAAGTTTCATATTGAGACACGAAGCAACAAAATTCGATTTAAAGAAAAGCGGCCACATTCTTCTAGATCGTATTTTGTTGTTTCGTGTCTTTGATAATTCCTTCTCAGTCACAAGATAATATTTTTGACGTGATAACGTCTTATAAATCGATGAACGCCGGCTGCACGCGAAAGCATGACTCATTGTCACGTTCCGCCTGAACCGAGTGTGCAAGCGAGAGCGCGGAACAAGCAATAGAGAGGCACGATCGGCCTAGTAGAGTGGAGTGGCGCTAGTGGACCGGTGAGCGCCCTCCCAAGGGCCCACTTGTGGTTTGCCTGCGCTCCACTTGTGACGCCCAGGTGAGGCACTAGCTGCTTGTCGATCTATAAAAAAATAACATATCTATATGACAAAATTATATTCCACATACAAATAATAGATCAGTGTGTTACTGTGCAATTAAAACACCACTGTACCTACCCAAAAGTGGAAAACTGAAAACTGAATAGTTCTTTACAGGTCCCCCGACTTCGATGAAAAGATTGGTTTTCAGTTTTCCACTTTTGGGCACAATGGCGTTTTAATTGCACAGTACCTATTTAGTACCTACCTTGTGGCCATCCAACACTAATATCATGTAACTTGTTTTTAATTTTTTAGTTCACATAGATATTTAATTCACTTTTTGATATGGCAGGCGTGTTTTTTAATTATTTGTTTTTTATTTTATATCTTTTAGTGATAAAACAATATTTTTGGAAACGCACAATGTGCCACGAAAGATAACGTAATTTTTTTTTAAATCAATATCGCGCACAAGATAACGCGAAATTATTTTTCTGATCAATTATTAATAAGATCTCTGAGGCTATTCAGTTCTTGCAGAGACTTTTTGCCATGGGGCTCGTTGATAAGCTTTCGTGGATCTAAAACACCAATTGCTAATCTTTCTAGCTGTCTCACGCGACTAAGAGCGACATAAGCATTGCCCTTGGCAAAAATCTTAGCACCTAGATCCACGACGGCTCTGTCCAGTGTCGTTCCTTGCAGCTTGTGCACTGTCACAGCCCAACATAAAATCAGTGGTAGCATGTGCCGCTCGACTTTACTTTGACCCCGTAATGCGTCAAATTCGACAATGCTAGGCTCAATTTTGACACCTAAACCGACTGTGTTGCCACGTATCGTTTTGTCATCGAACTCCACGAAGACGGCTTGCGGTAACTCTCCCGGTTCAAGACCACGACGGTCACGACGTAGCGCTGGCCATGCGAATTTTCGGATGACTCCCATAGCACCATCTACCAAGCCGTGTCCAACGTTAATATTTATCCGCAACATTACTGTAGAACCGATACTAACTTTTAAAAATGGAACAATACCTCCTGTTTTATTCGGGTTTTGGCCGCTGTCCGTAGGTTTTGGCTTCCACGGATGTATCTGATGCCACCACGTCATACATCCGGTAAGTTTTGGCGAGTTCGTTGGTCATCGTTTGATTGTATTGATCCACCTGTCTTGTCGTGAGAAATATTCGCACACACTCGTCATCTGCGAATGGACCAGTGAGTGGTACTCTACGACGATGCAGGATTTCAAGTTGCTGCATGGTGAGTTGACCAACCCGCAGACTATTCAAAATATCCACAAATGTGGTGTCGTCTATTTGCCTCATATTCTGCGGTAGTTCGCAGAAGCTAAATAAGTCCACTTCAGCACTTAAATGTAATTTTTGACGTTCGAAAAGTGCTGATTCTCGGCCCAGTTTGAATAAATGACTTTTGATTTTGATTTTTGATTTATTTGTATTACTTATTTATCTGCAAGAAGCAAGCGTGGAAACGGATAAGACAATTTTTTTTCTATGGGTTATTGAATACAAGGACCGTAAAATTTATTTAATTTCTTATTTTTTTTTTTTTTGTTATTAGTGAACGAATGCATATTGAATACTACTGTTATATATTTTTGTTATGTATTAAGCAAGCTCTAGACGATGATAGTACACGTAGTCAAATGTAAGTTTGTTCGCACAATATTGAGAGATTTACCATGTTATATTAAGACCATAGAGTTCTTATAATTTTTCCTGTAATCTATAAGTAAAGAACTAATTTCTGTAATTTTTTCAAAATTTCAGGATTAGTCTTTTCTGAGATAAGGTGATCAATGGTGGCGTGGTCAATTTTCATCTATTTTCTTAAATAACTTTTAAAGTTTTTGTTTATAATAATAAAAAAATATACGTGTATCTAATGCCCTTACAATAAGCCCTTTTATTAAATGAGTCACACGTTTCAGTTTACAAAACTTCTTATTTGCGCCCCAAAAGTGAACCCCATTTTCAAAATCCTTTTACATATTTACGTTACACTTCCGTTTTTGGGTCACAGAAGTTCATATCGCACCTTTATTTCGCAACCGTTACTAAACGAAATTTTTACGAAATTTCGAAATTAATTTGAAAATTTAATTTTTTACCAAAAAATCGTAAATAAATAAAAAATAATAAATCGTTCTCGTGTATTTGATTTTTTTGTTTAATAACGGTTTCGTAATGTGGGTGCGATATGTGTACTTTTCAACCTAATGGACCCTGTAGATTCGGTTCAAACCGGTTGTGACTGACGGACAGACAGACAGACACACGAGTGATCCTATATGGGTTCCGTTTTTAGGGTTCCGTACCAAAATGGTAAAAAGGAACCCTTAATCGTTTAATCGTTTATTTCTCACCACAATATAGGTACATTAGAGAGAAGTACATAACAACAATAATTATACTGTGGGATTATGGTGTGACTCAGTCTGTCTGTCTGTCACAGCTGAATATCTAAAGAACTACTGATGCTATCAACTTGAAATTTAGAATAGTTTTAGATGACGTTTGCCCAACAATTTTGCAAATAAGGAAGAAACAAAATAGTTTTTTTTTTTTTTGTAACAATCGCCACGCTTGGCAGGCGGGTTGGCGATTGCAGTATGGTGTTAAAAAAACATGAGAACGCTGCTGCCCATTCTCTAGTAAGTCCCTCAGTCGGCTTTTACGACACCCACGGGAGGAAATGGGGTGGTGTTATTCTTTACGTCCGGCACCACGTGGACGCAGCTGTACACCTGTACTATGCAATTATCTATCTATACTTAATATATAAAGCTGAAGAGTTTATTTGTTTGTTTGTTTGAACGCGCTAATCTCAGGAACTTCTGGTTGGAATTGAAAAATTATTTTTGTGTTGGATAGTCCATTGATCGAGAAATATTATAGGCTACATAACATCACGCTACGACCAATAGGAGCGGAGCATAAATGAAAAATGTTACAAAAACGGGAAAAATTATTCCGTTTTGAGAGCTTCCGTTGCGTGCGCTGCGTGAACGGTTTAAGTTACGTAAATATCATGTATGATGGAATTGTTCCTCTTTAAAAGTTCAAAAAAAAAGTCCGCGACAGCATATGTCTATCTTTTAAGATTGACTCACTTATAACCTTTTTTTATGGTAATTTTTTTTTCTCGAAATTAATGCATTATTTGCGAAGTTTTGATATCTCAGTACGCGGACGATTTTGTTCTCTATTCGGTAAGTAGGAACATTCAAGAAGGTGTTAATCTTTTACAAAATTCATTAAATATTGTAGTTAAATTGCTTTTAAACATAGGCTTAGAAATTTCATCTTCAAAGAGTAAAGTATGCATTTTTAAGAGAGGATATAAAAGAGAATGTATTAATCTGTTAATAAATGAAACATCGCTTGAAGTAGTAGATAATATTAGGTACTTAGGGCTGTGGCTAGACCGCTCGCTTAGGTGGAAAAAACATATTGGGGAACTAGCAGGCAAATGTCTGAAATCTTTGAGAATCTTTCAAGTTCTTGCTGGGTCTGGATGGGGCGTACATCCATATTACTTGAGGTTGTTATATGTGTCTATTATTCGATCGAGACTGGACTATGGCAACTTTTTATATAATAACGGGTACAAGAGCAACTTAGTCAAATTGGACAGAATACAAAATCAGTGTATGCGCGTTATTGGTGGTTTTGTGAGGACTACTGCAATACACGTGATGGAGTGTGAGCTTCACCTTCAACCTTTATATGTACGCAGGTACTTCTTAGCCGGCAAATATTGGTTGAAGGTGAATTCGTTCCGGGGTAGTAAAGTATTGATATTGATAAACAGTCTTGCCGAGTCATGTGAGAGTTTATATTGGAGGCGTAAAAAAAAACCATTATTAGTGATGGTACATAAGTTTCTTATTGACTACCCTATACTTTCATCGCAGCAATTAGAAAGATTTTCATTGAATACATGGGTTAGCAGTGTGGACATATCCAATGTGGTGAAACCTTATATAGATGTCATAGAAAAACCAAAACATCAGTATACATGTAGCAACATACATGAAAGTTGTGATAAGTATCTAAATGCTAACTATTTACATTTTTACTCAGTCTATACTGATGGGTCACAGGAAGGTAATGAGTCGGGATGGACTGTTTTTGATCCGCAAACGAAGGCATCTATAAAGTTTAGATCTAATGCTAAAATGTCAATAATGCACATTGAACTGCTAGCGATCTCAGAGGCTATTTCATACATTGAGTCATTCGAATCAGGAAATTATGTAATACTGACTGATTCTAGGAGTGCTTTGCAACACCTGGCTCGATGTACTTCGAATTGTCGAGGTGCACCGATAGCCTATACAATTTTAGAGTCCATTGGGAAGGTACAAAACAAAAGAGTTGTTCTTCAATGGGTACCATCCCATATTGGCCTGTATGGAAATGAGGAAGTAGATCGTTTGGCAAAAGAGGCTATCACAGACGGAATATCTGTTGAATGTTTCCCCTTATTTAGTGACCTCTTGTATCGAGTTCGCAACCAGTGTGTAAAATTATGGAAAGAATACTTTGATGAGAGGTCACTAAGTAAGGGGATTTGGTATAGAACAATTCAACATAGCCTTTCCCGCGTTCCTTGGTTTGTGGGTATAGATATGCATCGAAATGAGATTGTGACTGCTTTCAGACTACGTTCGGGTCATATTCCGTTGAATAGCTTCGCCTTTTTAATGAGAAAGACTGATTCGCCCAATTGTTCTGAGTGTGACAAGGTAGAGGATACCACTCATATTTTAGCGGAATGTGTCCGGAACGGGGTTGAGAGGAGCAACTATTTAATAGAAAATAATTTTAACTATAATGATGTTGGCATGTATAACAGTATCTTGGCTGCTCCCTTGTCCAGGACAGCCAAAAATTTATACAAAATTGTACACCTAGGTATTAAGCGTAGATAGACATAGAATGCCCCTATGAGGGTGACATGGTCATACTGATCAAACCCTCTATAATTAATAAAGATTAAAAAAAAAAAAACATAATATTAATCCTTAGCCAAATAAATATGTTATTAATCATAAGTATTTAAATGTAAACAAAATTGTCCTTGACATCACTTGATTTCAATCAACATCTTAGGATATCATAATTTTAAAATAACTTCGTAACAAAATAAGTAGTAAATTCATTACTTAAACCACTCTCTCTCTTAGGGGACGCAGACGAAGTTGCGCGGGTCAGCTATATTATAAAGCTATACAGTACAGTATAAAGAAGAGTTTGTTTGTTTGGTTGCACGTGCTAATCTCAGGAACTAGATACTGTTTCGAATATAAAAATTATTTTAGTGTTGGATAGCCCATTTATCGAGGAAGGCTATATAACATCACGTTAGATCCTTAGTTTCGTGTGGTGCCGGACGTAAAGAATAGCTCCATCCCATTTCCTACCGTGAGTGTCGTAAAAGGCGACTAAGGGATTTACTAGAGAATGGGCAGCAGCGTTCTCTATTTATTTTTAACACCATACTGCGATCGCCAACCCGCCTGCCAAGCGTGGCCTATGTCTAGCAGTGAACGTCTTTCGGCTGAAATGATGATGATGATGATGAGATCCTTAGGAGCCAAGCGAAAAGAACAAAAGTCAGAAAGAACGCTAAGTGATAACGAAGTTATAGCGCGGGCGAGCGACGGGATGCGACGCGATGGCTGGCCCGAAATTTCACGCGGACGAAGTCGCGGGCAGAAGCTAGTATAATATAAAGGAGATTGAGTTTATGCAATGCAAAGATAGTTTTATAATCTTCAGCAGCTCCAAAAGTATTTTCAAATGCTAATCATTAGTAAAAGATAAACACAATTCATGACACATAAATAAAGGGTAACATCAGGTATTAAGCAGGTCCTTCACATATAGGAGCCACAGCATGCACAATATGTAATCTTGATAATCTGAACTCGTAATTTCAAGTATAACCCGAGCCATTAAAGAAACTGGACTAACTGGACAAACTGTCCAGTTAGGTAGGTCCAACTTCGAGGAAGAGGTCAATCGTCGAGTCCGACTAAGCTGGGCAGCGTTCGGGAAGCTACACAATATCTTCTCGTCCCACATACCGCAATGTCTCAAGACGAAAGTATTTGACCAGTGCGTGTTGCCAGTGATGATCTATGGCACTGAAACGTGGTCGCTCACAATGGGCCTTATTAGAAGGCTAAAAGTCGCCCAAAGGGCAATGGAGAGGGCTATGCTTGGAGTTTCCTTACGTGATCAAAGCAGAAATGAAAAGATCCGCAGGAGAACCAGGGTAACCGACATAGCCCGAAGAATTGCCCAACTTAATTGGCAGTGGGCAGGGCACATTGCTCGCAGAACAGATGGCCGATGGGGCCGAAAGGTTCTGGAGTGACAACCGCGTACTGGAAGACCTAGCATTGGAAGGCCTCCCACAAGGTGGACCGATGACCCTATGAAGCCCGCAGGAATCCGCTGCATGCGGGAAGCACAGAACTGGTCGAAGTGGCGGTGTTTAGAGAGGCCTATGTCTAGCCGTGGATGTCTTTCGGCTGAAATGATGATGATGATGACTCGGTAGCGACACTGGTTCGCCTTCTTGTTAGTCACTGTTGACCATTATCGCCACCGAGCGCGATTTGAATAGTATATTTACATATATAGGTATATATCTTTAGTCTTATTTTCCTGGGCTATATGGATGTTTACTAAAAGTTGAAAGTGAAACGGCCTTTCATTGATAAAGTGCAAAATCGAAGTGTTTTATGACAGACTAATAATCCTGAAACTTTGGAATGGTTAGGTGCATATGAGAGTGTGTTGTGTTGCAGAGTGAGGGCAGGCGGCGCGCGGTGGCGGCGCGATGCGCTGACGTCATGCGCGGGCGGAGATGCCGCGCCGTGCCGCGCCGCACCCCGCGGCCCCGCTGCTGCTGCTCGTGGCGCTCGCCGCGCTCGCCGGCTGCGCCGCCAACCCCGACGCCAAGCGCCTGTACGACGACCTGCTGTCCAACTACAACAAGCTCGTGCGCCCCGTGCTCAACGTCAGCGACGCACTCACAGTGCGCATCAAGCTCAAGCTGAGCCAGCTCATCGACGTGGTGAGCGCACTACCGTACACGCGATGCGTACTGCCCCTCGACCGAGTCCCTCTTACATGAGCTTCGCTTCTGTTACAGAACCTGAAGAACCAGATCATGACGACCAACTTGTGGGTAGAGCAGGTAAGGATCATCTCGATAGTACAGTTGTCAACTGTGGAACCGAGCTAATCGTCCTCTTGTACCACTTATCCGCAGAGCTGGTACGACTACAAACTTTCGTGGGAGCCACGGGAGTACGGTGGAGTGGAAATGCTTCACGTGCCCTCCGACCACATCTGGCGGCCTGATATCGTACTCTACAATAAGTGAGTATAAGCAACTCTTCGTTGTAAGATGAGCCTATGTCACCACGTGCTAACCGTGCTGTTGTCACAGCGCCGACGGCAACTTCGAGGTGACGCTAGCGACGAAGGCAACGCTGAACTACACAGGCCGCGTGGAGTGGCGGCCGCCGGCCATCTACAAATCTTCCTGCGAGATTGACGTGGAGTACTTCCCCTTTGACCAGCAGACGTGCGTCATGAAGTTCGGCTCGTGGACCTACGACGGCTTCCAGGTAACCGCCACCGCGGTCGGTACACTGTGAGTGAAACGACATCTTGACTCTTGTGCTACATTGTGCGTTGTGCTCAGGTGGACTTGCGGCATATCGACGAGGCGCGCGGCACCAACGTGGTGGAGCTGGGCGTGGACCTGTCAGAGTTCTATACCTCCGTGGAATGGGACATACTCGAGGTGCCCGCCGTCAGGTAACACACTCTTGTGGATTGTCTCTTTTCGATAAATACGTTTCATTCGTTACTCGTACACAAGACAAATCTACCCTTGTTTGTTAGGAACGAAAAGTTCTACACGTGTTGCGACGAGCCTTACCTGGACATAACGTTCAACATCACGATGCGGCGGAAGACGCTGTTCTACACGGTGAACCTGATCATCCCTTGCATGGGTATCTCGTTCCTCACCGTACTGGTGTTCTACCTGCCGTCGGACAGTGGCGAGAAGGTGTCGTTGTCCATCTCCATCCTGCTGTCGCTCACCGTGTTCTTCCTGCTGCTGGCGGAGATCATCCCGCCCACGTCGCTCGTCGTGCCTCTGCTCGGCAAGTTCGTTCTCTTCACCATGATCCTCGACACGTTCAGGTACTTCCTCCTCCGCAGTCTTACTTGACAGAACTGCCCTCGATGTAGCCATTTATACCGGATCACTTTTTTTACCGTCTGAAAAATAATAACGCTAGAATAGAAGCCTAGTATAGAAGCAATGTTGTGAAAGTTACGAACATTCTAAACAAGTACATGAAAATAATTCTTCCTATTGCACGAGCTTAAATTACATACAGGATTCAATTATTTAACTTCGTTTTAACTTCCGGAGTTTTATTTTTAGGTCCATCTATACTCTTTTGGATCAGAATCTCATCGAAAACCATATCTACCTTGTAGTATTTATTTAAAAATAACAGGATAGAAAATGTTCTGTGTGCTAACCAAGCATTAAAGTCAAAATCAAATGCAAAATGCAAGTATGCAAAAAATGTCAAGAAAGTGCAAGGAATGTCAATGAATGCTCAACGTGTATGAATCTAAATAAAAATGCAAGTTGTCCGACTCAAATCACGTTTGATTGAGAACTAATTAAATGATGTACAAAAATGCATCATCTAGGCTCCCCCGTATGTGCACTCCACTCAAATATAGGTCGCGATCAAAGTGCAAAACCGCGAGCCTACTAACTAATTGCATCAAAAATATTATGTCAAAACCATGTACGTACACAGTACATATTGCCACCACAAAGAATGGTGACAGTAACTAACTACAAGACGTAAACAATTACAGGCTGTAGCAAAAACCATGTAAACAAATGCAGAGCAGTAATAAATGTAAAATAATGTGTCAATGAATAATAATATTTAAAAATGTAGGTAGCTTCGGCCCGCGACTTCGTCCGCGTGAAATTTCGGCCCACCCATCGCGTCGCATTCGCATCAAAACTTCGTTATCGCTTAGTGTTCTTTCTGACTTTTGTTCTTTTCGCTTGGCTTCTAAGGATCGTAGCGTAGATATATAGCCTATAGCCTTCCTCGATAAATGGGCTATCCAACACTAAAATATTTTTCCAATTCGAACCAGTAGTTTCTGAGATTGGCACGTTCAACCAAACAAACTCTTCAGCTTTATCCATACTAATATTATAAATGTGAAAGTAACTCTGTGTGTCTGTCTGTCTGTATGTCTGTCTGTCTGTCTGTTGTTATGTTACGTTATGTTACGTTTTCACGCCTAAACCGCTGAACCGATCGTCATAAAATTTGGCAGAAATATAACCTGGGATATGGAGAAGGACATAGGCTACTTTTTTACGCGATAACCGATATCCACGCGGGCGGAGCCGCGGGCAAAAGCTAGTAAAATAGCTGACCCGCGCAACTCACCTACTCGTAAGAGAGAGAGTGGTTTAAGTAATGAATTTTCTACTTATTTTGTTGCGGAGTTTTTAAAATTATGATATCTCCTAAGATATTGATTAAAATCAAGTAATGTCAAGGACAATTTTGTTTACGTTTAAATACTTGTGATTAATAACATATTTATTTGGATAAGGATTAACATTATGTTGATAAAACGCCTTCGCAAATAATGAATAATTATCGAAAAAATTTGATTACCATAAAAAAAGGTTACAGTGAGTCAATCTTAAAAGATAGACATATCGCACCCTTAAAAAAGTAAAGGCATATTTAAAAAAATATCAACTTTTGAGAAAACGTGTTTAAAGATTCAGGGAACCCGATGTTTTTGCTTATTATATTATTATTATTCATAATAAATCATAATTTAAAGTGCTGTAGCTCTGATTTTTTTTGTACGTAATCTACGTTAAATGTACTATGGTATTAATAGATGAAACATTACAAAAAAATATATTTAAGTACTAATATTATTATTTTTTTTAACTCTTCCGAGTTAGGCCTCTTTTTCACTATTTTTATTTTTGTTTTTGAAAGCAAATATTGTCTTTTTTCTCTTTCTGTTAAATCCAAGTGGTATAACAGTTGATATTGAGCCCATCTAACACAAAAACTAAAAAACTCAATATTTCGACTTGTGCCCTTACATTACTAAGGGTGCGATATGCTTTCTCGGACTTTTTTTCAGAACATTTAAAGAGGAACAATTCCATCATACATGATATTTGCGTAACTTAAACCGTTTATGCAGCGCACGCAACGAAAGCTCTCAATAAGGAATATTTTTTCCCGTTTTTGCAACGTTTTTCATTTATGCTCCGCTCCTATTGGTTGTAGCGTGATGTTATATATAAAATTCTTCGATAAATGAACTATCCAACACAAAAATAATTTTTCAATTCCAACCCGTAGTTCCTGCGATTAGCGCGTTCAAACAAACAAACAAACTCTTCAACTTTATATATTATTAGGTATAAGGTATAAGATATAGTTATAGATAGATAGATAGATAAATCGCATGATTGCAATTACAACTACAGTAACATATCTGAATAAATATCATGTCCACAAAAGCCTCTAATAAAGAATTGGAATTCGATTTGTAGGTAAATAATGTCAAATAATGAAAAGATTATGTCAAGGAAGTATGTAAAAAAAATTAAAAATTCAAAAATTAAAAAATCTAAATAAACATCGTTAGTTGGGAGCAGTTAATAGACATTTACATAGTTATGTTGTTTATGAGGTACGGTCAGCTGCAGAGAAATCTCACCCCCTAGCAATTTATTTATTCATTGCTAGGGGGTGAGATTTCTCTGCAGCTGACTGTACCAGGGAAGCCACATGTGCAGAAGGAATTATTGCCAAACATCCTTGGTCGTGTTATACCTCCTGAGCCCATGGGCCTCCGCATAGCACTCGCAGACCTTTATTAAGCGCCTCAGGGCACTGATCGATGGACTCAGCAGCACCATATCGTCGGCGTAACTTATATTGTTAACAAAAGCTCCATCAATCGAGCAACCTACCCGAGTGCTGCTGAGCTCACGGACCAGCTGATCCACGTACAGGTTAAAAAGCTTGGGCGAAGTCAGACCACCCTGTCTCACGCCACACTCCAACCTATACGCATCCGGTAGTGACCCTGCCCACCTGACATTGTTACGCTGTTTGCCATACTAATATTTAAGGAGCGATGTGAATTCGCCAGGAAGTTCAGTCTCACTCGATAACTTCTGCCACAGCTTGTCATACACAACCAGGTCGAACGCTTTTCATAGGTCTAAAAACAGGCGTAAACCGGTGTATTTCTGCTAGTGTAATACCGGATAGTGTGCTTGAGACTCAATATGATGTGACGTGTGTTCGAGTTTGTTGTGTCGAAACGAGCCCCGTGTTTTAAATTCGAGATACGTGCAAAACCGAAATAGACCTTTTAGTAAAATACACTGTGACGTTCTACTGCAAGTGTTCTCTATAATAGTGAAAACAGAACTTATAAATAACAAGTGGGTCTCAAGTTATAACCATTTTTATTTCAAAAATTTGAATAACGAACTCAGAGAAAAAACACAGTGTTAACTAATTGGAAAGAGTCGCGTTTTGTGTCGTACCGTGTCACTGAGCGTATTGTTGTTAAAACAACTGGCTAACGCTCGCCTGCTACTTCGCTAGTCTACGCGTTGGGTATTTATTAGCGTGCTTATACGTATTTATTACTGCATACCAAGTTTAATAATGTCTACATCAGCTGTCAAATTAGTGATTTGGGGATGTTGCGATGGTGGATTGGATGAAGGTAATTATCGTAATTGCACGATTTGTGATAAAGCATTTCACCTTGCCTGCTTAACAAATTACGACGAAGAGCTCCTTGCCTCCAAAGCTTGGAATTGCCCGTCCTGCTCTAGCAAAAATCCTAAAGTGCCCAGGGATGATAATACGCCTACTCGGTTCAATGCTAATGTTACCTTGAGAAGCGCTAAAAGGCAAGCACTGCACTCGCCCCCCAATTCCTGTAATTCCTGTAATACCTTGACAACTGATGACATCCGTTATGTTGTACAAGACGTACTGCAAGATCAGCTAAGCAGTATGCTTTCAAAATTCAATGATAGCATAAGCGTACTAATGAGTGAGGAACTTCGATCAGTGAAACAGGAGCTCAAAAGCGCAAAAGATTCTATGAATGCTGTAAAAACCCAAATTGGGAATATTGTTACTGAGAACGTAGAAATCAAATCAGCTGTGGAGAACCTGAAGACTCAAAACTCTTCTATGCAGTACACCGTCACGGTACTGAGCACTAGACTACATCGCCTGGAACAAAACTTTCACATTAAGCCACTGGCATCTGCAAGCAGTACAGAGCAGGACATCTCAACTAAGCCCCTCTCTGAACCAGCTCCCCCTTGTGCCTACTCAAGTGAACCCAATACTGATTCTACGCCAGCTGAAATGGTGACGCAGACTGCGTCTTCTAATTCACAAGTATCAGACTCCCAGGAATGGACGCGAGTAACAAAGAAATCGAAAAATCGTCGCCCAGTGTCAATTCAAGGAGCTGCTGGCCCTAGTGTAACATGTCTGAGGGCTGTAGACGCTCGTAAGTACTTACATCTATGGAACATGGAGTCTACAGCCGATGAAATTAGAGACTACCTTCGCAGTTTATGTGGTACTGATACTTGTACCATTGATGAACTCACTCCGAAAGGAAACTACAAGTCTTTCAAAATTGGCGTTCCCATTGCATGCTATGAGCGCTGCTATTCCGCAGATGTGTGGCCGGTAAACGCAAGAATCAAGGCTTGGATCAACTATAGGAAACCGTCCTCCGTCCAGTCTAACAGCCAGCGTGTAGTTGCCCCACAGCCCTTTCATGAACAGCTTACACGGAGAGACAAGGCAGCATAGTGCTGGTATTGTGCCGGCCCTACAACAGCTTTCAGAGCAAGCACCAGGACTACAAAAATTAATTGCTTATATCAGAATGTTCGTGGAATTAAATCAAATCTCCGGATATGGCGCAACAATCTGCACATGGCTGAACAAGATTTAATAGCGGCCACAGAGACTTTTTTGGATACCTCGGTTGTAGATACAGAACTCGGCAATAGTGAGTGGAATGTGTTAAGGCGCGACAGAGGTACACCTTGTGGAGGCGTGCTGCTTATGGCACGTGTCAGATTCTAAATTTAAACTACATTTATAGGTATTGATAGCCACTTTATTAGCAAGCTTTGTGTATCAGAATGGTAACTAGTAGTTTACTATGTATAAAAGTCCCTATGAATATGGTGTGTAGGGAAAGGGTTTTATAAAGAAAAGCACAGAAAGACAAGACTAGGCATTTATTTCAATTAGGCTTGTCAAGGTAACGTTACTGAGAAAGCTAGTTATCCGTTCCAAAATTAGGTCTTCGTGGAGAAGAACGGATAAGAAACTCCACGGGAACAGCATTAAGTAGTATTCTATCATCATATTTCTTACATTTCCATTAATTACCGTTATCTCAAAACAGATAATACTATCTATTGGACCTTTACTCAGATTAATAGCAACATTATTATTATTATAATAATATAAAGGTAGGAACATGAGTATTCCATTTAAACAATCTAACACATTACCAATATTGGCAATAATATACTTTACACAACAACATAATCATAATGAGCAATAATTAAGGTATAATATCAAATCACTTAACTTACGTGACACCTGGACGAACCAACCACTTGAATATCTACCGAGCAACTCGACTAGACAGCGCACTGTCCATCGCTTTTATATCCGAACGTCTAATTCAATTGATCCACTTATAAACTTATAACAAACACAAAAATAGTAGATAATAGCTTACCTTTTTAAATCACATATTAACTTACATTATATTTTAAGTGGATAATTCATAGTTTGCAATTAATATATTTTAGTTTGACTTTACAGATATTTGTAACAAACAATATTTCACACCGGAAGTTCCGTTAAAGTAATGTACATAATTTACTTTTGATATTAATTGATACAGTTGTTTATTTGAAATTAGTGACTGATAGTTATAATTTTTAACAGAACAAAGGAATGTTATGCTATTTATTATTGTTCGTATTTTATTACATAAATATACAGAACTTGTCACACGAATCCCCATAGTATTGCGCCGTCGACGTGAACTTGAGACAGACTGTGGTGAGGATCTTTGGTCGAGTTTCACGTGGCATGGTTCCCCTGTTTACGTATGCGTTGTGTATATAAAACCAAGTGCTACTGACAGCGATTATATGACCTGGTTTGCAAAAGTGGAAAGTTTTATAAATTACTTAAAAGGAATAGTTATCATTTAAGGTGATATAAACTTAAACAGTGCTTCCTTAAATGTTCACAATTATTATTGTTATTTTGTAACATTTACTAATATGTGTGAAAGAAATATTGTTGAGAACATGCATGGGGGAATGTTGGATGTTGTTTTAGTTCAGGAAAGCGCAAGCCAACATGACGTTTCTGTAACAGCAGTTGAAGGTTTGGTACCCCCTGATGCATACCATCCGCCGTTGGACATCCAGGTAAAGTTACAGTCATCTGATGAAAGTGAAAGACTTGAACCCAGTAATGTCGACCGTAGTAGGGACTGGAATTTCAGGCATTGTAACCGCAATCTGCTGTACGAACTTCTATCTGAGGTATCTTGGGATGCAGTTATATCATTCAATGACGTTCGCACTAGCACTCAAGCTTTCTATGATATTATATACAGCTTATTTGACGCTTGTATCCTAAAAAACGTCGAAACAGTAAGATAACTAGAAGATATCCTACCTGGTTTACGTCGGATATTATTCTGGATATCCAGAAAAAAGTTAATTTACATTCCGCCTGGAAAAAGAGTAAATGTGAACTAATTTATAAGCAATTCTCTGACTACAGATCTAGCCTGAAGTCCACAGCAGTATCGACTGCATATGATACTTACATTAGACGCATCGAAGGGAACATTAAGAAAAACCCCAAAGAATTCTGTCAGCATATTTCTAACCTAAGATCAAAAGGCGGGTTTGAGCCTAACGGTAACAATGGTAAAATTCACAGTGGTGTAGCAGCTGCTGAAGCGTTCGCAGAATATTTCGCGAGCGTCTTCCAAACTGAAGTACCAAAGTTAGACCTCGAGAATATAGCCAATCCAAGCAACTGCAATATTAGTAATTACATTAATATAATAAACTTCGCTGAAAGTGATATAAGCACCGGAATAAATAAAATAAAACTTAACAGTTCTATTGGTCCTGATAATATTCCTCCGTGGTTCTTAAAAGAGGGAAAGGAATTTCTCATTCGGCCCCTAAACCACATTTTTAATTTAGCACTAAAATCGGGAGTCTATCCACCACCATGGAAGATATCACGTGTGACTCCCATACCGAAATCTTCAAATAAATCTTCAGTCGATGAATATCGTCCAATAGCGATACTATCTTCTCCCGCGAAAGTTTTCGAGAATGTCCTACATCAAGAAATTTACAAGCAAGTGAAGCAGTACCTGTGCAATGAGCAGCATGGCTTTCGCGAAAAAAGATCCGTCAATACTAACTTACACTAGTTAATTATATCTCTACTAGTCTTGATCGCAGACGCCAGGTAGACGTTCTTTACTATGATTTCCAAAAGGCATTCGACAGAGTCAACAATGACGTCTTGCTGTCAAAGCTCAGTGCGATAGGTATTGCTCCGGGGCTTCTACGGTTTCTTGCAGATTATTTGCGGGACCGACAACAATTTGTCAGATTAGGTTTGTACGAGTCACTCCCATACCACACTCGTTCGGGCATGAGTCAAGGTTCGGTAGTCGGCCCTCTCCTTTTCATTTTGATGATTAATGACCTCCCTGATGTGGTTGCGAATGCCAGATCCCTCTTATATGCTGATGACTTAAAGCTGTATTATGAAATAAAATCTGAGCTCGATTGCCAAGCTCTGCAATCAGACATTGATGCAGTATATAAGTGGAGTTTAGAAAATAAAATGCAATTTATTAGATCAAAATGCTACGTGATGTCTTTTGGTCGAATGCGGCGCCCAGTCAACTTTCTATACAAACTAAATGGAGAAACAATTACAAGAACGGATTCCATGAAAGACCTGGGAGTCATATTCGACCGTAAACTCACCTTTCACGACCACATCACATCCACGGCAAAGGAGTCCTTCAGGCGCTTTGGCTTAGTTTTAAGGAACTGTCGTGATTTCCACAACCCCCACGTTATTAAGCTTGTTTTTGGGGCATTGGTCCGTAGCAAGCTTGAGTCTAGTGCGTGTGTTTGGAATCCTTTTGAGAAGTAGTATGCTTTAGCTTTAGAAAAAGTTCAAAAAGCATTCCTTAGATACCTTTACAAACACTTGTACGGGTTTTATCCTCTCTTGTATCCCACTAAATTCCTGTTGGGTTGCTTGGGTTTCAGTTCTCTAGAAGCAAGACGGTCGCGTGATCAGATGACTGTAATATTTAAAATTCTTAGAGGTATTGTAGATATTCCTGATCTGCATAACGAAATCTGCAATCTATTTGTCTCGGACAATTACTGTCGTGGCAGAAAGCACCGCTTACTGGCTGTTCCAACTTGCCGTACTGTTGCACACTCTAAGTCACCTATTCCTCGGACATTAGCCGCTATTAACGCTCTCCTGAACTCAAACACAGATTTGGATATGTTTGTGAATGAATGGAAGATTATACTGTCGGAATGTTTGAATTTTTGTGAGAAGAATGCATGACTGTGTTAAATAAATTATAATAATATATGTTTAAATAGTGTAATTGACTTCAGCCGTTCTATTTAAAATAAATAAATAAATAAATAAATGGCTGTTTCAGTAGACAGCCCAATTCGAAATCCGAACTGGGCGTCATGTAATTTAAGATTTTTATCTAAATATTTCTCAATCACACTATCCGGTACCTTAGCAATCACAGTTGCGAGCGATATAGGCCTATAATTACTCAAACTAGACGCATCCCCTGTCTTGTTCTTAAAATTTTAAATTCAAAATATCTTTATTGTGGGCATATGTTTGTTACAGGTCTTAACAAAAAAATTCAGTTCCAATATGTCCTGCCTAATTGGCATACAATAATTATGTGTAGGCATTAAGTTTAAAATTATTTTACACGTCAAATTTAGTTATTATAAATGTCAAAATATCAAAATACAGTAAAATTATTATTAGGTATATACAGTGAAATTAATACATGGTCAACAAATCAATCAATAATTCAAGAAATCTTGGATCGTGTAGTATGCTTTATCAATTAAAAAGTTACATAATTACTTAGTAAGGGACAACTCTGGTTCTCGTCAATGCATCAGGCAGGTATGAGTGCCCTACGCAGAGTGAGGTGAAAAGCATAGCCAATACCCTTGGCAAGTGACCGCCTGCATATTGCAACTGTTCAATGCTCAATGAGTCATGGCCAGGGGATTTTCCTCGTTTCATGCTTTTCACCGCCTGCGCGACATCCCTACTTGTAATCCGTACGATCGTGTCCCCAGTACGTACCTCATGTGACTCGGCTCCCTTATTCCCGGTAGCCAAAAACGAGCAGACCTTGTGCCCGACCAGATTGCCAGCCTGTTTAAGTGCTCCTTAAATAGGCTGGCAATCTGGTCGGGCTCACTACTACCGTCGACGCTCAATGGAACGCCCGACCCTGGACTCAGTTTACCGGTTTCCTTCCAAAATTGGCTGAAATTCTTACCTGTGTTTTGTGTTGCTAAAATATCCATTTTTATTTGTGTCTGGTTGTTAGTAGCAGCTTAGTTGTAGCTTAAATGGTGTCAGCCATTTAAGCTTTGGTTTAAACGTAGCACGCGATTTACGCATATTTTTAAAAAGAGGACCAGGTTTGGGATTTCCATTAGCAACCCACTCCTGAAACCAAAGTCGAGCGTCGCCATGTGCCGATTTAACATATTTGTTCCAGCCAGGAACTTAGCGCTTTTTCTTTTGAAAACTATTTAATTTCCTCTTACAGCAATTTGATGCTGCATTTTGTAACACATTAACTATACTATTATACATCTTGTCTATAATACCTCTATTTTATACATTGCTACAAATAACATCTGCACATTTAACAAACTCCGGGGGAAAATCTACGTCCCTAAGTTTTAGTGTACATTCTTGATTGTATTGTTTTAATTGCGACAACTCCCTCACACTCCAAACCAAATTGTTCTGTACAGTCTTGGTATGTTTATCTTTTGGTTTAATAGTACTAATGTCACATATTAGCTCAATAGGAAAATGATCAGACCACGAGATATTATATTTAATCTTAACATTTAAAATTGATCGACATCTCGAAATTTATGATTTTTGAGTTAATAATACAGTTGTGTTGAAAAAAATTCGTTCCGTTTACTGTAAAAACCTTGTTTCTCTAAGGTCTGTAGAAGAGTGAGAGAGCAAATATTCACAGTTGTGCCGTTATAGTATTGAATCTTTTGTTTTGGTGACTTGCGGCAATAACGACATTATTTAGTTGCGATGTAACAGTGCCAGTGGTAAGCTGTATTTGTGCTCTTGGAGAACGACATATTTTACATAACAACGCTCTTGTTAAGTACTTACAATTTATTTTAATATATTTTCAAGAATAACGTATTTAGTATAAATGTGTCGTTAATGTAGATAATACTTGAATAATTCAGTATAAGCATATTTCGTGTTATGACGATATTGCTGAGAAAATTAACAACCATTATAGTATTATTACGAATTATGACGTTGTTGTTAAAAAAGAAAACAAGAAATAAATATTACAAAAAAAAAAATATCTAAACTTTTGTCATTACACTTAAAAATAATTTGCGTTATTTATGGTAAAATATTGCAACATTTTGTAATAAAACGTTTTAGTCAATAATTCAAGACACGTTTTCTTATTTATGTATTTTGTATAAACAATTTTTTTTTAGCATTTTTAGGTGATAATGGTGTTTCCACATATCTCAAGAGGCAAAATAATTGTAGCATTGATTGACAAGCATAATAATTCGCCCAATGAAGAGGTGACGCCTAATGAAAGCAGTATGTACTTTTGTTTTCATATGTAATTAAATTTTTTCCTCGCGTATCTATAAAGTTAACCTATGCACTGACTTTTCAGGCAATGAAAGAGCTATCCAAACATCACGCGAGATGAGGTCTTCATCAAATGAGAGTAGTTCGTCTTGCAGCTCGTCATCTGATTCTGATGTATCAGCTGATTCGGATTCATCAGATGACACGTATATTGAAGATTAATTGTTTTGTTATTGTATTAGCTTACGAAAATCTTAAATTAATTAAATATTATGTTTACATTCATTTTGCGAAAAGATGCGATGTATATTCCACCTGAGCAACTTCTTCAGCAGAATAGTTGATAGAGACAATCGAGTATTCAATTCCATTAGCACCTACTTCAACAGCAGATTGAATTATAACGTACTCGCCAGAAGCCTTTATCGGTGGTATAAAAACGGCTAGAAAGAAACCCGAACCATTTCATGTGAATGAAATGAGCACAAAGGATTTTAATGAATGGAAAGATGCATGTACCCAAAATGGTTCCGTGTAGCGCCGGACGTAAAGAATAGTACAACCCCATTTCTTCCTGTGGGTGTCGTAAAAGGCGACTAAAGGACTTTCTAGAGAATGGGCAGCAGCGTTCTCTATGCATTTTTAACACCATACTGCGATCGCCAATCCCCCTGCCAAGCGTGGCGATTATGGTGACCCCCCCCCCCCCCCCGAATTGGGGAAGACCTATCTCCAGCAGTGGACGTCTTTTGGCTGAAATGTTGATGAATGATGATGATGTACCCAAATGGGAGTCAATTTGACGAAGGATGAAGAAGGAAATTCAGTTAAGATTGGAGATATAAAAGTTTTTAAGGTTGAACAGGATAAGCCAGGCGAATTGAATTTTATTAGAGCATTTTTTTAATAACTAAATGTACATATGAATATTTTAGATTATGTTTATATTACATAGTGAAATTGATTTGTAAAGTTATGTCTAACGCGGATAAAAAACTGAGAATCACGCCAAATCTATCAAGCTTATTTTTCTGAAACCTTCACCTTTTTGAAGATAATTTAATTAATGATATTTTAGTATACGTGTCTTATTAAAATGATTTTTATTTTATGTATAATAAATTAATAATGCGTCTTATTTGGAACAGCGCTCCTGGATGGGCGTCCTATTACTGGCTGGACGTACGAACCGTGCGCGTGAGCTTAGTACAGAAAACGCAAGCTAACCACTCAAGGTGGCATATATCTGCGTCTTAATAACTTAGTTAGATTTAAGTGCAATACCTACCGCCTTACTTATAATCGTGGAATAAAGTTATACTAGATATAAACGTCAAAAATGTATGGTTATATCGAAGTTATTCCTAGTATAACGTTTCCGCGTTTATAAGTTAGGCGGCTAGTGTTTATTTTATATCCATCCAAAGGTTGTCTTTAAAAAATCGCTTTTAGCGATAAGACCGCCCATTGTGTCACCCATGTAACATTTCTGCATTCATATCTGTAATTTTTATGGTGTAAATAATAAAGAGTATTCTATCTATCGATCTATTTCATTATTAAAAAGATGTTAATGTGACTATGTTGTAGTTCACTTTTGATTCTTATAAGAATAAAAAGTTTTTTTTAAATATCGACATATTTTGTTAACATTACGTTTAACTCAAATTTAAAATAATTATTTAGTGTAACGTCATAAATTAAAATATTACAAAAATATTTATATATTTATCAGCAACAATGACATAAGTGTTTCCTTGCTGCGAAAAAAATTGCACAGTATGTCGCGTGTACTTTCTACATGAGATTTAACATTTTAACAGAAAACTATATACTACATTTTTGTCTAAATAAGTTACCTAAAAAGTCAACAATAATGGTATTATTTTAACTTCAAACTTTAAAATTGCTCTCCTGTAAAATGATATTTTTGCAAATGAGCGATATTAACCTGCGTTTTATTTAATATGTAAGCAAGTATTTCACGTTCCGATGTACTTTTGCTCACGTAGTTTAAAAACAAAGGTATTCTAATATCCGCGGCCTTAAATTTCTCGCTAGGATTATTAAGGGCTTTGCCTTCAATAGCATGGTGATTCCTCAACCTTTTTCGCTGTATTAAAGTCCATTCCTACGACTGCTTCTTATCCTTCCATTGTCGATCTTTAGCGACAATACGCGCTAATGTTTTATGATTTACCGGCGTAGATGCCATCTGATGATTCATACACGCGCCCGTGTCCGTAGTGAGGCCCACTCGCAGCTCTGGTGCAGGTGGGCTTTCGATGTTCGAAACCGCGGTGTCGTAACTAGCCTCCACACGCTGCGCCTCATTAGAGCATCGCACTTGTGTGAGTGGGATAAAACAGCAGGTATTGTTCCATTTTTAGGGTTCCGTAGCCAAATGGCAAAAAACGGAACCTTTATGTATTCGTCGTGTCGGTCTGTCTGTCCGTCCGTATGTCACAGCCACTTTTTTCCGAAACTATAAGAACTATACTGTTGGAACTTGGTAAGTAGATGTATTCTGTGAACTGCATTAAGATTTTCAATTTTGGGGGTTCCCCATACTTAGAACTTCAAATCAAAATTTATTTTTCATCAAATCCGTGTGGGGTATCTATGGATAGGTCTTCAAAAATGATATTGAGGTTTCTAATATATTTTTTTTGTAAACTGAATAGTTTGCGCGAGAGACACTTCCAAAGTGGTAAAATGTGTGTCCCCTGTACCTTCTAAAATATGAGAATGATGAAACTAAAAAATACCATATACCATGTAAACTTCCACTGAAAATTGGTTTGAACGAGATCTAGTAAGTAGTTTTTTTTTAATACGTCATAAATTGTAAACCGCAATTTAACTTTCATTCAATCATCTCAAATATAAAAATAAAATAAAACAATTAATTTCATAAATATAAACCTTATGCATAAACCGTGAACCATTATTTTCTAATAATATATCTGTAATAGGTGCCTAAGTAAATAATAATTATAATTCGCGTAGCTTGTTTAGCTATCACAAGCCTATATGGGCTCGCATATTTCTAAATCTATGTATTCTAACATGTTATCCATACTCCATACTATACTATATTATACTATATACTATACTATATACCATATACTATACTATCCATACTTCCATACTAATATTATAAATGTGAAAGTAACTCTGTCTGTCTATCTGTCTGTCTGTATGTTACGTTTTCACGCCTAAACCGCTGAACCGATCGTCATGAAATTTGGCAGAGACATAGCCTGGGAAACGGAGAAGGACATAGGCTACTTTTTTACGCGATATAACCGACATCCACGTGGGCGGAGCCGCGGGCAAAAGCTAGGAATATTATAAATTCGAAAGTAACTCTGTCTGTCTGTCTGTCTGTATGTTACCTTTTCACGCCTAAACCACTGAACGGATTTCGATAAAATTTGGCAGAGCAATAGATTTCATCCCGGGGAAGGACATAAACTACCCTTTTTTCTCAAAAGTATCCCTAAAGGGGGGGATGAAAGTTTGTATGGGAAATCTGTTATTTTTTATGTTAGGGATATGAAAATTCAAATTTATGCTTTTGGTAACAAATAATGAATTACGTATTTCATCGTTTTTCTAAAATGTTCCCTCAAGCGGTTAAAATAGGGGATGATTTTAAAATTCACATGTGATATTGACATTTTTGTGTAACTATTTTCAAGAGATTTAAAGGATTGGAAATATAGTCATAGTCCGTATCTGGAGGTGACATTTAGTCTTTATTTCATTCAAATCGGTCCACTCCGTCAAAAGTTATCACTACTTGCAACAGGTTGGTGGAACAGAGTTTAGGTTTACCAGTGTGGTCGATAGATGGCGCTGTGCAATGACGCGATTTTCTGAATCGCGGTGTTAGGACTTTCTGTAGTATAGTAACCCTCATTCATGAAAAGTGGTTTGAAGGTCGTTCGTCTCTTAAAATAATTGTTGTTCGGTCATAGATAGTTGAATATTGTAGTGGTGAGTCGTTGTCGAATTTTAACTGTATTTTTTGACAGACGAAACGCAACCGCTGTGTTGTCACACCTGATTTTAGAAAATCGGTAGATGGCATGTCAAAAATAGGTAGGTATTAAATGAAAAAGTTGACATAAAGACTGCTTTTGTAGCATACCATGGTTTGGTCGCATCGGTCATGAGGTTTGGAATAATTTTTTGGGGTAACTGCAGTCTAAGAGATAACATATTTAAAGCCCAAAAACGTTGCGTTAGAGCTATGTGTGGTCTTAAACCTAGAGATAGTTGTGAATCTCTGTTCAAGTCTTTGAAAATTCTTAGTTTTCCGTCATTATATATTTTGGAAATGGCAATTTTTGTAAAAAGAAATAAAAATTTCTTTGTTATGGTCTCGGACACCAAGAAAGGTCCCGTGAGAAGTCAATACAAAAACCTTTTAATTGTCGGTGGCTATAAAACAGCACTACTTAGAAAAAGTGTTTTCTGCATGGGTCCAATAATATTTAATAAACTACCGGACAACATAAAAAGTGACACCCTTCAACAATTTAAATATAAACTCAAGGCTTTTTTGATACAGAAATATTATTATTCCATAGGTGATTTTTTTAATGACCCCATGTGTGACATCTATACAATTTAAGTGACATCTAAACAATTTTTATATTATTGACATTATTTGTAACATTTTTTGTGCATGATCTGGACTTGTTAAAATGATTTATTAATTTATTATCTATTTCTTAATTTTGCTTATGAGCTTATTGGTAGTGACATTATTTGTTAATTTTTGCATGTCAAAAATCAGGCAGAATATACCTGGCTCACTATATTTTTTATAACAACTTTATTATACAATACCTACATTCTATGCAAATAAATGATTTGATTTTGATTTGAAAAATTGGTAGTTCCTATCACCCTAATTTCAGTACATTTTCAGAATCAATAATTCGAGTAAAAGAAAAGGTTTTCTGTTCTAAAGGGGCTTTATTCTTTTATTGGTGATGTTAGTTCGGATCTTTGACTCCTTTTTGACTCCATGTTCCTTCTCCTCTACTATCATTTTCATTGTTGCTGTTAGAATCCATTGTGATGTAATGATAACGAGACGAGAATAGGTAAAAAAGCCCGTTAAATAGTTACATAGGTACCTACAAAATTCAAATGGCCGCGAACGAAATATAAACAAAACGCGCGAACTCACTTTTCATAAAAAAATGTCAGACGTTCCGGTTCGCGATAATTTTGTCCACAAACAACCCATAATGTATCGTTGTCACGCTCACTCCGCTCCCGCTCACATCAATACTGAATTACTGACGCGACGGAAAGAGAAATATCGCGCCAAAACCGGAACACAGATCGTTTCGGAATGCTGCTAACTGTCAGTGTCAGTGTCGTCCATCCGTTACAATCACAGAGTTCCGTTTCAAGTGTCAAAGCGCGAACCGACGAGACGGTAACGTTCCATTACCCGACAAGACGGTAACGTTCCATTACATGTACAAGACGCATGCATGGCTGAAATTGTGTGTTCCTAAAACATGTTTGCGATTGTAATATTTTGAAAAATAGGTAGATTTGAGGCCGAAGTTGGTAGATAGGTAGATGGGAGGTGAAATATGTAATATCTACCACAAAGTTGGTAGATGTGACAACGCTGCGCTAGGTTTATTATGTTGTTTTATAAGTAGTGTATTCTAAGACGTATTTTTAGTTAGTTCATTAGGTTTCAAAAATATTTTCTTTTGCACTTAGTGTGCTGTTTACAATAAGATATATATAAATTTATTAAAATTACTTTGCATATTTTTATGGGACATAGGATACTTTTTATCCCGACAGTACATTCCCGTGGGATAATTTCCGACCTCCACGCGGGCGAAGCCGCGGGCAAAAGCTAGTATCATATATATTATATGATATATTATATCATAGTTCTAAATCCCATCATTTAGGTACCTAATTATAATGTTTACTTATCAATAACTTAATTTAAAAATAAATACACTATTATTAAAATATCGATCAATGTTACAACGAACTACAAGAACTTTTATATTATGTTACTTTCTGCTACGGACCTCTTCATGGGCGAGTCCGACTCGCACTTGGCCACTTTTTTTAAAAGTTGGTATCGGTTCTAGAGTAATGTTGCGGAAAAATATTAACGTTGGACACGGCTTGGTAAATGGTGCTATGGGGGTCATCCGAAAATTCGTATGGCCAGCGCTACGTCGTGACCAACTTGAACCGGGAGAGTTACCGCAAGCCGTCTTCGTGGAGTTCGATGACAAAACGATACGTGGCAACACAGTCGGTTTGGGTGTCAAAATTGAGCCTAGCATTGTCGAATTTGACGCATTACGGAGTCAAAGTAAAGTCGAGCAGCACATGCTACCACTGATTTTATGTTGGAGTGGGACAGTGTACAAGCTGCAAGGAACGACACTGGACAGAGCCGTCGTGGATCTAGGTGCTAAGATTTTTGCCAAGGGCAATGCTTATGTCGCTCTTAGTCGCGGGAGACAGCTAGAAACGTAGACAGAGAAAACTATAGACCGCTGGTCATCTTCTATCTTACTTACACAAGAAAAAGAAAAATATATACAAGATGCTTGTAAAGAAAAGAGACAGAGCCTAACATTTTCTGTCCCTTATCGCGTGTCACGTTTTTCAAGGACAGCCCTTCAGTTGCTAAACGAAGTTTGACGTTGGATACGCGTTCGAAAGTGGTTCCGACGAAATTTTAAATTATTTCATTTGTTATTTCGAAAAATACTAACTATTTTGTTGAGGATTGACTTTAGCTATTGCTGCAAAATAGTAAGGTGCAGTGTTCTTGGTTGCAAAACCGATAGTGAGAAGAAAATTGCCGGATTGTCCTTTCATTCGTAAGTAGCTAAATATTTTAGTTTATTCGGTGAAAGACAGTGGAAGTTTTCAACTAATATGGGTTTTTAAACTCTTAAAATAAATATACAGCTGTTTCAAGATAAAATGAGTGCTGAATTATGTTTTTATTATTTATTATTCTTTACATAAACTCCAAGCTCAGTGCTGCCTACTTTTTACTCGGATACTTCCCCATTTCAGGGGAAAATAGTACGCCAATAAAATAAATTACCTTCATCAATCATTTCAGATGAATACTTTATTAGAGTATATATCTATAGCGCTGTCAGCAAATTTGTTCCATTTTTCACTGGACGTAATATTACATCTTTACCTTTTAGTACCTATTTATAGTATAAAATATTGTATTTCTAGTAGGTGTTAAAGTGTTAAAAACTTGTGTACGTTACCCCAGCAGGAAAGTGTCTCCATTATCAAGTGTCGCATTTTTCTAGTCATTCTAATTTGGTCGAATAACCAGCCGTTGTGTACATGTTTTGTTTTTTGTTTATATCTACTTAATGCAAACATTTCCAAGCTGAATATTTTCACTATATATTTTTGATCAAACGCACTAATTCTTGGTTTAGACCCACATATCTTGGGTTGAGCCGGTTTCTTGTATTTTGCCGTCAAAGTTATGACACCGTCGTTTTGACTTTTAGCAATATTATTCAATAACGCATGCATGTACACTTTTGAGACTTTTTATGGTTATTAAAAGCGCCAAGAAGGATCGAATACAGTTTTCAGCGAGCTTATACGTTTTCTCATTTAGGCGCTACGATATTTTTTCGGGTTTTCAAAAAAGCGCGATTACTTGAAAATTATAAATATTTTCTTAAATCTAATTCTGTCACAAATAAGCACAAATAAAGAGGTACTCGTATATGTTTATTCTATAGGCGCACATATAATGGTTTTAGAGATACACGATTCTGCAAAACGTTACTCCAGCAGGAAATGCAATATCTCGAAAACCTGAAGACGCACAAATTATATTTTCGGCGCACATTTTTGCACAAATATAAGCTTTCTGCCCATGCAAAATATTTCTCTCTCCGAGCTTTTGTTTAAAATTTTCCTGCTGGAAAAACGTTACCCCAGCAGGAATCGTTTTTTCCGTTTTATTCCAAAACAACAAAACGCACAACTTTTTATTTGGCGCACATTTACAGCAGATTACGCACTAATTATACGTTCCAGTCATATTACTCTAGGAGACACTTTCCTGCTGGGGTAACGTACACTAAAAACTTTGAGATTTCCCGCCAAACCAGAATCACGGGAATTATGGATGAAAGTGGAGATAAAAAAAAAATGTATGCTGTATCTCAGGTTTCCTTTTAATGTTCTTTTTCCCGCAGGTAAAAGAACTCCGACTATGAATAAACTATTTAGATTTAGATTTTTTATTTCTGTTTATAAACCCTGTGCGTTTGTACAATGTAGATAATAAAGATTGAAAAACATCTGCATATTCGGGGTAAAATCACTTTGAAGTGGGTAACCCTAAAGTTTCAGGTACCTTGATTTTCTGTCCCTTACAGCGACACGCAGAGCAGTAGTCTATAGTTTTTCTCTATCTACGGCTAGAAAGATTAGCAATTGGTGTTTTAGATCCACGAAAGCTTATCAACGAGCCCCATGGCAAAAAGTCTCTGCAAGAACTGAATAGCCTCAGAGATCTTATTAATAATTGATCAGAAAAATAATTTCGCGTTATCTTGTGCGCGATATTGATTTAAAAAAAAATTACGTTATCTTTCGTGGCACATTGTGCGTTTCCAAAAATATTGTTTTATCACTAAAAGATATAAAATAAAAAACAAATAATTAAAAAACACGCCTGCCATATCAAAAAGTGAATTAAATATCTATGTGAACTAAAAAATTAAAAACAAGTTACATGATATTAGTGTTGGATGGCCACAAGGTAGGTACTAAATAGGTACTGTGCAATTAAAACGCCATTGTGCCCAAAAGTGGAAAACTGAAAACCAATCTTTTCATCGAAGTCGGGGGACCTGTAAAGAACTATTCCAAGAAACCGTCCCCCGACTGCAATGAAAATATTGGTTTTAATTATAATAGGTTGGGGAAAAAGTTTCTTCGCATTTTTTAAGAAAATTCAAAACATTTTTTAATATAGTTTACTAGCTTTTGCCCGCGGCTTCGCCCGCGTGGAGGTCGGAAATTATCCCACGGGAACGTACTGTCATGTCGGGATAAAAAGTATCGTATATCCCATAACAATATGCAAAGTAATTTGAATACCAAAGTCAAAGTCAAAGTCAAATAATTTATTTCAAATAGGCACGAAGATGCACTTTTGAACGTCAAAAATTACATGAATAGTTAATTGATTCTAGTTGCGCCTTCCAAAATGTAGTTATGTACCTAAATTTATAGACATATATCGACACCTCCCGCGCGTAAGGTCGTGTGTTTAAATTTGTGATTTTTCAGGAGAGAGATTTTTAACGTCATCTTTGTGTTGATTAGCCGCAAAACATAATATGATAAGACTATTAGCGGGTTAGAAACTCGGTTTTTAGTGAAAATATGAAAATATAGTTTTTAAGAATTTGTGGTATTAATATAATATTATATTATAGTACTAAAATCTCATTTTACTAAAAGAAAATGTTTCGACTTTTAGCGTGGGAGGTATCGATATCTTATGTAAACACATTTTTGTATACAGCACACTAAGTGCAAAAGAAAATATTTTTGAAACCTAATGAACTAACTAAAAATAAGTCTTATTGAATACACTACTTATAAAACAACATATAAACCTACGAATTACTAAGGTCAACGTCAACGATCTCAAAAGTTGTTAGTTGTCTACTAACAACTTTTGAGATCGTGACGGCAATTTATACTCGTCAACTGCGATCAACGGAAGTTAGATTAAATTGATTAAAAACTCGATAGAGATTTAGAAAACACTCAACCGAGAAGCGAGACCTCCTGACCTCGTAGTAATAATAATAATACCATTTATTTCAGGCAACATAGGCCCATAGAAATATACCTTAACCTAAACATACATATTTTAATATAAAACTTAGTACTTCACTTAGCACTAGCTGCACTTTGTACTGTCCTGTGGAACTTGTCCGCGGAAGCGACGGAACACCACGTCCTGCGGCCAAAAGTCTTCTTCCATCACGACGGGCAGATACAGATTCGGAACACGCACGATGAACGCCTTGAAGTTGACGTTCCGGTGCGATTCCAGTAGCTGCACCCTCGGCATATACGTTGTCCTTTGGCGCACGTACTCCACGATGTCCTCCGCCTTAGTGGTGTAGTGCAGGCGGGAGATGTACACCGGTGTGTTCGGCTTTGCGGCACGTAGACTCTTGTAGTTCTTGTTCGTTCGCGAACGGCGCTTCCTCCTTTGCACCGTCACGAAACCATCATCATTATCAGCCCTTTTCAGCGCCTTTTCTGGCATGGGCTTGATACTAGGAGCACCAGGGGCACTCGCGGTGATGCTAGCGAAATCCCTTTGGAGGGGTTTCGCCAGGGCTGCACACACTGGCAACGGGACGGGGTGATGGGTTCGGGAGGCGCTGCGTGAAGGAGCCGCGGTGACGAGCACGGGGCTGCAGGGCGCCCCAGCGCGGTTTTCTGCTAGCTCAGCAATCACCGGATGCGCTGGCGACGAAACTGCTGACGCGGAATTCGACGACGATATATTGAGGCCGGCTCCGCGACACGTGTTTACGATTGACGCATCGACAGGTGATCTAATTACCGCCACACTGTTGCTTAACTCGCTAACTTCCTTGCGCAAATCAGCGACGGTGTTTTGAGATGCATCCAATTTCGTCAGCACATCCGCGAGGCGGGCCTTCAGGAAGACAATGTCCTTCAGAAGGCTCGTTACATCGACGTGGTCGAAGGTGACGGGAGGAAGCTTGTGTAGCTCCTTCGCCACAAACGTCGGCACGTCGTCAGGGTCGGTCACCTTGAACAGCGTGATAATATCCTGCAGGCTCCTCTTAGTCCCGTCACGCCGGCGGGACACCATCTGGTCGCGCTTATTCAGCACACTGAACAATAACAGCTTGGCAGCAGCTATATCATCCTCGCTGAAGTTCGTTGCGCAGATTTGAATAGCGGACACTTCATCCATCACATCCAGCTTCTGCTGCAAGAACGCCAGAAGCTCATTCGCCACAAGTTCACACATGGCGGGTAAATTACGAGCGACAGCTTGCGCCGCGCTAATCGAAATAAATATTTTGCAAACGCGTCCGCATCGAAACGCAGCACAAGCGTACTAAAAAAAAATCCGATCGTTCGAACCAGAACAGAACTTCGACCAGTTCGATCGATTTTTTATCCGAGAAATAAAAGAACAAAAAAAAAGACAAATACATTAAAAAAAAAAACACAACGAAGCGAAGAGAAGAACCAATAAAAATAATCAAATTTTTCAAAAATCAATAATTTACGAATGAAAACCGATTATTTTTAGAAACGAATGACCAACTGAACACTAATCGCTGAGATGTCGCTACGCCCCCGCAAGGGGGTGTGGCCGGCGGAACCGGAGCATTGCTCCCTGTCCGCGGAGGGTTCGCGGTGGCCCATTAATATGGGCCCCTCCTTCTGTCGGCCTAATACGGCCTAAGGATGTTAGGCCCGCGTGACAGACGCGGGCCCTGTGATAGGATATCTGAGATTGTTTCTGTAGTCGCGCCGCGACACTGTTGCACAGTGTCGCTTCTTCACGACATCTCGGCGGTCTGTCCCCGCCAGGTGAGACCCCCAGTTACCTGGGGGAGGCCCGGCGAGGACGACCAGCGACGAGATGGCGACTTTATGGCGCTTCTACAGGTCAATGTAGCCTATACCCGACCCACTTATCAGAGCTAGCCAAACCATGACCCGGGTAATAGGCGGAATATGAGTGTGAGAGCGGCATAGTACTGGAGTGTAACGCCGCCCGGTGAATACTTATAGTCGCGACCGCAGCTGCGACTATACGTGCATATATAGGTGCCTGTATAGAGGTGAATGTCTGTTTTTGTTACGTATTCATACCTATATTAACCTAGAATACAAATACGTAACAGATGCGTGTGGTTTGTGACGTATTAATTGTCTCAAGCAAGCCGCGTGTAACCTGGGTGCCGCTTGCTTGGGCGTCATGTCCGGTGCGATGGGGTCAGTCGTCCGCTACCAGGTCGCGGGGCAGGGGTCTCGCGTCAGGCGGGCGCGTGTGCCAGGGCGCTATCTGCTTGACATGGGGCCAAGCAGATGCGTCGGCACGCGCGAACATGCCTTTCGCGAGGTGCCTCACAAACTCATCCAAGCTCTCAATCCCGAGGTCCCGGTGTAGTACGCTGTTTCTCACACAGCGAGGAGCATCAACGATGGTCCGCAGCGCAAGGTTCTGTTGCGCGCGGAGCAGCTTTCGGCTCGACTCGCTCGTGAGAGCGTACCAAACCGGGGCGGCGTACGTCAATATTGAGCGCACGTACATTTTATACACGCTCAACTTGACGCGCGCCGGGATGCGGGACGAGAGCACAGGTTTGAGGCGGTTGCGGGCGACCCTCACCTGCACGGCGACCTTACGGACGTGTGTCCCCACCGTGAGCCGACGGTCGATGGTCACACCCAGGTACTTGGCCCGGGGCGACCACGTGACGTCAGCTCCTGGAAGCTTCAAGGGCGGTGGGAGGGGCACACAACCCGTCACCATCGCCTGCGTCTTACCCACGTTCACCGACAGCCGCCACTTCGACAGCCACTCGGGCAGGAGGTCCAGCGCGCGCTGCATTTTGACCGCCGCGTACTTCGCATTGAGCGATGTAGTAATGTACGCGGCGTCGTCCGCATACAGCGCGAGCGTAGCGTCTGGAGTGGTGGGGATGTCGTCGGTGTAACGTTAGTAACACGCCGGCGGCACACAGCTGCCCTGCGGCACACCTGCCAGCACCGGGCGGGCGCTGGATAGCGCCCCGTCGACCACCACCCTGAAGGTCCTGTTGGAGAGAAAAGTAGAGACCACCTTTACGACGCGATGGGGCGCGTCTGACGTGGCCAACTTGTATATGAGGCCATCGTGCCATACACGGTCGAAGGCCTTCTCCATGTCGAGGAATACTGCCACCGAGTATTCCTTCTTGTTCATCGCAGCTGTGAGTAGGTGCAGTACCCTCGACAGCTGAAGCGTCGTGCTATGCTCCACCCGAAACCCGAACTGCTCGGGCCGCGGTGCGATGTGTGGCTGTAGGTGTCGCAGCAGGAGTGCTTCGAACACCTTGGAGACTGTTGGCAGCAGAGCTGAACACTAATACATTTCATGAATGAGGGTTATTATCCTACGGAAAGTCTTAACACCGCGATTCAGAAAATCGCGTCATTTGCACAGCGCCATCTATCGAGCAAAACCTAAACTCTCTGTTCCAACCTGTTGCAAGTAGTCATAACTTTTGACGGAGTGGACCGATTTGAATGAAATAAAGACTAAAGGTCACCTCCAGATACGGACTATGACTATATTTCCAATCCTTTAATCTCTTGAAAATAGTTACACAAAAATGTCAATATTACATGTGAATTTTAAAATCAAGTTCAAGTTCAAGTTATTTTATTTCATAACAAAACTACATTTGTGTCGAAAATATTTGCAGTAGGTACACAAAAAGAAGCAACATAAACAATTTAAATACAAGCCACCTCGTCCCTCACCTAAAACTACTAACTTTACAAACATTAATATTCTTATTGATCAATCCAGAACTAAGACCCTAACAAAATGCTTCAAAAATACATTTAAAGTCAAATTAATAACATTAACATCGTCACATGCATATATAAAAAAATTCAAATAGCACTGGGTACACATACTTAATTTAAGTTTAATTTAACACTAGATTTTAGATTTTTGTCATTAAAAAATTCGTCAATGCTGTAATATGCTTTGTTTATTAACAAAGCCTTGAGTTTATTTTTAAACATGTTCACATTCTGAATATTCTTCAATTCTGTTGGTAATTTGTTAAACAGATTGACAGACTGCACGCGTGACGAGTGTTTGACAACATTAAGCTTTGCCTGCAGAATAGTAGGAAGATCTTTCCTGCGAGTATCTACTCTATTTTTTCTTTCTTCGTCTGTTTCAAACTCGTTTAAGTTTTTGTTTAAATGAGTAAGGAGAACTAAAATATAAAGACATGGTACCGTTAAAATTCTAAGATAATAAAATACTCCTTACATGATTCTGTCTGATTTAAACGAAGCATGGTTCTTAACGCTCGCTTTTGCATAGTAAAGGCTGCCTTAACATTATATTTATAGCTGTTTCCCCAAAATTTTATGCTATATCTAAGTTTAGATTCAACTAGAGCAAAATAGACGGTACGAAGTTGGGCAATAGACAGAATATCCCTCAGAGATCTGATAGCATAACAAGCAGTACTTATTGTATTCGTAATTGAATCTAGTTCTGACTTCCAATTAAGCAAAGAATCAATTTGTACCCCCAAAAATTTTAAACTTTCCACTAAATCTATTTTTCTGCCTAAAGATTCCACGTTAACAAAAGCTTTTTTCCCAACTGTACATCTAAATAGCATACATTTTGTCTTATTTACATTTAATTTAAGATTATTCATAGAAAACCAGCTTTCACAAGCAGCTATTAATACATTTAATTTGCATTTTAAGGTCTCCAAATTATCAGCAGCTATAACAGTACTCGTATCGTCAGCAAATATTATCAAGTCAGCATCTGGTAAAATGTTTTTAATGTATTCAGTTAGATCATTAAGAAATATTATAAAGAAAATGGGTCCCAACATCGAACCCTGCGGAACACCTCTAGTTACAGTAAATGATTTCGATTTATAAATTTCTTCCACACCTTCTTGAAGTGATTTAATTTCGACATACTGTTTCCTATTGGTCAAATAAGAACTAAAAAGTCTTAAAACATTTTCTCTTATACCGTAATGCTCCAACTTTGGGTAATTCTTCCATTTCGTGCAAACTTGGCGAAAATAAGAGATTTTTTTTTACTTCAAAACTAGAACTTTATTTCTAAAATATGCATAATTCTTTATAATTTTACCAATTAATAGCCAATTGCACACATAAACTTAGAAGTTATAAGGGTTTTAATATTTTTTTCGAACTGGTAATGACTTTGATAGTGAAGGTAATGACAACAGGGAAGACTATATTACTATCTTCATCAAAGAACTCTTCTATTTCTCGTTTTATTTCATTCTCCTGATCTTCATGTACTTGTTTTTTATTTCTGAATGTAAATGGCATTATTGCTGTCGTTATTCTGTGTTTTTTGAAACTTTCTTTGTCTTTTACAATAACATCACTGAATTTACGTTTATCTGTTTTTCTTAGAGTTTTGAACCCTTCTTTCAGCTGTTTAAAAATAACTTCACCAAATATCAACTTCTTTTTCACTTCTTCTTTTTTGCCTTTATCTATTTTATCCAATAAATTTTCAATTTTCTGTTCAGCTGATGGATTTTCTTTTTTAGCTTTTATATTCTCTCTCCTAAGCCTATCATTTTTTTCAGCTCTCTCTTCTCATTTTGTTCCTTCTGAATTTCTTTTTTCAATATTCCAATTCTTTTAGTATAAATATAACGAATGCGCCGTATTGTTTTTATTCTTTTAACGCAGTTTTCACATTTTTTATTAAATTGATCTCCTTTATTCTTTTTGACTTCGATCTGAGAAGTTGTTGGTCCCTCCAGTGGGTCAACTTCACTAACTTGAGGCACTTGACGATCTATTGTTTCATCATCACTAGGTAGGTGGAGAATTATCAACAAGCTATGCTCTATTGCTTTTTCTTTTTTCTTCTTTTCTATGTATCGTTGACGATTTTCTCTCCATTGTTTTCTTTTCTGTCTTTGTTGCCGTGGCGTTAAGTCTTTAACTGACTTTATTTTAATCTGTTCTTTGCGTTTCAAATATCGTAACCTTTCTTTTCCTTTTGGAGCAGCATATTTTTCTGGATCTTTTTTTATTTCTTCATACTTTTGTCTTTTATGAAGTCTTTGTTGAGCTAACTTTTCCTCGGTAGTTTTCTTATTCTTCGCCTTCAGTTTCGCCATGATTCTTATTCCTGTAAATAAAACACTGTATTTAATTATCTTTAACTAAAGAATACTAAGCTTACTTTAAGTTCCCTCTGCCGTGACCTTTATAAATATATATATATATTTATTTTTTTCTATAGAAGTCATAAAGTATGTGCTTATTAAAAAAAGTACACGATAATATCCATAAATATGATAACACCAGTGTTCTTAAGAAAAATCCAACCCACGACACCGCAAATTGTGTACGGTCAGCTGCAAAGAAATCTCACCCCCTAGCAATGACTAAATACATTGCTAGGGGGTGAGATTTCTCTGCAGCTGACTGTACATTTTATTCATTTATTTCCAAAAATTTTTTACTAATTATACACATTTTCTGTGCTGTGTCTTGGGTTAGATTTATCTTAGGAATGCTGGTATATATAATATTTTAAAGCTCCGATTAGCAATTAATGTGCCAAGTACTTGATAAAGAAGATCTGGATAAAGATAAATATTTAGATACATTAACGAACCGCGTAATTGAAACGATTTAAGTACCTACTCAGAGCTTTAAAATTAATATTTAAAAAGTATTTTTTTTTTTTTAATAATTTCATCACTACCATCCGTTTAGGATCATTACCTTCAGTTTCAAAGCTGAAGGTAAAAGAAGGTGATGATGCTGAGGGTAATGACATTTTAGGACATTTTAGTCTGTAACCCTATATCCGTAAATACGACAATTATCAAACCAACAAGAACATTAATAATCCTAGTGAGCTTCCTTTTTAAAGATCAAACATAAATAAAATCTTATTACTTACCCCACAATTTAGGCGACGGTAAAGACAAATATTTCGTGACAAAGTAAAATTTCGAGTATTCAATGTTCTATAATTCTCCAACCCAAACGCACAGCCTTCCTCTCCCGTGCCTGTGGCTCAACTGGCTGGCGAGTGAAATGCGGGGCGAGGGGAATAAAACCACAGAGTAACATACACAGATATTTTGTACTTTCAAATTTTGCCGCTGGTAATGATCAATTTTGTGTGACAAAAGTTTTTTTTTTCTTTTCAAATTAATTATCCAGTTTAAGTTTGTGAAAAACATGACTACAGATTCTTTGTAATGTATGTAATAATATTTATTCACTTAGTAATTGATTGTAGTAACGCAGCATTAAAATTGAAACACCTATTCGGCAATACTCACGAACGGACACTGAAGGTAGATGATTTTTAGCATATTTTTGTAAAATATTTATTAAACCCATTGGAAATAGCAATTTACGTTACCGTATGGCTATAGTTTAATACTATTATATTTCGTTCTGATAGAAAGCACACACTCAAAGTGATTTTTATTTTTTTTATGACTACAAATAACAAATTTGCACGAACTCGTAGAAGTACCCTTATCCATTAGAATGCAATGTTCTACAGTATCAAACGCAGAACTTAAGTCTAGGAATAAGCCAGCAACTTTAAGTTTATTGTTCAGCTTATTTACTACGTTATTAACTAACGAGTCTATTGCATCTAGTGTCCCTTTACTTTTTTGGTACCCAAACTGATTACGGTTTATTATTTTTAGACTACTCAAATGTCTTACAAGCCTAGATTTAATTACTTTTTCAAAAAGTTTGGATAGAACCGGTAACAATGAAATGGGCCTGTAATTGCCTGGATCTGTTTTAGCACCCTTCTTAAATAGTGGCAGAACTCTGGCTAACTTAAATTGGTCAGGAAAGGCGCCTTCATCGACGCAGTTATTTATCATTTCAGATATTGGGTATGCCAGTATATCTATATTATCTTTGATTACGCTGAGCGGTATTTCATCGTGTCCAAATGACTTTTTACTATCCATACCTTTAACTATTTTGTAAATCTCAATCGGCATGACGGGATCAAAAGCCATAGACTTATCAACTCTGTCTGTATTATCAATTAAATGCTTCTTAGCCAGTTCTGGATTACCCGTGTTTACACCTTTGCTGTTGTCAAAAGTTTCCGCAAAAATGTTAGCAATGTCTATAGGGTTACAAATTATTTTATTATTATGTTTAAGTATTATATTATTATTTTCAAAATTATTGTCAATTTTTTTCCGAGTTTTATTTACTATTTTCGAAATTTCTTTGGTAGAGTTAGTTGCTTTATTTATTTGATTAGTAACATCCTTTTTTTTAGCGTTCCTAATCACCTTCTTATAAATTCTAAGATACTGTTCACGATATTTTAATAACGATTTGTCACACCTAGCTTTATCTATAAAATTTAGTACTTTCTTCATTTTGCTGGATATCCTTATTCCTTTCGTTAGCCATTTAGATTGGCCAGTTCTTTTTATGTTGATTTTAACTTTACTTTTTTTTAAAGGTACTAGAATGTAGTTCTTTGATTTTTCGTATAAATGTGTTTTTACCTAAATTCCAGTCTTGCTCTAGTAGTTTCTGTCTGAATGCATTATTATTCTTCTCGTTATATAATCTTCTCTCTATGTATTTAAAACTAACGCATTGTGTAGCAGTAACTTTTTCCAAATATGCTGTACAGAAGAGGGCTGCATATCCATCCGCTAATCGATTGTGGTCAATGTCTGTACTGCTAATAGCACAGGTGTTGGTTAATATATTATCTATACCCGATTCGGAGTTATTTCGCACAAAGGTAACTGAATCAAATAAATATCTAAAATTATAGCATTTCAATAGTGATGTAAACGAACTTCTTTTATTGTCTTGTTTTGACAAGTCAATATTGAAATCTCCGCAGATAAAGCATATTTTATTGAAAAAGTACTGCAGTAATTGTTCCAATCTATCGAGAAAATCATCAAAGTTTTTATTTACGGGTGTTCTGTAGCAACAGATTATGTAAGAGTTTGTCTCAATGTCCCTTACTCCACATACCTCAAAGCTATCCGTTTTATACAGCCTTTTACAAATATCCAAGTCCTCAACTTGTCTGATTTTATGTGTTAATACTAAAGTACCACCTCTTGTTTTATTTATCCTTGTGTTGCAAGAGCTTGCAATATAATTAGGAAAATCGAATTGTGATACCATTATTTGGTTTAAAAAATGTGTGCGGGATTGATCCAGGTATAATTACGGGAATAATGAAAAATACGCTGCTTGATGTGAACGTGCAACTTTTATTCTGACAATATCACAGATGTAGGTAGCCGGTCAACCAATTATAAAAATAAAAACTATTAGCTGTAATCCACGTAGCCTCAACATTACTTGTATGTGAGTTTCTGTAGGCGCTTGCGGGAACATACCCCCGGGCGTTGAAAGCATTCCTTTCAACCACTAAGAATCTTCAGACTCCGGATATATAGGCAACGGACAAATCTTACTGAATGATCTGCGTAACAGACCACTAGAGGTCTTGACGTCTGCAACTCTGACTACGCCGTCTGTACCTGGATACGTAGCAACGATCCGACCCATTTTCCATTTGAGTGGGGGGAGGTTGTCTTCTTTTAATAGGACCAAAGAATTAAGCTTCAAGGAGCCCTTACATGCTCGCCATTTCATGCGAAGTTGGAGCTCCGATATGTATTCTTTACTCCATCTGCTCCAAAAATGCTGTCGGAGAAGCTCAATACGCTCAAATCGAGTCAGAGAATTAATGGACCGGTCTCGATAATCAGGTGACGGCAGCGATCTCATAGGACGTCCAATCAAAAAGTGTCCGGGTGTGAGCGGCGTCATATCCTCGGGGTTCGATGATAACGGCGTCAGTGGTCTGGAGTTCAAAATGGCTTCAACCTGAACCATCATGGTGTATAGCTCTTCGTAGGTAAGGTTACAAAGGCCCAGCACTCTGACTAAGTGATGCTTGGTGGATTTAACACCAGCTTCCGCAAGGCCAGCGAAATGAGGAGAATATGCAGGAATAAAGTGAAAGTTAATTCCTTCCTTAGCCATCTCCTCGGACAGCGAATCGCAACTCGCCTTAAGAAACCTAGAAAGGTCATTAGATGCACCAACAAATGAGGTGCCATTATCCGAGTAGATATTTCTCGGCTTTCCTCTACGTGAGATGAACCGCTTTAACGCCATAATGAAAGTTTTGCTTGTTAAATCACCGACTAGTTCAAGATGAATTGATTTTGTAGAAAAACAAACGAAGATAGCTATATAAACTTTTACTAATTTATAGCCACGACCTTGACGAACAGCTGACTGAATTGGACCTGCATAGTCCAAGCCTTTATTTTCAAAAGGAAAACCTGCTAGAAGTCGCTGCTGTGGTAAATTTCCCATAATAGGACTTACAGTTTCACCTCTAAATCGGCAACAGCGAACACATTGTTTACAGCACATCCTAGCTAAATTGCGACCTCGAATGGGCCAGTACGTATCTCGTATGGACGCCAACAATAACTGGGGTCCAGCGTGAAACAATCTTTTATGCTCATAATTAAAAAGTAACTTAGAAAAATGATGACTAGATTGAATAAGAATCGGGTGCTTTTTACTGTAAGGAAAATCTGAGTGTTGTAATCTACCTCGAATCCGCATTATATTATTCTCGTCTAGAAAAACGTTAAACTTATTTAATTCACTTTTCTTGGGTAACGGTTTATTATTAAGTAGCAATTTATAGTCTTTAAAAGATTGATTTTGAGACAAACATATAATAATGTTTAAAGCCCTTTCTAGTTCATGCACAGAAAGAGGAACACAACTAGGTAGTTTTCTACATACGTTAATAAAACGTAAAACATAGGCGACTGTTCGCTGAAGTCTTAAAAAGTTTGAAAACCGTGTAAAATTAATCAATTCTTCAAATTCATTATTATTGAATAAAACATGTAAGGTGACATCTAATTTCATTTCAGGAAAAATTTCGTTATTAAAATTCATTAATTTAGAAGGCCAATAAGACATTTCATCCATTAAAAAACTAGGATCGGACCACCAATCATCTAAACTAGGTAATAAATTAATGTCTTATCCACGAGACAAATGATCAGCAGGGTTTTGGTCAGTTGGAACATGCCTCCACTCACAGCCACCAGTCTTATCTAAAATCTCGGCAACCCTGTTTCGAACGAACGGCTGCAATTTATTTGGTAACATTTTTAGCCACCCTAAAACAATAGTGGAGTCAGTCCAAAAGAAAGTACGCCGCGCGCTGACTCGTAAACAACCTTTTCAAAGATGCGAACACCTACAAGAGCACCGCATAGCTCAAGTCTTGGTATGGTCGTCTGCTTGAGTGGCGCCACTCTGCTTTTGGCTAACAATAACCGCACTAAAACCTGTCCCTGCTTATTAACGCTTCTTACATACAGACAAGCGCCGTAGGCGCGTTCAGACGCATCAGTAAAAATGTGAAATTCTAAAAACTCATAACAATCAATTAAAACTCGACGTGGAATATGAATTTCATTTAATTTAGGTAAATTAATAATCATTTCATTCCAAAGTTTAATAATGTCCGGTGATAGCTGTTCATCCCAAAAAAGTTTTTCCAACCATAACTTCTGAAGTAACATTTTCATAACAATTACGCACGGAGCCAATAATCCAAGCGGATCAAAAACTTGTGAAACAATTGAAAGCATGTCACGTTTTGTGTTATTAAAATTAACTGACTGACTAATTGGAAAACAAAGGTAATCTGACAGTGGCTGCCAACCTATGCCTAAGGTTTTGGTTGACTCAAATCCACCAACATTTAAATCCAGTGAAGACTGGGGAAAGTCAGAACCAATTACCAATTGTTTGTCATTCGACTTCCACTTTCTTAGAATCATCTGCGCTGAAGCGAGAGTTGAAGTAACTTTATGACGCAACTCTTTGACCTCATTGATGTCATCTCCGCCGGTGAGCAAGTCATCCACGTAGAAGTCGTGGAGAATGACGTCACCAATCTCCTTATCAACACACTCTAGCCCTAACTGCCGAAGACACCGGGTTGCTAGGTAAGGAGCGCTGGCCGTGCCGTAGGTCACGGTATTAAGTTGATAAGCGTGTAATGGAGTTGACGGATTATTACGCCAAATAATTTGTTGGAGATACCTGTCATTTGGTTGAACAACTATCTGCCGGTACATTTTCTCAACATCAGCAACTAGGATGTACTTATGTTGTCTAAAACGCAACAGGATCGATAAAAGATCGTCCTGTACCACGGGTCCAATCATCTGGATATTATTAAAAGAAATACCAGTATTCGTTAAACTACTTGCATTAAAAACCACCTTTAACTTAGTGGTGGCGCTGCTTTCGCGCAGAACTCCGTGATGCGGAATGTAAAACGCTTGATCATCAATAGTTTTACATCTAGACATATGACCTAAAGATTCATATTCCATCATGAACTCTTTGTACATATTACAAAATTGAGTTTTAGATTTAAATCTACGTTCCAGAGAAGCAAAACAATGTTTGGCTCTTGACAAAGATTCGCCTAAATTGTCCGAGGAACATTTTAAAGGAATTCTAACACAAAATTGAACATTTTAAAGGAATTCTAACACAAAATTGACCATTTTCCAAACGAGTAGTGTTTTTCATAAAATACTCCTCGCATAGCTTCTCCTCTGAGGAATACGGAGACGAATTACACACTTCTTCAAGTTGCCAAAACTTTGTGAGTTGTTGATCAATATTAAAATTTAATTCATCATCACAGTCTGAACGCACCTTTGTAAAATTACATTTTAAAACTTTAGAAGAAATACAACTGTTAATTGGGCCAGAGACCAACCAACCCAATTTAGTCTCACAAAATATTGGTTGCCCATCACCTAACTTAATTCGTTGAGATTCCAATAAATCCCAAAAGATGTCAGCACCCAGCAACATATCGACAGGCGCCGGTGAGTAAAAATTGGGATCTGCGAGACAAACATTGGACGGAACTTTAATTTTTAACAAGTTAACAAGTTTACTTGGAATCTCATCTGTGATGGATGGGAGAATAAAACAATTAATATCCATACTAAAATTATTATTTAAAGATTTTATTGATAAAAGATGATGAGTTGTTGATACCTATAATAGACTTGTTTACGGTCTTGGCAGTCAAACCTAGCTGGTGGTATAACCTCTCAGTCATGAGACATGACGTGCTGCCACTGTCAAGCACAGCACGAGCAACATACTGCTGACCATGAATACTCATGACCTTGACGAGTGCAGTGGACAGTAACACGTCACCGTGTTCTACACTCGCGGACAGCGACACACCTGTACCTATACCTATAGTAGTGGGCTGAGTGGAGACAGTCGCACTGCCATTCGTGTCAACAACAACACTGCTAGCAGAAGTACCACTTGCGTCTGACTTCAAGGATTTATCAACGTGAACAATAGTATTGTGTTTACGACGGCATATTTTACAACCTGGCTTTTTGCAGTTGTTTGCATAATGTCGCAGATTAAAACAGTTGTAACAAACTTTATATTTAGGTAATAACTGCGAACGAGCTTCATTGCTCAACGATAAAAACTGAGAACAACTACTTAACTTATGATCACCGTTACACTTAACACAATTCTTAGGCTTATTTGAAACACCATCATCCTGTTTACTTGAACTTTCACCTGAATAATTTTTATTAGAATCCTGTACCAACATTGACCTAACCTTGTTTGTATTTTTAACTGTGTGTGAGTGTTTAGTATTCGTAGAAGCTTCCAATTCGAACGTTTCTAATATCTCAGCACGGTTTTTAATAAAAGTAATAAATAATTCAAACGTAACTTTAGAATTCTTGTCCAGGCGGCCCTTATACTCACCCCATTCACGATAGGTTTTGCTATCTAATTGGTGTGTGACGACATAAATGAGTAAAGTATCCCAATGATTTACAGGTTCATCTAAGGATTCTAGGGCACGTATGTTTTTGTTAACAACATCAAGTAAACCCTTTAAATTAATTGACGACTCCTTTTGAAGGGTGTCGATTTGAAATAATGCAGAAACATGATGTTGGATAAGCAGGTGTTTGTTGTCAAACCGCTCGCAGAGAACCTTCCACGCTACCGAATAATTTGCAGAAGAAAACTGAATTGAGTTGATCACCACAGCAGCAGACCCTTCTAGGGACGACCTCAAATAGTGAAATTTATTTATTTCGTCCATATCATCGTTTGAATGGATAAGACTAACATATGTGTCGTGAAACTCTAACCAGTTTGTATATGAACCACCGAATTTCGGCAACTAGTCGGTAACTTAACAAACTTATGATTGCTAGAACGCGACATTACGTCACAGGTATCATTAGAATCTCCTTTCCTATTATCTTCCAACATTTGTTGAGCTTTAGATAGGGTTTTGTAATAAAGAGATTCAAACTCTGCGCGTTCCGACATCTGACCATCCAAGTCATCAGTAATACACTCCAGCAATAATTGCACCTCATCATATTGGGCATACAATGCCTCGAGTTTAGTAAAACGTAATTGCAACTCGCTTACCTCAGTACGGCTCAAACAAGAGGGATTCAAAGAATTTAAATGGTTTGAGAACATTGTCACCTTTCCTTTGCAACTCGCTCGTTTCCTAACGAGATCTTTACTGTCCTTATCCTCTGGCATTGCGTAAGCTGGTGTGATCAACCTGGAATGTATATAAATAAAGTTATAGCAACGTTTTAATTACAATTACAAATGATGCAGCCTGGAATACGTACAAGATTAAAATACACTAACTTTAGAGTGAATTTACATAAAAATAATTTGGAATTTATAATAAACTATGCGTAAAATACACTAACTTTAGAGTGAATTTACATAAAAATAATTTGGAATTTATAATAAACTATGCGTAAAATACACTAACTTTAGAGTGAATTTACATAAAAATTATTTGGAATTTATAATAAACTATGCGTATTGTCGGTTATATTGTACTAAACTTTAATAATAAAATTGCAATTGCAATGATTTTTATTGTCTATCTGTGCTAACTAATGTGATTACCTAACTGTCTCAATAACTATTAAATTATTACACCGTAAAGCAAAATAATGCAGTTACTACAAAGAACTACTCTTTAACAATGTGTAAATAACAAAAATGAACAATAATTACTGATCAGTTAATAATTGTATTACAATTTGTAACCACTCACAGAACAAAGAAAAATGACAATAGGTATTTAGTACTAACCTGGCTATTAGCGGCTGACTTACACTTACGCTAATTATACCTGTTAAATAGAGTGTTGGGAACACAAATTTAATAATAAAAACGCCTTTTCCCAGCTATTAAGTATCCAGACCACGTAAATCCCAACAATGTTCTGAATGACGTAGCAGAATTCACAGGCCACACCGGGCGTCGACTATGATTTTTGATGTTCACCAAATCTCTTCAATCCCTTTGTAAATTCGCTGATCGGAGTAAATATTCTTCAAATCTCCAGATCCGCGCTCGAAGGACCATGTGCGGGATTGATCCAGGTATTACGGGAATAATGAAAAATACGCTGCTTGATGTGAACGCGCAACTTTTATTCTGACAATATCACAGATGTAGGTAGCCGGTCGACCAATTATAAAAATAAAAACTATTAGCTGTAATCCACGTAGCCTCAACATTAACTTGTATGTGAGTTTCTGTAGGCGCTTGCGGGAACAAAATGTTCACTTATACAAATAAAGCTTATTTCGTTTGGTAATTCAGTTAAATACATTTCGAGTTCATCCTTCTTATTATTTATCCCGCATAAATTTTGGTGAAAAATAGTAACATGTGAGTGACTATCCTCAAGCACAGCCAAGTCGTTCAAACCACCAGCCAAGGTACTAATCTCGAAAAAGCTGACTGTGTTGTTCAACTTCCTCAATAGAAGGATCAGAATATTCATAATATGTGTCAATTTCTAACATAAGTTGCTGAATTTGATCAAATATACTAGATATACCTCTAATATTTACATTTCCATGTTTATTATAGGACATGAAGTCATAAGTCAGATTTAAGTTTGAGTCAATTAAATAGATATAATTATGAGTTAGATTATCATTATAAATTATATTATTAAATGCTTCTATTCGCCAATTATACATGTCCTTATGATAATGATTTTTAAAAGTAGGTACGCACAGAATTATATTTGTATGTTTAATAAGCATTACTTTATCCCGTATTAGTTTTACCAGCTTAGTGTAGTCGCACGAGGTCTTGAAATCTTCACCACCAATTTGGATGACACAGTAATCCTGATAGGTAAATTCTTTAAGTTTATCTTCCAATCCGTACATTAATTGTTCTATGCCACAGTATGTTTTTTATGTAATGGCATATTTGAAAAGTATCGCCAAATAATCTGGTAGCAATTGGTAGAATTTTGCTGGTTGAGTTGCTACTAAGGATCACAAGCTTCTTGTCGAAGATTTCCGTACTTTGAGTTGTTTCATTTTGTTTTGTGTTTATAGTGCAAAAAGTATTTGTTTTTTGTTTTTCTGTTGTGGTCTGTTTACTGCTTAGCTTCTGTGTTTTTATATCAGATTTAGGTGTTGTATTTTTGTTTTCGGCTTTATTTCGTTTTTGAAGGAAGATATCTTCTTCATGGGAAAAATTTAGTTTGCCTTTATTTATACTTTTTCTCTTAGTTACTGTTGAAACTCTTTTCGGTGTACATATTTTTTTCAGGTTGTTTATAACTTTCTCATGGTTTATTATGGTATTTTTAAGTGAAGTATTCTCTATTATTAAGTCTTCAATTTCACTATCCGCAGAAGCCAATTTCTCTTGCAAGGTGTTAACTAATGCCCCTAATTCTGATGTTTCATTTTCATTACGTTGTACTTACAACGTAATGAAAATGACGTTGAATGATGTTGAATGATGTTTGTCGTAAGACGTGATAGATGGGTTTTCGTAGTCATCGTCCACTGACAAGGATGCAAAAGAATTTTCTGTACTTATGGTTATTTTGCATTGCTGTTTTCTAATGGTTCCGTTATCAGTTGCTAGTGAAAATAATTGTAAGTCAGAGTTGTTTGACATGGTAAATACGGCGCGAGTCACTCAGTTGTAGATTGAAGATAAGGATCGGCACAGATCCACACGGAACGCGATCCTTTCCAGCAGTCGTTCACAGTGCGACACAGTGCTGGTGGGCGGGGCTTACCGCTGCGGTCGCCTGCCGCGGTGACACAGTGAGACACAGAACGACACAGAACGCGGTCCTTTCCAACTACGCGACACTGTGTTTATTTTTTTCATTAGTTCGTTATTTAAATTTTTAGATTTGTTATTGTGAATAACTTGATTACCACTTATTATTTATTAGTTCTGATTTCACAATCACATAGATAGTTTCAAAAGGCACACCACTGTATATTTCACTGTATCGTTCATTTGTTTTTTACTCAAAATAGTATTTAAAATCTCAGCACTCGTTCGATAACAAACATAACTTACTCAAAACTGTAAATCATCCCCTATTTTACCCGCTTGAGGGATCATCTCAGAAAAACTATGAAATACGTAATTCATTATTTGTTACCAGAAGCATAAATTTGAATTTTCATATCCCTAACTTAAGAAATAACAGGTTTCCCATACAAACTTTCATCCCCTATTTCCCCCCCTTTAGGGATATTTTTGAGACAAAAAGTAGCCTATGTCCTTCCCTGAGATGCAATCTATCGCTCTGCCAAATTTTATCGAAATTCGTTCAGTGGTTTAAGCGTGAAAAGGTAACATACAGACAGACAGACAGACAGACAGTTACTTTCGAATTTATAATATTAGTATGGATTTAAATTTAACTATAGTATGTAGGTACCATTTTGTTCGATAACTTTTTGCCATCTTGTAGGTAGGGACATGATCCCATTGCTTTAGAAATTTTGGGACTTCTGATCAAAATACCGCGACAAGTGGTTTTGGCAGTCCTCTCGTGATGTTAACCTGACACTGCCTAAAGAATTCTGAAGAGACCGAAACAGGTGGAAATCTGAAGGTGCAAGGTCAGGACTATACGGCGGATGCATTAAGACCTCCCAGCCAAACTCTCTTAATTTTTGCTGAGTGGCTAAAGATGTTTGAGGTCTAGCGTTATCATGATTAAAAACCACACCCCTTCTATTGATTAATTCCGGCCGCTTTCTCTCAACTTCTTGCTTTAATCTCATCAGTTGTTCGCAGTAGAGTTCAGAATCGATGGTCCTGCCTGGTGGTAACAGCTCATAATGAATAATGCCCTTCCAATCCCACCACACACACAGCATCACCTTGTTGCGAGTTAACCCGGGTTTCGCCACAGTCTGTGAAGCCTGACCGGCCTTTGACCATGACCTTTTTCGCACGTTCTTGTCGTACGTGATCCACTTTTCATCACCAGTTATCAGCTTTTTCAAAAATGGTTCGGTTTCATTACGTCGTAATAAAGAATCACAAATGAGTACACGGTTCATTAGGTTTCTTTCAGTGAGCTCGTGAGGTACCCAAATATCGAGCTTTTTTGTGTACCCAGTTTTTTTCAAATGTACCAAAACTGTTTTGTGGTCAATTCCCAGTTCTTCAGCTACGTCGTAACTACTGATATGCCGATCTTGCTCCACTTTTTCAAAAATAGCATCCATTTTACCCGTAATAGGGCGACCAAAGCGACGTGCATCTTTGACATCAAAATTTCCGGATTGAAAACGCTTAAACCAAATTTGTGCTACTCTCAGACACTGCACTAGGTCCTTAAACATCGCAATTTTTTTTCGCGTCTTGCGTTGAATTTTTACCTTTTTTGTAGTAAAATTTTAAAATGTATCGAATTTCTTCATTAGATTCGCTCATCTTGACAGTACGAAAAACAAATGAAAATCACACATTTTCCTAATTTGAATTTGGAATTATGTTCTTTAAAATTTAAACTTTTAATGATACCAAAACCAGCCAGATACAAATAGTATAGCCAAAGAGATTTTATTACAAGTTCATACATACTATAATGCGAAAAGACTTTTTCCCCAACCTAATATAATATCTATATCTATCTTCTTCTATATTCTATATACATATAATAAATCTGTAGACGAGGAGTTTCTGTACATTGGAAATATTTCCAAAAAAGGGGGGTGTTAAAGAATAACCAACAGATGCCATTTCATCAATTTTTGGAATTTTTGTCTGTTTGTCTGTCCGATATTGTTTGAACAGGTTCAACTTAAAAAGTACCAAACCAATATGGTTAACTTTTATACTTAAATATTGTGTATATCTCGGGGTAGTGATTAGTTTTTGTTTCATCGCAATCGCTTCACTCTATCATTAGATTGTATTATCAAGTTAAAGTCTTCAAAAATTTAACTATTCAGTTGAAACACGTAACGACATCTACTAACCTAAAATGATACTATAAGTAGGTTTGAGACATAGTGTTTTTTTAAGGTGATATTTTAGCACACTGCGCGTGCAAACTTAACTCGATACATTGTGAATATATTAATAACTCCCAATGACCCATTCAAAGGTTAGGCTAATTAAAGTATTCAAAATGCGTTGTTAAATAGTTTAGTAGTAGTGCTCTAGGTGGCCAATATACTTAATTTATATATACTTAATTTATTTAACATGAAACAATAAATATAATAAATATGCATTCCTTTAAAAACTGTTTATCCATACTATCCATACTAATATTATAAATTCGAAAGTAACTCTGTCTGTCTGTCTATATGTTACCTTTTCACGCCTAAACCACTGAACGGATTTCGATAAAATTTGGCAAAGCGATAAATTACATTACCGGGGCCTTCCACGGGATGCAATTTTTTTTTCTTTACTTAAGAAATAACAGGTTTCCCATACAAACTTTCATACCCTATATCCCCCCCTTTAGGGATATTTTTGAGACAAAAAGTAGCCTATTTCCTTGCATAGGCTACTTTGAAAACTTGGATTTTATTAGTGGTAGAAAAGGGAAGAGATGGGCTGACTCTGAGTGTTGATTTTTCTGTAATTTTGTTATCAATGAGTGCATTACAATTAGTAGTGGGTCGTTGTCGAATTTTTGACGGATGAAACGCAACCGATTTCCCGACGACGAAAACGGTCGTCGTTGCAACTGGTTTGAAGACGCACGACGGACGACGAAACTTAACGGTCGTCGTTGCAACTGGTTTGAAGACGCACGACGGATGACGGACGACGAAACTTAACGGTCATCGTTGCAACTGGTTTGAAGACGGACGACGGACGACGCAACTTAATTGCGTTTTCGTTGAGTGAAATAGTTGCAGTTTCTTACAACTATCAACAGGTTTGATCATCGCATCACGAACTACAGCTTTGACAACTGGTAGGTAAGGTAAGGTAATACATTATCGACTGTATTTCATTGACATAAAGTTCACTTTCTATTGCAAGGACTGCTTTGTAAACGAACGGACGACGACGAGACGGACGAGCTAGTTGACTCTTTGCATTCTAGACTGTATTTTCATAGATGTAAAATACAAAATCGTCCTAAATAATTCGAAGACAGGTTTGCGCAACAAAGACTGTTTGAACCCAGGACGTAAAACGGTTTCATCGTCGCAGAACACAAAACGGTCTTTGAAAACGGTTCGTCGTCGCAACGCCCACTCCTAATGACAATGACAAAAAATATTGATGACGGGAACAATGAAAAAATCATCAATGATATTTATTTAAGTATGTTTATGATCACGTCACTTCTGATTTTGGCATTGATGATTTTGTCGTTGTCACTGCATGATGAAATGATTTTCACATGTGACATGATATCGGACTCATCTCTAAATTTTATTGGTTCTTCTCTTCACTTCGTTGTGTACATACACAACGAAGTGAAGAGAAGAAGGTGGCCAGCACATCAAAATACCACAAACTGCCAAATTTTCACGTTCGATTTTGAACTTAATCGTCAACATTTAAAACTTTAAATTTGTTTGGAGAAATCTGACAGTTTCGTGTAGCTTGATGTGCTGGCCACTGCACATTTCTCGGAAAAAAAAAATCGATCGAACTGGTCGAAGTTCTGTTCTGGTTCGATCGGATTTTTTTTCACTACGAGGTCAGGAGGTCTCGCTTCTTGGTCAAGTGTTTTCTAAATCTCTACTCTATCGAGTTTTTAATCAGTTTATGAATTTAATCTAACTTCCGTTGATCGCAGTTGACGAGAATGTCAATTGCCTTCACGATCTCAAAGTTGTTAGTTGTCTCCGTTGACGTTGACCTTAGTAATTCGTAGGTTTATATGTTGTTTTATAAGTAGTGTATTCAATAAAATGTATTTTTAATTAGTTCATTAAATAAAAATAAAAAAACCTTTTTTTAATCCCTTTTGCACTTGCTGACTGTATACTGTTTACAAAAATGTATAAGATATATAAATTTATTAAAATTACATATTGTTATGGGACATAGGATACCTTTTATCCAGTACGTTCCCGTGGGTTAATTTCCGACCTCTACGCGGGCGAAGCCGCAGGCAAAAGCTAGTATATAATATAATTGGTTTTTAATACTTTAGATTTCGTATTTTTGATAGTAACTTATAACAACACAACGAAAACGTTAACAAATATTTATGAAAAATGGCGCGCTGGTTTTGTATTTTTTTTTCCGCACCCCCTACTTGCGATGCGCGCGCAGGTGTAAATAAAGGCACTGGCAAAACCGCTAAACAGCCTTTATAAAAAAAAATTTTAGACTGATCGTAGTTTAGTTAGTATGGAATTAGAAGGTACTATTGGTATAGAGAAATATACATTAGTTCAGTGAGAATCCGCAATAATAGAAGGTCAGTTAGGATCTTTTCCGTTTGGTTCCAGGAGGGACCACGGATAATTTAAGGCGTAACAGCTAAACACAACAGGTATCACAAGATAACAGACTGTAACTGTGACAAATAAACTGAAAAATCAGCTTCTGTTCCACGATGAGATAACAGAATCCATCCAGTTACAAGCTTTTGTCTATGCATTCTTATGACAGTTACCTTAGAATATAGATAAAAAATGTTACTGTTACACTGTGACAACCTGTTACATCGTCCGTTACAAGCTCTTTCCTTTTCTCGCATAGGTGTAACACCTTAGTTAGAAAGAGAAGTATATCCGTGTATTATAACTGTGCAGCTGTGGTAACATAGAACACACATTATTTTGTTCTCACATAGTATGAAATAACATCCTGTTTTTTTTAGTAACAGGTTTTTGGAACTGTTAATTACGTGGAACAGAAACAGGCGGAACAGATATGCGATTTTACCTGTCCCACCCACTCCTGATTTAAGATAAATAAAGTTTGGAACCAAAGACAATTCAGACTATTTAAAAAAAAAAGTGAACGCGCGGATTCCTTTTGGCATGAAGTTTCTTTGACGAGATTTAAAAAAAAAGCGCAAATTTTCGACTAGTAAACAGTTATCTGTGGCGTTACAGCACTAGCACTAGTTAATACACTGCATTATGGACCTAAAAGCGGTTAATTAAGAGCCACTTTACGATTAAGTGTGTTGGAATAAATATTATTGTCATACCTCAAATAAAGTTTCGTAATTTCGTAATTTTTTTTTTTTTTGTATTGGAATTATTACATTTATTTAATTTCTCAAAAACGTTAAACGATGTCGAAATGGTAATCATATATGTTAGAAAACTAATCATTTAGAGTAATTCGCTCGAAAAAACTATTTGCTTATCTCTGCGTACTTTGGAGATAATGAGCATCTTAAGTAGTTTATTTTTACTACTCAAACTGTAGTTTGGTACGAGTTGAACGTTAAAAATAGGATCTCTGTTGATAATTAACAACGTTGATAACAACTCACACTTAATAGGAAGTTATTCGTTCACTAGCGCCACCACTTAATTTTCATGAATTGTGGTGAATTTGGGACTTCTTGGCAAAAACTGTTGTCCATACGACAACAGTTGGGAATGAATCGGCAGACGGTTAGTTATTCCGCCAACCTAAACATGAAATAGGCCCATTGTCATAAACATGCACTATTTGCATGAACTACTGCCATGAGATCAAAATATCAAAGTCTATTGTGTACTGGTAGATATAACACTGCTTTGCTTAAAAAAAACATGATAGGTATGGCACCTATTATATTTAACAAATTGCCAAATTGTATTAAGGATCAGCACTTAATAAAATTCAAGAAACTCCTGTCGTCGTTGCTGACAGAGAAATGTTATTACTCTGTTACCGATTTTATAAATGATAAATTGTAATATTTGCTTCACCTTATCTCATTTATAATGTAAATAATTTTAGAGTTAGCTGATTCATGATCTCCTTTTGAATTTAAGTATCTAGTTCTAAATATTTGTAAGTTAACTACTATATTTTTGTATGCCGACAGGCAGAATGTACTGGGAATATATCTAAAACTAACACCATTATTGTAACACCTGCATTCCATACAAATAAAGAAATTATTATTATTATTATTATTTGGCCAACGGATAGCCAACGACGGGCCTGCTGTTACTATTCCTACTGTTGGGTGATTTTTGTAGGGATTTAAGTTATGATTACAACATTGGACCAACTAACGCGGGCCTGCTGCTTCTATTCCTACTGTTGGGAGATTTTTGTAGGGATTTAAGTTATGATTACAGCATCGGTCCAAATTAAAAACCCTTCAATGGGCCAATTACTGCTACTCCAATGGGGTGGTAGTGGGGTGCGCGGGGAGCGGGCGGCGGCACGCGTCGCCCTGCCCGCCCGCCATTTTGTTATTCATTTGTGTACCTGCTAGACCAGGGTCGTTAATTGAGGTTATGTGAAAAAAGTGTAAATACAAAAGTTGCAGATCTTTTTATTACCTTCAACTTTGCGATTTAACTTTTTTCCATAGTACTTGTAGTTTTGCCGAAAATCGAGATAAACCGTTTTTTACCATTAAAACCTCTTCCACTTCCCGACCTCAGATCGCCCGTAAATTATTTTTTCTTTAATTTTTGTTATATTCTCTTCCTTTTCCAATGGGTTTCATCCTACTATAATTTTTCTTTCAGTTTTTACCATTTTCAAAGGCTTCAGCCCTGGTCTATGCGGCTGCGGAGTGTTTGTGAGTGTTTATTTTACTCAATACTCAATACTCAATATCTTTATTGCTTTTCCATAATGTGTACTTAGGTGGTAACTATATAATTTAGATCATTATGGACCCTGTAGGGCACAGCAAAAGGGTAGGAGAGAGGAAGCCCTGTTTTAGGTATAGGAACAAGTTTTAACTTACAATCAAAGTCAGGAGATCGACAATAAGATACTAACATTTCACTAATCTATTTTTTATGTATTATTTTATCTGCAAATGTACCTATATATTTTAGATTATTTTTATATACCTACCTGTTTATATGTATTATAATTCTCTTTATTCATTTATATAAATTGTTTTTCTTTGACAAATTATTACTTCTTATTTATTCATTATAATATTTTTTTTTTTTTATTCCCGTTAACAAAGATATTAGCCTGATTTCAGACTGGCAGGCTGTGTTTTAGGTTAGTTTAACTAACTAAACTAAAACACAGCCTTCCAGTCTCATGTTTGTGAGTGTTTGTTTTGTTCGCATCAATAAAGATATTAGCCTGATATCAGGCTGGCAGGCTTTTTTAGTTTAGTTAGTTATAGTGTTTGTGAAAGTGTTAAATGTACAAAGTTGTGGAGTTTTATGACGATGATGGTTACGGTGGGGAACTTGGTGTGGTGGGTGAAGAATGGAAGACGCCACGGAAGACTCATTGCATGTGTGTTACAAAACGTCTAAACATCGTCGCTGCACATGAACCTTATCGGCTTCAAAATAAGGTTGGTTTATCAAAACGCGATGTGATTTGAAAAACCAACCTTATTTTGAAGCCGATAAGATTCATGTACAGCGACGCGCGTACGGCCGGCGCTGGCGTACCCATAACACGTTTTCGTCGGGCCTTCGTAGGGCAATGTACGTTGGCCCCATCGCAAGTTGGGCCTTCGTGGGCAAATCCACGTAGGCCATCAGTTGTGGGCCCAACACGCAAACTGCCCGTCAATTGTATGCATTTGCCAACTAACCAGAGGTATGTGGCCCAACTAAATGCCAATAAAAAATGCTACTAGGGGTATTAGCATACATTATGCGTTTCATAAACAATAGCCGCACAAAACTAAAAGCAAAATGGCTTACCAGTTGCCTATCGATGAATGAATTAAAGAAAAAAGAAAGAAATAAAATACATTTATTTAGCACAGACTAAAAGGCACACATGACACAATATATAATTAGATATTTCTATTAGAACTTTAACCCGAATAGCACAACAATAATCTTTCTTAGATGTTTATAAAACGGGTCCATATTGGCTCACCTAAAGTTCTTTACCCGAAATTGTTCTTCCTAATGATTTGTAATCCGAATGATCACTCTTCCTAAAATTTTTCATCCTAAAGTTTTCATTCATACTATTTGTAGTGCTACCGGCGATGTTCATAACACTCATGTTTCCTAAAATTGTAATTAATAATATCATTCATGTAAATATATTCAAACCCCTACTGTTTTTTATCATAACGCTTTTATCCCTAAACATAATTACCATAATATTCATTCAGGTGAGAGTGTCGTCTTGGGGGTACTATGAAAAAAATACTTAGAAAAATTTCGCGACCAATTTCGAGGTAGCGCTCGCCGGCCGCTGCCGCGGCACTGCTCGCTTCGCTTGCTCGGCTCGCGCGTAGTTGGTCACAGTTCTAAACTAACCTAACCTATGGATATCTTTTTGACAACCATATATAAACCATTGCAGATTTATTCTGACAATGGCACGACTTTTGTAGGAGCACTCGATTAATTTTCAAAATTTTTAGATTCTTCAAAAACTGATATTTTAAATTTCACTACTAATAACTCCATAGAATTTACATTTATTCCGCCATACTCGCCTCATTTTGGTGGTTTGTGGGAGGCCGGGGTCAAGTCCTGTAAGTTTCATTTATAAATGTCGCATTATAGGCAATGCACATTTCACCTAAAGGAAGTTAAGTACGGTATTGGCCCAAATTGAATCTGTTCTCAACTCCCGACCTATGTACCCAATGTCCACAGACTCGAACGAAGTGCTTCCCTAAAGTCCTGCTTATTTCCTGATTGGCCGACCGCTCACCGCACCCGCGAGTCGGGATCTCACTTCGACGGCTACACAGCGCCTACCGCGATACGATCGCGTGGAACAGATGAGACAGAACTTCTGGCAACGCTGGTTAATCGAGTACATATCTGAGTTCCAGAAGAGAACCAAGTGACAACTCAACCAGCAGTGCTATTCTATATCTCACCATGCAAACATAGGTGAAGTGAGCGTGGAGTTAGCTGTCAATAGTGTCAATCTCAAGCATTAGGTGTAATTACAGCTCACGTCAAGCTCACTTCCCTAAATAGATATATTGTGAAAAAGACCTCAAAACCATTGTAAAACGATATTATACGCTATCATAAGGAGCCATGTCTCTGATGTCACCCAACGACACTGACACGAAGACGACCTGATGCAGAAATCCCAACATAATCCTTTTTATATCCTACCAGTGTTACCTTACTTCAAACGTTTACCACCATATTGAACCAATCACAGATCATCATACAATTTGGCGTGATAAAAGAATATTTAGAATTATGTTTATTATGTAATCTAATTATATTAGAAATATAGCTAGTTAAGTGGGTCGAAGATTTTGATATTTTGGACAGTAGCTTTCTTTTTGTCAGTTGTTTATTATTGTCAGATTTTATTTTGTTTGTGAATGTAAATGTGCCAATTGTAGGATTCTATGTACTCCCAGGGTTTTTGTCGTTCCGTCGTTTTTAAAGTCCATGGTGGTCTGGTTAAGGTCTGATGATGATAAGCTTTCAATCAAGGTCGGGTCGTTGCTTGACCACTTCCGTAACGTTAGACCAGCTCCTCTCAGCTTGTTGTTGTTTTTTGATTTGTTGGGCTCGCTCGATGGAATTGCTACCACTTAGTACGTCTTCAACATACATGTTGTTTGTAATGACGTCTGCTGCTAACGGATATTTCAATATATTTTTTTATTTTTTTGGGTAATTTTTTATCCCTGGTCAATCTTCTTTCTAATTCCATGAATTGTGCTACTGCACGTGGTTTTGATTTACCCAAAAACTGATTAAAATTAGGCTTCATCGGCAAACGAACTGCATATTTGCCATTTTGTAAGCGCGTTGTTGTTGCAATAAAACCTCGCAATATCTCTCGTATGTCGTCATTGAATTGCATGTATACCCGTTGATGTCTTCCACTTCCCAATACTTTGTCAAATCATCAACTTGATTTATAACGATGTTGTAGTTTAAGGTCTTGTTGACGTTGCCTGACAGAATCCACCCTAAATGTGTCTGTTGAGCTAAAGGGTCTTTAACCTCTCCCTTAGCCAAGCCATTCATTAGACTTTCAGAAAATACGTATGCATCTAGAAGTATGTCAATGGGCCTAGATATGTTGTGGTCTGGATTGGCTAGTGTAATGTCTGTCACGTGAGCTCAAGGCTTCTTTGCGCATGTAACGTTAGGCAGATTATTTACCACCTGTTACTGAATGATAAACAGATTTCCCTAGTTAATCAAGTTTACAAGGAAAAAATCCCACGTTCCATTCAGCATTTTATTTGACAAGACCAAGAGAAACAATAAAAATATCAAACAGACAAAATAGACAAAACGTAAAAAAGTAAAACATAAACAATATAAAAAAGGTTCCAATCGGCCACATGCTCCCCTTTTTTAAAGGAGTACGATTTTCCTTAATGCCCGCCTTAAAATGCCCGCTTGGGCTCGAACATCCACCACCCACGGCATCACGGCTCGGGTGCTGAGCCGTGATCACGCCTCGTGGCCAGGTTTCCCTCGGCAAGTCCCCGTCACAGACGAGAACCGAGTCCCCGACCTTGACGGTGACATCTACTCCCGGCACGCGACGGAGCGCCAAAGCTATGTCAATCTATAATTAAATATTGTATTACTTCTTGGGGTAGCGCACCATTCCTCTCGAAAGAGCTCAGAGAGCAATTTTAAAGGTAGCAAACTTCCGTCCCTTCTTCTTTTACCCACAGATCTACTATATAAATCCTGCAATTTACTAACTGTTCGCCAGCTTTTCATTATGGACTTAGTATTAAAACAGCACACCATGCTTGCCTACAATGCCGATAACACTAACAAGAGACGGAATGATCTAGTATGCACATCTAATGCAACCTCTAAACATGTTATTGTAGAAAGATTTTTAACATTCTTAGGCCCCATAGACATAGAAAACTATATACCACTGCTTGGCGTGTCGCTGTAAGGGACAGAAAATCAAGGTACTTGAAACTTTAGGGTTACCCACTTCAAAATGGTTTTACCCCCAATGTTCAGATGTTTTTCAATCTCTATTATCTACTTTGTACAAACGCACAGGGTTTATAAATAGAAACAAAACATCTATACCCAAAGTCTGAAATTCAGATAATTTATGTAAACAAAAGGTATAACATATCAAAAAAAAAAATCTTCGTAATGGTTATTTATATAAAATGGCGAAAAAAAAAGGTGCCATTTTCTTTTAAGTACTGATTTTAAGAAATAATAACTATAAAATAATCATACCGTAATTATTTTTATAAATTTTCGGTTTTAAATAAAGTTATTAAAAAAGGAGATTTTCTGGTATAAAATATTTTATGGTACTGGTAACAATGCAGGAGATCCATACATTTTCAAATTTTTTACATCTTCAACAACACTAATATTACAACTATCATTTATAGATTCATATCGTAAGTACCATATCTTGCCACATTTTGGATGAAAACTGTTTTGAATGGAAATCGATTTTGGGATCAGCCCTTTCAAGTCCACTGCTAGACGTAGGCCACGTCTAGCAGTGGACTTAAAAGGGCTGATTATGACGATCATAATGCCGTGTCTCCGACAAACTACACAAAACATTGTTTGGCAACGGTATTTTGTTTGCATAGTTCTAAAAATTATTTAATTTTAATTTTATAGACGATTATTTACAAAAAAAAAAAAATATGATAAAATGCTTTGCACCACTGTTCTGTCATTTTGGCAGTGACTTTTCTTGACATTACTTTGTTTACATAAATTATCTGAATTAGAGACTTTGGGTATAAGTCAAAATAGTTTATTCATAGTAGGAGTTCTTTCACCTGCGGGAAAAAGAACATTTAAAGAATACAGCATAAAAAATCTTTTTATCTCCACTTTCATCCATAATTCCCTTGATTTTGGTTTGGCGGGAAATCTGAAAGTTTTTAACACTTTAATACCTACTACAAATACAATATTTTAAACTATAAAAAGATACTAAAAGGTAAAGATGTAATATTACGTCCAGTGAAAAGTGGAACAAATTTGCTGCCAGCGCTATACATACACTCTAATAAAGCATTCATCTGAAATGATTGATGAAGGTAATTTATTTTATTGGCGTACAATTTTCCCCTAAAATGGGGAAGTATTCGAGTAAAAAGTAGGCAGCACTGAGCTTGGAGGTTATGTAAAGAATAATAAATAATAAAAACATAATTCAGCTCTCATTTTATCTTGAAACAGCTGTATATTTATTTTAAGAGATTAAAAACCATATTAGTTGAAAACCTTCACTGTCTTTCACCGAATAAACTAAAATACTTAGCTACTTACGAATGAAAGGACAATCCGGCAATTTTCTTCTCACTATCGCTTTTGCAACCAAAAACACTGCACCTTACCATTTTGCAGCAATAGCTAAAGTCAATCCTCAACAAAAAAACACAAAATAATTAGTATTTTTCGAAATAACAAATTAAATAAGTTAAAATTTCGTCGCAACCACTTTTCGAACGCGTATCAAACGTCAAACTTTGTTTAGAAAATGAAGTGCTGTCCTTGAAAAACGCAACACGCGACAGGGACAGAAAATGTTAGGCTCTGTCTCTTTTCTTTACAAGCATCTTGTATATATTTTTCTTTTTCTTGTGTAAGACAGAAGATGACCAGCGGTCTATAGTTTTCTATGTCTACGTTAGGCCCATTCCTGTACAATAGATTAAATAGAAAACTAAGTATCTATAAACTTAGTTCCTATAGTTAGCTGTAAAAAAATTATACTTAAATATTTACTAACCATCGACCCATCGACTATGCACAGACATTAGACCTACTTATTGTCTGCAAATAGGACTGTTAACATGCTATTTTACTTTTATTTACATAAGTTTTAATTTAGTTTTAGTATTTATGCACTTTCTAGCCTGAAGCACAGGTTCAACCTAGTTTATATTAATCTATGACCTAGTTCAGGCAAATTAGCAACTGTGCGCTATTTTAATTACTAAGCTATCCAAGTATCCATTGTAAATGTTTGCCCTTTTTATAAATAAACGATTATTATTATTATTATTTATCATTGCTTGCTTTGGGGAATACACCTACTCTCCCGACACAGAACACACTCAAGCACTCAAGAGTCTCCCGAGTACTGCTCACTGACAAGTGAAGTGACAATGACATTGACATTTTCACGTCATTTGCCACAGGTGTCTCCCGAGTACTACTCACTGACAATTACATTGACATTTTCACGTCATTTGCCACAGGGCTGCCAGCCCTAAAATTAAATAATGTTTGTATTTAGTGATGCCAGATTTTTTTTTTCAACACTTGTTTAAAAAAAAAAAAAAAGACGTGTGGCACTCGGGGACTGCCGCGGTAAAGCTATTGCATAGCATTTTGTATCAACTTATGCAATTATAATTATTTATTTATTTTATTTATGCAGTATTTCTTTTTCTTTGATATTAATTCAAGTTACACTTTTTGAGCGTGGTGACCGATAAGAAAACAAATTTTTCTTTTATTAAATAAACAAAGAGTATATAATATTAAGAGACGGGAGTCCCATAAATAAAAATGAAAAACGTCGCTTGTATGAAACGTGAGCTAATAATGAATACCAACATAACAGAAATGACACGGACTGCAGACATGACATAAAGCTGCCAACATAATAACAAGATAGGGATGTACTACTACTCACTCGTAATTTTTATCGATATGTTGCTGTAAAAAATTTCGGGTTTTAGGATCCTGACATTTTTACGGTTTCATTCTTAATAAATTTAAGGCAAAGGTCACTTAGGCCAACGGTAACTTTCGATTTGAACTAAGGTTACGTGGTAATTTTCTTACAAAAAGAAACCAGCTACGGCTGTGATTCCACGTTGGCGTAAGCGGAGTTCAGAGACAAATCCCATTGTATAGTCTAGATCTAATCCGAGGTAAACTTGACTATAAGATGAGATTTGCTGTGATGATAATAAAATAAAACAAAACTTTGGACTTAAGTTTTTTTATAATAATTAGAACACCTTTTCCTTTCTATTGATCATTCAATTGGCAATGGTTCAGCAGTTGATGTTGAAGGTACTGAAATGTAGAAAACACGTTGCTTATTAACTGACACATGAACAAGTGAATTCAAATTTAATTCTAATCTTGAATAGTTACTTGGGCTTAGTCTCATTCTTTTTATCACATTTTCATTTGAAAAAGGGTCTGTAATAGACAAAAAAGTATCTGTAATATTTACAATTGATACATTCAATACAGTTAATCAAATAGTAAATTGAATTTAATAAGTTTAAAATAAACATAAACCTTACCCGCAATAGAACATATTTTCCTGTCTTTTGAACATTCTACTGGCAATGGTTCAGCAGTTGATGTTGAAGGTACTGCAATAAAAACAAAATGTAGTCATTCACTTCTAATTCCAAAAACAATGAAGGGTATCGTAGTTGGGATGAATTAATCCCAAGAACCGAATTAACATTGTAGTTGAAAAACATGTTTCCCCATACTTTCCAACTGCATAATAATAATGTAAGTACACACAATATTGAGTAATTTACCATGTTATTTTAAGACCATAGACTTCTTAAAGGTTTTGCTGTAATCTTTAAGTATAGAACTCTACACTGTATTTTTTTTAATGTTAGGATCAGCAGTTTCGGAGATAAGGGGGGAAATGGTAAATTTTCATCTATTTTCTTTTTTTTTAATGTTAGGATCAGCAGTTTCGGAGATAAGGGGGGAAATGGTAAATTTTCATCTATTTTCTTTAATAATTTTCATTAAAAATGTAAAATGAAATGAAAGGACTTGTCAAGAGGATTTTTTTTTAAATAATTTTAAAAAAAGTTCTCTTGTCAAGTCCTTTCATTTCATATGTCACATGATACATTTTGCATGTGTACCAAAATGCAACTTAATCGGTCCAGTAGATGAAGGTACATAAGGGTTCCGTTTTTTCATTCGGACGTACAGTACCCAAAAAAAAAAACTTACTAGATGTACCAGTCCAAGAATCGCAGTAGTCGAAGTAGAAGATAACTCTGCAAAATATAATTGAACATGAGTTACTAAAGTAATCGGAAAGGGTGAGTTAGGATGAATTACGACTGGAAAATAAAGTCTTACCTGTTTGCTCACTTTTGAAGATGTGTAGTGGAAATCTAACGAACAGCTCATCTGCCATTGGTTCTGCAGTAAGTTCTACAGACGGAGTAGCATTTTTTCTTAGTTGTGTCTTCTTTTTATTGAAATCCTTTGGTAGAAAATGACTGCCACAAATATGTTCCAATTGATGTAGCTTTTCAATGGGTACATACACCAAGTCTTCTTTCCCGTAACTTTAACCCATTTTTTACATCTAGCTGGAACATTTTATTACATTATTATGATTATAATAGTAGTGTATTTAAACTTATATCTTTTATTATTTTGGTTTTGCAGTATTAATAGAATAACAGAGAAAATTAAATGAAATGGGAATATTATAATAATAAAAATATCGACGGTCGATAAAAAAGTAACATGCGTCAAGCACTAGCATATTGATAGGTTACTTTGTAATTTTGTAAATTTTCGACTTTAAATCAAGTAATTTATTTTCTGTAAGAGCTTATCAATGTTTTTTAACATAAAAATTGAAAATATATGCTTACCTATCTTCATTCAAAGGAAATTTGGCTATGAAGATTCGCATTTGACCATCTGACCGGCCGGATCTTATAACACATATTTCACACGTTTTGTAATGCATTGCAACTTAAATTACGTCACACGTACATACATAAATACAACAATAACTCTAATTTACGATAAATATCCACAAAACACAGAATAAAAACAAAAAAAGCGCTTTGTTGACAAAGTTCTTGACAACAAACAAGACAAGAATATGGCGGCCGGTAGCTATGGCGGCTGAGTAGCGTAGTGCGATAGAGTCGAATAGATGTTAAAGCGAGACAGCGATAGCGTGAGGTTTTTTCGTTACGGAATTTCTGGATTCGGTCCCCGCGCTCAAGGCCCGCGATAGAAGCTATGCAATAGCTTAAAAACGGGCGACTGTAAAAAAAATTTAATACCCCAAAACATCACAATAATTACCCTCTTTCAGCCCATATAGCTCAGAAGGCTGTTTCAATTTTCAATTATCTTAGTACCAAGCCCCATACATTTATTGAACGTCTCCTTTAATTCGTTTAAAACCTCATAAGGGATCATTTTACTCATCATTATGAATAACTATTACTATGGGACCAAACCTGAAATCGCGAAAATTCAAAATCCAGATTGTTAAAACTATAAAATAGACCAGATAAGGGCATAAGAAGCACAAATATTTTTAGTTTTGTTAATAAAATACTCATGATATTGTAACGGTAAAGTGTAACTTGATGTCACACTATGCCACTTACGCCAATATTTATTTTTTATTTATTTATTTAATTCAGACACAGTGATCCATATTTTTGTTAGTATACTTAAGAATTATGTTAGTAACCAAAGATTCAAATACACAACTACAATCAAACTATTATATATGATGCACCTCGAGTCCTATAAAGTTTGTACATGAAATAAATAGTATAGGACCATTAAAGGTAACTCATATTTTCAGTTTTCCTAATTAAATACGCGTCATAGATTAGGTTGCATAACTCGAGACGGATGTACTTTAGAGCTGAGCTGCCATAGTAACTATTGTTTGAATGGAAGTACTCTACACATCTAACAAGGTGGCGTTAGTGTAACATAAAAAAATGGCACCATTTTTGGGCACAGCCCTTTCACTGTGTGTATACACTGGCCTGCAAAAATAAGTATCACAGTTTTAAAATTGCAATAACTTTTTGAGTGCACAAGATATACTTTCAAAACAAAAAGGACTCGAAAAAGAGTTTAATTTTGTACATAAAAACTTCATAGTCGGGAACTTTTTTTTAAGAAATGGCTGAAAAAACTTTTAAATCAAAAATAATCCTTTTCGAATGACAATTTTACCATTCATTTTTTGTTTCTATTTTTGTTTTCAATTTTTTTCTTGATCGATGAGTCTTGTTACAAAAGCTAAGTGAGACAACAGCACATAAATTTATCATGCCTCTTTCACCTGAAGAATGTGCTAGGATCATGACTTTTCTGGAACTAGGCATCAGTATGCGTCGTACTGCAAGAATGGTGGGTGTGACGTTACGAACGGTCTAGAAGGTGAAGCGAAGGTACGAAGAGACTGGAAACCATTTGAGGAGACCTGGCAATGGCAGACCCAGGTGTACTAGTGCCCGAGAAGACCGTTATATTGTTTCCACTGTGTTGAGAAATCGCCACCTAAATGAAGTTGAAGTCCAGCAACAGCTTCTTCAGTCCCGAAGGGACTACATTAGTGACAGTACAGTGAGAAGACTGGCTGAAGCAAACCTGAAACCCCGAAGACCAGCGAGTGGCCCCAAACTCGAGAGAGAGCATCGAGTAGCGAGACTGCGCCCGTGAACACATATAGTGGGATCAAGAAGAATGGTCAAGAATTTTGTTTACAGATGAGTCTCGATTCTCATTTTACACTTCTGATGGAAGGCGAAGTGTCTACAGGCGACCTGGTGAGCGATACCTTCAAGCCTGCTTCTCAGAAAGAGTCCAGTACGGTGGAGGCAGTGCACATGTATGGGCTGGCATATCTTCAGAAGGTCGCACTGAGTTAGTGGCCATAGAAAATGGCACTCTGACTGGGGAAAGATATGCCCAGGAGATTCTCAATGAGTATGCAGGGCCGTATTTAGTAAATATGGGTGATGAATCGATGCTGTTGCATGATAATGCCCGGCCATACACGGCTCGGGTCGTGCAAGAGTATATTCCGGAGGTTGGTATCAGCGTGATGGCTTCGGATGGTTTTGGATCTCAACCCGAATGAGCACGCCTGGAATGAGCTAGGGAGGCTAGTATAAAGCCGCAGTCCACCACCTACCACCCTCAGGGCACTAAAACAGGTCCTGATAGAAGAAACCTCGTGTTCAGTATGCCAAATCGACTCGAAGCTATAAGCAGAGCCCGAGGAGGCAATACCAGTTATTAAAAAATAAATAACATGTAAAACATACTTGTAAATGTTAATTGAGTTTTATGACACTAAGCTAAAAATGGCTATTTTTATTGTTTTATCTTTTTTTAGATTTAAAAAATGTTAATAATGTATGTATTTACTATATGTAGTTTCAAAGAAAGCTGATAAAATTTTCTATAAAACGTTTTTCATTTTAAATCTCTAACTTCTGAAGTTTAGAAAAAATTTAAATATTAAAAGTGTAGTAGGTACTTAGTTTTGCAGGCCTGTGTATTTAGAGGAAGTACAGGGAAAAATCTGAAATCCATACATTTGTAATTAAATCATAAAAAATATAGTCTTCAATTTTACGTTTTTGGAACTGAATTTCGGGAAAAGCTCGGAAAAAACTGCGAGACCCAAATTCCGAACTATTTATAATATGTATGTTGCAACAAGTGCGGAACCGTCGCGTCGCGTCGGTGGGCGAGTCCGACTCGCACTTGTCCAGTTTTTTTATGTATGTTCTAAAAATTCTTTTTTATTTGAAAGGGTAAAAACAAAACTAAAAAGCGAAAAATAAAAAATAGTTAAATTTATTTTTAAATAAATGTATTTTTTTTCAGACGGTACAAAAGTCGGTCTAATAATATTTGTAATGTGGTGCAGTATATGCGTGACGGTGGTGGTGTTGAACGTGCACTTCCGGTCGCCGCAGACACACACGATGGCACCGTGGGTGCGGCGCGTGTTCATCCACGTGCTGCCGCGCCTGCTGGTCATGCGGCGCCCGCACTACCGCGTGGACCCGCACCGCAGCCGCTTGTGAGTATACCGTCCGGCGACCACGCACTCGCGCTTGCCGAGTGCGCAGCGTGAGTCATGTGTGCGGCTTGCAGTGCGGGGCTGGTGACGGCGGGGAGCGAGAGCACGCCGTGGGACGAGGGCTCGCCGCTAGGCGTGGGGCCGGGCGCGCTGGGCGGGCCTGCCTGCAGCGCGTGCCGCACGTGTCGCATGCACGACGCGCCCGCGCTGTGTGATGCGCTGCGCCGCTGGCATCGCTGCCCAGAATTGAATAAGGCCATCGATGGCATCAACTATATTGCTGAGCAAACGCGCAAAGAAGAGGAGTCTACTAGGGTAAGTTCACCTCTTCCGGTGCGTCTACTCTCGATTCCTTTTCGTTATACTGGCTTCAATCTTACCGGGTTTGTGTTCCATAGGTGAAAGAGGACTGGAAGTATGTCGCGATGGTGCTGGACCGATTGTTCCTGTGGATCTTTACGCTGGCCGTGGTAGTGGGCTCGGCTGGTATCATTCTCCAGGCGCCGACGCTGTATGACGAGCGCGCTCCCATTGACGTGCGTCTTTCGGAAATTGCGTATGCGACGGCCAAACCGCGCCCGCCGCCGCCGCGCTAGACACTGCCGCGATACACGCGATGTCGAAGCGCCACACGCCGACGTGCTCGCGCCGACGTGATCGCGCCGACGTGATCGCGCCGACGTGATCGCGCCGACGTGATCGCGCCGACGTGCTCGCGCCGACGTGATCGCGCCGACGTGCTCGCGCCGACGTGCTCGCGCCGACGTGCTCGCGCCGACGTGCTCGCGCCGACGTGCTCGCGCCGACGTGCTCGCGCCGACGTGCTAAACGCCGTCGCGCAGGGCGCTGCCGCGTTATGCGCAGTTTTTTTATAATTTATTTGTTACGGTGACCCAGAGACACCATAAATGTCCGTTTGTATTTTGCCGGCGTCCTGGGTCTCCGCAAAACGTAATTTTACGATGTTGTAAATAATATACATACATATTATAGTTTATACGACGAAACGACACGATCGAAAATAAGTCGAATTTCTTTTGATAGAGACGAAATAAAACGATTGTTTGTAAATTACGCAGTTTGATTACATAAATAAAAAATCCTTAAAGAAATCCCTAATGAACATAAAATATCGCCGTACTGACATCGGTGTAGGAAAAACATCGCAAGGAAACCTGGACATTGAAATCGCCAACCCGTCTTGAGCTTTTATTTATTTTTATCGCCGTACTATTATAGTTTCTAAATATAACGGGAATACTTTGGGGTAGGTATTTATTAAATGAATGCCTATACAATCCTTTAAATGAGATTATTTCTTGAAGATAGCTATGTATGGATAAGCAAAGCAATACCTAATAGTTAGATAAATTAAAAAAATTAAAAACCCTAAACACATTCAAAAACCTCTAAAAGATAATACAATATTTATGTATTGGCCCTTTAACATTAGTCGTAGGTAATATTTTGGTCCAAGCGTTGTCGCTTAGGGGGTCGGCTTATCAAACTAAGAAGTTAACAGTAGTTACCCTTTCTACAATAGCATACATTCATTATTAGAGGCAGCAAGGAGACGGCTGTCGTAATTTGGCTGTTGATGACGTTGTCCTAGTCCTGGATCCTGCCCTACCCCGAGGAGTGTGGCCTATGGGGCGCGTGACTAAAGTGTACCCGAGAAAAGATGGGGTCGTGCGCGTAGCTGACGTTGTCACTAAAGGCGGAACGCTGAAGAGGCCCGCTAGAAAGTTAGCCGTCCTGGAAAGGCTCCAGTAGTTGTTGCGACTTCGCTGCACGGGGGGGTGATTTTGCAACCTTTTTATATATATTTATGTTTTTTTACTCTTTTAGATTTAAAAAAAAATAAAGTTAGTTGTGTCAGCGCTTCGTAATTTTACTCAAATACTCAAATCTTTATTGCATTCCACAATGTATAAGCTTAGGTGGTAAACATAAATTAAGAAACAATCGTGGATCCTGTCGGGCACAGCAAAAGAAACAGGAAGTAGAGAAGACGACTTATAATCTAACATAATTTAAAATAATAATAAAAATAAAACATTTGTATTTTAATTGCATTGCTAGCTATTGATACAGTCCACATTTTTCCTACATTTTTTGGTTAACTTCTTGTTTGGATTAGCCGACCCCCGAAGCGACGACAGCCTCGATTGAGTCACCTGTCAAACAAAAAAAAAAATCGGTTCAGCCGTTTGGGAGCTACGATTTTGCAGTCAGACACATTGTATATACAGATACATACAAACGTTAAACTTATAACACCCCTCTTTTTCCGTCGGGGGTAATTGGTATTGTCCCGTTTTAATTAACTATCTATACATATAATAAAATCGTACCGAAGTCAAAACTGTACATTGAATATTTTCAAAATAAATAATTGCCACGAGGTCTGGGAACGATCCTGATGCCGAAAATTTATTTTTTAGAATGTTTGTCTGTTTATCTGAATGTATGTTCCAGGATCACGAAAAAACTACCGGACAGATTTTGTTTAAATTTTACATAGATATTCCTTAAAGGTCTTATCAAATTACTAGGTACAAATTATCACGCTATTTACTATGGGGGATGAGCAGTATTGCATTATGTTATGAGATGGGTCAATAAGGGCAGGTACCTTATCCGTGGTCGCTACAAGAAAACAGTCTTAAGAGACTATCCTTAACTTTTAGGAAAAAATTGATCTGCATTTATTAACAGATTTTGAAAAAAAATACAGTCAGCATGAAAATGGGCAATTTTTACAAACAAGTTTTTTGATGCCAATCGATCCTGTTTCTTATAGTATCAAAAAACTCTATGGGACCAACTGAGGTTTGAGTACTAGAAAAGTCAGAAATCGCAAAAAACTTTTCCCATACAGTTCGTAGGAATGATACTGAGATGAGAGCGAACCATATCCATATATTAGGCATACCAGTGTATGACAACAGTCGAATTATTCCATTACTTCGCTGGGTTGAATACATCGATTTAGAATACCCTAGATACACTATCACCTACAAATCAAAGTCGCAAAAGTGTCCCATCGCTAAGTTACAAGTGAGTGCGTCTACTAAGGCAAATCTAAAACACATAATGTACTTAAGAACATTTCAATTTTCCTTACATACAACCTTATGTGAATGGAATTAAGGTGTGGTTTCGAGTGCGCGCGATGGGCGGTTATGACATTTCAAAATTAGACCATCGCGCAAGTCGTAAAATTTTATTGCTCTCAGCTGTGGGTAAGATAATTTTAAACGATACTATTCCTTAAGCAAATGCTTATTAAGTCAAATTCAGTTTACGCCGCGTGACATTCGTAAAAAAATGTTTGCTTTGGAACAGAAGGATAATGGAGTGGTCTTGAAATTTTACTCAGTACTATGTGCTTAAATAAAACAGGTTGAGGTGGTTAAAATTAACTTATTTTTATTTTATTTATTAAGACAATTTAAAAAGATTGATAGATAATGGTGCCGATTCTCTTGTCACAAAATTCTCTAAACTAAGACTATAAATCACCAAAATTTTGTTTATTCCTGTCAAACGACCATATCCTATTCTGAAATTGATGAAAGTGACACAACTTAACTATAATTTAGTTTTACAGCTCTAAGATGGTACTGAGTTTTTAAATTTAATGAAAATGGCAATTTTACTATTCTGAATTTGCGTTTTTAAACTAAAATTTAGATTAAAAAGGTGTGGAATAAAATTAGTTTTCATGAACTAAAATTCACACCAATCACCGACTCTCACGACTTCTGGTGCAAAACCAGTACCTACTGTATATAAGGTGTATCTATTCATACACGAAATATTTTAAGAGAAACATCTTTAAGTCGTAAAAAAGCGAAAGCAGCGAATTTTTTTTTTTTTTTTTTTATCTAAGTGTTTTATATTTCTACATAATTATTATAATTTTAAAATTGCTTGAGACATTTTGCGAAAAAATCCTTTATTTACTTATTCTATGAATGACCCGCCTCGACGCGGTGACGCCGAACGGTGCGGTGGGGTGGCGGCACGAGCGCGGTGAATTTTGATAATTAATCATCATATCAAGTAATTTTGTTTTTTTTTTAATATAATAATATACTCAGAATAAAAAAAAAAAACATTTCCATGGCTTCTTTACCACCTATAGCAGTGCTATTCTGTAACCATCTCACCGTGAAAACGTAGGTGAAGTGAACGTGGAGTGAGCTGTCAATAGTGTCAATCCCAAGCATCAGGTGGAATTACAGATCAGTTCAAACTCACTTCACCTAAGTTTGCACCGTGAGATTTTGACAGAATAGCACTACTGGTGTATCACTTAAAATATTTCGTGCTTATCCCAATATTTTTTTTTTCTTTTCTTTTGCTTATATCTCCAAAATGGTGCGTCCTATCGCAAAAATAATGAAAATTTCGACCCCCTTTTAGGAGCCTTTAAACCGCTATTACTCTACATGTAGGTAATCTTTTTTTTATTTTCCACACAAAAAGTGAAAAATTCCATAAAAAACACGTCGCGGCTGCCCCCCTATGCGCGTCTCCGGCTCTAAAAAAAATCATAGGCAAACAAGTACAACGTTGCGAAGCCATAAAAAAAAATACCACGTGGAGTCACGATTGTCAAATTCGATTAAGTTGTGTCAAACTTATTTTTAAATTTAGAGAATTTTGTTTGCAGAATAGCTTTAAGATTTTCATAGCCAAAAGTAAGGAATTTTAGTGATAGTTTAGTTAGTTTAGTTCGGTGTACAAGAGAATCGGCACCATTAACTCAGCACATTTATTCAGTAGTCACAATATTTTATGTAAAAACTTACTGCAATACATGGAATAACCCCTTTCTTTACTTTCCGAAAGCCTTTCTTCGTATAATACATGTCATTTTCTGAGAAGTGACAAGAGCGAACCACACTATTTTTTTTTATAGAATCATTTGGCTTAAAAAAATCTTCACTCCTCTCATTAGCTATAATTTTTCGCCATTTTTCCCTTTCAATTAATAATAACTATAATATAAAAAACACCAATCACCATTCAAATAAATTTTGCTCATCTCCGGACAGGCTATAGTTATTCTATGTTAATTCCATATTATTGACATACCGCAGAAAGAAAAAAACAATAAGCGACTCTATTCATTTAATATTTGACTATGTTCCACTTTATACATCTTCCATCTCCTTTCCACTTAAGACAAGTGCTGCGCGAGGGAAAAAGCACAGTTGTATCGAGACACATTTCAAGCGTTGACGGTGTATCTAGGGTATTCTTAATCGATGGTTGAATAGGAAACGAATACCTATAGCAGAAGGTACAGATTTAATCTTTTAAATGATTATCATACCTTTATGGATCTAAGCAGTCAATCATGACTTATGCTATTTCAGTCAACTTTCAACAAAGCAATGCAAATCTCGTCATAATCGTAGAACAGTGACGGATCTGACATATCAACGCTTTCCGCTACAAAGGGCGTAACTCCAAATCCCATACTTTTGGCTATGAGCAAAATAGCGAAAAAAAAAAACTTTCTTAAATAACTCTTTTGTTTTTATAGTTATAAAATTGAGTTCTAGGATGAAAGGTCTAAAATTTTGGCTGTCTTTTGCCTCATTTAATTACAATCATTTACGAAAGTTATTAACAAAGTTAGCATGAAGTTACACCCCTGAAAACGTAAAAAAATTGTATATACAACCCATAATTAAATGACTTGGCAACAAACGTCTGCAGTAAAAACCAGTTATGCACATACAAGGGTAAGTTATATAATTGTAAAGACCATGTTTTTTTGCAAAATATGTGGGTACAACCTGAAATTAATACTAATGCAATGACTCTATAAGCAATTTTATTAATATGGATGGATATAATTGAATTAATAAGGATGGGTAATTTATTTAATTTATTAAATAATTTAAAAATGAAATAAACGGTTTTAATAATCAAAACTGTAGGGTTGCTCTTTGTGAAATTAAAGCCCCGTTGTACTTGGTGATAATTTATTGGCAACATAAATTATGTTACACGTTACAATTATATTATCATTTGACAACCCTAAGTGGAGGAATGAAAGGGACTGCGTGGCTGTCGCCATTCAGACCCCCTAGCTGGCTAGTTCCTGAAGACTGCTGAGCTATCGAAGCAGGAACTAGTCGTACTAAAGTTTAGAGCTGGCTGCGTGGCTACCGCGCTCAGAACCTCTAGCTAGTGAATGACAATTTGTTTTCGTTTAGATGTCTAGATGTGGCCTGCGGAACCGGAGCATCGCTCCCCGTCCGCGGAGGGTTCGCGGTGACCCATTAATATGGGCCCCTCATTTTGGCGCCCTTATACGGCCTCCGGATGTTGGGCCCGCGTAACAGACGCGGGCCCTGTGATAGGGTATCTGAGATTGTTTCTGTAGTCGCGCCGCGACACTGTTGCACAGTGTCGCCTCTTCACGACATCCCGGCGGTCTGTCCCCGCCAGGTGAGACCCCCAGTTACCTGGGGGAGGCCCGGCGAGGACGACCAGAGACGAGATGGCGACTTTGTGGCGCTTCTACAGGTCAATGTAGCCTATACCCGACCCACTTATCAGATCTAGCCAAACCATGACCCGGGTAATAGGCGGAGTATGAGTGTGAGAGCGGCATAGTACTGTAGTGTAACGCCGCCCGGTGAATACGTGTAGTCGCGACCGCAGCTGCGACTATAGAGCTCTCTGCTTTTCCCTTTTTAGCAGCCTTTGGTCTTTCTCTGGGCTTTGGTCTTCTTCCTCTTGCCCCCCTTTCCCGTGACTAGGCTGAAGCCGTCGTCCGAGGTAGAGGGGGAAGAGTCAGAGGATGCGGATGCTGCTGATGGCACAAAAGTGTGATCCGATTCTGAGTCGGTATCAGCGGGACGTAGGGTGGCAGCTCTTACACTGACTGACTCGTCTGTGTTCATGTCGGATTCAGACGAGCCGGCCGGTGCTAATGGCGAGCGAGATCGGGAGCGGGAGGGGGAGCGCGAGCGGGCGCGAACGGACGCCGAGAGGATGGCCTGAGTGAGGGCCCCGAATTTCTTGCCATATTTGGCATGAAAGAAGGAGTCCTCCATCACGACCTTGGTCAAAATGATACTTGCCTGGTTTATAGCCATAATAACATCGATCTCGTACAACAAGTTATGCAAAACGATTTTGACAATGTGGTTCAGTGGGCACATGATAATGGCATAATAATAAATGTAAGTAAAACTAAGTGCATGCTTATTCACTCGCCGTTTCATAAAAACAAAAATAGTTTGGTGGTGCAAGTAAAGGGACATTCGTACGAATGTCTGCATAGCAACAAGCAGTTTTGTCAGTGTTTATATTTAGAAACAGTTACCTCTTATAAGTACCTAGGACTAGTAATAGATAACACATTCACATGGAATCTGCATGTTAATAACGTTTGCAATAAGCTGCGCTCCGTTTTGGGTAAATTGAAAAATCTTAAATGTGTTGTCAGTATGAAAGTACTGTATACCATATATTACGCACTGGCCGACTCAATTATTGGTTATGGCTTGGGTGGATATGGTCTTACATTCCCTACACACTTAAATAAAATTAACATCTTGCAGCTACGGTTACTAAAACTACTCATAGATAAAAAGACTAAAAAAACATTAAATAAAAATTATGAAGAACTGTTTAAAATTTGTAAAGTACTCCCGATCCATTTTAAAAGTAAGTTAAATATCTTGACTGAACAATTTAATAATCAAGACCACAAAGTGGAACGTAAGCATATCTACCCAACTCGTTTATCTAAGAAGAAGACACTTGCTGTTCCAAAAGTAACAAACTACTTTGGTAAGCGCACCAGAAAGTACGTAGTACCAACATTATTGAATGAGCTACCCCCGAAACTGATATCGAATGTCAAGTCTAAGGATCAACTTAAAAAAGTTCTACAAAAACATTATCTCTCATTGTGTCCGTAGCTATGTTTGCAACCAACCTCACGTCTGCGGAAATGTCTTCGACTGTAGGTATATTATTTTATAGTTTACTTAGCACATTAAGCATTAAGTTTTAGCACATTAATTTTCAAAATTTGTAATCCATTGCTAGACGAGAACAACTGCCGACAAACTGTTATGCAGTTTGGCAGACTTTATGTTTGTTATTGTTAATACAGATTTTGAATAAATAAATAAAAAAATAAAAAAAAATCTAAAACTACGTCTCCCATGACGAAGGGGGGGGATTCGGTTCGGGCGGCAATGATGTTGCCGGGGGAATTAATCCTAAACGAACTAATGTCCCTAACTCCCCGGGTGGATTGGCCCGGGGATGAGTGAAGCCTCCCTGCCGGGAATAGGCAGGGAGATGTGTGCTATGGCGTGCCCTAAGCTTGTCAACCCGTCGCCAGTCTTATTGTGCGAACGGGGCCCTACAAGTCCGGCGCGAAGGGTGTAGACACACCCTAAAGACACCGGGTGAGTAGCTGTGGAGGGAAAACTGTCACCAGAGCCGACTAGGAGATCCCCCAAGGCCGGTTAGCTCTGGGACCCGTCCAATTGACTGCCTTGCCCTGATGGGGTTCGGCGAGTGTGATTGGGTCAACTCCCCCTTGGATTCGTTAGCACCGTTAGTATCAACCAAGGACCACGAAACTGGGGTTTTTCCCTGACGGGGTAAAATCACGCGGAACGTTTTTGACGAATCTGTTTAAGAAACCAATACCAACCTGTCTTGAAAAAGACAATAATTGGTATTATATATTTAGTAGTCGGCCTACTAGAGCAATCGTTACGACTGGACGTAATGATTACCGGGCGACGGCGGACACGAGACACGGCACGGGCGCAGCGAGCCGGAGCTGCGGCACACGACCGTTCCGAACGGTGTCGCGACGCGGAATGACCGTACAAGCGCACCAGGGCGGGCGCAGGGAGCGGGAGCAGCGTAACGACCGTCCAGGGCGGAGGTCGAACGGAGAGTGACAATTTGTCGCTTAGATGTCGCTACGCCCCCGCAAGGGGGCGTGGCCTGCGGAACCGGAGCATCGCTCCCCGTCCGCGGAGGGTTCGCGGTGGCCCATTAATATGGGCCCCTCCTTAGGTCAGCCTCGGACGGCTTTCGGATGATGGACCCGCGTTGCTCGACGCGGGTCCTGTGATAGGGTATCTGAGATTGTTTCTGTAGTCGCGCTGCGACACTGTTGCACAGTGTCGCCTCTTCACATTCCGGCGGTCTGTCCCCGCCAGGTGAGACCCCCAGTTGCCTGGGGGAGGCCCGGCGAGGACTTTCGACTTATGACGACTTTATGGCGCTTCTACAGGTCAATGTAGCCTATACCCGACCCACTTATCAGAGCTAGAACTGAGCTAGGGTCAGTTGTCCGCTACCAGGTCGCGGGGCAGGGGTCTTGCGTCAGGCGGGCGCGTGTGCCAGGGCGCTATCGGCTTGACATGGGGCCAAGCAGATGCGTCGGCACGCGCGAACATGCCTTTCGCGAGGTGCCGCACGAACTCATCCAGGCTCTCAATCCCGAGGTCCCGGTGTAGTACGCTATTCCTCATGTAGCGAGGAGCGTCAACAATGGTCCGCAGCGCTAAGTTCTGTTGCGCGCGGAGCAGCTTTCGGCTCGACTCGCTCGTGGGAGCGTACCAAGCCGGGGCGGCGTACGTCAAGATTGAGCGTACGTATATTTTGTACACGCTCAATATTTTTATACAGTAACTAATAAACTTGTCTCTTGTCCCCTTTGATGTTATCAGACTATTTATTGTCTCCGTCTTTATCTCCGTACCCAGCTCCTGCTCAATCTCATATCTCTCCCGGTCGTTAACAGGGGAATCAGTCAGTATATGTAGTACAGTTTCATTTTTGTCAGGGTCACATATGCAAGACGGGCTTTCCTTGCACCTGAACCTGTTCAGGTATTCGGAAAACCCACCGTGCTCCGTCAGTATTTGTGTCAATGTACCAATACCAACCTGTCTTGAAAAAGACAATAATTGGTATTATATATTTAGTAGTCGGCCTACTAGAGCAATCGTTACGACTGGACGTAATGATTACCGGGCGACGGCGGACACGAGACACGGCACGGGCGCAGCGAGCCGGAGCTGCGGCACACGACCGTTCCGAACGGTGTCGCGACGCGGAATGACCGTACAAGCGCACCAGGGCGGGCGCAGGGAGCGGGAGCAGCGTAACGACCGTCCAGGGCGGAGGTCGAACGGAGAGTGACAATTTGTCGCTTAGATGTCGCTACGCCCCCGCAAGGGGGCGTGGCCTGCGGAACCGGAGCATCGCTCCCCGTCCGCGGAGGGTTCGCGGTGGCCCATTAATATGGGCCCCTCCTTAGGTCAGCCTCGGACGGCTTTCGGATGATGGACCCGCGTTGCTCGACGCGGGTCCTGTGATAGGGTATCTGAGATTGTTTCTGTAGTCGCGCTGCGACACTGTTGCACAGTGTCGCCTCTTCACATTCCGGCGGTCTGTCCCCGCCAGGTGAGACCCCCAGTTGCCTGGGGGAGGCCCGGCGAGGACTTTCGACTTATGACGACTTTATGGCGCTTCTACAGGTCAATGTAGCCTATACCCGACCCACTTATCAGAGCTAGAACTGAGCTAGGGTCAGTTGTCCGCTACCAGGTCGCGGGGCAGGGGTCTTGCGTCAGGCGGGCGCGTGTGCCAGGGCGCTATCGGCTTGACATGGGGCCAAGCAGATGCGTCGGCACGCGCGAACATGCCTTTCGCGAGGTGCCGCACGAACTCATCCAGGCTCTCAATCCCGAGGTCCCGGTGTAGTACGCTATTCCTCATGTAGCGAGGAGCGTCAACAATGGTCCGCAGCGCTAAGTTCTGTTGCGCGCGGAGCAGCTTTCGGCTCGACTCGCTCGTGGGAGCGTACCAAGCCGGGGCGGCGTACGTCAAGATTGAGCGTACGTATATTTTGTACACGCTCAATATTTTTATACAGTAACTAATAAACTTGTCTCTTGTCCCCTTTGATGTTATCAGACTATTTATTGTCTCCGTCTTTATCTCCGTACCCAGCTCCTGCTCAATCTCATATCTCTCCCGGTCGTTAACAGGGGAATCAGTCAGTATATGTAGTACAGTTTCATTTTTGTCAGGGTCACATATGCAAGACGGGCTTTCCTTGCACCTGAACCTGTTCAGGTATTCGGAAAACCCACCGTGCTCCGTCAGTATTTGTGTCAATGTACCAATACCAACCTGTCTTGAAAAAGACAATAATTGGTATTATATATTTAGTAGTCGGCCTACTAGAGCAATCGTTACGACTGGACGTAATGATTACCGGGCGACGGCGGACACGAGACACGGCACGGGCGCAGCGAGCCGGAGCTGCGGCACACGACCGTTCCGAACGGTGTCGCGACGCGGAATGACCGTACAAGCGCACCAGGGCGGGCGCAGGGAGCGGGAGCAGCGTAACGACCGTCCAGGGCGGAGGTCGAACGGAGAGTGACAATTTGTCGCTTAGATGTCGCTACGCCCCCGCAAGGGGGCGTGGCCTGCGGAACCGGAGCATCGCTCCCCGTCCGCGGAGGGTTCGCGGTGGCCCATTAATATGGGCCCCTCCTTAGGTCAGCCTCGGACGGCTTTCGGATGATGGACCCGCGTTGCTCGACGCGGGTCCTGTGATAGGGTATCTGAGATTGTTTCTGTAGTAGCGCTGCGACACTGTTGCACAGTGTCGCCTCTTCACATTCCGGCGGTCTGTCCCCGCCAGGTGAGACCCCCAGTTGCCTGGGGGAGGCCCGGCGAGGACTTTCGACTTATGACGACTTTATGGCGCTTCTACAGGTCAATGTAGCCTATACCCGACCCACTTATCAGAGCTAGAACTGAGCTAGGGTCAGTTGTCCGCTACCAGGTCGCGGGGCAGGGGTCTTGCGTCAGGCGGGCGCGTGTGCCAGGGCGCTATCGGCTTGACATGGGGCCAAGCAGATGCGTCGGCACGCGCGAACATGCCTTTCGCGAGGTGCCGCACGAACTCATCCAGGCTCTCAATCCCGAGGTCCCGGTGTAGTACGCTATTCCTCATGTAGCGAGGAGCGTCAACAATGGTCCGCAGCGCTAAGTTCTGTTGCGCGCGGAGCAGCTTTCGGCTCGACTCGCTCGTGGGAGCGTACCAAGCCGGGGCGGCGTACGTCAAGATTGAGCGTACGTATATTTTGTACACGCTCAATATTTTTATACAGTAACTAATAAACTTGTCTCTTGTCCCCTTTGATGTTATCAGACTATTTATTGTCTCCGTCTTTATCTCCGTACCCAGCTCCTGCTCAATCTCATATCTCTCCCGGTCGTTAACAGGGGAATCAGTCAGTATATGTAGTACAGTTTCATTTTTGTCAGGGTCACATATGCAAGACGGGCTTTCCTTGCACCTGAACCTGTTCAGGTATTCGGAAAACCCACCGTGCTCCGTCAGTATTTGTGTCAATGTACCGGTCGGTTTCAGCTGTTTTACCTGTTTGAAAGCTTTGATGGCATCCGGGAAAAATATTTTTGTCACGCCTGCTGTTTCCTCGGATCTATATCTCCGATTCCATTCGTCAAGCGTGTCCTCACGGATTTGCCGCTTGACGAATGAAATCGGACTTTGGTAATAGTCCGGCCTTGTTTTTGTTTTTAGGGCGGCCTCCTTTGCCAGTTGGTCAGCTCTCTCATTCCCCTCGAGTCCTGCGTGAGCTTTGATCCAAAAGAGTTCAACTCTTTTGGATCGGTCCTTGCATTCTCGCAGGTTTTCTCTAATTTCAACTGCTAGAGGATTGAGAGAGTGATGGTTAGCGACTGTTTCCAGCGACGCCCTGGAGTCGCTGTATACGCCAAAGCTGTCTTTTGGACGTCGCAGTATTTCCCTTGTGGCCTTGCATATAGCCAGCAGTTCTGCCTGGTAGACGGTACAGTGGGACGACAGTTTTAATTTCTGGCATTTGGTTTCATTATCATTGCTCCAATGAGACAATGATGCCCCAACCTTTCCCTCGATTTTGCTGCCGTCCGAGTATATTCGCACTGCTTGTGTGTAGTGGTTATCGTGTTGTTCCTGGTCTGCCAGGCATACGAACTGCAGGCTTATATGTTTAGCCGGATGGGGGGTTTTGTCAAACGCGGTGCGTCGCTCAATCTCCTTATCTCCCAGCGCTGACTGAGGTACCCCCCTCCTTGCCTTATATAGGGCTGCTGCCTCTAATATTCGGAGGTCTAGGGGTAGTAACCCAGCCAGCACCAGTGGCGAGTTCAAGGAGACTGTGCGGTAGGATTTGAACTGTTTCTGCGCAAATCCCCTTTGGACCGCGTTGAGCTGTTTGCGCACACATAGCTTCTTGGCTGCTGGTGCCCAGGCACTTGCCGCATACAGTATGGTTGGTTCGACAACTGCCGTATAAATGGTTTGTATGACGTCCGGATTGAGTCCCCAACTGATCCGGGCTGCCCCAGACAGCTGCTTTTATAAGTTTAATACTTTTTTGCATACATTTGATGCATGGGAATTAAGTGTTAGCTTGCTGTCTATGGTCAGTCCCAGGATCTTGATTTCCTGCGTCATGTCAATGCCGATCCCGCCCATGCTCAGCACTGGGGAGTCATGTTTGAGTTTTCGCGTGACGACCATTGCATTCGTCTTGTGTGGTGCGAATCTCAACTTATTGCTGACTCCCCACTGGTGAACATACTCGAGGGCGTCATTGGCACGTCGCTGGACCTCAATCGCGGTGTCTCCCCAGAAAGTCAGAACAACGTCGTCAGTGTAGGCTTGGCAGTAGTCTCCCCTTTGTGACAGTCCTTTTAGAAGGGGGTCGAGTAGAAGGTTCCAGAAAATTGGATCCCTGAACACAGCCTTTGCTCGTCTCTCTGGTGACCTCTTGTCCTGCATACCTTACCCTGACTTTTCTATGTTCTAGGTAGCTGTCCACCACTCTCCTAACATTTATCGGACACTTCGTTTCCGCCAGCCTAGTTTTATTACTGGCCACCATGCACTATCGAAGGCTCCCTCTATGTCCAGCGATATTATAACTATCAGTTTTTGTCCTTGAGTTTTTCACGTATGAGTTCTAGCAGGTCATAGAGGGAGTCTTCGGTGCTTCTTTGTGGAATAAACCCGTATTGGCGTGTACTTAGTCCGGGTATGATGTGCCATTTAATTCTATTTATCAGCATCTTTTCCAGGATTTTTCCCATCACTGGCAGCAGTCCTATTGGCCTATAAGACTTAGGAGTTGTGTAGCTTTCTTTCCCGGATTTCCTCAAAATGACTACTGTGGCTTCTTTCCAGATCCTCGGGAAGTAGCCCAGCTCTAGGCATTTGTTTGCCAGTGATAGGAAGAGCTCCGGATCACAGTTGATGGATTGCTGGCAGATGTAAGCCGTAAAGTTTTTTTTTTTTTTTTTTTTTTCTTCTTATCCCTGTGACTTTATCAAATTTCACAGACCTTATCGTTCTACTTTTTTTAAAACTACGCTTTAGACATTTCAAATTCTCAATACCCTGGCAGGGTCCTACACTATTTATTTTCTAATGTACAGTCAGTATACACAATTAGCTGACCCCCCCTTGCATAAATGGTTGAGATTTTTTTACTAACAAATCGTACGATTTTAATTATTTTTTTTCTAGTTTTGGGTAGATTTCGTATAGGTATTAAATTAAATTAAGAATTATAAAATTCTATCGATCCGTATTCAAAAAAATCTCATCCATTTATGCAAGGGGGGGTCATCTAATTGTGTATACTGACTGTACTATGTCTGCATTTCTACATTTTCTTTACAGGCGGTCTTTTTAAAGCATTCTAGAACTGCTTGTGCCTATCCTCTACTTTCCGACTACATTTTCTTTACAAGGTGTATCTTTTTAAAACAATTTATACAATCCTTGTGCCTATCTCTACGTCTATCGTTTTCCATTTTCTTTACAACCGTAGTTGTGCCTACTTTTTTATTCTATCTTAGTTCTTAATCTACTTATAGTTACTTGTTTTCTATTTCTTTATTACTAGTTCTTATACTTAGTTATACATACGTATTACAGTGCTTATTTTATTAAACTCTATACATACTATATACTACTCTTTATTTACTTTTTCGCCTTATCTTTACTACAGTGATATATTTTCACAATATATATTACAGTAAATGCTTATTTACTTTTATTCCTATTAATTACAATACTGACTATTTTAATACAGTACTCTGAGAAAGTTTGACGAGTAACTTTGTCACTAAGTAGAGTCTCTAGGTTTTCCTTTTTTTAATTCTATGTCGATTCAATGCTGTAAGTCGTACCTGTCCCTATTATGTACCGGGCAGTCCAGCAGTAAGTGGAATATCGTTTCCGCAGTATCAGAGTCACAGACACATGCGGGACTCTCCTTACACTTGAAACGATGCAAGTACTGAGAGAGCCCCCCATGTCCAGTGAAAACCTGCGTCAGTAACCCTGCTGGCCTCATACACCTTACTACTCTGTAGGCATCTATGGCATCCGGGAGGAAAACTCTCGTTACGGAGGCCGTGTCACCAGACTTGTACCTCCCGTTCCATTCGTCAAGGGAGTCCTTTCGGATTTTCCGTTTGACGAATGAAACCGGAACCTGGTCGTAGTCGGGGCTCCTCCGGCTCAAGAGTGCAGCCTCTTTCGTGAGCTGATCAGCGCGTTCGTTTCCTATGAGACCCACATGTGCCTTCACCCAGTAAAAGTTCACAGTTTTCCCCTGGTTGAAGGCCTTTTTCAGGTTCTCACGCGTCTCTACCGCCAATGGATGCAGGGCATTGTAGTTGATGATGGCCTCCAGGGCCGACCTTGAGTCACTATAAATGCCGTATTCCATCTTTTTGCACTTCAGGGCCTCCTTTGTGGCTCTGCATATAGCGAGGATCTCCGCTTGGTACACGATGCAGTATGCGGCTAAGCTAAGCTTGATGGCCTTGGTCTCTGTCTCACCATCCCATATGGATAACGCAGCCCCGACCTTGCCCTCAAGCTTGCTGCCGTCGGTGTAAATTTTCACCGCCTGCCCGTTGCTATTGTCAACCTGAGCTTGAGTAGTCAAGCTTTCGAAGGTCAACTCTACATGCAGAGCTGGATGTGGAATCTCCGCAAATCCCACCACACGTTCGGTCTCCCTATCTCCCAGCACTAGCCGTGACGACCCTCAACTTGCTTCGTACAAGGCGGCTGCCTCCTGTATACGAATGTTGAGAGCAAGTACCCCGGCCAGTACCAGTGCCAAGTTCAGGGAGACAGTGCAGTAGGACTTGCACAGTTTCTGTGCGAAGCCCCTTTGTATTGCATTCAGCGCCTTCTGCGTTCCAATTTTTCTAGCTGCCGGTGCCCATGCACTTGCTGCGTACAAAATGACCGGCTCCACAATTGCTGTATAAATTGTTCGGATGACTTCCGGATGCAGTCCCCAGCTTACTTTTGCGGCTCTGGAGAGCTGTTTATATAAATTTGCTGCCGTTTGCAGACTTTTGCAACGTGGGTGTTGAAAGTCATCTTGTCATCCAGAGTCAGTCCCAGAATTTTGATCTCCCTCGACATTCCAATGTCGATCCCCCTCACAGTCAGGAGTGGGGTGGCGTACTTAAGCTTACGCGTCAGTACCATCGCACAAGTTTTGTGCGGCGCAAACTTCAGCTTGTTCCGGACTCCCCATTCCCGAACATAGGCGAGAGTGGCATTGGCCTGCCTCGAGATCTCCAAACCGGTATTCCCGCTGAAGACCATCACCACGTCATCCGCATACGCCTGACAGTATACTTCCTCTTTTTCCAGACCGTGTAATAGGGGGTCAAGTACCAGATTCCAGAGTATCGGGCCGCCAATGGATCCCTGGACGCAACCTTTCTGGGTGTTTCAAGTGTGTTCCTCCCCGGCGTACCTGAGTCTGATTTTTCTGCAGTCGAGATAGCTATCCAGTAGCCTCCTTACATTGACCGGACACTTTTCCTCAGCCAGTCTGACCTTGATAGCTGGCTACCAGGCGCTATCGAAGGCCCCCTCTATATCCAATGAGACTAGGGTTACGAGTTTTTTCTGCTCTATTTACCCCTTGATATGGTTCACCAGGTTATAGAGGGCGTCCTCGGTGCTCCTCTGTGGCATAAAGCCGTACTGGCGAGTACTAATCCGCGGTACTAGGTGCCACCTGATCCTTGCTACTATCATCTTCTCCAGGATCTTGCCAAAGACTGGTAGCAGGCCGATCGGCCTATAGGCCTTCGGATTCTGATAGTCGTCCTTGCCCGGTTTTCTCAATACCACGACTGTGGCTTCCTTCCATATGTCCGGGAAGTGACCTATTTCTAGGCACTTGTTATACAGGGCAAGAAACACGTCTAGATTCCTGAAGATTACTCGACTGCATATGTCCGCCGTGAAGCCATCCGCTCCAGGTGCCTTCTTTGGGTTGAAACTCTTACTTGCGGTGTTTAGCTCTTCTGCCGTAAACGGCGGATCATATTTTTCATTATGACTCGGGGCGTTTACTTGCTTCGCAAGCTCTCTTATTTGGCGATGGTGTGAGTTATCCTTCTCTTCGGAGTCCTCAGGGTAGAATGTTTCGGCTAATAGGGTTGCCGATTCTTTTGGGTTTAGGAACACGTCGTCCTTTTTAAGGGTCAGATCCTCTTGACGTTTGGCAGTCTTACCGATCACTCTGTAAATACCCTCCCATACTCCTTCTTTATCTTGCTTTTGGCAAAAGGTCTTCCAGCCTGCTATTTGGGCTTTCTTGGCTTGGCATTCGTAGTTCTCTTTTTCGTGCAGGTACTCGTTAAAGACTTTTTCTTTGCGATCCTTTGCTGCGTTGCGTATCCTTCGCTTTTTTGTAGTGACCTCGTTTTTTAAGAGTGCGAGTTCTTCTGACCACCATGGCATAGAGAATTCGGTGTTTGTTGCCTTAGGTGACATGCTGTCTCTACAGGCAGGAAGTGATGCCTTTTGTAATGCTTTTTGCCATGTTTTCCAACTGCTGTTTAAGCTCGACTCTACTTATTTCAGTTGCGTTGATATTTTGTTCCACTTGGAATTGATCCATTTTCTCAATGAAAGTGTCCCAATTTGCCTTCTTAGTATTGTAGAGTCGAGTGGTCCTCTGGATGTTGATCCCTTTTTCCCTCTGCAAGCGCACTTGAAAAAGGATCGTGTTGTGGTCCGAGCTCGTCACTCCCTGGTCAACTCTCCAGTCTTCCACGAGACTCAGCATATCAATCGAGCAGGCTGTTAAATCGACGAAGCTGCTGTATCTCGTGTTGCCCCTTACCGTGTCGAATGTGGGAATATCTCCACTATTGAGTACCTGCATTTCCGACTCTTCCAGGGTCCCGGACATTTCTATACCCCTGGTGTCATTTACGATGCTGCCCCACCAGGTATTCTTAGCATTGGCATCGCCTCCAATGATTAGTTTTCTTGGCCCAGCTCTCTCTATTGTCCTTCGCATTTAATCCACGTATGGTTCTATGGGCTGGTAAGGTTCGAAGTAGAAAGAGACTACTGCGATTTCCCAGGCTTTGGACCGGATCCTCACCACTGCGATGTTGTTCGTAGTGAGTTCTGGGCACTGTATGACGTCCAAGTCATGATCGATAACGATCACGGCCGCTTTCACAGTCCCTCTTCCATCATCCTCGCACTGGTACACCCTCACGCCTCGGTAGCTCTTCATCCTTCGAATCCCCCCAACATACGGTTCCTGGACCAAAGCGAGAGCAATTTTTTGGTCGGTAGCTTCCGCCATGAGCTCGTTTGTTGCTAACTCCTTTCTTTGGAGGTTGGCCTGGGCCATTTTGTATCCTCTGGTGGGGTTGCCTGCCCTATTATTGTTACCTTTGCCCTTAGCAATAAGCTACCCTCGCTCTCGCCATTGCATCCCATCTCCTGCGTACAGTACATTTGTTACTGAATGCACTGTGTTCAGTACTGACATGTTTTGCCTTTGTGCAGTTCACGCATGATGGGGCTGCTCCGGCGATCCAATCCGGGCACTGGGGTCTGATGTGGGGGCCGCCGCAGTGGCTGCACTTGTCTATAGTTTCTGTGCAGAAACGCTTGCTATGGCCATACGCTAGGCAGCATGTGCATTGGACCAGTGGTGACTGGTCTTCTACTTTGATGCGCTGGATGTCAATGTGTGTGGCCCCCTTGTGCAGTGTTCTATTCCATAGTTGCGGCGACACCCTCAGAATAACATGGTTTATGTGGGGGTTCCTGGTCTTCCTCTTGTAGGCTATTTCGATCCTGTCGTCGTCACTGTTTAGGTCTCTGAAGAGGCCTGCGTTTTGCTTTTTGAAAGCACTTAGGATGTCCTCGTCAGTGTTATAACTGAAGACGCTCCTCAGAGCCATCAGCGGGTCTTTGTTTTTCATTTCCTCCACTAGGAGGTTTCCTCCCACACTTAACCTTTCTTTCACCTTTTGCCTCTCTTCCTGCGTTTTGCATCCCACTAATACCTTTCGGTCTCTAGCCTTTCTGACTCTGTCCACCGTTATAAAGCCGTCCTTTGTGTTCACAGCTTTCCTAATTCTCTCTATCACCTAGTCTCCAGTTTCCAACTGATCGGTCGAGGTGACCGCTATAGAGTGGAGAGCTGTGTGCTCAGGAACAGCATTTTTAGGAGCGGTGGCTGCAACATTTGCGTAAGTGGCTCTATTCTCTATGATTTGTCTTCCTGTCTCTAATTCTTTCTTCAATTCCTCCATTTTCAGGTTATTTTCTAGGATGAGTTTTGCGTGTTGCTCTATTATTTGAGTCAGATGGCCTTGCTTTCCTTCACCAAAGAAAACGGGGGGTTCGAATGGGGGTGGCCCGTAGAGTGGTGCAGTATATTAGATATGCTGGCTGGCGTTAAAAACAGGCTAACTGACTCCGTTTCCGAGATATGAGCGTTTTAAGATTTTTTAAAGTCTTGGGTTCGATTCCCGGTTGGTAAAAATTTTAAAAAAATATTTAAAAATATAAATGAGTAAAATAAAATCATTTAAATAGATCGCTTTACATAGAGTACGTCCTTATACTATTTTTATATTTAAAAAAATATTTAGTTAAACAGTGGGGTAATTGATAGGAAAAAGGCAAAAGTGAGGAGATTCTCTCAAAATTACGATAATTTACCCCGAATTTTTTCAAAAATAGTCGCAGAGGGATGGGAATAGGTTCTATAGATAGCCCCTCCAGAGAAAACTAAAAGTTTTTTATTATTTTCCCTCTGAGACTTCCCGTTTGGAAGCTATAGCCAATACCATTCGACTTATAAGCAAGCTGGAATCGGGGAAAAGCCCGCGATCTGGGAGAAGCTATAACTAACAAACTACGTGATGAAATTTCCTAAAAATAATTCTATACACTCACTATCAGCCGAGGGCTGCTATTCCAAACATAAAAAACACAAAAAACTATGACTAAGTTATTTTTTCCTTTTTCTTTTCCCACCAAAATCAATTTATTTTATGGGCGGAAATTTTTCTAGATTCAACAAAAGCTCCTAAACTTACTGTCCAAAAATTCTGATTTTCCGTACCCGGGTTGAGTGACGTTCCAGCTATCTTCCCTAGGAGTTTCAGGCTAAGTCATCACTGAAGATTTGGAGTTCTCGTGGTCGGAAAAACTTTTTAACTTTTTCACGTCCGCACATCAAGTTTGTAGACTCATTATCGTGGTGTCTCTTAATTTAATTTAATTTTTTGAAAGTACCTCCAGGGGCTACTCCTCGTGTTCCTTCTCGGAGTGTTGTCAGTTGCGCTGGAAACTGGCCACGGATAACCCCTAAAACGGGACCTCTTGAGTTCTTGTTTTCCCACGTATTTCCGCGCGCCTGCGCGGGAAAAATCTGGATTTTCGCAGGATCGCAGGTCTTGTGCAGGTCGTCCAGATGGTAATATAAAATTACTATGTCGCCGCTTTCGATTTGGAGCTATGTAGACTTTTAAGTTTAGCGTTCCCGAAAAATCATTATTTTGGTTATAACTTCCAAAAACTTGCACTTTTCACAACAAAATTTATTTTCACTATCGTGACCGCCTCGCAATTGCGCGTGTTTTGATGTATTACACATGTATTTTTGAACACTTTTTGAAATTTTTCAGGATTTTAACTTGCGGAGCGCGGTTTTTTCGTGGCGTTCGGGGCGGCTGTTGAAGCCAGACTCCAGCCGTAAGGTTCGCTCAGGTTAGGTTCTTTTTTTTTTTTGTGGCAGGTGTGGGAAATCCTCATGGACGCCCAGACTGCCTCACTGGTGAGCCAGTCTGGGCAGTGCCGGACTCCTACCGGCTAAAACCACACTCCTGCCTTACAGTGTCCCTCTGACATTATCAGAGCCTTTTTTTAAGCTAAATGGTTATTTCTAACAATACAATTTTTTTTTTTTTTTTTTACATATAATTTTCTTGACACAACAATCACAATGATATTATAATGGTTCATAATCATCGATTTAGAATACCCTAGATACACTATCACCTACAAACATCGATTTAGAATACCCTAGATACACTATCACCTACAAATCAAAGTCGCAAAAGTGTCCCATCGCTAAGTTACAAGTGTGTGCGTCTACTAAGGCAAATCTAAAACACATAATGTACTTAAGAACATTTCAATTTTCCTTACATACAACCTTATGTGAATGGAATTAAGGTGTGGTTTCGAGTGCGCGCGATGGGCGGTTATGACATTTCAAAATTAGACCATCGCGCAAGTCGTAAAATTTTATTGCTCTCAGCTGTAGGTAAGATAATTTTAAACGATACTATTCCTTAAGCAAATGCTTATTAAGTCAAATTCAGTTTACGCCGCGTGACATTCGTAAAAAAATGTTTGCTTTGGAACAGAAGGATAATGGAGTGGTCTTGAAATTTTACTCAGTACTATGTGCTTAAATAAAACAGGTTGAGGTGGTTAAAATTAACTTATTTTTATTTTATTTATTAAGACAATTTAAAAAGATTGATAGATAATGGTGCCGATTCTCTTGTCACAAAATTCTCTAAACTAAGACTATAAATCACCAAAATTTTGTTTATTCCTGTCAAACGACCATATCCTATTCTGAAATTGATGAAAGTGACACAACTTAACTATAATTTAGTTTTACAGCTCTAAGATGGTACTGAGTTTTTAAATTTAATGAAAATGGCAATTTTACTATTCTGAATTTGACGTTTTTAAACTAAAATTTAGATTAAAAAGGTGTGGAATAAAATTAGTTTTCATGAACTAAAATTCACACCAATCACCGACTCTCACGACTTCTGGTGCAAAACCAGTACCTACTGTATATAAGGTGTATCTATTCATACACGAAATATTTTAAGAGAAACATCTTTAAGTCGTAAAAAAGCGACAGCAGCGAAATTTTTTTTTTTTTTTATCTAAGTGTTTTATATTTCTACATAATTATTATAATTTTAAAATTGCTTGAGACATTTTGCGAAAAAATCCTTTATTTACTTATTCTATGAATGACCCGCCTCGACGCGGTGACGCCGAACGGTGCGGTGGGGTGGCGGCACGAGCGCGGTGAATTTTGATAATTAATCATCATATCAAGTAATTTTTTTTTTTTTTAATATAATAATATACTCAGAATTAAAAAAAAAACATTTCCATGGCTTCTTTACCACCTATAGCAGTGCTATTCTGTAACCATCTCACCGTGAAAACGTAGGTGAAGTGAACGTGGAGTGAGCTGTCAATAGTGTCAATCCCAAGCATCAGGTGGAATTACAGATCAGTTCAAACTCACTTCACCTAAGTTTGCACCGTGAGATTTTGACAGAATAGCACTACTGGTGTATCACTTAAAATATTTCGTGCTTATCCCAATATTTTTTTTTTCTTTTCTTTTGCTTATATCTCCAAAATGGTGCGTCCTATCGCAAAAATAATGAAAATTTCGACCCCCTTTTAGGAGCCTTTAAACCGCTATTACTCTACATGTAGGTAATCTTTTTTTTATTTTCCACACAAAAAGTGAAAAATTCCATAAAAAACACGTCGCGGCTGCCCCCCTATGCGCGTCTCCGGCTCTAAAAAAAATCATAGGCAAACAAGTACAACGTTGCGAAGCCATAAAAAAAAATACCACGTGGAGTCACGATTGTCAAATTCGATTAAGTTGTGTCAAACTTATTTTTAAATTTAGAGAATTTTGTTTGCAGAATAGCTTTAAGATTTTCATAGCCAAAAGTAAGGAATTTTAGTGATAGTTTAGTTAGTTTAGTTCGGTGTACAAGAGAATCGGCACCATTAACTCAGCACATTTATTCAGTAGTCACAATATTTTATGTAAAAACTTACTGCAATACATGGAATAACCCCTTTCTTTACTTTCCGAAAGCCTTTCTTCGTATAATACATGTCATTTTCTGAGAAGTGACAAGAGCGAACCACACTATTTTTTTTTATAGAATCATTTGGCTTAAAAACATCTTCACTCCTCTCATTAGCTATAATTTTTCGCCATTTTTCCCTTTCAATTAATAATAACTATAATATAAAAAACACCAATCACCATTCAAATAAATTTTGCTCATCTCCGGACAGGCTATAGTTATTCTATGTTAATTCCATATTATTGACATACCGCAGAAAGAAAAAAACAATAAGCGACTCTATTCATTTAATATTTGACTATGTTCCACTTTATACATCTTCCATCTCCTTTCCACTTAATACAAGTGCTGCGCGAGGGAAAAAGCCAACTGCGTAGCGTCAAATGAAGAGACGTATTGAAAAAAATTAAAAAAAAAAAAAAATGAGTTTTAAGGCGTATTTTGCCACAAATTCACTATATTATAAAACTATTATCTAGTACTTACCGAAAATACGAAATGCCATCCCTTTTCAACGTGGTTAAAGTATTATTTTTGCACTTTTTTACGGAGCACTTTGGCATGTTCACCCGACAACGAAGCGCGCGTTACTGAGAGCGCAACTGTGCTTAGAAGTAATTTAAGCACAGTTGTATCGAGACACATTTCAAGCGTTGACGGTGTATCTAGGGTATTCTAAATCGATGTTCATAATGAACATTAATAGCAAGCAACAACATTTATAAGAATTAAGGCCTTTTTTTTTTCTTTGTTTACTTTTCTACCAAGAATTTGTTTTTTTTTTCCTAGTTTTTCTCCTTCTTTTTTTCTTTTTTTTTTATCATATAATTTACTTTAACACTCAGAACAATATAGCTTACTATATTTACGGTGTTAAATTTCTTACTCTATGTTTTATTTCTATCTATTACTATTCTTATTATACCTAAACAAAAATCCAAGAATTTACTACGAATTTCCTTGTTGATCATTATTTTACTTATATTATTTTCGCATACTTTAGTATCTATTTCGAGTTCTAGTTCCTCTTCTTAGTCCTCTCTTCTAGTTCATCCAGCAGCGGGTTCAGTAGGAGATTCCAGAACGTAGGCCCTGCGATCGATCCTTGTACGCAACCTTTTGAAGTCCTCTTCTTATATTCGGCTCCAGCATATCTCACCGCGACCCTTCTGTTTTCTAAATAGTTTCCCACCAGTATTCGGACGTTGAGTGGACAGTGTTTCTCCGCCAGGCGACTTTTTATTGCTGGCCACCACGCACTGTCGAACGCCCCCTCTATGTCTAGCGAGACAACTACTACCAGGTTCTTCTCCTTCAGCTTCAAGTCTATATATCGAATCATATCGTACAGAGCGTCCTCCGTACTTCGTTGCGGCACAAATCCGTATTGCCTTGGGTTCATTCGGGGAAGCATGTGCCATCTTAATCTCCGAACGAGCATCGTCTCTAGTATTTTTCCGAGGAGAGGCAGGAGTCCAATCGGTCGGTAGGATTTTGGATTAGTGTAATTTTCCTTTCCAGGTTTTCTTAATACGACGACCGTTGCCTCCTCCCACTTTTCCGGGAAGCAGGACAGCTCGAGGCATTTGTTAGTAATGGCCAAAAACATTTGCTCATTATTACTAATGGCTGCCACACAGATGTCAGCAGTGAGCCCGTCTGGGCCCGGCGCCTTCTTCGGGTTAAAACTCCTTGATGCATACCTGAGCTCAGCAAGAGTGAAGGGTGGGTCCATCTTGTCCTCTGAATTGCCTTCCTCCGAGCATACCGCTGCTTCTCTCAACTTAGCGTGCTCGGAGCTGTCGTCCTTCTCTTCATCATCGGGGAAGAAGGTTTCCGCCAGGACCCTGGCAGATTCATCTGGGTCTAATGCCTCACCATTTTGCACCATTGGGAGATCCTCGTGCTTCTTCTTTGTCTTTAGGATAACTCTGTATATGCCATCCCAGACGCTCTCCTTGTCCTGACTACCGCAAAAGCCCTTCCAGCTTTCAGTTTGTGCCTTGCATGCTTGAAACTCGATTAGGTTCACTATAACAATATAACTCAGGTTAGGTTCACTCAGGTTAGGTTCGCTCAGGTTAGGTTTAAAATTTCCTGTCCGGACGCAAGGTCCGGCCCGCGAGCTATCTCTAACATAATTAGAGTCCTTAATTATACTGATTTGATGGGGATGGGTTGTATCTACACGTATTCTTTATTCGTTTATATCATAAGCTTATAACTACATTTTTATTCAAAATTTGCCTCACATATATACGGCAACCTTACTTTTCTATACATTTACTTATTCTAGTCTTATATATAATATTTCCTGGGATTTCTATTTTCTAATTAATACTTTTATATTCTAGTCAGTTACATTTTAAGTTTCCAAGAGTGATTAACAGTTTTATTTTACACATTATTTCTTATTTATATAACAGATTTCTTATAGTATACATTTATTTATCTATGCTAATCAATATATTTTATACAAATATATATATTATAGCATACATTTATTGTACTATTTATTTCTAAACAAGACGCGTTTGGCAATATCTATACAATATTCTATGAATATCTCTCTACTTTTTCTACTAGACATAAATTTTTGGAAATTTTCAACCGCCATTCTACATTCCAGCACGTTCTCGACTTCGAGTCTTTTTAGGGCGTAAACCGGACAATCTATCAAAATGTGTTCTACTGTTTCGAGGGTCCCGGGCTGGCAGATGCACGATGAGTTCTCTTTGCACTTGAAGCGGTTCAAGTACTCCGAGAACCCACCGTGCCCCGTCAACACCTGGGTAGTTACGTTGGTTGGAACCATTTGCCGTACTATTTTGTAGGAATTTGGTACGTCGGGAAAGAACATTTTGGTGACCTTAGCGCGTGTGCTTAATTTATATCTTTGGTCCCATTCATCAATCGACCCCTTTCGGATCTGTCGTTTGATGTATGAGACCGGGCACCAGTCGTAATCGGGTTTCCGCTTCGTTTTAAGTGCTGCTTCCTTCGCCAATTCATCCGCCCTTTCATTCCCCGCAAGGCCCGCATGTGCCTTGATCCAGAACAAGCGCACAGATTTGTTCTGTTCCTCAATGGCCCTTAGGTTTTTGCGGGTTTCAACTGCCAGGGGGTGAGTCGTGCTGAGGTTAGTTATAGTCTCCAGGGCTGACCTGGAGTCACTATACACTCCATAACTCCTCTCGCTTCTACGTCGAATTTCCTCAGTGGCTCTGCACACCGCGAGGAGTTCAGCCTGGTATACCGTACAGTATGGGGCCAGACTGAGTTTAATGGTCTTCACCTCTGCTGCACTATCCCATAGGGTTAGTGCTGCTCCAACCTTGCCCTCAATCCGACTGCCATCTGTAAATATCCGAATAGCCTGGTTGTTGTGGCTATCTAGTTGCTCCTGGTCTACCAGGCACACGAACTCTATCGCAGTGCGCTTCCCCGGGTGAGGTGCACTTGAGTATTCAACTCTTCGCTCGATCTCTCTATCAGCCAGCTCTGGGTGGGAAGCCCCTCTCCTTGCCTCATACAGGGCGGCTGCCTCTTGTATGCGGAGGTCAAGGGGTAATATTCCAGCCAATACCAGTGCTGAATGAAGAGAGACCGTACGATACGCCCCGCACATTTTTTGAGCAAAACCCCTCTGAACAGCATTTAGGTGGCGTTGAACTCCTAACTTTTTCGATGCTGAGGACCAGGCGCCAGCCGCGTAAAGAATTATGGGCTCCACCGTGGCGGTGTATATGATGCGGACTATTTCCGGGTGAAGACCCCAGCTCACCTTAGCAGCTCTTGACAGTTGGTTATAGACGCCAAGTGCCTTCTTACAGACGTTAGCCGTATGGCTGTTAAAGGTCAACTTGGCGTCCACGGTGAGTCCCAAGATCTTCATTTCCGAGGACATTCCAATGTCGATCCCTCCCATGGTCAAGTGTGGCGTGTCATACCGAAGCTTTTTGGTGACTACCATGGCACAAGTTTTGTGTGGAGCAAACCTGAGCTTATTCATGACACCCCACGCCCGAACATGTTCGAGAGCGGCATTGGCCTGTCCTTGGATTTCCAGGGCTGTTTCACCCGAAAAGACGAGCACCACATCATCCGCAAAAGCCTGACAATAATCGCCTCTCTGTGTGAGACTCACCAGCAATGGGTTCAACACGAGGTTCCATAAGATGGGGCCGCCTATTGATCCCTGTACACACCCTTTGTTTGTACTTTTGGCAAACTCATGGCCAGCATACCGTACCCGGACCTTGCGGTCGCTTAGGTAGCTGGCTATCATCCTCCTGAGATTTGCTGGGCACTTCTCTTCCGCCAGTCTGACCTTTATTGCCGGCCACCATGCACTGTCGAAGGCTCCCTCTATGTCCAGCGAGACCATTGTGATGAGCTTCCTCTCTCGGAGTTTGCCTCTCACATGGGCTATCAGGTCATAGAGCGAGTCTTCCGTGCTTCGCTGTGGCATAAAGCCATACTGACGGGGACTTATACGAGGCACGAGGTACCAGACCAGCCTTCTAACCATCATCTTCTCTAGTATTTTGCCCATCACCGGTAACAGTCCAATAGGTCTATAGGACTTGGGGCTGGTGTAGTTGTCCTTGCCTGGTTTCCTCAGCACCACCACGGTGGCTTCTTTCCAAGCTGTGGGAAAGTGCGTCAGTTGCCAGCACTTATTGAACACTGCCAAGTGCAGCTCCATGTCCTGGTATATTACCCGCTGGCAGATGTCGGCTGTGAAACCGTCCACTCCGGGTGCTTTCTTGGGGTTAAAGCTCTCCGTCGCGGACCTTAGCTCCTCCGTCGTAAACGCCGGGTCATGGGTCTCATTATGGCTCCAGTCGTTTACCCGGTCAGCAAGAGCTCTGATCCGACGATGGTCTGGGCTATCCTCCTCTTCTGTATCCTCCGGGTAGAATATTTCCGCCAGTACTCTCGCAGATCCTTCCTGACCTGCTTCCTTCCCATTCCAGACCAATGGCAGATCTTCTTGCCTTTTTGTCGTGTTCTTAATTACCCTATAAATTCCTTCCCAAACCCCCTCCCTGTTCTGTTTCTGGCAAAAACCCTTCCAACTCTCTGTGGAGCGTTTTTTGACCTCTAATTCATATTTCTCCTTTTCTTTCAGGTACAACGCGACCACACCTTCTCTTCGTGACGGCGCAGCACATCGGATTCTTCTCTTCCTGGTAGCGACATCGTGCTTCATTGCTTCGAGTTCTTCGGACCACCACGGCATGGTAAGTGTATGGTTTTCCTTTTTCTTAGGTATTGCCTGGTCACAGGCTTCTGTTATTACTATTGTGTATTTTCCAATTGTTTTGTCTAAATTTTCTTTATTATTTATTTGTTCTATGTAATTTTTATCTATTTCATTATCTACTTTTAATTGGTCCATTTTTTCATAAAAAAGATCCCAATTCGCTTTTTTTGTGTTGTATTTCCTAGTAGTTCTCTTAATGTCTATACCTTTTCCTTTTTGTAGTTTAATTTTGATTATTATGCCATTATGGTCCGAGCTCGTTAGGTCTTCAACAACGGTCCATTCGTCTACCAGGTCGAGTAGGTCTTCTGTGCATAGCGTCACGTCGACGTAGCTAGTGAGTCTGCGTCCCCCTCTGATGGTGTCAAAAGTTGGCTTATTCCCACAATTTAGCACCTGCAGATCGAGTTCTCCCATCATTCCTGCCAGTTCACAGCCTCTGTCATCGACCGCACTGCTACCCCACCACGTACTCTTTGCATTTGCGTCGCCTCCAATGATGGCTTTCTTGGGCTTTATTTCCTTCATCGCGGCTGTTAGGTGGTCCAGGTATGGCCCAATGGGTTGGTCGGGCTCAAAGTAATACGAGACGGCAAGCATCTCCCAGGCGCTCGTTCGCAGCTTCACCACCACGATGTTGTTGGTAGTGAATTTGGGGAGCTGTATGACGTCAATGTCGCTATTGAAAACGACTATCGCAGCCTTTACAGTGCCCCCATTGCAGTCCGCGCTCTGGTAGACCCTTGCCCCCCCGTACGACTTCATTGCCTTAATGCGACCCACGTACGGCTCCTGGACCAGTGCGATGGATATTTTCCGCTTTTGGGCCTCGAGCATGAGCTCGTTCGTCGCCAGTTGTTTTCGTTGGAGGTTAGCCTGTGCCATGATGTACACTGAAGTAGCCGTTCCTGTAACCCCAGGGCCCACCTTAGCAATAAGCTATTGCGGCTCGGGCCAATGCATCCCATTTCCTGCGCACCGGGCATTCTTGGCTATAAACCATATGGCCTGTATCGTCATGTTTTTCTTTAGCACAGTTCCTGCATGTCGGTTTATCGCCTGTCGCCAGCTCGGTACACACGGCCTTGAGATGCGGTCCCCCGCAATAGTTGCACAGATCCACCGGTTCTGTGCACAGTTTTCGGCCATGCCCGTACGCCAGGCACTTTGTGCACTGTATTAATGGCGTTTGATCCCGCACTTTGACGTATTGCAGGTCTATGAAAACTCTGCCAGCCGAGGTGAGTCTCTGCCACAACTTCGGTGTCACCTCTAGGACGACGTGGCTCTCTAACGAGTTCCGCGCCCTCCTCCGGTATTTCACAATGGCAGTCGTCTCCTCAGCCGTCAGACCCTCCAGCAAGCAGGCGTTCTGCACCTTTAAAGCGGTCAGAATATCTTCATCGGTGTTATACGACAAGAGGTCCCTAATCATGACAAGTGGGTTTCGGTTTTTAGCTTCTTCCACCTTTAAACTCTTGTCCTTACCGAGTCGAGCTGTTGCTTTTGCCATTTCCTCCCTTCCGCTAAAGCTCAGGACTACTCGTTGGTCCTTTATTTTACGGACTCGCTCAATCTGCAGGCCACTCTTTTTGGCATCCAACGCCTGCTTTACCCTTCCTACGATCTCCGTGCTGGTATCCATTGTGACTTCCGATGACACTATGACGGAGTGTTTTGGTTTTTGTCCCCAGGTGTTTTGGGGTGCAATCAGGGCCTCCGCGTAGGTAGGAGCTTTCTCCTTAATCTCGGAGATCATTTTACCCATCGTTTTGGTGGTCTCATCGAGTGCCCTAATCTCCTTTAGTATATCTGCGTCATTGCATGTCACTTTGTCACGTAGTTTTTGTGCCTCTCCCTGTTCTCTCATCGCCACCTGTAACTGCCTAATCATCTGATTGCCCTCCTTCACTATCAGAGTTTGCTCTTCTAGTGCGGAGCGCAACCAGGTGACACTGTCCAGGTCATTCCCCTTTTCCTCAGCCTTCTGGCCCTCAGAAACCTTCTGTTGATTCGGTCCACCTTTTCCCTTATCTGCCTCTTTGACCAACTGGTATAGTCGGTCTATCGCCGCTGTGACCTCCTTTTTTATTTCCGCTTTTAAGTTACGGGAGTTGTTGAGGTGGAGCTTTGCCTTATTCAGGCAGGCTCTCGCCTCCGCGGTGATGTTGGGATAATTTGAGTGACCGGGCTCGGGTCTTTTTGGCGTTGTTGCGGAAACTGCCGGGACGCAGCACCTCTCCAGAGTGCTGGTACTTTGCTGAGAGGTACCTGGTGTAGCTTCATGCCTTGGGATTGTCGGGGACTTTCCCTGGGCTTCAACCTTCCCAGTCTCCCATTCGCCGATGCTTCGCCTCACACAGGGAAGTAAGGGTCCAGCCTTCTCCGTCGAGTGGGGCGAGCCCCTGGGGCCCAGTGAGCCCGCGTCCTTTTTAGCCGGTGTACGGTGCATTGCGGTTGTATGTGTGAAAGTTAAATTCATAAATGAATAGGTCAATCAGAGGACCCCTGTATCCCTGTAAAGGGGGGATACCGGAGAGGGAGTATTCCAAATAAAATACAGAGACAGTAAAGCAAGCTTATCCTGCGACCACTGGTCAAAATAAAGTAAAATAAATTAAAAGCTCGCAGGCCGCGTGCCGGAATATAGAAAGTCACGTGTGTGTCTATAAAATTACTGTCAAATAGATTTTGAAAAACGAGAACTATTTTCGCGTTTTTGTCAGTCTCAATAGAGATTCGGTTATATTTAACACACAATATTGTCTTATGCTAGTAATAATAGCTCACTAAAGCTATTTATGTCTATACCTAATCCCTGTAAAGGGGGAAAAAGAGTTCCTAATAATAATAATATAAGCTCCGTCAACACAGCGCACAAAGCGTTTCTAAATAATGTGAGCTATACCTACATATAGCTCAGTAAAGCTGTAGTATTTAAATTGAGCTGGGTCCCAGACCCTTAGTCTAATTATGCTAAGTATTAATACTTGTATAAGTGTCTAAGACTAAAACTAAAATGCTAAGTGCACTAACGCACAGCGTACGCCGCAACACTGCACAGGGAGAATATATAAACAACAAATATCTAACAATCAAGAACTAATCGAAAATAAATAATAAAGTATTGCAAAAACTTTTTGCAGTTTAGTCGGAGCCAAAGGAAAGGTCTCTTTTTCCTGATTCCAAAGACCCCAAACTTGGTTAGTCTACGACCTCTGGTTCCGAAGTTAGGCCCGGGGGGGTGAGGTAGCCCTGAGGGGACTAGAGGAAAGAGGCCCCGGGGTACAAGGGGTCACAAACAAGGTTATGAGAAGAGATCCCGGGGGGTTATAAGGCGGGTATGAACTTAAAAATATATACTTCTATTAGATATTGGGGACAATAAGGGAGGGGGTCAAAAGGGGGTCTAGGGGTCTTATCCTATTATAGGTTCAAGCTGAGAGGGGTGGTACTAGGGGGGGGGCAAATTTCGTCAGAATTTTGATATTGCCAGCCGTTTCCGAGATAGTTGGATTTTAAGGGGGGGGGAGGTATATTATTCGGGACAAAGGGGAATACTTATTTATTATTTATATAAATATAGATAATTATGGTTAATGTATGTTAGTCTGGTGTGCAGAGGGGTAAGTTATGGGGGGGGGGGGGTAGGAAATGGTTCACGGGGATAATGGAAAATTTTATTGTTAGTTGGTTATGGTTATGATTATGGTTACGGCTACTGCGTAACGTTAGTTAAAGTCTACTAGGAATTGCGGGGTATGAGGAGGGGGGGGTTTTTTGAATAAATTAATGAATTAATAAAAAGAGGGGCGGGGTTAGAATGAGGGTGGTCCGCGGAACGTCGCAGCATATACTATACTTGTGGTGTTGTGGTGGTGTCAGAATCGAGCTATCTCGTACCGTTCCCGAGTTACAGGCGTTTTTAAAATTCGTGAAGTCCTGGGTTTGGTTCCCTGCTTGTGCACGAGATGTATTGGCAAAGTTATCTTTACAGTTTTTATCGATGACTTCTTTTCCTCCTGGAGGTGTCACCACTCACCCCGTTAAGACGCGTGGGTTTTAGTTTATGTTTCTAGAAGAGGAGGAGTTGCTCTCTCTTCTCGTCCTAGACCCAGACTTGTCGACTGAGGGGGTTGCTTAAAGGGTATCCGCGAATATAGGGGATTGCTGTTTTTCAGCCGCAAAAGGGGTGGCTTTTGGTGTTTCCCTGCTTATAAAATTTTTGTTTTTCTTAAATAAGATGGGTCGAGCAAGTTTTTATGTTCTCTCTAATTTTGGATAATATTGCCCCCTTTTCGACCCTTACTTTTATAAAAAGAATTCTGAGAGAAAAGTTTATTGGGCAAACATTTGCTATTCCTATTCCAAATAATAACCCTAAAATTTTGTTTATGTGTGTAATATATTGAGCCACACCTGCTCCAGTATATTAAGATTTTTAATCCAATTTTTATTTAATATGATTGACCCTAAGGGGGTTTTAATTCTGTCTGCCTTGGTTATTTTCCTTTGTTTACCTTTTATTTTTCTTATTGTCTACGTTTATATTAATTGCGGGTGGATTTAGTATATACCGCTAGATGGAGGACAATCTGCCCTATCCTGGGATACTAAATGTATATTTTTAGTGTCACCCTGAGGGGGTAATTTCTAGTTTTAAGTGAGTGTTTACATAAATCTAATTTATAAAAGCACAGTTTTATGTGCTTAAAATATATATAAAATTCTTAATGGCTATGCTATTATTTAGTACGACATTGATTACTTATGAATAAAATGTTTTAAAAATTTTAGGGGTTGAAATTTGCGAACCCCAAATTTTATAAGTTTTAATATCTAATTAACTTAAAATCTATACATACGATTTAGCCCAAAATTAAAATGTAAACAGGTGCGTTGATGAAAAAATTTTTGAGTCCATAAAAAGTATATGTCGTCGCTCTCGTTCCCTGGATAATAATTTTTGAAAATTTGTAATTTTTCCAACCTTTGTTTTTCAGGTGTTCCGTAAATAAAACTTCGATGTCAAGTCGCCTCCCGGCTCCTCGTCCGTGTCGCCTTCGATGAGTTCTTGCGAATCCCGTCTAATCCCTCGGGATCTACTCCCACGTGCCACGTGGTTTTTGGTTTTTCTTTAATAACTCCGTAACGCCAACTCGGAAAAATCCGAATTTGGTGTCCAGAGAAAGGTCTTCTTTTTCTGCACCTGGACGCAGTCACCGATTTTTAAGTCTTCACTGAAAATCGAGCAGCGTCGAGCTCCAAAGTGTCCAAGATGTGGTTTTTCACTGATAACTTTTCCAATTGTCCACTTTTCACAATAAAACTTTCACAGTGACATGCGGCTTGATAGCCCGCTTCTAACGATGTATTGCACTTATAATTTTTCGCGAAAAAACCGTATTTTTGGAATTTTTGAGCGCGGAGCGACTTAAAAATGATCTGCTCGCGGCGAGGGGTACCGCGCGACTGCTCAGGTTAGGTTAGGTTAGGTTCGCTCAGGTTAGGTTAGGTTAGGTTAGGTTAGGTTAGGTTAGGTTAGGTTAGGTTAGGTTAGGTTAGGTTTTTTTTTTTTTTTTTTTTTTTTTTTTTTTTTTTTTTTTTTTTTTTTTTTTTTTTTTTTTTTTTTTTTTTTCTCCTACCTCCAACATAATCGGAGCCTATGCCTGTCTGCTTTACCTTTCATTCCAGTTCTCGCATTTATGCCTCTCGTACTTTTATTCCTCATACTGTGTCTTTCTATCATTCATCCTCATATGTGCCTTTTATGGGTGGGATTCCCAACTATCGCCTATTCTGGCTATCTTTGTTTAAGCTTTATTTTTCATGCTCGGGTTAACAGAAAAACAGGGAGACAATTTTTTATTAATATGACTTGCCATTTACATTAACTTATTTCTTATATCTATTTTACAGTTTTCTGTTTTATTTCTTACATAGTCTTAAACTATTTTACAATTTCTTATTTCTTATCTTATTCTACAGAGACAGGGAGCAGGTTTTACTGTTGCTCATGCATATATAATTTTACTTATTCTAATATTATTTCTATTTTTACATATTTTTTACATTTTGTATATATTTCCTATTTTATTCAAAATTATTTTACAAACTTTTTCATACTATGCTAGCCACTAATATAATATACTATATTATGACAGCATATTTACTTATGCGGTTTTATTTCGATCAATCACTCTTTTTACTATGTATTTACAATAATCTAGGAATATTTCAGCATTTTTACTTTTTATTATATCCTTTACACTGTTCGGTGTTATTTCCATGCCTATTATATTTTCGACGTTAAAGCGGCGTTTTGCGAATTGTGGACAGTAGAATAATATGTGCTGGATTGATTCGGATTCATCCGGGTCGCAAATGCACGATGGACTCTCCTTGCACTTGAAGCGGTTCAAGTACTCAGAGAATCCACCGTGTCCCGTCATTATTTGCGTGTTTAGGCCGCTTGTTTCCATCTTGCGTATTACACCATATGCTTCTCGCACATTCGGGAAGAAAAGCTTGGTTACCGATGCGGTGTCACTGGTTTCGTACCTACGGTTCCACTCATCAAGCGTCGCCATACGTATGCTTCGCTTGATGAAAGAAATCGGACACCGATCGTAGTCAGGCTTTCTTTTGGAGTTCTCAGCGGCTTCTTTTGCTAATTGGTCAGCTCTTTCGTTCCCCAGTAGTCCTACGTGAGCCTTTATCCAGAACAAGTTTACTATCTTGTTCTGGTGGGATGCAGATTTTATGTTATCCCTAGCTTCTACTGCGAGAGGGTGGTGCGTACCGGGATTTGTAATTGTTTGGAGAGCTGCCATTGAGTCGCTGAAAATCCCAAAAGAGGATGCCTTGAGCCTAGTTATCTCCCTAGTTGCCCTTGTTATTGCTAGGAGTTCAGCCTGGTAAACCGTGCAATAATTTGATAGAGCAAGTTTGAGGGCTCTGGTCTCTGCCTCACGATTCCATATGGACAGTGAAGCACCAACCCCTCCACCGATCTTGCTCCCGTCTGTAAATATGCGGACGTCTAAATTGCAGTTGTTCTCCAATTGCTCCTGGTTCGCCAGACTGTTGAACTGCAAGATATCCCGTGTCGCAGGATGGGGATCCTCGATTGACGCAGTCATTTGCTCGACCTCCCTGTCCCGTAGTGATGTTTGGGGCACCCCTTTCCTGGCTTCGTACAGTGATGCTGCCTCACGAACTCGGAGGTCAAGGGGGAGCAATCCAGACAACACCAGCGCTGAGTTCAGGGAGACCGTGCGATATGCCCTGCACATTTTTTGAGCAATTCCACGCTGGACGGTCCCAAGCTGCTTTATAATGCCCAACTTTTTTGCAGCCGGTGCCCAGACGCTAGCAGCGTAAAGTATTATGGGCTCTACGGTTGCAACATATATCACCCGAATAACCTCAGGGTGAAGCCCCCAACTGACCTTTGCAGCTCTACACAACTGCTTGTAGATCGCGATTGCCTTTCTACAAACGTTTGAGACGTGGGTGTTGAAGGTCAGTTTTTGATCGATGGTTACACCCAGAAGCTTAATTTCTTTTGATATGCCGATGTCGATCCCCCCCATGCTCAGGCGTGGTGTGTCGTATTTTAATTTTCTTGTTATCACCATAGCGGTTGTTTTATGTGGTGCAAATTTTAGTTTATTCTCGACACCCCACGCCAGAACATGATTGAGAGCGGCATTGGCACATTGCTCTACCTCGAGTGCGGTCTCTCCATCAAAGACCAATAGGACATCGTCCGCAAACGCCTGGATATAATTTCCCCTGTCCTCTGCCGCTTTTAGGAGGGGGTCTAGGACTAAGTTCCACAAGATTGGGCCCCCTATTGAGCCTTGGACGCAGCCCTTGTTTGTGTCCTTGCTGTATACTTCCCCACCGTACCTGATTTCTACTTTCCGGTTTCTGAGGTAGCTGTCTATGACCCGCCTAAGGTTGAGAGGACACTTCTCCTCTGCCAGTCGGACTCTTATTGCTGGCCACCAGGCACTATCAAAGGCTCCCTCTATGTCCAATGATACGAGCGCAACTATTCTTTTTTGTGCTAGTTTTTTATAGACATGCTGCATAAGGGCATAGAGGGAGTCCTCGGTGCTCTTTTGCGGCATGAACCCATACTGACGGGTGCTCATCCTTGGTAAAAGGTGGAACTTAAGACGGGCCACCAGCATCTTTTCAAATATTTTTCCTAGTATAGGCAACAGTCCAATCGGCCTGTATGATTTGGGAGTGGAGTAATTCTTTTTTCCCGGCTTCCTAAGTATTACGACTGTTGCCTCCTTCCAGGCTGTGGGAAAGTGATGGTATTCGAGGCACTTATTTAAAAACTTAAGAAAAATTTCCGGGTCATTACTCACGGCATGACAGCAGATGTCGGCTGTAAAGCCGTCTGAGCCCGGTGCCTTCTTTGGATTAAAGGACTCCATCGAATTCTTCAATTCTGCCATCGTAAACGGTGGGTCGCAAGGATCATTTTGTTCGCCAGAGTTTACGTTTTCGGCTTTTATTCGAATGGATCGGTGGTGAGTGTTGTCGCGTTCTAAGAGGTCTTCCGGATAAAATGTCTCTGCCAGCAATTTCACGGAACCTTTCGCATCCAGCACGTCACCATTCCTTTCCAATGGCAGGTCCTCCTCCCTACGCTGTGTCCTTCCTATCACCCTATAAATTCCCTCCCAAACCCCCTCCCTATCCTGTTTCCCACAAAATTCCTTCCAACTCTCGGTCTGAGCTTTGGCCGCTTCTAACTCATACTCCTCTTTCTGTTTTAGGTACTCTTCTATGACCTTCGACCTCCGGATTTGGGCGGCGCAGCGTATCCTTCGCTTTTTGGTAGCGACGATGTTCTTCATCTCGACGAGTCTCTCGGACCACCACGGCAAGGTGAGTTCTTCTTTAACTTTTTTGGTCGGTATTGTTTGCTTGCATGATTCGTCTATTGCTTTTGTGAGGTTATCCGTTGCTAAGTCGATTTCTTCTATGCTTTTAATTTTGTCTATTTCAGCTGCTGTGAATTTATAATCTAGTTTCAATTGGCCGAACTTCTCATGAAATTCTGACCAATTGGCTTTTTTGGTGCTGAATTTCCTTGTGGTTCTCTCGACTTTGATGCCCTTAGATTTCTGCAAGAGGATTTTAAAAATAATGCCGTTGTGATCCGAGCTCGTGAGTCCTTCGTCAACCCTCCAGTCATCTATTAAGTCCAGGATATCGTTGGAGCAAGCGGTGATGTCCACGTGACTGCTGTACCTTTTTCCCCCTCGGATAGTGTCGAAGGTCGGGATTTTCCCACGGTTCAGTATATTCAGGTTTAGCTCGCCTAGAGTTCCTGCCATCTCTTCCCCCCTAAGATCTGCCGTCGGGCTGCCCCACCATATGCTCTTTGCATTGGCGTCCCCTCCAAAGATCAGTCTTTTGGAACCGACTGCGAGCCCTATTTGCTTAAGATGTTCTAAATAGGGCTCGATAGGCTGGTCTGGCTCAAAGTAATAGGAGACAAGCGTGATCTCCCAGGCACTGGTCTGGATTCCCACCACTGAGATGTTATTTGTGGTGAGTTTCGGGTACTGTTTCACTGTGAAGTCGCTGTTAAAGACAGCAATTGCCGCTTTAACAGTCCCATCTCCTGTGCCTGTGTTCTGGAAGATTCTAACGCCCCTGTGACTCCTCATTACCTTCGCTCCTGCCACGTACGGTTCTTGAAGTAGCGCCACCGCTATTCCGCGCTTCGTAGCCTCTATTAAAAGCTCATTGGTCGCTAGCTTCTTGCGTTGGAGGTTTGCCTGTACTACCTGATAGGGGATATTTGCCACTGAGGTGCCCTTAGCAGTATGCTACGGTTGATCTGGCCATGTCATCCCATTTCTTCCGTACTGGACAGTCATGACTAAATGCATTATGCTGCGTTCCGTACTCAATTTTGGCCTTTGTACAATTCCGACAAACGGGCGCCGAGCCCGAGAGCCAGTCCGGGCACTCTGATCTCATGTGGGGACCGCCGCAGTGGCTGCATAGGTCGGCAGGCTCTTTACAGAACCGCTTACCGTGTCCAAAGCCTAGGCAGCGAGTGCATTGGACCAACGGGGACTGATCTTCGACCCTAATACGCTGGAGATCTATATGTACAGTCCCGATTTTCACTGCTCGTCGCCAGATGGTCGGCGAGACGCTGATAACGACGTGGCCAATGTGAGGGTTTCGTGTCCTTCTTCTATATTTTACTTCCACCCTGTTTTCCTCACTATCGAGGCCATCAAAAACACCCTGGTTCTGATTTCTTAGCGCTTTCAGCACGTCTTCGTCAGTATTCACTACTAAGACGTTTTTTAAAATCAGAAGTGGGTCCCTGTTTTTAACTTCCTCGACAGTGAGGTCCACTCCTTCTTTTTGAAGCCTATCTTTGATTTTGCTTCTTTCTTCTTTGGTTTCAAAACCTATAATTATTTTTCTGTCCTTGGCTTTCCTCACCCTTTCCACCTTTATCCACCCATCTGTCGCGTTGACTGCTTTCCTTACTCTACTAAGGACTTCGTCGCCTGTCTCTGTTTCGTCCTTGGACGTGACAATAACCGAATGCAGGGTGCTGCGCTTTTGCATTGGCTTTACAACCTGAGTTGCAGCCACACTCGCATAGGTGTTACTCTTTTCCAGGAGTTCTCCCTGGTGGACAATGGTCTCCTTAAGTTCCTCTATCTTCTTGTTATTTTCGACTAGGAGTTTTGAGTGTTGTTCTATTTTTTCTAGAATCTTACTCGTGTCGATGTTTTCGGAAGGAAGTGATGTTATGGCGAATGATTCTGGCTCTACTATCACAGCCCCGTCTCGGGTCATATTTTGCTTTACCGCTTTCAGCTCTGATTCCACTTCCTTTACTAGCTGATAAAGTCGTTCCGTGGCTTCAGCGATAGCAGTCTTTATCTCCGTCTTTGTGTTTCTGGAGCTGTTTAAGTGCAGTTTAGCCTTAGTTAGGCAGGCTTTAGCCTCCGCTGTTCGGTCTGTATATTTAGTTTTAGGCGGCGGTGATTTTGTGTCGACTGACTTCCTCATTGTGGTCGCAACTTTGTTCTCCTGAGTCAAATCCGGCTTAACTTTAGTTTTTGCAGGGCCAGCCTGCGAAGTCTTTTCTGCTGCACATGGGGTGGGGCTGGTATTTGTGGCTTCCCACTCTCCTATGCTGCGTCTTACGTTTTGAGGGGCAACTGCCCCAGGTCCTGACGGCGACTTTTCGCTGTCGGTCACCTTTTTAGGAGTTCTATAGCCGAACATGTTGGAAGGTATGCGTCAATGTAAATTAAAACTAAAAGCGTCAAAAGGGACGATAAAATAAAATAAATCAAAATAAAGGGCTGAATATTCGATAAAAAACCGCATAAGAGCCTTAAAAACTATGGTAAAGTTAAAATAAAATAAAAATTTAAAACTGTCTCTACAGAGACGTCAAAGTAAAAATTTCAACTCTACGTAGAGTCGGTCTCTACCGTCCGCTGAACAGGTCTCCTCGAGCCCTCCCAAATGAACCCAAACACGGCCACCCCAGCCCGAAGGGTTCCGGAGATAACCCGGTCCAAAATTCAGGTTGCCGATCAAAGATGGCCCCCAGAATTCAGTTACTTGTGGTTTTCTCCGCAGCCGTACGTAGGAATACCGCCGTGTTCGAGCTTCCCAGAACGGGCTCGACGAGGTCTATTCTGTGGAATAACTTTCAGGCCAAAATAAAAATTTCTCCTGAAACACCTGAAAATACGATAGTCGGGTAGGGACTGGCCAGCCAACGTTCCCAAAGAAAACCCGAATCTTCCACGACCCCCGGTTCGGGAGTTATCCGAGTCTTAAAATTGACTTGACGTTTGAAGAACTGTCAAATTCAATTTTCAACCCGATATAACTTCCGCCCCACTGATCGTAGAAACCCCGAGTTTGGACTTATCTGGCTTGGCTCGTCCTGCTCCGAAACGCAAAACGGTTTCTGAGGTCCTGAAATTTTTCCGAAATTTTTTCTATAATTTAAAGGGAACAAATAATATATAAAAATAAAATTATAATTCTATCGGGGCCAAAAATTTGTCTTTTCCTCCCGGTTTGAAAGAGCCCAAACTCGGTATGTCTATGACCTCTGGTTCCGGAAAAAAGCCCGGGGGGGGTGAGGTAACCTTGAGAGGGCAGAGCGGATGGTCCCGGCAGGTCGCCAGTGGGGACCCTAGCGGGGTAGTATATAGAGAGGCTGTATGGATATATATAGATATGTACTATTGGAGATTACAAGAGAGGGGGTCAAAAAGGGGGTCTGAGGGGCTTAAATATATGTAGGTTCTAGCTGACGGGGGGGTAGAAGGGGGGGGGCAAATTTGCTCAAAATTTTGATATTCCCAGCCGTTCCCGAGATAGTTGGGTTTTTAGGGGTGGATGGAGGTATATTATACGGGGTACTGGATATTATTAAAGATATGATACTAGAGATATGGGTAAGAAGGAAAGGGGTGTGCGGAGGGCGAAGGGGAGGGGGGGAGTGAAGGGAAAGGGGATTGGTGAGGGGTTGAAGGTAAGCGGGGGGGAGGGCGGGTAGGGGATTTTGGGGTCGGGGGTGGGGGGATGGGGAAGGAAGGGGGGAGGGTGGCGAAAGGGTGATAATTTTCTAGGGGTGAATTAAATTGGGAGGTTAACAAGTATGGCTTACGCTATTTTCGACAAAATAATACTATTTAAATTAGCTGCTTTAACTAAAGTCCGTCCTCGCCCAGAGGCTAAGTCCAAAATTTGGGGTAGAGGGATGAAACTTGGTCCAAACGATCGGAGGGGGCTCAAAGGGTTTGTCTTCTGTACAAACCGTGGGGGGGGTTGTTAGGGGGGGGACCCCGAGAAAAATGGTCAGAATTGGTCTAGGACGCTTAGTTTTCCTGTAAACTGAAAACACAGTTATCGTGCGGTTTTCAGGGTAGCCCACGTTCTAGTTAAAAAATCCCTGCTCAGCAGTTAAAGGGCCAAAAAATTTTTTGAAAAATATTGAATTAAGTCAGTAAACCATTCTAATGAACAACGATAAAAAATTATAATATTACAAACAATAATTATGAGATATAAACATTTGAAAATAAAATCACAAAAACCAACATACGCAAAAAGACCAATTTCAGAAATTTATGTATGAAAATATTAACCAATGGTAATGAAAAATTTATTATGAGATAAGAAGCTGATAACGCGTGTAATAGCGCTTGTCCCCCTTCTGTCAAAACAATAGGTAAAGTTTAGGTAAAAGTTAGGTATTACAATAGGTATTTTTAAATTTCAATTAACTCAGCAATTATACAAAGGAAAAATCTGAAAATCTACACATGTATTGGCAATAAGATTACCAGTCTAAATTAATACTAAAAAATAGGGGTCTTCGCTCGTTCCTTCGAGCTAGGGTTGTCACAAGTTGGGAGTATTTTGGAAAATGTTAAAATGATGATATCTTCGCTCCCAAGTAATTTTTCAGCAAGCAAAAAACGGCAATATATTGCTTACGTGGTCCGCTCCGAGATAAGATGGTAACTGTGATCCTAGGAACGCTGGTTCTGAAGTCGCGCTGCACGTGTTTTTCGGTTTTATCCCTCTAGCAGCGAGGGGTGCGGCGGGAAAAATCCAAAAATTTGCCAGTATGTGCAGCAAGGTGTTGTCCTCCAAGTAGCGGTGTAAAAAGTGGGGGGTACCGCGATAAATACGGTGCCGCACGCAAAAGATTGTCTCCAACACGTGGTTATTTGAGATTTAACCTCTCAAAACTCACTTTTCGGTTTTTTGATGGAAAACCATCAGGGTTTCCACCGAGACACTGCACTCCTTGTGTTGTACGCACTAAGACACTCACTTAGGTAAAAAATTTGAGTTAAAATTCGCACTTTTGTTGTTTTAAGGAATTTTCGAGCGCGGAGCGACTTAAAAATGATCTGCTCGCGGCGAGGGGTGCCGCGCAACTCGGTTAGGTTAGGTTAGGTTAGGTTAGGTTAGGTTAGGTTAGGTTAGGTTAGGTTAGGTTAGGTTAGGTTAGGTTAGGTTAGGTTAGGTTAGGTTAGGTTAGGTTAGGTTAGGTTAGGTTAGGTTAGGTTAGGTTAGGTTAGGTTAGGTTAGGTTAGGTTAGGTTAGGTTAGGTTAGGTTAGGTTAGGTTAGGTTAGGTTAGGTTAGGTTAGGTTAGGTTAGGTTAGGTTAGGTTAGGTTAGGTTAGGTTAGGTTAGGTTAGGTTAGGTTAGGTTAGGTTAGGTTAGGTTAGGTTAGGTTAGGTTAGGTTAGGTTAGGTTAGGTTAGGTTAGGTTAGGTTAGGTTAGGTTAGGTTAGGTTAGGTTAGGTTAGGTTAGGTTAGGTTAGGTTAGGTTAGGTTAGGTTAGGTTAGGTTAGGTTAGGTTAGGTTAGGTTAGGTTAGGTTAGGTTAGGTTAGGTTAGGTTAGGTTAGGTTAGGTTAGGTTAGGTTAGGTTAGGTTAGGTTAGGTTAGGTTAGGTTAGGTTAGGTTAGGTTAGGTTAGGTTAGGTTAGGTTAGGTTAGGTTAGGTTAGGTTAGGTTAGGTTAGGTTAGGTTAGGTTAGGTTAGGTTAGGTTAGGTTAGGTTAGGTTAGGTTAGGTTAGGTTAGGTTAGGTTAGGTTAGGTTAGGTTAGGTTAGGTTAGGTTAGGTTAGGTTAGGTTAGGTTAGGTTAGGTTAGGTTAGGTTAGGTTAGGTTAGGTTAGGTTAGGTTAGGTTAGGTTAGGTTAGGTTAGGTTAGGTTAGGTTAGGTTAGGTTAGGTTAGGTTAGGTTAGGTTAGGTTAGGTTAGGTTAGGTTAGGTTAGGTTAGGTTAGGTTAGGTTAGGTTAGGTTAGGTTAGGTTAGGTTAGGTTAGGTTAGGTTAGGTTAGGTTAGGTTAGGTTAGGTTAGGTTAGGTTAGGTTAGGTTAGGTTAGGTTAGGTTAGGTTAGGT